>CM060922.1:860118619-861491119 GCA_030737875.1 Allium sativum
AGGCTACGGTCTTGCAGAGAATTGTGTATTTGTGAGTTGCGCTTTTGGTGAAGGTAGGCCTATTATGGTAGACTGGCAAAATCGTGTTTGCTGTGGTTATGTGAATGAAGATAATTCTGATGTTGAAATAAGAATAGTAGAAGCGGAAGCCGATGTAGAGGTAAAAGAATATGGGAAAGAGGGAGAGATATGGATA
The DNA here is from genome assembly GCA_030737875.1 of Allium sativum. NCBI lineage: Eukaryota > Viridiplantae > Streptophyta > Magnoliopsida > Asparagales > Amaryllidaceae > Allium > Allium sativum. The sequence continues at coordinate 860,118,816 of CM060922.1, forward strand.
AGTAGCCCGAGTGCTGGAATTGGGTACTGGGGAAATGAAGAACAAAGCCACAAAACTTTCTTCAATAAGCTAGAAAGTTCCCCTGGGAAAAATTACACGAGAACTGGAGATCTTGGAAGAATCATAGATGGAAAACTTTTTATAACTGGGAGGATCAAGGATTTGATTATTGTTGCTGGACGAAACATATATTCTGCAGACGTGGAAAAGACCGTAGAGAATTCTTCGGATTTTCTACGTCCAGGATGTTGTGCAGTCATTGGAGTCCCAGAAGATGTTTTGTCTTCAAAAGGGATCGAACTTCCTGAAACTTCTGATGAGGTTGGATTAGTTGTGATAGCTGAGGTTAGGGAGGGTAAACATGTAAATGACAAAGTTGTTGAGCAGATTAAAACTAAAGTAGCAGAAGAGCATGGAGTTTCTGTAGTTTCGATAAAGCTTATCAAACCCAAAACCATTTGTAAAACAACTTCTGGGAAGATACGAAGATTCGAATGCTTGAAACAATATGTCGACGAAACATTGACACTGGCCAGCGACCCAAAAGCATCAAAAAGGTCTCTTTTTCGATCATTGACTACAGGTAGTTGTAGAGGCGGAAGAGAACCATCATCACCATTTAGAAGAACTACTTCAGACCTTAAGCTTCCTGGTTCAGTAAAGGACGTGAAAGAAATAACTGAGTTTTTAAGAAAATTAGTTTCTGAACAAACGGGTATTTCTATTGAGAAGATTACAGCTACAGAGAGCCTTGTTTCATATGGCATTGACTCGATTGGAGTTGTCAGAGCTGCACAAAAGCTTTCTGATTTTCTTGGTGTTCCTGTTGGGGCTGTCGATATTTTTACTGCCACTTGCATTTCAGACTTGGCGACTTTTTCGGAGAATCTACTTAAGAAGTCAAATCCTCAATTGACTGCTAATTCAAATATTGACACTGATATGGATTTTTCTTTTACAAATGTGGAGAAGACCGGGTTTGAGAAAATGTGCATTGGGTTTCTTCAATTTCTGATGGTTGCTTACGTTGGTTCTATCTTGATTCTTCCTGCATATGTTACGAGCAACTTGCTTCATAGTTTCGTCTCCACAGCTCCGATGCCTGTAGTGTCTTTATTATTAGCTCCTCTGGCTTGGATATTATACCTGACTCTTACTTGCATTTCTCTATCTATATTCGGAAAATCATTCATGCAACCAAATTATATGTTATCAGCTGAAGTCTCCATCTGGTCTATCGATTTTGTGAAGTGGTGGGCTCTGAACAAAGCTCAGGAGACCGCTGGAAGAAACCTAGCCATTCATTTAAAAGGAACTATATTTTTGAGATATTGGTTTAATTTACAAGGAGCTCAAATTGATGATTCAGTTTTGATCGATACAGTTGATATCACGGACCCATCTCTTGTTTCTATTGGAGAAGGTTCTGTGATTGGTGAAGGAGTTTTGATTCAGAGTCACGAGGTGAAAAATGAAGTTTTACGATTTGACGTGGTTAGAATTGGTCGAAATGCATCAGTTGGGCCATATGCGGTGCTTCAAAGAGGAAGCTTGGTCGGGGAAGATTCTGAAGTTATGTCTCTCCAGAAAGTTTCAGGTGGAAATCCTGTGCATAACTCTGAAAATGCCTCAAAGAGTCCAAAGGTATGAACCCTTCCATAAGCAAAATTGCTCAGCCGGTTTTGGCTTATTTTCAGTTGTTTTTTGAATTTAGAATGGAAATGTTGGTTTAATGTACTTAAAATTTTGAATAAGTTACTTTTTACAGAGTTGATTTCGCTGCATAATGGAATTGCATTTCATGTTCAACAACTCTTCTTAAAATAACTTGAATCAAAATAGAATTCAATTAAATTTTGTAGTCTAGAATTTTCAGGGTTTCAAACTTATATCTACATACTTTGTGATACATTTAGGCTTCGAATGATGCTAATACTTAATGACAAAACATATTTAGTTAATGCTGAGTGCCATAATATATTTTCGACTTATGTCTGAAAAGAAGTAAGCTTTTTATCTAATCTTGTAGGACAACGCTACGCTTGAGTAATTGAATCCATTAATTCATTATTCATGGTTATTACCCCCGTTGTTTTGACTATCATGAAGATACTGATTCATATACTTCTTATAAATTGCTTGGTCTTCAAAGATGCTTTTCTTCACCATCAATTTTTTAAATTAAAAAGTTTCTCTCTTGATATTTTGCAGGGAGCAACTTCCATGAAAAAGGCATCAGCATTCTCCCAATTTATGGGTATCTATGCAGTTGGTTTCCTGAACGCGCTCTCTGGATCCATTCTTTATTCTCTCTACCTCGCCTACTCTCAAACTCCATTTATAGCGTCACACTTCACATTTATATGCACTGCATCGGCCTTTCATTGGTTACCTGCAACCCTTGCAGCTTATGCTGCTATAATTGCAGAATTACCATCAAATCCTTTAATATTTGCTCTGTGTTTCTCCCTTGCATACGTTATACATGGCTTCATCCTCATCCTTATTACCGCCGCTTCCGGCAAATGTTTCGCTGGTAAAAAGGGTTTTGAACAAACTCATATGAGGACATGGCTCCATCACAGAATCAACGTTTCTTGCCACATCAGATTTGCTAAACTCCTTTCAGGGACCGAAGCCTTCTGCATATATTTAAGACTCTTGGGCGCTAAAATCGGCAGTCATTGTTCTATCAGAGCAACAAATCCCATTGTAAATCCTGAAATGATCTCCATAGACGATGGTGTGCATGTCGGTGATTTCAGCCGCATTGTTCCTTGGTACTATTCTGTATCCGGATTCAAAAGCGGAGACATTGAGATAGGCAAAAACTCCATTTTGGGAAGTCAAAGTCTAATCATGCCTGGTTCAGTAATTCAGGAGGACGTTATCCTCGGAGCTCTTTCCATTGCTCCGGTCAACTCGGTTTTGAGAAAAGGTGGTATATACATGGGATCGGAAATGCCTAAATTAGTGAAGGACACGTTGATTCCTTCAGACGAGAGAATTGATGACATGGATCCAACATATAGAAAGATTCTTGGTAGTCTTGCTGGTAACTTAGCCATTACAACCATGAGAGTCAAGTCGAGGTATTTTCACCGAATAGGCGTCGCAGGCAAAGGAGTTCTCAAAATTTACGATCATATCCCTGAACTTCCTATACACAAGATATTTGGTACCAGCAAACTTTATAATGTGATCGTGAGACATAGCAACAGTTTGAGTGCTGATGATGACGCAAGGATAGATGCACGTGGGGCTGCCTTAAGAATAATGTCTGATGATGGCATTTCTCCGATTCTTGATTTAACCTTGAAGACTGGAAAGGCTTTTTATGCACGTACGATTGCAGATTTTGCTAATTGGCTAGTGTGTGGTCTTCATGCAAGGGAAGAACACGTCAAGGGTGCTCCACACATACGTGATGCAGTTTGGGGGTCATTGAGGAATACCAACTCCTTCACTGAGCTCCATTACTACTCTAACTTTGCTCGTTTGCTTAGATTCGATGATGGAAGTGAAATGTATGCGAAGTTCAAGCTTCGGCCTTATGATACCAAGGTACCTGAAGATGCAGGTATGGTGAAGCCAAGAGGAGTTTTACCACCTGAAACTGGAGCGATACCTAGAGAAGAGCAGGATACCCGCCCACTTCTTTTCCTGGCCAACGACTTCCAGGCACGTGTAGAAGCTTCTGGAGGTGTCCGGTATGTGTTCCAAATGCAGTTACAGGCAGTTGAAAACTCTGATCGGGAAGTAGCTCTCGATTGCACGATGCCATGGGATGAAAACGAATGCCCGTACATTGACATAGGTGAAATTGTAGTTGATGAAAATCTAAGTTCGGAAGAGTCGGAGAGATTGGAGTTCAACCCATACGTGCGGTGTCCGGAGATTGATTTGGTACGTGCGACATCCAGCACGGAGAGCGCATCCATTGATCATGGCCGTTCGTTGGTTTATGAAATATGCCAACATGTCAGGAATGGTTTGCCTTTACCCGCTTCATGGAGAGGGTTTCTAGAACAATCCAATGGGAAAATCGACCTATCGGGATGTCCTATGGCTCAGGCAACGATCGTTGCAGAAAAGTCTAATTTTTCACTGGCTAGGACATGGTATCAGACATCGTGGGCTACACTGTGCCAGCCTTTGCTTCAGACCTTTGTTCCATATTTCATTCTTGGGTTAACTGTTTTCGCTCCACTGAAACTGATGTTTTACTTGAACGATAAAGAAACGTCGGGTTTGGGTTACATGCTGCCAGTGTTTTGGGTAGGTTCAGGGATAGCATCGACATTAGCACTGGTATGTGCCAAATGGATTCTTGTGAAGAAGAAGAAAGAAGGGGACAAGATGCAAATATGGGGGTTCGGAGCGTATATGGACACGATATGGCAAGCAACAAGGACAGTAGTGGGGGAGTATTTCATGGATATGACGAGTGGGTCGGTGATGTTTGTGTTATGGATGAAGATGATGGGAGCAGAAGTTGAAGTGGGAGGCGGGGCGTATATAGATAGCACTGGTGCCATGTTGAACCCAGAAATGGTGGATGTGGGAAGAGGGGGATCGGTTGGGAGAGAAGCGGTTTTGTTTGGGCACATATACGAAGGTGAGGATGGGATGGTGAAGTTTGGCAAGGTCCAGATTGGAGAAGGGGGGTTTGTTGGGAGTAGGGCGATTGCCATGCCTGGTGTTAAGATTGAGAGTGGTGCAAGCCTTGGTGCCCTTTGTCTTGCCATGAAAGAGGAGATTGTGAGGTCTAGCTAACTATAACATGGTGAGAATAATATTATTAAATGTTTAGGAAGAATAATATAGTGTTAAGGTTGTTATATACAATCTTCAATGTATGGCATATCTTCTAGCCGTGAGACACTACTAAAATCCATCATTCCTGTGCGCATGCACACGCAATAACTTGGGACATACGAAGTATGTTTGCGTATCTTTGCCAGGCAAGTTTAAACAGACTTTAAGGGTTTTATAAGCTGACATATAGGGGATTATAAGCTAAGCATAAAATTCTCTGAAACCAGCATATAAAAGAGGGTGCATCTATTAACACCCCGTTAATTACTCTTCAACCCCCCCTCCCCCCCTCTTAACTTAAAAATAAAATATGCACCTCATCATTTACTCTTCTCACCCCGTTTAATCCAAAAATGCCCTTATTGCATATTATTTCAGCGTCGATTTATTTGAACAAAATCATCTATATTAATGATTTATTTATTTAATGTTTAGATCTTTGCAATTTCTGTTACAGCTAACATACTCGATCTCAAAATGCATAACAATACACATCGTTGATTGTAAAGTTTTTAAATTTTTAATAATTGTTTTAATTTTTTTTAATCAATATTTGTAATTTCTATTTTTTTTAATAAAGATCATGTACAATGCTGATTTTCAATTTAATTATAGTTTGCAATTTACCATCGATCACTCATATATATAGTTGTAATTATTATTTTTTAATCATTTTGCAACACTAGACAAACTATTTAATCGGTTGTGAAAGGGCAAATCTGAAAATGAAAATTTAAAATTTTATTCGGGGGGTGAAGAGCAAATAATGGGATGCAAATAGCGCCCCATAAAAGAGAGAATAATCCACTTGCTAACTGGAGCTCTTATATGACGACTAAACAAAATCATGAGCTTACGTACTCCCGTAATTCAGCATAAAATTGCCTTGAAATCACTGTAAGAGCGTTCAGTTTTACTTGTTCTCCATCTTCCCTTTAGGCTAGATGGACACGGCCGCCACCTAAGGCAATCAACACGCAGGACCAACTCAAACGGCAACCCATCCAGACCGTGTACTAGAGACAACCGGATGGACCAGAGCAAAATTTACCAAAATTCAATTTACAAATTAACTTATCATAAAAAATTAGTTGCAACTCTTCGTTAGAGGTTGTTCGGTTGTAGTGGTAACTTCTATGCTTTCATCCAAATGTGCAGAATTCAACTCTTCAGCAGTGACAAAATTCTGAAAATTAATTTTGTTGATTGAATGTATATTTTGGGCTCGGGCGTTATACTAGTTGATCCGGCGCCGCAGACATAGCGGGACAACAGTCAGAATATTTATGTCTTTGTAACATAGCATGAATGAACTCTTTGACAAAAGGCATAACTATCCGCATATTTTACGATAATATATTAAAATATAACATCGTTAATCGAGTGTGTGTCCAAAAAGTCACATTTTGCATACAGATAAATTTGGATTTGAAACCACTTCCATTGAGATGGAATTGCTTCATATGGTGTAGAGTCATATGGTCTTCGGACGGAATGCTTTGTATGGTGTTAAGTCATCTAGTCTTATGACGAAATCGATTACTAAACTTTCTTTGCGGTGAGACGGAACTGTTTTGTAGAGTGTTAAGCCACCTAGCCTTCAGATGAAATTACTTTGTAGGATGTTAAGCCACCCAGTCTTCGGACAAAATTGCTTCGTATGGTGTGGGGCCACCTAGCCTTCGGGCGGAACTGCTTCGTAGGGTGCTAAGCCACTTTGTCTTCGGATGAAATGCTTGTTTGAATCTATTGGCGATGTGTAGTCACTTTGTCTTCGGACGAAATACTAGAGGTGGTGTGTAGTCACCTCGTCTTCGGACGAAATGCTACGGACGGTGCGAAGCCATCACGTCGGTGAGACGGAAGGCTTAGTTAGATTTCCACCTTGTCGAAAGACAAAAAGTTCCGTGATAATTTGCAACCTCGTGGTGAACCAAGTTGTTTATCCCTCCACCAAGTTTAAATTCTTTCCTTGAAGAGTGAGCGTTCTTTACATGTCTATTTGCATGCCTTGTTCGCTCGGAGTTTGCGGTGATCTTAGAAATGAATTGGGCTAATTCTTTGAGGTCCATATTTTATTTTCCAAAAGAATCATCCATCTTCAATATTCCTTGTGTGTAATACAGATTTATATTGTTCTTAATGATTCTAATTTAGATTCATTAGATTTCTTGTGTTTCCGAAATTCTCATAGCAATGAGAATATCATTAAGGAAGACGTGTTACATAATTCACATTATTCGTCAGTTATAGTGGATTTTGCAATTTGTTCGTAAATTCCTAAGATAAGTCAGTGGTTATGGGACATTTGGCTAAACTCGCTTACTTACTAATTTAACGTAAAATTTTGCTTTCTTGTTAATCGTTGAGAATCACATTGTGATTTATAGATTGGTACGCTCGCACTTGTTGTAATGTGAGTGTCATTCTATTTATAATTTTTATAGATTTCTTTGTGTGATTTCTAGAACTTGAGCGATTCGAGTTTCAAATTATCTCGAATCATCTTTTGAAAAGTGATAAGCTAAATTTGGCTTATGGATCCTAGCCTCTTGTTTCCGGAATTCAATTCGCCATTTCGGGACTTTCGCGATTAGGGATTAACAAATATTCCAGTTTATTTTGTTAACCTTAATAAACAAGAAATTTTCGAGGTCAAAATTCGACTAGTTTGACCTCATCCTTGTTAATGATATCTTCGTGAATTTGAAAACCAAAAGTTTTCGAATTCTATGAAATTCTTTCGACTTCTACCATTTATCATGTTTCCATGATTTAGAAGTTGTTCGTGAAATATTAGAGGACGTGCTAATATTTCAAATTTGAGATTTTAGTGGTTTATTGGGAACTTAAAAATATCAATTTATTTATTTTTTAAATGTTAGATAACGTGCTAATATTTCCCATTTACGGTATATTCTTGTTTCCCCAACGGGATCGTTCTTTTTTTTTTTTTTTTTTGGTGAGTGGGATTTATATGACCATCACATACATCCTTTTTAATATAAGAAACTTCTACATGCTAGAATACTTCTAATAAATTTTTAAGTAATAAATTTTTCTAGCTAAAATATGATAGGGAAAGTTCGACGATTTTGGATAGTCGATACATCCAGCTTGAATTTGAATGTTTAATTAGTTTATGTTGAGAACATAAGATAATCGGTTTATGATTTATAAACTTATTGAACGTTAAACAATTTAAATAAATTTTATTAAAACGAGCTTGATGCATACCTGTAGTTCGTGATTATTAGAACTGAACTTCAATTGAGTGCATGTAATCTAATATAAGTCGGAATTTCTGGAAACAAGGATCATCCAGATTTACTGGATTATAGTTTTCTAATAAAGAAAATGATTCGAATTTCATCTGATAAATTTTGAGATATGCCAAAACCAAATTTTAAGAAAAATCGCGGTGCGATAGTTTGTGATTTAAAATTTTATAATTTAAATATTATTGAAATTGAGGTTTAGAATTTAAGTAAAGGAAAATTCTAATTTGTTGAAAACACTTATAGGGAAATAAAATGTTTTTCGTATATGTTCGTGACTTTTATTTGAACATTATACGTGTATAAACTTAAGTCATATAGTAATTTATAACTCAAAGTTAAAATTTTATTTCGAAAGTGAATTTTTTTTGAGTTTATCCATTTCTATATAGATTCTCTTTGTTGATGCTTGGTTGTTACTTTAGAGTTTTCCTCAAGTAATTGCAAGGATGCAATTTCTTTAGGGGGGAAATCTGTAACAACCCGCATATTTTACGATAATATATTTAAATATTTTATTTAAATATAACATCGTTAATCGTTAATCGAGTATGTGTTCAAAAAGTCACATTTTGCATATGGATGAATTTGGATTCGAAACCACTTCCATTGAGTTCAAAATGTCGTTTGTGACAAGAAAAACTATAAACATCAAATGTTTAGAGTTTATAAATTTTGAGATTTTGGTTGGGGATTAGGTTAGCCAACCAAGCCTACTCCTTTAAGCCTTCCCTAGCTCTCTCCTCCTCATTCACTTTACACTTCATCAAAGAAAATAGAAATGGAGATAGAGAATGGGAAATTAAAAATCCTAAGCTAGGGACTCCAATTAGAAGCTCAAATCAAGAGGAAAATTAAAGAGGTAACCTGGGTAAGCTTCTCCATCTACTCCAACCTTACTCTCTTCAATTTTTGAAATTTTCCTAAACCTAACTCTTAGGAATTTCATGTATATTTGTTTGGGTTGATGATTCTTGATTTCTTGCTGAGGAGAGGTTGTTCTAGCTAAGCTTTGGATCGATTTCTTACTTCTAATTAACAAGCAAATGTGAGTTCTTGGAGAACCCACATCTATGCCTCAGCTTTAAGCTTGTATAGTGTGTCTATGGCACGTTTGTATTGTGTATTTATCGCGTGTTTTGGGTTGTTTGTGTGTGAACTTCACAATTCATGAGTTTTGATTTCATTTCGATGAATTCGAGTATAAACCTTTAGGTGTATTCGAGTTTTGTGTCATGAAGTGTTTCAGTGAATCATTGAGACCTCATTTTCAATTCGATGAAGATACTCGCCTCCTTCGATCGCCCGAACTCCATAAAGTCGACTTGGCCATAAGGCTAAGCCATGAACTGATCTTAGTAGCATGTCAATGGGGTGACCCAGGCTGTCAGTCGACTGATCCAAGACCAGGAATTTGACCTGGTATCAGGTCAGTGGACTGACCGTAGGGCCGGTCAACTGAATCATGTACACGTCCAATATTTTTAAGTTTAAACAGATTCAGTCGACTAGCCTCCAAGTTCCGTCGACTGAACCTGTTTTCTGTTGTTGACCTGTGGAGACCACGGTCAATAGTTTAGGTTTTTTCAGGCTCTTACCCGGTCGAGTTTCAGCTCGTTTGGTCATTTTCAGTGACTTTTCAATGTCTCTGATTCACGGATTTCAGCAGCTTGATTATCGACCTTTGATGGAGTTCGTGGTGAACGAATTTATGATCGTTAATCGTGGGATTTATTAAAACGTGATTTCTTAGTTCGATTGTTAATTCAATCACTATTATACGAGGTTTGTCACTTCGAAATCATATAAAAGATTTTAAATTATCAGTAGATACCCAATTTTTTACTAAACGGTTTCTAACTCTACTTCATTATATGAAGTTATTTTCCAAATTGGTTTCTAATCTGACCTCATTATATGAAGTTATTTTATAAATTGTTTTCCAATCTACTAGTACATAGTTATATAATCATTTTTCTCGTTCGTATGAGAAATCTATTAAACGCCTTAGTAAAATCAACGACTATGAACCCTTGGGTTTAATTTGACGGTTAATTCTTGGACTCCTTCGTAAACATTGCGGCAATGATCATTTTGTATGTCTAGTGGAATATACTACTTGTTCGTAAAATATTCAAGTAGAGCAAGTGGTTATGGGACATGTAGCTTTACTCTTATATTTAATAGCCTAACGTAGTTACACTATATTTGATCTTCGGATCAATCCGACCGTCGGGTTACTTTGGTGATCTTCTGATCATCCAAAGGAACTTCGGTTCAACTTGAGGATCTTCGGACTGTTTGAGGAGCTTCAGTTCCATCTTATCGTAGGAATTTCGGTTCCGATGAATATTCAGATCATTCCAACCTTCAGATCATTCTGATGATCTCCAGATCATCTTGAGAAACTTTGGTTCATTTTTTATTCTGATAATTTTCGGATCAACCTGAGGAACTTTGGTTCATTTGATTTATCGATGATTTTCGGATCATCTTAGCGGGTCGCAACCTGTGGTTTTTAGACCATCCCAGGAGCTTAGGCTTAATACTATAGGCTAGCTGCCTAGAGATCACGTCTTACCTTCGATGTATGTATTGATTAGTCGTCGGGCTCCCGCCTTGATTTAGGCATCCCCTCCTCTTTAAGATCTTCTGGATTCTAGTTTATCGATTTCTAAAATCTAAGTTCTTTGATACTATGTTATCATTCTTAGTTTCATTGGTATTGACATATTCTTATATAGCATTGAGATTTCCTTGGCATATCTTCTGGACATATCGAGCCTTCACATTTTACATGTGAACATTGTTATTGTTTATTATATGTCATTTTCTGATTTTATCTCTATCTTATTTCAGATTATTATGATGAGTGCAGCTAGACTGATCTGTTTATTGTTTATTTCCTTATAAATGATACTCGGGTCGAACTAAGTATTGTAGGTGATTCTCCTTGACTATAGCATGGACTAGCTCCTCCTTTTGGCTAACTGCACTGTTTTAGTAGTTTTATCTTTCATGTATTAGAGATAGTGACTCTTATGCGTACATATTCTTTTGTATTGTACATGTATCTATAATTTTATGATATAATGGATCTTGCACTACCAATTATATTATGTCCACCACTTCTGTATTATTATCTATTTCTATTTCCGCCTTAGTAATGTGAATATCTGTGTCTGACTCTGATTTTATTGTTTTGTATTTTATATTGCTTTCTGAATTATATATAACCACTGTGTAGTAGATTTGAACATGAATTAGATGTGTCGAATTACCTCATAAGATTTAGAACAAAAGCCACAAATTAGCTCGATCCACTTGAAATCATGACAACAATGGCCGAATTTGGGGTCGAATCGAAATTGGGAGCTTTTGATGGTCAGTGTTGGTGGCAATTGGCAGCGCCTGGAAAGCAAGTCAAAGCGGAAAATTTAAGTTGAAGCAAGTTTTCTTAGAAGGAACTTTCCACCGTTAAATGAATTCTCCCGTAAGAAAAATAAAGTAAAAGAAATGATGAGCTAGCCAAAGAAGATAAAGTAGTTGTAAGGGTGTAAATTACCCATCAAATGGGCTTTTCATGACTCGTTATGTTTAACATGTGCCAACCCATTAGCATGACCATATATAAGAGACCCACAATCCATTAGATAATCATTGTAACCGGCTGTTTCAAAGGCCATGTTTCCTTCAAAAACACAAACTTGAGGGGCAAATGCTAACCCCGTTATTATAATGCGGTTCAAAAATTCGTGTACTGGATCTTCAAGAAATTATCGGTCATTTATGAAATCGGTACGTTATACGGTGGGTCATTTGCGCTTTAAGTAATGGATCGGTCATATAATACTTTAATGGATCGGCAAAATTAAACTACGTGGATCGGTTCATTTTTATTATACTGGATCATTGTATTTATAAGAAGCAACATATACGAGGCCACATGCACGGTATAGTTATGGATGGGCAACGTCTTGAGGATCATACAACAAGCGGTGGATCAGATTAATAATTGCTTATATATGGATCGTCAATATTTAATACAAACATAGATTGCATATACATGTCGATAAAGAATCAATGCTTATACACTTGAAAACCCAATACCAGGTAACCATGCTTGGCATGTGAATGAACATGCAGAGGATTGTTGATATACTGGGTCATATTCATTTCAATGATGGGTCGGTTGCTATAGAGAGAGAGACGACCCATATGTAGAGTCCCACATTCAAGTCAGGCCATGTGGACCATGATTAAATTAATGCAATGGGTCACGGCAGCTACATAGTACGGACAAACGCTAATGGGTCATAATGCACTTAGGTCATTCCAGTTTTGTTGACGAGGGACACATATGTAGTTCACAAAGTGTTAGGTCGGTGAAATATAAATCAGGTCGTGTTATATACAAGGCTTGCAACTTATATGAAAGCACAAGCATGAACCCACCTAGCTTCACGAAAAATACATTGTACATTGAAATAAATGGTGGACCATGCATTTACAATCAAGGGTCGGTTACAGCTCCAAGATATGGATCGGTTATTATCAGTAGAACACGTGGCAAAGTAGGATCGCATATTGATATAAAACAGGGTTGTTAAGGAATTGGGTCGCTAGAGCATACATCAGGTCCCTGGGTATATTATATGGTTCAGGATGTCCAAAGTTAGGTCGTCTGAACGACCTGAGGAGTCGGGTTGTTGAATGACTGAAGAGTCAGATCACTAGATGGCCCGAATGACTACACACCAATTTAAGAGCCTTCACCACTCCAAATCACACCTATAAATACCCCCACCTTCTCACACATGAAGGGGAGGGAATTCTTCTACCCCGAATGGCAGCCATTTTCATTTCTCAACGTCGCTACAACATTCTCAAATTCCATTAGAGCTCTATCAAGCTTCAATCATCTCCATCATCGTGAAATCAAAGAATATCATCAAAGTGCTTGATTATCGAATATCTACTTCAATAATCTCCGCAATTAAAGTTATCTAAGCATTTCTACGACGAATTCAAGAGATTAAAGAGGAGAAATAGAGATTCGTTCGAGTCAAGAAATTCATTGTAAAGAGAAAATATAAAATGTTCAATTGATTATGTACCTTGTAATTCGGAGAACCATAATGGAATCGACGATTAAAGTGGCCGACGTTGGCCAAAACTGAGGCCGAACCACTATAAACACTCTCTCCTTTACTTTTTCCCGAACTTTTTTAGCTCATAAATTTGTCTTGATAATTTGTGAAGTGTTGAAATACAATTTGGGGCGCCATTTATAGCATTAACATTGTGATTTATGCATTAATACGCTCACACTTGTTGTAGTATGAGTGTCATTATATTTATAATTTTCCTAGATTTCTTTGTGTGATTTCTAGAACTTGAGAGATTCGAGTTTTCAAATTATCTCGATTCATCTTTTGAAAAGTGATAAGCTAAATTTGGATTATGGATCTTAGCCTCTGGCATTCGGATTTCGATTCGTGATTTCCGAGCTTTTGCGATTAGGGGTTGACAAATATTCTAGTTTATTTTGTTAACCTTGATAAACTAGAAATTTTTGAAGTCAAAACTCTAATGATATGACCTTATCCTTGTTGACGATATCTTCATGAATCTGAAAACCAAAAGTTTTCAAGTTCTATGATATTCTTCCAACTTCTACAATTTACCATGTTTCCATGATTTAGAAGTTATTCGTGAAATATTAGAGGACGTGCTAATATTTCAAATTGGAGATTTTATGATTTTATTGGAAACTTAAAAGTTCCAATTTATTTATTTTTGAAATATTAGAGAGCGTGTTAATATTTCCCATATAGGTTATATAACCCGTATTTTTATTTTGTGATCTTGTTTCCACAAAGGGATCGCTAATTTTTTAGAATGAGATTTATATGACCATCATATACATCCTTTTTAATATAAGAAAATTTTGTAAGCTAGAATACTTTTAATAAATTTCTAAATGTTAAAATTTTCTAGCTAAGCTTTGTATTGATTTCTTGCTTCTAAGAAGCAAAGGTGAGTTCTTGGAGAACCCACATCTATGCCTCAAGCTTTAACCTTGTATAGTGTGCCAATGGCACATTTGTATTGTTTATTTATTATATGTTTTAGGCTGTTTGTGTATGAACTTCACAATTCATGAGTTTTGATTTCATTTCAATGAATTCAGGTATAAACCTTTAGGTGTATTAGAGCTTTGTGTTATGAAGTGTTCCAGTGAATCATTAAGACCTCATTTTCACTTCGATGAAGATACTCGCCTCCTTCGATCACCCGAAATCAATAAAAGTCGACTTGGCCGTAAGGCCAAGCCATGAGCTAGTCTTAGTAGCATGTAAGTGGAGTGACCCAGGCTGTCAGTCGACTGATCCAGGGCCAGGAATCTGACTTGGCATTAGGTCAGTGGACTGACCATAGGGGTCAGTCGATTGAATCTTATGCACATCCAGTATTTTTATGTTTAAACAGATTCATTCGATTAGCCTTCGAGTTTAGTCGACTAAACATGTTTTCTACTGTTGATCGGTGGAGACTACGGTCAAATAGTTTAGGTTGTTTTAGACTCTTTTCCGATCAATTTTTGGCCCATTTGGCCTTTTTCTATGACTTTTCAGTTTTTCTGATTCATATATTTCATCAGCTCGATTATCGACCTTTGATGGACTATCGATTGATTCGTGATGAACAATTTATAACCGTTAGTCATGAGATTTAATTTACGTTATTAAAACGTGAATTCTTAGTCTGATCATTAATTCGATTACTATTATACAAGGTTTGCCACATCGAAATCATATAAAGGGTTTCAAATTATTAGTAGATACCCAATGCTTTACTAACTAGTTTCTAACTTTGCTTCATTATATGAAGTTATCTTCCAAATTGGTTTATAATCCGACTTCGTTATATGAAGTTATTTTATAAATTGTTTTCCAATCTACTAGTATATAGTTATATAAACATTTTTATCGTTCGTATGAGAAATCTAATTAAAAGACTTAGTAAAATCAAGGACTATGAACCCTTATGTTTCTTTGATGGTTAATTCTTGGACTCGTTCAATTGAACACGGTGGCAATGATCGTTTCATGTTTCTAGTGGAATATACTACTTGTTCGTAAATATTCGAATAGAGCAAGTAGTTATGTGACATGTAGCTTAACTCTTATATTTACTAGCCTACTGTAGTTACACTATATTTGATCTTTAGATCAATCCGTCATATGGGTCACTTTGGTGATCTTCTTATCATCCTGAGGAACTTCGGTTCATCTTGAGAGTCTTCGGACTATTTGAGGAACTTCGATTCTAGTGGATCTTAGGATCATTCCAACCTTCGGATCATTCTGATGATCTACGGATCATCTTAAAGAACTTTGGTTCATTTCATATTCTGATGATTTTAGGATCAGCCTGAGGAACTTCAGTTCACTGGATTTATCGATGATCTTCGGATCATCTTAGCGGGGTCGCGACCAGCGGTCTTTAGACCATCCAAGGAGCTTAGGTCAACACTTAAGGCTAGCTACCTAGAGATCGTGTCTCACCTTCGATATATGTATTGACGAGTCTTTGGGATCCTTCCTTGATTTAGGCATCCCCCCTCTTTGAGATCTTCTAGATTTTTAATTTATCCATTTCTAGAATCTGAGTTCTTTGATACTACATTTTCATTTTGAGTTTCATTGGTATTGAGATATTCTTATATAGCATTGATTTGGCATATCTTCTGAACATATCGAGCCTTCACATTTTATATGTGAATATTGTTATTGTTTATTATATGTCATTTTATGATTTTATCTCTATCCTATTTCATTTTATTATGATGAGTGCAGCTAGACTGATTCGTTTATTTCAGGTCAGACAGAGTATTATAGGTGATTCTCCTTGACTATAGCATGGAATAGCTTCTCCCTTGGGCCAATCACACTAGTTTTAATAGTTTTATCCTTCATGTATTTGAGATAGTGACTCGTATGCGTACATATTCTTTTGTGTTGTACATGTATCTATTATTTCATGATATAGTGGATTTTGCACGACCACTTATATTATGTCCAACCACTTTTGTATTATTATTCATAACCATTTCCGCCTTAGTGATGTAAATATCTGTGTCTGTTGATGTCAAAAGTTGGTCATTAGTGACAATCAATCCCCAATCTTGCGTGGAACACATGAATAACAATCCCAAAATACGGTAAAGTAAATAAAAGGAGAGAACACACAGATTCTTTATAGTGGTTCAGCAAAGACGGTGCCGACGTCCACTTTATATATATTGATTTGCTTTTGATTACAAGTACAATATGTTTTCTCTTTTGAAGAAAGTGGGAGAGAAACACAATGGTGTTGAGAAGAGTTGGTTATTTTTGGAGTTAGCCGTGGAGTTTTAACTTGAGTAAGTTTTTTCCCAAGAGAAGTTGGAATGGGGAAAAAGTCTCGTTCTTCTTTGAGCTTGGAGTATTTATAGACGAAGAAGTGGCCTAGTGAAGGAGCAACATGGCCTGCTATTTTGTGGAGCTCAGACACGTGGAGCTCGACCATTGGAGGCAATTGTGGTGGTGGGACTCAGTTTATTGCTGATTAATAGTATCATCGTAAATTGTGGTATACGTGGCGCTCGAGATGAGGTGTATTAAAAGCAGAGCTTTCCCCAGAAGTGTCTTGACCGTCTTTATTGCCTTGAGAATTGGGCTCAGCAATGATGATTCATTTGGATTTTCCATGTAGACTTCATGATATCTGGCCGATCCGATCTTCAAGGGATCGATTGACTTGGTCGGTCAAGGCGAGTGATTATTCCGAAACTCGTTTAAGCGGCTATCCGAGGGGAGCCGGTTTGGTCCAACTCCTGCTTGGGCTTTCCTAAACGAGGGATGTCTGGACCATTCGATCGGTTGATGCTAAATAGTGAGTTTCTGGTCATTGGGCTTCGATCCGTTGAGCCGCGACATCTTTTGCCAAAAAGGGGTCAATACTTTGACCCTCAGGATGCATCCTTCTTGGTAAAGGAGTTGTGTTCTGAATAATACATCAGAGCTCAATGTACGAGCTTCTATCGTTACACCGAACTATATTGAGGCCAGAAATCCGATGGCCCTGATGGTTGTATTAAGGGCAGAAAATCGACGACCAGTATAGATCATATTAAGAGCAGAATCCAACAACCACCGGAGACCATATTAAGGTCGAGAAATGCGATATTCAGTACTTGAAAATTTAGGGATACCATCCTTAGTTTAAAGGTGGCTTTGAGCGAGTATTAGCTATACTTGGCTTAAAGAGTTGGTGAGTAGTAATCACACTTGGCTTAGAGGGGTGGCGCGTATTAAACATACTGGGCTTACAGAGGTGGCAAGTATTAACCATACTCGGCTTACAGCGGTGGCGAGTATTAACCATATTCGGCTTACAGAGGTGGTGAGTATTAACCAAACTCAGCTTTTGGCAAGTGTTAATTATACTCGGCTTATGTAACACCCCGTAATTTTGTAACATTAAGTTTCAAAAATTAAAGTATAATTAAATCTTAGAAGAAGAATTAAGGGAAACGGGTTACGCCATTGCGTTCGTCTCAAAATTCTGCTTGAGATAGAGTCCGAGTTTGCGTAAATCGGACTCCTCATGAAGAAGTTATGACCTCCGGAAGTTTCAGAATTCAATTTAAAATTCAAACAGCTCAAAATTCAGTTCAAAATTCGAAAATAAACCCAACCTGAGTTGGGCGGGAAAATTCCCGCCCATGACCCAGGTCGACGAGGGGGTCGACCTACCCGGTCGACCTGGTCAGGTCTGGACCATTTTCTGGTTCGTGCTGAGTCACCTCGGCCTTCTGGATAGCTCTGAACTGATCTGATGGTTGTGGGTAATTCTAGGGTTCATCTAGCGGCTCTAATCAAATTGAAATCCTATATATACAACCTAGTACTCAACCTAAATTCACACATATTCTCTTAGGCATCTACATGCTGCTTCTCTCTATTCTAACCTCCACCATTAAAATAAATCCAATTCTCCACTAAAATAAGTTATAGTTCTTCTTCAAATTGGAGATTCAAATCAAGATTAAAACTTTAAGAAAAGAATCAAAGGCTAATTCAATGGTTGCGAGCAACGTCATGCAAATCATAGCAAATCACCAACGCTATCTGATTATCCTTTTCTGAAACCGATCAATGTAAGTCAGTTACTTTTTAGATTTGAATGTCTAGATCTATTTGTGGCATGAAATTAAATGAATATAAGAATATACCTGATCCTTTCATTTGAATCTGTGCTTGTATACGCCCTTGGATCTAATTCAGAACTATTATGGTCAATTACCGATGAGACGATGCCTATGCCTATGACTATGAACATAAGACCATTGCCTACGACCATGATTCATGACTATGAGATTATTGCCTATGATTATGAACATAAGACTATTGTCTATGACCATGACTTTGAAATTATTACAGTTAATTGCCTATAACTATTTAGAATAATTGCCTAGGACTATTTTGGTTAATTATCCATGACTATTGTGGTTAATCGCCTATGATTCATAACAATGAGATTTCTATCTATGACCATGACTATGACTATTGTGGTTAATTGCCTAAGACTATTATGGTTAATTGTTTATGCCCATAACACTATAGTTACAAACCATGTTGTTCATCGAACTGGCATTTTGTTGGATCTCATACCTAGGGTGTGACTTGCTTAGTTTATTCCTATTCGCTATTATGTACATCAAAACCATTGGATCCATTATCCTTGTATTTGGCTCGCTTTTGCATGCCTATTCTTTTATTTCAATTCTCATGTTTATCCTCTATTCCCTTTTTAGTTTCATTTCATGAGTATTTAGAAAACTTGTGAAATCATGGTATACGTACGTTATGAATGCGGGATTATTTGGGTATAACATGAAATCTATATTTGGCATAATTTAGAGCATCTGTTATAACATGACTATTAGATGCAAATTGGGGTAATTTGACGTGAATTATAGAAGATGTAATTTGATATCTAGTATTGGCTAGTAACCTAAGCTTTAGGCATAAATTGTAAACTAGAGTATCAAATCTAGTTTTGACATGAACTGTAAATGGGAATGCTAGATCTAAATTGGCATAAAACTGCAGGTTGGGTTAAATGATAGGTAAATCAAGATTTGGGCCTAGAATATAGGTATGTTAGTGGGCATGACAAATGAATATGACATAGGACAAATTTGTTTAAAAGAGTTGTTAGCAATTTACATATAGGCAAAAAGGATAAATATGTAAATCTAGGAAAGACGAATATGCCTAACCCGAGGTTAGATTGAGTTACGGTATAAGACTTCCCGGAACCGCCCAGCGAATCCAGCAACGGTAACAATACCTATCTAATGTGGGTGGTTAGAGCATTGAGTCCAAAAAGGACCCGAGGTTAGACTGAGTTGCGGTGTAAATCTGCCCGGAACCGACCGGCACATCCAGTGACCGCAACAATATCTGTCTAATGTGAGTGGTTGGTGCTTTAAATGAATAATTTAAAGCTAAGAAATAGTTAAGCTAGAATGGGACGGTTAAGTCCATAGGAACACTTAACCAACTTAACATGTTAACAAGACAAGGCTTGTAAGGGTTGAATAACTGTTATAACATGTTGACTAGACAAGTGGGTTAGGTTGAGAAATGGTTTAACCATTATAACATGTTAACTAGACTAGAAGGTGGGGTTAAGTAAAATACACTTAGCCAATTTAACATGTTAACTAGACTAGAAGGTGGAGTTAAGTAAACTTAGAACACTTAGCCGTTATAACATGATAAATGAACAAGGTTTATGAGGAACACTTAACCAATATAACAAGATGAATGGCTAAGGTTAAGTTAATAGAAAGCACTTAACTAGTGTAGTATGATGAATGGGTAGGGTTAAGTTAAACACAAGAAAGCTAACACTTAACCAGAGTGATAAACCTTAGTTAAGAAAGTTAACGATTCAGGAAACTAAGTGGTAAACCTTAGTTAAGAGGATTAAGTAGTAAACCTTAGTCAAGAAAACCAAGTAGAACACGAGAAGGAGCGAATGTCTATCTGATCATGAAGAAGGCTCCAACGAATTTGGGTTACGAAGCACGCGGCTTCAAGGGGACGTGAGGGTACTCTTGGTATCCCTCTGTGAGACTACAAATGATCCTCCTGGGCTCACAGAGGTTAAGGCCCGTGTTAGAAGAACCAAGGGTATGCCTTGGTTGCAATATAAGGCGACCTAAAGACTAGGATGGACCAGCGTGATTCAGCGAGACCAGTAGCCCTGTGATAGCAACTCGTCGTCTATCTACCATCTTGAGTCAGTCGAGATACGTACATCGGAAAGGCGGAGAACTCCCAAAGACCATATACTTGTTATCTAGTTATGGGTGCGGGTGGCCATAGGTTAGTGGGGGCATAGAGGGCATGCATATAGTTCTCATTTTTTCAAGGGTAGCCTTTCATTAGTTGTGGGAGGGGTTAAGTGGGACTATAGCCACTGGAAAAATAGACCTTAGCATCTACATCGGCAGATACCTGAAAAGCTCCCGACCGAGTTCCTTGTTTCTTGATTAGCCCTGCCACGGGACTCGGGTCGCACATATAGAGGACATGTGCATCTAGACAGCGATAACGATTCGCGACACATACGTGGGGAAAAGTCTAGGAACATATACCACTCTAGGTAGTGTGTCCTAGACTAGGGGGCATTGTTCGACCGGTAGCATAATCCCTAGTTGGACCTAGGTCGCATAAACTCTGAGTACCGAGAAGCATTCAATAGGTAGCATAAACCCTAGTTGGACCTAGGTAGCGTAAACCCTAGTTGAATATGGGAGGCGTTCGATCAATAAGCCCTAGATTAGATCTAGGTAATAAATAATAGATGTACACCTAATGGCAACCACAATTTCGAGGATTGAGATCACATTATCATGTTAAGCAGATTACTAGTTGGGACACTAGTTAGGAGGTGCAGAGACATAGAAATTAGAGTAACAAGGTAGAAGTGAAGCAGAGAAAGTATAGAAGCGCATCCAGTTTATCTCACCTTATCTTATCTTGTGCTAACCTTATGATTCCCGTCAACATGGTGTTGTCTTGTATTAAGTTAATTCATGTCATGTGCTTTTACCTGTTCACATGCTGGAAGTTACTGAACTTACCAGACTTTATGTCTGACTTTGTTTTCTTTCACTTTCTTGCCTTCCGTTCCCTCCCCCCCCCCCCCAGGTTCGTAGGGACGGAATATTACTACTTAGCTCAGTTTTCTTTCCAAGCTTGAAGATTAGTCGAAGTTTTGCTTGGATTCACTTTTCCACTGCTATGGCTGGCTCATGCTACATTGGGGAATATAAATGTTATTTTATGCTTCTTTATTTTGTAAGACAGATACTCTGGTATTGGAAAACAATTGTTGTACAAACTATTTTATCGATAAAGTATAGTTTTATTATCCGCTATTTTAATTTTGTCTGTCTTGTAGTTTATCTACATCTTTTACCTATAATGCTTCACAGAACTTAGTGCATTCCCTTGGAGAGTGACACTAATGAATGTGGGGTGTCACACGTGGTATCAGAGCTGAAGGTTACCGGATCAGATAAAAGATTTGAAAATTTATTTTCAACGGTTTTAGAAGAAGCATTTTCAAAAGAAAAGTTTTGTTTTAAAGGCATATTCCCCAAAAGCCATACGCACTATCTTCTGATCCTCTGTTTGAATTCTTGTCCCCTTCTTTCTTGAGTCTTCGGGGTACCTGGCTTTCTGGGAGGTAACCTCATCGCGGCACGGTTCCGTAGGCTTGATAAGACTACGATACCTATCGAAGGGCAAAGTAGTTCCCGACTTCCGTCTATAGCCATAGTAGTTTCACCTGCAGCTAGTTTTCTTCCAAGCTTTGAAGGGTTTTCCATGCGATGGAGGCAGCTTTTGAGAAACTTGTCAATATGATTATACAGGGATGGTAAAGATGAGGATGAGGGAGTTTGGCTAGGGAGCTCAACGCAAGGATGAGAAATTCATGGATATAAACTCTACTCATGAAGAAAGAAGGAATTATAAAACCTAAGACGAGAGGAAGTATCTTTTCCATGGTATAATAGGGCATATAATTAAGGACAAGGGCAAGGACGAGGGACATGATTTTCAGAAGGGCGAGTACATGCTTTCACCACCAGAATACCTGAGAGAGAGATAGTAAAAGTCTCTGTTGGAAAAGTTTAGCTTTTCGTTTTGATCAACCAGTTAGTACTCTTTTGATCTTATCGCTTCGCATTTGTTCATATCTACTTCCATAGTCGAGTCTCTGCACCTTAGTACTTGTATAGTAGAAAATCCCATTAGTGTCTCAAATCCAATTGGTGGTTTAGCCCGTTTACCTTTGGTTTGTAAGGATTTGAAAATAACTATATTAAGTGTTGAGTTTAAGTGTAATGCTTATGTTTTTGGTTCCATGGGCTATGAGTTGATTCTAGGCATGGGTTGGTTGGCTAGTAATTTTGAAAGGAGGGTAGTTAGACTTTTGACTTGCCTTGGAAATACCCTCGAGATTTCGCGTAAAGAATCAGTTAGGCTTAGCTAGCTAGAATCGCTTAATGCATTTATCGACGATTTGCAATCCGTTAGGGTGGTCCATGAGTACGCAGATGTTTTTGATTAGGTTAGTAGTTTACCCCTAAAACGCGGGATAGACTTCCGCATGTATCCAGTTGACAATGAAAAGCCAGCTATCCGATCAACGACGGTTTTGGAAATGGAGGTCAAGAAGCTTCGCAATCATGAAGATTAATTAGATAAGGTACAAAATAGTGAAGCTCAAGAAGATGCGACTTAGAAGACTGAAGAATAGATACACGCATCATACCCTTTTTCTTAAGGGTACATCTTTTTCTAGGAATTTTATGCATACTTTCTAGCTTTTAAGGTATATCCTCTAGGACGTATCATCGATCCTTAGGTAGAAACCAATGGATGTAAATATGTATTTGAAACATGTTATGATTGATGGTTGCAAATGGTTGCTCGTGGATGCATATACACACCATAGGCACTAGAACGACTCAGTCACTTTCATATTGCATTCGCATATATGTATTTGTTTAACAGATTTAACTTGATATGTTATCATATGGATGTTGCATATGGACGAATGGCTATGCACACATGTAGTATTTACATAACTAGGGATGCTTGCATACATGACTGGACACATGGCACTGAAATAATTCGCATTAAGGAGGTTAACTGAATCAGTAGACGGCCTGATTTTGCATTAGATAAAGACCTATACATACACTATGCATATGAACATGAAAGCACAAGAAATATTTTTAAGGACAATGAATGTCTGTGATTGAATGGTTGAGTAGATGGGTGATTGGATGGTAGGACACATTCTTCCTAACTTGATGATTTCGGGGACGAAATCCTTTTAAGAGGGGGAGAATGTAACACCGCGTAATTCTGTAACATTAAGTTTCACAAATTAAATTATAATTAAATTGTAGAAGAAGAATTAAGGGAAACGGGTTATGCCATTGCGTTCGTCTCGAAATTCTGCTTGACATAGAGTCCGAGTTTGCGTAAATCGGACTTCGTATGAAGAAGTTATGACCTCCGGAAGTCTCATAATTCAATTTAAAATTCAAACAGCTCAAAATTCAGTTCAAAATTCGAAAACAGACCCAAACTGGGCCGGGCGGGGAAATTCCCGCCCAGGAGCCAGGTCGACCTGGGGTACCCAGGTCGACCTAGGGGTCTACCTACCTGGTCGACCTGGTCAGGTCTGGACCATTTTCTGGTTCGTGCTGAGTCACCTCGGCTTTCTGGATAGCTCTGAACTGATCTGATGGTTGTGGGTAATTCTAGGGTTCATCTAGCAGCTCTAATCAAATTGAAATCCTATATATACAACCTAGTACTCAACCTAAATTCACACAAATTCTCTTAGGCATCTACATGCTGCTTCTCTCTATTCTAACCTCCACCATTAAAATAAATCCAATTCTCCACTAAAATAAGTTATAGTTCTTCTTCAAATTGGAGATTCAAATCAAGATTAAAACTTTAAGAAAAGAATCAAAGGCTAATTCAACGGTTGCGAGCAACGTCATGCAAATCATAGCAAATCACCAATGCTATCTGATTATCCTTTTCTGAAACCGATCAATGTAAGTCAGTTACTTTTTAGATTTGAACGTCTAGATCTATTTGTGGCATGAAATTAAATGAATATAAGAATATGCCTGATCCTTTCATTTGAATATGTGCTTGTATACGCCCTTGGATCTAATTCATAACTATTGTGGTCAATTACCGATGAGACGATGCCTATGCCTAAGACTATGAACATAAGACCATTGCCTACGACCATGATTCATGACTATGAGATTATTGCCTATGATTATGAACATAAGACTATTGTCTATGACCATGACTTTGAAATTATTACAGTTAATTGCCTATGACTATTTAGGATAATTGCCTAGGACTATTTTGGTTAATTATCCATGACTATTTTGGTTAATCGCCTATGATTCATAACTATGAGATTTCTGTTTATGACCATGACTATGACTATTGTGGTTAATTGCCTAAGACTATTACGGTTAATTATTTATGCCTATAACAATATAGTTACAAACCATGTTGTACACCGAACTGGCATTTTGTTGGATCTCATACCTAGGGTGTGACTTGCTTAGTTTATTCCTATTCGCTATTATGTACACTAAAACCATTGGATCCATTATCCTTGTATTTGGCTCGCTTTTGCATGTCTATTCTTTTATGTCAATTCTCATGTTTATCCTCTATTCCCTTTTTAGTTTCATTTCATGAGTATTTAGAAAACTTGTGAAATCATGGTATACGTACGTTATGAATGCGGGGTTATTTGGGTATAACATGAAATCTATATTTGGCATAATTTAGAGCATGTATTATAACATGACTATTAGATGCAAATTTGGGTAATTTGACATGAATTATAGAAGATGTAATTTGATATATTGAATCTAGTATTGGCTAGTAACCTAAGCTTTATGCATAAATTGTAAACTAGAGTATCAAATCTAGTTTTGACATGAACTGTAAATGGGAATACTAGATCTAAATTGGCATAAAACTGCAGGTTGGGTTAAATGATAGGTAAATCAAGATTTGGGCCTAGAATATAGGTATGTTAGTGGGCATGACAAATGAATATGATATAGGACAATTTTTTTTAAAAGAGTTGTTAGCAATTTACATATAGACAAAAAGGATAAATATGTAAATCTAGGGAAGACGAATATGCCTAACCCGAGGTTAGATTGAGTTACGGTATAAGACTGCCCGGAACCGCCCGGCAAATCCAGCAACCATAACAATACCTATCTAATGTGGGTGGTTAGAGCATTGAGCCCAAAAAGGACCCGAGGTTAGACTGAGTTGCAGTGTAAATCTGCCCGGAACCGACCGGCACATCCAGTGACCGCAACAATATCTGTCTAATGTGAGTGGTTGGTGCTTTAAATGAATAATTTAAAGCTAAGAAACAGTTAAGCAAGAATGGGAGGGTTAAGTCCATAGGAACACTTAACCAACTTAACATGTTAACAAGACAAGACTTGTAAGGGTTGAATAACTGTTATAACATGTTGACTAGACAAGTGGGTGAGGTTAAGAAAAGGTTTAACCGTTATAACATGTTAACTAGAGTAGAAGGTGGGGTTAAGTAAAATACACTTAGCCAATTTAACATGTTAACTATACTAGAAGGTGGAGTTAAGTAAACTTAGAACACTTTGCCGTTATAACATGATAAATGAACAAGGTTAATGAGGAACATTTAACCAATATAACAAGAAGAATGGCTAAGGTTAAGTTAATAGAATGCACTTAACCAGTGTAGTATGATGAATGGGTACGGTTAAATTAAACACAAGAAAGCCAACACTTAACCAGAGTGATAAACCTTAGTTAAGAAAGTTAACGATTCAGGAAACTAAGTGGTAAACCTTAGTTAAGAGGACTAAGTAGTAAACCTTAGTCAAGAAAACCAAGTAGAATACGAGGAGCGAACGTCCACCTGATCATGAAGAAGGCTCCAACGAATTTGGGTTACGAAGCACGCGGCTTCGATGGGACGTGAGGGTACTCTTGGTATCCCTCTGTGAGGCTGCAGATGATCCTCCTGGGCTCACAGAGGTTAAGGCCTGCATTAGAAGAACCAAGGGTATGCCTTGGTTGCAATATAAGGCAACCTAAAGACTAGGATGGACCAGCGTGATTCGGCAAGGCCAGTAGCCCTGTGATAGCAACTCGTCATCTACCTACCATCTTGAGTCAGTCGAGATATGTACAGCGGAAAGGCGGAGAACTCCAAAAGACCATATACTTGCTATCTAGTTATGGGTCCGGGTGGCCATAGGTTAGTAGGGCATAGAGGGTCTGCGTATAGTTCTCATTTTTTCAGTGGTAGCCTTCCATTAGTTGAGGGAGGGGTCAAGTGGGACCATAGCCATTGGAAAAACAGACCTTAGCATCTGCATCGGCAGATATTTGAAAATTTCCCGACCGAGTTCTGTGTTTCTTGATTAGCCCTGCCACGGGACTCGGGTCGCACATATAGAGGAAATGTGCATCTAGACAGCGATAACGATTCGCGACACATACGTGGGGAAAAATCTAGGAACATATGCCACTCTAGGTAGTGTGTCCTAGACTAGGGGGCATTGTTAGACATGTAGCATAATCCCTAGTTGGACCTAGGTCGCATAAACCCTGAGTACCGAGAAGCATTCAATAGGTAGCATAAACCCTAGTTGGACCTAGGTAGCGTAAACCCTGGTTGAATATGGGAGGCGTTCGATAAATAAACCCTATATTAGATCTAGGTAATAAATAATAGATGTACACCTGAAAGCAACCACTAATTCGAGGATTGAGATCACATTATCATGTTAAGCAGATTACTAGTTGGGACACTAGTTAGGTGGTGCAAAGACCTAGAAATTAGAGTAACAAGGTAGAAGCAAAGCAGAGAAAGTATAGAAGCGCATCCAGTTTATCTCACCTTATCTTATCTTGTGCTAACCTTATGATTCCTGTCACCATGGTGTTGTCTTGTGTTAAGTTAATTCATGTCATGTGCTTTTACTGTTCACATGCTGGAAGTTACTGAACTTACCAGCCTTTATGCCCGACTCTGTTTTCTTTCGCTTTCTTGTCTTCCGCCCCCCTAGATTCGCAGGGAGGGAATATTACTACTTAGCTCAATTTTCTTTCCAAGCTTGAAGATTAGTCGAAGTTTTGCTTGGATTCTCTTTTCCACTGCTATGGCTGGCTCATGCTACATTAGGGAATATAAGTGTTATTTTATGCTTCTTTATTTTGTAAGACAGATACTCTGGTATTGGAAAACAATTGTTGTACAAACTATTTTATCAATAAAGTAAATTTTATTTTCTGCTGTTTTAATTTTGTCTGTCTTGTAGTTTATCTACATCTTTTACCTATAATGCTTCATAGAACTTAGTGCCTTCCCTTGGTGAGTGACACTAATGAATGTGGGGTGTTACAGCTTATATAATTTTATATGTCTCAGCTAATGGAGTGTGATGTTTTGTAAAATTTTGGCAACTGGAAAGTGCACTCGGGTTAAAGAAGAGGCGAGTATAATCCATACTCGGCTTAGAGAAGTCTAGTCATACCCGGCTCGGGGAGTATGTTTAGATATGGTGGCAGAATTTAACTGTACCTCATAAACGGTGGTTTACTGCTGACTATATTCGGGTGGGCAAGCATCAGTCACGCTTGGCTTAAATCATTTAAACATAGTCCATCTTTGCAAGAGAAAGTTTATTGCTGCTAAGGAGCTATTACAAAGAAATGAAAATGAATTCTAAATGGGCGATAACTGAATCCAGAGCACACCTAGGAGCTATATCCTAACCCCATGCGTGTGTACATTATTAGACCCATTTTATTGAAAGAAATAGAAATACATTCGAAAGAAAAAAGAAAAAACTGAATCTTATTAATTGATAATAATGACGAAAGTGCTGGGCTCAGGGTCCTTTCCGTTTCTAGGGACTCGAGGATCGGCCTGAGAAGCTTAGGCAGAGGATTGTGGCGGCAAGGCCAATGCGGGTTTCTTAACGTACTCGGGTAGTTCTTCCCGTCTGACCCTATCCTCAATGATAATGCGTAAGTGCTTGCATACACTAGTGCTATGACCGACAATGTTGTCAAACATGCAGTGTTTTCCAGAGTCGAGCTCTTTTTGAGTTGGCTCCCTTCGAGGTGGTTTTGGAAAAGGCAGGGATCCTCGTACGTCAAGGTAGATGTCTAACAGGGAAGAATTGAGCTCGGTGTACTGGTCGTACTTGTCCTCTCTCTAAGGTCGAACATTGCATTCATTCTTTTCCGAAGCCTTTCCTCTTCCTTTATTCTAGCCATTGGTGTTGGATGAACCTCCATCTTTGGCGGCAAGGACCTCGAGCCTCTCCATCTCAATGCTGGCGTCTTCTTGTTGGAGGAATTGCTCGGCCTCGGCATAAAAATCTTCAATGTCCTTGGGAGGATCTTTGGTTAAAGACATCCTGAATTCTGATCAGTTCTGAACGCCTGCAATGGCGGCCATAAGCACCATCGATGGCTCGAGTCAATCGACCGATGCTACGGCCACATTGAATCTTTCTAGGAAGGACTGGAGGGTTTCACCAGGTCGCTGCTTGATGGAGGTCAGGAACATGACACTCTTCGGTCAGGAGATATGGACTCTGAATTGTTCGATGAAGTGGGTGACCAACATGTTCCAGCTGCTGATCGACTCCGTTGTTAGCTACCGAAACCACATGCTGGCTATATCTGTAAGGAAGAGTGGGAAGCACTTGGCCATGTCGTTGGTCGATGCAGAGAGCACTTCCATATGGTGCATATATCGTAGTAGATAGATGGTCGGATCAGTTCGGCCATTATAGGGCTCAATGGCTGGAAACTTGAAGTCTGGGGTGTTTCGGGAGTTCCTGATCTCCCTGGTGAACGGGCTGCAGTGGATATCATCTATATCATGCTGAGCAGATGTGCCCCGGGTAAAGCGTCTGATGATGCTTGCAAGCTGGCTTCCATCTCCGAGGAGTCGCTGCTATGAATCCAACTCGGTATCTTAGAGGACTCAAGTACGAGGATCCGACAAAAGCATGCTCGGAAGGGTGGCTGTTGATTGGGCTTGACCTCCGAGAGTTGTGAGTGAAGGTAAGGGTGAGGATGAGCCCCTACATTTGGTTCTGGAGAGAATGGAGCCCCTTGAACCTGATGAGAATTAGTTTGATCCGTACCCGCGTTGGAGGGGCCCGGCTGATCCAGCATCGCATGTGATGCTCGATGCTCTGTGTTGCCCCTGCTCGGGGCAATGTTAGGAGGGTTTACAGTAGCGTTTTCATCCTCCGTGATGGTAACCGGTATGGTAGAGTGGTCTCCCTGGTTCAAAGGGAAGGCTCCACCAGCACTTCGTTGGAGGGGAACAGTCGTTAGACTAGTATGTGGTAAGATGTCGGGTTGTAATGGAAATGGCAATGATTCTGGTTGATCTAGCAGTTGTCCGGTCGGTCCAAGGAATTGAGTTGTTCCTTGCAGTGGAGCAAAGGTAGTTGACCGACCTAGATCTTGATCGCGGGTCTCCTGTGAATCTGCAGCTGCTGCTACGCTGGTCGCTGGAAGCGATACTCCTGGTAGTGATCGGGCCAAAAGTGAAGCCGAGCAAGGAGAAAGCAAAGGTGTGGCTTGATCTGCAGCTAGTATTTGTGCAGATCAAAGATCGGTTGTAGCCCCGGTTGGTGGAGGAATTGATGTTGAAGCATTAAGTCCCATCTCCACCCGACCGAGAAGGTAATCCATCAACTGTTGTTGTCGTTCGAGGAGTTTACCCTGAGATGTCATCTGGTCCTTGAACTCAGCAAAGATCTTATCCATGTCGTCCTTAGTGAGATATCTGGACGTATCTTCATGAGAGGAGGCTTCCGACTTGCCTCTGTAGCGGTTGCCCCGGCTGCATCAACGTTTGTGCGTCGGGATAAAGTTGCATCTTTCTTTCGCTTATTTTCCATGTTCGGCGAGGAAATTGCCGAAGGTCGTAGGGTATATCTTGGTGCCGGCATAGCGCCTCTCTTCCCCTTCCTGGCGCGCCAAAGTGTTGAAGTCAAAAGTTGGTCACTAGTGACAGTCAACCCCCAATCGTGCGTGGAGCACACGAATAACAATCACAAAATACAGTAAAGTAAATAAAAGGAGATAAAATACAGAATTTTTACAGTGGTTCAGCAAAGTCGGTGCCTACGTCCACTTTATATATATTGATTTGCTTTTGATTACAAGTACAATATGATTTCTCTTTTGAAGAAAGTGGGAGAGAAATGCAATGGTGTTGAGAAAAGTTGGCTAATTTTGGAGTTAGCCGTGGAGTTTTAACTAGAGTAAGTTTTCCCTAAGAGAATCTGGAATCGGAAAAAAAAATCTTGTTCTTCTTTGAGCTTGGAGGTATCTATAGATGGAGAAGCAGGATGATGGAGAAGCAACGTGGCTTGCTATTTTTGTGGAGCTTAGACATATGGAACTCGACTATTGGATGCAATTGCAGCGGTGGGACCCAGTCTACTGCTGATTAATAGTATCTTCGTAAATTGTGGTATACGTGGCGCTCGAGATGAGGTGCATCAAAAGTAAAGGCTTGTTCGGAAGTGTCTTGACCATCTTTATTGCCTTGAGAATCGCTCTCTACAATGAATGTTTCATCTGGATTTTTCATGTAGACCTGGTGATATCTGGCCGATTCGATCTTCAAGGGATCGACTGACTTGATCGGTCAGGGCGATCGATTATTCCGGAACTCATTTAAGCGGCTATCTGAAGGGGGCCATTTTGGTCCAACTCTTGCTCGGGCTTTTCTGAACGAGGGATGTCCGGACCGTTCGATCGGTTGATGCTGAATAGTGAGTTTCTGGTCATTGAGCTTCGATCTGTTGAGCCGTGGCAACTTTTGCCAAAAAGTGGGTCAACAGTGTCTGACTTTGATTTTATTGTTATGTATTTTATATTACTTTCCGAATTATATATACCACCGTGTAGTATATTTGAACTTGAATTAAACGTGTCGGATTTCCTCATGAGATTTAAGAAGTAAGACCACATTATCCAACTTGTTTAACACTCGTTCAAAATTAATATACAGATGGTCGCTCTTCAACAATCTTATTCTTCGGGTTAGTTGACATCATTGCTTACAATGACCTTGGGTAGCACGAGTATAGAGGTAGGGCATTACAAAATAGTATTTTTGTAGTATATTCGAATATTAAGAGTGAATATGCTTAATGCGGCGAACGTTACTGTAATTAGTAGGACATGTGGAGTCTAATGAAAAATCATCAATTAACAAATCCCTCGAAGAGGTCATCCAAAGGATAAGTCAAATAAAAATTTCAAATATCCTAAAATCGATGAAGGACCTACAAGAAATAATAGAAGATTCCAAAAGTAAACCGGTACATAATAATAATGAGATCTCAATATTTGATACAAATTATGGAAAAACATAGGATCGAAGTAAAATAATAATTGATGATGTATTATTATTCACAGTAGCTACTGAAATAACCAAATGTTATGACAATAATGATAATGTAGCAACTAGCATAAATGAATGTGGAGAAGTACACAATTGGCCAAAATGAAAACATGTTATTCAAGTTGAGCTAGTTTCACTTTAAAAACATGGTGTATTTGGACCAATAAAGAAAACCTCATAAGATGTTAAACTAATATGATATAAATGGGTACTCGATAGAAACGAAATTATAAAAGTAAAGTTGTGAGATACAAGGCATGGATTTTTGCGCAAGGTTTCATGCAGAGGCCAGGTTTCAACGTTAAAGAAACATACTCTCCTGTTATGGAT
Organism: Allium sativum; assembly: GCA_030737875.1. NCBI lineage: Eukaryota > Viridiplantae > Streptophyta > Magnoliopsida > Asparagales > Amaryllidaceae > Allium > Allium sativum. The sequence continues at coordinate 860,150,894 of CM060922.1, forward strand.
GTCATAAAATTTCGATATTTGATAAGCCTTATAGTTTTTGAGAAGCTTAATATAAGATTGAATGATGTTGTGATAGCTTATCTTTACAGTGAGTTATATAACAGTATTTGCATGAAAATTTCAAATGGATATAAGTTGCCCGAAACAAGATCAAAGTATTTGTACACTTTAAAATTAAAACGGTCACTATACGATTTGAAACAATCCAGAAGAATGTGGTATAATCGCCTTAATGAATATTTGATAAAAGCCGGATGTAAAAACAATCACATTTTCCCATGTGTCTTTATAAAGAAATCGATAAAGAGATTTGCTATTTTAGCGGTACATATTGATGATATAAATTTGATTGGGACATTAAGAGATTGATAAAACAATAATTACTTGAAAAGGAAATTGAAATGAAACATCTTGGCAAAACTAATTATTTTCTTCGTCTACAGATTGAGCATAATACAAATGACATATTAATCCGTTAGTCAAATTACATTGATAAAATCCTAAAGCGTGTTCAAATGGATAAAGCATATCCACTTAGTATGCCTATGGTTGTTAGATCAGTTGATACTAAAAAGGACCCTTACCACCCAAAAGAAGATACTGAAAATGTATTTGGTCCAAAAGTACCATATCTTAGCGCCATCGATGCACTGTTATATTTAGCCCAATGACAAGGTATAGCATTCTCAGTCAATCTTCTAACAAGATATTGTTCGGTACAAACTAAAAGGCACTGAAATGATGTAAAACATGTCATGAGATATCTTTGTGGAATGATGGACTTAGGCTTATTTTATTCTAACATAGGGAATAATCCAATTTTAGTTGGTTGTGCTGATGTGGGTTACCTTTCTAATTCACAAAAAACAAGATTACAAATTAGGTATATGTTTAGTGACAGTAACTCACCTATTTCGTGTTGATCTACAAAACAAACGTTGGCAGCAACATCATTCAATCATTCTGAAATAATAGAACTACATGAAGCAAGTCGAGAATATATTTGGTTAAGATCGTTAACTAATTATATTTGAAGTATGATTTTTTCCACAAGGTCTTCCATAGAAAGGTTTTTAATGATAAAACCAATTTTATCACCTTTGCATACACATATTCAGGGGGAATGTTGTAATATATTGAAATATTAAGGTGAACATGCTTAATGTGAGGGATATTATTGTAATTTTTAGGATATGTGGAGTCTATAAATAAAGAGTCCATGTGTGTTGTAAACATATATGAATCAATAAAAATGTCTTCTCTCTTTAGTGTTCTATGTTTTGATTTCATTTTTAAGAGAAATCACAAATGATTCAATAAACGAGTTTCGCTGTGACGATGCTTGTTTATTACACAATGTGTGCTGCTAAGGGCACCCCAATATGTTCTTTCTAACACTGCAATTAAAAAAAAAACTTATTAAATTTTGTTTGCTTTCTAATACCACATTACCTCTCCATTTTAATCTCTCACTCAATCATTATTTTTCGAACTAATCACGTACTAAGCTAATCTAAAAACCCTAATCTCTCGTGATCGTTGTCTTCTTCACATCTCTCGCAGGAAAATTCAAATTCGTACGGTAATCTCCCAATTGTTTGGTGATCTGAAAACCCTAATCTCTCACTTTCTCTTCTAAATTACTTAATTCAAACCTTATTCACGGCTTTTGTATATTTCTCGGCATTGCGGCGTCGAATTCGTTGATCAGTTATAGATCTAGGGTTTAACTCGTTGATCGGTTTTAGAAATGAGGACGAACGAATATCGAGCGCAATTGTAATAGGGTAAAACAGTGTGGTAGCCCTATTTTTCAAGTGTGTGTTATTAGGAAGAGTGTAATACTAATTCTTGTGGTATTTTTTAGCCGCGGTATTAGGAAAAACATATTGAGATGCCCTTAGCACGACACTACTCAATTGTGGTGTATGAACATGCAAGGTCAAGGCTTGTCACCTTGAAGTCTTTTTTCACACCTTGCTTTAATATTTTTTTTAGATCTCTTGCAGGCAAAGAAAAGGTTTGCTTAGGTTAGCGCTGCGTGTAAGTCAACATAAAAGTTCTTAAGTCGACATAAATCTTTTTAAAACAGCATTGACTATGATAAAACGACATATAAGTTGGCAGTTGCAAGAACTTGCGTTCTTCTACAAAAGGATATCCAAAAGTGTATAACACAGTTAATCATAAAAGCGGACATGCTAAAGATGTAATAATGTTTTTTATGTCTTTATTTATTCTGATATCGTAAAATAAGTTCAATCACAAGCGCCAAAACATATATTTATATAAAGAAGTCGATGTAATAAAAAATATCAATCTTTGCTGTTAACCGGCCTTTTTGTACAATCATTGCACATCAATTTGGTTAAACCTAGGCGACTACACGAAACCAAATTACTCAAAGAAGTGGACAAGAAGGAAGCCAAGACGCGTCTTTAGGTTAAAACCATATGTCTGTCTACATCACTAGCGAGGAGATGCATGCCATGATAAATGAGATGCAAACTAGGATGATGGCAAGGATGACTACTCAACAAGAACAAATGATGGAGAACCTGCTCATGAAGTTTGCTCATAAATATTCAAAGGGTCGGATCGAGCTACTGAACCTGTGGCTCAACTTGCTGTTGGAACCAGGTCTGTTAATGCAAATTGAGCTGCGACACCGCATTAGGAGTATGTGCCAAAGTTTCCTCGTGGAGTCGGGGTTAGATACGAATATGGATCATGGAATACCAATGGATGGTAATGAAAGATTTTTGGAAATAATCAGAAGAGCTATGAGAGACGGACTGACAGTCTAGAATACGGAGGATGTAAATATGAGTTGTTTTACTCTTAATAACAGATACGTTAAAAATCCATCCGACTTGCTACTAACTCTGGACTCATATGATGGAAATGGTATATCTGGATACCTCAAGATGCTTGATGTAAAACCGACCGTTGGATTGTCTTAGTTATAAATAAATTATATCATATAGGTTTTTCCTGAATTTCAGTAAATACAACTAATATAAAAAATATTATATATCATTATAAACAATATGAAAACTAAAAAACAAACTAAATAGTAAAAAACATATGATCGAAAATAAGTTAAAAATAAGAATATATATATATATATGTATATATGTATATGTATATGTACTTTTATGCTATAAATTTGTTTGTACATAAGTTACTAAATAATATTTATGTACGTGAAAGCACAATTTTTTTTTAAATAAAAGTTTTTATATTTGAAATTTGATATTAGTGCTATAGGTTTTACAACTAAGCATAAAGGTTGTTTTCTCTCTTGATTAACCTTAAATTTTGATCCGATTTGACTTTAATTTACACAAAATATGAAATAAAAGAACTATTTTCATTAATTAAGATTTACTAATGCAACTGTTTAATGCTTTAAAACTTAAAAAGGTTAAAAACTCCTAATAGTTAATAGCTAAAAAATAAAAACACAAAAATTTCAAATACTCACTTTATCATTTAATGAAAATCAGGTTATCTTTTTTGCATAACTCGTCATCCTTGTTAGTTTATAACATGTCTTCGATTAATGTCAATTTAGTCCCATAATGTAATACATTATGATCTTGAAAGAGAAGGAATCACCTGAACTTGGAAAAAAGGGGTTTTGGTGTGCCCAAGCCCAACCATTTCATCTACAAAAGAAAAATATGGAGTTTTCACTAAATTGGAAGGTGCAAAGTAACGATGTAGAATTGGCATCCAGCAAAATGAGCAGCTTTCCTGAAAATAAACACTCACTCTTCTTCTCTGATGAATAAAATTAGAATAAAATGCTTTACTGATACTCTTGCACTTTATTATAGAATTCCACAACAAACAGATATACTATCTTTATCAATACATTTATCAACAGAAAATAACTACCGATAATTTAATAATCTCAAATCCTTTATTGTTCAAGAACCAAAATATTACCATACCAGTGTACATGTATTAAATCAATCCACCCATCACGGCAACAATGGAACATAACAAAATTTATGACCATCAACTACAATATCCTTCTACACTTCCTACTCGAAGAAAAAAAAGGAAAATCTCTATATGAGTATCAAAAATTCAGAACCTACACTCATTCGAATGCAACCTCTCACTCTCGTGTCTCAACGGTCTCCTACACAAGGCACTTCATCCCCCTGTCGCCCTTCCCAATCTTGCCTTATCGACCTAATCCCAACTCATCATCCTCGCCTGCACCACTCCTCGAGCCACACCATCTGGCGACCTCTTCAACACGCCCTCGTCTAAGTTCTTGAGCACCGCATCATTTACAAGGAAAGGTCGAGTGAATGTTGCTTCTTTGTTGAGCATGGGCTTGTGGTGGGACCGGTTGAGGAAGGTAGGCTCGAGCTTCGAGGGGGAGGGGGATCCTAGAGGAAATAGTGCAAGTCGATCGATATCGTATTTTTGAACTCAGGACTGCTGCATATGACCATATAGAAGTAAGATTCTATAGGGTAAGGCACATTTGTGAAGTACCTTAGCAGCTTACGAGGGAGGTTTTCGATGGTGTGACGGCCCGTCCCGCACCAACCGACATTTACTCCAAAGGTGCACTGTACACATGTCCAGTTAGCACGGAACGGGTCGTCAGAAGGAAAGGGAAGAAGGAAATGAACATACAAAGAACCTGTAGAATGTCTCACAGCGCATAGAACAAAATATAATAATAACATACTTGACATAAAACATGAGAGACAGTGCATAAGCTAAAAACCAGAACTAAGCATCATAGCAGCGGAAATCCAAAATATAGCTTATTACAACTTTTCAAACTGTCTCAAAACAAAAGCAAGATAAAGGAGGTACACTACTAATGCCCAAGTAGCGACCACCACCGACACAGGGAGAATGTGTATATATATATATATCATACGTGGAAGCCTCCTGCCCGCCTCCGAATCAGCTACTCGCGCATCACCAGCTAACCTGTCTCTAGTCTTCTCGTGTGAGCACCCAGAGTAATAAGAGGAGACATAAAACTCTGTGTCGGACATAAAGCCTGGTATGAGTGATAAGCATCTAAAGTGAACAATAACAGGTAGACTAAACATACCTGAAACTGGACCTGCAACCAAAGAGTTAGCACTACATACTGTACAACACTCTAAGGTACCATATCAAACAGTGTAAAGATACGGAGGTGGGGGAGGTGTGCATGTCATAGTGATGGCAAACAATCAAACATAGCATCCATCCTCACATCTCTCACTCAGTGCGTAAAGCATACGATATTCACCACTTCGATCACCCACCCTTGCTACGATCACTTTGCCCCATGAAGTCATAAAATGGCTTCACTGCACTGATAACGTAGCCACTAATCCTTCGCTATGTCCACTTGCCCCATGGAGTTATTCACCCCATCTGCGCTGGCTCATAGCCTTACCAATCCTTACTATGTCCACTTGCCCCATGGGGTTATTCACCCCATCTGCGCTGGCTCATAGTCTTACTACGCATCACCTTGCCCCTCGAGTCGTAATGACTCTACTGCACTGATAACGTAGTCTTGCTACCATCACCTTACCCCTCGAGTCATAATGACTCTACTGCACTGATAAGTAGCCCATTATTCATTTTTAGTGGTGGATCGAAGTTATGAACGTCGACACCTCCTTAGCACACGTCCCGCAGCAAAGTCCAATCATGAAGTGAACTCATTGGTTCCCAACTGGATCCTGAGCTCTAACTTCCCATATTGGACTACCTTTGCATCTCGGGTTATTGGTCAATACTGGATCGGTTCGGATCTCCCCCTCATCATCAGTTCGGTTCGGATCAGAATGCTCCTCCTTCACTGGATCAGGTCGGGTCGTCATCACCCCTGGCGGATTGGGTCGAGGTCTCCAGCTTGCCACGGTTCGGATCGGGTTCTCTCTTCAGATCGGTTAATGGCGCCTTCAACTCGTGGGCGGGCACTCGGGTCGGAGCGTTCGAGTACAATTGGATCGTGGATGCTGCCTCCCTCTGGTCGGATCGGGGTGCGAAACACGAGCGGATCGGGTACGAGAGGCAGTTCACGGTTGATGTTCGTGGACCTTGTGCAGATGGTTCGGCTCGGAGGAGATGAATTAACTCGTGGTGATGTCCCACGATCCCATAGGGCGATCCGATCGACCCTCAATCCCCATCCGATCCGAATTCCTGCACCTTGTCCAGCGAGCTGTTTACGCCCCTTGACGGCGTTTTCGACCATTCCAACTATTCTAATCAATCACAAAGCATACCATACAGTCATAGAAACATATATAATCAACCACAAACATCAAAACAACAATATGATAGGTTAAAATGGATCAACATAGCCAAAACCTCATATTTTCCCTTAAGCATGTTTAGGTGAAACTTATGATATGATTAGCAAAACTTAACCAAATTAACCCAAATTCATATCAGAGGTCTAAAACATCATTCCGAATTTTATAAACATTTTTCCAGAATTTTATCATGTTTAAATTCGCTAATTAACACTAATCACCCCTAATTAGCCATAATTAGTGCAAAACTATGCAAATCACTCACCTTAGCCATAAATAAACTAAGATCTGAAATAAATCTCTGATTTGATATGAATCCCAATGCCAAACAGCAGCTTCAATGTTGATTTGGTGTAGATCTTCCTTGATTAGAGGTTGCTAAGCCAAATCCTTGACCAAAAGGTGATTTGGAGGTGATTTAGAGGTTGGAGGCCATTTTTAGGGTTCCTTGGAGATAAGTGGAGGCTAGAAAACTGAAATGGAATGATTCTCTACTTCATTTCAGCCTCCCCATAACCCTAATCCCGAAATGGGTTATGGGCCTACTCACTAATCACCCTATTTGGCCCGGTTAAGCAGTTTTTCACCCTCCAAACCTTATATCAGCCATATCTCCCAAACGGTAAGTCCGTTTGGCTATTATGACCACTCTACGGAAAGATAAACCATCAAACGAATCCAATGGAAGTGGTTTCAGGTCAAAATTCCTTTCCAATCAAAAGTTATGGCCAAAACAGTACCAACTAGGGGCAAGATGGTCATTTAAAAATCAACAAAAATCTTGAACATGGGAAATGACTCTAATGGATGTTTCCCAAAATTACATGACCATACGACTTCACATGGGAAAGAAATAAATATTCTACGATCCTATGATGTGTAGAATACGGGTCGTTACAGATGGAGTATATGCAGTGCTTTATGGAGCAACGAGTCAGGATCAACCACAGTGAACCTGTTACAATAATCTTGTTTTAGTTTGAAATTCATATTTATAAGAACATAAGACCATTTTACACAAAAATGTAATAATACATATGATCTCAACAATTTGTCAAACAATCATGTTAACCATTTAGCCTTTGGTACTGCAAATTTATAATTTTGCACTTGGTATTGACCTCAAATCGAATGTTTTTATTTACATGTCTTCATTTATTCGTCTCAACCATTATTTTGTAGATGATCATGTTATTACAATGCATGACGGAGATTACGTGATTATGTGGAAACATAAAAAGGGAGACTGTCTCTTCACTTGCATTTTTTCATGTAACATTTCCATCATCTTTCCATATATTTATAGTGTTATTCTATGTCCTTTTATTTATTATGTGAACCCATCTAAGTTGGGTAATTCTCCAAAACATTTTAACAGTATTATTTAGTTCATATTTTATAAGAAACATGCTTTTGCAACTAAAAAGAAGATGAACCACACATACTTTTGAGAAATTACAATACCCTTATTTTAGCTTGCAATTTCATTTGTAAGAAAATAAGTTCATTACATATATACCTGTTATAACAGATGATGTTTTAAGGCAAAAAATGATTATAAAAAAAGGATGGATAATTAATTGAAGCAGCCTATCTCATAATAAAGCAGCGCATACCCGATAGCTAAGAGCAATCTAAATCTAATATGTTATGACATAATCTCCCATAAATGCAATGCCTTATTTTTTTTTAATGATTTTTATGCACATCGCATGTTGTGTAACTTTGTTTAATTATGTTTGTTATTATTTTATTTTTTTGATGTTTTTCTTATTTAATTTTCTAAACATATGGTGGAACAAAAAATCTCTACACTAAAAACTGAAGACAAACTCAACTCTTGAGGAAAAGAACAAAGCAATAAATCTGGTTTGCTTGACTAAATTATTTTATATACTTAGTTGTTTAACCTGCCAAGTTTTTTCCTTTTTTAAGAAGATTATTCAATCAAATTTATCACATATCCAACAATTTCCTTCTCTGGCCCATGCATTGGCCTACATATTCCTTGTTTTATGACTCATCTTTGATTTGCTTTACATAATTATCAACTTATTTTCTCATGGATTAGAGGACAAACGTCCTTTAGTTATTTTATTTGACTGGTTTCTTCCTAACATGTTTTTATCATAAACTCAAATAATAAAGGTTATGCAGCTCTTTGCATATATTGTCTGTATCTTAATTGACCAGGTACAATATTTTTTTTTAATACAACTTCTAATGATATTTTATTTTTAAAGGCTGCTTTAAGTTGCAAATCGTATGGACGGTTGACATTACAATCAGTTTAGAAATCTTCACAAAAATATTATCAACATAAATGTGCATTAATTGGTAATATGGTACTTATAGTTTGGGTTAATGGGGCTGCTTAAAGATATTGTAAATGTTTGATTTAACAAGCTATAAACTAGCAAATACTTTTCAATTTACCACCATAGATAAATTTGGTAATTGTCTAAATGAGTTTGAAATCTAAATAGTAGTCTGAATTATTAACATATATTTTGAGCGCCTTTTTATTATTTTCTCATGTAACATTTCCGTCATCTTTCCATATGTGTATCTTTCATTCTGTGTCCAATTATTTGTCGTATGAACCCATCTAAGTTGCGTAATTCTCCAAAGCATATTTAGCAGTATTCTTCCATTCATATTTTACAAGAAACGTGATTTTGCAACTATGTAGAAGATGAATCATTTTTTTTTTTTGAGAAATTACAATAGCCTTATTTTAGTTTGCAGTTTCATTTGATTAACAAAAAATAATTTGGTGGGAAAATTATGCCATACAAGTTATATTGTTTGCATAAAATTAAACTCCACCGCATCCAATACATGAAAAAAAATTCATTTTGTGTTGCATAACATAAAGCTAAATTGTTTAATACTAGAAGAAACATGAAGAAATACAAACACATAGAAGAAATAGATTCCCAGTTATCCCCTTCAAAGCAAATCCAGCTGTTCTGTTGAGAAAATTCACTAATATCAATAATATCATTACATCATATATGCTAATTAGCCTGTGTTTTTAGCCGTATCTAAAGCAATTAGGCACCGTAATAAGCCGTATCAAAAACTGGCATGTTAAATTATTAGATACGGCTATAAACCGTATCTCATTTGACGTTACATACGGTTTTTAGCTGTATCTAAAGTGTAATCAGAAACGGCCTTGGATCGTATCTATATTATGTATGTGTACACACACACACATATATACATGTATATATATATATATATATATTATGTGTGTATGTGTGTGTGTGTGTGTGTATATATATATATATAACAGAAACTGTAGCACATATTTTTCATAACACAGAGCATATATACCACAAATTATACACAGAAATAATACTGTATATATATATACATACTCAAAGCACTACAAGTTTTGTCATAACACGAACACAATGTACATACAACACAAACATATACAATAAAAGGAAACTGCAGGGCCGGCCCTGAGTTGCGTGGGGACCTAGGCCAGAGAGGGTAGCAGCTATAAGGAAGGAAAAAAAGGGGGCCCCAATGGTGTAGTAAATTTTTTTTGGCTCCCGCTAGTATGAGTTTGCCTAGGTTCGAACTCAGCACCTCTGCATGGAGCTCATGCAACACAACCACTCAACCATTTTTCTCTTTACACTAGCTATTCTCACATTACTTATATATACCCAAAAAAAAAAAAAAATTTAAGGCCCTCTACCGGCGCGAGGCCCTAGGCGGCCGCCTAGTGAGCCTATGCCCAGGGCCGGTACTGGGAAACTGTCAAAGATTTTCATCACATTATGAACTAACAAAAAAGCACCAAAATCTCCAATAGGACTGCAGCTTGAGTTCCAACAGCACACAAGCACCAACACACAAACATAATTGAATCGTGATATATATAGCCTATAGCCTGAGTTCCAGCAGCATAAAAGCACCAAAATCTCCAAAAGGACTGCCTATAAAATACAAGAAACAAGTTACAAATACTTCACTGGGCAGGAGATTGACATTGTAACTCACTTTGACTGAGGTGCAAACATGAATACAGATCAGATAAGTGTGTGTCGATCAGTGTGTTTTTGTAATTTCACTAGACACCAATAACAGTGAAGGACATATCGTGTCTATAAGTGTGTTTGTGTAATTTCACGGTAGTCGATTGGTGTGTTTGTGTACAAATACTTCACTGGACACCAATGACATTAACCTAGTCGAATCGACTAGTCGAACGCCGTACTGATAACAGTGAACTTGCATAGACAACCTAGAAACATATCAGCATCTCACATGCTTTGTGATTTAACATGACATCCAACATCGTATATAGGAGATCGACACTGTACACATGAATATAGAGAAACTAAAACAACATTCGGTTTGATCAGTATATGTCTCAAAATGAATGAATATACATTGTAAACTGGTTTTGCTATGATCATAGGCTTTTAAATGAAATTATCTATACATAGGAATGGAAAAATTGATACTCATTAAAAATGCAAACTCAAAAGAAGAATCACCTGAACTGTAGTTTATCTGTAACACCGGTAGTTCGTACCCTAGCATACAGAACATCCTCCTATACACACAAAAAGGAACAAATAAACCAAATGTTGACTTTCTGATTAAGTGTAAAATAATATATACCTGCTCCAACGTATAAAGATATCGAATCATCATCTTCGGATGACACTCATACTAGACTTTTTGATTAAGAATTTACTGGGCGATCCACCTGGTGGATGCATATTAGCTCACACGCAGGGTCAGTAATCCATGCTTGTTAGCTTTATCCAAATGTCGAATGCCCCTTCACTTAACCTTTGGAAAAAGCTGCTTTCACTTGCAACTTTCAATTTCTTTGAAGCAGAATGCATAGTGCAAGTTAACTTACACTACAGCCTGCTATAAAGTGGGGGAAAGTTGCTAGTGAAAGCAGCTTTTTACTAAGGTTAAGTGCAGCAACAACCGATATTTACATAAACCTAATAAGCATGGATATTCGACCCTACGCGTGAGCTAAAATGCATTCACCTGGTGGATCGCCTATTAAAATATTAACCAGAAAGACTAGTAATCATCCATCTACCAAAATTTTCAGCAAACCTATTAAAATATTTTCAGTACACTTGTTATCTCTCAAAACAGACCGTTATAAGACAATCCAATTTAAATTTCAAGCATAAGGCAAACAAACAGTCAACTGACAATGAAATCATGGCAAACTAACTCATTGTTATTTCTTTGTTTCATGGATATGCCGCAATCTAAAATTATGCCATGCATGTTTCCAATAGCAATTTAGATGTTTTTTACATTATCACAAATCATGATTCAAAATTGGTTTCTCTGGTTTAAGGGTATAACCATAGATCCATCCCTAACACAAAGTAGCAATCAGGTAACACACTTACACAAACCAATTCAATTGAAACAACTAATGCACTAACCAGTAGCGGAGCTAAGGATTTTTCCCAGACAGGGCAGAAATAAAAAATTGCTTACAAATCATTTTTAGTTGGACAAAACGAAAGTTTTTACATAGCATGTATAATTTTGAGCTAGGGCTTGTGCCTAGCTGGGGACACAGTGGCTCCACAACTGACACTAACACAAAGTAAACTATCACACAAAGATTTCAATTTGTTCTCTACTATCAGTCATGCATGCCAAAATTCAATTGAAACACATACCTGCGCTGTCGAAGGAGGGCTATGGATACCAAAGGTTGCTACGTTTCTGCCGAAAGAGAAGGTTGTTTGTCTCTGTCGAAGGTAGAGGAACGATTTGGTGACCAAAACCCCTAATTTGGTTTTTCGGTCACCATTAAAGTAAAACAAATGGAACAGGGAGCGGCCAAATTTTTTATTCCGAATGCCTAATGTGATGCACAATATGATACGAATTCGATTTGGCCCAAAGCCATATCAAATTAACTAATCCGGGGCTTCGTTGATGAACGACCAGATTTAGGGCGTTTGGGGTGGTACGGATCGCAAAATGTAGTTTGATACGGATCTGAGCACTATCACATATGGTACAGCTTTAACCCGTATCATATCTCCGCATCCATCTATGCCAGATTGGCTGTTATGGTGTAATGTATACAACAGTATCTAATGACAAAACAAATGGTATCAGGTATACAAAGTGAAATATCAAAAATGAAATCAATAGATTTCAATATTGTAGATGCCGTATAAAAAAAAATTAAGATGCACTGGAAATGTAAAATTAAACTAACAACCGAACTAATACCTTATGTAGCCTTTTAAATGTAATTGTCACACTCATAGTTAACTGCAAATCATAGATTTGAAAAGAAATGTCTAAACAATCGTAGAAAGTTCCATGTAGCCCAAAATAAATCAAACCAATTACTTAGAAAAACTGCAAATAAATCTTAGATTTGAAAAGCAATTTTTTTCTTACCTATAAGGTTGAATCACGCTCACAGTTAACAATACTGGGATCCCTCCATGTTGAAGCCTTCCTCCTCCCTTGACCTCGTCTATTGCCGCCAACCAAACCTTCCTCCTCCCTCGGCGCCATCTAACATTGTAAGTTGCCTCTAAACTACCGCTCTAAGTTTGGTAGAAGGCAGAGATCTGAGCGTTGATTTATTATGTTTGAGACCTTGAGTTGTTTAGATTAGTTTGATGCATTAATTTAGGAAGTAGATTTTGAACGAATTGGAAGGACGTATTTTGTTTTCGCTACCTGAAATGGTGTAAGAAAGCAGGCGTTCGTAGATTAAGCTAAGACAATGGAATTCGATGATGGGCTAGTTGTGGGGTTGCTTAGCAGAGGAAGAATCAGAACAACGAGAAAGGAGGAGCCATGAAAAAAATTAACGGAGAAAACGAGGAGGAAATATTTGAAACGCGAACATGATGCCGAATTCAATGGCACAGACAAATTGATTTTGTCCCTGTTACAGTAAGGAAACCTCCCTAACGGTCGATTTGATTAGAGACCGACGCGTAGGGAACTCACAGAGTAGGATAGAACTTCAAAGAAATACTGTATATTCCATGAGTTGGATGAGCATAACACCAATGACTGCAAACATTTAAAAAAATATGGTTAACGAGCATGTGCGGAGTGGCAACTCGCATAGTATGTCAGAAAAGGCAGCAACAAGGGAACGTAAGCAATTGTTGTTTACCACGAATTAGAGAAGGTCTCACTCAAGGACTCTGATCGTTATCTCTTGACCGAGATGACATGAAACTTAAGTGAATATTAAAACCTACGCTAAAGCGGCTAAGTCACTTATACATGCATTGAATCAGGATTTGAACCTGGACATGCTCCAAAATGATGATAAACCATTATGCCAAAAGGGACAATATTTAGTTTTTTGGTTTTTCGGATGTTAGAAACCCAAATATTGGATTTATAAGTATTTTAATCCATTAAGTGATGAAAAGAATAGGGTATGGTTGCCTCTGATGTTCATGTAAAAATGATTTTTTTACTTTTATACTTAAATCTCCTTTATATTTAAGTAAATGACATATTATAGTATTCTAATATTTTTAAACCCAAGTACAAATACACTTTGAAGTCATCATTCACTCATTTATACAAGGGAAAACAATCATTTTATGTATGTGTTAATTTCGAAAATATTTACTTGCATATTCTAATTTGTTTTCTAGGAATTTGAATGTATATTGAAAGTGGCTTCATGAATATATATATATATATATATATATATATATGCATACACAAATATTCAGATTAAAGAACGAAGAGAAGAAAAGAAATAAACTTCCATAAAAGAGCCCACAACCATTAGCATAAGGACCACATTGAAAAAAAAACATAAGTTGATGGACGATTAATTAATTCCTAATGATGACTAGGAGGCCACACAATCCCTAATAAAAATTATGATCTTAGAACATATATAAATAACCCTCTTATGTTTATGTAGATATATCTACTCCTTTATGCATATATAATAGACGAAAATAAGAAATAAAAGCTTTTCTTTATTGGCTTCTTAACCCTGCTTTTATTTTCTTTTATACTTTTTATTTTCATGCTCTTTTATTTTATTCTAGTTTCTTCTGGGCTTTTTTTTATGTAAGTAACTTAGTTTTATTTTGTGCAAGTTAGTTGGATCTTGCTTTCATTACTTAGTTTCCATTTCATTTATGTTTATAATGAAATATTCTTATGTTAATATATGTATTAAAACGAGTGGAAACCCGTGCGTTGCACGGAAGCATAGAGTACGGGGTGTTGTAGTTTGCACGGGGGCATAAACAACGGGGTGTTGTAGTTTGCACGCGCGTGGTCGTTTGACGCTCTTCGCGCTGGTCGTGGCACGTGCTTCGTGCGTGATTGATGCAAGTCGTTTGCGCGTCGATTGATGTTCGTCAACTGTTATGTATATGTGGAGTAATTGTATATTTAAATTTTATTTGTCGCAGGTTATTTGATGTAAATTGGAAGTGGATGAATGTAATATGTTGGAATTATTTTAGTTCAGTAATAAAAGATGCACGAAGTTCGCAATAGAATAATAAATAAAAGGGAAAAAGTGTCATAATTAAAAACAGACTGCATAACACAAACTTATGCATATATTATGTAATGCATATATACAGTATGTACGCCGTGCCGCACGGGTTTAGGTTATATGTTACATCTAAACAATAGAAAACAACATTACCCAAAAACGGAATAAATATTAACAGCTGGTAGGCTGGTAGCATTAAATAAAATGTTCACTTAATTTCCATAAAAGAAAATTATTTAAAAACTATGTCATCTTGGTTGGCAAAATGGCATCATATCCTGTTAATCTTCCAATGTCAATAATTGGTTTCCTTACATAATAAAGCATATCTCAGCAATGGGCATTCAAAATTATTCATATCTCAGCAATGGGCATTCAAAACATAAGTGCCTAGGATTTATTATAAGCTGCATTACTTTTGGAACAATAACATCTCATTATTGCATATTTTGGTTAAACGACAACACTTAGGAATAAAAGAACAATATGAATCATTAACATAAAGTACAAATTAAAGCACGAAAACACAGGTTTTATAGCTGCTAAAAAAATAGACAAATAATATCAAATTGAAAATAAATAAAAATGGAGATGAAATATTTATGGATTGAAGCTTATACAATCAGTATGCAAGGCCTTCCTCATCGTTTTATCTGAGAAAACTGCACAATGGACATAATTACATTTATTACTTTTGTTATTATTTTGCAACACATCAAATTCCGTACAACATCAAGAAATCCACCATGCAAATAATTGATTAAGAAGGTAAATGTTTTTAGGATCGGAATTAAAAGAACAAAATAGTTAAAAAAAAAACTCTCTAACGTTGTAGCTTGAATTTAAGAGGAAAAAGTCAACAGAGATACTGAATTCCACCCAAACCCTTGACTTTTTTGGTCATTTTGTAGTATATTCCTGTTGAGAGATACAAATACTTCCAACGGAAGTTTGTACGCATTGCAGTGTTTCAGCCGTTGATTTCAGTGGAGTCCATATGGACCGCCCTGAAATCAATGGCTCACGCACCGCAGTATACTTACTGCGGTGTGTACAATTGAAACCAGGTTTTGCAAAAATACCTGTTCAAAAGCATAAACTCATGATCATTTGATGGGGCAAGTCGATGAATTAAACCATCATTTCAGTTGAATTAAAAACCATGCTACATAATTAGCTTCTACATTCGTTAATATCTAAATATGTACACAACAAACATCTTCCGTCGTGTTTTACTGTAATTTAATATCTAAAGAAATAATGACTCAGTTTCAATTGCTGGTGCAGAATGATAACGTTTGTTTGAATACTCTAGCTCTGTATCACAAATTTATTCCTTCATAAAATATGGGTGCATGAAATCTGATTATGACAGTTGTGCTAACCCTATTACCAATCATTAATGCACACCATTGCTGGATCAATCAGAATAGAAATTCACAACGAATGAAAAGCCTTTAAATTTCTTATTTCATAGGAAGTTCGACATAAGTTTATGTAATGGCCTTTGCATCATTAGTCCAAGAAGCTTTCAACCAAATTGTTACTGCATGAATAGCTATAATGCAACAACGTGTTAAATATCAATTATACCTGATAATTCCTGTAATCTTATCCAAGAGCAATTACAAAGTTTGAGAAGAGAAGAAATGGTAGATCATGACAAAAAACAACATAGGCAAATGTAGGAAAAAGACAAAAAAAAATGGGAAAGTCCACAAATATATAGATATTATTGAGTTTGAACAGAAATACAAAATTAAGATAAATATGTACAATGAATCTTCACACTGCATAAAATAGAATGCATAAAACCGAAGGTACAACACATAAAAGGAAAATAAATAAAACAAAATACAATAGAGAGCATTTTGTGAAAACAAACAGGTAAAGATCAAACATCAGCGGTATCCGTTCTGTTTCACCCATTCAATCTGCAAAAGCAAAAAAGCCATTAGAACTGCTTGTTAAAAAAACTGCTAAGTTAGGGAAAGAAATATATATTAAGGCTGCCCGAATGCCCTCGTTATTTGAGTCGTTCCAAACAGGAAACATGGTTGTCTGCCGGTTTTCAGGAGCAATTTCGTCTGAATCCTTCCATTTAGTATGTAAAGAAAATGTCGGAGGAAGGAGGGAAAAGATAAAATCCAAGGAGAAAAAAAAAGTATGGAATAATGGAGTCAATAGCCGTTAATGGATTCAAGGAAAGATATAAATAATGGAATAATGGAGTCAATAGCCGTTAATGGATTCAAGGAGGGCCTGCGAATTGAGGAGATAAGGAAAGATATAAATAATGGAATAATGGAGTCAATAGCCGTTAATGGATTCAAGGAGGGCCTGCGAATTGAGGAGATAAGGAAAGATATAAATAATGGAATAATGGAGTCAATAGCCGTTAATAATGTAAGTTAATGTTCCAACTATTTTTGTCTTCAGAAAGATACCATTAATTGCTTAAACAAAAAAGAAATTATAAAAAATATCAAATTTAACAGATTCACCATAAAGTATACCAATTTCGAAAATGTGCAGTGAATATGGAATGAAAGTATATTTTGATAACAAAGTATAGTATGGTTTCCAAATTTACAAAATATAGGAAATGTGTAAAAATTGAAAACTTTCAAACAATGATTTATAAACAGCAATGCATATTTTACGTTAATTAGTCAACCTCTTTTACAATTTGGCACTTATGTTTGGGTTACCTTTTCTTAGTTAAGCTGCCTTTATATATAATATCATTTCAATATTTTGTGAAATAATGAAAATTAATAATATGTGCTAACGTTTTGAATTACCAACCATTAATGCAATTTAGAATAGTTATTGACATATAGTTTTAATGTTAAGTAAATTAAATATAATTTACTGCCTTTAATTAACAATCTATTTATATATAATACTATTATACAATTCCAAATATCATGACAAATATATCATGAGTAACATCCAAAATATGGATCAATATCCGTCTAAATCTCTACATGCGCCTCTTGAATTTTGAGGTTGACCGAACGTTTTGTCATAATTAATTATTAATAAGGACCATGACAGCTGTGGATTAGTTAATGAACCTATTACAAATTCGTACATTAGAAACATCAATGACATGCCATTATTAATTACTTAATTTTTTTATGGGTAAAGAAGGGGAAAAAACAAAGTATAAAGAGTAATGGACATCTATATAATAAAAAAGAGGTTCATAATCAAATTACTTTCAATGTGACATGTATCAATAAGATTTTAAGTTGGGAAATTCTATAAAAATAAATTAGTATAGTACCAAAAAATACGGCGGAACATTTCTTTACCATTACATATGTACATGATTTCCGCATTCCACATCAAAAGATGCAAATTTGGGCATTTGGAATGAGGTAATTATATATTTGAGACGTATAGTGTATATAAGTTTGGAACATAATTAATCTTTTTTATAGTATAGATTACCTTCTTCCATGTTTGTATTCTATATTAATGATTTATTAAATGCAGCGAGTAAATTCAGGTTGTGGCCTCGTTAAAAATTTTGAGAATTCATTTAAAACCAAAAAAAAATCATTTAAAACTTACTATATAATTAAGACTGTTGAAATGATTTAATGCTAAATAATGCTTAGGCAAAAAGTTTCTTTCAAAAGTTTTTAGTTAAATGCATGGGCAATGTAAGCATGAAATAAAAGGATTTACCTGGCGTTTTGAGATAGGGTAGTATCTCTCTACCTTTTTGACAAAAATATAGTGTAAATAGATTTAAAAAGGGTGTTTTAGCAGGATATAATATATTAAACATTAATTGATACACAACTGTAATTAGCGACTTTACAAATATCTAAATTAGTTATGGATTGACACACGTGGATGAAGGATATCCATCAGATATCTTTCTCACAATAATGTAGTATTTTTAACATCTAATGCTAAATTATATTACCAAAATAATGTAGTAAATATAAGGCAATTTTGGATGAGGTGACAATTAAAAATATCAGGGGATGTGTTTATGGGATGTGTTTAAATCAACCTATTCAATGCTAATGCAAGAATAATGACATGTTTATGGTATGTGTTTAAATCAACCTATTCAATGTTCATGCAAAAATAATGACATGTTTATGGGATGTGTTTAATTTAGGACCGTTGATTTGTTTTTGCGGGATTAAATCTCAGCCGCTCTTTGTCTTCTTGTTTGTCTAAGGGTTTGTCTTAGGGGGGAATTTTATTATATAGATATGAGTAGCTAAATTCTTTCCATTTAGGGATAAAAACGCTCTCATGAATCATACAAAAAACAGCATAAGGATTTCATTTATGATCTTCTCTTTTGTGCTTAATGAAAATTCGGGTGTTTATGGAATTTTGTTGTTTAATATTAAATTTGATAGCCTTTGTTGTTCATAATAAATATGCTTTGCTTAACCATAGAAAATATAAGTTGTATTTTCATCTAAATATAATTTTGATAATGAAAGTGAAACTATAATCAAAATTTGGTGCTCCATATACTAGTTTAATAGTAAATACAACATGCTTAGAACAGGTTTTTTCAGTTTCTTATCATTTTCCAAAGAGTTAGCAATTGAGTTGGAGGTTTTATTAGAATTTGATGGGTTAAGCTGTGTTAGTTAAGAATACAATTAGTTTATACTTATAATAATATGAATATTGGGGATGGGTCCCTAAAATCAAAGATTATGTACGTAGTGTGCATCCTCCTATAAGTTTTGATTTAAAGCGGGTCTATGTTACTGTAGCAACGCGTTTTTCATGATTTTTTTATGCTACTACTTAGTAAAAATTCAAAAAATTGTAAATATAACAGAAAATTACTTAAAAAGGAAAAAGTTGCAGAAATATCTGCACTTATTATGAAAAAGTGTAGACATATCTGCATCTATTCTCACAGTGTATTGAAAAGGAAAAAACCAGTTACAAAAATGTCAGCACTTATTGTGAAAAAGTGCAGACATATTTGCAACTATTTTCATAGTGTGTTATAGACATGTCTTACTGTACAAAAAAAACTGCAGATATATCAGCAATATTTTTGTATATTTGCATCTTTTTTGAATTTTTACTAGAAGTGAAATATTTTTCATTTGTATGCAGTTTACACCATTTTTTGATGATTTTTTTAGCAATAATGCATTGCTGAATAAGTGTAGATATTGAATTTGAAATTTTGAAGCAATCGACAAAAATTGCATAAAAGTATGTAATTTTAGTTATAATTGTGGTGATGTCTGCAATTTTTTGAAAAACTACAATTATTCCTACATGTTCTGCTGAAGCATGATTTTTTTTAAAGCATTTATTACTTTACTTACATGAATATGAAGATAATTATAAAATGAATTAGATTTCGAAGTTTGATGGTTTTTTATATAGATGTTTCATGTTTTTTGACGATTTCAGGAAATAGGGACCTAATTTTACAATGTTTTAAACATGTTTGTTTTGTGTATTTTAGAACTTAACAGGGACCTTAGCCAAACTGTTCCTATAATAAATACATCCATGAGTTACACAAATGATTAAAAGGTGAGATCATAATTTATATTGTGTTGAAATCTATGGTTATGAGAGGATGTTTCCCTTTAAAAAAATTTCTATTCTCATAGTTTAATTACATTTTTTTTCTAGTTTTAGCTATTCTTTAGTTAACTACAAATTCAAAATCTTTGGAATAATTTGGTCGAGTAAAATTTGAGACTAAATCTTTTCCTTTGGATCGACCTGTATTCGCATACATACTATGATTGTACAATGTGCACTTGTAGTTATCATACTGATATAATTCGTCAGTTTTCTATTCGATAGAGATACCACTTCTAAACATCTCAACCAGGGAGACATCGCAACAACCGCAAGGTTGGAATTCCTTTCACCAGGGAGTGACTGATTGGACTTGTATATCGTGGATTATAACGAGTCCTCAGTTGAGGAGTCAAGGACGAATAACAAATGCAATTTGCTTCCTCGGAGAGTGACATGATCGATATGCACCCCTTAGCTTTTGCCCCTGATAAAGGAGTCGAAGTTGGAGGACAATCACATCAGGGTTAAATCCCCAGACGAAAAGCCGTGGCATGATAATAAAGGAACTCGCTTTGTCAAAGGGCGAGAAGATCGACTTACAGGTCATTCAATATGGATTATTATTAGCAAGAGTTTAGAGAGAATATTATCTATTCAGAAGGGACATAAAAAATCGCAATTTGTTTTTACGGGAGTGCTAAGACCTGAATGTGGGAATAAGATGCATTGTTCGAAAGCAACATGATTGAACTATACATTGCCTAGTTGACAATGGTTCGAAGAGTCCATGAAGCAGCACATAGATGCCATAAAATCAGCTATTGGTCCAAAGGGAACTTAAACTTGGACAATGACCAGGAGAATTCATGGATTTGGATATTTGTTCTTTGCCACCTTGGATTTGGAGAACAACCGAGGGGGATTCTGGCTTTGTTTGGATACAGATTTGGACTACAATCCAGGATGATCGCAGGATTTGGTTTTCGGCTAGGAATTGTCATAGAACTAAATTAGATATTGGCTTAGGGTATTCATATATGGATGGGTTGAAAATTAGATAATACAAAGCAAGCCTTTATTCGCGAGGCATACTTTAGAGGGTTTAATATTAGCCCGCCTTTTTGCAAGGTTGTTATCCATCAGATTTGGCTAAATGGACTTCTCGATAATCAAGGTAAAAAGACCAAAGTAATGGATGATTGGCACATGAATCAATCATGGATAAAGATATGAAGCTGGAATGTAATAACTCAGAAATTAGACTAATTGAATACTGGAATTTTGATAACCTAAAATAAACTAGAACATAATGTAACACTGATTTGTAGCACTTTGTATAATTTTCTATAACTTAGAAACCGTAACCACTTATAAAATGCTATTGGTTCCTACTTCCTAAGGCACGAACAAGTGTATTTACAATTTTCTTCATGCATGGAAAAGTGCATGAGAATAGGACAAGTGTATCTTTATGTGTCACACCCTTAACCCTGTCTCTTCCTATATATACCATGCCATTCTCCACCATTTCCATCCACACTTCTCTTCTCCATTTCCTACCTTCCTCCCTCCATTTCTCTTCCCTCCTTCTACTCCCTTATTCGGCCTCCATCCCTCCCTATTCGCACTCCGCCCTCCTCACCTCCCTCAGCGTCCACCATCCCCTCCACCCTTGGTCATCCTCCTTCCCTCACGTCCCCACCACCCACAGCATCCCCTCTCCATGCCACTACCACCTTGGCCTCCATCATCATAACCTTATGCAATGCCCCAAAAATTCTCCTCATAGGAAATCGCTGGATACACTAACCTTGGGCATACAACACATCAGAACAAATAACATAAGACTTTTATAAACATTATAATAATGTTACATCAGAGTATAGAATATCAGAGTACATCGAATAAATAATAATACAGCGGAAGATTAATTTACAATAAACTTAACACAATGCAGTGGAAGACTATCGTTGCTCTGGCCTTCGATTCAAAATCTTGCTCAATAAATAAATATTTGCAAAACAAGCCACTCGACTGCTCGTGTGGAAAATATGGGCACCTGAGTTTACAAGTGAAACAAACTACGAGTCAGTCATGGGACTGGTATGAGAAATCTTACTTAACCTATTTAATCATAATAAGGCTAATCACATGACCATGCCGCCAACGCAGAACGGGTTTACTCCATTAGATTGCCAGTGCATGAAATAAAGTAAATCGTCAAACAGCACAATGCTTTTTAGAAAAGTGAAACCATTATAAGACTCAAGTCCCATCACACAATGCAACGCAAACAAGAGGATAGAGTTTTACCTTATAATGGTCAAAAATGCTTGAAACGATAAAACGGAATTGATATTATTATTAGTGTATATATGTTTCAAAAATATTTCAATCATAATATATCAATCATAGACGACATAGCTACCATATACTATGTCGCCATACTAGTTATACAATCAAAACCGTATGATGTCGTATTGGAAGTTGGATTTCCATCATGAACCAAGGCAAGGGATCGTCCTTACAAAATTCGAAACTCTCTAGCCCAAGCCTCAGGATACAGCCGCAACTGCACCTAGAAGCAGCAAGGCCGGTCCACAAATACTTTAAGTGGATTAGTTATTATTGAACAATATGTTTCCCCGCCCTATGGGGCGTAAATAAAGAGCCATTAGGGACTCAAATCCGAGGCGCCTCATTCCATCATCCACATAAGTAAAATGTATGGGCTTCATACCATGACACCACTTCTAGCTAGAAAGAAACGCATGTCCTCCCTGCCATCGTTCTCCTGTTTCTGGTTCATACCGGGGTGTGAGGCTCGCGAAGTATCCCTACACAAAGCTATGCTAAATAAAGTTGTGCTTTGATCATTAACCACAAGGCTCTGCTTTTCAACAAAAGCCTTGATCATTTGCATCTTAGCATGCCACATTGTCAATCCATACCATACCATTGATTTCTGCCAATATATAACCTCTAAGCTCGTACGTCTCAGAGAAGGGTGTTAAGCAAGAGAATAAATTCTTCGCCACCAAAAAAATATATATTTAGCAGAGATCAATGAATACAGCATAAAGGAATACAACGTCAGACATACCATCCATTTACAACTCCGTTCTGGGTCTGAACGAAATCGGAGACACCTTATTCCTCGTCCCATATGTCCAATACAGGAGAGAGGTTCTCGCATATCCGTCGATCTCCAAGTACGTCTAGACAATCACCACTTATTACCTTGTCTTAGGATGCCTCCCAATCAAGACATCAGTAGTCATCCAAACGATGTGAAGACCTCCGGTCTTCAACCACCGTCTTCATCTTTGACTTTTAATCGTCGTAGTAATTATTCAGAATCTGTTGAACCCAGTCTTTCCGAATAACTCGAGTATTTTATAATCAATAATTAAGTGCTATAGAAACACATCATACGCCTCATTCTAATTTAGAACATTCTTTTAATAAAATATTCACATTATTAGGGAAAGGTTCCCATTAATTTTATCAAAGATATATTCTTTTAAATTTATTCTTTAATCTTCATTTTAAAGATTCATTAAAACTCCAATTTGGTTTTAATATCAAAGATCATCACTTTATGATTATTCACCTTTAAGAAATTAATCTTGTTTTTAACTAGGTTAAAAAACCAATGTCATTTAAACCACAGTTCACGATAAACCCAAAATCATCTTCCAATAAATATGGAATTTTCACAGAAATCAAATCAATATATAATCGATATAAATTTCCGTATCAGACTAATAATATAAATGGAATAACGGCAAAGCCTTTTAAATTCCATATTAATAACGGTCTTCTTTTACAGAATCTCATCTCAATTATTACCAATCGAATTCCATTCAATTTCGATTTAATATATGAAATTGGAAAACCTTACTTTGGAAAATTTCCATTTAAATCTTAATAAAAGATTTATAAATTCCAAATTATATATTTCCATTGTTAATTGGATTAAAGAACAAATGTTGTTTAAAACACAGTTCACAATAAATCCAATTCACATTTCTTTTTATTCCAATTACTAAATATAATTGGGAACTCTAATAATCTTAATTAAAAGATTTATTCTTTTCATACAGGGTTTAAGAATAGTGTTATTGAAGACACCATTCACGACAACCCAAAAATCCAATTTCACTTATTCAATTCCGATTAAATATAAATTAATTGGAAAACTTTATTAAATCTTAATTTTAAGATTTATTCTTTTCTCATCAGGGGTTTAAGAACAGTGTTATTGAAGACACCATTCACGACAAACTCAAAATCCAATTTATTATTTAATTCCAATTAAATATTAATAAATTGGAAAACTTGATTAGATTATTATCCTATTTAATAACTAGTTCATTTCGATAAAAATGTATTTTTATCTTTTCTAATATGGAATTTTTCATCCAAAATCTTTCCAATTTATTAATTATGATTTTATATAATTTTTCCATATTTTTAATAATTTTATTAAGGCCCGTACAATCGGTTTCCAATATGGCCACCGAACTGCTTCCATAGCGACCTTTTTCAATTTTGATTTGGAAATAATTCCAAATCTAACCGTTAGATTTCTAATCTCTTATATTCGTTGGAATACTCTTTTCGATATGAACCCAACGGTTCTGGTTTTGGGGGAATACGACGGCCAGATCTCCCGTTACATCATTTTGAAGTTAATGGTCGAAATTCGCGAATGGTCACTGCGCGGCGCGTTCTATTCGGGCCATAAAATATTATATATATATATATATATATTTCATCGATTTCCAATTAAAACGTATTTATAAAATATTTATAAATTCATTTTAAAACGATTCCAAGTTCATTTTCAATTTTAAATCAAAATTGAATATTCTAAACCTTCATCATATTAAAATGATAATATTTCCGAAATATTAAACTTTGAAATCACTTCTTTTCGATATTCATTATAAAATGAATAAAATCGATCGATAAACCCGTTCGGGTTAAAAATGGCGTTTCTATACTTAACCCGGCTTCATATTTTTATATTTTTCGTGTCCATCAAAAAATGGACATAAAAATCATAATTTTATTCTTCACTGACTATTATGTTATAATATTTGTTGTTTTAAAATATTCTTTATTTTAAAAGATTCTTTATTTAAAAATATTCTTTATATAAAAGATATTCTGAATCGGAATGCGACTCAATCGATTACCATATAATTTCAGTTATATGGATTTCATACATCACATGTATACAACAATAATGATAAATAATCATTAAACAATCCATTCACAACCAGAGTGAAATTTTACAATCGTATGAGCATTAAAATAAATAAATAATGCTCATCACAGACTGTCAATCCATCGATTGACATATAACTAAATATTGGGACTAGTATATGTCAAACATCATCCCATTACCCGTGTGGGGTTTCTAAACAACAACAGTTCATTTAAATACATCATTGGTTAATATATTTAACCAATTAAAATTCGGTTTGAATTATTTTCTATTCAAAAAAATTTCACTGTTTAAATTATAAATAAATATTTATAATTTAATTTCAACAAAACATATATTTCAACATGTAATTATTTTTATTCTTGTCTAACATGATAAAGGTGATATTTTGTCTAACGAAACATATATTTTAACTAAATGACATTTCCAATTTAACATAACATTTTCTAACAAGATGCCATTTCTATTTCACATGACATTTTCTAACTAAATGACATTTTTATTTTAACATGACATTTCCTAACAAGGTGGCATTTCTATTGCACATTTTTCTATCTAAATTACATTTTTAGTTTAACATGATATTTTCTGACTAAATAACATTTTTATTTACGAAATATGTTTTCTAACTAAATGACATATTTGTTTACAAAATATGTTTTTCTAACTAAATGACATATTTATTTGACAAAAATATATTCTAACTAAATGACATATTTATTTTCACAATATGATTTCTAACTAGATGACATATTTATTTACAAAATATGTTTTCTAACTAATTGACATATTTATTTACAAAATATGTTTTCTAACTAAATGGCATATTTATTTGACATAACATGATTCTAATAAAAGATATTTTTATTTAACATAACATGATTCTAAAAAAAAGACATTTTTATTTAACATAACAGTTTCTAATAAAATGACATTTTTATTTAATAAAAATATATTCTAACTAGATGACATATTTATTTGACATAACATGATTCTAATAAAAGACATTTTTATTTATCATAACATAATTCTAAATAAAAGACATTTTTATTTAACATAACATGTATCTAAATAAAAGACATTTTTATTTAACATAACATGATTCTAAATAAAAGACATTTTTATTTTCACAAAACACTATTCTAAATAAATGGCATTTCTATTTACATGAGCATAATCTAAATAAATGACATTTTAAAGTAACATGAACATAATCTGAATATATGACATTTTATTGTAACATGAACATATTCTATACATATGACATTTTATTATAACATGACAATATTCTAAATAAATGACATTTTATTGTAACATGACATTATTCTAAATAAATGACATTATTATCTATCATGACATTATTCTAAATAAATGACCTTTTTATCTAACATGACACTTTTCTAAGTAAATGACATTTATATCTAACATGACACTTCTCTAAATAAATGACATTTTTATCTAATATGATGCTTTTCTAAATAAATGACATTATTTAATAAGATGACATTTTTATTTACAAAACATATTTATTTACAAAATATGTTTTCTAACATAAATGATATATTTATTTATAAAATATGTTTTCTAACTTAAATGACACATTTATTTATAAAAATGTGAATTTTCACCGTTTAACTTTTCTGTTTCAAACCATAAATATTTTTCATATTTCTACATTCAATAAAAATGTGATTTTTATTGTTTCAAAATTTTCATTTCTTATATAAATATTTTTTATATTTTGTACATTCAATAAAAATGTGAATTTTATTGTTAACTTATTCCGTTTTAAAACAATGAATATTTTGTTATCCTTTCTATATACAATAAAAATGTAAATTTTTATTGTAAACTTATTCCATTTTAAAACAATGAATATTTTTTATTTTCATATATTCAATAAAATATTAATTTAATATAGATCTGCACAGTTCAATCCAATAAATTCATTTCAACCACAAACAACCAAATCTAATCTCCTACATCACACACCTAAATTTTAATAGCGAATACATGTAAATTTCACATCAAAAACAACAATTAAATTTGATTTAAATTAGAGATCTCACATTTGGTTTTTAATTCTTCAAAATTTTAGATCACTCCGTTTCAACTCTGGTCTGTTCCATGTTGTAGCTCTGCTTTTGTAACAACCCGGAAAATCTGGGCCAGTTTAAAATTTTTATTTTGGCAATTTTAGCGAATTTTGATTATTTAAAATGAATTATTTTAAATAATATCGACGAGAAATTTATTTTAAATAGAATCGAACGTATATATTATACGCGTCGTCGTTAGAATATAAATATTTATATATAATTATAAATAGAATTGAAAATGGCGCGGTAGTTCGATAATTCGATTTCAAACTTCAATTGAATGTACCGGGTGCAAAACAATCCGGATTTTAGTGAAACCAAAAATAATGGGATCTAATTGTGAATATCTTTCCAACGAATCCGAAAAATCAAGATTTCATATCGGGAATCAAAAGATATGTCCAGTTGAAAATTCTGAATAGTCGCTATGGAATTCAGGCCCTTAAAAATGGACATTTTGCAAACGACCTCGGATTTCGACGAAACCAGTTTGTTGGGTCCGTGGTGTCAAGTTATTGCTAGGTTTCAAATTTCATAATTTTTCGATTCAATATGTGAGCGTGGCAAAGGAAAACGCGTTTGACCAGTTTCAGTTGATTTTAATCGACTGGAAATTGGCCATTTTTCAAACGGTCTCAGAATTTGACGAAACTAGTTTTGTTAGGACCGTATCGTCAATACGAAGCTAGAAAATATTTTTCTGGAATTTTTAAAGTTCGTATGCGACCCCGGTAATTAGAAATGTACGTTTAAAATTCAATATAGAGAGTTAAATGTAAATTTAACGGAAACTGATTCAAACAGCCGAACCAGCCTACGATACATATACCATTATGTTCGGAATGGGGGTAAAACGCTGTGGACGACAGGCGGTGGGCCTCGTTTCGAGATCGTATGTAAAAGTCAACTTTTAAAAATTAAATAATATAAAATAAATAAAAAACCCTTCCCTCTCTCTTAACCCCTCCAGCCCCCCCCCCCCCCGATTCATAATCGGAAATCAAAAGGAAAAAGAAAAAAAAAAAAAAACTCCGTCGAAGCCGCGCCCAGGCCGCCGCCGCGCTCAGGCCGCCCCCCCTTGCTCGCGCCTTCCTCTGACCTCCGCACCCCCCCTGCTCCTCCGCCCTAGCCTCTCTCTCCTATCCCCATTCGATGTCTGCGAACCCTAAATACCCAAAGCCAAAAATCGTCGAGCCCTGTCACCACAGCCTGCCGCTGCCGTCCTCCAGGCGAGCACCTCCTCGATCCGCACCTTCCCCGAGCGCCCGCCACATCAGCGCAGAAACCCCCCCTGTAAGTATTTCTTTTCATTTTAAATCTGATTTTTTTTTTATAGAAGTAAAACTGTTTTTTTTAAAAAGGAACAACTGATTTTAAAAAACATTTTAAATCTGATTTTTTTTTTAAAAAAGAAAACTGATTTTAATTTAGTTTAAAAACTGAATTTTTAATTAGCTTTAAAACTGAATTTTTAATTAGCTTTAAAACTGATTTTTAATTAGCTGTAAAAGTGATTTATACTTATCTTAAAAAGCTTATCTTTTTATAAGTAAAAGGTTTATATTTTTATATGGCAAAAGCTTATATTTTTGTTTAGGAAAAAGTTCAGGTTTTTTTTTATTATATACGGAAAGTTCAAATTTTTATACATGTGAAAAGTTAGAAATAAAAATTCGATTTTTATATATTGAACTTTGAAATAAAAATTCGATTTTTATATATTCAACTTTGAAATAAAAATTCGTTTTTATATATGAAATAGCGAAGTAAAAAATTCGATTTTTACATATGTAGTGAAAGCGGGCAACGAAGGTGACAAAAAGGCGGGAACGACGAAGATCTCTACAATAGAAGTGCCGTGGAGCTAGGATAGCTATCTGTGAGAACTTCTCACTCAAAATTTTCTTTTCTAGCTATATATATATATATATATATATATATATATATATATATATACTAGGATGCAGACGGTGCTTATTAGAAGCACCCGACACCCGTCCACAGACCATGGACTTGTTTGATTGGTTGTGTAGTTGGTTAGATTATATGATTTGGATTTGATTGTTTTGGTGAAATTGAATGGATTTGATTGATGTGTGAATGGCGTGGGCCTTCACTAGACCGGGGATAAGGCTAGGCCTCTTCCCGTTTCTAGTATCGTGCCGTTATGCCGCCGAAATTTTCTAAAATATGTTAGAAAATAAAAATATCATTTTATTGTGTAAATGAATAATAGGAATTCATATGTTAGAATAAAATGTTTTATCGTTAAAAATATAATTTTTAACGTGAATATGAATATAGTGAAAGTGAATAAAATAAAATATTCATTTACAAACCGGACGGTTTGTTTATGTGCACCTATTTGAAGGACATTGATTGGGTCGATAAATTTTACACATCGCCCGACTGCACAAATAAAATATTTGTGTGATTGTTTGAAACCCACACGGGTGTTGGGATGAAATTTGAAGTTCACTCATCCTGATTGATTGAATATGTCGATCGATTGATTGACAGGCTGTTATAAGCGTTAGATATCTATATTTGATGCTTATACAGTGTAGTGCACTTTGGTTGATGGTTGATTATTTTTCAATGCTATTATACATGTGTTGTATGGAAATCCATATAATTAACTTTATATGGTAATTGATTGGGCCTCATTCCAATTTGAAAAATAAAGAATATTATAAAATAAAAGTTCATGTGTTGACAGTACTCATCTATTGAGATTGGTCATGTGTTGAACGAAATATTTTAGTAATAAAAT
Source organism: Allium sativum (assembly GCA_030737875.1). Classification (NCBI taxonomy): domain Eukaryota; kingdom Viridiplantae; phylum Streptophyta; class Magnoliopsida; order Asparagales; family Amaryllidaceae; genus Allium; species Allium sativum. The sequence goes on from CM060922.1 coordinate 860,181,381, forward strand.
TTACGTCTTTATCAATATAAAACAAAGGTTCATGTGTTGACAGTACTCATCCATTGATATTGGTCATGTGTTGAACGAAATATTTTGATAATAACAACTATTTTGAAAATAGAAATTTATGAAGCCGTGTTGATTAGATTAACGCCATTTTGACGTGAACGATATTTATATCGATGATATTCATTTCAAAATGAAATGAATTGAAAACGATTTCGAAATGAAATGAATTGAAAACGATTTCGAAATGAAATGAATTGAAAACGATTTCGAAATGAAATGAATTGAAAACGATTTCGAAATGAAAAGAATTGAAAACGATTTCGAAATGAAAAGAATTGAAAACGATTTCGAAATGAATTGAATATAAAACGAATTCAATTGAATTGAAAGCAAATTGAAATGAATTCAAATTGAATTGAAATTTGAATTGAATAGAAATGAATTTTCAAACGAATTTATAAAGAAGAATTCAATTTTGATTTGAATCGAAAAGGAAGTTGAAATTGCTTTTGAAACGAATTTAAAACTATTTATATAATTCGTTTTAAATAGAAATCGATGAAATATATATTATATATATAATATAATGGTCTGAATAGAACGCGCTGCGCCGCGGCAGTTCGTGAATTTCGACCATTTATTTCAAACGGACATTACGGGAGATCCGACCGTCAGATTCTCCTAAAACCGGAACCGTTGGGTTCGTATCGAAAAGAGCTTTCTAACGAATATTAGAAATTTGAAATCTAACGGTTGGATTTGGAATTATGTCCAAATCAAATTCGAAAAAGGTCGCTGTAAGTGCAGTTCGACGGCCATTGATGGAAATCGACTGTACGGGCCTTGATAAAATTATTAAAAATAGCAATAATTTGTGAAAAATCATAAGAAATGATTTAGAAAGGATTGGGATGAAAAACTCCATATTTGAAAAGATAAAAATAGATTTTTATCGAAATGAACTAGTTTTGAACTAGAATTATAATTCTATTTATTTTTAAATAAATTGAATTTGAAATGGTTTTGATAATAACCAGAATTTCCAATGATTGCATTGGAATGGATTTGAATCGAAATTGTCTTCGGAATATTTCGATGTTGGAATTCGTGATTATACAGATGTTGTTATGGAAATTTGAAAGATATATTTATATCGTTATTTCCAATACGACATCTGTTAATCGTAGAATTTGATATTGAATATAAGCCGATATATTTTCTATTCAGAGCCTTATATTGAATATCAAATGTGATTTGGGTTTGTCGTGAATGGTGTCTTCACTAACACTGTTCTTGAACCCAGTTGAGAAATGATTAAATCTTTTTATTTAGATTTAATGAAGTGTACCAATTAAATAATATTTAATTGGAATTGAATTGATATTGATTTTTGGGTTTATCGTGAACAGTGTTTTAAATAACACTCGTTCTTTAACCCGACCATTAATGAAATGTGATTTTGGGTTGTCGTGAACGGTATCTTCAATAATACAGTTCTTAGACCTAAAGGAGTTAAGAAAATCAGAAACTAACTGGAGATTAGTTAAGTTGAATAGTTTCCGAGGTATTGATCTGATGTTGGTTTCGGCCTTCGGGATTAATACTTAGGGAATTGCTCACTTGCTAATTTACAATTAGGGACTGATTGAAATGTGATGTGATTTTGGGTTTATCGTGAACCGTGTTTTAAATGACACTGATTCTTTAACCCAGTCACAGATTAAAACTAAGTGGAGTTTTAATGAATCTTTAATTAGATTGAAATAATCGAAATGGAGTATCACCAGTTTTGCTCCAGGCGATAGTTAAATCTTTAATTAGATTTGAACGTGAAATGGTAATTGAATTTACCGATAACACTGTGGTGTTAGATATGAAGTATTACCAGTTTTACTTCATGGGATAAATAGGTTGGGATTGGGAAATTAAAACCAATGATTACTTCGGTAAGGTTCGTTAATCTCGACTAGTTGAATCGAAATTCAAAAGAAGAATATATTCAAGAAATTATCTTGGATAAAATTAATGGGAACCTTTTCCCTATGAATGTGAAAATTAGAAACTAACTGTCGGTTAGCCGAGCAGAATGGTTTTCTGGATATTGATCTGATGTTGGTTTCGGCCTTCGGGGTTAATATTTGGGGAATTATTCTCTTGATTAATTTACGGTTAGTGACTAATGAATTGGAATGAGGCGTATGTTGTGTTTGTGTAACACTTATTTAAAATATACGCGAGTTATTCGGAAAGACCGGGTTTATCCCATTCTGAATAACTGATACGACGATAAGTCGAAGATAAAGACGATGGTCGAAGACCGGAGGTCTTCACGTCGTTTGGGTGATAACTGATGATCTTGATTGGGCTGTACACCCAAGAAGATGGAAACAGTTAGTGATCATCCAGACGTACTTGGAGATCGATGGATATGCGGGGTACTAGGTGCCTCCGGTTTCGTTCAGACCCAGAACGGACTTGTAAATGGACTGTGTGTCTGACATTGGATTTTAGTCCGTGTGGTTGATCTCTATTAAATATATATCTGTTTGGCGGCGGAGAATTTATTCTCTTGCTTAACGCCCTTCTCTGAGACGTACGAGCTCAGGGGTTATATATTGATGGATATCAAACGCATGGAGTGAATTGCCTATGTGGCAGGCCTAAGTGGCAATTGATCGAGGCTTCTGTTGAAAAGCAAAGTCTTGTGGTGATGATCAAAGCAAGGCCTTTGTGGCATAGCTTTGTGTAACGTTTACTTCGCGAGTTTCACACCCGGTATGAACCAAAAACGGGAGAGGACCTCAGGGAGGGCATGCGTTTCCTTCTAGCTAAAAAGTGGCGTCAGTGGTTTTACATGCCCTGACGAGTTTGACTTATGTGGTTGTTGCTGTTGCGAGGCGCCTCGGATTGATCGGTCGTTCTCGAGCTGATGGAGTCATTCGTTGGCTCATTGACACCCCAAAGGGTGGGGAAACGCATGTTCAGGGTTTAAGTTTAATCCACATCGGTGGACTGGCCCTGACGATCCAAGGGTCACTCGAGCTCTGATCCTGAGACACGGGCTAGAGCGTCTCGAATCGGTTGAGGACTATCTTTTGCCTCGGTTCATAGATGGAAATCCAATTTCCAAATACGTGACATTTGCGGTTTTGATTGTATAACCTATATATGGCGACATAGTGGTATGGGGCATTCATGCCGCCTATGATTGATACTTATGATTTGAAGTTGTTTTATACACTATGCACTTATAATAGTATCAAATGATTTGTTTTAAACGTATCAAGCATTCTTGGCTGTTATAAGGGAAAACCCTATCCCCCGGCTTGCGTTGCATTGTGTGATAGGACCTGGGTCTTATAACAGCTTCATTTTTCTTTATTTAGCATTGCGCTGTTTGTTTTATGCACTGGTATTCTTGGGAGGAAACCCGTTCCGTGTTATATGGCGTGGTCCCTTGATTTACCTAATGATTTAAAATAAAGATTAATAACTGTTTTAGTTCTCACACCAGTCCCATGACTGACCTGGAGTTTATTGTTTTAACCTAAACTCTGGGTGCCCTTATTTTGACACGGGCAGCTAGTAGTTTTGGTTTTGCAGATTTATATTCACAGGATCCTGGTTTACAGCTGGAACGATATCCAGAAAGCTTTGTATCCGTATATCTCTTCTAGTTGTGTATTGTATTATTTCCGCTGCGATGTATTTAAATGTAATTTAAATCTCTGATATTTCTGTGTAATATTTATTCATGTTTACTCTGTATATTCTTGTAATCTGATGCATTGTTGTAATATACAATGAAATGTTCTTACGTATGAGTTCTGTTGTGGCTTGTTCTCGAACTATCCGACGCTTTCCTTTACGGGGAAGTTACGGGTTTTTACAGTTGGTATCAGAGCTTTGGTTTACCAAGCTCAGAGAACAAGACACATTAGAACTATACGAAAGAATTCATCAGATATTGGATTAGTAATATCCAATTAGAATGACTCGTTAGAGATGGGATCAGTAGTATCCTAGAACGAGTGTGAAGAGTATATTTTTAAAATGAAAACAAACTTTTGTTTTGAAAATTTAAATCAATTATTCGTATTTGATTATCTATTTATATTGAGTTGGACAGTCCAGTATATATAGATTTTGCGTATACGTCTGATCCGCGTGTATTCGAAGTTTTAATATACTGGATAGATATAGAATCATACGCTAGTGGCCCGAAGATGATTCTGATGATTGACTAGTCGTCATTAGTATTCATGTTCGAGTAACGAAGGTGTGGTATCTATATATTTCCTATTGACTGGTGTGAGAACCAAAATTAGATAGGGCCTATTGTTGTGATTTGGCATCAAAAATTTGATTTTTGTATATGTATCAAAATTATGAATTTGAAACTCTAATTCACTAATTGATTGATGTTTGTGTTGTTTGTTCATTTGTTTGCTAATTTTGAACCATTATGCCTAATATAACCAAATATTGAACTGTATCGAAAATTGGTTGCTTTTGCTTGCATATACATATACTTACATTGAACAGGTCATGGCAAGGAGGCTAGAGCCAGAGAATAAAATTTGTTTGCCCGACAAATAGGTACATGTTTACTACATAATTTCCTGTTTTATTTGGGTGATGATGATTTTGTGAGCCTATTGGCTAGCCGCTTGGCTTTTTCTTTTTCTTTTTGAGATCTGAAGGACCGGGGAAGCTATTTGAAATTCCCCGATGCTCCCGGTGCAGGGGAGGTTATGGCGAAATTTTTCAAAAATTTAGGGTGTTAGCCAAATTTTTGAAAATTTGAAAATTCTCAGAAACTGAAAGGTTAGAGAATGAAAGCCAGATCGAATGTAGAGTTGAAAGATCAAACCACTTTCGACTTTGTTCCTTTTCGGGTACGAAAAGTTTTAAGTGGGGGAGATTGTAACAACCCGGAAAATCTGGGCCAGTTTAAAATTTTTATTTTGGCAATTTTAGCGAATTTTGATTATTTAAAATGAATTATTTTAAATAATATCGACGAGAAATTTATTTTGAATAGAATCGAACGTATATATTATACGCGTCGTCGTTAGAATATAAATATTTATATATAATTATAAATAGAATTGAAAATGGCGCGGTAGTTCGATAATTCGATTTCAAACTTCAATTGAATGTACCGGGTGCAAAACAATCCGGATTTTAGTGAAACCAAAAATAATGGGATCTAATTGTGAATATCTTTCCAACGAATCCGAAAAATCAAGATTTCATATCGGGAATCAAAAGATATGTCCAGTTGAAAATTCTGAATAGTCGCTATGGAATTCAGGCCCTTAAAAATGGACATTTTGCAAACGACCTCGGATTTCGACGAAACCTGTTTTGTTGGGTCCGTGGTGTCAAGTTATTGCTAGGTTTCAAATTTCATAATTTTTCGATTCAATATGTGAGCGTGGCAAAGGAAAACGCGTTTGACCAGTTTCAGTTGATTTTAATTGACTGGAAATTGGCCATTTTTCAAACGGTCTCAGAATTTGACGAAACTAGTTTTGTTAGGACCGTATCGTCAATACGAAGCTAGAAAATATTTTTCTGGAATTTTTAAAGTTCGTATGCGACCCCGGTAATTTGAAATGTACGTTTAAAATTCAATATAGAGAGTTAAATGTAAATTTAACGGAAACTGATTCAAACAGCCGAACCAGCCTACGATACATATACCATTGTGTTCAGAATGGGGGTAAAACGCTGTGGACGACAGGCGGTGGGCCTCGTTTCGAGATCGTATGTAAAAGTCAACTTTTAGAAATTAAATAATATAAAATAAAATAAAATAAAATAAAAAAAACCCTTCCCTCTCTCTTAACCCCTCCAGCCCCCCCGATTCATAATCGGAAATCAAAAGGAAAAAGAAAAAAAAGAAAAAAAACTCCGTCGAAGCCGCGCCCAGGCCGCCGCCGCGCTCAGGCCGCCCCCCCTTGCTCGCGCCTTCCTCTGACCTCCGCACCCCCCCTGCTCCTCCGCCCTAGCCTCTCTCTCCTATCCCCATTCGATGTCTGCGAACCCTAAAACCCCAAAGCCAAAAATCGTCGAGCCCTGTCACCACAGCCTGCCGCTGCCGTCCTCCAGGCGAGCACCTCCTCGATCCGCACCTTCCCCGAGCGCCCGCCACATCAGCGCAGAAACCCCCCCTGTAAGTATTTCTTTTCATTTTAAATCTGATTTTTTTTTTATAGAAGTAAAACTGTTTTTTTTTAAAAAGGAACAACTGATTTTAAAAAACATTTTAAATCTGATTTTTTTTAAAAAAAAGAAAACTGATTTTAATTTAGTTTAAAAACTGAATTTTTAATTAGCTTTAAAACTAAATTTTTAATTAGCTTTAAAACTAATTTTTAATTAGCTGTAAAAGTGATTTATACTTAGCTTAAAAAGCTTATCTTTTTATAAGTAAAAGGTTTATATTTTTATATGGCAAAAGCTTATATTTTTGTTTAGGAAAAAGTTCAGGTTTTTTTTATTATATACGGAAAGTTCAAATTTTTATACATGTGAAAAGTTAGAAATAAAAATTCGATTTTTATATATTGAACTTTGAAATAAAAATTCGATTTTTACATATTCAACTTTGAAATAAAAATTCGTTTTTATATATGAAATAGCGAAGTAAAAAATTCGATTTTTACATATGTAGTGAAAGCGGGCAACGAAGGTAACAAAAAGGCGGGAACGACGAAGATCTCTACAATAGAAGTGCCGTGGAGCTAGGATAGCTATCTGTGAGAACTTCTCACTCAAATTCTACTTTTCTAGTTATATATATATATATACTAGGATGCAGACGGTGCTTATTAGAAGCACCCGACACCCGTCCACAGACCATGGACTTGTTTGATTGGTTGTGTAGTTGGTTAGATTATATGATTTGGATTTGATTGTTTTGGTGAAATTGAATGGATTTGATTGATGTGTGAATGGCGTGGGCCTTCACTAGACCGGGGATAAGGCTAGGCCTCTTCCCGTTTCTAGTATCGTGCCGTTATGCCGCCGAAATTTTCTAAAATATGTTAGAAAATAAAAATATCATTTTATTGTGTAAATGAATAATAGGAATTCATATGTTAGAATAAAATGTTTTATCGTTAAAAATATAATTTTTAACGTGAATATGAATATAGTGAAAGTGAATAAAATAAAATATTCATTTACAAACCGGACGGTTTGTTTATGTGCACCTATTTGAAGGACATTGAATGGGTCGATAAATTTTACACATCGCCCGACTGCACAAATAAAATATTTGTGTGATTGTTTGAAACCCCACACGGGTGTTGGGATGAAATTTGAAGTTCACTCATCCTGATTGATTGAATATGTCGATCGATTGATTGACAGGCTGTTATAAGCGTTAGATATCTATATTTGATGCTTATACAGTGTAGTGCACTTTGGTTGATGGTTGATTATTTTTCAATGCTATTATACATGTGTTGTATGGAAATCCATATAATTAACTTTATATGGTAATTGATTGGGCCTCATTCCAATTTGAAAAATAAAGAATATTATAAAATAAAAGTTCATGTGTTGACAGTACTCATCTATTGAGATTGGTCATGTGTTGAACCAAATATTTTAGTAATAAAATTTACGTCTTTATCAATATAAAACAAAGGTTCATGTGTTGACAGTACTCATCCATTGAGATTGGTCATGTGTTGAACGAAATATTTTGATAATAACAACTATTTTGAAAATAGAAATTTATGAAGCCGTGTTGATTAGATTAACGCCATTTTGACGTGAACGATATTTATATCGATGATATTCATTTCGAAATGAAATGAATTGAAAACGATTTCGAAATGAAATGAATTGAAAACGATTTCGAAATGAAATGAATTGAAAACGATTTCAAAATGAAAAGAATTGAAAACGATTTCGAAATGAAAAGAATTGAAAACGATTTCGAAATGAAAAGAATTGAAAACGATTTCGAAATGAATTGAATATAAAACGAATTCAAATTGAATTGAAAGCAAATTGAAATGAATTCAAATTGAATTGAAATTTGAATTGAATAGAAATGAATTTTCAAACGAATTTATAAAGAAGAATTCAATTTTGATTTGAATCGAAAAGGAAGTTGAAATTGCTTTTGAAACGAATTTAAAACTATTTATATAATTCGTTTTAAATAGAAATCGATGAAATATATATTATATATATTATATATATAATATAATGGCCTGAATAGAACGCGCCGCGCCGCGGCAGTTCGTGAATTTCGACCATTTATTTCAAACGGACATTACGGGAGTTCCGACCGTTGGATTCTCCTAAAACCGGAACCGTTGGGTTCGTATCGAAAAGAGCTTTCTAACGAATATTAGAAATTTGAAATCTAACGGTTGGATTTGGAATTATGTCCAAATCAAATTCGAAAAAGGTCGCTGTAAGTGCAGTTCGACGGCCATTGATGGAAATCGACTGTACGGGCCTTGATAAAATTATTAAAAATAGCAATAATTTGTGAAAAATCATAAGAAATGATTTAGAAAGGATTGGGATGAAAAACTCCATATTTGAAAAGATAAAAATAGATTTTTATCGAAATGAACTAGTTTTGAACTAGAATTATAATTCTATTTATTTTTAAATAAATTGAATTTGAAATGGTTTTGATAATAACCAGAATTTCCAATGATTGCATTGGAATGGATTTGAATCGAAATTGTCTTCGGAATATTTCGATGTTGGAATTCGTGATTATACAGATGTTGTTATGGAAATTTGAAAGATATATTTATATCGTTATTTCCAATACGACATCTGTTAATCGTAGAATTTGATATTGAATATAAGCCGATATAATTTCTATTCAGAGCCTTATATTGAATATCAAATGTGATTTGGGTTTGTCGTGAATGGTGTCTTCACTAACACTGTTCTTGAACCCAGTTGAGAAATGATTAAATCTTTTTATTTAGATTTAATGAAGTGTACCAATTAAATAATATTTAATTGGAATTGAATTGATATTGATTTTTGGGTTTATCGTGAACAGTGTTTTAAATAACACTCGTTCTTTAACCCGACCATTAATGAAATGTGATTTTGGGTTGTCGTGAACGGTATCTTCAATAATACAGTTCTTAGACCTAAAGGAGTTAAGAAAATCAGAAACTAACTGGAGATTAGTTAAGTTGAATAGTTTCCGAGGTATTGATCTGATGTTGGTTTCGGCATTCGGGATTAATACTTAGGGAATTGCTCACTTGCTAATTTACAATTAGGGACTGATTGAAATGTGATGTGATTTTGGGTTTATCGTGAACCGTGTTTTAAATGACACTGATTCTTTAACCCAGTCACAGATTAAAACTAAGTGGAGTTTTAATGAATCTTTAATTAGATTGAAATAATCGAAATGGAGTATCACCAGTTTTGCTCCAGGCGATAGTTAAATCTTTAATTAGATTTGAACGTGAAATGGTAATTGAATTTACCGATAACACTGTGGTGTTAGATATGAAGTATTACCAGTTTTACTTCATGGGATAAATAGGTTGGGATTGGAAAATTAAAACCAATGATTACTTCGGTAAGGTTCGTTAATCTCGACTAGTTGAATCGAAATTCAAAAGAAGAATATATTCAAGAAATTATCTTGGATAAAATTAATGGGAACCTTTTCCCTATGAATGTGAAAATTAGAAACTAACTGTCGGTTAGCCGAGCAGAATGGTTTTCTGGATATTGATCTGATGTTGGTTTCGGCCTTCGGGGTTAATATTTGGGGAATTATTCTCTTGATTAATTTACGGTTAGTGACTAATGAATTGGAATGAGGCGTATGTTGTGTTTGTGTAACACTTATTTAAAATATACGCGAGTTATTCGGAAAGACAGGGTTTATCCCATTCTGAATAACTGATACGACGATAAGTCGAAGATAAAGACGATGGTCGAAGACCGGAGGTCTTCACGTCGTTTAGGTGATAACTGATGATCTTGATTGGGCTGTACACCCAAGAAGATGGAAACAGTTAGTGATCGTCCAGACGTACTTGGAGATCGATGGATATGCGGGGTACTAGGTGCCTCCGGTTTCGTTCAGACCCAGAACAGACTTGTAAATGGACTGTGTGTCTGACATTGGATTTTAGTCCGTGTGGTTGATCTCTATTAAATATATATCTGTTTGGCGGCGGAGAATTTATTCTCTTGCTTAACGCCTTTCTCTGAGACGTACGAGCTCAGGGGTTATATATTGATGGATATCAAACGCATGGAGTGAATTGCCTGTGTGGCAGGCCTAAGTGGCAATTGATCGAGGCTTCTGTTGAAAAGCAAAGTCTTGTGGTGATGATCAAAGCAAGGCCTTTGTGGCATAGCTTTGTGTAACGTTTACTTCGCGAGTTTCACACCCGGTATGAACCAAAAACGGGAGAGGACCTCAGGGAGGGCATGCGTTTCCTTCTAGCTAAAAAGTGGCGTCAGTGGTTTTACACGCCCTGACGAGTTTGACTTATGTGATTGTTGCTGTTGCGAGGCGCCTCGGATTGATCGGTCGTTCTCGAACCGATGGAGTCATTCGTTGGCTCATTGACACCCCAAAGGGTGGGGAAACGCATGTTCAGGGTTTAAGTTTAATCCACATCGGTGGACTGGCCTTGACGATCCAAGGGTCACTCGAGCTCTGATCCTGAGACACGGGCTAGAGTGTCTCGAATCGGTTGAGGACTATCTTTTGCCTCGGTTCATAGATGGAAATTCAATTTCCAAATACGTGACATTTGCGGTTTTGATTGTATAACCTATATATGGCGACATAGTGGTATGGGGCATTCATGCCGCCTATGATTGATACTTATGATTTGAAGTTGTTTTATACACTATGCACTTATAATAGTATCAAATGATTTGTTTTAAACGTATCAAGCATTCTTGGCTGTTATAAGGGAAAACCCTATCCCCCGACTTGCGTTGCATTGTGTGATAGGACCTGGGTCTTATAACAGCTTCATTTTTCTTTATTTAGCATTGCGCTGTTTGTTTTATGCACTGGTATTCTTGGGAGGAAACCCGTTCCGTGTTATACGGCGTGGTCCCTTGATTTACCTAATGATTTAAAATAAAGATTAATAACTGTTTTAGTTCTCACACCAGTCCCATGACTGACCTGGAGTTTATTGTTTTAACCTAAACTCTGGGTGCCCTTATTTTGACATGGGCAGCTAGTAGTTTTGGTTTTGCAGATTTATATTCACAGGATCCTGGTTTACAGCTGGAACGATATCCGGAAAGCTTTGTATCCGTATATCTCTTCTAGTTGTGTATTGTATTATTTCCGCTGCGATGTATTTAAATGTAATTTAAATCTCTGATATTTCTGTGTAATATTTATTCATGTTTACTCTGTATATTCTTGTAATCTGATGCATTGTTGTAATATACAATGAAATGTTCTTACGTATGAGTTCTGTTGTGGCTTGTTCTCGAACTATCCGACGCTTTCCTTTACGGGGAAGTTACGGGTTTTTACAGCTTTTTGTGATTCTAACGCAGCTGGTTTCATGAAATTCTGATTTAAAATGAGCGAGTTATGGAGATTTATATTTTAAACAATTTAAGTTTGTACTTAAATATATTAATTAATTTAAAATTAGCTTAACCTCCGTCTATCATCGTTCAAAACATAGGCCACTCCTCCTTATTTGCTTCAGCCGACACCGACCAAAACTCATCACCAAACATCCAAATCGCCCGCCATCTCGTCCGCCTGAGCCACGATCAAGCACCACCATCTCGAAGACCTTCGGACGCCGCCCCCATGCCAAGCTTGGTGGTCTCATCCACCTCGAAATCCATGCCTAACGTTGCGACTTTGGCTCAAAAATTCTCTCTATCGACAGCTTTAATTCCGATCACCACCGTTGATATAATAGAGCTCTCTTAGCTCTCTGATTTGGTTTCTGGAATTTTGGAATTCATTGAACGGATTCTTCAAATTCAAGGAAGGAAGATCGGAGCGTGTAGGCCATTGGTTTATAATGGTGGCGGCTGCTCATATGTTTAGGGTTTAGGATAATCGATTTTTATAATAAAATACTATTTAATTTCCTAGTTCGTAAAATAACCCAATAATTGTAAATAGCTCCAAATTTAGCCCAACGAGCACTGTCCCTAGCCAAATACCTCCGTTACGGACACAATATGCTAGGTCCCATCAGCCCATTCGATCGTTTCAGCCCACTTTTCTTTAAATTAAAAATACAAATCATTTAATTTGACCATATATTTTAATTTGCTGGGGCCACATACTGATTCCAAAAATTCCTGAAAAATAAATCTAACTATGTTTTGATGATACGGTCCTAACAAAATTAATTTCATCGAATTTGGAGACCGTTTGAAAAATGGCCATTTTCTGGTCGATCCAAATTGATTGAAATTGACAAATCATGTTTTCTTTTGCCACGCTCACATATTAATTCCAAAAATTATGAAAATTGGAATATAGCAATAATTTGACATTACGGATCCAACCAAAGTGGTTTCGTCGAAAATGGAGGTTGTTTGCAAAATGGCTATTATACGGGCATTATATTAAATTCTATAACGACTATTCTGAATATTCAACTGGCCATAACTTTTTATTCCCGCTATGAAATTTCAATTTTTCAGATCCATTAGAAAGATATAATTAAACAGATTTAAATATTTTTGGTTTTACTAAAATCCGATTTATTTTGAATCCTGTACATTCAATTGAAATTTGAAATCGAATTTTCAAACTGCTGCGCCATTTTAAAATCCTTTTATAATTAGAATAAATATATTCATTCTAACTTCGTTTCAAATAAATTTTTAGTTGTTATTATTTAAAATAAATTATTTTAAATATTCAAAATTCACTAAAATTGCAAAAATAAAAATTTTAAATTGGTTCCGAAATTCTGGGTTGTTACAATCTCCACCACTTAAAATCTTTTCGTCCTCGTAAAGGAACAGAGCTGAAAGTTGTTTAACTAACCAATTTAATTTTCGTTCTTTTATTAGTTTCAATAATTTTATTAGTTGAACTAATAATCACACAACACAATCATCAATGAATTAGTTGATTAGCTTTTAAAATATATGTAACTTTTATATATTCAAAAATCATATTTCTAAGATCGGATTATATATATAATCACAAATAAGTTAATTATGAACTTGTCACTCTCAAATCATTCTAGGGCATTTCTAGCCCTATCTCTAATGAGTTTTCTCATTCTAGGATACTACTGATCCTATCTCTAATGAGTATTCTTTTATAGGATATTACTAATCCTACCTCTGATGAGTCTTTTGTTCAGTTCTAACGAGTTGTTTCCCAAAGATTTGGATTAACCAAACCTCTGATACAACATGTAATGCCCCGAAAATTCTCCTTGCAGGAAATCGCCGGATACACTAACTTTGGGCATACAACACATCAGAACAAATAACAGAAGACTTTTATAAACATATATTTCAATAAGTAATTATTTTTATTCTTGTCTAACATGATAAAGGTGATATATTGTCTAACGAAACATATATTTTAACTCAATGACATTTCCATTTTAACATAACATTTTCTAATAAGATGACATTTCTATTTCACATGACATTTTCTAACTAAATGTCATTTTTATTTTAACATGACATTTTCTAATAAGATGACATTTCTATTGCACATTTTTCTATTTAAATGACATTTTTATTTTAACATGATATTTTCTAACTAAATGACATTTTTATTTACGAAATATGTTTTCTAACTAAATGAAATATTTGTTTACAAAATATGTTTTTCTAAATAAATGACATATTTATTTGACAAAAATATATTCTAACTAAATGACATATTTATTTACACAATATGATTTCTAACTAGATGACATATTTATTTACAAAATATGTTTTCTAACTAATTGACATATTTATTTACAAAATATGTTTTCTAATTAAATGACATATTTATTTGACATAACATGATTCTAATAAAAGACATTTTTATTTAACATAACATGATTCTAAATAAAAGACATTTTTATTTAACATAACAATTTTTAATAAAATGACATTTTTATTTAATAAAGATATATTCTAGCTAGATGACATATTTATTTAACATAACATGATTCTAATAAAAGAACATTTTTATTTATCATAACATGATTCTCAATAAAAGACATTTTTATTTATCATAACATGATTCTAAATAAAAGACATTTTTATTTTCGCAAAACATTATTCTAAATAAATGACATTTTTATTTAACATGAACATAATATAAATAAATGACATTTTTATATAACATGAACATAATCTAAATATATAAAATTTTATTGTAACATGAACATATTCTAAATAAATGACATTTATTGTAACATGACATAATTCTATATAAATGACATTATTATCTAACATGACATTATTCTAAATAAATGACATTTTTATCTAACATGACACTTTTCTAAATAAATGACATTTTTATCTAACCTGACACTTTTCTAAATAAATGACATTATTTAATAAGATGACATTTTTATTTACATAACATATTTATTTACAAAATATGTTTTCTAACATAAATGATATGTCTATTTATAAAATATGTTTTCTAACTTAAATGATACATTTATTTATAAAAATGTGAATTTTCATCATTTAACTTTTCTGTTTCAAACCATGAATATTTTTCATATTTCTACATTCAATAAAAAAGTGATTTTTATTGTTTCAAACTTTTCATTTCTTATATAAATATTTTTCATATTTTGTACATTCAATAAAAATGTGAATTTTATTGTTAACTTATTCCATTTTAAAACAATGAATATTTAGTTATCCTTTCTATATACAATAAAAATGTAAACTTTTATTGTAAACTTATCCCATTTTAAAACAATGAATATTTTTATTTTCATATATACAATAAAATAATAATTTAATCTAGATCTACACAATTCAATCCAATAAATTCATTTTAACCACAAACAACCAAATCTAATCTCCTACATCACACACCTAAATTTAATAGCGAATACATGTAAATTTCACATCGAAAACAACAATTAAATTTGATTTAAATTAGAGATCTCACATTTGGTTTTGAATTCTTCAAAATTTTAGATCGCTCCGTTTCAGTTCTAGTATGTTCCATGTTGTAGCTCTCCTTTTTGAGATTCTAACGCAAATGGTTTCGTGAAATTCTGATTTAAAATGAGCGAGTTATGGCGATTTATATTTTAAACAATTTAAGTTTGTAATTAAATAAATTAATTAATTTAAAATTAACTTAACCTCCATCTATCATCGTCCAAAACATAGGCCGCTCCTCCCTGTTTGCTTCAGCCGACATCGACCAAAAATCATCACCAAACATCCAAATCACACGCCATCTCGTCCACCTGAGCCACGATCAAGCATCACCATCTCGAAGACCTTCGGACGCTGCCCCCACGCCAGGAATTCCAGCGAGCTCGGTGGTCTCAGCCACCTCGAAATCCACACCCAACGTTGCGACTTTGGCTCAAAAATTCTCTCTATCGAAAGCTTTAATTCCGATCACCACCTTTGATATAATAGAGCTCTCTTAGCTCTCTGATTTGGTTTTTGGAATTCATTGAACGGATACTTCGGATTCAAGGAAGGAAGATCGGAGCGTATAGGCCATTGGTTTAGAATGGTGATGGCTGCTCATATGTTTTGGGTTTAGGTTAATCGATTTTTATAATAAAATATTATTCAATTTCCTAGTTTGCAATAAAACTCATTAATTATAAATAGCTCTAAATTCAGCCCAACGAGCGTTGTCCCTAGCCAAATACCCCTGTTCTGGACACTTTAAATTAAAATACAAATCATTTAATTATTTAATTTAATCATACATTTTAATTTACCGGGGCCACATACTGACTCCAAAAATTCCCGAAAAATAAATCTAGCTATGTTTTAACGATATGGTCCTAACAAAATTATTTTCGTCGATTTTGGAGACCGTTTGAAAAATGGTCATTTTCTAGTCGATCCAAATTGACTGAAAATGACAAATCACGTTTTCTTTTGTCACGCTCACATATTAACTCCAAAAATTATGAAAATTGGAATCTAGCAATAATTTGATATTCCGGATCCAACCAAAGTGGTTTCATCGAAAACGGAGGTCATTTGCAAAATAGCTATTTATACGGGCTATATATTATATTAAAGGGTGCGTTTTTTACAGGTCCCTATTAAGTTTCAAAATTAGGCTCACATCCAGTCATAAATTTATTGTAAATTTAGTCCCTATTTTTCAAAAATTCAGTAAATAAAAAAATATAAAAAAATCACGTAAATTCATATTTTTTAAAAATAGGTAAACGTTGAAAAAAATCAGATCAAAAAACAATCAAAAACCATATCAAAACCAAAAAAATACAGGAAAACAGCGAAAGCAACAGTTAAATGCATACAAGTATGCACGTAATTGAATTTTTTAGCATATTGTAGTGCAAGAATTTCTGTTTATGCATCTGTGTTGAAAATACTTGCATACATCTGTGCAAGCACAACAAATTTCTTACATGAAAAAACGCAATAAACTATAGGCAAAAATTCAGTAAAGTTTTCTTTATGTAATACTTGCATACGAGTGTGCAAGTATTTCATAATATCTGCACACATGTATGCAAGTTTATATTCATATTTTTCAATACGAACAGCGTATGCACTAGTTCGCATACATGTGTGCAGCTATTGGCAAAAGTTGCACACATATATGCAACTATTTTTTTAATTTCTATGGACTTCCGAGAATATATCCAGATTTTAGATAATTTTTTTTAGTTGTAGCACCAAAAAATTTGGTTAGGAAATGAAAAATGCAAAACATGAAAAATAGGGGGCAGACCCTAATGTAAACTGTATGAGGGATGTGAGCCTAATTAAGTTTGCTTTTAGGGACATGAGCCTAATTTTCACTATAATAAATTCTATAGCGTCTATTCTGAATATTCAATTGGCCATAACTTTTTATTCCTGCTATGAAATTTTAATTTTTTAGATCTATTAAAAAGATATAATTAAACAGATTTAAATATTTTTGGTTCTAATAAAATCCGATTTATTTTGAATCGTGTACATTCAATTGAAATTTGCAAATCGAATTTTCAAACTACCCGCCATTTTAAACTCCTTTTATAATTAAAAATATATATTTGTTATAACTTCGTTTCAAATAAATTTTTAGTCGTTATTATTTAAAATAAATTATTTTAATTTTTCAAAACTCATTAAAATTGCTAAAATAAAATTTTAAATTGGTTCCAAAATTCCAGGTTGTTACACCTTATGTCCCCTCCTTCCTATAGAAGCCATGACTATACCCTTTCCTATGCCAAACCCTTCCATATAAAAGAAAGTTATTAAGTTTGGCAAGAGATTAAGAGAATCAAAGTTGTTTGTGTCTTACAGTTAAAGTTGGATGGAGTGGAACCCAAGGTGAGAACTTCATTAACCATGTTTCGATGTTTATATAATCATAATCTGATTATATTAGTTGTTACGTGGTTGTTATGATTGCTTCATAGTTGTTATGTATGTTAATGCAATTATCATTATTTATGTACATATAAGCGTTAATAACCGTAAACACTTATATCATAAATAATGTGTAATGAATGAATGGTTGTCGTGAATGTTATTATGATTTTTGTAACTGATAATACAACACATTACACCCACATATATGGAATTATATGTGTATTGGTTAAGTCTCTTTCCATTTGGATAATATAAATTAATATTATATTAATTTAACTAAAAATAAGGCGTAAAGATGGATGTTGGAATTTTATATCCATAACTGGATAGAAATGAAATTAAAATGGTCATGAAAAACTTTTGCGATAGGAGAAATTTATTTGAACAAGGATTTAATATAAAACGACATGTTCAATTTCAAAGTGAATAGTAGAACTGATTTAAGATAGTAATTTTGAAATTGAAATTGAAATTGAGTTAGCTATGCAAATGATGTTTTAAACTCCAATTAAGTATTCCATTAACCTTATATAATGTTTAATTTGAGGTTTAGAAAGTTGGATTTCACAAAGTTGAATTTTGAAAATATTAATATAATATTAATAAAATAATATTATAAATGTTCATTTAAGATGAACATTTAATTTTAAAAGTGGAAATTTGGAAATATTGTTTTAAAATGAAGTTTATGTATTTTAAATGAATTATAAACATATTTGGAGGAAAACAAATTAATTTCAAGCTGATGTTGAAATACGGTTAGAATAGAGCTAGTCGCACTGTGGTAGTTCGCCAATTTCGATAGTTAACTTCAAATAAACATACAGAATGCAATTTAAGTTGGATTTTCCCAAAACAAAAAGCGTTTGTTTTGTTTGTTTCTAAATGATATTTGTTTTCATATGAAAAAGAAATTTTTAGATTCTGATGTATAAATTTTGAATTATATTTAAATTCAGTTTGAATAAAAACCACGGTATTGTAGTTCGGTATTGAAAATGGTTATTTTTAAATTCTTAAAAATATGAAAAAATTATGATCAATCATAATAAATGTTTTAAAAGTGATTTAGATAAAAATTATGAGTTTTGATTAGAGGAGAAATTGTTTGAATCAAACAAGCTAATTTGAGCTTTTTAATGACGCTTTTTGTGACGTCTTTCAACAATATTAAGATTAAATATTTTTAACTTCACAATTATTATCTAAATCTTTGGTAAACATTTACAAATGATTGACAAAGTGTTTTGACGATAATTTGGAAGTTTGAAATACTTAACCAAGTTAAGAAGTAGATAAACTCAAATAAATTGAGTATTCAGAAACCATTAGGATGTTTGTCACACGTCCAAAAACTGGAACAGTAAACGAGGTGCATAACTAAGGTAAGGGATGCAATAACCAGTGCACGGAGCCTACCTAGCAAATGTTTATTGATTTGGGAGAGGGTTGGAACAGATCGAAAGGAATGTCCGGATACTTCGGAATGATATTTTTGGAAATTTAACTTTAATAAGATTAAAGTTTTCCAAGTATGAATTAATTGTATTTTGTATAGAAATAATCTTCTTAGACCTGGTATTAAATTCCGTAGATGGAACTCATACTATTCGAGGAATTTAAATGGTGGCTATACCATTATTCCACCCAAGGTATTGGTTGAATGTTGGAACATATATTGATTATAAGCTGATATAATTTCTGTGTAATTCTTGGACTCAATATTAATTTGTTTGGGTTTATTGAGAATGATGTCTTAAATAACACCATTTTTAACCTGTTAAAGGTAAATTTGTTTGGGTTTATTGTGAATGATGTCTTAAATAACACCATCTTTAACACGTTAAAGGTCTAAACTCCATCATTTGACTCATGTAAAGTTATGTTTTGAAATAGGGAATGCTTATTCAAGAATCGAGGAAAATTCTTTTAATTAAGACTTAATAAGGTGGTATTGAAATGACTTTCCTAAGTAAAGTTGAGGATAAATCTTCATAAAGATTTGAATAATATTTGTTTAAAAGATATGATTTGAAATGGGTAGTAAGGGTTGAAGATCACATAAACTTTACTCAAGCAAATATCATAGCTTTCTATCTCTCCAACGACGACAAGGTTTTACGTTTCTGCACCTTTCCCTTTCCAATACTATCTCCTTCCCATCTATATGCTAGATCCTCTTTGTCTTTCATCCTCATCCTTTCCCCTCCCTCACTAGCTTTTGTCACTATGGGTTAGCGGCTCTTCCGCCAGATCTCACCTTCCATCCATGCTTCAATATTATCCATATCTTTTGCCAAATCAACTGCCACTCTCCCCCCTCTGAATCCATTTTTCTGGCAGCCCATCACTGCTTTCCTTTCTTCCCCCTATCCCTAGAACTAACAGCCCTTGATTCCACATCTGAGACTATACCTACCTCTATCCTTATTGCTATCCAGATTTTAGCTCGAGTCTTACCTTAGGCTACTTCTCCTTTCAGCAGGCTTGTTTTTTATGCTAGTATTGATATGCAAGGTGTCTATGCTCCCCACAGTCTCCTCCTTTGGCTACCCTCCTCCCCCTCGGTCTAGTTTGGTTTCTTGTGACATGCTAGATGGTGTTGGTGCTGTCATGTTAAGCATACATGGGCTTCTGATTAGTGTTGGTTTTAGTTGTGTCGAGTCTGTTGGTTGTTGCTTGTTTATGGTCCCTAAAAGTGGTCAAGACATTATTAGGTGTGTCGTCTTTGTGATTTTCTTAGGTCATGAGTGTGATGAATGTTCTTTGTGGTTTAATTTAGATCAAAGATTTGATGATAGTTGTATTATGCTATTAGTGTCGTCCTCATTCTTCCTAATATTTTGTGCTAAGCCTTATCTTTATTGTTCTGCTATATCTTCCATTTTCTATTACTTGACTACTGTGACGGCCCGCCCCGCACCAACCGACGCTTACTCCAATTGTGCGCTGTACACATGTCCAATTGGCATGGGACGGTCGCCAAAGAAGAGAAAGAAAGAAGAGGAACCAAATAAAGAACCTGTAATATGTCTCACAGCGCATGGAATAAAATATAATAGCCAAAATATACTTGACATAAAACAGATGAGACAGTGCATAAGCTGAAAACTTGAACTAACGTCATCAGAGTAGCGGAAATACAGCTTATTACAACTTCAAAATACTGTCTCTAAGATAAGCAAAATAGGTATGCTACTAATGCCCAAAGTAGATACCGATCACGACACAGGGAGAATAACTATATATCATACGTGGAGCCTCCTGCTCGTCTTCAGTCCATCTACCAAGCGCACTACCAGCTATCCCTGTCTCTAGTCTGCTCGTGTGAGCACCCAGAGTAATAAGAAGAAACATAAAACTCTGGGTCAGACATCAGTCTGGTATGAGTGGTAGCAAGCATAAACAGAATAATAACAGATATACTAAGTCATACCTGAACCTGGACCTGCAACCAAAGAGTTAGTACTACACGGTACAACACTCTATGATGCCACAACCACATAATATAAGTATACGGGGGTGGGGATGTGTGTGTCAAACAATCAAGCATAGCAACCATCCTCGCATCTCTCACTCAGTGCGTAAAGCATACGACATCCACTTCTTCGATCACTAGAGCACTTTACTCAAACAACAGAACTCGACTTTGTACGACTATGTACATTCCTACTACCACCAACGCCATACCTATGGGATCACGCCCAACGTTTCCATGACCCCACTCCATTGGTAGGTAGCTCCCTAGTCGCACCATATCCAAAGCCCGAGTTTGTCTCTCTACTTCCAACACCTAGTGATCCTAAGTCATAGACATCGACAACTCCTTAGCACACGTCCCGCAGCAAAGTCCAATCACGAAGTGAACTCATTGGTTCCCGTCTGGATCCTGAGCTCGAACTTCCACTTGAACTACCTTTGCATTTCGGGTTATGGATCTTCCTCCTTCGGATCGGTTCGGATCATCATTTCTTTCACCAATTCGGGTCGGGTCGGGTTCGTGACCTCTCATTGGATCGGTTCGGGTCCACCATCTCGGTTCGGTTCGCACCCTCCATCGTGTCGTGGTTCGTGCCGCCCTCAACCACCAAGCATCAGTCCTCGGATCGGGTCGGAGCCTTCTTCATGCCATGGTTCGGATCCCTTTCGTCATCATTGGGATCGTGGTCTTCATCGTCTCGTTTCGTGACTGTTACCTCGGGTCGGATCGGAGTGCACCATCGGTTCGGGTCGGATCCCTGTCTCCCTCTTGTAACGGTTCGGATCGGAGTCCTTCATGGCACACTGGATCGGTTCGGATCCTTCAGTTCGTGGTGCAGCTTGCTTCGCTGTAACGATCCGGTTTGGTTCGTTGTGAAGAGAAATGGGCGGTTCGGGTCGGTAGGGGGCGATCCGATCCGATTTCCTGCACTGACTTCTCCAGCGACTGTTTACGCCACTCGACGGCGTTTTTGACCATTCTAACTATTGCAATCGATCACAAAGCATGTCATAGAGTCATAGCAACACATACAAGTGACCTCAAACACCAAAACAACAATATGACATGGTAAAATGGATCAAACATGCCCAAAACCCCATGTTTTCCCTTAAGCATATGTGAGCATAACTAATGGTACGATTAGCAAAACTTAACCAAATTAACCCAAACTCATATCAGAGGTCTAAAACATTATTTATGAATTTATAAACATTTTTCCAGAATTTATTTTCGTTTAAAAACGCTAATTAGCACTAATCACCCTGAATAACCATAATTAGTGCAAAAAGCAAGCTAATCACTCACCTTAGCAACAAATAAAACAAGATCCGAAATAAATCTCTGATTTGGTGAAGATAACAAGGTGTTGTAGCAGCTCCAATCCCGATTTGGTGTTGATTTGCCTTGATTTGTCGTTGCTAATCTCTTTTCTTCAAGTTTGGAGTGGTTTGGAGTGATTTAGAGGTTGGAGGCCATTGATAGGGTTCTATGAAATGAAGTGGTGGCTGAAAAAATGACTAAAGGATATTTTCTAACCCTAATCAACCCTTATACAGCCCCAATCCCGAAATCCCCTTATGGCCCAATTACTAACTACCCGGTTTAGCCCAATTATGCAGTTTTTCACCCTCCAAACCTTGTTTTAGCCATATCTCCCAAACGGTAAGTCCATTTGGCTATTATGACCACTCTACGGAAAGAGAAACCACAAAACGAATCTAATGGAAGTGGTTTCAGGTCAAAATTCCTTCCCTATCAAAAGTTATGGCCAAAACAGTATTGACTAGGGGCAAAATGGTCATTCAAAAATCGACAAAAATCATGAACAGGGGAAATGACTCAAATAAATGTTTCCCAAAGTTATATGACCATACGACTTCACACGGGAAAGAAATAAATATTCTACAATCCTATGATGTGTAGAATACGGGTCGTTACACTCTTCCCCCCTTAAGAAATTTCGCCCCCGAAATTCCCTAATCAAAACACACACATGGGTCCCGCATGCCTATCAATCATAAAACAACCATTAAACATGCAAAACAAGCAAAACAAGTCTATCCTAGCATGCGGAATAACTAAATCGCAAAGTAAATCTTACCAGGCAAAGAGTTCTGGATAAGCCTTTCTGATGCTCTCCTCCGTCTCCCAAGCACAATCATTTTCGTCCTCGTCCCACTGAACTTTGACTAGCTTCACCGACTTTCTTCGAAGTTGCTTCGTATCATGCCCCACAATACGAATCGGCTTGCGGTTCTCAACCGCCTCAGGTTCTACTTCGAAGTCCTCCAACTGATCAGGTGAAATAGTCACATTTGAGTCGTGAACGAACTTCCTTAGTTGGGAAACATGAAACACATTGTGAACTCCTGCCATTTTCTCTGGTAAGCCAACTCTATACGCCAAATTCCCAACTTCCTCGAGAACTTGGAAAGGACCCACAAATCTTGGTGCCAACTTGCCTCTCCTGCCAAATCGTATCACGCTTTTCAACGGAGAGATCTTGACAAACACCAAGTCACCAACGGAGAATTTCAAGTCTCTTCTCCTCTTATCAGCATAGCTTTTCTGCCTATCCTGAGCAGCTTTCATTCGTTGCCGAATGATCTTGATCTTATCGGAAGTTTCTCTCACCACATCTGGTCCAAGCACAAACTTCTCGCCAGTCTCTATCCAACATGATGGTGAATTGCACGGTCTTCCGTACAAAGCTTCATATGGAGCCATACCGATACTGGATTGGTAGCTATTATTATATGCAAACTCCACTAGATGCAAATGGTCATCCCATGATCCACCAAAATCCAATATACAAGCCCTCAAGAGATCTTCCAATATCCGATTCACCCTCTCCGTCTGACCGTCGGTCTGAGGATGATATGCGGTACTGAGATGTAATTCTGATCCTAAAGCCTCTTGTAAGCTCTTCCAAAATCCACTAGTAAACAGCGGATCTCGGTCACTCACAATGCCTTTGGGTACTCCATGAAATCTCACTATCCACTTCATATATAGTTCTGCTAACTTAGCTGCAGTTCTATTCGACTTAACTGGTATAAATCTTGCACTCTTGGTCAGTCGATCCACAATTACCCAAATGCTATCATGTCCCGATCTAGTCCTCGGTAAACCATCGATGAAATCCATCGAAATTTGTTCCCATTTCCATTCGGGAATTTCTAATGGTTGCAACAACCCACTAGGCTTCTTTTGCTCGGCTTTAACTAGCTGGCAATTCATGCATTTGGATATAAACTTCCCAACGTCTCTTTTCATCCCTTCCCAGTAGTAAGTCTGTCTCATGTCTCTATACATCTTATTACCACCGGGATGTATAGTCAGTTTTGAGTGATGACATTCTCTAAGCACTTCATCTCTCAAGCCATTCACGTTGGGCACAACTAGTCTTCCATTCTTCCGAAGCCATCCATCTCGATCAAGCCCATACTTGTCCATCTCCCCATCGACATTCATTTCCAACTTGGAGATGACTTCCAATAAATTAGGGTCGTTCCTTTGACTGGAACCAATCCTCTCAATCAAAGTGGGTCTGATCGTCAAGCTAGATAGCATAACTGGATCTAATTCGCACCTTGGTCTGAAATCAAACCCCGCAATATACTCCAGCTGCTTCCATTCAAGAAACATTGCCCCTAAGCTGGCATGTCTCCTACTCAAGGCATCGGCTACCGCATTACCCTTCCCAGGTGTATACGTGATATCAAAATCATACGAAGCCAAGAACTCTAACCATCTCTGCTGACGGAGATTCAGATCTTTCTGAGAGAAGAGATACTTTAACGATTTATGATCGGTAAACAGCTCAAATCTTTCTCCCAAGAGGTAATGTCTCCACATCTTCATCGCAAACACAATCGCTGCCAATTCCAAATCATGGGTAGGGTACTTCTTCTCATGTGGCTTTAGCTGTCGACTGGCATAAGCTACAACCCTACCTCCTTGCATCAATACCGCACCCAGTCCGGTACCTTAAGCATCCGTGTATACCGTCATCTCTTCATTTCCCTTAGGAATGACCAACACTGGCGCACGCGTCAACTTTTCCTTTAGACTCTTGAATGCATTTTCACACCCTTCGTCCCAAACGAAGGCTTGATTTTTCTTAGTCAACTGAGTTAACGGTGCCGCTGTCTTGGAGAAGTCTTTGATAAACTTACGATAATATCCAGCTAACCCCAAGAAACTTCTTACATCCTTTGCATTCTTGGGCGTAGACCAATCTTGTACCGTAGCCACCTTTGCAGGGTCCACGGCAATACCATTCTCTGAAACAACATGGCCCAAGAATCTCACTTCTCTCCTCCAGAAGTGACACTTAGAAAACTTCGCTTTCAATTGGTGTCTTCTCAACACCTCCAATACAATTCTCAAATGCTCCTTGTGTTCCTCTTCTGTCCTCGAGTAAACAAGGATATCGTCTACGAACACAAGAACAAACTTATTCAGTTGGTCTCTGAATACTCTATTCATAAGATCCACGAAGTATGCTGGTGCATTGGTCAACCCGAATGGCATGACCAACCACTCATAAAACCCAGACGGCGTCCTAAATGCCGTTTTAGCTATACTATCAGCTGCTACACGGAGCTGATGAAATCCTGTCGCGAGGTCCAACTGGGAGAACACTCTAGCTCCTTCCAGTTGATCAAACAAATCATCTATCCGTGGTAGAGGATACTTATTCTTCCTCGTCACCTTATTTAACTCGCGATAGTCCACACACAATCGAAGGGAACCATCTGCCTTAGTAGCAAACACAACTGGTGCTCCCCACTCGGAAACACTTCTTCTAATAAATCCCTTCTTCATAAGATCGCTAACTTGCACCTCGAGCTCTCGCTGTTCTCGTGGTGCCATACGACGAAGTGGCATCACTATAGGTCTGGCATCTTTCACTAAATCAATACGAAACTCAATCTCCCGGTGTGGTGGAAGTCCGGTCACTTCCTCGAAGATGTCCGGGTACTGGCCAACCACGGGCAAACCTGATAACTCATCATGCGGAATGTCGAGGGAATTTACAAAACTAGCCATTACCCCATCACAGGGTAGATTACCAAACACTACCCTCCGCCCATCATCCGCCCTAACTGTCACCAAAAAGCCCTCACAGTCTACCACCACCCCGTATCTTTGGAGCCAATCGACTCCCAAAATAATGCCATACCCAGTAAAGCCCAAAACAAAGCAATCACAAACAAACATACATCCATGACTCGATAAGACCACATTACGACAGATCATACTGAGGTTTGTTGAACCACCAATCGGGTTCGTCACAGCTAATGGTCTATCGACTAACTCGGGTTCTAATCCCAACCTACCTACCAGGTCACTAGATATGAAGGAATGGGAAGCCCCTGTATCGAACAAAACTCTAACAGGAAGATCATAAATGGAAAGCATACCTTGAATGACGACTCCCTTTCCTTTCTCCGCCGCAGTTGGGGCATTCGACGAAGAAGGAACAGCATTGATGGCATATGCTTTCACCATCTGATTCTCCTTCAGAGGCTGCGGGCACTTATCCTTAAAATGTCCCTCCTGGCCACAGTTAAAGCACTTCTTTCCCACTGTCTTGGCCCTACATTCCCTTGCATAATGGCCCTTCTTTCCACATTTGAAGCACTCGACTTCTTTCCTGCTTTTCTTCTGGCCATCCTTAGCTTGGTTCTGCTTCCTCTTATTCTGAGAGTTACTCTTGCCTCCACCGCTTGCTTGCGGCTTTGGCTCTTCAGCAGATGCAGCAACAACCCCAGTCTTCGGCTTAGGGTAAAGACTTTCTGACCTCAAAGCTTTTCCCACGATTGACTCAAAGGTCTCATCGATGTGATTAATCAGCCTCTCCCCTAAGTATTCATCCAAACCAGTGATGAACCTCTCATTCTTCTTTTCGGGAGTATCAATTAGAGATAACCCATACTTTGACAAAGTGTCGAACTCAGCAACATAATCCGATACTGCCCTCCCATTCTGCTTAAGCTCCAAGAACTTCCTAAACAATTCCGACTTCTGGGCAGCTGGGATATACTTGTCGCTAAAGCGAGCTTTAAACTGATCCCAAGTAACTTGATCTTCTGGTGTGGCTGCCCTAATAGCATTCCACCAATTCATCGCTCGTCCTTGCAGCTGACGAGACGCTAGCCTTCTCTTCATCGCATCCTCGATACCCAAGTCATCGAAGATCCGATCACAGCTATCCAACCAATCCTGAACATCCATGGCCGACTCTGTTCCGTGAAACGGCTTTCCACCAAGATTAGTGTAATCCTTGCTCAGCTTGGCGAAATCGGCCCTAGGCGCTTGCACCGTTGCACCTCCAGCATTGGCAACATTGGGAGCCTCCCTCTGAATATCCACAAGCATCTCTCTCATGAGGTTGATAAACATAGCCCTCATGTCAGGGGGATTCCCATTATTGGCCCCTCTACCAGCACCTCTTCCTCGGCTCATCGTCAAATCTGTTAAAGAGAAAACGATTAACCATCTCCATAGTGGTGCCAGTGCAGTGCAATGCGACTTCATTCTTAAAATACTAATACTATATATAGATATAGCTTTTGAAAACCAAAATAATCACAAATACGCGCTCTCGTATACGTACTATCCCTCCCTAGTGTCTTTCCCTAGGTGAATTACGCAACCTAGAGCTCTGATACCAAATGTGACGGCCCGCCCCGCACCAACCGACGCTTACTCCAATTGTGCGCTGTACACATGTCCAATTGGCATGGGACGGTCGCCAAAGAAGAGAAAGAAAGAAGAGGAACCAAATAAAGAACCTGTAATATGTCTCACAGCGCATGGAATAAAATATAATAGCCAACATATACTTGACATAAAACAGATGA
The DNA here is from genome assembly GCA_030737875.1 of Allium sativum. NCBI lineage: Eukaryota > Viridiplantae > Streptophyta > Magnoliopsida > Asparagales > Amaryllidaceae > Allium > Allium sativum. Next base: position 860,209,284 of record CM060922.1, read on the forward strand.
GACAGTGCATAAGCTGAAAACTTGAACTAACATCATCAGAGTAGCGGAAATACAGCTTATTACAACTTCAAAATACTGTCTCTAAGATAAGCAAAATAGGTATGCTACTAATGCCCAAAGTAGATACCGATCACGACACAGGGAGAATAACTATATATCATACGTGGAGCCTCCTGCTCGTCTTCAGTCCATCTACCAAGCGCACTACCAGCTATCCCTGTCTCTAGTCTGCTCGTGTGAGCACCCAGAGTAATAAGAAGAAACATAAAACTCTGGGTCAGACATCAGTCTGGTATGAGTGGTAGCAAGCATAAACAGAATAATAACAGATATACTAAGTCATACCTGAACCTGGACCTACAACCAAAGAGTTAGTACTACACGGTACAACACTCTATGATGCCACAACCACATAATATAAGTATACGGGGGTGGGGATGTGTGTGTCAAACAATCAAGCATAGCAACCATCCTCGCATCTCTCACTCAGTGCGTAAAGCATACGACATCCACTTCTTCGATCACTAGAGCACTTTACTCAAACAACAGAACTCGACTTTGTACGACTATGTACATTCCTACTACCACCAACGCCATACCTATGGGATCACGCCCAACGTTTCCATGACCCCACTCCATTGGTAGGTAGCTCCCTAGTCGCACCATATCCAAAGCCCGAGTTTGTCTCTCTACCTCCAACACCTAGTGATCCTAAGTCATAGACATCGACAACTCCTTAGCACACGTCCCGCAGCAAAGTCCAATCTCGAAGTGAACTCATTGGTTCCCGTCTGGATCCTGAGCTCGAACTTCCACTTGAACTACCTTTGCATTTCGGGTTATGGATCTTCCTCCTTCGGATCGGTTCGGATCATCATTTCTTTCACCAATTCGGGTCGGGTCGGGTTCGTGACCACTCATTGGATCGGTTCGGGTCCACCATCTCGGTTCGGTTCGCACCCTCCATCGTGTCGTGGTTCGTGCCGCCCTCAACCACCAAGCATCAGTCCTCAGATCGGGTCGGAGCCTTCTTCATGCCATGGTTCGGATCCCTTTCGTCATCATTGGGATCGTGGTCTTCATCGTCTCGTTTCGTGACTGTTACCTCGGGTCGGATCGGAGTGCACCATCGGTTCGGGTCGGATCCCTGTCTCCCTCTTGTAACGGTTCGGATCGGAGTCCTTCATGGCACACTGGATCGGTTCGGATCCTTCAGTTCGTGGTGCAGCTTGCTTCGCTGTAACGATCCGGTTCGGTTCGTGGTGAAGAGAAATGGGCGGTTCGGGTCGGTAGGGGGCGATCCGATCCGATTTCCTGCACTGACTTCTCCAGCGACTGTTTACGCCACTCGACGGCGTTTTTGACCATTCTAACTATTGCAATCGATCACAAAGCATGTCATAGAGTCATAGCAACACATACAAGTGACCTCAAACACCAAAACAACAATATGACATGGTAAAATGGATCAAACATGCCCAAAACCCCATGTTTTCCCTTAAGCATATGTGAGCATAACTAATGGTACGATTAGCAAAACTTAACCAAATTAACCCAAACTCATATCAGAGGTCTAAAACATTATTTATGAATTTACAAACATTTTTCCAGAATTTATTTTCGTTTAAAAACGCTAATTAGCACTAATCACCCTGAATAACCATAATTAGTGCAAAAAGCAAGCTAATCACTCACCTTAGCCACAAATAAAACAAGATCCGAAATAAATCTCTGATTTGGTGAAGATAACAAGGTGTTGTAGCAGCTCCAATCCCGATTTGGTGTTGATTTGCCTTGATTTGTCGTTGCTAATCTCTTTTCTTCAAGTTTGGAGTGGTTTGGAGTGATTTAGAGGTTGGAGGCCATTGATAGGGTTCTATGAAATGAAGTGGTGGCTGAAAAAATGACTAAAGGATATTTTCTAACCCTAATCAACCCTTATACAGCCCCAATCCCGAAATCCCCTTATGGCCCAATTACTAACTACCCGGTTTAGCCCAATTATGCAGTTTTTCACCCTCCAAACCTTGTTTCAGCCATATCTCCCAAACGGTAAGTCCGTTTGGCTATTATGACCACTCTACGGAAAGAGAAACCACCAAATGAATCTAATGGAAGTGGTTTCAGGTCAAAATTCCTTCCCTATCAAAAGTTATGGCCAAAACAGTATTGACTAGGGGCAAAATGGTCATTCAAAAATCGACAAAAATCATGAACAGGGGAAATGACTCAAATAAATGTTTCCCAAAGTTATATGACCATACGACTTCACACGGGAAAGAAATAAATATTCTACAATCCTATGATGTGTAGAATACGGGTCGTTACAACTACATAGTCCATCATCATTCTGTGGTGGTTGTTGAGGCTCTGTGCAACTGTCTTGAGTACATATACTTATTCCTCTGCTTAGTCATGCCCATTTCTTGCTGTTAGAGAAAGGTTATATTAAGGTTCATAGAAGAGCTGTTTACTTTTTCCCGTATTAGCGGCTTAAATGTGTTGATTCAATCCTATACTTAATTCAAGCTCTTCCTAACTTCTTTGTAGCTTATCAGGATGCTGGTAACAACCGAGAGCGTAATAGGTTCAAGTTAAGCTGTGGTTACACACTAGGACTGCTAGAAGTCTTTCAATTAAGTTATGTTATGTATTGTTATGTGCTACACTATGCCTTTAACTATTCTGTAACTCATCTCACCCTGTGTGGTGATAGATATTAGTTTAGATCTTAGTTAAGGCAATCATGTCTGCAGAAGATAAGTGATCAGCCTATCTTCTGTTATATCTTATACTCATTATTTTCTATAATGAAAAAGCTGTATGGTCCACTATAAAAGCTGGTTAGCTTCGCCCAAAAAAAAGTGAGGGTTGAAGAATTAATCATCTGATTAAGGCTTAAGTAAGCATTGTTGAAATATTTCCTAAATCAAATGTAAGGTGAAGATTAAATCTTTATTTAAGATTTAATGAATATTTTTTAAAGATAAAATGGAGCAATTTTATGGATAAAAATCATAAATTAAGGAATTAATGGTTAAGGATTTTGTTTAATCCAATGAAGGTTTTTAATTAACCAACCTAAGTGAAAAGAGACTTTTGAAACCCTATATTTCCATATTGTCTTTTTAAATAATGCTTATTATCCAAAAAGACTAGAATCAGATTTCTATCCAAAAACGATTTCGAATAATGATACGATGAAATGGAGAAAATGAAGACGTGGTTGAAAACCGGAGATCTTTACATCGAAAGGACTGCTTGTTGACATCTTGGGTGGTACATCCACTATGAGATTACTTATAGAAGTGGTCTGGACGTATTTGGAGAATTTTCGAATTTGCAGGGGATTCTCACCTTTTTTTGGATGAGGAATAAAGCGCCTTGGTTTTGTTCAATCCTATAACAAACTTGTGTGGATTGTATGTCAAACGTTGAATTTTATAGCACAACGATTGATATTTAATCAATATATATCTGTTTGGTGGCGGAGAACTATTCTCTTAGCTTAACACCCTTCTTTGAGACATACGAGCTTAGAGGTTATATATTGGTAGACATTAGTTACGTGTTTTGATATAACAACGTGGCATGCTAAGTGAAATGTGTTGTAAATGATCCAAGCATGGCTTGGTATTAAGCGTTGCTTTGTGTAATGTGACTTCAAGCCTCACAACCCGTAAATGACTAAAACGGGATGAATGCAGCAAGGCTATGTGGGTTGCTCCCATTAGGAAATGATCATTTCCTTCTAGATAAAAGTTATACCATGGTATGGAGCCCAAGTATTTTACTTATGTAGAAAACTCTACTTTATGAGGATGATGGAAAGAGAGCTCTATATAAAAGGTCGGTTACGACCGGGGAATGACATATCGGTGTTATCCAGTTAAGGGATATCCCGATCATGTGTTGGCAAAGAATCTATGGGTGTTCCAGATTCTCGGGGCATCCCTTTAGAGGTGTACCCATCGTGGATAAGGAAGAACCTTTGCCTGGTCATTATTGGAAATCCATTCTCTAATACGAACCGTTACGGTTTTTAGTTGCATGACCTACCAGAAATGGTAGCTGTAGTATGGAATTTAATAAATGTAACAATTCCATGCTAAGATTGATAAATTTATTTGTGAAATGTTTTACACTATGCTCTAATAATAATATCAAGTGATTTTATGTAGCAAAGGCATTTTTTGTTATCATAAGGAGAAATATCGCCCAATGTGTGCGATTCATTGTGTGTGCCGCGAGACCTTATGGTAGCTTTATTTTCCAAAAAATATACAAATTTTCTGCATAAAAAAATATTTTAAAGTTCTCATACCAGTCCCATGACTGAGCCGGAGTTTATTGTTCCTTTTCTAAACTTTGGGTGCCCTTAATTTTACATGAGCAGCCTGGTAGTTAGATTTTAAGTAGGAGTTCTTGGAGCAATTATATTGGAGCAATTTTTGGAATAGAGGATGGAATTGAAATTGAAGCATTTGGGTTCACTAAGCTGTCATTGTTATCATTTGTTGTAGGCATGGACATTTGTAACTATCCATGTTAAACTTGACTCTAATTATGTAAATATTTTCCACTGTGTAAAGATTATGTTCAATAATATATTTTATTCCATTTGCTGTGAGACTCTGTTTTGTTCTATTATCCCTTAACGATTCAGATTCTTACACTTGAATTTCTGAAATTTAATTCATCAAAGAACGTATAAAGTGTCGCTTTCCAAAGGTCAAAAATCCAGGTCGTTATCGCGATTCGAGAATTTGTATCATTTAGACCGGAATGGTGTGGTTTATAATTGGTTCAAAAGGGTACGGTTTTTTAGATCGTCACATTATGGTATCAGAGATTTGGTTAACGACTACCAAAGTCAGTTACCAGAGCTGAGGGTTGAGTGACAAATTTAGCTCTAGTGGGGGGGACAACTCATCAGAGATAGGATTTGTAACGACCCAGAAAATCTTAACCAATTTAAAAATTTTAAATTGGCTAAAATAATGGATTTTAAAGAATAAAAATAAATATTTTAAATAATAACGATGAAAAGTAAGTTCGAATCGACATTTGAAAACGAATATAATTAATTCTAATTATAAACAAGGCCTGAAATGGCGTGGTAGTTTCAAAATTTGAATTCAAACTTTGACTGACCGTACCGGGTGCAAAACAAAACGGATTTGAGTGAAACCAAAAATATTTAAATCTGTTAGTGAATACCTTTCTAACGAATCTGAAAAATCGAAGTTTCATTGAGGAAAGCAAAAGTTATGGCCAAATGAATTTTCAGAAAGGTCGCTATGGAATTTATATAGCCCGTGAAAATGGCCATTTTGCAAACGACCTCAGAATTCGACGAAACCACTTTTGTTGGATCCTGGATGTCAAATTATTGCTAGGTTTCAAATTTCATAATTTTTGAAGCTAGTATGTGAGCGTGGCAAAGGAAAATGTGTTTGGTCGATTTCTATTAAATTGGATCGACCAGAAATGGGCCATTTTTCAAACAATCTCAGAATTCGACGAAACTAGTTTTGTTGGGACCGTATCGTCAAAACATAGCTAGATTTATTTTTTGGGAATTTTTAGAATCGGTTTGTGGCCCTAGAAAATTGAAATGTACGTTCAAATTAAATATTGAATGTTTTATATTTTAATTTGAAAGAAAACTGACTGAAACAGTCGAATGGGCCTACGAAACATATCCCATTGTGTTCGGAATGGGGGTAAAATGCTGGGGACGACAGTCGTTGGGTTTGGATTGGTGTTCGTGGGTGAAAGAGGGTATTTTCGAAATTTAAAAATATATAAATAAATAATAAAAAATTCATTTGTCCAACTCAGCACTCTCTCCCCGACTTTTCTTTGAAACCCCCGATCGACGACGATAAACCATTCCATCGTTCCCATCCATTTTCTGATCAATCCACTCACTAATATCAAAAGCTCCAGTTGAAGATTTTGAAGAGCTCGAGATGAGCTTCAAATCCATACCTGGTTTCGATTTTTTCATTGAGTGATTTGTGAGAACCGACGTCACGAAGTCGGGAGGTTCATCGCGCCGCCGCCGCCGATAGGAGCGATCGAGTTGACCCCCTCCACCTCGTGCCTGAGCGCCTCTCGCCCCTCTTCAACGCTGCACCGCCCGATCGTCGTAATACTACACGGATTTCACGAAAATTCAAAACCTAGTTTTGAACATTTCAGCTGAGGTACGGCTGTTTTTATTTTAAACTATTTAATAGCAGTTTAAAGTGCTACGGTTTTTGATTTCACTATAAAAATCATATCTTTTTTGTTTCTTGACGAAATTCAGTGAAACAAGAGATAGTGGACTCGTGTGGACGTCTTCTACCTTCTAGAATAAACCGCATATTTTTCTGAGCCTTCTGCTATTTTTGGTGGAGTGGAACCCAATGTGAGATTTCTAAATTATAAACGATATGGAAAACGACGATGTATAAATTACATAGTCGATGTATGAGTTATATAAGCATTGTACACCTCTTGTATAAGCTTTGTATAAGTTGTACGTTCGATGTATAAGTTATATATGCGTTGTAAAAATTATATATGTGTTGAAATAGAAGTGAAATGCTATGTATAAATATATATATATATATATATGTACGCCCCTCGTCCACAAACCATGGACGATATTTATTGGTTGTGATTGGTGTGAAAATTGATTGATAGCGAATGGTTGATTGAAATTGTTTGTGGTTGAAATTGATTGATTGTTGTTGAAAAATACCCATTTGTGGTTGAGAAATATTTGGTTGAAACCACATAGGATTAGTTTGTGGAAATGAAAAAAAATATACATGCCGCCTGCGTGCGAACTAGATGCATGATTCCCTATTGTCAAAAGCTGCGAGGCTTTAAGGTAGAGCGAGGAGCCGTACTAGGGACGGTCCCGGTTTTAACTACCCTACCGTTATGCTGCCGAAATTTTGAATAATATTCATGTGTTAGAATTATTTTCCTGTGTTGAAACTATATTCGTCTATTGAATAGAAAATCTTCATGTGTTGAATCGATATTCATTCGTTGAATTGAAATTCATGTGTTGAATGGTATTCGTGTTTTGAATAAATTGTTTTAACAATAAAAATCACATTTTTACCCTATATATACAAACTATAGAAAACCTTCATGTGTTGAATCGACATTCATCGTTGAATTGAAATTCATGTGTTGAATGGTATTCGTGTTTTGAATAAATTGTTTTAACAATAAAGATCACATTTTTACCCTATATATACAAACTATAGAAAACCTTCATGTATTGAATCGATATTCATTCGTTGAATTGAAATTCATGTGTTGAATGGTATTCGTGTTTTGAATAAATTGTTTTAACAATAAAAATCACATTTTTACCCTATATATATATATAAACTATAGAAAACCTTCATGTGTTGAATTGATATTCATTCGTTGAATTGAAAATTCATGTGTTGAATGGTATTCGTGTTTTAAATATAAAATCACCTTTTTATCTATATATATAAACTATAGAAAACCTTCATGTGTTGAATCGATATTCATTCGTTGAATTGAAAATTCATGTGTTGAATGGTATTCGTGTTTTAAATATAAAATCACCTTTTTATCTATATATATATAAACTATAGAAAACCTTCATGTGTTGAATCGATATTCATTCGTTGAATTGAAAATTCATGTGTTGAATGGTATTCGTGTTTTAAATATAAAATCACCTTTTTATCTATATATATAAACTATAGAAAACCTTCATGTGTTGAATCGAAGTTCATTCGTTGAATTGAAATTCATGTGTTGAATGGTATTCATATTTTGAAAGAAACTGTTTTATAATAAAAATCATATTTTTATCATCAATATGAACTATATAAAATAATCTTGTTTTGAAATAAATTGTTTTATAATAAAAATCCTATTTTGATCACCTATATTAACTATATAAAATAGTCATGTTTTGAGATAAACCGTTTTACAATAAAAATCACATTTTTACTATATACATGAATTGTTAAAAATAGTGGAGTGTCGAATTGAATGTATGTTGGATAAAAACATCATTTTTATCAAATGTATGAAAAGAATATAGCCTTGAAATCAAAGAATCGATATACCTATAAATAGAATTGAAAAATATCGAATAACGAAGCTGCAGTTCGTGTTTTGAAACCGTGATTTCAAAACGATTAGTGCGGGAGATCCGACCATCGGATTTTCCCGAAACCGAAACCGTTGGGTTCGCTTTGGAAATACCTTTCCAGCTACACCAACTTTGTAAAGATCCAACGGTTGGATTGTCTGGAATGTTTAATTCAAATATGAAGAAAAACAATGCCAGAATCGATTATATTTATATATAAATATAATTATATTAAATCGAATAACGACGCTGTAGTTCGTATTTTGAAATCGAAACTTCAAACGATTATATCGGGAGATCCGACCGTCGGATTTTCCCAAAACTGGAACCGTTGGATTTGTTTTAAAAAGATCTTTCTAATGATGTAAATTTTGTAAAGATCCAACGGTTAGATTTTCAGATATGTGTAAATCAAATCTGAAGAAAAACAGCGCCACGACCGCGTTATGGCCCGAAGCGTCGTTTGAATAAATTGGCTATTTTAAAATAAATAAAAATAGCGATAAATCATTATAAAATATTATAAACGATATGGTTGTGGAATTTAGAAATTAACTGAAGGTTAGCTAAGTCGAATAGTTTCCTGGATTTTGATCTGATGTTGGTTTCGGCCTTCGGGGTTAATATTTGGGAAATCATTCTCTTACTGAATGACGGTTAGTGACTAATGAATTGAAATGATGCGTATGTAGTGTTTGTGTAGCACGTGTTTATTATATACGCGAGTTGCTCAGAAAGACCGGGTTTATCCCATTCTGAATAACTGAATCGACGATAAGAAATCGAAGATGAAGACGGTGGTCGAAGACCGGAGATCTTCACCTCGTTTGGATAGTAACTGATGTCCTGATTGGGAGGCATCCCGAAATATGGATAATGAGTGGTGATCATCCAGATGTACGTGGAGATTAAGGGGTTTGCGAGGTATATAGTGCCTCCGGTTTCGTTCCGACCCAGAACGGACTTGTAAATGGATTGTGTGTCTGACATTGGAATTTATTCTATGTGATTGATAGCCATCAGTTGCATGGTGTAAATTGCTTGTGTGACATGCTAAGATGCAGTGATCAGGGCTTCTGTTGAAAAGCAAAGTTTTGTGATTGATGGTCAAAGCACCGCCTGTGTGGCGTAGCTTTGTGTATAGCGTGAATTCGCGAGCCTCACACCCCGGTATGAACCAGAAACGGGAGAAGGACCTCAGGGAGGGCATGCGTTTCCTTCTAGCTAGGAGTTGTGTTAGTGTTTTTACACGGCCTGACATTTTACTTATGTGGATGATGGATAGCGAGGCGCCTCAGATATATCGGTCGATCCGGGACCGATGGAGTAGTCATTCGTTGGCTTACTCACGCCCCATAGGGCGGGGAAACGCAGTGTTTAGGAATTTTAATCCACATCGATGGACCGGCCCTGACGATCCAAAGGCTTGACTGAGTACTTGCCTGAGGGGCGGAATAGAGCGTCTCGAATTCGGTAAGGACTATCTTTTGCCTTGGTTCAAGACGGAAATCCAATTTCCAAATACGTAACTGTGCGGTTTTGATTGTATATATATATGGCAACATGATATATGGTACCCATGCCGTCTAGGATTGATAGTTATGATTCAAAATTGTTTTGAAACATGTAAACACTAGTAATAATATCAAATGCTTTTGTTTTATTCGTATCTAGCATATTTTGGCCATTATAAGGTAAAACTCTATCCTCCGGTTTGTGTTGCATTGTGTGATGGGAACTGAGTCTTATAATGGCTTCATTTTTATAAAAAGAATTGCGATGTTTAAAAGAATGATTTGCTTTAAAGCACTGGCAATCCAATGGAGTAAACCCATTCCACGAAAGTGGCGTGGTCCTGTGATTAGCCATATTTTAAGTGTGTTGAGTAGATTTCTCATACCAGTCCCATGACTGACTCGTAGTTTGTTTCACTTTCAAACTCCGGTGCCCCTTTTTCTACACGGGCAGCCTTGTATTCAGGTTTAGCTGGCTTTATCCGGATAGCTGGAGCTAAAGATGGATTCTATCATTTATCTCTTTTTATGTTGTTCAGCTCCTATTGTACATAATATGTTTGTTTCCGCTGTAGACATTTATGTACAGCTAAACTGTATTTGTACTAATTATGATCCTGTATACTGTGTAACTCTTATGATTATGTTTATTCAGTGTATTATTTGTACATTATTTGGTGTATTTATTTATTTCTGTTCTGTTGTTATCTTTTTATGTGTTATATTCCAAGGATTACCCTTGCCGCCGTCAGTACGGGGTTCGGGGTCGTCTCAATTGGTATCAGAGCCATTGGTTAAGCTTAGTGCTGGAATATAACATATGAACGAACTCGTCAGAAATAGAACCACTAGTGTTCTAGGACGAGTAACTCAGTACAGATAGGATCAACAATATCCTAGTATGAGTAAAGCAGAATGAAATACACCCCAGTAGACACATTTACATTCAAGTATTTGTCTCTATATTTTGAAATATCTTTTCTGTTGACCTGACACTTTGTCTGCTAATTGCAGACGCACTAGAAAATGAGTGCCAGGAACAGAAGAAATAATCGTATGGCTCGACCAGCTAATGAGCCAGTTGTGCTCCCGCAGCCGGAATCAGATATAGAAGTTCTATTCAAGAGATTTCGAAATCTGAGTGGATCACCATTCTTAGGCAAAGAGTCCATTATGGAAACACAAGCTTGGATCCGTTCTGTAGAGAAAATCTTTGAGGGTTTAAAGCTGAGGGATGACCAGAAAAGATTACTGGCGTCTTGGGCACTCAAAGAAGAATTCGGTTATTAAAGATAACCCAGAAGGTGATATCACCTGGGATAGATTCAAAGTGATTTTCCTAGAAAGATTTACTCCTCCCGAAGCAACCGAGCGATTATGTGATGAATTTTCTTATCTGATACAAGGTGATATGACCATCCCAGAATATCATAAGAAATTCAATGAACTCTTTCATTTTGCCCCTCATCTGATCCAAGATCCAAAGAGGAAAAATCTGAGGTTTATTCATGGCCTGCAAAGAAAATATCAGAATAGTGTGTTGAGGAATGTGAAACTTCCTTTCTCTAAAATGATATACATGGCTTACCAGTATGAGGATCTCGACAAGAAAGGTATGTTGCGGTACGAAGAAGAGGTCAGTTCTAGTAATAAAGGTGAGCCTGAAACTGATCGTCCTGAGGCCAGTACGATGTCTGAGGCCAGTAACAAGCCCAAAGTAAATCGAAAAAGGGCCAGATCTGGGAAGGGACCAGTAACGACTGCTACATGCTCAAGCTGCAATAGGCAAGGACATTCGGTGATAAATTGCAAATCTTGGAACAAACGAAGGAAGAAGGGGTCTAAACCCACTAAGAAGCAAAAGAACTCCCATGGGGAAAGGAAATGCCATAAGTGTCACCAAGCAGGTCATATTGCATGGGAGTGCCAACTCTCAAAGGAACCTGAAGCAGTACGTATAAATGAAATAGCAGAAACTTATGGGCCCTCAGATGTTCTGGAAAGGCCGGATGTTTTAGAAGGCACGCTAACTGTCAAAGATATTCCAGTTAAAGTACTGTTTGACACCGGCACGTCATGAAGCTTCATTGCCAAGAATGCAGTTAAGAAACTAAATTTGAATTTGAAGAAGCTCAAAGAACCAATGACTGTCCAAAATCCGGTCGGGGGTTCCATCGATATCAGTTGGGTTTGTGGAGTGCCGGTTTCTTTTTCCCGTTATCGGTTCCCTACCATCGCGGTCGTCATGAATTTTACAGAGTTTGATCTTATCTTGGGGTTAGACTGGTTGACCAAGTATGAAGCTGAGGTTAAATGCGCCGACAGAGTCATTAAGGCAAAGATAAAATCAGGTGATTATATAACCATTCCCTGTGAAGGCCAAAATTCAAATAGAAAAGATTTCTGGGCAGCGTTGGATGTTTCTCCTGCACAAATAGAAAATATCCCTGAAGTCACAGAGAATATTCCCGACTTAGTGAAAGATATTCCTGTCGTCAAGAATTATGCGGATGTCTTTGAAGAAGTTGTTCGCTTACCTCCGCAAAGAGAAATTGATTTCAAAATTGCTTTAATTCCGAATGCAAAGCCTGTAGTTCATGCTATTCGAAGAATGTCCTTGAAGGAGAAAGAAGAACTTGACAATCAATCACGACAGCTAGTATGGAAGGGTCTGATCAGGCCTAGTTTCTCTGATTGGGGAGCAGCAGTGGTATTTGTCCCAAAATCTAACGGTACTCTACGTCTATGTGTGGATTATCGTGATTTGAACAAGCAGACAATAAAGAATAAATATCCATTGTCGCGAATCGATGATTTATTGGATCGTCTGAATGGGGCACAAGTATTTTCAAGGATGGACCTAGCTACAGGCTTCCATCAACTTCTAATTGCCGAAGAGTGTGTTCCTATGACAGCATTCAGAGGTCCAGACTTATTCTATGAGTGGTTAGTAATGTCATTCGGCTTATGTAACGCTCCATCATACTTCGTCGATTTGATGAATAGAGTGTTCAGAGGAGTCCTGAATAAATTTGTTCAGGTTTTTATCAATGATATTCTAATCTTCTCTAAATCTAAAGCCGAACATGAAAAGCATTTGGAACAGGTTCTAGAAATTCTGAGAAGGAATGTATGGAAAGCCAAACTGTCCAAATGTATATTCTGGCAAGATGAAGTGAAATTTCTGGGCCACGTCGTATCGAAAGAAGGAATTGTTGTGGATCCAAGTAAAATCATAGATATTCAAAATTGGTAACAGCCCAGTACTCCTACAGAAGTCCACAGTTTTCTCGGATTGGCTAGTTATTACCGGAAGTTCGTTAAAAAAATTTCGAAGATATCTGGTCACTTAACGAAGCTTACAAAGAAGCACTCAAAATTCAAATGGACTCCAGAATGTGAGGAGGCTTTTGAAGAGCTAAAGTTAAGATTAACGACTGCTCCAGTGTTAACCATTATCGATGGCAATCAGGATTTAAAAGTTTGGACAGATGCCTCTAGAGAGGGCCTTGGTGCAGTACTAATGCAAAGAGGTCAAGTGATCGCTTATGCTAGCCGTCGGCTGAAGCCGCACGAGAAAAACTACATCACTCATGATCTTGAGTTATTGGCTATAGTATTCGCTTTGAAAATCTGGAGACACTATCTTCTGGGTGAGAGATTTGAACTGTTTACAGATCACCAGTCATTAAAGTATCTGTTCACCCAGAAAGACTTGAATCTGAGGTAGCAACGTTGGCTAGAGTTCCTTGCAGCATACGATTTTGAGATTATATACACTCCAGGGAAAGCCAATGTCGTGGCCGATGCGTTAAGCCGAAAGAATGAAATGATCGCTAGTTTTATTATCACGACTTCATTGATAGATAAAATATCTGTTCTTCAGAAGGATGATCACTTCATTCAGAAGATCAGACAGATAATTCAGCTAGGCGAACCCTCGAGTTTTCAGGTTGATAATGATGGGGTTCTAAGGCTAAAAGGTCGAATCTGTGGTCCTAACATTGCTGAGCTCCGAAAGGAAGTACTGGATGAATGCCACAAGTCAAAACTTAGTATCCATCCGGGAGTAAGCAAAATGTATAATGACATCAAACGCACTTTCTGGTGGAAGTTGATGAAGAGGGACATTTCTTTATATGTTAGTCGATGCCCTACTTGCCAACTAGTAAAAAGCGACCAACAAAAACTTGATGGATTATTGCAACCGCTAGACGTTCCTGGTTGGAAGTGGGAACATATTTCCATGGACTTCATAGATGGTTTGCCCAGAACCAGAAAAGGCAAAGACAGTATTTGGGTGATCGTAGATTGCTTCACGAAGACCACCCATTTCATACCTGTCAGATCAAACAGAACTGCTCAGAGTCTGGCGCAGATATACTTCAAGGAAATTGTTAGACTACACGGAGTGCCGGTCAGTATAGTTAGTGATAGAGATCCCATATTTACTAGAAAATTCTGGGAGGCATTTCAAGTAGAACTGGGAACAAAGCTGAACTTGAGCACCGCGTATCATCCTCAGACAGATGGTCAGACTGAGAGGGTGAATCGTATTTTAGAAGATCTATTGCGGGCTTGTGTTCTAGATTTTGGTGGATCATGGGAAGACCATCTGCATTTGGCTGAATTCTCATATAACAACAGCTACCAGGCGAGCCTGACAATGTCGCCATTCGAAGCATTGTATGGTAGACCGTGCCGATCCCCTGCTTGTTGGGTCGAACCCGGTGATAGACTTGTGTTAGGGCCTGATATGATCCGAGAAGCTGCCGACAAAGTCGATTTCGTTAAGAAACGATTACTCGCCGCTCAAAGCCGACAAAAGAGCTATGCCCATAGGAGAAGAAGAGATATATCATTTGTTGTTGGCGACTATGTATATTTGAAAGTATCGCCGATGAGAGGAGTTATCCGGTTCGGTAAAACTGGGAAGTTGGCGCCAAAATTCATTGGTCCGTTTCCTATTCTTGAACGGATCGGAACGCTCGCTTATAGGGTTAAATTGCCGAATTGGTTGCCTGGTGTGCATGATGTATTTCACATATCTCAACTTCGAAAGCACGTTCATGATCCAGACTTGATCGTGGAAGAAGCAGCTCAACAGGATATTGAAATTACTCCAGAATTGGCTGTGAGAAGAGAGCCGCTAAAGATCATCGGCAAAGAAACCAAAGAGCTGAGGAACAAGAAGGTTCACTTAGTCAAAGTGCAATGGAGTGGGGATTCGCGAGATTGTACTTGGGAAACGAAGGAGAGCATTCAGAAAGCCTATCCTAAGTGTCGAGTAGATATGTCTGATTGACTCCGGTGCAAGGTACATTTACCATACTTTGCATTACCAATTAGTTCTCTACATTGTTGTTATTTTCTTTCCATGGGTGTGCACTTTTAATTCTATAGTCTGCATAATTTAAAAAGAGTGTATGAATTAATGTGTATGATTTTGAAAAGTTAAAAACAAATTGATTGTTGTTTGTGTTGTGTGATAGTAGATTTGATTAATTAAAATTATTGAAACGATAGTTAATTTAATCAATAATAGAATGAATGGTAGAATTTATTCGATTAAATCACACATTGAACTGATTAGAAAATAGATAGAAATATATACTTGTGCATTATATATGTCTGAACAGGTAATTGGATAGCTGTTGAGTAAAGAATTTATTTGCGTGCCCGACAAATAGGTAAACCTTAATGAGTTGGATGGGAAATATTATTATATCAACTCCTATGAATGCCATTGGATGCGGAGTGCTGGTTATTCTGTGTGTAATAATAAACATCACCATAGGATAGTAACAATTAATTTTGAACTACACTACATGGCATACTTCTCGAAGATAGGCATACTTCATCATATACCACATAAGCATTTGGAGCTTGTGTGACGAGGTGGAAGATTTACCATACGAGCGAGAGGCTTGGATGGAGATGACTATATTTTACAGGTTGAACTGATGACTGATATGACCATATAAAATTTATAACGATAAATTGCCAGATTAATAAAAACCCCACACGGGTCTGGAGTTGATAATAATCACGTCTCTCTAGTCATTAGATACGGCACATGGATTATTTATTTCCCACACGGGACAAGGTGACGAGGATTTATCCTCTGGAGCAATTAAAAATACACACTCCCTCAGGCTTTGACAGGGTGACGAGAATTTATTCTCTGGAGTTATTATATATACAAGCTCCACTGTAAACACCAGAATATATCACTATAAATATGTGTATGCTTATTAGGATTTATTGGGTACCTAATACAGCCCAATAAATTTCCAAACCCCTACCCGAACAAAGGAGGTTATAGCGAAATTTTTCGAAAATTCCGGGTGTTAACCAAATTTTTGAAGAATTTGAAAATTCTCAGAAACTGAAAAGTTGGAGAATGGAAGCCAGATCGAACGTAGAGTTGATTAATCAAACCAATTTCAACTTTGTTCCTTTTCGGAGACGAAAAGTTTTAAGTGGGGGAGATTGTAACGACCCGGAAAATCTGAACCAATTTAAAAATTTTTAATTGGCTAAAATAGTGAATTTTAAATATTTAAAATAAACATTTTAAATAATAATGATGAAAAGTAAGTTCGAATCGACATTTGAAAATAAATATAATTAATTCTAATTATAAACAAGGCCTGAAATGGCGCGGTAGTTTCAAAATTTGAATTCAAACTTTGACTGACCGTATCGGGTGCTAAACAAAACGGATTTGAGTGAAACCAAAAATATTTAAATCTGTTAGTGAATACCTTTCTAAGGAATCTGAAAAATCAAAGTTTCATAGCGGAAAGCAAAAGTTATGGACAAATGAATTTTCAGAAAGGTCGCCATGGAATTTATATAGCCCGTGAAAATGGCCATTTTGCAAACGACCTCAGAATTCAACGAATCCACTTTTGTTGGATCCGGGATGTCAAATTATTGCTAGCTTTCAAATTTCATAATTTTTGAAGCTAGTATGTGAGCGTGGCAAAGGAAAATGTGTTTGGTCGATTTCTATTAAATTGGATCGACCAGAAATGGGCCATTTTTCATACAATCTCAGAATTCGACGAAACTAGTTTTGTTGGGACCGTATCGTCAAAACATAGCTAGATTTATTTTTCGGGAATTTTTAGAATCAGTTTGTGGCCCTGGCAAATTGAAATGTACATTCAAATTGAATATTGAATGTTTTATATTTTAATTTGAAAGAAAAATGACTGAAACAGTCGAATGGGCCTACGAAACATATCCCATTGTGTTCGGAATGGGGGTAAAACGCTAGGGACGACAGTCGTTGGGTTTGGATTGGTGTTCGTGGGTGAAATAGGGAATTTTCGAAATTTAAAAATATATAAATAAATAAAAAATCATTTGTCCAACTCAGCACTCTCTCTCCCCGACTTTTCTTTGAAACCCCCGATCTACGACGATAAACCATTCCATCGTTCCCATCCATTTTCTGATCAATCCACTCACTAATATCAAAAGCTCCAATTGAAGATTTTGAAGAGCTCGAGACGAGCTTCAAATCCATACCTGGTTTCAATTTTTTCATTGAGTGATTTGTGAGAACCGACGTCACGAAGTCGGGAGGTTCATCGCGTCGCCGCCGCCGATAGGAGCGATCGAGTTGACCCCCTCCACCTCGCGCCTGAGCGCCTCTCGCCCCTCTTCAACGCTGCACCGCCCGATCGTCGTAATACTACACGGATTTCGCGAAAATTCAAAACCTAGTTTTGAACATTTCAGCTGAGGTACGGCTGTTTTTATTTTAAACTATTTAATAGCAGTTTAAAGCGCTACGGTTTTTGATTTCACTATAAAAATCATATCTTTTTCGTTTATTGACGAAATTCAGTGAAACAAGAGACAGTGGACTCGTGTGGACGTCTTCCACCTTCTAGAAAAGACTGCATATTTTTCTGAGCCTTCTGCTATTTTTGGTGGAGTGGAACCCAATGTGAGATTTCTAAATTATAAACGATATGGAAAACGATGATATATAAATTATATAGTCGATGTATGAGTTATATAAGCGTTGTACACCTCTTGTATAAGCGTTGTATAAGTTGTACTTTCGATGTATAAGTTATATATGCGTTGTAAAAATTATATATGTGTTGAAATAGAAGTGAAATGCTATGTGTGTGTGTGTGTATATATATATATGTACGCCCCTCGTCCACAAACCATGGACGATATTTATTGGTTGTGATTGGTGTGAAAATTGATTAATAGCGAATTGTTGATTGAAATTGTTTGTGGTTGAAATTGATTGATTGTGGTTGAAAAATACCCTTTTGTGGTTGAGAAATATTTGGTCGAAACCACATAGGATTAGTTTGTGGAAATGAAAAAAAAAAATATACATGCCGCCTGCGTGCGAACTAGATGCATGATTCCCCATTGTCAAAAGCCGCGAGGCTTTATGGTAGAGCGAGGAGCCGTATTAGGGACGGTCCCAGTTTTAACTACCCTGCCGTTATGCTGCCGAAATTTTGAATAATATTCATGTGTTAGAATTATTTTCCTGTGTTGAAACTATATTCGTCTGTTGAATAGAAAACCTTCATGTGTTGAATCGATATTCATTCGTTGAATTGAAATTCATGTGTTGAATGGTATTCGTGTTTTGAATAAATTGTTTTAACAATAAAGATCACATTTTTACCCTATATATACAAACTATAGAAAACCTTCATGTGTTGAATCGATATTCATTCGTTGAATTGAAATTCATGTGTTGAATGGTATTCGTGTCTTGAATAAATTGTTTTAACAATAAAAATCACATTTTTACCCTATATATATAAACTATAGAAAACCTTCATGTGTTGAATTGATATTCATTCGTTGAATTGAAAATTCATGTGTTGAATGATATTCGTGTTTTAAATATAAAATCACCTTTTTATCTATATATATAAACTATAAAAAACCTTCATGTGTTGAATCGATATTCATTCGTTGAATTGAAAATTCATGTGTTGAATGGTATTCGTGTTTTAAATATAAAATCACCTTTTTATCTATATATATAAACTATAGAAAACCTTCATGTGTTGAATCGATATTCATTCATTGAATTGAAAATTCATGTGTTGAATGGTATTCGTGTTTTAAATATAAAATCACCTTTTTATCTATATATATAAACTATAGAAAACTTTCATGTGTTGAATCAAAATTCATTCGTTGAATTGAAATTCATGTGTTGAATGGTATTCATATTTTGAAAGAAATTGTTTTATAATAAAAATCCTATTTTCATCATCAATATGAACTATATAAAATAATCTTGTTTTGAAATAAATTGTTTTATAACAAAAATCCTATTTTGATCACCTATATTAACTATATAAAATAGTCGTGTTTTGAGATAAATCGTTTTACAATCACATTTTTAATATATACATGAATTGTTAAAAATAGTGGAGTGTCGAATTGAATGTATGTTGGACAAAAACATCATTTTTATCAAATGTATGAAAAGAATATAGCCTTGAAATCAAAGAATCGAGATACCTATAAATAGAATTGAAATATATCGAATAACGAAGCTGCAGTTCGTGATTTGAAACCGTGATTTCAAAACGATTAGAGTGGGAGATCCGACCATCGGATTTTCCCGAAACCGAAACCGTTGGGTTCGCTTTGGAAATACCTTTCCAACGACACCAACTTTGTAAAGATCCAACGGTTGGATTGTCTGGAATGTTTAATTCAAATCTGAAGAAAAACAGCGCCAGAATCAATTATATTTATATATATATAATTATATTAAATCGAATAACGACGCTGCAGTTCGTATTTTGAAATCAAAACTTCAAACGATTATACCGGGAGATCCGACCGTCGGATTTTCCCGAAATTGGAACCGTTGGATTCGTTTTGAAAGGATCTTTCTGATGACGTAAATTTTGTGAAGATCCAACGGTTAGATTTTCAGATATGTGTAAATCAAATCTGAAGAAAAACAGCGCCACGGCCGCGTTATGGCTCGAAGCGTCGTTTGAATAAATTGGCTATTTTAAAATAAATAAAAATAGCGATAAATCGTTATAAAATATTATAAACAATATGATTGTGGAATTTAGAAATCAACTGAAGGTTAGCTAAGTCGAATGGTTTCCTGGATTTTGATCTGATGTTGGTTTCGGCCTTCGAGGTTAATATTTCGGAAATCATTCTCTTACTGAATGACGGTTAGTGACTAATGAATTGAAATGATGTGTATGTAGTGTTTGTGTAGCACGTGTTTATTATATACACGAGTTGCTCAGAAAGACCGGGTTTATCCCATTCTGAATAACTGAATCGACGATAAGAAATCAAAGATGAAGACGGTGGTCGAAGACCGGAGATCTTCACCTCGTTTGGATAGTAACTGATGTCCTGATTGGGAGGCATCCCGAAATACGGATAATGAGTGGTGATCGTCCAGACGTACGTGGAGATCGAGGGGTTTGTGAGGTATATAGTGCCTCCGGTTTCGTTCCGACCCAGAATAGACTTGTAAATGGATTGTGTGTCTTACATTGGAATTTATTCTATGTGATTGATAGCCATCAGTTGCATGGTGTAAATTGCCTGTGTGGCATGCTAAGATGCAGTGATCAGGGCTTCTGTTGAAAAGCAAAGTCTTGTGATCGATGGTCAAAGCACTGCCTATGTGGCGTAGCTTTGTGTATAACGTGAATTCACGAGCCTCACACCCCGGTATGAACCAGAAACGGGAGAAGGACCTCAGGGAGGGCATACGTTTCCTTCTAGCTAGGAGTTGTGTCAGCGTTTTTACACGGCCTGACATTTTACTTATGTGGATGATGGATAGCGAGGCGCCTCGGATATATCGGTCGATCCGGGACCGATGGAGTAGTCATTCGTTGGCTTACTCACGCCCCATATGGCGGGGAAACACAGTGTTCAGGAATTTTAATCCACATCGGTGGACCGGCCCTGAGGATCCAAAGGCTTGACTGAGTACTTGCCTGAGGGGTGGGCTAGAGCGTCTCGAGTTCGGTAAGGACTATCTTTTGCCTTTGTTCATGATGGAAATCCAATTTCCAAATACGTAACTGTGCGGTTTTGATTGTATATATATATATATATATGTATATATATATATGGCGACATGATATATGGTACCCATGCCGTCTAGGATTGATAGTTATGATTCAAAATTGTTTTGAAACATGTAAACACTAGTAATAATATCAAATGCTTTTGTTTTATTCGTATCAAGCATATTTTGGCCATTATAAGGTAAAACTCTATCCTCCGGTTTGTGTTGCATTGTGTGATGGGAACTGAGTCTTATAATGGCTTCATTTTTATAAAAAGCATTGCGATGTTTAAAAGAATGATTTGTTTTAAAGAACTGGCAATCCAATGGAGTAAACCCGTTCCACGAAAGTGGCGTGGTCCTGTGATTAGCAATATTTTAAGTGTGTTGAGTAGATTTCTCATACCAGTGCCATGACTGACTCGTAGTTTGTTTCACTTTCAAACTCCGGTGCCCCTTTTTCTACACGGGCAGCCTTGTATTCAGGTTTAGCTGGCTTTATTCGGATAGCTGGAGATGAAGATGGATTCTATCATTTATCTCTTTTTATGCTGTTCAGCTCCTATTGTACATATTATGTTTGTTTCCGCTGTAGACATTTATGTATAGCTGAACTGTATTTGTACTAAGTATGATCCTGTATACTGTGTAACTCTGATGATTACGTTTATTCAGAATATTATTTGTACATTATCTGGTATATTTATTTATTTCTATTCTTCTGTTATCTGTTTATGTGTTATATTCCAAGGATTACCCTTGCCGCCGTCAGTACGGGGTTCAGGGTCGTCTCAGGATTAGTAATATCTTATGATGAGTAACTCATTATAGATGGGGTTAGTAATACCCTAGAATGAGTACGAGAGTATTATGTGTAAGAGCGAAAGCGTATTTGTAATTTCTTATAAAAATGTTATTTAGTTTTGAAATTTTAATTTGATTATGAAAGAATATGTTTTAAAATATATTATTAAATATATATATATATATATTATAACTTAGATGTACAATGAACAATCAAGGTTGATTAAATTTCGAATATGGACATCTTTTGATTAGAATTTCACAATTTAACTAAAAGATTTCATATGGTATATCACCAACTAATTGAAATCCAAGTGAGAATACCTTGTGAATTTAATTTCACAATTTGACTACAAGGTTTTTGACAATGCAAGAATAAGGAAGGTCTTGGAACTTTGATAAAAGTACAAACACTATATCAGATAGACCAATTATTAATTCATAAGCCAATAGGAAAAGTAAGGGGAGTAGCCTAGATTTTGATAAAACCTAACTTCTTGTGGAATGAAATCCTAGAATGGTTAAATAAAGGTTGAGTTCAGAAGTTGGGATAACCTAAGATAAACTGAGAATAACCAAAAGTCAAGAACTTAATATTTGTAAAGTCATTTGAAAATTGAAATAATGATTAGGGAAATTTTTGAACCATTAGTAATCCTTATAAATAACTGGGTTAGGGATCAGAATTCTTAACGATTTTGGCCAATCGATAAATTATGGATACATTTGCATGAAAGATGAGACATTTGAGTACAATTACCTTGTGATTTAAGTTTATCGATTTGACTAAATGGTATATGGTAAAATAAAAGTGGTTAGAAGTAAGAAGTTTATCTAAACAAAATTATTTAAACAAGCTACGTTGAAAGATAGTATAATTTTTCCATAATTGGGAAAAAAATTAAAATATATAAGAGTTAAATATTACTGATTTTTTGAAACTTTGAAATTGAAAACAAACAGTTTCACAAATTTTGAATTTTAAATAATTATAAGGAGTAGCAAGTTAAGATCAAATAGTAGCTGAAAATGTTAAAAACTCTGAATCTAAAGATAACCTAATCAATAATTGGAAATTCTATACCTTGAATAAGCTATAAAGATGAATTTGAGAAAGTTATAAGATGAATGGGAAAGGAAACGGTAAAAACTAAGTTTAAATCTTAAGTTAAATTCAGGTGGAAACTTTGAAAATAATTCCTAAAGGTACTTAACACTAAAAAGGGGAAAGATATGAAGGTAGGTCTACATGGATCATTTCCTCCCACGAATTTTAATTCGAGTGTAAACTTTGAAGGTGTCTACACCAATCCAAAAAAGCATTTATCACTTGATGCTTGAAGATGAACCTTGATAAGGATTGTGGTTAGTTACTCAAGTTCTATATCATAGTTGAGAGCTATCTAAGGAAGACTGAAATTCTAATCCAGAAACCTGACCAGAGGCTGTAATAAAGAATTAAGGGATCATTACTAGTTCGGAAATAAAGTTATGAATTCAAAGAGGAAATCAAACATTTCAAATTGGTGATCTATGTATAACTCATGAAATTAATTTAGTAATGATAGGCTTAAGTTTGTGTAAGTTTGGAAATAAACCCTTTTGAGTTTATGTATAGATTTTAATGAGAAATTTGAGACATAGCCTGATAAGATGATATTGAAATGATTTCCCTATGTAAAGTTGAGAAGAAATATTCATTAAGAATTGAATAATCTTTGTTGAAAAGATATGATTTGAAATAGGAAGTAAGGGTTGATGAATTAATCTTTTGATTAAGGTTTAAATAAACGTTGTTAAAATATTTCCTTAAATCAAATGTGAGGTGAAGACTATATCTTTGTTAATGTTTAATGAATCTTTCTTTAAATATCAAATGGACGATTTTATGGATAAAAATTCTAAATTGAGGAATTAATGGTTAAGGATTTTGTTTAATCCAGTGAAGGTTTTTAATTAACCAACCTAAGTGAAAAGTGACTTAGGAAATCCTGTGTTTCCATATTGTCTTTTTAAATAATGCTTATTAT
Organism: Allium sativum; assembly: GCA_030737875.1. NCBI lineage: Eukaryota > Viridiplantae > Streptophyta > Magnoliopsida > Asparagales > Amaryllidaceae > Allium > Allium sativum. The sequence continues at coordinate 860,232,846 of CM060922.1, forward strand.
TCGGAAAGACAGGAATCCGATTTCTACCCGAAAATTATTTCGAATAATGATACGGCGAAATGAAGCAAATGAAGATGATGGTTGAAGATTGGATATCTTCACATCGAAAGGACTTCTTGTTGACGTCTCGGGCTGTACACCCATTATGAAATTACTTATAGCAATGGTCGTAACGTATTTGGAGAATCTCTGGATTTGCAAGGTTTTCTCTCCTTTATTTGAAGATGAATAAAGCGCCTTCAGTTTTGTTCAATCCCATAATGAACTTGTATTGATTATATGTCTGTTAGAATACTTTGTGAACTAGGCTACACAAAGAGCAAACAGCGAGAAAGCCACCAACCAGTTCGGATCGGAGGAAGATAGCGCAGGAAGTAAGTAGAGATCAAGGATGCAGATACCATATCGGTTCGGATCGGAGAAGTACGTTAGCAACATCAGAAGATAGCCAGTGGTCTCATCGGATCGGAGGCAGCCGATCCGAACTACTTTCTCTGAGCCTGTAACCATTGCTACACACGTTCCCTGAAGTCTCGGACCAAGCATGACTATTTCTCCCATGATCTCCCACTAAATCGACGTGCTGTCACCATTTGGAAGCCTCCGAACCCGACTCGTCAGGGATGGGTGCCACGCAATTCCGAACTGGAGCCACTTCGAAGAGATTTTTCACCTATAAATACACCATCTGGAGGCATTTGAAAGGATCTTTTGGCAAATTCTCAGTTCTAACTTCCTCCATAGCCGAATTTCATAACTACATTCAGATAAAAGTCATCTCTTAAAGTCTATTTTTGAGAGATTTGAGTGAGTTTATGCATTGTAATTGTGAAGTTAAGTGAGAATCATTACTGTATTTGTATCCAAATCATCAATTAAAAGAAAACAAAGTGGACGTAGGCTCTTTAACGCCGAACCACTATAAATCGTGTGTTCCTCGTTGCTTTTTAGTTCTATTTCATTAAAATCATCGCTAATTTGGGTGTTAGAACCAATTTTTGGTCTAACAATTTCTGACGCTGCATTTTCGGGCAGAGAAATTGATCTTTACTAAATATATATCAATTTGGTGGCAGAGAACTATTCTCTTAGCTTAACACCCTTCTCTGAGACGTACGAGCTTAGAGGTTATATATTGGTAAATATCAATTATGTGTTTGGAAATGACAATGTGGCATGCTAAGTGAAACGTGCTGCAGAGAGCACGATGAAATGACCCGAAATCCACCTTACGGGAAGTCCCGGATTGAGTCGAGGACAAGCCACAGAAGAACGCAGACGGAAGAACATTTCATTGTATATTACAATAATTCCATCAGAATTCAAGAATATACAGAGTATGAATGAATAAATATTACACAGAAATATCAGAGATTTAAATTACATTTAAATACATCGCAGCGAAAATAATACAAAACACTACTAGAAGGAGATATACGGATACAAAGCTTTCCGGATATCATTCCAGCTGTAAACCAGGATCCTGTGAATATAAATCTGCAAAACCAAAACTACTAGCTGCCCGTGTCAAAATAAGGGCACCCAGAGTTTAGGTTAAAACAATAAACTCCAGGTCAGTCATGGGACTGGTGTGAGGACTAAAACAGTTATTAATCTTTATTTTAAAGTTAGGTAAATCAAGGGACCACGCCGTATAACACGGAACGGTTTTCCTCCCAAGAATACCAGTGCATAAAACAATAGTGCAATGCTAAATAAAGAACAATGAAGCTATTATAAGACCCAGTTCCCATCACACAATGCAACGCAAGCCGGGGGATAGGGTTTTTGCCTTATAAAAGCCAAGAATGCTTGATACGTTTAAAACAAATATTTTGATACTATAATAAGTGTATAGTGTATAAAACAACTTCAAATCATAAGTATCAATCATAGACGGCATAAGCGCCCCATCCCACTATGTCGCCATATTAGGCTCTACAAATAAAACCGCAAATGTCACATATTTTGAAGTTGGGTTTCCATCTGTGAACCGAGGCAAAAGATAGTCCTCAACCGATTCGTGAAAATCTAGCCCATGTCTCAGGTCAGAGCTCGAGTGACCTTGGAGCGACAAGGCCGACCCACCGATGTGGATTAGACGAAATTCTGAACACTGCGTTTCCCCGCCCTTCGGGGCGTAGGTGAGCCAACTAAATGACTCCATCGGACCCGGATCGTCCGATCAAACCGAGGCACCTCGCAATAGAAACAACCACATAAGTCAAACTCGTCAGGGCATGTAAAACCACTGACGCCACATTTTAGCTAGAAGAAAACGCATGCCCTCCCTGAGGTCCGTCTCCCGTTTTCGGTTCATACCAGGTGTGAAACTCGCGAAGTAAACGTTACACAAAGCTACGCCACAAAAGTCGTGCTTTGATCATCAACCACAAGACTTTGCTTTTCAACAGAAGCCTTGATCATTTGCCACTTAGGCATGCCACACAGGCAATTCACTCTATGCATTTGATATCCATCAGTATATAACCCCTGAGCTCGTACGTCTCAGAGAAAGGCGTTAAGCAAGAGAATAAATTCTCCGCCGTCAAACAGATATATATTTAATAGAAATCAATCACACAGACAAAAATCCAATGTCAGACACACAGTCCATCTACAAGTTCGTTCTGGGTCTGAACGAAACCGGAGGCACCTAGTACCCCGCATATCCATCGATCTCCAAGTACGTCTGGACGATCACTAACTATTTCCATCTTCTTGGGTGTACATCCCAATCAAGATCATCAGTAATCACCCAAACGACGTGAAGACCTCCGGTCTTCGACCACCGTCTTCATCTTCGACTTATCGTCGTATCAGTTATTCAGAATGGGATAAACCCGGTCTTTCCGAATAACTCGCGTATATTGTAAACAAGTGTTACACAAACACAACATACGCCTCATTCCAATTTATCAGTCACTAACCGTAAATTAACAAGAGAATAATTCCCCAAATATTAATCCTGAAGGCCGAAACCAACATCAGATCAATATCCAAATAACCATTCTGCTTAGCTAACCGACAGTTAGTTTCTAAATTTCACATTCATAGGGAAAGTTTCCCATTAATTTTATCAAAGATAAATCCTTTAAATTTATTCTTTAATCTACTTTTGAATATCAATTCAAACTAGTCGGGATTAACGAACCTTACCGAAGTAATCATTTGTTTTAATTTCCCAATCCCAACCTATCCATCCCATGAAGTAAAACTGGTTATACTTCATATCTAACACCACGGTGTTATCGGTAAATTCAATTACCATTTCATGTTTAAATCTAATTAAAGATTTAACTATCGCCTGGAGCAAAAATGGTGATACTCCATTCTCGATCATTTCAATCTAATTAAAGATTCATTAAAACTCCACTTAGTTTTAATCTGTGACTGGGTTAAAGAATCAGTGTCATTTAAAACATGGTTCACGATAAACCCCAAAATCACATTCCATTTCAAGCAGACCTAACCATAAATTAGCAAGTGAGCAATTCCCTAAGTATTAACCCCGAAGGCCGAAACCAACATCAGATCAATACCTCAGAAACCATTCAACTTAACTAATCTCCGGTTAGTTTCTGATTTTCTTAACTCCTTTGGGTCTAAGAACAGTATTATTGAAGATACCGCTCATGACAACCCAAAATCACTTCTATTAATTATCGGGTTAAAGAACGAGTGTTATTTAAAACGCTGTTCACGATAAACCCAAAAATCAATATCAATTCAATTCCAATTAAATATTATTTAATTGGTACACTTCATTAAATCTAAATAAAAAGATTTAATCTTTTCTCAACTGGGTTCAAGAACAGTGTTAATGAAGACACCATTCACGATAAACCCAAATCACATTTGATATTAAATACAAGGCTCTGAATAGAAAACATACCGTCTTGTATTCAATATCAAATTCTACGACCAACAAATATCGTATTGGAAATAACGATATAAATATATCTTTCAAATTTCCATAACAATATATGTATAATCACGAAATCCAACATCGAAATATTCCGAAGACAATTTCGATTCAAATCCATTCCAATTCAAATATTGGAAATTCTGGTTATTTTCAAAACCATTTCAAATCCAATTTATTTATTTTAAAAATAAATAAATTATTATTCTAGTTCAAAACTAGTTCATTTCGATAAAAATCTATTTTTATCTTTTCAAATATGGAGTTTTTCATCCCGATTCTTCCCAAATCATTTCTTATGATTTTACACAAATTATTGATATTTTTAATAATTTTATCAAGGCCCATACAGTCGATTTCCATCAATGGCCATCGAACTGCACTTACAGCGACCTTTTCCAAATTTGATTTGGACATAATTCCAAATCAAACCGTTAGATTTCTAATTTCAAATATTCGTTAGAAAGCCCTTTTCGATACGAACCCAACGGTTCCGGTTTTAGGAGAATCCGACGGTCGGATCTCCCTATTCATTCGAAGTCAATGGTCGAAATTCGCGAACTGCCGCGGCGCGGCGCGTTTTATTCAGGCCATTATATATATATAATATATATATATATTATATATATTTCGTCGATTTCCTTTCAAAACGTATTTTATAAATCGTTTTAATTCATTTTCGAAACGATTTCAACTTCATTTCAAATTCAAATCAAAATTGAATTTTTCCTTATAAATTCGTTTTAAATTCATTTCAAATTGATTTCAATTCAAATCGATTTTCAGTTCAATTTCAATATGTTCTAAATTCAATTACGATTTAAATTCTAATTCAATCTAATTCGAATTTCAATTCTATTCAGTTTAATTCGAATTCATTTCTATTCAATTTAATTCGAATTCATTTCTATTCAATTTCAATTCGAATTCATTTCAAAATATTTCATTTTGAAATCACTTTCGATATTCATTATAAAATGAATAAAATCGATATAAATATCGTTCACGTCAAAATTGCGTCAATCTAATCAATACGGCTTCATATATTCCTATTTTCAAATATTCTATTTCGAATATTTCTATTTCAAATATTTCTTTTTCAAATATGGAATGAGGCCCAATCAATTACCATATAATGTTTATTATATGGATTTTCTACAACACATGTATACAATAACAACGATGAATAATCAACCATCATCCAAAGTGTGTTCTACACTGTATAAGCATCAAATATAAATATTCAACGCTTATAACAGCCTGTCAATCAATCGATCGACATACAACTAAACAATCGGGATTAGTGTACGTCAAATATCACCCCAATACCCGTGTGGGGTTTTCAAACAATCAAACACAGATTTTATTTGTGCAGTTGGGCGATGTGTAAAATTTATCGTCCCAATCTATATCAGTCAAATGTGTGTATATAAACAAATCGTCCGATTTGTTTATTTTTATTTCATTTCAAATACATGTTAAAATTTTTATTTTTAACTATAAAATATTTTTAACTATATAAATATTTTATTTCATTTCACATCACATCACACAATAAACTACACATCAAAATCAAACAAACAAGCATACAAGCCGTCCATGGTCTGTGGACGACGGGTGTCGGGTGCTACTAAACACCGTCTGCATCCTAGTATATATTTTAACTAGAAAAATTATATTAAAGGTGAGGAGTTCTCATAGAGGGTTCCACTCCGCCGTGCTTTGCTTTTGAACTACTGAATCGTCTGGATCTGTCTGAATTTCCAATGTAGTTCTTTTCACGCTGTTCAAATAAAAATTATATTTTTATCATTTCTTTCCAATAAATAAAAATCGTATTTTTATTTCTACTTCATATATTTTTACAACGCTTCTTTCTATATAAAAATTATATTTTTATATTTCTATTTCATATATAAAGATCGAATTTTTATTCCAATGCTATAAAAATCACAACTTTTATTTCAACATATATATAATAAAAATCAGTTTTTTATTCCGCTACATAATTAAAGATCAAATTTTTACTATCTATATAATATAAAAATCATGTTTTTAACCTTTCTATATGATAAAAATTATATCTTTAACCTTTCTATATTATAAAGATTATATTTTTAACCTCTACATTATAGAAAAATTATATTTTTATAATCTCCACTTTATAAAAATCATAGCTTTATATTTAAAAATCTTTTCTTTCAAAAACCACATCTTTATTCGTATTTACTTTCTAAAATTATACAAAGAAAATTCAGATTTTTATTTACTTTCTAAAATTATTTAAACTAAATACATATATAAAAACTCACATTTCCCTTAGATCGCAAGTCAGAGGCTTCGGTGGGACCTGGAAGCGACGGCAACAGGCCAGAGGGCGGTCAGCGGCGGTCTGGTGGGTTTATACAGCGAAGGAGGAGCTAGTGTCTGTGGATTTTGAGGATTAGGGGTTTGAATTGGCTAGGAGAGAGAGGCTGGAGAGGTGGAGGAGGAAGGGGCTGGTCGGAGTTGCTGCGCGAGGCTGGAGGAGGGCGGGGACTCATCTGGATCGGCGGAGGGTTTTGGGTTCGCGAGGTTTCTAGACGAAGGAGGAGAGAGGAGGGTGACGCAGGACAGAGGGGGAAGGGGGCCAACGTCGAAGGGAGGCAGAGCAAGGCCAGCGGCGGCAGGGAACTCCTGTGGCGCGGCGTCTAAGAGGGAGGCGGTTTTGGAAGGAGACGGGTGTTTTTTCGATTTGGGGTTTTAAAACTGATCGGGGAAAATGAATATTAGGGGGGGGGGGCTTATTATATAATATATATTTTTTTATATTTAATTTAACCTCAAAAAACAACTTTTATTTTCAAACTCGAAATCGAACCCACCGCCTGTCATCCATAGCTAATTACCCCCATTCCGAACACACTGGGATATGTATCGTAAGCTGATTCGATCGTTTCGATCAGTTTTCGTCAAAATCAACATATAACTCTATATATTGAATTTGAACACGCATTTCAATCTACCGGGGTCACATACTAACTCGAAAAATTTCAGAAAAATATTTTCTAGCTTCATATTGACGATACGGTCCAAACAAAACTAGTTTCGTCGAATTTTGGGACCGTTTGAAAAATGGCCATTTTCCAGTCGATTAAAATCAAATGAAACTGGTCAAACGCGTTTTCCTTTGCCACGCTCACATATTGATTCGAAAAATTACGAAATTTGAAACCTAGCAATAACTTGACATCACGGATCCAACAAAAGTGGTTTCGTCAAAAACCGAGGTCGTTTGCAAAATTTCCATTTTTAAGGGCCATAATTCCATAGCGACTATTCTGAATTTTCATCTGGACATATCTTTTTATTCCCGCTATGAAATTCCAATCTTTCGGATTCGTTGGAAAGATATTCACGAATATATTCTAATATTGGTTTCACTGAAATCCGTTTTATTTTGCACCCGGTATTTTCTTTTGAAATTTGAAATTGAATTATCGAACTACCGTTCCATCTTCAATTCCTTTTATAAATATAAATAAATATTTATATTCTATCGTCGATTCAAACGAATATATATGTTCGAATTCTATTCAAAATAAATTTATCGTCGATTTTATTTAAAATAATTCATTTTAAATATTCAAAATTCGCTAAAATTGCCAAAATAAAAAATTTAAATTGGCTCGGATTTCCGGGTTATTACAATGATCCAAGCATGGCTTGGTATTAAGCGTTGCTTTGTGTAACGTGTAGATGACCAAAACATGGTGAATGTAGCAAGGCTATGTGGGTCGCTTCCATTAGGGTATGATCATTTCCTTCGAGATAAATGTTGTACCACGGTACGGAGCCTAGGTATTTTACTTAGTGGAAAACTCTACTTTATGAGAATGATGGAAAGAGAGCTCTCAGTAAAGATCAGTTACAACCGGGGAATGACATATTCAGTGTTATCAAGTTATAGGATATCCCGGTCTTGTGTTGACAGAGAATCCATATGTGTTTCATATTCTTGTGGCATCCATCTAGAGGTGTACCCATTGTGGATAAGGAAGATTCTTTGCCTGGTCACTGTTGGAAATCCATTCTCCAATATGAACCCGTATGGTTTTCAGTTGTATAACCTAGTAGAAATGGGTTCTATAGTGTGGTGTTTAATCAATATAACAATTCCATGCTATGATTGATAAATTTATTTGCCAAATGTTTTTACACTACGCACCAATAATAATATCATGGGATTTTACGTATCAAAGGAATTTTAGTTATTTAAGGAGATACCTCACCCAATGTGTATAATTCATTGTGTGTATGCCACGATACCTTATGATAGCTTCATTTTCCAAAAACATATATGAATTTTTTGTACAAACAACTATATTAAAGTTCTCGCATCAGTCCCATGAATGACTCAGAGTTTGTTGTTCCTTTTCTAAACATTGGGTGCCTTTAATTTTACACGGGAAGCCTAGTAGTCAGGTTTTAAGTAAGAGTTCTTGGAGCTATTATATATTGGAGAACTTTTTGGAATAGAGCTTGAAATTGAAATTGAAGCATTTGAATTCACTAAGATATGTCAACATTATCATTTTTGTGAGGATGGGCATATATTACTATCCATGTTAAACTCGACTTTGATTACGTAAATATTTTCCGTTGTATAAAGATTATGTTCAATAATATATTTTATTCCATCCGCTATGGTCTCTATTATGTTATTCCCTAACGGTTCAGATTCCAACACTTGAATTTCTGACATTTGATTCATCCTAGAATGTATTAGATATTGATTTCCAAGGGTCGAAAATCCATGCCGTTAACGCGATTCACGAATTTGTATCATTTGGACTGGAATGGTGTTATTTATAGTTGGTTCAAAGGGGTACGGATTTTCGGGTCGTCACATGGAATCAAGAAGATTTACTTAAATAGCACTTCAGAAATGGCTAAGTATAGGTTTGCACTTTGCCTAGGCAATATGCATGGGATTGGATCAGATCATCATGGTTATGAGAAAGGATAAGGGTCAAATTGTCATACATCAGTAACATAAAAAGAAACTAGAACTTAACGAAATTCGATCATTTAATCAAAATTTCACCTAGAAAATTACACGAAACAACACTAGAGATCCAAGGTACAAGCACCAGTCGATAACTATAGGGATCATTTCACTTATACGCACTATCATAGGGATCATGCTGAACCATATATGGATCGGTACGAATCCTAAAAGTGGACCGATTGTGGCCTACATTTCTAGGAGGTGTTCGACTTCAACTTGTTCTTTAGGGTTTCCAGAAGAAATATTAGTAAGATCTATGGTCATCATTACTAGTAAATGTTGTATCTTTTACATAGAGATAATGATCTTTTTCTAGAGATAATGATCTTTTTCTTCTTCATCAACGAGGCTCTACCATTTTTATTTATTACATTCAATTGGGTTGTAACTTTATTCAAACTACAATATAAATAAATGGATAATTTCTATAGTGGGCATACGCTCAAGTCGGCCGAACCACTATAAATCTCTTAGGCCTCTTTCTTTCTAATTTTATTTGAGTATTCTTGGTTCACACTTGTAGATTTATTTACTAATCTCATTAGATTTAGATCTGGGTTCTAATAAATATACATTTTCAGAGCTAGTTTTGTTTATATTAACCCAAATATGTTTTTAGATGTTTTATTTCCAATCTTTTTCTAGATTTTCTAGTTTTTCCAATCCTAGTTTCATGAAACTTTGATTTTTTTTGGCAAGTCCAGCCGACTTTTAAAGTGATTTGTAACACATTTTATTATATCATAATAATAAATACATGTGAAGCATCAAAGTACACCGCATTAAACACACTACAAGAAAACACTGATTTAGCATCATATATTTAGAAGCGGAAATTTTCGTCGCTAATTTGGGACGGATTTCCATGTGATATGCAAGGGATAGTTTTTTGTTTTTTCAACTTTTCTTTCTTTTATTTATTACTGTCGTCTTCTATCATCCCTCACTAAGCCATTGCAAATTGCGTCAAATTACCGACAGAAAATTTCTATCGCTATTTTCCGGTGCAAATCCAAGCAGAATACCGACTAATATTTATCGAAGTTATTTTGTAGAAGAGTTCCAATAGAATTGCAAGAGATATTTATATTATTTTTCTAAGATATAATTTAGTGTTATTTTTTTAATAATTATTAACATGTTCAATAATTATTAATTAATTTTTTCTAATTAATGATTTATAAGTAATAACAAATAATAATTTATGTTCTATAATAAATAACTTATACTCATCGCTTATTTAGATTTAGCAAAATAATCTTTGCTCATAACCAATGTAATTACTAAATTTTTAATTAAGTCCTCTGCTTTCATCACAAATTTTAGTCAGTATGCCAGTACATTTTACGCTAAATCCCAAAATTTTAATTTTTTCTTTTATAATTATTCCCCTAAATAATGAAAATATAAATTTATTATAATAATTATTTAATAGTTAATAATAAAATTTAATACTTATGAAATGATATATAGTATTCATTATGATAATTCCTGTATCATATTGTTAGAAGTCATAATAAGGAAAATAGGATGTAAATATTGCAAAGAAAACAACGATAATATTTTCATTCTTGAAACAATTAATATTTATTTTTTTAATATTATATTTTTTTAATATTATATTTATTATAGTTTAGTATTGAAAATTAACAATAATATTTGATTTACCACTTTATATTGTGTTCAGTAATTAATTGATGATAATTCATAATTACTAATGTATGCATAATTACAAGTTGTAAATATTGCAAAGAAAATAACGATAATATTATCGTTCTTAAAACAATTAATTTTTTTAAATATTCTTTTTATTATAGTTTAATATTGAAAATTAAGAATAATATTTGATTTACCACTTGATATTGTATACAATAATTATTGATGATAATTGATAATTACTAATGCATGCGTAATAATTAGTATCTAGTTGCTAACATTAAATATTCATAATTTAAAAAAATAACACACAATAGTTGACATCAGCTACTTTTCATTTTGCCACTTCTTATTTCCATTCTCCGCCTTTATTTTCATTTCCCGCATAATGATATTCATTTCCCGCGGATGCCCTCTTCCCATAAACTTAGAAAGTTCCAGAACCTCATGTCAATCCACTTTTCCCCTTTCCATCTCCACCTTAATCGGATCCTTTCCAAGCTTCAAAAATCACATCGCTTCTTTGATTAATGTTTTATCTTTCTGTTATTTGACATCGGCTTACTAATGCTTCGCTGAGGATTTTTGGCTTTGATCTCAGGTGCTTCGCTGAGGATTTTTGGCTTCCATCTTAGGTTCTTCGCTGTGAATTTCCGGCTTCAATCTCAAGTGCTTCACTGAGATTTTTGGTTTCCATCTTAGGTTCTTCGCAGTGAATTTCCATTTTCGATCTCAAATTGTTGTCTTCGATCTCAGATCCAAACCGCCACACCTATCTCAACTGCGGGTTTCTGGTGCTTCGACCATAAGTATTTCGCTGAAAATTTGTTTTGATCTCTAAGTGTGTGGATCCGAGGATATGAATTCAGATTCGATTTCTAATGCTTGTCTATGGTGTTTTTTTTTTGGAGATTGGTTCGCTTTGAAATTCAGCATAGTGTTTGGAATCCAGAGAAGACATTACCTATGATTAAGAACCGGTATTTCGATTTATGTAACGAATCTTACGATTAGTTTAAAATCTAGCTATTGATTTCATAAAAATTGAGTAGGCTATTTGTTTGCTTTTTTTATGTTCGAATGGATCTGGATTTCATCAATTTTGATCGAAATTTTCATTTGAAAGTTTTTTTAACTTGAAATTAATTTGTATGCGATATGTTTTTTAGTTTTTAATCTTTTGTAGTTTAATGGTCTAAGGTGGCTTTTTTCAGGTTGGACAAACCTGAAGTTGGATGATTACACATATTAAAGTGAAAGGGGTAATTTCTTTGTAGATTATATATGCAACGTAGCACTTTTGACTGTAGTGTTTTCATACGTTTAATTATTGAGTTAACTGTTAATGGATTGTTTAACAGGAAAATGATTATGATGATTCCACATATTGAAATGTTTATCACCTTCATGTGTTTTTGTAACTATTATCATTTCTACTGTCTGATATTGCTATATAATCATTCCTTATTCATTTTTTTAAATAAATTTTGCTAACTGGGATTATTGAGTTCCTTAATCTATCAAATTGTGAATTAAGTTTTAGGAATACAAGGTCATTCGATGTGTTTTGGGGAGGAAAGAAGTGTAAACAGACGAGGAAATGTGTTCCATGTGCATGGATTTAGGCTGTAAATTTTGAGGTAATGCACTAGTACCACTGCTATCCCTCTCTAGCTCTTCTTAAAAAGAACTCTTATGAATTAAATTAATCATTTTCATGTCAGCCAATCGATTTTGGTCATATTTTGAGGAAGTCTTGTGAATGCAATGTAATGTATGAATCAGATCCTTCTTATGCCCATTTTTGATCACAATGTGCGATGAGTGTTTCGATAAAGTGCAGTCACCTCTATATAACATTCATTATTTCCCTCCTTTCAACCTGTCATTTGTTTTAACATTTTAAAAGGTTACATTGTTATGAGCATCACGTTCTGTTTTTGTTTCTTTTTAGTACATATTTCTTTAAAGTTAGAAAAGATGCATTATTAATGGGACACCACTTAATGTGGTATGGTTGATTATTTATCCATCTGAAATGTTTATCTAAATGATAAGCTTCAAACAAAGTACCTTTTTACTTTATATATGAATTTTTATTTGCTTAACATATAGAAATATGGTCAATAATTTTTTTGGATGAAATAACAACAATAACATATAACTAACCCTAAATTAGTTCATTGAGCAATTTATTCTGCATATGCCGAATTGATCCAAAACACCATTACAGTGCTCTTAGCAATATGCAGTTTGCTATTAAGTATTTCCCAATATATAGGTGCATTGGACTTTTTTTGAATAAGAGATCCTCATTCCGTGGATATATACATAGTTGATTCTTACCACATTTCGAGGATATGAATATAGCATTTCGTTGTATCTTTCTTTATCGTTCTTCTCTACTCTTTCAACTGCCTGCTTCTCTGTCTAAGTTAATCATGTATTAACCATTCACCATTATAATTTATTCAGATGGCATGTTATTGCAACAGTTAATTAATATCGATATTTTAAAATTTTAATAGGTTTTTCGATGTATCATCATATCTATTATTACGAACACATTATTAGATAATATGAGTAGCTGTAGCATCTTCATGGACTCACCATGGATTTGTGGTCAAAACTATGAACGAAGCAGGTATGTATGTTTCAATATTTAGTTTGTTATAAAGTTTCCACATTTTATCTTAAAACTGTTAATGGTCAAGTTGGTTTTGATTCTAGCATAAGTACATTGGCGATAAATGTTTGCTTTTACCATTCTACCCAGCATACTTTCTACCAACCTCGATTCGGTAGCTTACCTATTTTTGATATATCGTTAAACAAACAAGTTTCAACTTGAAATCATATGGTCTGGTCTTATTTACTCAACCCGAAATTCACTAATTGAATTCTTATTTTGCATTTTGTTTTCAGATTTGTATATAAGAGATTTGTTGGAACTACTAGATCTGAGGGAGTTGGATCTGACTTAAGTAAGCAACCTCCAACTATGTTGTTACTCATTATTCCGGTAGTCAACATGTGCACCTGTGTGGGTATTCCAATTTAAAATTAAGTTGTACACACCTTGTTGGCTTGTTGTATCAAGATATTATTGGTCCATATAGGAAAATATAACCTTGTCATTGGTGTTAAATGATCATGTATAAAGGAATGGAATAAACATTAATATATTATTTATTTAATTGTTCACATTATTATGATGTTTGTTGTGTGTATATATATATGTATGTATGTATTTATATGAATATGTGTGTGTATATGTATGTGTGTGTATATATATATATATATATGTGTGTGTGTGTGTGTGTGTGTGTGTATACGCAGATCAGAAGGGGAATAGCGATGGATTACCAACAAAAAAAGTGAGGTTAAGTTTACCTCAATTTACTTTCCGTTGCTAATCTTTCGGAAACTAGTAAGGGTTTACCAACGCCTTTTATAAATAATGATTTATTATAAATTATTTATCCATCGGTAAATAAATTAAAATAAAATTAATAAATAAAATTATATTTTTATTATATAATTAGTAAAATGACAGAAAACTCATGATAAATTCTGTCGCAAAAATCTGGCACAATTACAGTCATGGTTTTTACCGACAATAGTATTATGCAGGAAATTTGTCGTTAAGGCCAAAATAACAATGGATTAGAAGCGAATACTGCTACTGCTATATGCAGTTTTTCTTGTAGTGACACCTATTCGCCATCAACAAACAGAGCGACCTCTTGAGGTCATTATGGCAGGACACTTGGCACTATGACTTTAGTCTATCCCACTTCTTCCTAACCCTCTTCTCCTTATGCCCTAATCTCGATATTACTGTTGGAGATGCTATTCTTCATGGCATCTCATCCATTCTACTTTCATCCTACTTTCACCCATCTATCCTCCAGGAGATCCATGAAGTGCTACACATCATACGCACAATCACTATGATACATAACCCCTATACTGTTTTTTGGAAACTCAATACTAAGGGTACCTTCTCTGTCAAGTCTTGCTACAACTTCGTCTCTATCACAGGAAGGCTTTTTTCCTTTTCCAGGCTCTGGAAAATTAAAGCTCCTCCCAGGGTCTGCTTCTTTCTCTGGTGCCTTGCTCATAGTAAGATCAATACCAAAGACAGATTGATCCGTAGAGGAAATGCAGTTAACCCTACATGCATTCTTTGTCGTCTCGACAATGTAACTATTCACCACCTGCTTTATGACTGTGATGTTAGCTTCTACCTATGAGTTTCGATCACCACCAGTATTCTTGGTTATCTTCCGCTGCAGCTACACCACTTCGACCACTGAGAATTTTTCCTGCCTTTAACCGCCGTTGATTCTTTATTAGCTGCTTTCATTTGGACTATATGGCTTGAATGCAATAACAGATGCTTCAAAGAACGATATTCCTTTAACACATACTTATGTCATAAAGTTAAACATCTCTAAGATCTATGGACAGGTACCCAGCCAGCCCCGTGCATACCTAGCATGGTGGATACTGCCACCACCTGGGATAAGTCAGTAGGCAGCTTGGAGGCGTTTGGTCACCAGCAACGAAGGAACTACCCCTGCCCATGGTAATCTCCACATGCACAGTTGACATTCAATCACCGGGTACACTTATGCATGTCTTTTGGATGATTTCCACTAGCAACGTTTTGGACCTGTGCACTTCAGTTCGTAGGTTTATCTTCTGATTGTGTATTTTGGTTGCCTGTAAATCAACTTTATATGTATCTATTTGCGCTACACGCAACGTACTTCTGATGCATGCATTTATTTGAGCCATTGGTAAGGCTTGTTGACCAATATATATTATCCTATTATCTATAATATATGAACCGGATGTGCAGATCCGCTTTATACAGCCATTATGCCAAAAAAAACATGTGAAGCAGGAGATATACGACATGCATATCTACTACAACAAAAAGAAGCTTCCATGTAGGGAAGAAAAGAGTGATCGACAAGCCAACTAACATGAAATTACATATCATCGATAACTAAAACATGCACTAGAGTTTCACATAGGTTCAACATAACATAGTTTTTTAGCTTGAGCCATAAAGAGACTCAACATCACACTATTTTAACTAGTTAATGAATTGTATCCCCTTCGAAAGCTCGTTCTTCCTGCTTCTAGTGATAGGAATGAACAACTCCTTGTATCCTGGAATTGAAGCTATCAGTGGTGAGCTTGTAAAGGCTTTATTGCTATCATCGGTAGGGAGAGGAGCCTTGTATGCCACTAGAGGTAGAATGTTTGCGTCAGGATTATTTGACTTAGTCTTACATTTCTTCATAGCGGACGAGGAAGAAGTGGCATCACTTTTACTTGAAGCAGTTAACAAAGCAGCGTTAACAATCTTAAGATGAGGACTTGATTTGTTTAGAAACATGGTTTAAGATTAAAAAAACTTTCTTTTAGTGAAATAACATTAGTAGTTGGTGAAGATCTTTCATGGGTGCCAACGTCCATCATACTCATTGGGAATTTTTAAAGTTAGCAACATTATCAATAAGCTATTGCATGAAATCTTTGTTTTGAATACCCTTATCAGCACTATTCTTATATCTAACTTGGTTGTTACTATCTTTCCCAGCTGTTTCAATGAAACTGACAATATTTTTCCTTTGTTCAAAGTGTCTTTCTCATTTTCATCATGACATTTCTTTTGAACAATAGATTGTCCAATACCATTAACTGCTCTCATTGCTACCTTGCTCAATTTTATCTCTGAATTCTCCTTCTTCTTGAACCTTTTATTTTATATGTACGTGTGTACACACACATATATAACATTCATTTAGTTGACTTCATTAAGTATATAGATTGGGATCTAAATTAATCTTTCTTCCATCTATTCTTACTTATTTTACGTAATGTTTTTGGAAAGATTGAAGACTGTTCCTCTCTCGAAAAGTTCCATCTTTTAGTATATGTAACAAAATTATGGGAATGCAATACTACTTTTTAAATTCAATAGAAGTATTGATTTACCACTAGAAGAGAATTTGAAAATATAATTGAAAAACCTTTTAGTAAACAAATTCTTCGAAATATAAAAGAACAGAAACCTGAAGTTCATATGCACGAAGATAGGAAATAAAGTTTTCATAAGATGAAATGAAATCTTGAAGAAAATAAGTGTATTCAACATTTACTTATCGCAAAGGACCAGAGGCTTCAATGGAAATAATGGATTTGAAAAAAAAAACAATGACAAATTAATTATAGAAACTGGATATATGCATTCATAATTTCTTTTATTATGTCATGATCAAATAAAGAGAAAAGAGTCCTTATAAATTAGCTTTTTTAGCTAGATAAATTATACTAATTACTATGCTGTTAGTAATTATAGTTCTTATTCCTTTCCTCATTTTGAAAAACACAATTCACTAGCCAATTATTACAAAAAGAGAAAGACTAATACCATTATACTCGATTAAAAGGCTATATCATTCTCCTTTATAAGCATATCGGGTGTTTCATTAATTTGCATGCATGTTATCTCTGGATTTATATAAATTGTTATAGCATGATAAAGCAAAGTAATACTTCATTATTGCTTTTATATGTTTGGTTTATATATTGTTTTAGCAGTACGAAATATCAATATTTTTTATATATGTTTCCTGTTATGAATAAATTTATAGTGTACAATAAGTGGGTTAGTGTGCACAATCTTTACCTTAGCGTTGGCCTTTATTGTATGGTTAACTTATCAAATTTATTGGTATTTATTTAGTTTATAAGACTTTAAACTATCTGATCAATGTCTATGTTAAATAGAATATAATAATTCTGGAAATAATGTTGTTATATCTCGAAAACCTAACATAAGAACAATATGATGGAAATGTACTCAAATCATATAATAGTACAAATTTATATTATACTATTTCTCGAAGAGAAATAGTTATATCATTCTCGTGTTTGAATACAATTCTGAAGAGTCCACCTATTTTATTGTCTTTGACCAATATTTGAGACCTAAAGTTCCCAAATGAAATCAGGGATATAAATTAGTATTCCTAAAATGAACTATAAAAACTTAAATATATATAAATGTGAGATTTGAAGCTCTGAATTATTAGAAAAGATGATTTCGGTTCTAGTAAATTCCATTTATGTTCGCGATCAAACTTGAATTTTGATTATGAAAATTAAGTCAAGTACCGTTTAGGATCTAAAGTGAAAAATAAGGACTTTATTTTAAAGCAAACTTAGGACATGAAGTACTAGAAATATCTTCCAATAGTTTTAATCACTAAAGTAAAAACTTTTATGATCATTACCAAGGAAAATTTCAATAGTATTTTGTAACAACCCAGTATAAATTCAACGTTCGAATTTCGACAAAAACACGTTACCCTGTATTACCTGCCAAAACCCAAGTATCGAAAACCCAGACATTTAAAGAAAGAAATTAGAGGATGAGAAAAGAGATAAACGAAGATTAGAATAGAAGAATAAAGAAGATCGGAATCTTACAGCTAAACGAATAAAATAAAATATAACAAAACTCATTACACAAAATAAAATAATATATATATAAAGTACATATATGGTTACAACAGCATAGTTCACATACATTTCAAAACAACACACACAGCAGAATAAATTAATACCCAATAATATGGATATGAATCTCACCTCCAGCTCCCCTCCTGAAGCTTCAAGCGCCGTGGAAATATACTCGAATATGATTCGAGCACATTTGAAACAAAGCAAAATTCAACGGGATCAATATAGAATACTATTAGTGATATATTCATAACACAAACATCTTGCTTAACTTTTGGAAAAAAATATTTTTTAAAAATGGAACTCTCGTAAGACACGACCACACATAAACATGGTACATGTTTTTACCTTACGATACCCAAATTACTTTTTAAATCAAAATCGATTGATATTATAATAATGTCTACCAAACCACAAGTAAATAAGAATATAGCTGGAAAGCTTGCATCTCGCTTTCCAACATAGTTGGTATAGAACTAAAAACGTATGGCTCGTATTGGAGTTTGGACTCCCAAAATGACAAGGTATGGCACTATCATTCAGTCAGTGTACTTAAGAGGGGATACACTGGGATTCAACAAGAACATCTTGCAACCTGGCCACACATGACCAATCACTCATTCAAATTGAGTGTATCGAATGTATTATCACATGGTTGGTACCAACATAACCGTTTCCCGAGCGATACAGAAGCGGCAGAATAAACAAAAGAGATTTCTCTAGATGGTGATAATACACCATAATGGGTATAACCCACATAGCGATGTCGTCTTCCCGATTTCATTTATTTTCTCGGTTGATGAGGCTTGATGTTGCGATTAGCTTTTCCGAACATCACATTATCTTTGAATGCCACATTTTTAGATCCATTAAACCACTAATTGATGTCCACAAATATAATCTGGGTGTTAAGCTAAAAGAAGTTTTCTTCTTCGCCACCCAACTTGGTATATTTGTAAAAAATAACATACAACCCTTTGGAAATATTTATCAGACATTCGTCCATATAAGTCATCCAAAAACAAGATAAAACGAAGGTACTCTCCTACCGCATCCTATATAGGAATCACTCCAAGGATCAATAGCGAGTAATCCTTGCAATCCAAAGATTTCAAATACGATAGAATCACTATCCAAATAACTCTGGTTGCGAATCAGAGAAACTCAACGAGTAGTTCTTTCACTTATGAAGACCAACGGTCTTCAATGCTCCATCTTTATACATTTCTCTGCAAGTTAGATTCGAACGGACTGTTGGTTCGAAGTAGTTTAGGGTCTAGTCCCCATCCTGGTGTCTTCGAACTAACTCATCAAAGGTCTAACAATATTCATTGGTAGTTATGTTTTCTAACTACCACTTAAAACCGTATAGATTAGTATTTCGGTTGCTCAGACCCCTTTTATTTAAAACCATTCATTTAAATCATTTTATCGATTTAAAATCGGTCTTGTAACTTATCTCAACAAATCTCTTTTGTTTTCATTACTTGAAAACATTAATCAATATTTTTACCAAACTCCTTCACTTATTTCCCTTATGTCAAAATATTATATTTCACAAAAACCTCTTATTCTTTCCTTTATCTTGGAAAGATCGTTAAATATGCTTAATCAATCAATAAAGGTTTAATTACCAAAATAACGTTAAGCGACATACTTATAATATAATTCGAAATGGTTTCATTAACTTTAAAACTTATCAATTCTAGTTTACAATCTCACTTATGGAAATTTTAATTCTATTTCCAATATCCAATTCCCCCTCAAAACCAATATAACCTCTTATTCTTATTTTCTCGAAAACCAAAATTATGGGAAACTACCATCCTCAGATAATCCTGAAGTCATTGATCAAGTTGGGGTATTTTATTTACCTCTCAGATCTTAATCGACAACGTTCTTATCTCCAAATAGATAATAGTTAATAACTTAAAACGAATATTACTTGTAATATTAACCAAATATTATTTTCTATTTATTAAAAATATGGTTTTACAAACTATATCCTTACTTTTTGGAAATCTCTTCCAGTTATTACTCTTTTTACTTGATTCGTTAATTGTTTATTAAAAATAACACCCTGCCTTAAAACCTCTTATCATTTCCATTTAAAACTTGGATAATATTATAATAACCCATTTACCAAATTCTTTGCCAAAATCATTTAATAAATTATTACAAAAATCAAATTGGATCCTTTTGTCCATGTCCAGTTACATCCTTCCTTTACGTTATTGAAATCCTTCTTTCCTATCACAACACTTCAATAAATGTTGGTTTTAAAATCGTCGCCCTAAACATATTTAAAAATTGGATTTAACATAAAACCCTTTTAACATACTTCCTCGCATTCTCGCATATCTCCAT
Organism: Allium sativum; assembly: GCA_030737875.1. Classification (NCBI taxonomy): domain Eukaryota; kingdom Viridiplantae; phylum Streptophyta; class Magnoliopsida; order Asparagales; family Amaryllidaceae; genus Allium; species Allium sativum. The sequence continues at coordinate 860,253,389 of CM060922.1, forward strand.
TTTATCTCAATTCTTATTTTACTCAAATTAAGTAAAACCTTTATTTTTAAACTACCGCCTTGCTTAAAATATCTTTTATAACTTCGTTTATAAAACTTGAATTTTATTATAAAAATCCATTCATGAACTCCTTTCAAATCCAACTAGATTTCACTACAACCTGACTACCTTCTTAAAAAGTAACCACTTTAATTATTATTAATTAAACTAATAATTAACTTCATCACTTACTTAGTTTACTTCATAATTAACCAAACATAGCTTAGTTAATTAATTAATGAAATTATTAATCAATAACTTCATCATCAATCGATAATCATATTTAAACATCGTTAATTAAAAAGTGAATCATATTTAAGAAATATTATTAAATTAAAACAATTATTTGCTACTTATTTCCATTATATCAATTGAAGACCAATCAATCTAGTAACCAATTCCAATTAAAACAGTTGACTTAGTCAACTAGAAATCATTAGTTAATTTGTTAACTGATTCCAATTAATCCATCCTCTTATATTAATATAATTAATCTAATAATATCGCTTAACTATTTTATTAAAAACAATTATTTCAAAACATTAAGCGGTAGGTTAAATTCTGACTTCTATGATCATAAAACTTATAAAAATATTAAAATTACCATACATAACATTATACAACTATTTTCATAAACACCATTTATAAATATCAACTTACTTATAAACTTTTTTTTTAAATAAAAATATAATTTAAACTTTGCTTCATTTATAAAAATAATTTTTATAATTTTAATTACATCGATTCACCTAACGGCGAATTAACGTCTAAAAACCGGGGTTTTAGTACATTCATTGCCAACCACTTAATCAATACTGTCTATTGATTAAAACACAACGATCGTTGAATTTTAGTTCAATGATCAACATCCAACCAACAATCAACACCCAATTTGGATATAACGTTACTTGGGATGAATAATTCATATATAAATAATATGAAAGACAAACAACATATAATTTATTTGAAGAATCCAGTTGGATCCCCCCAACTTGTTCTTCCTTGCGGCATAGTTCATAATGTCATTTTATAATAGCATTTTTAACTAAATCATCCAACATGACATAAATATAAATGTCGACAATTATTAGACAATCAATAAACATCCAAGGCATCCAATCACCCAATTTATACTATTAACAATGAATTATAGTTATATGAATTTATCACATCATAGAATTCCAAAAAGTGTGAGAGTTAACTAACCATTTGTTTCCGACTTGATGATGTTATGTAATCTCGTGTAATTTTAAACAAGTGTTTAAAACTACAAGATATCCTAATCGCTTCCAATTCCAACCAAATCAGCTCGACAGCATAGCCTTCGTCTCTGCAGTTTCAATGTCTTTTGGTTTACCGAATACTATGGACAAATGTAACAACCCGGAAAATCTGGGCCAGTTTAAAATTTTTATTTTGGCAAATTTAGCGAGTTTTGATTATTTAAAATGAATTATTTTAAATAATATCGACGAGAAATTTATTTCGAATATAATTAGAACGTATATATTATACGCGTCGTCGTTAGAATAATAAATATTTATATATAATTATAAATAGAATCGAAAATGGCGCGGTAGTTCGATAATTCGATTTCAAACTTCAATTGAATGTACCGGGTGCAAAACAATCCGGATTTTAGTGAAACCAAAAATAATAGGATCTAATTGATAGCATCTTTCCAACGAATCCGAAAAATCAAAATTTCATAGCGGGAATCAAAAGATATGTCCAGTTGAAAATTCTGAATAGTCGCTATGGAATTCAGGCCCTTAAAAATGGACATTTTGCAAATGACCTCGGATTTCGACGAAACCAGTTTTGTTGGGTCCGTGATGTTAAGATATTGCTAGATTCCAAATTTCATAATTTTTCGAATCGATATGTGAGCGAGGCAAAGGAAAACGTGTTTTGACCATTTCAGTTGATTTTAATCGACTGGAAATTGGCCATTTTTCTGACGGTCTAAGAATTCGACGAAACTAGTTTTGTTAGGACCGTATCGTCAATACGAAGCTAGAAAATATTTTTCGGGAATTTTTCTAGTTAGTATGTGGCCCCAGTAATTTGAAATGTACGTTTAAAATTCAATATAGTGATTTAAATGTAAATTCAACAGAAATTGATTATAAGGATCAAATCAGCTTACGATACATATCCCATTGTGTTCGGAATGGGGGTAAAACGCTATGGACGACAGGCGGTGGGTTCGATTTCGGGTTCGTATGTAAAAGTCAACATAAATTGAAAATAAAATAATAAAATAATAATAATTAAAAAAAATAATCCTTCTCCCCTTTAACCGCTCTGCCCCCCCCCCCCAATTCATTTTCGATCGAATAAGAAAAAAAAAAAAGAGAACGGAGGAAGAAGGCAACGGCCACCGCGCTCCCACCCACGACGCCGCCGCCGCATCCCCCTCCTCCGCCTCCCTTACCTCCGATCATCCCTCCCCTTCTCTCTCCTCGATACCTCCAGTCTCCCTATTCTTTGAATTTATTCTTCTTTTGAATTTCGATCCAACTCCACTCCAATGCAATCATTGGAAATTTTGGTTATTTTAAAAACCCCTTTCAAATTCAATTTATTTATTTAAAAATAAATAGAATTATAATTCTATTTAGAATTATATATAATTATTTATATTCTAACGACGACGTATATAAATATATACGTCGAATTCAATTCAAAATAACTGTGAAAACCCGTAACTTCCCCGTAAAGGAAAGCGTCGGATAGTTCGAGAACAAGCCACAACAGAACTCATACAGAAGAACATTTCATTGTATATTACAACAATGCATCAGATTACAAGAATATACAGAGCATGAATGAATATTACACAGAAATACCAGAGATTTAAATTACATTTCTGCGAAGAGGGGGGGGGGAATCAGGGGCTGTTGGCGATCAGAGGAGGCGGAGGGGGTTGCTGGTGGCGCGTCAGCAGGCCGGAAGCGGTGGTGGGCACGGTTTAGGCGAGGTAGGGTGGCGGTCTTCTGCTTTAGGGTTTGGGGCGGCATTCAATTAAGGGATAGAGGGAGAGAGGGGACGCGAGAGGGAGTTCGAGGGTGGAGAGCGCCTGAGGGCGGCGGATGGAGGACTCCGGCGGTGGCTCGAGGCTCTGGGCGGCGACGCGTTTCGTTGAATTCTGAGACCGTTTGAAAAATGGCCAATTTCCAGTCGATTAAAATCAACTGAAATGGTCAAAACACGTTTTCCTTTGCCACGCTCACATATCGATTCGAAAAATTATGAAATTTGGAATCTAGCAATATCTTAACATCACGGACCCAACAAAACTGGTTTCGTCGAAATCCGAGGTCATTTGCAAAATGTCCATTTTTAAGGGCCTGAATTCCATAGCGACTATTCAGAATTTTCAACTGGACATATCTTTTGATTCCCGCTATGAAATTTTGATTTTTCGGATTCGTTGGAAAGATGCTATCAATTAGATCCTATTATTTTTTGTTTCACTAAAATCCGGATTGTTTTGCACCCGGTACATTCAATTGAAGTTTGAAATCGAATTATCGAACTACCGCGCCATTTTCGATTCTCACACCACAAACACATGACTGACCTGGAATTTATTGTTTTAACCTAAACTCTGGGTGCCCTTATTTTGACACGGGCAGCTAGTAGTTTCGGTTTTGCAGATTTATATTCATAGGATCCTGGTTTACAGCTGGAACGATATCCGGAAAGCTTTGTATCCGTATATCTCCTTCTAGTTGTGTATTGTATTATTTTCCGCTGCTACGTATTTAAATGTAGGAACTTCGATAGAAAAATAGAATTTTTATATATTGAACTTCGATAGAAAAATATGATTTTTATATATTGAACTTCGATAGAAAAATATGATTTTTATATATTGAACTTCGATAGAAAAATATGATTTTTATATATTGAACTTCGATAGAAAAATATGATTTTTATATATTGAACTTCGATAGAAAAATATGATTTTTATATATTGAACTTCGATAGAAAAATAGAATTTTTATATATTGAACTTCGATAGAAAAATAGAATTTTTATATATTGAACTTCGATAGAAAAATAGAATTTTTATATATTGAACTTCGAAATAAAAATATGATTTTTATATATAGAACTTCGAAATAAAAAATATGGTTTTTATGTATCAAATAACAAAGTAAAAATTCGATTTTTACATATGTAGTGGCTACGGGCAACGAAGACGACGAGGATGCGATAGCGATGAAGATTTCTATCAATGAAGAGTCATGGAGCTAGGATAGCTATAAGTGAGAACTTCTCACCTTTCAATTTTATTTCTAGTTATATATATATACTAGGATGCAGACGGTGCTTAGTAGCACCCGACACAATCATCCACAGACCATGGACTTGTTTGTTTGGCTGTTTGGTTATTGATTGTGATATTGGTTTGAATGTGGTTTGTGGTGTGAGAAATCGAATCGATAAATTGGTTAGGATTAGACGTGCGCCGTTATAAGGCGAAGGAGTAAGGCTAGGTTAGACACTTACTCCAAATTTTGTGGTTTGCATAATAAAATCGATATGATTGATGTGTGAATGGCGTGGGCCTTCACTAGACCGGGGATAAGGCTAGGCCTCGTCCCGTTTCTAGTATCGTGCCGTTATGCCGCCGAAATTTTCTATAATATGTTAAAAAAATAAAAATATCATTTTTATTAGAAATGAATAAAATAACATATTCATTTACAAATCAAAACGATTTGTTGATGTACACCCATTTCACTGATATGGATTGGGACGATAAATTTTACACATCGCCCAACAGCACAAATAAAATAGGTGTTTGATTGTTTGAAACCCCACACGGGTGTTGGGATGAAATTTGAAGTTCACTCATCCTGATTGATTAAATATGTCGATCAATCGTTTGACAGGCTGTTATAAGCGTTGAATATCTATATTTGATGCTTATACAGTGTAGTGCACTTTGGTTGATGGTTGATTATTTTTCAATGCTATGATATACATGTGTTGTATGAAAATCCATATAATTAACTTTATATGGTAATTGATTGGGCCTCATTCCAATTTGAAAAATAAAGAATATTATAAAATAAAAGTTCATGTGTTGACAGTACTCATTCATTGAGATTGGTCATGTGTTGAACGAAATATTTTGATAATAACAACTATTTTGAAAAAGAAATATTTAGATTGACGCCATTTTGACGTAAACGATATTTATATTGAATTGAAAACGATTTCGAAATGAATTGAATTGAAAACGATTTCGAAATGAATTGAATTGAAAACGAATTCAAATTGAATTGAAAATGAATTGAAATGAATTCAAATTGAATTGAAATTTGAATTGAATAGAAATGAATTTTGAAACGATTTTATAAAGAAGAATTCAATTTTGATTTGAATTGAAAAGGAAGTTGAAATTGCTTTGGAAACGAATTTAAAACTATTTATAAAATTCGTTTTAAATAGAAATCGACGAAGTATATATTATATATATATATTATATATATAATATAATGGCCTAAATAGAACGCGCCGCGCCGCGGCAGTTCGTGAATTTCGACCATTTATTTCAAATGGACATTACGGGAGATCCGACCGTCGGATTCTCCTAAAACCGGAACCATTGGGTTCGTATCGAAAAGAGCTTTCTAACGAATATTAGAAATTTGAAATCTAACGGTTGGATTTGGAATTATGTCCAAATCAAATTCGAAAAAGGTCGCTGTAAGTGCAGTTCGATGGCCATTGATGGAAATCGACTGTACGGGCCTTGATAAAATTATTAAAAATAGTGATAATTTGTGTAAAATCATAAGAAATGATTTAGAAAGAATTGGGATGAAAAACTCCCTATTTGAAAAGATAAAAATAGATTTTTATCGAAATGAACTAGTTTTGAACTAGAATTAAAATTCTATTTATTTTTAAATAAATAAATTGAATTAGAAAAGGGTTTAAAAATAACCAGAATATCCAATGATTGCATTGGAGTGGATTTGAATCGAAATTGTCTTCGGAATATTTCGATGTTGGAATTCGTGATTATACAGGTGTTGTTATGGGAATTTGAAAGATATATTTGTATCGTTATTTCCAATACGACATTTGTTAATCGTAGAATTTGATATTGAATATAAGCCGATATATTTTCTATTCAGAGCCTTATATTGAATATCAAATGTGATTTGGGTTTGTCGTGAATGGTGTCTTCACTAACACTGTTCTTGAACCCAGTTGAGAAATGATTAAATCTTTTTATTTAGATTTAATGAAGTGTACCAATTAAATAATATTTAATTGGAATTGAATTGATATTGATTTTTGGGTTTATCGTGGACAGTGTTTTAAATAACACTCGTTCTTTAACCCGATCATTAATGAAACGTGATTTTGGGTTGTCGTGAACGGTATCTTCAATAATACAGTTCTTAGACCTAAAGGAGTTAAGAAAATTAGAAACTAACTGGAGATTAGTTAAGTTGAATAGTTTCCGAGGCATTGATCTGATGTTGGTTTCGGCCTTCGGGATTAATACTTAGGGAATTGCTCACTTGCTAATTTACAATTAGGGACTGATTGAAATGTGATGTGATTTTGGGTTTACCGTGAACCGTGTTTTAAATGACACTGATTCTTTAACCCAGTCACAGATTAAAACTAAGTGGAGTTTTAATGAATCTTTAATTAGATTGAAATAATCGAAATGGAGTATCACCAGTTTTGCTCCAGGCGATAGTTAAATCTTTAATTAGATTTGAACGTGAAATGGTAATTGAATTTACCGATAACACTGAGGTGTTAGATATGGAGTATTACCAGTTTTACTTCATGGGATAAATAGGTTGGGATTGGGAAATTAAAACCAATGATTACTTCGGTAAGGTTCGTTAATCTCGACTAGTTGAATCGAAATTCAAAAGAAGAATAAATTCAAGAAATTTATCTTGGATAAAATTAATGGGAACATTTCCCTATGAATGTGAAATTTAGAAACTAACTGTCGGTTAGCCAAGTAGAATGGTTTTCTGGATATTGATCTGATGTTGGTTTCGGCCTTCGGGGTTAATATTTGGGGAATTATTCTCTTGATTAATTTACGGTTAGTGACTAATGAATTGGAATGAGGCGTATGTTGTGTTTGTGTAACACTTATTTAAATATACGAGAGTTATTCGGAAAGACCGGGTTTATCCCATTCTGAATAACTGATACGACGATAAGTCGAAGATGAAGACGATGGTCGAAGACCGGAGGTCTTCACGTCGTTTGGGTAATTACTGATGATCTTGATTGGGCTGTACACCCAAGAAGATGGAAACGGTTAGTGATCGTCCAGACGTACTTGGAGATCGATGGATATGCGGGGTACTAGGTGCCTCCGGTTTCGTTCAGACCCAGAACGGACTTGTAAATGGACTGTGTGTCCGACATCGGATTTCATTCTGTGTGACTGATATCGGTTGCATAGGATGGTTTGCCTGTGTGGCATGCTAAGATGAAAATGATCAAGGCTTCTGTTGAAAAGCAAAGTCTTGTGGTGATGATCAAAGCACGGCCTTTGTGGCGTAGCTTTGTGTAACGTTTACCTCGCGTGTTTCACACCCGGTATGAACCAAAAACGGGAGACGGACCTTAGGGAGGACTTGCGTTTCTTTCTAGCTAGAAGTGGCGTCAGTGGTTTTACGCGCCCTGACGAGTTTGACTTATGTGGTTGTTGCGGTTGCGAGGCGCCTCGGTTATATCAGTTTCGGCCGAATGCATTATGGTCGGCTGACGGACCAGACTTACACCCCATAGGGTGGAGAGACGTATTGTTCAGGCATTTTAATCCACATCGGTGGACCGGCCCTGACGATCCAAAGGCTTGACTGAGTACTTGCCTGAGACATGGGCTAGATTGTCTCGAATCGGTTGAGGACTATCTTTTGCCTCGGTTCATAGACGGAAATCCAATTTCCAAATACGTGACTTTGCGGTTTTATTTGTAAACCTATATATGGCGACATGATATATGGTACCCATGCTGCCTATGATTGATACTTATGATTTGAAGTTGCTTTATACACTATGCACTTATAGTAGTATCAAATGATTTGTTTTAAACGTATCAAGCATTCTTTGGCTGTTATAAGGGAAAACCCTATCCCCCGGCTTGCGTTTGCATTGTGTGATAGGACCTGGGTCTTATAACAGCTTCATTTTTCTTTATTTAGCATTGCGCTGTTTGTTTTATGCACTGGTATTCTTGGGAGGAAACCCGTTCCGTGTTATACGGCGTGGTCCCTTGATTTACCTAATGATTTAAAATAAAGATAACTGTTTTAGTTCTCACACCAGTCACATGACTGACCTGGAGTTTATTGTTTTAACCTAAACTCTGGGTGCCCCTATTTTGACACGGGCAGCTAGTAGTTTTGGTTTTGCAGATTTATATTCACAGGATCCTGGTTTACAGCTGGAACGATATCCGGAAAGCTTTGTATCCGTATATCTCTTCTAGTTGTGTATTGTATTATTTTCCGCTGCTATGTATTTAAATGTAATTTAAATCTCTGATATTTCTGTGTAATATTCATTCATGCTCTGTATATTCTTGTAATCTGATGCATTGTTGTAATATACAATGAAATGTTATTCTGTATGAGTTCTGTTGTGGCTTGTTCTCGAACTATCCGACGCTTTCCTTTACGGGGAAGTTACGGGTTTTCACAACAAATGAGCACGTTATACAAATTATACGATCATGGTTTTTATTTAAATTAATTAAACCTTAATTAACTATTAATTTACCACTAATTGCATGTTTTATATAATCGACCATTATTATTTCCTTCTTCCACGCTCTGCTACTGTTCATCGCGACATCCTCCTCCTCAACCTATGCACCACTGCATCTCACCCCTCTCGGCCATCTGAACAACACCACTAGCATGCGCCGACCTTCCCTCTCTGGCCTGGCCTCGACCCAAAACACGACTTTACTCTTCCTTCTTATTTACAATGTCCTCCACCACACACTAACTGCTCACGGCACCAACATCCTGACCCCGACCCGACCCTACCAACCGAACGGCCTCCGACAACTTGACCTATGGTTGGCACAACTCTGAACTCGAGCTCCTCTACTAGCCATAAAACAGAAACCTAGTTCTCCATTTGTAACACCCCACATCCATTAATGTCACTCACAAAGGGAATGCATTAACTTCCATGAAGCGTATTTAGTGTATAGAACAGAATATAACAAGACAGATATAAATAATGGTACTTGAAAATTTTAAAACAACTTTTATTGCAGTGGAGAAATAGTTTGATTACAACAACTTCATAAACCAAGTACACTTAATATCCATATTGATAAATTGTTTCAGAGTACATAAAATAAAAAGCACAAACCCCAACACAAGTAGCCATAAAAGAGATGAGCTGAACTTTACTTTCAACAATCCAAGCACTTCCAAAAGAGAGAGAAAGAGATCCGAGATCAAGTTCCACTAGTACTAGTCCTACCCTGAGAACCTGGGGGGGAGGGGAGGAAGGAAGAAAAGAGGCGAAAACCAGGGGTTTGGACATAAAGTCTGGCGAGTATAATAACTTTAACAATATAATTAGTAAAGTAACTAGGATAAGGCATAAACTGGTAAGATAAGATATGACCATGAAACAAGTGGGCATGACAAAGCAAATAAGAGGAATATTCTGGCGTTAATCTCATTCCTAATCACTATAGGATAATTACTATACTGCACCACCATAGTCACCCTAAAAGTTGATCCCGCCTACAGAATTTAATAATGATAATGGTAGTTTCGTGTACCCCTAATTGCCTTCATAGGTGTCGTCTGCCCCTATCTCCACTAGTTGTACACACTACCCCCATTCGATCGGCTCCCTAACTCGTAGATACCCATACTGGTCCCACAGTGGGGTGTATCACTCCCCAAAGTGGCAACCCGATACCACCAAAGATGCACGACTTATATCTACACGATGCAACAACATCTTACCTACCAGCCCGGGCCCACACACGCACATGACCCCGTTGGACTTGCGTTGCCACCGCTAACCCGTTTTGACCTCTTACAATCAAATCCGGTAAGCGTGTCCCGTCCTCGACTTGGGTCGAGCTCACAAAGATACTTAGGTTTGAAAAGGGCCCCAATGCTTGACACAAACCTTCAATCTATGCTTGGTCCCCAGTAAGGTTTCCCCACTTAACCCCATTCTTATTCATGTCTTCTTACATGTTTCAATCTTGGTTAAGTGCATCTAATCGTATTTCACATGCCACCCAAGGCACCCATTTAATTTCACATGCCACCCAAGGCACCCACTTAACCCCCATGTCCCACCACATGTTTATCTCGTTAAGTGTTACTTAATTCATTAGAACTGTAACCTTGTAAAGACCTCCCACATTAGGCTGACATTTGAGGTTGCTGGATTTGTCGGGCGGGTCCGGGCAGTCTTATACCACAAATGAGCCTAACCTCGTGTCTTTACAATTGTTACGCATTTAATTTGTGCCTTTGACCTCTCACATTAGACTAACATTTGTGGCTGCTGGATTTGCCGGGGGGGGGGGTCCGGGCAGCCTTACACCACAAAAGAGTCTAACCTCGTGTCTTAGGCGGTTAATTATTACACATCTTTATTTAACCCCATATTGGATTAATATCCCTATTCAAATTTGTCAATAAATTCCAAATTTATTTATGTCCATAATTGTCTCTTAAAATTATGTCCATAAATACCAATTATGCCAATTAATGTCTCAAATTAATTATATGCCTTTTAAGGCCATTTTATGCCAATTCATAATTTATGTATATTCAATATTATCCCATCATCCCCACGTTATTCGTACGTTTTCATATGACATATGTTAGACTCGCAAATAGTCTAACTTATAAAAAGAAAAACAACATCACATAACACATAAAATAGATCTAAGGATCATGACATAAGATTACATAGACAATAACTTGCATATGAATTTCATTCAAGCTAGCATATGATATAAAACTAGCATAGGTAATGGGCATAAACTTGCATAACTTATGTACTGCTATAGATCCAAACATAATGGTGTGAACTTGCATATGGATCTAAACATAAAGATGTAAACTTGCATATAGATCTAAACATAAAGATGTAAACTTGCATATGGGTCTAAACATAAAGATGTAAACTTGCATATGGATCTAGACATAAAGGTTAATGTCACATAAACTAGCATATGCATATACATGTCTCACATATATTTTAACAACCCAAATTTTCATAAGATTCATACATGAATATATGATCCAATCATCACAAACTTGCATAAGATATATGATTCAACTTGCATAAGATTCACATAAGAACTAACATATGATCCAACTTGCATAAGATTCACATAAGAACTAACATATGATTCAACACCACATACATACATATAATTTACATCACATGATTCAAAATCATATTCTCATAATCCCAATTATATCTTATCATAATTAAATTAATTAATTAATTTGTGAAAGCTATCATACGCACAATTAAAAAGAATAGTCTTGTCTTTCTGGGATCTGTGTTCTGAAACTGAATTGCTTGCCTTTGATGTAGACTAATCATTATTTAGATTTTATTTGATTTTGATTCAAGCTTCTATCTTGCTTTAGGGTTGAAAGTGTATGGCAGCTACTCTAGGTTCTCCATTGACGGCATGGCGGCTCTTGTTATGAATTAATGTGATTAGGGTTAGGGGTTTAGGAGTGTTTTTATAGAAGTTTAATTTAATAAGAGCCGTCGGATTAACCTAGGGATAATCAGAACCATCAGGACCACTGAGATGCCACATCAGCCCTTAGGGCGAATCGGGCCACGGGTTGACAGCCAAACACCCTGGATCGAACCCTAGTCGACCCAGTAGGCGGGTCGACTCCAAAAATGGTGCGGTTCGGCTATTCCCCCTCCCGATTCGCTGTTTTGAACTTTTTTTGAAATATATAAATATATATATATATTTCTCTCATATGCATACAAACTTCAAGGCTTAATAACTTCTTCATAAGTTATCCATTTTATGCAAACCAAATGTCTATCTTGACCCAAAAATTTGAGACGAACATAATATCGCAACCCATCTCACTTAATTCTTCTTCTAAAAATTAGGTATACTTTAATTTGTGAATTTTAATGTTATAAAATTACAGGGTGTTACACCATTTATCTCCCCTTAACCGCCAATTGAGGCCACCGCGTTGCCCCATATTCTTCTTGTGCCTCGGCCTCACCACCAACTTTAACTTCTTCATTGATGACATTAGCCAAATCGAAATAGTTGAGGAGATTTTGATTTATTCCTAGATGAAGGTTTTATGTTTTATTACTTTGGAATTGAGCTTTTGCTCCTTTTATTTATACTTGTTATGAAATAAAATGAAGAATGGAAGATTAGATTGTGCATTGGGTGCATTTTCTACAGGTCCCTATTAACTTTTTAAATTAGGCTCACATCCGGTTATAAACTTATTGTAAATTTAGTCCCTATTTTTCAAAAAATCAACAAAAAAATAAAAATAAAATATAAAAAACTCATGTAAATTCGTAATTAATTAAAACAATTGATCGTGAAAAAATTCAGATAAAAAATCATAAAAAACAACGTAAAAATCAAAAATTACATAAAAACAACGAAATGCAGTAAAATGCATTAAAAGATGCATATAATTCAATTAGTTGCATACATGTATGCATCTATTTCAATTCTACGTCAAAACTGCAGTATAAACGCATACATGTATGCACATATTGTAAATACATACAACTTTTCATGCATTTATTTAACAACTGCATACATGCATGCAATTTGTTCACTTTTGCATTTTTTTGACATATATGCACACATGTATGCAGTTATACAGAAAAACTGCATATATGTATGCCGCTATTCAAGAGGTGTGCGTAAATATGTGCATGTGCATTCATATAGTTGCATATATGTATGAAACTATTTGCAATAGTTGCATACATATGCAACTATTTTTTTCTTTGCGTGGACTTCTGGATTTTAGAATTTTTTTTTTTAGTTGGAAGGACATTTTTTTTTGGCTGAAATACATAGAAGGCGGAATGTTTGAAGTAGCAGGCGGAAGTTTCAGACGACAACTAAAAATAGGGGGAAGGATTGAAAGTAAACATAACAGGGACGTGGCGTGTATTTCAATAAGTTTTAGGGACCTAAGCCTTATTTTCACTTGTGTATTTATAGAAGGAACATAGGGTGTCATTTTCAAGGGAGTACAACATGATCGACATGTTTGTTTTCCTGGGTCTACGTCTATTTTTCTTTGGGCCAGTCTTAGGTTACTTAGGCATGTTCAAAGGTCTGCACGAAGAAGAAATGCATGTACAGGGATTTTTTGAAGATATTAGCACATGGCTGCTGAGTGAAATTTTGCTCTAACATGCGTAGGGATTCTAAATTGGAATTTGCAAAGATTTTGAATAGACTTTAAGGTGCTTTTGTCGTCAACTACTGAAAATATTTATGGAGATTTTAGGCTAACATATGAAATTAACGTGAACACATTTGATATGATTTGTCGGGCGAAGAAGAGTTATGCTGAGATTTTTATAACATGCTTCCGAGATTTCCTTCGAAGATTTGGTCATGATTTATCTGGATTACATGAGATTTTGATCTGGTTTCAAAGGATGTGAGATTTTAAGCGATTTGGCTTAGATTTATTTAAAAATTTATTGAAAGCGACCCAGATTTGATTATTTATCACACAACTAATGTTCGACATTTTAAATTCATACGATCTTGTATGAACTTCGATCTGACGAAATTCGAAATCCTGCAGTAACTTAATATTTCAAACAAGATGGAACTGGTTCCTTCGAATTCCGAGATTGTTTGTAAAATCGTTATTTTAATTTCAAATGGCTAAACAATATGTGTTTATATTGCACATGGTCAGAAAATAATCCCAATTGACATGAACTTGGAAATCTTACAATATTTAACCATTACGGATTTTATAAAATTAGTTTCATTGAAATCCGAGGTTGTTTGAAAAATAGTCCATTTTAAAGGTCTAATTTGAATTGATACCAATCAATTTCAAAACAATTCAATATAATAATAAATTAATATTATCGCATATATTCGGATAGAATTTCATATAGCTTCAAAATAAACTACTTTCGATTTCAAATATTGAAATTCCAAGTTAAAACGATATAAATTTATAATGAATCCCTTTTATTTTATATGTATAAGTCGTTATGGTTTATAAACGATTCCATAGCGACTTTCTGAAAATTTGATTTGGACATAACTAAAAATCTACAAGATCTAAACTCAATTTTTCTCTTTCATTGGAAAATTATTGTCTAATAGATTCGGCTGATTCTTGTTTCAAAGAATTCTGACTTATATTAGACCATGTACGTCCATTTAAAGTTCAAAACGTAAAACTACGAACTATCGCCATGCTACGGGCTCATTTATAATTTAATTGTAAATTATACGTTCAAACTTCATTTAATAAACGAATTCATTATTATAATTCAATCTAACCTGAATTAAATTCTTTTATACTGCCAATTCGCAATATATTGCAAATCCAACTAATTCCGGCTATTCAGAATTAAATTATTATTTTATTACTCAAATTGAATTAATATTCAAAATCATTGAATTCAAGTTATTTAATTTATCAAATCTACATTAAAAATCAAAATTTTAAAGTATAATTAAACGATTAAAAATCCAGGTTGTTGCATATTTATTTATATTTATTATACTACAAAATCCAACGTCTTAGAAGAGATGTGGTAGAAATTATTTATATTTTTGTTCAATTGCAATTCTAGAAAAGTAACATTATATTCCCTAAAATAACATCATATAAAAATCTAGAAAAGTGACAATAACTTATCCCCAAAAGAGATATTATATACTATTACTATACTCCAGATGTAGTGGTTTTATTTCTTACATTTACCTTTTATTCAGCACATCTAATTTTGTTACTGTATTTAAATTTTGAAATGACATTATAAAGTAGTTATAATAAAAAAATTAGCAGGGGTATTTTGTGTTATTATAAAAATAGTAATTTTGTGAAATATTGTATACTGACATGACATTCCAAAAGAATATGTATGTGTGTATTGAAAAAGAAATGTTTGACTCAAAACCATTGATAATAAAATATCTCTAGATGATATTTATATATTTCGGAATGATAAAGTGCCTTTAGAAGAAAATTGCTTATATATTTGGTAATTTTACCAAGCCAACTAAAAGCATAGAAATTTGGTTATGAAGGATTTATTTGTAGCTTAGTTCTGATTCAAAGTCAAAATTAGGAATCGTTTATTGTGTAACATACATTTCATTATAACTATATATTAGACCTTCTAAATAGGTAATATATCAAACTATCTCTGGAACACACTATTCTAAGTTCACATATCTAATTATATCCTAAAGATCACATCCTTAATTATTTTGTAAGAAATATTAGATGTATATCCATTTCTTGAAGTAATACATGTAAATATTCAACTAAATAGATAATATATAATAAACCATTTTGTTCAAGCTTTCTGCCTCCTATGACGTCTAGGTAGTCGCCTCCCTCTTCCACTTCGTTTCTTCACTTTTCCTCCTACGTTTGTCTCTAAAATCACCATCGCTCTCATTTTCATCTGGTTTTATACCTTACCCTAGCTTACGTTTTTGTGGGCTTTAAGCTCTCTGATTCCCTCTCTCAGATCTAGTTTTCCCCAGATCTGATTTCTCGTTCCTCTTTATCCAACCCTTGTTTCATCGCCAAGCTTACTCCTTCAACTTGCTTTTCCCATGCCTAATCATCGCGTCTTCCATCGATTAACTCACTTGAGTTCCTCACTGCCTAAGACACTCCTTCGTCTGATTTTCTCACGTGACCCATGGCAACTGCGCCTTTCTCCTGTCCATCCTATGACTCCCTTTTGTTTGTGATTCTCTACCCATCGAAAGGCAGGCCTTTGGCTGTGTACGACGTGCTGTGTGGTGTAGCTTGTATCCTTCTTCTTTGGTGAGTTTTTGGTTGGGTCAGGATGTGTTTGGCTTTGGTTGATCTGTTGTATGATTATTGTCAATGTTTGGTTAATTAAAGTGTTGTGCGTCGTCTTGACTTGTTAAGTTTCTATCGTGGTGGCTTGCGGTTAGTGTTTGGAGTGTTTACAGCTGCTGGTGGTGGTTTCGAGGAGGGTTTCTCTGGTTTGCTTTATGTTGAGTGCAGGGTCGGTCTTGTATCATTGTTGTAGGTTTGTTTCTCATGTCAATTGTGTCATTATGAAGCTTCCTATCATAGTCATGGGCTTCCCTATGATTTGAAGTATTTTTGTCACTAAACTGGACATCTTGCCTTCAATAGCCTGCTTTATGCATGTGACCTCACGTCCGTTAATGTCACTCATTAAGAGAATGCATTAAGTTTTGTGAAGCGTTATAGGTAAACAGAAACAGAAACAGAAACATTACAAGACATATATATATAATAGCAGCAGAATTTAAAATTTTATTAAGAAAAAAAAACATTGTAGTTCAAAACATGGTTACATCATATGTCTGAAATGCATAAAACCCGGTGCATAATTAAAACTTCTGTCTTGCACTTAAAACATCAGAGTACAATAATAAAAGAAGCATAATCCCCAAAACATATCCATACTAGAGAGATATGAAATCAAGCCATACATCTAAAACTGCTCCAAGCAAGATGAAAGCAGAGTCCTAATCAAGCTTGAGTATTTCCACCTTGAGAACCTGGGGGGGGCAACGGAAGAGAAAGAAGAGGAAACAAAAAAGTTCAGACGTAAAGTCTGGCGAGTCAAGTTACTTTTAGCACATAAATAAGTTAAAGTGGATAAGAGAGATAACATCATAAAAGGCAGGTATGATAAGGTAAACAGGATAAACATGATGGAATATATTGCGCTTCTCTAATACTTTCTCTTTCTCTACACCGATACTAGTATAACCAGAATGAGATGATCCCAACAACTAAAAGATGGTAGACTTAGGCGTACTTCTAGTGAGAGTTTGACCCCATACAATTAACAGGCAACCCAACATACAAGAGTTACCCTTAAGGATAATAACGGGCTCCTAAACATACCGGAGTCTAGAAGTACCCAAATAACTACCCCAATCGATCGGCTCCCTACTCCAACGATACCTTGTGCTGGCCCCACATTAGGATGTATCACTTCCTACAGTGGCAACCCTTCATTTCTAGGATGTGCACAGCCATCTCTACATGTGTCACGACATCTAAACCTCCTCTGCCGGATCCATGCACACACATGACCCCGTCGGAATGCGCCGCCCACACCACCCCTTCATTTGGATCCCTTACAATCAGCCCAGTAAGTATACCCCGACTCCGACCTAGTTCGGAGTACTTGTTTGATATCTATATATGGGTTACTGACTGAACCGGGTCCCACACGCAAGATGATGCAAGATCCCCCCATGCTTGCATCCCCACTAGGTTTTCCCCAAGTTATGCCATGCCAGAGTAAAAGATTTCATAACCCCATCGATTAAGTTTGTGGGCCTATATACACTACACCAAAACAGGGGATTCCCAATGAGTATAAGTGTCACTAGTAATTTACGTGACACTTATATGTGTCACTGTGAAGGGGTCGGGAATATTCGCAATGCTTATAAGCGTTGGCGAATATTCATTTACAACGCTTATAAGCGTTGGTAGATATTCATTCACAACGCTTATAAGCGTTGGCAAATATTTGTTCCTAACACTTATAAGCGTTGGTAACATTATATTCGCAACATTTATAAGCATTGATAACATGTAACACTTATATTTGCATACAGGATAGCGTGGGCGCTATTTAATATTCATTCAGCTATGATATTATCTCAACATAGCAACATGTAGCAAAATCAATAAGAACAAAAATCCATATTCGTGGCAATAACAAAGTATGAACTAAAAAAATTCAATACATAAAAATACTAAATTCAATACATATGCAAATTATAACCAAATAATCATCGAGAAAAAGTATCCAATTGCATAGTAAGAACAATACATAATTAACAAAATACAAGACATTTCTCATATTTGAAGTCTACAAGTACCTAATGTGAAACTCCAGCCATATAACGAAACCTACATCCAAAAATTTACATAGTTTATACCACCAATTTTTCTCTTTTTCTCCGCTTCTTCCACTGCTTCCTGCACGCATTTAATTAAATAGCATCATTTAAGTTTCAACTAGTAGTAAATATTATAAATTCAAAGTCATACCTTTTTAATTTTGACATGCCTTTTGTCTATTGAACTCGATGAAATTTTGCAATTTAATCTCCTTTTTAAGCCTTTTGTTTTCTTCAATAACCTCCAATGAAAATTCCACACCACGATCACATAATGGTTTGTCAATCCAGTGGATGAATCCATAACCTCTAAATGTTCCAGTGTTTGCACAAATAAAATATCGACGTCTGACGTTTTTATTCAAATAGCATGTTCTGAATAGTGGTTCAATTTTGCAACGACATAACAACCTTTGAGACTGTACTTCTCCAACATCGAATGTTGGCAGAGTTGGAAATCTTGTTGGTGTTGTCGGCCTAGTAGGCGGTGCCGCATTCTGAACACTTAATAATGCCAAATCTCTTTGTAAGCTTGACTCTATTCTCTCGTAAACGCTAAACGGAGTTGGTGTGTGAGATTCGGTTGAACAAACAATTTGGGGAGTATTGTCCGAATCGTCTGAATAGACAGACAGATAATGCCGTAAGAAGTAATCACGATAATCAGTCGAAGTCCTTGAGTAGGAGGACATCTGCAAAAAATAAATAAACAGCAACAGTATCAAGATGGATGTATGTTTAAAGCGTACATGTTTTAAAATGGTTGTTGTTAACTTAGCTTTAATGCCTCATTAAATAGTTTCTAATGATAACTGCTCTGGATTAAGCACATGATTAAAAAATAAATATGTACATTTCTTCTATGGAAGTGATACATTAAATAAAAATTATTTTAGCAGCAAAGCTTATTCACCTAGGTGTTCATATCCCCCTCTCTCTCGTTTTTTTTTAACACTGAATAAACTTGATCCAATATATATTAGTATTTAGTTCAAACACTGGCAACATTCACTTGTCTAACAAAACAAACATTCATAAACAACAATCAATTTGGGGTAAGCTATTCTGGATTCTACATATTTTATTTTATTTTGCCTTTACCTTTTTACTGTAACCAAAAACATGTGTTCTAAATACACAGTAATCCAGTAATTCATATTCAAGCATTTGTATTCAAAAGAAATATTCAGCCATTCAATACTAAGAAAGCTTTTAAACATAAATTTCTCAAACTATATTTTAACAATTCTAACAATAATATTTCCATTGTTTATATCCAACCCATGCACTTAGTATAATAGCACTTAGGGTATTACCTGCACTTAGCTAATACTGCTTGAATTAGTACATTAACAAACACCTAGGGTATTACCTGCACTTAGTTGGTACCAACTATGCTGCCAGTATGAAAATGCAAAAATATTTATATAAGGATATACTGCTATACCTGGTTCAATGGCATTATTTTAAACCATTGTATGTTATTTTTCAACTGGAATAGGGCTTGGTCAACAAATAGAAGGTATAAATTCTTTTAGATATTTAGAACATTATTTAATTTATTTCTCCATGTATATCATATGGAGTAGTAGGAGTAATTTTTGAGCAAAGTTAATTTATCCATAGTTAGAACTGTATTTGATATCACCACCGATGCTTTCTCATACATCCACTAACTCTTTTGTTTTTTAGTCTAAACTGTGTTTCGGAGTAAAAAGAGAATAATAGTCAATACTCTAGTCTTGAAAACAGAAACTTATGATCAAATTTTGAGCTTTTGACAGCAATTTGACTTATTACTAGTTCAGGATTTAGTTGTACATGGACAACTTCCATCGTAGTTGCCAGAAAGATTAACATCTCGCAATATGAATTCCATTTTGATTTGACTCACCAATTCTAATTCAGACTAGATCTGATAGTTGCAGTTGAGAAAAACACTTCAAAAAGTATTGAAATGAAAAGATACTCATAGGATCTAAACACTGATGAACACAATTTCAAAAACTGAGTTGCAGAGGATCTAAACACTGATGAAATCAGTTTCAAAAACCGACTTTGCAACTCAGTTTTCAAAACTGACTTTGCAACACAGTTTCGAAACAAAAAATGCACAACAGGCGAAAACTGAGTTGCAAACTAAAGATGCACAACAGGCAAAGGATGAATATCAACAAGCAGCATGAATGGACCTAGAATGAAACAACCAAATCTTTAGAGATGGAAGCATAAAATAGTGACTCAAATTAATATTGGTATGTTATTATCAATTATTATTGGAATGTTATTATCCGTAAAGAGCTCTCATGGCCATTTATCAATTAAAGAACTAGTAACTTTTAATGATGTTAATACAAAAGGCATACTTACATTCAATGCTCAACATCCATTCAAGAGCAAGAAGAAATGTTATTCTTTCCGGGCTGTGTTGGCCACGATCAACATAATCACCAAAAGATAATCGATGTACCTGAATCAGTACATGTTCAAATATCAAATTATGTATCAGATTTGATGTTTAAAATTTAAACTGAGCATTGTAGGTTCAGTTCTACTGGGCCATCAGGCTCAATTAACTGAGCCCGATGGTTGGTAAAGCTGAGCATACAAGGCTCAGTTTAAACTGAGCTGAAGCCCAGTTTTACTGAGCCATAGGCTTAGTTTAAACTGAGCTCGATGGCTCGATAAAACTAAGCCATAGGGTCAGTTTAAACTGAGCTCGATGGCTCGATAAAACTAAGCCACTCGGCTCAGTTTAAACTGAGCAGAAGCCCGTTTATTCATATCTTTGAAGATAAACATATAAACTGGGATTCGACATCTAAACTTCTACAACAACTGTACACAAAAGAACTCAAAACTTGTAGTGTTAACAAATATCCCTATGTAGAAATATAAACATATATATTCATTTGCCTAATGGATTAAAAGCACAGTTTGACTTGCAGTGAAAATTTTTGAAGCTCCGCCTAAAAGAAGCGCAAGTAACAGGTAAAAAACTAATGACGCTTATGACATGGAATGAAATAGAAGAGGAATGAATACATTTTCAAAAAATAAACAACTAAGAAAGCAAAACAATCAAACAAAATCTGCAGCCCCAACCACCGTAGGAACAAACTCGATTCTCCATATATAATCCAATAACCAATCCTACCCACTCTCCAACTCCTCTCCTCAATCGTCGTCGCTTTCACCATCAACCACAATTTACACATGGTGAAAGGGAACTTTCAATAGCTTAGTGTACTAGGCTAATATCCTAACATAATAATTTGCAGTGTTTGATGGTTTGTTTTGAAAACAAATCTTATATATTCAGAATCCTTCATTTTGCAGCAATCGAATTGAACAGGAAATTAAATCTAGAAACAAGTCTAAAATTGAAAGTACAATAGAATTGTTAGCTACTGTTAACAGAAACCATATTTTTAAAGGATTGCATGTCTCTATGTACATGCATCGGTGTTCAGTTAATTTCAAAAAGTTTAGCGTGCTCATTCCTAGTTTGTTCTGTGAGAGGCTACAATACATCTCTTTTCTGAAATCCTTCACAACTCATGGGATAAAGAGTGCAGTATATATGTGCGTAGGAATGCATCTGTGTTTATTTTGAATTTCCTTTCAAGTGCAGTAACAATTCTTAAATTATTATTGTGTTGAATACCATATAAAAGAACAACACTATATAAATACACTGCTGTTTTTTTATTTAGCAGGTTGCAAGTAATACTATCACCGAAGTAACACGGTACAAATTTAGAAGATTCAACAATATTATTTGAAATTGTTATACAAAAATGTCAGTAGAAATTCTTATTTCTATCGATAGGAGGAATAGTGAGAAGATTTGTCTTCCTAAACTGAAGCCGGAGAAAACTTCTAATTAGGGACGATGGGATGTTGAAGATCCAACAACTAAACTCTGGGAAGAATAACGAAGAAGGCGATGAGAGTTTATACGGAGTCTAAAGGGGATACAAAGGGATGAAAAAATAGTTCAGATTCAAACAATGGTATTCTAACCCAAAATCGATGAAATTATATACCTGAAATCGAAGTTCAAACGATGTTCCCTGAAGCCAAATCGATTCTTCCCCAAAATTCGATTCTTTGATGTCGTAACGGATTTGAATACTTTAAGCTTAGCGATCGTTTGATGCCAGAACGAATTCGAAACGGCTTTGGGATCCGATATTATTTTAATTTTTTTGGAAACCGTGGGAGTTTCTGATTTAGCGGCCGTTCTTTGAGAAAGCGTTGGCCAAGGGAAATGAGAAATGGAAATAGGGTTCTGGATGTTAGTTTACCTTTTTACCCTCAGAAACCAGACCTACCAACACGAATAAGCGTTGGCAATAAAAAAAATGTAATTATGTATTTTTGCTAACACTTTTTTAATATAGCAACGCATATTATTGTTACAACCTTGCAACACAAATAAGTGTTGGCAATTGTGAAAAAAAAGGGTTACCAAATGGCCATTATGGTGTAGTGATATAAATATCACCCACCGCCCTAAGATTTACGTAACCCTCCCCCTGATTAAATAATATTTACCTAACCCCTACTTAACTTGACTGGTTCATGTAACCCCCATAGATTTAAAAGTTAAGTACTACAGGTTAACAGGTTATCCCATTCACGTTGGCTTCTTTTCAAGTTACCAAGTTCCTCTTGCTTATTAATTTCATATATATAAAGCTTAATCCATTTAAACTTATTAATAAGCCCATCACATGTTATTCTCTAGATTGTAATCCAAAATCTGTAATCTAAAATATATTATGCCCGGATTTTAATTAACGAAAGTAACCCATAATTATTCATTATCTGTTTCCATTGAGTAACATGTTTTACTTAATATGAAATTAAGTATACTTCATCTCAATCCACCTGTTTTCTATTTAACATGGCACTACAACTTGTTGTGGTTTACTTATTAATTTAATTCTCTTAACTAAGGTTTAAAATAAGCTTCCTTTCCTTTTATTATAACTTTTGTTATAATTTCCACTTGTCCTTACGAGAAGCCTACCTATTATATAACATTGTAATTAACTACAATAGGTTATTTTCATTTATGTTTATTCCAATTCATTTCCATTAACTACAATTAGTATCATTTATTTCTATCCTTTTATATACATATATTCATATATATGTTTATGTAGTAGACCTCTCACATTAAGTTTGCAACTTGTGGATGCTAGATATGCTGGGTGGATCCGGGCAGACTTCTTCCACAAGTTGGACTTAACCTCATGTCTTAGCACGTCACGTGTTTATGCACTTAGACCCCTCACATTAGATTCACCACTTGTGGTTGTTGGATATGCCGGGCGGATCCGGGAAGACTTCTACCACAAGTGTAATCTAACCTCGTGTCTAAGCGCGGTTACAGTTTCTAATTAGTGTAAATCTACGCATGTTCATTCTTTAACAATGACTCCTACTTCATTATAGGTTTAAATGCCCCTTTCCCAAGCCATGTTCATCATGTATCGTATGCCCCAAATTTAGATCTTTTATCAAAGTTTGGTTTATGCCCCAAATTCATATTCATGTATTTCATTCAATTTATGCCCAAATTTCCGAATACAAGTTTTGCCCTAATTTTAACCTTTTCCCCTCGTTCCTAATTAAACACGTTTGCATATTTCAACGGCATGCCTAGGATCAAAGATAGCCTGGCTATAAAATAAAAAGGGAAGAGGACAGAATTGAACATAATAACAAGGTTGACATAAATGGCAAAAAATAGGCATAACAATTAATAAATATACAGTGACAAAGTTGGTCATAATGACAAGATAGGCATATAGGAGTGGATCTGATGAACATGCGATAATAAAACTGATTGTAATATCATAAACAGGCGTGATGAGATCTAAACAAAGAATCAGTTACCCAACTAATAACAGATCTACTGTGGCCATAACACTGCTTTAACCATTAACATCATAAGGATAAGCATGATGAGATCTAAACAATAAATTAGATCTATAAATAATGATAGATCTGACATGATTCAATAGGTATAGGCTTAGATCTAGTTCATAGTCATGTCAGAATAACTTAGGTACAAAGATTATAGCAGATCTGATATGATTAGAATAGTCACAGGCTTAGATCCAACATATAATCATGTCAAGATAATTTTTAAGTATTTAGATCTAAAAATAACGTAGACTCACGGTGATTGGATTTAGAAAATAGAAGAAAGATTGCAGATATCGAATCACAGATCTCTAAACTTGAATGACTTGATTACTGAAGAAAAAGACTTGATTTAATCTGGGAAGAGGCAGCATCTAGTTCTCCATTGTTTTAGAATGAATAAAACACTGAGAATAAGGTCTTATTTATAGCCTAGGGGTCACAAATCTGGTCAGAAAACAAGTCCACGTACACAGAAATGATCTTGGTTCGGATCTGGAGGGTGTCGACATGGGTGTTGATATGGGTATCGACACCGCCCTATGGTGTCGACCCATGGGTCGACACCCCTAGGGCGTGTCGACCCCCAACGCCTTCGAATTTGAACTGATTTGTGAATTCTGAGCATATTATATATATATATATATATATATAACTGGCTTATATGTATACAAACTTCAAACCTTAATATCTTCTTTATACGGTATCCGTTTTACGCAAACCAGTTGTCTATTTTGACCAGAATTCCAAGGAGACCGCAATAACGTGGTCTGTTTTACTTAATTTTGAATATTTAATCAAGTATTCTCTAGTTTATCATTTTTAGTGTTGTTAGAATTACGGGGTGTTACATTCTCTCATACTCAAAGGATTTCGTCCCCGAAATCTCTAAGTTAAGAAGAATGTATATCCTAACATCCACCACCCAGCAACTCATCCACCAATCACATGCATCCATTGTCCTTAAAGGCTTCTGATGCTTATATGAACATATGCAAGGGGGTGTGTGTGTATGTCCCGGTACCAATGCGAAAGATCAGGCAGTCTAATGATTCAGTTGACCTCCTTAATGCAAAGTATGTTAGTGCCATGAATCCATCATGTATGCGAACAATCCTATTATAACATGTAAGTTCAATATATGTGCACAATCATCCGCCCAAATGCAACATCCATATGATGACACATCCACTTTCATCCATAAAAACAGAAAAATGCACACACATCCATATATAGTGTGAGAGTGATTGAGCCGATCTAGTGCCCAATGTGTGTGTGTATGCATCCACGAGCAACCACTTGCATCTACTTGCATCCATCAAACATAAAATGTCTCAAACACATGTTTACATCCATGGGGATTTCTACCTAAAGGTCGAAGACTCGATCGATAGGATATAATTAAATGATAGAAACAAGCATGAATAAAAGCTTTGGAAAAAAAGTTAAGAATATTCCCTCGAAAAGAAAAGGGTATGAAGTGCGAATCTTGTCTTCAGTCTCCCTAGTTGCATCTTCTTGGTTATCTCCCCATTGAACTTTCATCAACTTGACTTCTAGGTTGCGCAACTTCTTAACTTCTGATCCAAGAATACGGGTAGGAACTCGTCTAATTGTCGCCTCCCTTTCCAACTCTACTTCTTCTGTAACAACCCGTATTTTTATAACATGTTAAAACAAGAAATCAAGGCAGAATTAAATTTTAAATTCAGAATCAGGGGAAACGGGTTACTCCACTGCGTTCATCTCGAAATTTTACATGAAATAGAGTCCGAGTTTTCGAAAATCGAAGTCCGGAGGAAGAAGTTATGGCCTATACAAGTTTCAGCAGTTTTCAGGCAGACTGGACCAGGGGGTCGACCATAGGGTCGACCTACCCCCCCCCCCCCCCCCCGGGTTGACCATAGGGTCGACCATAGTGCCGACCCCCCCACCTTACAGGTCGACCTGGTCGGCCTGGTTTGACCCAGAACTCATTTTTGAAGCCTGAGACGTGTTTTGACGGTCCGAATTGATTCTAGGGTTAATCTAAGGGCCTAAACTAGTTGCTACACCTATAAAAACATCCTTAGACCTAACCTAATTCATATCAAATCACCCTTACACTATTATCCTGTTGAACTCCTTCTTGAACCATGGCTGCCGCCCCCAAATTAAAGAACAAGCATTCAAACTCAATCCAATTCGAAGATTAAAGCTTGTACAATGATTCAAGACAATAAATCAACACTACTACAACGTTCTATGACAATTTCAGTTCCTAATTCACTAGCCATGCCCTGTAAGTTCTAGTTGTTTTTAGATTTAAACATTTAATTATGATATGGACATGAAATAAAATGGAATTGGATCTAAGTATGTTTAGCGATTCTGATCTATTTCTGTTGCACTTTGAATCTTCTGTTTTAGGACTTGTCTATCTTTATGTTCATGACAAGTTTATGATCTATTCAGCAATTTTCTTGATTCGTTATGACATTATCATCAAGTTGTAATATTTATGCCTATTATGATGTTTTCCTCTGATCTTATTTTTATTCAATTTCTATCTCCCCCAATTTACTTTCTTTTCATGAACCTTGGTCAATTTCGGACCTTGGCCTAAAATTGCGATTTGCGTGCGATATGTATACGGGGGAATTATGGGACTATTGCCTATATGAATAAAATGTAATAATTGGCAACATGAAATTGGATATTATCATTGTATTTGCAAGTTTGGGCTTGATCTGTAAATTTTGGTATAATCTTGTTATGAACAAATTTGCATAAATAATATATACATGGAATTTGGCACAAATAGGATCTATGTAATGTAACATGAGATTTGGTATATATAACATGTATGTAATTTGGCATGTAAATTATACCACGAGTTCGGGCCTATGTAAATTAAATCAAAAGATTTGGCTTATGATTGGGCATATGTAGAATTGGGGATTTGAATATAAAAGCTATTGTTAATTTGATAATTGGCATAAATATGTATTATGAACTTGGATAGTTGGCGTGTGTTGTAATAAAAAGTTTACAATTTGGGATAACTACATCATGAATCATGATTTGGGTTTATTTGGGCATGATACATGCAATTTTGGCTAGAACTCAATATGGGTGAAATAGCATAGACATGGCATACATGTAAATAAGCAAGAACTGGACATATGTAAACTGACTAGAATTGGGTATATATATATCCATATATATATATATATATATTGGCATGTAATTTTGGAACTTGGGCATATGTTTATTTGGGAATTTGAAACATGAAAATGACTGTGTATTGGATAATTGACTTGAACACGAACATGAACATTTCTATATGTTAAACACATGAACTGATATTGGGATTTTGGGGGAAATACGACCATTAATGAACCTTTGACACGTGGTTAGACTCGGTTTGTGGTGTAACTCTGCCCGGAACCGCCCGGCAATCCAGTAGCCACAAAGTGTCAGTCTAATGTGAGAGGTCGAAGGCCAAATTGTAGGCGTAATGATTTATGACACGAGGTTAGACCCAATTTGTGGTGTAAATCTGCCCGGAACCGCCCGGCAAATCCAGTAGCCACAAAGTTCACGGTTTAATGTGAGAGGTCATGATTCGTTCGTCATAATGAATGAATTAAGGAATACTAACCATAATAAGACGTGGATATGGTTAGAGGGTTAGGTGGGATAACATGGAAATTTGACATGTAAATGTGGACCTAACCGGTATGAGTTAAGAACATGTAAAACTTACAAGTGTAGGCTCAACCAACATAACAGTTAATCAGACCAATGGGTGGGTTAAGTAATATGACTAGACTAATGACACTTAACCAATATAACATGACACGTGGCAGGGTTAAGTCAACTGGAACATATAGATAATACTTAACCAACTTTGCATGATACGTGGGCGGGTTAAGCCATGAATTACTTAAAATACTTAACCAATTTAACACGATGACTTGATAGGGTTAAGTCCAGAACCGCTTCAATATACTTAACCAATTTAACACGATGACTTGATAGGGTTAAGTCCTGAACCGCTTGAATATACTTAACCAATTTGACACGATGATTTGATAGGGTTAAGTCATGAACCGCTTGAATATACTTAACCAATCTGACACGATGACTTGATAGGGTTAAGTCATGAACCTCTTGAATATACTTAACCAACTTGACACATGATTCGCAGGGCTAAGCCATGAACTTAAACGACAACACTTAGCCAATTTGACATGACGTGTAGACGGGTTAAGTCACGAACTAAAAATGACAACACTTAACCAACTTGACATGCTAGACCGATGGGGTTAAGTCTCGAATTTAAATGACAACACTTAACCTACTAGACAGAAACCCTAGTTACGCGGTCTGTTTCAGCAGTAACCCACTAGATGTATCATGGTACCCTGGAACTAGGCAGGGTGGGGTACGATTACTGGGCAGATTGTAAGCGACCAGAACGACGGCTGTGTGGGTGCGCCAGTGTAGGTTCTAACGGAGTACGGGCGTGCACACACTCCGGAGCAGAAAAAGCAGGCATTGGGCATCAGTAGGTTTATCTGTGCGTGCTTGATTCGTATCGATGGTTGCACCATAGGGCTTGATACACCCTATGGTGGACCTAGCACAGGTGACTACATTTCATGATTGGGCCGTATGACACAGACACATGAACGAGCTAGCACTTGTAGGGAGCAGATCGATTAATAGATCATTACGTGGAATTCGTTAGGTAGCATAATCCCTAGTGGTCCTAGGTGGCATAAATCCTAATCGAATCTAGAAAACGTTCAATAGGTAGCATAATCCCTAGTGGTCCTAGGTGGCATAAATCCTAGTTGAACACACGATAGTTCATGATAAGGAAACCTAGCCAGAACAAGGGTGGCAGTCCAAACAATTTTAAGAATGGTAGTACTACGCTGAAGTAGTATAGAAATACGTGATGAAACCCATACGATATACGGTAAGGGACTGGACATATACATGGAAAGGATGATAGGGTTGGGGTACTAGTACAGTTGGTGCAGAGAATATAGTAAATCAAAGAAAATAGTGGAATGGTGAAGCTTAGAAATCTTGCGATGTTATACTTAATAGAAACCTTGCAATGTTATACTTGATTCATCGTGCCTGTAGCTTACCTTGTCATCATGCTTATGTTTACTTTCAGTATATTCATGCCATGTTATCTTTACCTGTTTTTATGCTGAAAGCCACTAGGACTTACTCAGTCTTTATGACTGACCCAGTTTGTTTCACCTCGTTTTCTTCTGTTTCCCCCCAGGTTCTCAGGGAGGAAGCACTACTACTTAGTTTGGACTTCTTTCTGCTTCAAGATCATCATATATGGCTTGGACCTTTCTTGGCTATGGCTGCTTTACTTGGGGAATGATTTATGACTATGGTTTTATGCTTCTTTACCATTGCAAGAAAGATTTCGATGTAATGGATTTAATGGCATTTTGATGTAAAAGGATTTAGACCTTACTAGATTTTAAAGAAATGAAATTTGGTTTTTCTTCCGCTGTTTTATATATATTTTGTCTTGTAATATTTCTGTGTATGTTTACCTAGATAATGCTCCACCAAAGCTAGTGCATTCCCTTTGTGTGACCCTAGCGGAGGCGGGGTGTTACATTTGGTATCAGAGCAGAAGGTTACCAGACTGGGCAAAAGTTTATAAAACCTTCTGAAATTATTTTCAAACCCGTTTATAAAGAAGCATTTTTCAAGAAAAACTTGTTTTATTTAAAGGCTATTCCCCAAAGCCATATGCACTATCTTTTGATTCTCTCCTTGAGTCTCTTCTCCATTTCTTTTTCACCATAGTTTGTAGGCATGCGACACATGTCGGAGGGCAAAGTAGTGTCCAACCTCCATCTGTAGCTGCAATAGTTTTACTTGCGACCAATCTTATCTCAAGCTTTGTAGGGTAGAAGTAGCTTTCGAGAAACTTGTCAACAAGCTATACCAGGATAGTAGGAACGAGGATAAAGAACACAAGTCTAAGGATGAGAAACTTGTTGTTATGGCTTAATCCATGAAGAGGAAAAAATGTAAAAGGAAAGAGGCCAAGTGAAAGAATAATAAAAACCCATGACAAGAAATAACATCATTGGTATGGTAAAAAAGGGCATGTAATAAGTATCATAGGACAAAGACAAGGGCAAAGAACAAGATCATCGAGAGGGCAATTGTATGCTCTCACTACTAGCGTACCTAAGAGAGGTGGTAACGCTTCTGTTAAAAGTTTAGCTGCTCTTTTCTATCATACCGTGGGAACTTTGTTTTTATATACATCGCATCCTTTTAATTCTGCTTCGATAGTTGAGTCTCTGCACCTTAGTACTAGCAAAGTAAAGGATCCCATTTTTGTGTCTCAAATCCTATTGGGTAATCGGCTCATTTATTCATGACTTGTTTAGATTTAAGAATATCTAGGCTAAGCAATGCTTATGTTTTTGGGCTATGTGTTGATTCTAGGGATGGAGTGGTTGTCCAGAAACGGTACCATTCTCGAGTATGAAAAGAGGGTAGTTAGACTCTTGACTTGCCCCGACAATGTCCTCGAAGTCTAGGGTAACCCTTAGGGTTCTTCCATGCTTAGTTACCTAGAATCTCTTGATACATCTATTGATCCTGAGTAGTGTTCGCCACTAAGGTGGATGGTTCATTTCGCTTATGCATGAGTTATAGAAAACCACCTTAGTAAGTACACTTGGCAACATGGTTGGCATTTGTTTATTCTCAAGAGATAATCCATTTATGTGAAATACCTTCTAGTAAGTGAATGAGATCCAAGATTCACCAGTGAATTTTGGAGAGCTTGCATGAAACCATGAGTACGCAGTTATGTTTGAATCAGGTATACTAGAAAGAGAATAAGCGAAAGTGGAACGAGAGGCGACAGTGGAATGAGTTCCAACTCATATTCTGGGAACAAGAATTAAGGAACTACGAAATTGTGAAGTTAAAGACGGTCAAAGCACAATGGAGTAAAGCTCAAGGAAATACGACTTAGAAGATTGAAGACTAGACACACGCATCATATCTCTTTTTAAGAGTATATCATTGATCCCTCTTTTCCTGTAGAGCTTACTTGCATGCTATCTTTTATGTATATCCTCTCGGTCCTATTCTCAATCTTATTTTGGTTGCAAACCCCATAAGGAGTATGACTCATCTGGTTGTAATACATGTTAGGGCTTGAGGGTGTCCGTTGGGTTGACTGAACTTTTTGGGTTTTATAGGATATGGGTTGGTGCTTAGGGGGTTCTCCTCCTATTCAGTATATATGTGACGTAAATTTCCATCTTTGACGTTGCCTAATGGGCACAAGGTATTTACTTGCTTCTATCATTCAGCTACATCTTTAGGTAGGAACAATTGGGTGAAACATGTGTTTGAGACATGTTATGATTGATGGTTGCAAGTGGTTGCAAGTGGTTGCAAGTGGTTGCTCGTGGTTGCATAACACACATTAGGCACTAGATCGGCTAAGACACATTTTAATATTGCATATGCATGAGTGTTTATACTTGTTTATGGATGAAATTGAATGTGTCATCATGTGAATATTGCATATGGATGGATGTTTGAGAACACATATAGTGTTTATGTGATTAGGGCTATTTGCATACATGTTGGACTCATGGCACTAAACATATTTTGCATTAAGAAGATCAAACACGCCTGATCATTTGCATTAGATAAGGAACATACACACACTTTCTGCATATGTTCATACAGCATTAGAAATCTCTTAAGGACAATGGATTCCTATGATTGATGATTGAGTAGATGGATGATTGGATGGTAGGACACATTCTTCTTAACTTGAAGATTTCGGGGACGAAATCCTTTAAGGAGGGGAGAATGTAACAACCCGTATTTTATAACATGTTAAAACAAGAAATCAAGGCAGAATTAAATTTTAAATTCAGAATCAGGGGAAACGGATTACGCCATTGCGTTCATCTCGAAATTTTACATGAAATAGAGTCCGAGTTTTCGAAAATCGGAGTCCGGAGGAAGAAGTTATGGCCTGTACAAGTTTCAGCAGCTTTCAGGCAGACTGGACCAGGGGGTCGACCATAGGGTCGACATACCCCCCCCCCCCCCAGGTCGACCATAGTGTCGACCCCCCCACCTTACAGGTCGACATGGTCGGCCTGGTTTGACCCAGAACTCATTTTTGAAGCCTGAGACGTGTTTTGATGGTCCAGATTGATTCTAGGGTTAATCTAAGGGCCTAAACTAGTTGCTACACCTATAAAAACACCCTTAGACCTAACCTAATTCATATCAAATCATCCTTACACTATTATGCTGCTGAACTCCCTCTTGAACCATGGCCGCCGCCCCCAAATTAAAGAACAAGCATTCAAACTCAATCCAATTAGAAGATTAAAGCTTGTACAATGATTCAAGACAATAAATCAACACTACTACAACGTTCTATGACAATTTCAGTTCCTAATTCACTAGCCATGCCCTGTAAGTTCTAGTTGTTTTTAGATTTAAACATTTAATTATAATATGGACATGAAATAAAATGGAATTGAATCTAAGTATGTTTATCGATTCTGATCTATTTCTGTTGCTCTTTGAATCTTCTGTCTTGGGACTTGTCTATCTTTATGTTCATGACAAGTTTATGATCTATTCAGCAATTTTCTTGATTCGTTATGACATTATCATCAAATTGTAATATTTATTCCTATTATGATGTTTTCCTCTGATCTTATTTTTATTCAATTTCTATCTCCCCCAATTTATTTTCTTTTCATGAACCTTGGTCAATTTCGGACCTTGGCCTAAAATCGTGATTTGCGTGCGATATGTATACGGGGGAATTATGGGATTATTGCCTATATGAATATGATGTAATAATTGGCAACATGAAATTGGATATTATCATTGTATTTGCAAGTTTGGGCTTGATCTGTAAATTTTGGTATAATCTTGTTATGAACAAATTTGCATAAATATTATATACATGGAATTTGGCACAAATAGGATCTATGCAATGTAACATGAGATTTGGTATACATAACATGTATGTAATTTGGCATGTAAATTAAACCACGAGTTCGGGCCTATGTAAATTAAATCAAAAGATTTGGCTTACGATTGGGCATATGTAGAATTGGGGATTTGGATATAAAAGAGATTGTAAATTTGATAATTGGCATAAATATGTATTATGAACTTGGGTAGTTGGCGTGTGTTGTAATAAAAAGTTTACAATTTGGGATAACTACATCATGAATCATGATTTGGGTTTATTTGGGCATGATACATGCAATTTTGGCTAGAACTCGATATGGGTGAAATAGCATAAACTTGGCATACATGTAAATAGGCAAGAATTGGACATATGTAAACTGACTAGAATTGGGTATATATATCCATATCCATATATATATATATATATATATATTAGCATGTAATTTTGGAACTTGGGCATATGTTTATTTGGGAATTTGAAACATGAAAATGACAATGTATTGGATAATTGACTTGAACACGAACATGAACATTTCTATATGTTAAACACATGAACTGATATTGGGATTTTGGGGGAAATACGACCATTAATGGACCTTTGACACGAGGTTAAACTCGGTTTGTGGTGTAAATCTGCCCGGAACCACCCGGCAAATCCAGTAGCCACAAAGTTTCAGTCTAATGTGAGAGGTCGAAGGCCAAACTGTAGACGTAACGATTTATGACACGAGGTTAGACCCAGTTTGTGGTGTAAATCTGCCCGGAACCGCCCGACAAATCCAATGGCCACAAAGTGCACGGTCTAATGTGAGAGGTCATGATTCGTTCGTCATAATGAATGAATTAAGGAATACTAACCATAATAAGACGTGGGAATGGTTAGAGGGTTAGGTGGGATAACATGGAAATTTGACATGTAAATGTGGACCTAACCGGTATGAGTTAAGAACATGTAAAACTTACAAGTGTAGGCTCAACCAACGTAACAGTTAATCAGACCAATGGGAGAGTTAAGTAATATGACTAGACTAATGACACTTAACCAATATAACATGACAGGTGGCAGGGTTAAGTCAACTAGAACATATAGATAATACTTAACCAACTTTGCATGATACATGGGCGGGTTAAGCCATGAATTACTTAAAATACTTAACCAATTTAACACGATGACTTGACAGGGTTAAGTCCAGAACCGCTTGAATATACTTAACCAATTTAACACGATGACTTGATAGGGTTAAGTCCTGAACCGCTTGAATATACTTAACCAATTTGACACGATGATTTGATAGGGTTAAGTCATGAACCACTTGAATGTACTTAACCAATTTGACACGATGACTTGATAAGGTTAAGTCATGAACCGCTTGAATGTACTTAACCAACTTGACACATGATTCACAGGGCTAAGTCATGAACTTAAACGACAACACTTAGCCAATTTGACATGACATGTAGACGGGTTAAGTCACGAACTTGAATGACAACACTTAACCAACTTGACATGCTAGACCGATGGGGTTAAGTCTCGAATTTAAATGACAACACTTAACCTACTAGACGGAAACCCTAGTTACGCGGTCCGTTTCAGTAGTAATCCACTAGATGTATCATGGTACCCTGGAACTAGGCAGGGTGGGGCACGATTACTTGGCTGATTGTAAGCGACCGGAATGATGGCTGTGTGGGTGCGCCAGTGTAGGTTCTAACGGAGTGCGGGCGTGCACACACTCCGGAGCAGAAAAAGCAGGCATTAGGCATCAGTAGGTTTATCTGTGCACGCTTGATTCGTGTCGATGGTTGGCACCAGAGGGCTTGATACACCCTATGGTGGACCTAGCACAGGTGACTACATTTCATGATTGAGCCGTATGACATAAACACATGAACGAGCTAGGACTTGTAGGGAGCCGATCGATTAATAGATCGTTACGTGGAATTCGTTAGGTAGCATAATCCCTAGTGGTCCTAGGTGGTATAAATCCTAATCGAATCTAGAAAACGTTCAATAGGTAGCATAATCCCTAGTGGTCCTAGGTGGCATAAATCCTAGTTGAACACGCGATAGTTCATGATAAGGAAACCTAGCTAGAACAAGGATGGCAGTCCAAATGATTTTAAGAATGGTAGTACTACGTTGAACGTGACGAAACCCATACGATATATGGCAAGGGACTGTACATATACATGGAAAGGATGATAGGGTTGGGGTACAAGTACAGTTGGTGCAGAGAATATAGGAAATCAAAGAAAATAGTGGAATGGTGAAGCTTAGAAATCTTGCGATGTTATACTTAATAGAAACCTTGCAATGTTATACTTGATTCATCGTGCCTGTAGCTTACCTTGTCATCATGCTTATGTTTACTTTCATTTTATTCATGCCATGTTATCTTTACCTGTTTTTAAGCTGAAAGCCACTAGGACTTATTCAGTCTTTATGACTGGCCCAGTTTGTTTCGCCTCTTTTTCTTCCATTCCCCCCCCCCAGGTTCTCAGGGAGGAAGCACTACTACTTAGTTTGGACTTCTTTCTGCTTCAAGATCATCATATATGGCTTGGACCTTTCTTGGCTATGGTTGCTTTACTTGGGGAATGATTTATGACTATGGTTTTATGCTTCTTTACTATTGCAAGACAAATTTCGATGTAATGGATTTAATGGCATTTCGATGTAAAAGGCTTTAGACCTTACTAGATTTTAAAGAAATGAAATTTGGTTTTTCTTCCGCTGTTTTATATATGTTCTGTCTTGTAATATTTCTGTGTATGTTTACCTAGATAATGCTCCACCAAAGGTAGTGCATTCCCTTTGTGAGTGACCCTAGCGGAGGTGGGTGTTACGTCTTCCAATATACTTGGCTCAACTACTTCTGTCGTATCATGCAAGCACTTCCGCAAATGAGAAACGTGGAAAACATCATGAACACCAGATAGTCCTTCTGGTAGCTTTACTCTATAGGCCATTTGGCTAATTCTTTCTATTATGGGAAATTGCCCTTCAAATCTTGGCACCAGTTTCCTTATAGATCCAAAACGAACCACATTCCTCAAAGGAGATACTTTGATCGAAACGATGTATCCCACCTCAATTCAATATCGGTCCTTCCTTTATCCGCATATGACTTCTTCCTGTCCGGAGTTGTCTTCATGCGCCTGCGGATAAGATCAATCTTTTCTGAAGTTTCCCTAACCGTCTCAGGTCTAAGTAGAAGCCTATCTCTGCTGCCTCAATTTGAGATCCTTTTGCGGGAATATATACTTGTGCGACTTATGCTCCATGTATAACTCAAACCTCTCTCCAACCAGATACTACCATTAAGTCTTAAGCTTGCACGGCTAATTCCAAAACATAGGTAGGGTAGTCCTTCTCGTGAACTCTCAAATGTATACCATCGTAACATACTACCCTTCCCTCCTGAACTGTAATTACTTTCGCGGGATCTACTGCTATCCCATCCTTAGAGACCACTTGCCCTAGAAATCTCACTTCCTTTCTCTAAAAATGACATTTGGATAATTTTTCCTTTAGCTAATGCGCTCAGAGAGTTTTCAAAACCTCCCTTATATGTAAGGCATGCTCTTCCTCGCACTTCGAGAAAATTAAGATGTCATCAACAAAGACCACAACAAATTTATTTAGGAACTCTCGAGACACCCTACTCATCAGATCAACAAAATAGGCGGGTGCATTCGTCAACCCAAAAGGCATAACGAGCCTTTCAAAGAAACCATCTGGAGTCCTAAAAGAGGTATTGTCTATACTGTCCTCGGCCACACTCAGTTGATGAAACCTCGTGGCCAAGTCTAACTGAGAGAAAACTGGTGCACCAATAAGCTGGTCAAATAGCTCATCTATCCTCGGGAGTGGGTGCCTGTTCTTCTTAGTGAGTCTATTCAACTCCCTGTAGTCCACGCATAAGCGAAGCGAACCATCTGCCTTAGTTGTGTATACCACTGGAGAACCCTATTCAGATATGTTTCGCCTAATAAATCCTTTCTCAAGTAGCTCCTCTACTTTCTTGCTAAGATCTCTCCTTTCTCTTGGATCCCTATGGCGCACAGGCAATGCAACTGGCTTTGCATTGTCTACCAAGTATATATGAAAATCGATCTCGCACCTCGGAAGTAATCCCTGAACCTCACCAAAAACATCAGAATACTCACAGACTATTGGTACAGATCGCAGATCATCGATAGATACATCAAATGACTCTAGGAAACTAAGCATGACAGACACCTTTGGGTCACAAGAAATCTCCAGGGTCCACCCATGGAAAGTCAAAAATCTAACGACCCTCCTCTCACAATCCAGAATGGCAACATACATGGCTAGCCAATCCATCCCTAGAATCAAACCATTGCCCACAAAACCGAGCACATATGTGTCGCATTCAAGTTCGACGCCTAACACAGATATTCTCAAACCCCGACAAATCATGGACAAATGAGTCATACCACCAATGGAGTTTGAAACAACAATGGGATCCACTAGCATACTAGTAGTAAGGTGCAGAGACTCAACCATAGAATCAGATATAAAAGAATGTGAAGCGCCAAAATCAAAAAGAGTTTTAACAAGATGATTGGAAAGAGAAATCAAACCTACAACAAAACATTTCTACCTCTATCTGGTACACTGACCACGAGAACATACACCTGCCCTTCAGAACATCCTGCCCTTTGGTCCGGTCCTTGTTTCTTCAGGCATTCCCTCTTATAGTCTCCGACCTCACCATAATGAAGCAAGCATTTTTCCTTCTTCAGCAACCTTTGGCCAGATAACCCATGCGCTTACAGCCACGACATTTCTTAGAGGATTTACCTACTCGTGATGGTGGAGGAACAACGGCTGCATCTGGAGGAGGGACGTCTCCTTGGCTCCCGGTAGGTGTCGTAGCCTTGAGATACCTACGGAACCAATCCGGTACTTGAATGCCCTCGGGAATATTAGGTTCCCCTGACATGCTGAAAAGGAAAAAGAAATTCAAACAAAGAACCGAAAGGTATTACATTTGGCTTTGGGGAATATGTTTTTCAAAACAGACTTTTCTTTTGAAAATGCTTCCTTTTAAAACCTTTTTAAAAATAATTTTCAAAATCTTTTATCCGATCTGGCAACCTTCAGCTCTGATACTTAGTGTGACACCCCACGTCCGTTAATGTCACTCATTAAGAGAACACTTTAAATTTCATGAAGCATTATAGGTAAACATAAACATTACAAGAAAAATATATAATAGTAGCAGAATTTAAAATTTTATTAAGCAGAAAACATCGTAGTTCAAAACATGGTTACATCATATACCTAAAATGCATAAAACTTAGTACATTATTAAAACCTCTATCTTGTACTTAAAACATCAGAGTACAATAATAAAAGAAGCATAATCCCCAAAACATAACCACAGTAGAGAGATATGAAATCAAGCCGTACATCTAAAACAACTCTAAGAAAAATAAAAGCAGAGTCTTGATCAAGCTTGAGTATTTCCACTCTGAGAACCTGAGGGGGGAGGGGACGGAAGAGAAAGAAGAGGAAACAAAATAGGTCAGACATAAAGTCTGGTGAGTTCAGTTACTTTTTGCATATAAATAAGTAATAGTGTCATGACAAGCAAATAAAGTGGATAAGAGAGATAACATCATAAAAGGCAGGTATGATAAGGTAAACATGATAGAATATATTACACTTCCCTAATACTTTCGCTTTCTCCGCACCGATACTAGTATAACCAGAATGAGATGATCCCAACAACTATAAGATGGTAAACTTAGGCGTACTTCTAGTGAGAGGTTTAACCCCATACAATCAACACGCTGCCCAACATACCAGAGTTACCCCTAAAGATAATAACGGGCTCCTAAACATACCAGAGTCTAATTACTACCCTAATCGATCAGCTCCCTACTCCATAGATACCCTGTGCTGGCCCCACAGTAGGATGTATCACTTCCTACAGTGGCAACCCTTTATATCCAGGATGTGCACAACCATATCTACATGTGTCACGACGTCTAAACCTCCTCTGCCGGATCCATGCACGCACATGACCTCGTCGGAACGAGCCGCCCACACCACCCCTTCATTTGGATCTCTTACAATCAACCGAGTAAGCGTACCCTGAATCCGACCTAGTTCGGAGTACTCGTTTGATACCTATATATGGGTTACTGACTGAATCGGGTCCCACACGCAAGATGATACAAGCCTCCCCCCATGTTTGCAGCCCCACTAGGTTTTCCATAGGTTATGCCATACCAGAGTAAAAGATTGCATAACCCCATAGGTTAAGTTATGGGCCTATACATAAATATTACCCACCGCCCCAAGATTTACTTAACCCCCCCCCTGATTCAAATATATTTACTTAACCCCTACTTAACTTGGCACGTTCATGTAACCCCCATAGATTTAAACGTTAAGTACTACAGGTTAACAGGTTATCCCATTCACGTTGGCTTCTTTTAAAGTTACCAAGTTCCTATTGCTTATTAATTTCACATATATAAAGCTTAATCCATTTAAGCTTATTAATAAGCCCATCACATGTTATTCTCTAGATTGTAATCCAAAATCTGTAATTTACAATCTATTATCCCCAGATTTTAATTAATGAAAGTAATCCGCAATTATTCATTGTCTGTTTCCATAGAATATCATGTTTTACTTAATATGTAATTAAGTATAATTCATCTCAATCCACCCGTTTTCTGCTTAACATGGCACTACATGTAATGTCCCATATTTTTGGTATTCAAATATTATATCTAATTTATTATTTTAAATATTATATTTGGAATATTAATCGATTTTAATATTGAATTCATTAATAAAATGACGACTGAATATATATATATATATATTTTTTATTTAAATATAAATGAGCTTGAAATGGCGCTGCAGTTCATAATATGGAGTTTTGAACTTTGATTGGATATACAGGATCCGATATAAGTCGGAATTCTGTGAAACAAGAAACGTATGAATCTAGTTGATAATAATTTCCATATAAAAGAGAAAAATCCAGATTTCGTGTTATAATTTGTTAGTTATGTCCAATTCTAATTTTAAAATAGTCGCTATGGAAATCGTTATTAAAATATAACGTTTATTTAATAAATTATAATTGTTTTTAATATAATTTGAATAATGGTTAACTAGAAAGGGACGATATCAAGTTATATAATTTATATTTGAAGTTGTATATATATTCCGTTAGATATATATGATACAAATAATTTATTATTATTTTATTGAATTATGTGGAGAATTAATTAATATTTTATTAATATTATATAAGCATTAAAAATAGCCATTTTTGCAAACGGTCTCCGTTTTCGATGAAATTAGTTTCATTGGAACCGTATCGTTAAATTATTGTAAGAAAAATCAAACTTTATGGCAAACCGATGTCGTATGTGACTTTGGTGGCCAAAAATGTCTTTGTTTCTATTTAATTGCTTAGACAATTTAGACAGGGTAACTTTTGATGAATAAATGACTGGCCAAACAAACTCCAAATTTAACGAAACAGGATTCATTGGATCCATTAGGAAGAGATCTAGTAAAATGTCAAGGTCTCATATTTTTTTGAATTTTTCTATAATTATAGCAATTTTAAATGCTTGATT
Organism: Allium sativum; assembly: GCA_030737875.1. Taxonomy (NCBI): domain Eukaryota; kingdom Viridiplantae; phylum Streptophyta; class Magnoliopsida; order Asparagales; family Amaryllidaceae; genus Allium; species Allium sativum. Next base: position 860,294,205 of record CM060922.1, read on the forward strand.
TTTCATCGATATTTATAAAGGACTTTTCACAAACGACCTCGGAAATCGACGAAACCTGTCCCATTGGATCCAGAAAATTTTCATATGCTAGGATTACATTTGTTTATAAAAAACGGAGGTCATGTGTAGATGTTTTGAGGCGATACTTGATGTTGAAGTTACATATGAATAAATTAATTTTTGTTTGGTCCATCTCATTATAAATACTTGGAACGTAACCCTAAAATGGGTCAAAGAGTTATGCGCAGTCAATAACTTTTGTAGCCGCCTCCAAACCAAAAGAATGGCTGAAAACAATAGTAGCTTCCTCCTCTAAACTCCTATAATCCATGCATTTCTCCGTAAAATTTACAACTACAAAAATGTTAGTGTTGGTGGGCTCTCTACTCTAGACGGTGGTGATTCGTTTTAATGAACCGATGTGACCAGAAATTGCCTTGTAAGGTGGCGCGTTGTGTGATGTTTGTAGAGTGATTGGGAGAACGAAATGGCACACAATTTTGAGCGAATGAGGGAGGAGCTACAACGCTCAGGCTTGCACAGTTTGATAGTTGCGGAGTCATCGGTGGGTGGCAGATGAATGCTGGAATGGTTTGGTGCGTGGTACCGTATTTTAGAGCGAAGGCAGTGTGCAAATAAGAAGAGGAATCAACCGTTACCTCCTATAATCACTGTAATTATGATTAGTTAACTACCCGTGAGGAATATTATTAAATAAATAACTTGTAATCTCAACAATTAATGTATAGGGTATTAGAACAGAAAAATGAAACGGTGAAGTCTACTGTTGTGAAGGGACGAAAAGCAGTGTCCTTAAAGGGTCAGGGAGAAAAAATAGAATGAAGGGTGGAGAAGTTCTTTTAGAACTTCCAACTTTTTACATAAGTTCCAACAGTCAATTATGTATAGGACATATTGATATACGCTCAACGACAATGGACTGCTGGAATTAAATGTAGGCAATTAACCGGATTGATGAAGGAAGGGTTAAAAGAATTAGACGAATAGCAAAAAAAGGACATGTAAAAAAATGAACAAAGCAACATTTATTTTGAGGTTTGGAAAGTCAGAAGGTGCGTATTTGTACCGTGCATATTAGGGAAGAACGAGGAGCACGATACTGAAAGGAGAAGCCGAGGAAAAAAAAGAGAGAAGTAAAAAAAAGAAAGAAAGAAAGGGAAGGCGTGACAATAACTGGTGCATGGGATGGGAGAAAGCATGTTTTGGGATGAATTGTTTAGATTGGCAAGAAAACTACGTCGGTCTGTGTAAATACATGTGGTAATATGTTTGATCATAAATTACCAATAAAATCAAGTTCTTAAATATAATTAGTAAGGTCTGTTGCATGGCAACGGCAGGGACCGCATGATGATGAGTGCCATTCTCAGTAGTTGTGAACACAAGGAGAAAAAGAATAGGACGCAACTAGCGATGCCGGAATCAGATTTTCAAAAGCTACATTCTACAAACAGTCTGGACGGATGTGGAAATAGTAGGAGTTTTCAATTAAATTAAAAAACTGTTTAATTTAACTGTTATCAAACCGTTTTAACCGCAAATCAAACCAAGGTGAGTTAAACTCACTCAGTTCTTCCCACATATATTTTATATAAGTTGGATTTTTATTTTGTGTGCTATGGTTGCTAATGATTGACTAGTTGTTAAATGTATTGCATATATTGATTGAACCGCTAAAATTAACCGCTGTTAATTTCAACGACAAACCAAATCGTTATTTTAACGATTGGCCCAATTAAGGTAACTTACCTTATTGGTCACATTTATAAAATAAATGTGTTAAATTGTTTGTTAATTGGTAGCTGTTAAATAATCATTATTTACTTTAATATCTGTTGAATTGAATGACATTATTTTAAGATAACCAATGTGGATGTAGGGAAGTGCAGGTTGCAGGGATCCAATGGGATTCCTCAAATATATTAAATGTTATTTATTTTCATATTAACATTATATGAACTGTTTAAACCCATCTGATTGAATAATTGATTTGGTTGTTGACCGTTGACCTGAAATTCAATATTTGTTTTGTTTAAACCAATGAGTAATATTGGTTGAGTAATTGGCAGTATATGACCTATAAATCAATCGTTTTCCAAGTATTGATTTACTGTCAGGTAAATCGATGGTAATGAAGTTATAAAATTATTTAATAACCGAAGATAGATGTTAAAAGATATTATTTTGAATAAAAGTTTATAAAAGGAAATAAATATTTATTATTTAAATTTGTAAGTGATTATTGAATCATTTTATAAAGAAAATTGCGGATATTATTAAGATTTATAAGCAGATAGGCTGAAATTAACCTAACGGTTAAGTTTTGGATAATTGTTTTTAAGAAACAATTAAATGAAATTATTTAAATTAATTATATTATTAATTAATTTAAATAAAGGAGTAATTGGAACCGATTAACGAGATAACCGTGTTTTGAATTGACGAAGTCAACCGTTTTAACTAGACTGATTATTGAATCAGTTTGTCTTGAATTACTCTAATGAAATAGTTTAACAAATATTTGTTTAAATTTTAATAAGAGTTTAAAAAGAAAATATTCATTTATTTAGTAAATAAAGAAGTTAACCAATTATACGATAGTTAATGGTAAAGTAAATTATTAATTAAATTAATAATAATTGAAGAGTTTACTATTTAAATGAAATCCATTTATGAAAGTAAATCAAGTTTGAAATGAAATCGAACTGAATTGTGGAAGGAGTTTATGAACGAGTTTTAATATAAATCCCGGGTTTTTAAAATGAAATTATAAAAGGATTTTTTAGCAAATCTGATAGCTTAAATCAAATATTTATTTAATATTTGAAATTAGAAAAATGAAATTAAGAAGTTGGAAGTGGTATGAAATGGTTAATGAAGTGAGATTTATTCCGAGGGTCGGAATGTGATAATCTGAAGTTCCGAATGTTAATCGGAGTTGAAATTATTCCGAAGTTTGGAATGTTATGTTCCGAAGTTTGGAATGTTAAGTGAAGTCGAGTGTATAATCTAAGTAAAGATTTTGGAAATGACAATGAATATGAGTTGTCTTAAATGATTTACAAACGATTTTGTAAATGGCAATTAAGAGTTTAAAATTGTAATCAAAATATTTATTGTCGATAATAATTCACAAATGGGATTTGTAAATGAAGTAAAAGTTATAAAATGAAATCTGTAACGTTTTGTTACAGATGATAAGTTGAATTGTTTTTGATAAAATAAATATAAGGATTCATAAAAGATGTTAATCTAAAAATTGTAAAAGATAAGTGTAAGATTTATAAAGATATGTATATATGATTTGTAAAGATATATTAGATTTTTTTTAAAGACAGTTATATATGATTTAAAACAAATATATTATTGCAAACAAGTTTTGAAGAATTTTATAAAGGATTCTATTCTTGATGGAATCGAAGCTTGGGTATTATACTATAAAGGATTATTAAAGATTAATAGAGAAGTATAATTATATTTTACTTAATAATTAATTAAGTAAATGGTGTTGAGATATAAATAAGGTTTTCAAAGGAAAACGTATGGTTAATAAACTTCTATCTATTCTGAAGATGTGAATGTTGTTGGTCAAGGTCTGAGAGGTGAATAAAATACCCCAACTTGAACGATTTCACAATTATCTAGGAATGGTATTAGTTGATAAACGAGAGAAAGTGAGAGAAACATATGTTATGATTTCCGAAAATAATATTAAAAGTTGTGTCCAAAGAGTATACAAATGAATGAAATGATTCTTATTTATAATAAGAAGTAAAAGATAAACTCCAAATATTGGAAGATGTAAAGAATATAATTAACAGATGTTTAATTAAAGAGGCTAAGTAAAGCCGAGTACTGAATCAGTAAACTCATTTCATTCACTTGATTTTTATTTGATAGTTAAATAACCGACTATCAAATTTGGCCAAATACGATTGTTGGTACGGAAAGACCGGGACCGAATTATATTCGAAAACCGTTCCAAGCAGTAAATACGTGGAAGATGTTAATTAAACATGGACCATTGAAGACCGTGGATCTTCATCAATGGAAGAACCACTTGTTGAATTTCTCTGGTTTAGCGCCCGGAGATATTTTGACTTATGATTCTGTCATGAGTGAAATCTTCGGATTGCAAGGACTACTCGATACCGATCCTTGGGGTGATACCTATATAAGATGTGGTAGGAGGGTGCCTTCGGTTCATCCTGTTCTTGGATGACTTGTATGGACGAGTGTCTGACAGATTATTTCCAAAGGAGTTACATACATTGATTTTCTACAAACGTATTTCTGTTGGTTGCGAAGAGAGGGGCATTTCTCTCAGCTTAACGCTCAGTGTATTTTTGTGGAAATCAATTAAGTGATATCCAACGGATCTGACGTTGTGTCATTCAAAGTGAATGGTGGCCGATGTTCAGAAAAATTAAATAATAATATCATAATGATAAATAAATAAGCTAATTAATTAATTTAGACCACAAGTCTCTTCAACCGGGAAATGGTATAAAATCGAGTAGGTTGCATTGCTATGTGGATCGCACCCATCAAAATGGTATATCATTACCTGATCGGGTGAAATTAAATTCCTTCGGTTGCCCCTTTATTTTATTTGTATGCTATCGGTTCGGGTGGCTGGCCCCCAACCATGGTAATGATATATTCGGTACTCTCAAGCGATGTGAGGGGCCGGTCATGTTTAGCCGAGGTTGCAAGATGTTCTTGTTGAATCCCCAATGTATTCATCTCCATAGGTACATTGTCGTAAGGTGGCCCCATACCTTGCCATAGTTTGAAATCCATTCTCCAATAAGCACCCGCGGTTTTGATTGTATACTGTATATATGGAGCGTGAGATGCAAGCATTCTGCTAGATTGATATTTATTTGTATTTAGACACTATTATAATATCAGAAAAGATATTGATTTCAAAAATGTTTTGGGTTATCGTAAGGTCAAAACCAGCTGTATTTATGTGTGGATTTGGTCTTATGATTATACTTTTCTTTCAAAAGGATTTTGAATTTAAAATCAAGTTGTGTGATATCTTTAAACTTAGTGTGTTTTTCTCACTCTGGTTCATCAGACTGACCCGTCGTTTGTAATGCTCGGGTTAGACCGGGTTGTACAGGTTCAGGCTATCGGATGTTGTGAAGATACGAGCTGGAGAAGTCTAGACGTATGATATATGGTTGTTATTTCGCTGTGTGTTGTATATGAGGACATGATATTATAATTGTCCAGATATGTTAATGTACTCTGATGATTGTAAGTTTTCATTTAAAGGTCTCTATAAAGATTTATTTCTATATTATATTTTATTCCGCTGCGATGTGAGGCTACGTATTGTGTTTGGTTCTTCTTCTTCTTCTATTCTGGTCTTTCTTTCTTATCTCACCCTCTAACTTCTTTCTATTAACGATCCAGTGTTTTCGATGCTTGAATAGTTGACATGGTGTTTTTATGTCAATTTTCGGGGTCGAAAACTCACGGGCCGTTACACTACAACTTGTCGTAGTTTACTCATTAACTTAGTTCTCTTAACTAAGGTTTACTAATATGCTTCCTTTCCTTTTATTATAACTTATGTTATAATTTCCACTTGTCCTTAGGAGAAGCCTACCTATTATATAACATAGTAATTGACTACAATAGGTTATTCTCATTCCCGTTTATTCTAATTCATTTCCATTAATTAAAATTAGTGTTGTTTATTTCTATCCTTTTATATACATGTTTATGCAGTAGACCTCTCACATTAAGTCTGCAACTTCTGGATGCTGGATATGCCGGGCGGATCCGGGCAGACTTCTTCCACAAGTTGGACTTAACCTCGTGTCTTAGCCATGTTTATGCACTAAGACCCCTCAAATTAGATTCACCACTTGTGGTTGTTGGATATGCCGGGCGAATCTGGGCAGACTTCTACCACAAGTGTAATCTAACCTCGTGTCCAAGGTTTTAAATCTCGGATATCTGTCGCATTTCGTCTTGGGGATTTTATTGACTCGGTGTCGTATCAAGGGAGATCTCGGACGATATGAGACTAACTCGGGAGTTCGTCTCGGATTTTCATCTCGATCTGAAAGTTCATATCGGAATAATCTCAGGGTACATGATATGTTAAAAATGGTATTTTAACAAAATTATTTTAATAAATGCTATAAAAAACATAGTAACTTAAACTTAAAATGCAAAAATAACTTTATTATTCATTATTTTGCGAAAGATCACTCTTACTCTAAATTGTAATATGCTTAAAACAGGAATATTGTTAGACAGGAAACATTAAAAGGATCCAAAACATTAAAAAAAATCAGCATAAATAGACTATAAAATACATAATTTCATAAGTAACATGTATGTAAAAAGACGAATATGAAAATCAAAAGCATTGTAAAACATATACGAACATACAATATAGTCATTTAACATGCAAAATGTAAAATAACAAAAGATTGATATGGCTAGATTTGAGTTTTTTAATTATAATTCTAGTTCAGGCACAAATTTAAATTTTAACCAAAAAAACTAAGATCTCGGACGATATTCCAGTATTTCGTCTCGGTGGATATATCGTTCGATATTGCAATATCTCTGGTGATATATTTGAAAGGAGATTTAGAGTGATATTTGCTGTTTCGTTTCGGAAGGAGTCCAAAGCGAGATCTCGGAGGAGATCTCAGGTGATATTTGCGAGATTTGAAACAATGCTCGTGTCTAAGCGCGATTACAATTTCTAATTACTGTAATTCTACGCATGTTCATTCTTTAACATTTATTCCTACTTCATTATAGGTTTACATGCCCCTTTCCCAAGCTATGTTCATCATGTATCATATGCCCTAAATTCAGATCTTTTATCAAAGTTTGGTTTATGCCCCAAATTCATATTCATGTATTTCATTGAATTTATGCCCAAATTTCCCAATACAAGTTATTCCCCAATTTTATCGTTTTCCCCTCGTTCCCAATTTAATGTGTTTTCATATTTCAGTGGCATGCATAGACTCGAAGATAGTCTGACTATAAAATAAAAAGGGAAAAGAAGAAGGGAAGAGGACAGAAATGAACGTAATAACAAGGTTGACATAAATGGCAAAAAATAGGCATAGTAATTAATAAATATACAGTGGCAAAGTTGGGCATAATGACAAGATAGGCATATAGGAGTGGATCTGATGAACATGCGATAATAGAACTTATTTTAATATCATAAACAGGCATGATGAGATCTAAACAAAGAATCAAATACCAAAATAATAACACATGGGGACAGGCATGATGAGATCTAAACAATAAACTAGATCTACAAATAATGATAGACCTGAAATGATTTAATAGATATAGGCTTAGATCTAGTTCATAGTCATGTCAGAATAACTTAGATACACAGATTATAGCAGATCTGATATGATTCAAATAATCACAGGTTAGATCCAAGTTATAGTCATGTCAAGATTAACTTTAAGTATTTAGATCTAAAATAACGTAGACTTACTGTGATTGGATCTAGGAAAATAGAAGAAAGATTGCAAATATCGAATCACAGATCTCTAAACTCGAATGACTTGATTGCTGAAGAAAAAGACTTGATTTAATCTGGACAGAGGCAGCATCTATTTCTCCATTGTTTTAGAATGAATAAAACACTGAGAATAAGGTCTTATTTATAGCCTAGGGGTCATGAATCTGATTAGAAAACAAATTCACGTACACAGAAATGATCCTGGTTCGGATCTGGCGGTGTCGACATGGTTGCTATCAATTTTAAACAGTTTGTTTAACTTGGAAATGACCTGGGTCAGTCATGGGACTGGTGTGAGTAAACAATTTTAAACAGTTTGTTTAACTTGGAAAATTCCTTTAGAAAGAATAGATAATCGTAAGACCAATCCACACATAAACACGGATGGTTTTTACCTTACGATAACCCAAAATATTTTGAAATCATAACTATACTGATATTATAATAATGTCTAGGGTTTCCACAAATAAATTAAAATCTAACGGAACGCTTGCATCTCAAGCTCCACATATATAGTATACAAACAAAACCGCTTGGCGCTTAGGGATGATGGATTTCCAACTATGTCAAGGTATGGAACCACCTTCCAATAGTGTATCTCTAGAGAGGAATACACTGGGTTCAACAGGAACGTCTTGCAACCCGGCCACACATGATCGACCACTCATTTCTCTTGAGTGTATCGAATATATTGCCATCTACGGTTGCTAGCAACATAACCGTTCCCGGGAGGTACAGAATTGAAAAGAAGTAACAAAATGAGTATTCTCTAGATGGTGACAATACACCCTAATGGGAGCGACCCACATAGCCATGTTGCCTCCCCGATTTTTGTTATTTCCTGGTTGTGAGGCTTGAGGTCATAACTTACCTTTAGAACAATACGTCTCCATTCACTTTGAATGCCACATCGTCAAACCCATCAAATCACAAATTGATTTCCCCAAAACTACGGGTATAAAGCTAAGAGAAACGAATTCCTCTGCCACCAAACATAGTTTTGAAGAGATCAACTTATGCGACATGTTAAGTATACTCTGTCAGACATTCATCCATACTAGTTGTCCTGGGACTGGACAAACCGAAGGCACTATTTTGAAAATCCATTTTAGGCAATTTCTACCTAGGATTGACAGAATCGTCCTTGCATAAACATCGACTTCAATGATCTCCAACTTGAATTCAAATTAATTAACGCTGAGGTCGAAACAAAGTGGTATTTGGATTTCATTTAGAAAACCAATCCCGGTCTCTTTGAATCGATGAACGTTAATATCTTTTAGGGACAAGTGATATTTAAAGGAGTCAAATCAATATATTTCATATGTGCTCCTATGTCCTTAATTGATTATCCAGACTTATCTACTAAAATTATTTAACGGATAAGATCTCAGATTTCAACAGTAGTTTGTATAAGTCGATATTAACAAGATGTGATTAAACAAGTTAATTGGGTCATGTCCCAGTATTACAATCAGATCATGTGACGGCCCGCCCCGCACCAGCCTGCATTTCCTCCGAAAGTACGCTGTACACATGTCCAGCTAGCACAGAACGGTCGTCAGAAGAAAAGAAAGAAGGGAATGAACTAATCAAGGGACCTGTAGAATATCTCACAGCGCATGGAATAAAATATATTAACAACATACTTGACATAAAACAGGTGAGACAGTGCATAAGCTGATAACTAAAATCAACATCAATCATCAGAGCAGCGGAAATCCATATACAGCTTATTACAATTTTCCAAATTTACTGTCTCTAAACAAAAGAAAGCTAAAGTAGAAGATGCACCACCAATGCCCAAGCAGTGATCTTCAACAACACAGGGAGAATATTATATATTACGTGGAAGCCTCCTGCTCGTCTCCGGATCATCTACCCGTGCATCACCAGCTAACCTGTCTCTAGTCTGCTCGTGTGAGCACCCAGAGTAATAAGAGGAGACATAAAACTCTGGGTCAGACATAAAGCCTGGTATGAGCGATAAGCATCTAAACAAAACAATAACAGGTATACTAAACCATACCTGAACCTGGACCTGCAACCAAAGAGTTAGTACCACATACCGTACAATACTCTAAGGTGCCATAATAAATAGTGTAATGGATACGGGGGTGGGGTGTACATGTCAACATGATAGCAAATAAACCATCCAAAGCAATCATCCTCACATTTCTCACTCAGTGCGTAAAGCATACGATATCTACCACTTTGGAACACTAGACAAAATGAGGTAACGACGAATCCCGACTTGTAGAAACCCTGCTATGACCAAGCTAAACACATGGAGTCATGACCAAACATTTCAATAACCCACCACATTGGTCGTAGCCCTTGGTCCTACCAATGCCATAATGGCCCTGAATCCGCCTCCGTACCTCCTACCATAGTGGTCCAAAGCTATAGACATCGATAACTCCTTGGCACGCGTCCCGCAGCAAAGCCCAACCATGAAGCGAACTCGTTGATTCCCATCTAAATCTTGAGCTCTAACTTCTCATTTGGACTTCCTTTGCATCTCGGGTTTTGATCGAGTTGGAGTTGGTCTTCAAAAGAGTCGTCGCATAGAAGTGGTCCTGAATTCGGTTCGGTTCGGATATATACGTATAACACGGTTCGGTTTGATAGTCATCCTTTCATTCGGTTCGGGTCGGATACTCCACTTCGGGTCGGGTCGGTGTCCTCCTCCGGGTCGGGTCGGTTCAGTGATTCTCCCCCTCCAGATATCGGTTCGGTTCGGGTGTATCTCTGCTTGAGTTCGGTTCGGAGGTCGTTCATCCGATCCGATGCTTTCTGTTTGACTTGTTTGCCTGCTCCGATCCGTCCTGTTCCCTTGCTCCGATCCGGTCTGCTCCCTTACTCTAATCCAATCTGCTCCATTGCTCCGATCTGATCTTCTGTCCAACTCCAACTCTAAGCAATGGCCTTCCTTCCTGCCAAACTTCTTCCAGTGACAAGTCCCAATCCAGTTCGGATTCCCTTGGTCAGTTCACTAGTCCGATCCGACCCCTGCTCCGATCCGAACCGGTTCGGGACCTGCACATTTCTGCAACTTTCCAGCGAGCTTTCTACGCCATTCGACGACGTTTTCGACCAATTTAACTATTCTAATCAATCATAAAACATACCATAGAGTCATAGAAACATGTAATAGCAACCACAAACAGCAAACAACAATTCAAATGAATCAAAAGGGATCAAAAATGACTAAAACTTCATATTTTCCCAAAATCCTCCTTAATCATGTTTAAGCACATACTTAGTAACACTTAATCAAATCGTCTAAATTTTTCTAACAGAGGCATGAAATATTATTTAAGAATTTCTAAATATTTTTCTAGAATTTATTAGTGTATAAGTTCACTAATCTTCACTAATTACCCTTAATTACCGTAATTAGTGCAAAAACCATGCAAATCACTCACCTTTGCCACAACTAAAACCCCAAAACTGAAATATTCTCTGATTTGGCGCTGTTCCCAATCTTACACAGCAGCTCTACCTCGGTTCTTGTGCTAATACTCCTTGATTTGGTGTTTGCTAAGCCTATTCTTCAATTAGAAAGTGATTTTTGGGTGTTTCAGAGAGATTTAGAGAGTGGAGGCCATGGCTAGGTCAAGAGGAATGAAAGTGGCGGCTGGAAAATGTCTAAAGAAATGTTTTCTAACCCTAATCAGCCCCTATATACCCCTAAACCCGAAATTCCCCTCTGGGCCTAGCTGCTAATCACCCGGTTAAGCCCGATTAAGCTGTTTTTCTCCATCTGAAACTTGTTTCAGCCATATCTCCCAAACGGTGAGTCCGTTTGGCTAATGTAACCACTCTACGGAAAGAGAAACCACCATCCGAAGCCAATGGAAGTGGTTTCAGGTCAAAATTCATTTCCAGTCAAAAGTTATGGCCAAAACAGTGCCAACTAGGGGTAAAATGGTCATATAAAAATCGGGAAAAATCATGAACATGGGAAATGACCCCAGTAGTCGTCTCCCAAAGTTACATGACCATACGACTTCGTATGTGAAAGAAATAAATATCCTACGATCCTATGATGCATAGAATACGGGTCGTTACAGATCAACTCAACAATCAACTGTCACGATGGATCTGCTCCATCACAATCCAACACTTCAAATAAACATTGTTCATTATTGGTTGATCTTGGAAAATAATCTTTTCCAAGTCATACCTATCAAGGATTTAGTTTCATTTAGGAATCCCAATATTTTTTTATTTGATGATAACAATATTGTGATCATGCATAGATACAACTTATAAATATAAATTTTATTTCCATAGTGAATAATTAATTGAATATATATTTATTAAATTAATTTTCATTTAAACGGAAAGTGAACGATATTTTCCTTTAATTCAACTTAATTGATTTCCAATTTAATATCTCCTTCCAATTCATCAACATTCCGCTTATTTCTGAACTTCAGAATAATCTCAACTTTATCGATTAACCCATTTCCTGTTCGCAACCATCCTTATCTGCAAAATGCTTGCCTTTAGCATTATTCACTTTAGATTTTGCATATCCTTCCTTCTGGACTTTTTTATTCTTCGTATCAACTTGATTTCATTAATAAATACTAGTACAAGACCAATATCGTTTATCTAGTCATCATACTCGGATTTTTGTATTTAGTTTAATTGCCTTTTAATTCGACATTGAAAACATTTCTTGATTTAAATCCTAAGTCGACTACAGTTTGAAATAACATTTCATTTCAAACCATAAGAGTTAATCATAACACCATAATTTAACTATCAATCATCATTCGTTAAACACAACATAACGTTGAGTTCAACCAATACGACTTGAATTATTTATCTGGATATTTTTAGAAACAGGTGCACCCGTATTTTTATTCTAACTTTTAAATTAAGAAATTAATGCTATTTAAAATAACTTCATTTTCTTTGATAAAGTACAACTCTATTCACTCCAATATTTGTCATCAGCCCCCCTTCGGTCTTTTTCATCTATACTGACACCGCTTTCCTTCTTTTTGGTAATATTTTATATTGGGTTCATATATTTAAAAAGAAATCCTATTTAAATTATCCCTACCTTTAAGTTATTTTTTCTCTTTTCTTTTCATACTTTATTTCTATTTCTGTTTCCTTCTTTGTTTTTACTCCCTTTAAATTTCATTTCTTTATACTTATTTTTTTTGGCCCAAACACAACAGTCCTTGGCCCAATATGCAACAGTTCTTCTCTTCTTTCCTTCATGTTTCTTCTATACGTGACGCTGTTCACTTTGCCCCATACTTTCTTCTATTTCCTTTACTTTCTTATATTACTCATTTCACCTACTTCCTACATAACACGTCCAGCCCTTCCTTTCGCCTTTCACTATGTTTCTTATATCTTTTATTTTATGTATTTTGTACCTTATAGTACTCAGCTATCTGTCCAAATGCTTCCTAGACCCATCCATTTCACAGTCCACAAACCCTTTTTCTTTCTTTCTTTACTTCTATTCGTTCCTGCTCTTTCTTTCTCCTATTTTCCATCTACTGCTACATACCCTATTTCACGCAAAAAAAATACACTACGCCTACTAACAGTCTAACTCGCCAACCTCCCTGAGCCAATTCTTCATTTCATTTATTATTTTATTTTTATTTCTTTATGTATACTAACGTAGCCATCTCCTAAGATAGAAAGCAATGCTTAACCCTAAAACACACAAAATACTGAGCACCATTCATCACAAAAGTCATTGATGATCAACTTAAAATATCACATTTGTTGGATCCATAACTGCATGAGCCAAAAGATGATAAACGAAAGCGTTTCCTACATCAAAAGCTTCAGCCTTAGAAACAATGTATTTTGCCTTTCTATAAATATTCCCTTCATTGATCACTAATTGAAGCTTGTCTTAAATTCGTTTCTCATATAGAATCACCATCAATTATGTCTCTAAAAGCATGAATACATTCAAGGTCCGCTTCGTAAGATGATACAAAAATACAATGACCAAACATATTTAAACTAGTAAAGTTGATATGCTCCTTAACTGAATAATGTCTCTTAAGAAAAGCAACAACAGAAGCTTGTTCGGGTTTTGATAGCCATTCCTTAAGGACTCTCTTTTGTGTTGTTGCAGCTATTATCATGTTGTTTCCTCTGTTTATAATTTGACACCTACATGCCGATTTCCCCGATACACGCTTGCTATGTACAAAATAATCCAAAATCCCATCAGTGATCCTGGCGAAACTATATCCGCTCAACCAGATAATCTAAATGCTCCAATGTTAATACGTGCACTGAATGTGTAACGATGCAATATCTTAGTCTGATTTCGTGCACTGAATGCACTTCTGTGTAATCGGAATCTAGTTGCTCCTATGATTTTGTGTGAATTGGGGACGGTATGGAATTGGAGCACTACCGGAACATTTCGAGTAACAGATAGCAACAATTAAGTTTTAACCATTGACCCCGACTATAAAATTGGTTAACAGCTAAATATTTGTAATTAACTTGTGATTATAAAATTGATTAGCTGCTAAATAAAAATCAAGCCACTGAAGGCATTACTCGTATGACATCAACATCCAAGAAGCTCTTTTATATAAATGACAAAACTATCACTTCTCACAGATAACACGAATGTATTAATTTCATACAAATATGATATTAAGTACATTCTGCATGTATGTTTCAAAACCACTTCGACATCCCTTGTTCGTGTTTTAATATGAAAGATAACTTTATTTTATTTTACTGTTTACAAACCCTGCATAAATGATATGATACTAAAGCTTACTAGGGATGGGAATGGCTCTATATGTCTACAACATAATATGCATAACTTAACAGAGGAAGTTTACTCTCACACTTGTCTCCTGTTCTTATGAAAAGTTCCTCGTTTTTATCATTTTCATTTTGGTTTTCAGTTTTAAGGCAAATTCCATACAATATTCAGAAAACACACACATATATCTATATATCAATTAGAAATAAATGGATGTTTACTCACAGTCATGAAGGCCTCTGTTTTCTTAAACTTCCAATTTTTCATGTTTGTCTTTAACAGGTTTGTTATGAAGATTAAATCGGCCAAATATAATTCATTTAAAGCTAGTATGCATAAATATGATTCTGCATAATGTAGTGTTTTATGCGGAATTTTGATGAGGATCTAGTATTGTTTATTTAGATACCAATGGAGTATAACAAAAATAATTATGAAATCTCACGAAAAACAAAGAACAAAAAAGGACACAGAAGATTTAACGTGGTTCGGATATGAATATCCTACGTCCACGGAGACCCAACAACTTTTATTGCTCAATGAAGAAATGGGTACATAAGAGAGGAGGAAGATTACAATAGAGAGAAGATTAACGGTGGATTGCCTTCTTCATACAATAACATGACCTCTATTTATATAGATGGATTTCTTGACCTCCAAGTAAACTTGGCACCCAAGTTTTCTTGACTTCCAAGTAAACTTGGCACCCAAGTTTTCTTGACCTCCAAGTAAACTTGGCACCCAAGTTATTCCATATAGGAGCCAATTACATGATTGACAATTAATCTTTCCTTCTCTACAAATATTTGAATCATCAATTTCAACACTCCACCTTGATTCAAATATGACAGTCTTTCTTTATCATCTCATCTTCAACAATCAACATAGAAGTCGTTGGACCCAACGCCCCATGGCGCTCAAGTAACAGGAAGCAAACTGATCAAGTTTGAGCAATGCTCAAACTTGTCCTTTGGAAGTGACTTGGTCATCATATATGAAGGATTATCCGAAGTACCCACCTTCAATAATTTGATCTTGCTCTGTTCTTCCTCAAGCATAAGAAAGAAACCTCTAACATCAATGTGCTTTGTCCGTGAACTATAGGCTTGATTCTCAACAAGATGAATAACACTCTGACTGTCTAAAAATAGCTCCGCTGTCCGCTGCACCATTGAATGATCATACAATAACTGAAGTAAGTACAACCCTTCCTTTGTTGCTTCCACAATCGATATCAACTCTGCTTCGGTAGTCGACAAAGCTACGATAGATTGCAGCTTTGATCTCCATGAAATCGAGCCTATGCCAAGTGTAAAAACATAGCCCGATATTGACCTTCTAGCATCTCTATCCCCAGCATAATCAGAATCACAGTATCCTCTAAGAAGGATGTCACCATCTACTCCACCATATAGCAAACCCACCGAAGAAGTACCTTGAAGATATCTAAGAATCCACTTCACTGCTTGCCAAAGTTCTTTGCCTGGGTTTGACATATATCGACTGACAACACCAACTGCATGGGCCAAATCTGGTCTCGTGCACACCATCGCATACATGAGACTACCAACAACACTAGAATAAGGTATATTAGCCATATACCTTTTATCTTCTTCCGATGTAGGAGAATGGTCTTTCGACAACTTAAAATGAGAGCCTAAAGGAGTGCCTACCGGTTTGGCTTTCTCCATCCCAAATCGAGCGAGGACTTTCTCGATGTACTGTGCCTGAGTGAGCCTTAACTCTCTTCGCTTCCTATCCCTGCTTATCTCCATACCCAATATTCTTTGTGCCTTTCCCAAATCCTTCATATCAAACTCTCTACTGAGCTCCGCTTTCAACTCCTTAATTTTGACCATACTCTGGGATGCAATCAACATATCATCAACATATAACAACAAATAAATCATGTCATCATCACATCTCCTAAAATAAACACACTGGTCTTTGAAGCTTCTGGAGTATCCCTGTGAAAGCATAAACTTATCAAATCTCTTGTACCATAGTCTAGGAAACTGCTTCAGTCCATAAAGATATTTGTTAAGTTTACAAACATAGTCTGGCCTGCTGCTATCAGTGAACCCTTCCGGCTGCCGCAAATAAATCTCTTCATCAAGATCACCATGCAAGAAAGCAGTTTTGACATCTAGTTGCTCTAACTCCATGTCATAATGAGCAACTAATGCTAAGAGAATACGAATGGAAGTATGTATAACAACTGGAGCAAAGATGTCATGATACTCTACCCCTTTCTTCTGAACATACCCCTTTGCTACTAGTCTTGCTTTATATCTAAAATATCCACTGCCGCCATCTTTTACTCTATAGATCCACTTACATCCAATAGCTCTCTTTTCGGCAGGAAGTGGCACCAAATCCCAAGTGTGATTTTTTCGTAAAGATTCGATCTCCTCTTCCATTGCTACTAACCAACTGGAACTGTCAACTGATGCAATAGCGTCTCTATAATCTCTGGGCTCATCATGGACAACATTTAATGCATATGTTGCCATATCATCAAAGTCAATGTCTTTGATGCTCAAACCAACAAACTCATCAAGCCATATGGGCTTTCTTCTTTCTCTAACAGGTCTGGTCTCTGTATGAGCTCCACCTTGAGTTTGATCTTCTATGCCAGTATCCATACTATCCTCGTCAACCACGGCGTCATCGGAAACGCCATTTGAATGTTTATGGAAAGAATTAACAGATGATTTGCTTTGTGTTTAGTATTCTTCACATGTCCTCTCATCATCATCCGATGAGGAAGGCTCCACCTTCAACATAGCCTTCTCATCAAAAGTTACATCCCTACTTATAATAAGTTTCTTGTTAATAGGACACCACAACCTATATCCTTTTACTCCTCTTCTATAACCTAGAAAGATACACTTGCGAGCTCTAGGTTCCAGCTTTCCTCGACTCTCATGCACATAAGATGGACAACCAAACACCTTGAGGAATGAATAGCTAACAGGCTCTCCTTTCCATACTTCTTTAGGGATCTTCATATCTATGGCAGTAGAAGGTGTGCGGTTGATGAGGAAAGCCGCCATAGATAAAGCTTCGGCCCAAAATCCCTTCTTTAACTTAGCAGTCAATCTGAGGCACCTAGTTCTCTCCAACAATGTCTGATTCATCCTTTCTGCAACTCCATTGGACTGGGGGTCGCCTGGTGTGGTGTAATGCCTCTTAATGCCTTTGGACTCACCATAATCGTTGATTCCTGTGATATAAATTCACCACCATTATCTGAACGGAGAACTTTCAACTTCTTCCCTAACTGCTTCTCCACCATGGATTTCCATTTACGAAATCTAGTAAAGGTTTCACTTTTGGACTTTAGAAAGTATACCCATACTTTACGAGAGAAATCGTCTATAAATGAAACAAAATAACTGGCTCCACCTAAGGATGGGAAAGGGAAAGGTCCCCAAACATCAGTGTGAACATAATCCAAAACAGCTTTTGCCTTATGCTCACCAACACCAAAAGAAATCTTCGTCTGCTTACCAAGAACACACTCTTCACAAAAACCAAGCTTTGAATGCCGAACTCCGTCAATCAAACCTCGCTTTCTTAGCTCATCCATGCTGCGCTCGCCAATGTGGCCCATCCGCAAGTGCCATAATCTGGAAGAATCTGAATCAGCTGAAGTAACTGAAGCTGATTCACCAACTACAGTAGTGCCCTTTAGTAAATAGAGATTTTTTTGCCCTCACTCCTTTCATAACGATCATGGAACCCTTAGATATTTTCATCTTCTCTTCTTCAACTACAATCTTTAGTCCAAGTCTACTCAACGCCACAACAGAAATCAAGCTCCTCCTTAAATCAGGTACATGCCTAACATCAGTAATGGTTCGAATAACACCGTCAAACATCCTGATCTTTACACTACCAACACCAACCATACGACAAGAAGCATCATTTCCCATCAGAACTTCTCCTCCATCAATCTCACGGTAAGTGGAAAAAGAGTTCCTATCAGGTGTCATATGATAGGATGCGCAGAATCAATCAACCATAGGGTGCTCTTCCCAGAAGAACTAGAAGCTGTAAACACATCAGTGTCACTCTCTGTATCTGATTTCTCCGCTGTAGAGGCTGAAGCTTGCTTTGGGTATTTTCTTTTTCCTTCAAGCTTGGGACATTGTGCAATAAAGTGCCCAGCTTCTTACAATAATGGAAAGTCAATTTCTTAGGCCCCCTAGACTGGGACCTCGAAGAATTCCATTCTTCACCTTTCTTTGACTTGCTTTGACTTCTACCTCTCTGAACAGATAAGCCTTCGGTATCACTATCAATGCTAGTGCTCGCCAAACTACCTCTTAACACTTCATTATGAAGGCCAGCCTTTACACCAAAAAAGGCTAATTTTACTATGGCCATAAATCATAGAATTGACAAAAGCAGTATATTCTTTAGGCAAGGAACAATGGAGGATCACAGCTTGAGCCTCATCAGTAATATCAACATCTGCTGCCTTCAGATTCATAACTAAAGTGGTCAAGGCATCTACATGCTCCATAAGATCGGCTCCAGGCTTCATCTTAAACGAATAAAGTTGTTATTGTAGAATAATCTGATTTGTGAGAGACTTGTCTTGATATGCATCTGATAATGCATCCCATAGTTCCTTCGCCGTCTTCTTCTGAGAAAATTCTCTAAGGACTTCATCTGAAAGACTCAACTGAATTGTTGTGAGAGCTTCGTCTTCCATTTCCTCCAATTCAGCTGCATCAACATCTTTCAATTTCTCAGGCGCAGAAACAACTTTAAAAGTCTTCTCCTTTTTCAATACGGCCTCCATCTTTATCTTCCAAGTACCAAAATCTCCTTTTCCGTCAAAACGTGTTACTCCATAATTGATGCCAGATCTTCCAACAGACTTACTAGAAGTAGCCATTAATATCCAAATAGAAACAATAACACCAGCTCTGATACCAAACTGTAGTGTTTTATGCTGAATTTTGATGAGGATCTAGTATTGTTTATTTAGATACCAATGGAGTGTAACAAAAATAATTATGAAATCTCACGAAAAACAAAGAACAAAAAAGGACACAGAAGATTTAACGTGGTTCAGATATGAATATCCTACGTCCACGGAGACCCAACAACTTTTATTTCTCAATGAAGAAATGGGTACATAAGAGAGGAGGAAGATTACAATAGAGAGAATATTAATGGTGGATTGCCTTCTTCATACAATAACATGACCTCTATTTATACAGATGGATTTCTTGACCTCCAAGTAAACTTGGCACCTAAGTTTTCTTGACTTCCAAGTAAACTTGGCACCCAAGTTTTCTTGACCTCCAAGTAAACTTGGCACCCAAGTTATTCCATATAGGAGCCAATTACATGATTGACAATTAATCTTTCCTTCTCTACAAATATTTGAATCATCAATTTCAACACATAATACTTTGTACAATCGGTGCTAGTTTAAAATGAGGAAAATATGAAATTCACACACCACATATGTACATAGATTATCTCTACATCATATTTAATCAGTAATAGTTTATTATAATGAGTAAAAATGAGAGTTTACCCAACAGCATTTGCTCCGTTATTTCCAGATTTCAGATCTTTACTCTGCTTAAGGTTCTCTCTTCTTGCTAGTCTCGAATCATTACAGGAAAAATAGAAAAAAAAGAACAAATGGCGGACTGGAGCTTGAGTTCTGAAACCAGAAGAAAACAGACGCGGTGGATTTATAGAGTTTTCAAAACGTGATGGCCAAGGAATAGGATCACTATATAAACATAGCTAGTCGGTTGTTGATGGTAACCATTCATGCTAATATTCAGTTAAGCAGATTATTTACATACAGGGTTGCAGATGATTTTCGATTGACATGTTCTTATATGGGTGTGACAATTCATGTTTAGGTTAGGGATGCAGACAGGTACCTCAAGCTTGGCAGGCAAGGTGTTATTTTCATTGGTCAAGTTCAAATTTTATCTTGCGTTAATGGTACAGTGGCAGTGATCCCACTATTATAGTATGTAGGTGATCTCCACTGGCAGGCATGTAATTGATAACTCATCGGTCTACCTGATTAATTTGGCATAGATTAGCTATCCTATACTAGTAGCTTAAGCATGAAGTTTTAGGAAACCTAGGTGGACATGCTGCGTGAATGGATGTGTTTTTGAGGGTAGGTGCAGCTGTGAATATAAGGCACATGAAACATTTCTCCATGTTTCTGTATTTATTTTATTTTGTGTGAATGGTCATTGTCCAAACCTTGGCTTAGGGTAGCAGAGCATTAAACCGAAAAGATCTATGTATAAAAAGCTATATGTACGTTTTATTTTTAAAAGTTATGCACCCCGATGTACCCCATTCCGTTTATGCAAGAGCTGCTATGGACAGAAATAAGAGTACGGTCGTGTCCAGCGAGGTACCACGATCCTAAAAATATAATAATACCGGTAGGTTAACTCATATTTTGAAACCCCAAAATATTGATATAGGGTGCATAATACTCCAAATAAAAAGTTGCATATTTAATTAATTAAAAATTACAGTAACATTCTAAAAATTAAATTATCACTACGTCTCAAAGGAACCTTGTCCAAATTCGATACCAATATGTAGTTATATTAAATAAAACTGTTACGGCCCATAAACGATTTTTATAGCGACTATTTGAAAATTTGATTTGGACATATCTTGCAATCTATACGAGAAATCTCCATTTTATTTGGGCACTTTCTTATTAGTCCGATGACATGGCTGGACCAGATCTAATCTTAGATTTGGAGGCTGAGGGCATCCAGTAAACCCTCTAAATAGACTAGCAGAGCCTCTCCCATTTCTACACATCCATTCTTTCTCTCTTCTCCTTCTGCCTCGGACCAATCCTCAAAATTAGAAAGGAACAAATAATTAAATTTTTACGGGGATAAAGTAGTTCTTAAGTTTTAAATGTTTATTTTTTATAAATACTTATGGAGGTAAAGGTTCTGCTAAATCTAAGAAGAAGGTCACAGGTGAAGCTTTGATCATCAGATCTGTGAGTTTTTATGTGATTTCTAGATTAGTTATTTGCGCAGGAAATTTTAGATAGTTAAATAGTTTTAATTTACAAGTTTTATATCTACAGTTATCTATAGTATTTATATGTTTAGTTTTTATGTAAGTTACTGTAGTTTATTTACCGTCTATACCAATTTCTTTCTAGTTGTTTTTTTAATAAGTAATTCTCTATCTTCTATCCCTTCTCACTTATGGTTTTATTTATAGTTGGGCAATGCCCTATTTTAATTGTTTTATTTCCGATTCTAGGTCTTGTGAGTAGCCTAAACCATTTCCATTTTTGTTTTTAGCGCTAAGCCCAGGCCTAATGAGAGCCTAGTCGTTTATCGATTAATTTGGTTAAAAATAAGAATAATATTGTAAATAAATTAAAAAGAGATTTTTGGGCATATTATAAGTGATTAAATAATATAATCAATAATAGACTGTAAACTAGGGATAAACCTTAATATGCAACCGGAGAATATGCAAACATATGAATTAGAATATATTAAACTCAATTGAACATTAAGTAACATGGGAATGGGTTGTATAAAATAATAACATTAATTAGGAATATTAATACAATCTAGAGACATAACATAAGGTTATATTAGGCTTATTAATAAACTTAAATTGTATTAAGTTAAACTGAGGATAAATTAATAAGCTAAGTCGAGGGAGTCTACTCCGGCAGCTCGGAGCTGATTGGGGAAAAAAAGTGGCACGTAGATTTGGACTGTTCCGACAGCGTGGGGCTGATTGGGGAATATAAGAGACCTAATAACATAATTCAATCCTAGTTTAGGCCCGTTCTAGCAGTGCGTAGCAGATTGGGGAAACTAAGTGGCCTAATAAATAATGAATGGGGACCAAGTCTAAGGGTGACCTATATCAATTGCATATTTGGTTGGGGACCCATATCAGTTAGTATCCCTATTATCATGGATGACTCACACTAGGTGGAGGTGAAGGCACACTTTACTGTATTGGATAGTAAGAGGTTCAAAATAAGGTGGGTATGGGCAGGTTCCGACGGTGAGATGAGCTTACATCGTGCCGATGGGGGGAGATAGGTTTTTTGTAACACCTGTGATTAACGGTTATGTCCTTTAAGTTGATGGGCTCGGGGTTGATAACTCCGAGTACCATAGATGGCATATGTTATCACATTATGGATGTAGGATCTGATCGACGAGTAGAATTTAAGTAAAGCCTAATTGTGATATCTTGGGTAGTTGGTGCAACAATCTCAGATATGAATAAGAGGCCTATTTTATTTTCATCTTTCCTGCTATTTCATTTATGCTTTTATATCTATTGCTCCTAGAACTTTTCGTCTATCTGGATATTTCCCTAATTTATGCTCATGCTAGAAATTATAGAACTCACCAGACGCATGTCTAACCTAGTTTTTTACTCCTTCTCCCTTCCTCCCCTTCCAGGTTCGTAAGGTGAAGGTAATCAGCATCGATTCTTGATTATTGGGATCATCTTGGATTCAGGCTCATTTCAGACTCATATATTTGTTCACTTCTTGTTTTTTGATCATTGTATTGACATATGAGAGGGATGATTTCTATGGTTTTACTTATGTACTCTGTATTATGGCTCTCCACGAGATAGTTTTATGATTATCATTTAGTATTCATGAAATGTAGTAAGTACCATGATTTGACTTCTTAATTGAATATTGTTTTAAAGTTTCCGCCGTGTTTTATATTTCTGTCTCGTGAATTTTAGTCTCTGTGTTGTTACTTTATACCTAAGCGCTTCATAAACCTTAGCGCATCTTTATATGGGTGACGCTAAGGGGTATGGGTTGTTTAAAAGTTCATTACTTGCTTTGAATTTTCAATTGGATTCGGGAATCAAGGTTAAATTAGAAGAAAATTTAATGGTTTGTTGACTATAATTGTTTTCAGAAAGAAATTAAAGAACCATTCTGCCACTGTAGTACCTCTAGTTTGTGTATGGTGATGAGGTTAGTTTCCATTACTGCTGACTCATTATAATATTAGTTGTTTCTACAATTTGTTGTTCTTCTAGTGTTGTGTTTTCTTTCTATGTGGAACTTTTGTTTGACAAAGTAAATCTTCCGATTCTGAGAGGTGGAAAGCTAGCTGTTCTTGGTCCAAGTATAATTATTTTCGTATAGGGGGTGAAGTTTCTCTAGGCAAGCATAACGGTTTGGAAACTATCTCAAGCATAATTGGTTATCTTCTTACACAAATATAAGCCTACTGCCTACGGACAACACATTTTATTTTGATCATTATCATAACCTCTCCAACTTAAAGTAAGTTTGCTTTCATCTGGCAGTTTAATTATTTCATAGCTAAGGTGAGGAAAACTTGTAATGATCCCTTGCTGCTTATCCGTGTATAACTAAATAACATCACTCCTTGGTAGGAAAAACACTTGATCAACAGAAAATTGCGAACTAAACTATTAAAGAAGCTATAGAGGATTTGAGGACTGATGATATCAGAGGGATTATACATGGCTGTAACTTCAAGGAAGTCATGCGTCATAGGAAAGTTGCATCTTTAAGAGGTGGAAAACAAGTTTGTCATTTTGACCTTTCCATTAGCATTATCCAATCATTTAACATTCAAAGAATGGCTTCCATATTCCTTAATGATGTTTTTTCTTTTAATTTTCCTATTGGGATTTGGTTAATACAGGCATGGCATAATATATGTCTCTGTATGTGTGTGTGTGTGTGTATAGGGGGCGACTATTTGGACACAAATTGAGAGATACAAAGTCTCAGCTGTTGGATCTTTTTGTCGTTATATGGAATGGTAGAATTCATGGGGTGATCCAATGGTTGAAAACAATTTTGTCACCAATTGTGTCAAAATGTTGCGTCTAAATAGACTATCCAATACATATATAGGATCAAGAGCTCCCCAAATAGTGCAACACCCCTATAGCCCCCTGATTTCCATAATACATTCTCGTTTCTCTCTCTTCCCACTTATTCTCTCTCCCTCGTTAACTTATTTAATTATAAATGTGAGGCTATTATTAGAGTGCAAAAAGGGTGCCTTGAAAGAGGGGTATCGTATAACCTAATATATTTACATATGTGTGTGTGTATATATATATATATATATATATATATATATATATATATATATGAGATAGGATCAAGACCCCCTTTCAGCCTCCATAATTTCCACCATACACTCCCCTTTCTCTCTCCTTCTACTAACTCTCTCTCCCAAACTAAACCTTCCGCTCCTTGAATCAAAATGAAGGGTGCTTTTTTAAAAACAACCAAATTATAGAAAGTTATTGCGATGTATTTTAGTCAACATTTTGAACATGTATGAGAACATGATTCATCTTACCCCTGATGCTACACTTTACTGTACACATAAACGTTTTCAAAATTAAGACAAATTTGAAGGACGATGTTCGTAACTTTCAATATCATATTCAATGAATTCTTGTTTATTTGGACCATTTTAATATTTCAAACAAAAAATATTTAAAATTAAAGGAAATTATTTTAAAATTTTAGAATCATTGTAATTTGAAAATGATGCCAACTCTGGTGAATATAAATTTGATTGATATAATATCACATATAAAATTTAGATTTTATACTAAATAATAGTAAAAAAAACATTGTTTAGGTGTTTCAGTGATGATTATTATAAGGAGTGTTGTTGTCTACCACTCTTTCCCAAAACAAATGCAGTAGAGGAAAGAAATAAGGCCAGCTGATAGATTCAAACATAATTTCTATTTCCTGTGGGTGGATATTTATTTTCCTATTCTTGATAAACATGTGGCTCAAACAGTAGATTGCATGATCAAAGATGGCTTATTGAACGAACATATGAAAAATATAAACTACATGTAGAATATGATTTGTGGTCTCAAATAATCAATAAGAGGTCGAGATTGATGATTTTTTAAATATTATATTTAAAACATTAAAAATTGACTATCAAGTGAAAAGAATGAAATCTTTAATCAAATTACTTTTAATTCCAATTGCAACTTCAAGGCCAATTCAAGGAGATATATTTGTTTGAACAATAATAAACTATGATGTCCAATTGAATTGTCAATTGGAAAATAAAAAACTAACACAAGGAAGCCTTCTCAACCTCATGTAATTAATATTTTGAGTTGACTGCATATTTCTTTATTGACATTGAGTAAATTTTCTACACTCATCACCAACTAAACGTTGTACCTGAAAAATTCCAACATATGGAGTGCTTGTGTTTTTGCATACGGAATTCAAAGCAGTTGGGCGCAAAAGTTAATATAAAAATAGGATCTATCGCATATATCGGTAAGCTAAAAAATTGATCTTTTGAAAATGTAGTTTTACAAATTTGTATCCTCTTGGGACTCAATTATTTGGAAATGATTTTAACCATTGAAATTTTATTACTTTTAAATGTACATTTCTTTATTTATTTGAATTAATTAAAATTTTAAAATTTAAAAGTGCTATTTTTTTTAGAGATTACAGTTAAGGTTTAACCAATGATGGTCATTATCATCTAAAATAATATTGGATGGTTTGAAGACATATTTATTGGATTTAGATTAACCCTAAAGGGGGGTGAATATGGTTTGTTGCAATTTTGAGGAATATAAAAATATCCTAGCGCAGATCATAGCATAATAAATAAATGCTGAAAGTAAATGACACAGATTTTACCTAGCTTCGGAAAACCCCTGCCACTGCTGCATTCCCCAAGGTTTCTACAAGAATTAAAACAATCTTTACACTTATAATTTTCCTGTAAACTCATGACACCCTTTCCCAAATGTTCTAATCCTACGCTTAAAACCTAACATTGATCTTTTTATACATAGATTGCAAGATATGACCAAGGTTTCCCAAAGGTTTCTTGTTTCGCAGAAATCCGATTTATAACGAATCATGCACACTCAGTTGAAGTTCAGAACGTTAAATTACGAACTGCCGTGATATTACGGGCTCGATTATATTTAATATACATTTTTATACGTTCAACTTTGTTTTAATTAATATATAAATGCACTTATATTACGAATTCAATATTTAAACTGATTTACATATTGGAATACAAACCGATAAAAATGCGGGACGTTACAAGGCACGAGGTGGAGGATTTCGACGTTGAGATGGGTTACAGTGAACGATAAAGAACAAGATAGGAAGGAGAACGGCCCAGATTTTCTTAACAGTGTAATTAGCCAACAAATTAGTAAATTTAATATGTTTTATTTTATTAATAATGTAATGAAGAAATAAATGATCATAACTTGTTCAAACAGAGACGGAATCGAACGATTTAAATTGTGTTGGAATCCTCTTGGAGAGTACTTCAACATGGAACTGACCAGAAGGATTTTGGAGCTAGTTGATATTTTAATCAAATTAAACATCCTATTTAATTTGATTAAAATAATCAATTTAATCGATTTCTAAAACCGATCAAGGTGATATTTCTTTTTAAATAATTATAATTAATTCATTATTATCGTGTTAGAAATTTCTAATGTACGATATTAATTTCAGTTATTTGTTATAGGGATTTGATTTGGGTTGATTGATGTTGATATGTTGATCTGTTGATTTGGTGGTTATTTTGTTGAAATAAAATAGTTAAAACAAAAACAACATTTTTGTTGAAATAAAATAGTTAGAACAAAAACAACATTTTTGTTGAAATAAAATAGTTTAAACAAAAACAACATTTTTGTTGAAATAAAATAGTTAAAACAAAAATATCATTTTTGTTGGAAT
This sequence comes from Allium sativum, assembly GCA_030737875.1. Lineage (NCBI taxonomy): Eukaryota > Viridiplantae > Streptophyta > Magnoliopsida > Asparagales > Amaryllidaceae > Allium > Allium sativum. Next base: position 860,321,334 of record CM060922.1, read on the forward strand.
AAATTTGTATGGAAACAAAAACAACAATTTTTGTTGAAATAAAAATTGTCAAAACAAAAACAACATTTTGTTGATAATAAAAATTGACAAAAATTTGTTATACAATAAAATAATTCTTATATTGTATATGTCGATAATAAAATTTGCAAAGTTTGTTATACAGTAAAATAATTCTTTTTATTGTATATGTTGAATTAGAATTGTCTACAAATAAAAATATCATTTTTTTTATTTGTTATGTTGAATCAGAATTATGTACAAATAAAAATATTCATTTTATTTGTCATGTTAAAATAGAAAATTGTGTACAAATAAAAATATTCATTTTATTTACCATGTTAAAATAGAAAATTATGCACAAATAAAAATACTCATTTTTATTTTGTTATGTTAAAGGTGGAAATTTGTGTACAAATAAAAATTCACATATTTATTTATCATGTTAAGGATAGAAATTGTAAAAAATAAAAGTATCATTTTATTTGTTATGTAAAAATAGAAATTGTAAACAAATAAAAATATCATTTTTATTTATTATGTTGAAAGTAGAATTGTAAACAAATAAAAATATCATTTTAATTTGTTATGTTGAAATTAGATTGTAAACGAACAAAAATATCATTTTCATTTGTTATGGTTAAACATAGAATTTGTATACAAATAAAAGTAGTCATTTTTATTTGTCATTGTAAATACGGAAATTGTATGCAAATAAAAATATTCATTTTTATTTGTCATGTTAAATATTGAAATTTTATACAAATGAAAATATCTTTATATATTTTCATTAGAACATTGAAAACATGTCATGTAAATAAATTATCTTTTTATTTTGTCACTAGAATTATAAACATGTTCATATGACAAAATTGTCTTTTTATTTTGTCATCAGAATTAGAAAATATGTCATTTAGCTAGAACAATATTTTGTTAATAAATATGTCCTTTAGTTAGAATATATTTTGAAAATAAAAATAACATTTTGTTAGATATTGTTATGTTAAAATAAAAATAACATTTTGTTAGATAAGGTTATGTTAAAATAAAAATAACATTTTGTTAGATAATGTTATGTTAAAATAAAAATAACATTTCGTTAGATGATGTTATGTTAAATTAAAAATTGTTATTTAGTTAGAATATGTCTTTGTTTAATAAAAATGTCATTTTGTTAAAATATATGTTTCGTTAGACAAAATATCTCCTTTATCATGTTAGACAAGAGTAAAAATAATTCCTTGTTAAAATATATGTTTTGTTGAAATTAAATTATAAATATTTATTTATAATTTAAAGAGTGAAAATTTATTGGATAGAAAATAATTCAAACCGAATTATAATTGGTTAAATTTAGTAACCAATGATGTATTTAAATAAACTGTTGCTGTCTGAAAACCCCACACGGGTATTGGGATGATATTTGACATACACTAGTCCCAATATTTAGTTATATGTCAATCGATGGATGACAATCTGTGATGAGTGATATTTATTTATTTTAATGCTCACATGGTTGTAAAAATTCACTCTGGATGTAAATGGAATGTTAAATGATTATTTATCATTATTGTTAAATACATACGATGTATGAAATCCATATAACTGAACTTATATGGTAATTGATTGAGTCGCATTCCGATTTAGAATATTGTTAAGATAAAGAATGTTTTAAATAAAGAATATTAAAAAATAAAGAATCCATTAAAATAAAGATTATTTTAAAATAAGGAGGATTTTAAAATAAATTTATTGAAGAATAAAATTATGATTTTATGTCCAATTTTGGATGGACACAAAAATATAAAAATATGAAGTCGGGTTAAGTATAGAAACGCCATTTTTAACCCAAACGGGTTTATCGATCGATTTTATCCATTTATAATGAATATCGAAAAGTAATGATTTCAAAATTTAATATTTTGGAAATATTATCATTCTAACATGATATAATATTCAATTTTGATTAAAAATTGAAAATGGAGTTGAAATCATTTTGAAATGAATTTATAAATATTTTATAAAATACGTTTTAAATGGAAATCGACGTTATATGTATTAAATATTTTTAATGGCCTGAATAGAACGCGCCGCGCAGCGACTGTTTGTGAATTTCGACCATTAACTTCAAATTGATATAACGAGAGATCCGACCGTCAAATACTCCGAAAACCGGAACCGTTGGGTTCGTATCGAAAAGATCTTTCCAACGAATATAAGAGATTTGAAATTTAACAGTTGGATTTGGAATTATGTCCAAATAAAATTTGGAAAAGGTCGCTATGGATGCAGTTCGGTGGCCGTTAAAAAAACTGACTGTAAGGGCCTTAATAAAATTACTAAAAATATGGAAAAATTATGTAAAATCATAATAAATGATTTGAAAAGATTTTGGATGAAAAATTCCATATTTGAAAAGATAAAAATATATTTTTATCGAAATGAACTAGTTATTAACTAGAATAAATCTTTAAATTACGATTTAATGACGTTTTCCAATTAGTTAATATTTAATTGGAATTAAATAAAATAAATTGGATTTTTGAGTTTGTCGTGAATGTTGTCTTAAATAAAACTGTTCTTAAACCCAGTTGAGAAAAGAATAAATCTTTTAATTAAGATTATTAGAGTTCCAATTATATTTAGTAATTGGAATAAAGTGAAATGTGAATTGGATTTATCGTGAACTATGTTATAAACGGAATTTGTTCTTTAACCCAATTAACAGAGAAAATATAATTTGGAATTTATAAATCTTTTATTAAGATTTAAATGGAAATTTCCCAAAGTAAAGTTTTCCAATTTAATAGAAAAAATTGGAATTGAAGGGAATTCGATTTAATAATAATCGAGATGAGCTTCTGTAAAGGAAGACCGTTATTATATATGGAATTTAAAAGGCCTTGCCGTTATTCCATTTATATTATTATTCTGACACAGAAACTTATATCGATTATATATTGATCTGATTTCTGTGAAGAACCCATATTTAATGGAACATGAATTTGGGTTTATCGTGAACAATGTTTTTAAATAACATTGTACTTTAACCCAGTTAAAGAAAAGATTAATTTCTTAAATTTTTTGAGATTAAAACTAAAATAGAGTTTTAATGAATCTTTTGAAAGATTTAATATGGGAATGAGATAATTAAATGATTAGAAGAACAAATTTAAAAGAATTTATCTTTGGTAAAATTAACAGTAATCTTTCCCTGATAATGTGAATATTTATTTAAAAGAATATTCTGAATTGGAATGAGGCATATGATGTGTTTTTATAGCACTTGTTTATTGATTATAAAATACGTGAGTTATTCGGAAAGAACGGGTTTTAACCCATTCTAAATAATTACTACGACGATTAAAAGTCGAAGATGAAGACGGTGGTTGAAGACAGGAGATCCTCATATCGTTTGGATGATTACAGATGTCTTGATTGGGAGGCATCCCAAGACAAGGTAATAAGTGGTGATCATCCAGACGTATTTGGAGATCGATGGATATGCAAGAACCTCTCTCCTGTATTAGACATATGGGACGAGGAATAAGGTGTCTCCGGTTTCATTCAGACCCAGAACGGACTTGTAAATGGGTGGTATGTCTGACGTTGTATTCCTCTATGTTGGATTCGTTAATGTCTGCTAAATATATATCTGTTCGGTGGCATGGAATTTATTCTCTTGCTTAACACCCTTATCTGAGACGTACGAACTTAGAGGTTATATATTGGCAGAAATAAATGGTATGGTATGGATTGACAATGTGGCATGCAAAGATGCAAATGATCAAGGCTTTTATTGAAAAGCGTAGTCTTGCGGATGATGATCAAAGCACATCTTTAGTTAGCATAGCTTTATATATAGTGATACTTCGCGAGCCTCACACCTTGGTATAAACCAGAAACGGAAGAGGATGGCAATGAGGACATGCGATTCTTTCTAGCTAGAAGTGGTGTCATGATATGGAGCCCAGACATTTTTACTTATGTGGATGATTGAATGAGGAGCCTAAGATTTGAGTCCCTAGTGGCTCTTGATTTAGGCCTTATAGGGTGGGGAAACATATGGTTTAGGAATAACTAATCCACTAAAGTATTTGTGGATCAGCCTTGCTGCTCCTAGGTGCAGTTTGCGGCTGTATCCTGAGATTCGGGCTAGAGAGTCTCAACTTCGGGAAGGACGATCCCTTTCCTTGGTTCATATGGAAATCCAACTTCCAGTACGGCACCATACATTTTTGATTGTATAACTCGTATGGAGACATAGTATATGGTAGCTATGCCATCTATGATTAATACATTATTATTGATATGTTTTTGAAACATATATACACTAATAATAATATCAAATATGTTTTATCGTATCAAGCATTTTTAACCATTATAAGGTAAAAACTCTATCCTCCGGCTTGTGTTGCATTGTGTGATGGGACTTGAGTCTTATAATGGTTCCATTTTTCCAAAAAGCATTGCGTTGTTTAATGATTTACTTTACTTATGCACCAACAATCCAATGGAGTAAACCCGTTCCGCGTTAGCGACGTGGTCATGTGATTAGCCTTATTATTAAATAGGTTAAGTAGATTTCTCACACTTGTCCCATGGCTGACTCATAGTTTGTTTTACTTGCAAACTCGGGTGCCCTCTTTTCCATACGGGCAGTCGAGTGGATTGTTTTGCCGATATTTATTTAGTGAGCAGGATTCTGGATAGAAGTTTGAAGGTGTGTCCAGAGCAATGATAGTCTTCCGCTGCATTGTATTAAATTTGTTGTAAATTAATCCTCCACTCTTGTATTATTATATTCAATGTACTCTGATATTCTATACTCTGATATAACATTATTATGATGTTTATAAAAGTCTTCTGTTATTTTTTCTGATGTGTTGTATGCCCAAAGCTAGCATATGCGGGATTCGAATGGTCTTGATCGATTTTGCCATCGATTAGGTCGGGGCGAAATCCATGTCGTTACAGCTGGTATCAGAGCTTTGGGTTAACTCAAATCTTTGGGGTACAGCTCGTTTGAATTGAACAAAAGACTCATTAGAGGTAGGATTAGAAATATCCTATAAAAGAATACTCATTAGATATAGGATCAGTAGTATCCTAGAATGAGAAAACTCGTTAGAGATGAGGATAGAAATGCGCTGGAATGAGTTGAGAGTGACAAGTTTATAATTAACGTATTTGTGATTATCTATATAATCTCATCTTAAAAAATATGATATATATATATATATATAAGTTATGTATATTTGAAACGCTAATCAACTAATTGATTGATGATTGTGTTGTGTGATTAATTAGTTCAACTAATAAAATTATTGAAACTAATAAAAAAATGGAAGTTGAGTTGGTTAGTTAAACAACTTTCAGTTCCGTTCCTTTTCGAGGACGAAAAGATTTTAAGTGGGGGAGATTGTAAGAACCTGGAATTTTGGAACCAATTTTAAAATTTTATTTTAATTTTTTTAAAGAATTTTAAAAATTTGAAATGATTTATTTTAAATAATAATGATTAAAAAATTATTTGAAATCGAAGTTAGAACGAATATGTTTATTTTACTTATACAAGGTGTTAGAAATAGCGCGGTAGTTTGAAAATTTGATTTTGAACTTTGACTGAATGTACAAGATTCAAAATAAATCGGATTTCAATAAAACCAAAAATATTTAAATCTATTAAAAAATATCTTTTCAAAGAATCTGAAAATTTGAAATTTCATAGCGGGAATATGTGACGGCAAGGAATTTCGCTCGGTCCGAACCAGTCGCTAAACCGATCCAGGCCGCTCGAAACGCCCTATCGTTCGAGAACAGGACAAAACAGAACGCATACAGAAGAACATTTCATTGTATATTACAACAATGCATCAGATTACAAGAATATACAGAGTATAAATGAATATTACACAGAAATATCAGAGATTTAAATTACATTTAAATACATAGCAGCGGAAAATAATATAATACACAACTAGAAGAGATATACGGATACAAAGCTTTCCGGATATCATTCCAGCTGTAAACCAGGATCCTGTTAATATAAATCTGCAAAACCAAAACTACTAGCTGCCCGTGTCAAAATAAGGGCACCCAGAGTTTAGGTTAAAACAATAAACTCCAGGTCAGTCATGGGACTGGTGTGAGAACTAAAACAGTTATTAATCTTTATTTTCAAAGTTAGGTAAATCAAGGGACCACGCCGTATAACACGGAACGGGTTTCCTCCCAAGAATACCAGTGCATAAAACAAACAACGCAATGCTAAATAAAGAAAAATGAAGCTGTTATAAGACCCAGGTCCTATCACACAATGCAACGCAAGCCGGGGGATAGGGTTTTCCCTTATAACAGCCAAAGAATGCTTGATACGTTTTAAAACACATTATTGATACTATAATAAGTGCATAGTGTATAAAACAACTTCAAATCATAAGTATCAATCATAGGCGGCATGGGTACCATATATCATGTCGCCATATATAGGTTTACAAATAAAACCGCAAAGTCACGTATTTGGAAATTGGATTTCCGTCTATGAACCGAGGCAAAAGATAGTCCTCAACCGATTCGAGACGCTCTAGCCCGTGTCTCAGGCACAGCCGCAACCGTACCTTGGATCGTCAGGGCCGGTCCACCGATGTGGATTATAATGCCTGAACAATGCGTTTCTCCGCCCTTTGGGGCGTAGGTGAGCCAACTAAATGACTCCATCGGTTCGAGAACGACCGATCAATCCGAGGCGCCTCGCAACAGCAACAACCACATAAGTCAAACTCGTCAGGGCGTGTAAAACCACTGACGCCACTTCTAGCTAGAAAGAAAACGCATGTCCCCCCCTGAGGTCCGTCTCCCGTTTTTGGTTCATACCGGGTATGAAACTCGCGAAGTAAACGTTACACAAAGCTATGCCACAAAGGCCGTGCTTTGATCATCACCACAAGACTTTGCTTTTCAACAGAAGCCTTGATCAATTGCCACTTAGGCATGCCACATAGGCAATTCACTCCATGCGTTTGATATCCATCAATATATACCCCCTGAGCTCGTACGTCTCAGAGAAGGGCGTTAAGCAAGAGAATAAATTCTCCGCCGCCAAACAGATATATATTTAATAGAGATCAATCACACAGACTAAAATCCAATGTCAGACACACAGTCCATTTACAAGTCCGTTCTGGGTCTGAACGAAACCGGAGGCACCTAGTACCCCGCATATCCATCGATCTCCAAGTACGTCTGGACGATCACTAACTGTTTCCATCTTCTTGGGTGTACAGCCCAATCAAGATCATCAGTTATCACCCAAACGACGTGAAGACCTCCGGTCTTCGACCATCGTCTTCATCTTCGACTTATCGTCGTATCAGTTATTCAAAATGGGATAAACCCGGTCTTTCCGAATAACTCGCGTATATTTTAAATAAGTGTTACACAAACACAACATACGCCTCATTCCAATTCATCAGTCACTAACCGTAAATTAATCAAGAGAATAATTTCCCAAATATTAACCCCGAAGGCCGAAACCAACATCAGATCAATATCCAGGAAACCATTCTGCTTAGCTAACCGACAGTTAGTTTCTAAAATTCACATTCATAGGGAAAGGTTCCCATTAATTTTATCCAAGATAAATTTCTTGAATTTATTCTCTAATCTTCTTTTGAATTTCGATTCAACTAGTCGGGATTAACGAAACTTACCGAAGTAATCATTTGTTTTAATTTCCCAATCCCAACCTATTTATCCCATGAAGTAAAACTGGTAATACTTCATATCTAACACCATAGTGTTATCGGTAAATTCAATTACCATTTCACGTTCAAATCTAATTAAAGATTTAACTATCGCCTGGAGTAAAACTGGTGATACTCCATTCTCGATTATTTCAATCTAATTAAAGATTCATTAAAACTCCACTTAGTTTTACTCGTTAATTGGGTTAAAGAATCCGTGTCCTTTAAAACACAGTTCACGATAAACCCAAAATCACATTCATTAATTATCGGGTTAAAGAACGAGTGTTATTTAAAACACTGTCCACGATAAACCCAAAAATCAATATCAATTCAATTCCAATTAAATATTATTTAATTGGTACACTTCATTAAATCTAAATAAAAAGATTTAATCTTTTCTCAACTGGGTTCAAGAACAGTGTTAGTGAAGACACCATTCACGACAAACCCAAATCACATTTGATATTCAATACAAGGCTCTGAATAGAAAATATCCCGGCTTATATTCAATATCCAATTCTGCGGCCAACAAAGATCGTATTGGAAATAACGATATATATATATCTATATCTTTCAAATTTCCATAACAACATTTGTATAATCACGAAATCCAACATCGAAACATTCCGAAGACAATTTCGATTCAAATCCATTCCAATGCAATCATTGGAAATTCTGGTTATTATCAAAACCATTTCAAATTCAATTTATTTAAAAATAAATAGAATTATAATTCTAGTTCAAAACTAGTTCATTTCGATAAAAATCTATTTTTATCTTTTCAAATATGGAGTTTTTCATCCCAATTCTTCTCAAATCATTTCTTATGATTTTACACAAATTATTACTATTTTTAATAATTTTATCAAGGCCCGTACAGTCGATTTCCATCAATGGCCATCGAACTGCACTTACAGCGACCTTTTTCAAATTTGATTTGGACGTAACTCCAAATCCAACCGTTAGATTTCAAATTTCAAATATTCATTAGAAAGCTCTTTTCGATACGAACCCAACGGTTCCGGTTTTAGGAGAATCCGACGGTCGGATCTCCCATAATGTCCGTTTGAAATAAATGGTCGGAATTCACGAACTGCCGCGGCGCGGCGCGTTCTATTCAGGCCATTATATTATATATATAATATATATAATATATATTTCGTCGATTACTATTTAAAACGAATTATATAAATAGTTTTAAATTCGTTTCAAAAGAAATTTCAACTTCCATTTCAATTCAAATCAAAATTGAATTCTTCTTTATAAATTCGTTTTAAAATTCATTTCTATTCAATTCAAATTTCTATTCAATTTGAATTCATTTCAATTCGCTTTCAATTCAATTGGAATTCGTTTTCAATTTATTTCGAAATCGTTTTCAATTCAATTCATTTCGAAATCGTTTTCAATTCAATTCATTTCGAAATCGTTTTCAATTCAATTCATTTCGAAATCGTTTTCAATTCAATTCATTTCATAATGAATAAAATCGATATAAATATCGTTCACGTCAAAATGGCGTCAATCTAATCAACACGGCTTCATAAATTTCTATTTTCAAATATTCTATTTCAAATATTTCTTTTTCAAAATAGTTGTTATTATCAAAATATTTCGTTCAACACATGACCAATCTCAATGAATGAGTACTGTCAACACATGAACTTTTATTTTATATTACAATGATGTAAATTTTATTACTAAAATATTTCGTTCAACACATGACCAATCTCAATGAATGAGTACTGTCAACACATGAACTTTTATTTTATATTACAAATATGTAAATTTTATTACTAAAATATTTCGTTCAACACATGACCAATCTCAATGAATGAGTACTGTCAACATATGAACAACATTTCAGAAATCAATGAAAAAGTGTTCAAAATCAATCCATTAAATCAATCAACAGAAAATCATGACAACAAAGATTCAAAAGAAAATCATGAGAACAAAGATTCAAAATATCCTAGACTCTCATTCTCTGGATCTCTGAATGAAATTATATCAGTAACAAAATGTTATGGTGGAGAACTCATTAGAAACATGGATGGTAAGTTAATATATCATAAATCCAGTTAATTAGATTCAATCATGATCAAACCTAGGATAGGATCGGCTCCCAATTATAATATTCTTTATTTTTCAAATTGGAATGAGGCCCAATCAATTACCATATAAAGTTAATTATATGGATTTCCATACAACACATGTATATAATAGCATTGAAAAATAATCAACCATCAACCAAAGTGCACTACACTGTATAAGCATCAAATATAGATATTCAACGCTTATAACAGCCTGTCAATCAATCGATCGACATATTTAATCAATCAGGATGAGTGAACTTCAAATTTCACCCCAACACCCGTGTGGGGTTTCAAACAATCAAACACATATCTTATTTGTGCATTTGGGTGATGTGTAAAATTTATCGGCCCAATCAATATCAGTCAAATCAGTGCATATAAACAAATCGGCCGATTTGTCTATAAATATCTATTTATTCACTTTCACGTTAAAAATTATATTTTTAACGATAAAACATTTTATTCAACCTATGAATATTCTGTTCGGTTCATTTATTCAATAAAATGATATTTTTATTTTTCTAACATATTTTAGAAAATTTCGGCGGCATAACGGCACGATACTAGAAACGGGACGAGGCCTAGCCTTATCCCCGGTCTAGTGAAGGCCCACGCCATTCACACATCAATCAAATCAATTCATTTCACCAAACAATTCAATTTCAAATCACATCATCTAACTAATCTATGCAACCAACCAAACAAGTCCATGGTCTGTGGACGATTGTGTCGGGTGCTACTAAGCACCGTCTGCATCCTAGTATATATATATAACTAGAAAATAAATTGAAGAGTGAGAAATTCTCACAAATAGCTATCCAGCTCCACGGCACTTCCAATGCAGGAAATCTTCAACGTTCTTGCCTTTTCGTCATCTTCGTTGTTGTAGCCACTACATATGTAAAAATCGAATTTTTACTTCGCTATTCAATATATAAAAATCATATTTTTCTTTCGAAGTTCAATATATAAAAATCAAAATTTTCTTTCGAAGTTCAATATATAAAAATCAAAATTTTCTTTCGAAGTTCAATATATAAAAATCAAATTTTTACTATGCTGTTAAATAGATAAAAATTATATTTTTATCACGTTATTTTCCATATAAAGATTTCCCTTTTCTAAAATAAAGATTTCACCTTTATAAAAATATAGACTTCGCCTTTTCAAATTTAAAGATTCCATCTTTATAAAAATCTCATTTTTATTTTTCTACACATATAAAGATGATATTTTTAATATTCCTATCATGTAAAAATTATATTCCTAATTCTCTACCTAACCAAAAATCATATTTTTACATCTTCTATATAGTAAAGACTATATTTTTAATACTTTAAAAATATAAAAATCATATTTTTATTTTGCCACTCGTATAAAAGTTATATTTTTATTACTTTAAAAATATAAAAATCATATTTTTCACTTACTACCATATAAAAGATTACATTTTTATAACTTTACAACATAAATAAAATTCAGTTTATATAATAAATAAATTTCAGTTTATATAATAAATAAAATTCAGTTTCGAAATCTTTAAAAAAAAAATCAGTTTAAAATTCTAAAAAATCAGTTTTACTTTTCCACTTATATAAAATAAAAATAAAACAAATAAATTAAAAAAAACGACTTACAGAGGGGGGGTTGTGCTGGTGGCGGCAGCAGGGTAGTGGGGGTCTTCTCCGTTCGTCAGTGGCTGAGGGAGGGGGGGTTTGCGGGCTTCAGGGTCTGGGTTCGGGTGAGAGAAGGGCGCGAGGCTGAGGGACATCGGAGGGGAGGGTTGCGGAGGAGGTTGGCCGGCGGCAGGGTGCTCCGGCGTGGGCGGATCGGAGGAGCGACGGGCGAGGTGTCGAGGGTTTTTTTTTTCTTTTTATGTTGAAATCGATTGAATCAGATATGAAGGGGGGGCCAACCTGAAGAAGATAAGGGGAGGAGGGAGATTTAATTAATTAATTTTTTTTATTTATTTTATCCCAAGGAGTTGACTTTTTAATCGACTTCGAAACGAGGCCCACCGACTGTCGCCCATAGCGTTTCACCCCCATTCCGAACACAATGGGATATGTATCGCAAGCTGATTTGATCGTTCCGATTAGTTTCCGCTGAATTTACATTTAAACCACTATATTGGATTTTAAACGTACATTTCAAATTACCGGGGTTGCATACGAACTTTAAAAATTCCAGAAAAATATTTTCTATCTTCGTATGGATGATACGGTCCTAACAAAACTAGTTTCGTCAAATTCTGAGACCGTTTGAAAAATGGCCAATTTCCAGTCGATTAAAATCGACTAAAACTGGTCAAACGCGTTTTCCTTTGCCACGCTCACATATTAACTCGAAAAATTATGAAATTTGGAATCTAGCAATAATTCGACATCATGGACCCAACAAAACTGGTTTTTTCGAAATCCGAGGTCATTTGCAAAATGTCCATTTTTAAGGGCCTGAATTCCATAGCGACTATTCAGAATTTTGAACTGGACATATCTTTTGATTCCCATTATGAAATTTCGATTTGTCAGATTCGTTGGAAAGATATTATTAATTAGATCCTAATGTTTTTGGTTTCACTAAAATCCGGATTGTTTTGCACCCGGTACATTCAATTGAAGTTTGAAATCGAATTATCGAACTACCGCGCCATTTTCAATTCTATTTATAATTATATATAAATATTTATATTCTAACGACGACGCGTATAATATATACGTTCGAATTATATTCAAAATAAATTTTCTCGTCGATATTATTTAAAATAATTCATTTAAATATCCAAAATTCGCTAAAATGGCCAAAATAAAAATTTTAAGCTGGCCCAGATTTTCGGGTTGTTACAATCTCCCCCACTTAAAACTTTTCGTCCCCGAAAAGGAACAAAGTCGAAAGTGGTTTGATTAATCAACTCTACGCTCGATCTGGCTTTCATTCTCTAACTTTTCAGTTTCTGAGAATTTTCCAATTCTTCAAAAATTTGGCTAACACCCTAAATTTTCGAAAAATTTCGCCATAACCTCCCCTGCACCGGGAGCATCGGGGAATTTCAAATAGCTTCCCCGGTCCTTCAGATCTCAAAAAGAAAAAGAAAAAGCCAAGCGGCTAGCCAATAGGCTCATAAAATCATCATCACCCAAACAAAACAGTAAATTATGTAGTAAACATGTACCTATTTGTCGGGCAAACAAATTTTATTCTTCGGCTCTAGCCTCCTTGCTATGACCTGTTCAATATAAGTACATGTATATGCAAGCAAATGCGACCAAATTTCCAATACAATTCAATATTTGATCAAATTGGCTATATAATACAAATTTTAATAATTCAACCAATAATCAACAACACAACCATCAATCAATTAGTTGATTAGATTTTGAAATTCATAACTTTGATACATATACAAAAATCAGATTTTTGATGCCAAATCACAACAATGTGTTTTAACTATATAAGTTTTGGTTCTCACACCAGTCCAATGGAAATATATAGAAAATCAAACCTTCGAAACACGAAACTAATTACTAATGATGACGCGTCAATCATCGGAATCAGGCCCGGGCGACTAGAGTGTGATTCTATATCTATCCAATATATTAAAACTTTGAATATACGTTTGCAAGGTGTATATGCCAAATCTTTATATACTGGATTGTCCAAATCAATTTAAGATAAATAATCAAATACGAATAGTTGATTTAAATTTTCAAAACAAGATTGTTTTCATTTGAAAAATATACTCTTCACACTCGTTCTAGGATACTACTGATCCCATCTCTAACGAGTCATTCCCGTTGGATATTACTAATCCAATATCTGATGAATTCTTTCGTACGGTTCAAATGTGTCTTGTTCTCTGAGCTTTGTAAACCAAAGCTCTGATACCAACTGTGACGGCAAGGAATTTCGCTCGGTCCGAACCAGTCGCTAAACCGATCCAGGCCGCTCGAAACGCCCTATCGTTTGAGAACAGGACAAAACAGAACGCATACAGAAGAACATTTCATTGTATATTACAACAATGCATCAGATTACAAGAATATACAGAGTATAAATGAATATTACACAGAAATATCAGAGATTTAAATTACATTTAAATACATAGCAGCGGAAAATAATATAATACACAACTAGAAGAGATATACGGATACAAAGCTTTCCGGATATCATTCCAGCTGTAAACCAGGATCCTGTGAATATAAAACTGCAAAACCAAAACTACTAGCTGCCCGTGTCAAAATAAGGGCACCCAGAGTTTAGGTTAAAACAATAAACTCCAGGTCAGTCATGGGACTGGTGTGAGAACTAAAACAGTTATTAATCTTTATTTTCAAAGTTAGGTAAATCAAGGGACCACGCCGTATAACACGGAACGGGTTTCCTCCCAAGAATACCAGTGCATAAAACAAACAACGCAATGCTAAATAAAGAAAAATGAAGCTGTTATAAGACCCAGGTCCTATCACACAATGCAACGCAAGCCGGGGGATAGGGTTTTCCCTTATAACAGCCAAAGAATGCTTGATACGTTTTAAAACACATTATTGATACTATAATAAGTGCATAGTGTATAAAACAACTTCAAATCATAAGTATCAATCATAGGCGGCATGGGTACCATATATCATGTCGCCATATATAGGTTTACAAATAAAACCGCAAAGTCACGTATTTGGAAATTGGATTTCCGTCTATGAACCGAGGCAAAAGATAGTCCTCAACCGATTCGAGACGCTCTAGCCTGTGTCTCAGGCACAGCCGCAACCGTACCTTGGATCGTCAGGGCCGGTCCACCGATGTGGATTATAATGCCTGAACAATGCGTTTCTCCGCCCTTTGGGGCGTAGGTGAGCCAACTAAATGACTCCATCGGTTCGAGAACGACCGATCAATCCGAGGCGCCTCGCAACAGCAACAACCACATAAGTCAAACTCGTCAGGGCGTGTAAAACCACTGACGCCACTTCTAGCTAGAAAGAAAACGCATGTCCCCCCTGAGGTCCGTCTCCCGTTTTTGGTTCATACCGGTTATGAAACTCGCGAAGTAAACGTTACACAAAGCTACGCCACAAAGGCCGTGCTTTGATCATCACCACAAGACTTTGCTTTTCAACAGAAGCCTTGATCAATTGCCACTTAGGCATGCCACATAGGCAATTCACTCCATGCGTTTGATATCCATCAATATATAACCCCTGAGCTCGTACGTCTCAGAGAAGGGCGTTAAGCAAGAGAATAAATTCTCCGCCGCCAAACAGATATATATTTAATAGAGATCAATCACACAGACTAAAATCCAATGTCAGACACACAGTCCATTTACAAGTCCGTTCTGGGTCTGAACGAAACCGGAGGCACCTAGTACCCCGCATATCCATCGATCTCCAAGTACGTCTGGACGATCACTAACTGTTTCCATCTTCTTGGGTGTACAGCCCAATCAAGATCATCAGTTATCACCCAAACGACGTGAAGACCTCCGGTCTTCGACCATCGTCTTCATCTTCGACTTATCGTCGTATCAGTTATTCAAAATGGGATAAACCCGGTCTTTCCGAATAACTCGCGTATATTTTAAATAAGTGTTACACAAACACAACATACGCCTCATTCCAATTCATCAGTCACTAACCGTAAATTAATCAAGAGAATAATTTCCCAAATATTAACCCCGAAGGCCGAAACCAACATCAGATCAATATCCAGGAAACCATTCTGCTTAGCTAACCGACAGTTAGTTTCTAAAATTCACATTCATAGGGAAAGGTTCCCATTAATTTTATCCAAGATAAATTTCTTGAATTTATTCTCTAATCTTCTTTTGAATTTCGATTCAACTAGTCGGGATTAACGAAACTTACCGAAGTAATCATTTGTTTTAATTTCCCAATCCCAACCTATTTATCCCATGAAGTAAAACTGGTAATACTTCATATCTAACACCATAGTGTTATCGGTAAATTCAATTACCATTTCACGTTCAAATCTAATTAAAGATTTAACTATCGCCTGGAGTAAAACTGGTGATACTCCATTCTCGATTATTTCAATCTAATTAAAGATTCATTAAAACTCCACTTAGTTTTACTCGTTAATTGGGTTAAAGAATCCGTGTCCTTTAAAACACAGTTCACGATAAACCCAAAATCACATTCATTAATTATCGGGTTAAAGAACGAGTGTTATTTAAAACACTGTCCACGATAAACCCAAAAATCAATATCAATTCAATTCCAATTAAATATTATTTAATTGGTACACTTCATTAAATCTAAATAAAAAGATTTAATCTTTTCTCAACTGGGTTCAAGAACAGTGTTAGTGAAGATACCATTCACGACAAACCCAAATCACATTTGATATTCAATACAAGGCTCTGAATAGAAAATATCCCGGCTTATATTCAATATCCAATTCTGCGGCCAACAAAGATCGTATTGGAAATAACGATATATATATATCTATATCTTTCAAATTTCCATAACAACATTTGTATAATCACGAAATCCAACATTGAAACATTCCGAAGACAATTTCGATTCAAATCCATTCCAATGCAATCATTGGAAATTCTGGTTATTATCAAAACCATTTCAAATTCAATTTATTTAAAAATAAATAGAATTATAATTCTAGTTCAAAACTAGTTCATTTCGATAAAAATCTATTTTTATCTTTTCAAATATGGAGTTTTTCATCCCAATTCTTCTCAAATCATTTCTTATGATTTTACACAAATTATTACTATTTTTAATAATTTTATCAAGGCCCGTACAGTCGATTTCCATCAATGGCCATCGAACTGCACTTACAGCGACCTTTTTCAAATTTGATTTGGACGTAACTCCAAATCCAACCGTTAGATTTCAAATTTCAAATATTCATTAGAAAGCTCTTTTCGATACGAACCCAACGGTTCCGGTTTTAGGAGAATTCGACGGTCGGATCTCCCGTAATGTCCGTTTGAAATAAATGGTCGGAATTCACGAACTGCCGCGGCGCGGCGCGTTCTATTCAGGCCATTATATTATATATATAATATATATAATATATATTTCGTCGATTTCTATTTAAAACGAATTATATAAATAGTTTAAATTCGTTTCAAAAGAAATTTCAACTTCCATTTCAATTCAAATCAAAATTGAATTCTTCTTTATAAATTCGTTTTAAAATTCATTTCTATTCAATTCAAATTTCTATTCAATTTGAATTCATTTCAATTCGCTTTCAATTCAATTGGAATTCGTTTTCAATTTATTTCGAAATCATTTTCAATTCAATTCATTTCGAAATCGTTTTCAATTCAATTCATTTCGAAATCGTTTTCAATTCAATTCATTTCGAAATCGTTTTCAATTCAATTCATTTCGAAATCGTTTTCAATTCAATTCATTTCATAATGAATAAAATCGATATAAATATCGTTCACGTCAAAATGGCGTCAATCTAATCAACACGGCTTCATAAATTTCTATTTTCAAATATTCTATTTCAAATATTTCTTTTTCAA
Organism: Allium sativum; assembly: GCA_030737875.1. Lineage (NCBI taxonomy): Eukaryota > Viridiplantae > Streptophyta > Magnoliopsida > Asparagales > Amaryllidaceae > Allium > Allium sativum. The sequence goes on from CM060922.1 coordinate 860,338,688, forward strand.
AATAGTTGTTATTATCAAAATATTTCGTTCAACACATGACCAATCTCAATGAATGAGTACTGTCAACACATGAACTTTTATTTTATATTACAAAGATGTAAATTTTATTACTAAAATATTTCGTTCAACACATGACCAATCTCAATGAATGAGTACTGTCAACACATGAACTTTTATTTTATATTACAAAGATGTAAATTTTATTACTAAAATATTTCGTTCAACACATGACCAATCTCAATGAATGAGTACTGTCAACACATGAACTTTTATTTTATAATATTCTTTATTTTTCAAATTGGAATGAGGCCCAATCAATTACCATATAAAGTTAATTATATGGATTTCCATACAACACATGTATATAATAGCATTGAAAAATAATCAACCATCAACCAAAGTGCACTACACTGTATAAGCATAAAATATAGATATTCAACGCTTATAACAGCCTGTCAATCAATCGATCGACATATTTAATCAATCAGGATGAGTGAACTTCAAATTTCACCCCAACACCCGTGTGGGGTTTCAAACAATCAAACACATATCTTATTTGTGCAGTTGGGTGATGTGTAAAATTTATCGGCCCAATCAATATCAGTCAAATCAGTGCATATAAACAAATCGGCCGATTTGTCTATAAATATCTATTTATTCACTTTCACGTTAAAAATTATATTTTTAACGATAAAACATTTTATTCAACCTATGAATATTCTGTTCGGTTCATTTATTCAATAAAATGATATTTTTATTTTTCTAACATATTTTAGAAAATTTCGGCGGCATAACGGCACGATACTAGAAACGGGACGAGGCCTAGCCTTATCCCCGGTCTAGTGAAGGCCCACGCCATTCACACATCAATCAAATCAATTCATTTCACCAAACAATTCAATTACAAATCACATCATCTAACTAATCTATGCAACCAAACAAACAAGTCCATGGTCTGTGGACGATTGTGTCGGGTGCTACTAAGCACCGTCTGCATCCTAGTATATATATATAACTAGAAAATAAATTGAAGAGTGAGAAATTCTCACAAATAGCTATCCAGCTCCACGGCACTTCCAATGCAGGAAATCTTCAACGTTCTTGCCTTTTCGTCATCTTCGTTGTTGTAGCCACTACATATGTAAAAATCGAATTTTTACTTCGCTATTCAATATATAAAAATCATATTTTTCTTTCGAAGTTCAATATATAAAAATCAAATTTTTCTTTCGAAGTTCAATATATAAAAATCAAATTTTTACTATGCTGTTATATAGATAAAAATTATATTTTTATCACGTTATTTTCCATATAAAGATTTCCCTTTTCTAAAATAAAGATTTCACCTTTATAAAAATATAGACTTCGCCTTTTCAAATTTAAAGATTCCATCTTTATAAAAATCTCATTTTTATTTTTCTACACATATAAAGATGATATTTTTAATATTCCTATCATGTAAAAATTATATTCCTAATTCTCTACCTAACCAAAAATCATATTTTTACATCTTCTATATAGTAAAGACTATATTTTTAATACTTTAAAAATATAAAAATCATATTTTTATTTTGCCACTCGTATAAAAGTTATATTTTTATTACTTTAAAAATATAAAAATCATATTTTTCACTTACTACCATATAAAAGATTACATTTTTATAACTTTACAACATAAATAAAATTCAGTTTATATAATAAATAAATTTCAGTTTATATAATAAATAAAATTCAGTTTCGAAATCTTTAAAAAAAAATCAGTTTAAAATTCTAAAAAATCAGTTTTACTTTTCCACTTATATAAAATAAAAATAAAACAAATAAATTAAAAAAAACGACTTACAGAGGGGGGGTTGTGCTGGTGGCGGCAGCAGGGTAGTGGGGGTCTTCTCCGTTCGTCAGTGGCTGAGGGAGGGGGGGTTTGCGGGCTTCAGGGTCTGGGTTCGGGTGAGAGAAGGGCGCGAGGCTGAGGGACATCGGAGGGGAGGGTTGCGGAGGAGGTTGGCCGGCGGCAGGGTGCTCCGGCGTGGGCGGATCGGAGGAGCGACGGGCGAGGTGTCGAGGGTTTTTTTTTTCTTTTTATGTTGAAATCGATTGAATCAGATATGAAGGGGGGGCCAACCTGAAGAAGATAAGGGGAGGAGGGAGATTTAATTAATTAATTTTATTTATTTATTTTATCCCAAGGAGTTGACTTTTTAATCGACTTCGAAATGAGGCCCACCGACTGTCGCCCATAGCGTTTCACCCCCATTCCGAACACAATGGGATATGTATCGCAAGCTGATTTGATCGTTCCGATTAGTTTCCGCTGAATTTACATTTAAACCACTATATTGGATTTTAAACGTACATTTCAAATTACCGGGGTTGCATACGAACTTTAAAAATTCCAGAAAAATATTTTCTATCTTCGTATGGATGATACGGTCCTAACAAAACTAGTTTCGTCAAATTCTGAGACCGTTTGAAAAATGGCCAATTTCCAGTCGATTAAAATCGACTAAAACTGGTCAAACGCGTTTTCCTTTGCCACGCTCACATATTAACTCGAAAAATTATGAAATTTGGAATCTAGCAATAATTCAACATCACGGACCCAACAAAACTGGTTTCGTCGAAATCCGAGGTCATTTGCAAAATGTCCATTTTTAAGGGCCTGAATTCCATAGCGACTATTCAGAATTTTCAACTGGACATATCTTTTGATTCCCATTATGAAATTTCGATTTGTCGGATTCGTTGGAAAGATATTATTAATTAGATCCTAATGTTTTTGGTTTCACTAAAATCCGGATTGTTTTGCACCCGGTACATTCAATTGAAGTTTGAAATCGAATTATCGAACTACCGCGCCATTTTCAATTCTATTTATAATTATATATAAATATTTATATTCTAACGACGACGCGTATAATATATACGTTCGAATTATATTCAAAATAAATTTTCTCGTCGATATTATTTAAAATAATTCATTTTAAATATCCAAAATTCGCTAAAATGGCCAAAATAAAAATTTTAAACTGGCCCAGATTTTCGGGTTGTTACAGAATAAAAAGTTATGGTCAGCTAAATATTCAGAATAGTCGTTATGAAATTTAATATAATATATAGCCCTTATAAATAGCCACTTTGCAAACGACCTCCATTTTTGACGAAACCACTTTGGTTGGATCCGGAATGTCAAATTATTTCTAGACTCCAGTTTTCATAATTTTTGGAATTGATATGTGAGCACAGTAAATTTAAATGTGTTTGGTAATTTAAATTGGAATTGGAACGACTAGAAAATGGCCATTTTTCAAACGGTCTCCAAATTCGATGAAATTAATTTTGTGAGGACCGTATCGTCAAAACATAGCTAGATTTATTTTTCGGGAATTTTTGGAGTCAGTATGTGGCTCCGGTAATTAAAATGTACAATCAAATTAAATAATTAAATGTTTTATATTTTAAATTAAATAAAAATGGACTAAAACAATCGAATGGGCTGATGAGACCTAGCCCATTGTGTCCGGAACGGGGGTATTTGGTAAGGGACAACATTCGTTGGGCTGGATTTGGAGTTACTAGGAATTAACGGACTTGTTTTGTGAGTTGATGAATTAAATAATTAAATATTATGTAAATGCCCTTTTACCTAGCAACTCTAACCCCTTTGTAAAATAGCCGCCGCCATTCATGAAATTAACGGCTGGCATCTTCCATTCTTCTCCGCGATTTTCCTCATCGTTCCTTCAACGAATTCAAACCCTTCGAAAGACAAAAATTTAGATCTTGGAGAGGTTAATCAATTCAATGGTGGAGATCTAGTACCTTAAACCGACATAGCTAATTTTGGGTCCTCAAAGTGCGGTTTTCGAACGGGATTTGGGGGTGTTAGTGGTACTCGAGTTGGACGAGGTCGGGTTATTAGAGTGGCGGCGTAGAGGGCTTTGGAGGGGCAGTTGGCGATCGAAGGACGGTGGTCTGAAGGGAGGCGCAAGGTGGAGGTTTCCGACATTGAGATGGGTTACAGTGAACGATAAAGAAAATAGGAAGGAGAATAGCCCGGATTTTCTAAACAATGTAATTAGCCAACGAATTAGTTAATTAAATATGTTTTATTTTATTAATAATGTAATAAAGAAATAAATGATCATAACTTGTTCAAACAGAGACGGAATCGAACGATTTAAATTGCGTTGGAATCCTCTTGGAGAGTACTTCAACATGGAATTGACCAAAAGGATTTTGGAGCTAGTTGATATTTTGATCAAATTAAATGTCCTATTTAATTTGATTAAAATAACCATTTTAATAGATTTTTGAAACCGATCAAGGTGAGATTTCTTTTTAAATAATTATAATTAATTCATTATTATCGTGTTAGAAATTTCTTCAAATACGATGTTAATTTCAGTTTGTTGTTATACGTGATTTGATTTGGGTTGATTGATGTTGATATGTTGATCTGTTGATTTGGTGATTATTTTGTTGAAATAAAATAGTTAAAACAAAAACAACATTTTTGTTGAAATAAAATAGTTTAAACAAAAACAACATTTTTGTTGAAATAAAATAGTTAAAACAAAAATATCATTTTTGTTGGAATTGATTTTTTTGAAAACAAAAACAACAATTTTTTTTGAAATAAAAATTGTCAAAACAAAAACAACAATTTTGTTGATAATAAAAATTGACAAAAATTTGTTATACAATAAAATAATTCTTTTATTGTATATGTTGATAATAAAATTTGCAAAGTTTGTTATACAACAAAATAATTCTTTTTATTGTATATGGTGAATTAGAATTATCTACAAATAAAAATATCATTTTTTTTATTTGTTATGTTGAATCAGAATTGTGTACAAATATAAATATTCATTTTATTTGTCATGTTAAAATAGAAAATTGTGTACGAATAAAAATATTCGTTTTATTTGTAATGTTAAGATAGATGTACAAATAAAAATACTCTTTTTTATTTTGTCATGTTAAAAGTGGAAATTTGTGTACAAATAAAAATTTACATATTTATTTGTCTTGTTAAGGATAGAAACTATAAACAAATAGAAGTATCATTTTATTTGTTACGTAAAAATAGAAATTGTAAACAAATAAAAATATCATTTTTATTTATTATGTTGAAAGTAGAATTGTAAACAAATAAAAATATCATTTTTATTTGTTATGTTTTAAAAATTGAATTGTAAACGAACAAAAATATCAATTTCATTTGTTATGGTTAAACATAGAATTTGTATACAAATAAAAGTTGTCATTTTTATTTGTCATTGTAAATATGGAAATTGTATGCAAATGAAAATATTCATTTTTATTTGTCATGTTAAATATTGAAATTTTATACAAATGAAAATATCTTTTTATATTGTCATTAGAACATTGAAAACATGTCATGTAAATAAATTATGTTTTTATTTTGTCACTTGAATTATAAACATGTTCATATGAAAAGTTGTCCTTTTATTTTGCCATTAGAATTAGACATTATGTCATTTAGTTAGAACATATTTTGTAAATAAAAATAATATTTTGTTAGATAATGTTATGTTAAAATAAAAATAACATTTTGTTAGATAATGTTAAGTTAAAATAAAAATAACATTTTGTTAGATAATGTTATGTTAAAATAAAAATAACATTTTGTTAGATGATGCTATGTTAAAATAAAAATTTTATTTAGTTAAAATATATGTCTTTGTTTAATAAAAATGTCATTTTTATAAAATATATGTTTTGTTAGACAAAATATCACCTTTATCATGTTAGACAAGAGTAAAAATAATTACTTGTTAAAATATATGTTTTGTTGAAATTAAATTATAAATATTTATTTATAATTTAAACAGTGAAAATTTGTTAAATAGAAAATAATTCAAACCGAATTATAATTGGTTAAATTTAGTAACGAATGATGTATTTAAATAAACTGTTGTTGTCTGAAAACCCCACACGGTTATTGGGATGATATTTGACATACACTAGTCCCAATATTTAGTTATATGTCAATCGATTGATTGACAGTCTATGATGAACGTTATTTATTTATTTTAATGCTCACACAGTTGTAAAACTTCACTCTGGATGTAAATGGACTGTTAAATGATTATTTATCATTATTGTTAAATACATGCGATGTATGAAATCCATATAACTGAAATTATATGGTAATTGATTGAGTCGCATTCAGATTCAGAATATTTTTAAGATAAAGAATGTTTTAAATGAAGAATATTCAAAAATAAAGAATCTTTAAAATAAAGAATATTTTAAAATAAAGAGGATTTCAAAATAAATTTAGTGAAGAATAAAATTATGATTTTATGTCCATTTTTGGATGGACACAAAAATATAAAAATATGAAGCCGGGTTAAGTATAGAAATGCCATTTTAACCCGAACAGGTTTATCGATCGATTTTATTCATTTTATAATGAATATCGAAAAGTAATGATTTCAAAATTTAATATTTTGGAAATACTATCATTTTAATATGATAGAATATTCAATTTTGATTTAAAATTGAAAATGGAGTTGTAATCATTTTAAAATGAATTAATAAATATTTTATAAAATACATTTTAATTGGAAATCGACGATATATATATATATATATAATGGTCTAAATAGAACGCGCCGCGCAGTGACCATTCGCGAATTTCGATCATTGACATCAAATAGATGCAATAGAAGATCCGACTGTCGGATTCTCCTAAAACCGGAACCATTGGGTTCGTATCGAAAACAATTTTCCAATGAATATAAGAGATTTGAAATCTAATGGTTGAATTTGGAATTATGTCCAAAACAAATTTGGGAAAGGCCGCTATGGATGCTACAACAACCCGGAAAATCTGAGCCAGTTTAAAATTTTTAATTTGACTATTTTAGTGGATTTTAAATATTTAAAATAAATTATTTTAAATAATAATGACGAAATGTATGTTTGAATCGATGTTTGAAAATAAATATAATTATTTTAAATTATAAACAAGGCCTGAAATAGCATGGCAGTTTCAAAATTTGAATTCAAACTTTTAATTACTGTACCGGGTGAAAAATAAGACGGATTTTACTGAAACCAAAAATATTTAAATCTGTTAGTGAATATCTTTCTAACGAATCTGAAAAATCGAAGTTTCATAGTGGGAATCAAAAGTTATGGCCAAATGAATTTTCAGAAAGCTCGCTATAGCGAATATATAGCCCTTGAAAATAGACATTTTGCAAACAGTCTCAGAATTCGACGAAACCACTTTTAGTGGATCCGGGATGTCAAATTATTGCTAGATTTCAAATTTCATAAATTTTGAAGTTAATATGTGAGCGTGGCGAAGAAAAATGTGTTTGGTCAATTACAGTTAAATTTGATCGACCGGAAAATGGCCATTTTTCAAACGGTCTCAGAATTCATTGAAACTAGTTTTGTTGGGACTGTATCGTTAAAACATAGCTATATTTATTTTTCGGGAATTATTGGGATCAGTATATGGCCCCAGCAAATTGAAATGTACGTTCAAATCAAATATTGAATGTTATATATTTTAATTCTAAGAAAAACTGACTGAAACAGTCGAATGGGCCTACGAAACATATCCCATTGTGTTCGGAATAAGGGTATTTAGCTATGGACGATAGTCATTGGGATTGGATTGGAGTTTGTTTTAGAAAACCCCCTTTTAAAATTTTATATAACTTCCGGCCAATCAGATTTTTTATATAAAAAATATATATTAAAACCCGCTTCTTTCTCCCCGACTCGACGGTGAAACCATGCTCCCTCCTTCTCTCCTCATTTTCTCTCTCCACAATCCATAAAACCCATCGACCCTTCGTTGTATTTTGGAGTATTCTTCAAGAGCTTCACGTCCATGTAGGAAACGCCCACCCCCATTGCGTGTAGCTCGAGAATCGAGGCTCGAGAAGACCCGCCGCCTCGGCCGAGATCTAGCCGTCCTCCGGCGATTGCAGGTGACCGCGCCACCATCGTTGGCAGCGTCTCTCTCCTCTCTACAGCGTGGTACAAACTGATCTTCCTATCGTGCTGCGGATCGAGAGCAAAAGCCAGACCTAGTCTTGAACAAACTATTGAAGGTATCGACTTATAATATTTAAACTGATTTTAACGTTTAAAAGTGTTGCAAAGTTGATTAACTTTATAAAAATCATATCTTTTTCGTTTCTTGTCGAAATCCAGTGAAACAAGAGACAGTGGACTTGTGAGGACGTCTTCTACATTTTAGAAGAGACCGCATATTTTTCTGAGCCTTCTGCAATTTTTGTTGGAGTGGAACCCAGTGTGAAATTTCTAATTTATAAACAATATGGAAAACAACGATGTATAAATTATATAGTCGATGTATGAGTTAGATAAGCATTGTACACCACATGTATAAGCGTTGTATAAGTTGTATGTTCGATGTATAAGTTACATATATGCGTTGTAAAAGTGATATATGCGTTGAAATAAATTGAAATGATATTGAAGTGAAATTGAAATGATATTGAAGTGAAATTGAAATATAGTTATATACGTGTGTATATATATATATACTCCCCTCGTCCACAGACCATGGACGATATATATTGGTTGTGATATTGTTTGGATTATTGGTTGATGTGAAATTTGGTGAATACCCTGAATGGTTGATTTGAAATGATTGATTGTGATTGAAATCCCAATAGGATTAGTATATAGGAAAATTCGTCAGCGTACAAACTAGATATTGAAAATCCTCATTGTCAAAAGTTGCGAGGCTTTAATGTAGAGCGAGGAGCCGTATTAGGGACGGTGCCGGTTTTAACTACCCTGCCGTTATGTTGCCGAAATTATAAATAATATTCATGTGTTAGAATTATTTTCATGTGTTGAAACTATATTCATATGTTGAATAGAAATTCATGTGTTGAGTAGAAATTCACGTGTTGAATGAAGTTAATGTGTTGAATAAATTCTTTGAAAGATAAAAATAATATTTTTATTATATATATAGACTATGTAAAATATTAGTATTTTAAATAAATTGTTTTAACACCAAAAATAACATTTTTACCTTATGTATGAACTATAAAAAATAATCATGTTTTGAAATAAATTGTTTTACAATAAAAATCACATTTTTATTATATATATAAACTATAGAAAATATGAATAGAAATTCATGTGTTGAATAGAAATTCATGTGTTGAATGAAGCTCATGTGTTGAATAAATCATTTGAAAGATAAAAATAATATTTTATCACATATATAGACTATATAAATTATTCGTGTTTTAAATAAATTATTTTAACAATAAAAATCACATTTTTATTATTTATATAAATTATAGAATTATGGTCATGTGTTGGAATAGTATTCATGTGTTGAATAGAAATTCACGTATTGAATAGGCATTCATGTGTTGAATAAATTCTTTGAAAGATAAAAATATCATTTTTATCAAATATAGGAAGTGAATATGGTTTTAAAATCGAAGAATGGATTATATTTATATATATATATATAAATATAATTAAAATAAATCGAATAACGAAGCTGCAGTTCGTATTTTGAAACCATGATTTCAAACGATGATTACAGGAGATCCGACCATCGGATTTTCCCGAAACCTCAACCGTTGGGTTCACTTGGGAAATATCTTTCCAACGGCACCAACTTTGTAAAGATCCAACGGTTGGATTGTCTAGAATGTTTAATTCAAATCTGAAGAAAAACAGCGCCAGAATCGATTATATTTATATATATATATATAAATATAATTAAATTAAATCGAATAACGACGCTGTAGTTCGTATTTTGAAAACGTAACTTCAAATGATTGTACCGGGAGATCCGACCGTCGGATTTTTCTAAAACTAAAACTGTTGGATTCATGTTGAAAAGATCTTTCTAATGATATAAAATTTGTGAAGATCCAACGGTTAGATTTTCAGATATGTGTAAATCAAATCTGAAGAAAAGCAGCGCCACAGCCGCGTTGTGGCAAGCGTCGTTTGAATGAATTGGCTATTTTTAAATAAATAAAAATAGCGATAAATCGTGATAAAATATTATAAACGATATGGAATGGAAACAAACTGAATTTGCTCAGTTTATTGGATATTTGATGGTTGAATGTGTTTGGCGTGAAAATTACATTAAAGAACAGAATTAGTGATATCGAATAATTTAACCATTGAAATGAATTGATTTGAAATTCTAAATATACGTGAATTAATTGAATAGGCCGAGTTGATTCTCATTTCAAATAATTGATCGACGATTGAAAGTCGAAGATATGAAGACGGTGCAAGACCGATGATCTTCACGTCGAATGGAGGGGTGCTACTGATGCTCATGATAGGAGTAGCTACGTTGAAGGGGCTGAAGTGGTAGCCGTTCGGACGTACTTGTTGATTGTACGGAGCTGCGAGGAATAAAGATCCTCCGGTCTCATTCATACCCAGAACGGACTTGTAAATGGACTGTGTGTCTGACATTGGATTTCATTCTGTGTGGTTGATAGACGTCAGTTGCATGGCGTGAACTGCCTATGTGGCATGCTGAGATGCAGTGATCAAAGCTTTTGTTGAAAAGCAGAGCTTTGTGGTTGATGATCAAAGCACCGCCTGTGTGGCATAGCTTTGTGTATAATGTTAATTCGCGAGCCTCACATCCCGGTATGAGCCAGAAACGGGAGAGGACTTCAAGGAGGACAAGCATTTCCTTCTAGCTAGGGTGGTGTCAGTGACCTACCAGCCCTGACATTTATATTACTTTCACCTGTGTGGTTGTTGTTGTTGCGAGGCGCCTCGGTTAGTTCGGTCTCTTTGGAGCCGATGGCCTAGTCGGATATGACCAGTTTACACCCCATAGGGTGGGGAAACAAAGTGTTCAGGCATTATAATCCACATCGGTGGACCGGCCCTGACGATCTAAGGCTTGCTTGCGCGCTTGTATGGGGCTCGGGCTAGAGAGTCTCGAAGCGGTGAGGACGATCCCTGGCCTCGGTTCATGACGGAAATCCCATTTCCGAATATGACATCGTGCGGTTTTGATTGCATATATATATGGCGACATGAAATATGGTACCCATGCCGTCCATGATTGATAGTTATGATTCAAATTGTTTTTGAAACATTTAAACACTAGCAATAATATCAAATGATTTGTTTTGCTCGTATCAAGAATATTTTGGCCATTATAAGGTAAAACTCTATCCTCCGACTTGTGTTGCATTGTGTAATGGGACCTGAGTCTTATAATGGCTTCATTTTTATAAAAAGCATTGCGATGTTTAAAAGATTTATTTGTTTTAAAGCACTGGCAATCACTAGAGTAAACACGTTCCGCGAAAGTGGCGTGGTCCTGTGATTTGCCATATTGTAAAAGATGTTAAGTAAATTTCTCATACTAGTCCCATGACTGACTTGTAGTTTTTTTCACTTGCAAACTCGGGTGCCCCTTTTTCTACACGGGAATCCTTGTATTCAGGTTTTAGCAGGCTCTTTCTGGATAGCTAGAGCTGAAGCCGGATTCTAACATTTATCTCTTTTTATGTTGTTCAGCTCCTATTGTACATTTATGTTTTGTTTTCCGCTGTAGACATTTATGTATAGCTGAACTGTATTTTGTACTAAGTATGATCCTGTATACTATGTAACTCTAATGATTATATTTATCCAGTGTATTATTTGTACATTATCTGGTGTATTTATTTATTTTTGTTCTGCTGTTTATGTGTTATATTCCAAAGATTACCCTTTCCACCGTCGTACGGGGTTTGGGTCGTCACAACCGGGGTATCAGAGCTTTGGTTAAGCTTAGTTCTGGAATATAACATATTAATGAACTCGTCAGAAATAGAACCAGTGGTGTTCTAAGACGAGTAACTCATTACAGATAGGATCAGTAATATCCTAGTATGAGTATAGCAGAATGAAATACACCTCTATAGACGCATTTACATTCAAGTATATGTTTATGCTTTATAATTTCTTTTCTGTTGACCTGACACTTGGTCTGCTATTGCAGAAGTACTAGAAAATGAGTGTCAGAAAAAAAGGGATGCAGAACTAGATCTAAAAGTTCTATTCAAGAGATATCGGAATCTGGGTGGAGTACAATTCTCGGGCAATGAATCAATTATTCAAACTCAAGCGTGGATGAGTTATGCTGAAAGAATTTTTGAACGTTTCCAACTGAGAGATGACCAGAAAAGATTAGGGGCATCTTGGGCACTCAAAGAAGAAACGTTAATCTGGTGGGAAGCAATCATTAAGGATAATCCAGAAGGTGATATCACCTGGGATAGATTTAAAGAGGTTTTCATAGAAAGATTTACTACTCCAAAGGCAACTGAGTGGTTTTGTGATGAATTCTACTATTTGATACAAGGAGATATGAATATCCCAGAATATCATAAGAGATTCAATGAACTTTCTCATTTTGCCCCTCATCTAATTCAAAATCCAAAGAGGAAGAATCTGAGGTTTATTAATGGTCTTCAAAGAAGATACTAGAATAGTGTAATGGGGCATGTGAAGCTTCCTTTTTCTGAAATGATATACATGGCTTATCATTATGAAGATTAGACAAGCGAGGCCTTTTCGTCGATGAAGAGGAAGTCAGTTCGAGCAACAAAAGGAAATTTGAAGCTGATAGCCCAGAGACGAGTACACAGCCGAAGGCCAGTACGACGTCTGGGGCCAGAAAGAAACCTAAGTTGAATCGAAAAAAGGTTAAATTGGAAAAAGGACTAGCAACCCCTGCCATATGCTCTAACTGCAATAAGCAAGGACATGTGTCGATAAGTTGCAGATCTCTTGTGAGCTATATAAAGGGTAAATTTAAATCCAGGAACAAGTTGCAAGAGAAGAGAAAATGCAATCTCTGCCATAGGGTGGGTCATATAAAGCGAGATTGTCGGCTGTTGAAAACAACCAAAGTGATACATGTAAATGAAGTAACCGAAGTTCCTACACCCTCAGCTAGTCAGGAAAGGTCTGATGTTTTAGAAGGCACGCTTAATGTTAGAGATATTCCAGTTAAGGTATTATTTGATACATGCGCGTCATGAAGCTTTGTTGCAAAGAATGCGGTTAAGAAGCTGTATTTGAAAAAGCTCAAAGAACCAATGACTATTCCTAATCCGGTTGGGGGTTCCCTCGATCTTAGTTGGATTTGTGGAGTTCCTGTTTCTTTCTTTCGTTATCGGTTCCCCACTATCGCGATCGTTATGAATTTTACAGAATTCGATCTCATCCCGGGATTGGATTGGTTAACCAAATATGAAGTTGAGGTTTAACGCGCGGAGAGAGTTGTTAAGGCAAAGACAAAGTTCAGGGAATATATAACCATTCCATGTGAAGGACCGAATTCTAATAGAAAGGACTTCTGGGCAGCTTTAGATGTTTCTCCTACTCAAATAGAACCTGTTCCTATCGTTTCGGAGAATATTCTGGTCGACATAAAATATTCATGTTGTCAAGAACTATGCGGATGTGTTCGAAGAAGTTGTTAGCTTACCTCCGCAGAGAGAAATTGATTTCAAAATCTCTTTAATCCTAAATGCAAGACCAATAGTTCACGCTATTTGAAGAATGACCTTGAAGGAGAAAGATGAGTTAGATAATCAAACTCGACAGCTTGTACGGAAGGGTCTGATTAGACCTAGCTTCTCTGATTGGGGAGCAGCAGTGGTATTTGTCCCGAAGTCATACGGTACTCTCAGACTATGTGTAGATTATCATGACTTGAATAAGCAGACATTGAAAAACAAATATACGTTGCCGCGGATTGATGATTTGTTGGATCGATTGAATGGTGCACAGGTATTTTCACGATTGGACCTAGCTACAGGTTTCCATCAGCTTCGTATTACCGAAGAGTGTGTTCCTTTGACAGCCTCGTACAACCACAGAAGTCCGAAGTTTTCTCGGATTAGCCAGTTATTATCGAAAATTCATTAAGGACTTCGCGAAGACATCTAGTTCCTTGATGAAGCTTACTAAGAAACATTCGCGATTCAACTGGACTCCAGAATGTGAGGCAGCTTTCCAGAAGCTGAAATTAAAACTGACGACTGCTCCAGTGTTAACCATAATAGATGGCAATGAGGACTTGAAATTCTGGACTGACGCTTCTAGAGACGGCCTTGGTGCAGTGTTAATGCAAAGAGGTCAAGTGATTGCTTATGATAGCCGTCAGCTGAAACCGCATGAGAGAAATTACGTTACTCATGATCTTGAGTTGTTAGCCATCGTCTTTGCTTTGAAAATCTGGAGGCACTATCTACTGGGTGAGAAATTCGAATTGTATACAGACCATCAGTCATTGAAGTATTTGTTCACCCAGAAAGACTTGAATATGAGGCATCAACGTTGGCTAGAATTTCTTGCAGTGTACGATTTTGAGATTTTGTACACTCCAGGGAAAGCCAATGTTGTGGTTGATGCGCTGAGTAGAAAGAATGTAATTATCGCTAGTTTTATTATTACGACTTCATTGATCGATAAAATATCTGCTCTTCAGAAGGATGATCACTTCATTCAAAGAATCAGAGAAAGAATACAGAAAGGCAAGCCCTTGAGTTTTCAGATTGATAACGAGGGAATTCTAAGGTTGAAAGGGCGAATATGTGTGCCAAACATCGCTGAACTCCGGAAAGAAGTATTAGATGAATGTCACAAAGCCAAGCTTAGTATCCATCTAGGAGTGAGCAAGATGTATAATGATGTCAGACGCACTTTCTGGTGGAAATCTATGAAACGAGACATTTCTTTATATGTTAGTCGGTGTCCTACTTGTCAACAAGTCAAAAGCGACCAGCAGAAGCTCGCTGGATTGTTGCAACCTTTGGAAATTCCAGGTGGGAAGTAGGAACAGATTTCTATGGATTTCATAAATGGTTTTCCCAGAACCAGGAAAGGAAATTACAGTATTTGGGTGATCGTAGATCGTTTCATGAAGACCGCCCATTTCATACTTGTCAAATCGAATAGAACTGCTCAGAGTCTAGTGCAGATTTATTTCAAGGAAATAGTTAGATTGCACAGAGTTCCCATGAGCATCGTTAGTGAGCGAGACCCGATTTTTGCTAGTAAATTCTGGGAAGCATTCCAAGCAGAATTGGGAATGAAGATGAACTTGAGCACCGCATATCATCCTCAAACAGATGGTCAAACTGGGAGGGTGAATCGTATTCTTGAAGATTTCTTGTGGGCTTGTGTTATTGATTTTGGCGGATCATGGGAAGACCATTTGCATTTGGCCGAGTTCTCATACAACAACAGCTACCAAGTGATCCTGACAATGTCACCATTCGAAGCATTGTATGGTAGACCGTGCCGATCTCCTGCTTGTTGGGTAGAACCTGGTGATAGACTTGTATTGGGACCCGATATGATTCGCGTAGCTGCGGACAAAGTCAATTTCATTAAGAAACGATTACTCGCCGCTCAAAGCCGACAGAAAATCTATGCAGATAGAGACGAAGAGGTATATCATTTACTGTTGGCGACTATGTGTATTTGAAGGTATCTCCGATGAGAGGAGTTATCCGGTTCGGTAAAACGAGGAAATTGGCACCCAAATGTATTGGTCCGTTTCCTATTTTGGAATGGGTTGGAACTCTCGCTTATAGGGTTCGATTACCTGATTGGTTGCCTGGAGTACATAATGTGTTTCATGTATCTCAACTTCAAAGGCATGTTCATGATCCAGATTTGATCGTGGAAGAAGCAGTGCAATAGGATATAGAAATTACTCCAGAATTGGTTATGAGAAGAGAACCGCTAAAAATAATTGGCAAAGAAACCAAAGAACTGAGGAGCAAGAAGGTTCACTTAGTCAAAGTGCAATGGAGTGGAGATCCTCGAGATTGTACTTGGGAAACAGAGGAAAGCATTAAGAAAGCCTATCCTAAGTGCAGGCCGGATATCTCTGATTAACTCTGGTGCAAGGTACATTTACCATACTTTGCGTTACCATTTTCTCTCTACTTTGCTGTTGTTTTCTTTTCATGCATGTAAACTTTTTAATTATGCGGTCTGAATGTTTCAAAAGAGTATATGAATTATTTGGTGTATTTTTGAAAAGTTAAAAACAAATTGATTGTTGGTTGTGTTGTGTAATTGTGGATTTGATTAATTAAATTATTAGAATGGTAGTTAATTTAGTCAATAAGAGAATGAAGTTAAATGTATGCAATTGAAAAAGTATTGAACTGATTTAGATGTAGATAGAAATATATACATGTGCATTATATATGTGAACAGGTTATGGATAAACAGCAAAGCAGAGGAATAAAATTGTTTGCCCGACAAATAGGTACATGTTTATTGTATTTCTTGGGATTTGATGATTTTATGAGCCGATTGGCTAGCTGCTTGGCTTTTCCTTTTGGATTGGTGAGGGCCATGGGAGGTTATTTGAAATATCCCGAAGCTCCCCGTACAAAGGGGGTTATGGCGAAATTTTTCGAAAATTTAGTGTGTTAGCCAAATTTTTGAAGAATTTGAAAATTCTTGAAAACTGAAAAGTTGGAGAATTGAAGCCAGGAGGAAAGTTGAGTTGGTTAATTAAACAACTTTCGACTTTGTTCCTTTTCGGGGACGAAAAGTTTTAAGTGGGAGAGATTGTAACAACCCGAAAAATCTGAGCTAGTTTAAAATTTTTAATTTGGCTATTTTATTGAATTTTAAATATTTTAAATAATAACGACGAAAGGAATGTTTGAATCGATGTTTGAAAATAAATATAATTATTTCAAATTATAAACAAGGCCTGAAATAGCATGGCAGTTTCAAAATTTGAATTCAAACTTTGAATGATTGTACCGGGTGTAAAATAAAACGGATTTTAGTGAAACCAAAAATATTTAAATCTGTTAGTGAATATCTTTCCAACGAATCTGAAAAATCGAAGTTTCATAGCGGGAATCAAAAGTTATGGCCAAATGAATTTTCATAAAGGTCGCTATAGCG
This sequence comes from Allium sativum, assembly GCA_030737875.1. NCBI lineage: Eukaryota > Viridiplantae > Streptophyta > Magnoliopsida > Asparagales > Amaryllidaceae > Allium > Allium sativum. The sequence continues at coordinate 860,355,662 of CM060922.1, forward strand.
AATATATAGCCCTTGAAAATAGACATTTTGCAAACGGTCTCAGAATTCGACGAAACCACTTTTCGGTGGATCCGGGATGTCAAATTATTCCTAGATTTCAAATTTCATAATTTTTGAAGTTAATATGGGAGCGTGGCGAAGAAAAATGTGTTTGGTCAATTACAGTTAAATTGGATCGACCAGAAAATGGCCATTTTCAAACAGTCTCAGAATTCGACGAAACTAGTTTTGATGGGACCGTATCGTCAAAACATAGCTAGATTTATTTTTCGGGAATTTTTAGGATCAGTATGTGGCCCCGGCAAATTGAGATGTACGTTCAAATCAAATATTGAATGTTATATATTTTAATTTGACGAAAAACTGACTGAAACAGTCGAATGGGCCTACGTAACATATCCCATTGTATTCGGAATGGGGGTATTTTGCTAGGGACGACAGTCGTTGGGATTGGTTTGGAGTTCATATTAGAAAACCCCCTTTTAAAATTTTATATAACTTCCGGCCAATCAGATTTTTTATAAAAAATATATATATTAAAACCCGCTTCTCTCTCCCCGACTCGACGGCGAAACCATGCTCCCTCCTTCTCTCCTCATTTTCTCTCTCCACAAGCCATAGAACCCATCGACCCTTCGTTGTATTTTGGAGTATTCTTCGAGAGCTTCACATCCATGTCGGATACACCCACCCCCGTTGCGTGTAGCTCGAGAATCGAGCTCGAGAAGACCCGCCGCCTCGGCCGAGATCTAGCCATCCTCCGGCGATCGCAGGTGACCGCACCACCATCGTTGGCAGCGTGTCTCTCCCCTCTACAGCGTGGTACAAACCGATCTTCCTATCGTGCTGCGGATCAAGAGCAAAAGCCAGACCTAGTTTTGAACAAACTATTGAAGGTATCGGCTTATAATATTTAAACTAATTTTAATGTTTAAAAGTGTTGCAAAGTTGATTAACTTTATAAAAATCATATTTTTTTCGTTTCTTGTCGAAATCCAGTGAAACAAGAGACAGTGGACTCGTGAGGACGTCTTCTACATTTTAGAAGAGACCACATATTTTTCAGAGCCTTCTGCAATTTTTGGTGGAGTGGAACCCAATGTGAGATTTCTAATTTATAAACAATATGGAAAACAACGATGTATAAATTATATAGTCGATGTATGAGTTATATAAGCTTTGTACACCACATGTATAAGCGTTGTATAAGTTGTCTGTTCGATGTATAAGTTATATATATGCGTTGTAAAAGTGATATATGCATTGAAATAAATTGAAATGATATTGAAGTGAAATTGAAATATAGTTATATACGTATATCTATATATATATATATACTCCCCTCGTCCACAGACCATGGAGGATATATATTAGTTGCGATATTGTTTGGATTATTGGTTGATGTGAAATTTGGTGAATACCACGAATGGTTGATTTGAAATGATTGACTGTGATTGAAATCTCAATAGGATTAGTATATGGGAAAATTCGTCTACGTACGAACTAGATATTGAAAATCCCCATTGTCAAAAGCTGCGAGGCTTTAAGGTAGAGCGAAGAGCCATACTAGGGACGGTGCCAGTTATAACTACCCTGCCGTTATGCTGCCGAAATTTTCAATAATATTCATGTGTTAGAATTATTTTCATGTGTTGAAACTATATATATGTGTTAAATAGAAATTCATGTGTTGAGTAGAAATTCATGTGTTGAATGAAGTTCATGTGTTGAATAAATTCTTTGAAAGATAAAAATAATATTTTTATTATATATATAGACTATGTAAAATATTAGTATTTTAAATAAATTGTTTTAACACCGAAAATAACATTTTTACCTTATGTATGAACTGTATAAAATAATCGTGTTTTGAAATAAATTGTTTTACAATAAAAATCACATTTTTATTATATATATAAACTATATAAAATATTCATGTGTTGAATAGAAATTCATGTGTTGAATAGAAATTCATGTGTTGAATGAAGCTCATGTGTTGAATAAATCCTTTGAAAGATAAAAATAATATTTTATCACATATATAGACTATATAAATTATTCGTGTTTTAAATAAATTATTTTAACAATAAAAATCACATGTTTATTATTTATATAAATTATAGAATTATTGTCATGTGTTGGAATAGTATTCATGTGTTGAATAGAAATTCATGTGTTGAATAGACATTCATGTGTTGGATAAATTCTTTGAAAGATAAAAATATCATTTTTATCAAATATAGGAAGTGAATAAGGTTTTAAAATCGAAGAATGGATTATATTTATATTTAAATATATAAATAAATATAATTAAAATAAGTCGAATAACGAAGCTGTAGTTCGTATTTTGAAACCATGATTTCAAACGATGATTACGGGAGATCCGACCATCGGATTTTCCCGAAACCACAACCGTTGGGTTCACTTTGGAAATATCTTTCCAACGGCACCAACTTTGTAAAGATCCAACGGTTGGATTTTCTGGAATATTTAATTCAAATCTAAAGAAAAACAGCGCCAGAATCGATTAAATATATATATATATATATATATATATAATTAAATTAAATCGAATAACGACGCTGTAGTTTGTATTTTGAAAACGTAACTTCAAATGATTGTACCGGGAGATCCGATCGTCGAATTTTCCCAAAACTAAAACCGTTGGATTCATGTTGAAAAGATCTTTCTAATGATATAAAATTTGTGAAGATCCAACGGTTAGATTTTCAGATATGTGTAAATCAAATCTGAAGAAAAACAGCGCCGCGGCCGCGTTATGGCAAGCGTCGTTTGAATGAATTGGCTATTTTTAAATAAATAAAAATAGCGATAAATCATGATAAAATATTATAAACGATATGGAATAGAAATAAACTGAATTTGCTCAGTTTATTGGATATTTGATGGTTGAATGTGTTTGGCGTGAAAATTACATAAAAGAACAGAATTAGTGATATCGAATAATTTACTCATTGAAATGAGTTGATTTGAAATTCTAAATATACGTGAATTATTTGAAAAGGCCGAGTTGATTCTCATTTCAAATAATTGATCGACGATTGAAAGTCGAAAATATGAAGACGGTGCAAGACCGATAATCTTCACGTCGAATGGAGGGCTGCTACTGATGCTCATGATAGGAGTAGCTACCTTGAAGGGGCTGAAGTGGTAGCCGTCTAGACGTACTTGTTGATTGTACGGAGGTGCGAGGAATAAAGATCCTCCGGTTTCGTTCAGACCCAGAACGGACTTGTAAATGGACTGTGTGTCTGACATTGGATTTCATTCTGTGTGATTGATAGACGTCAGTTGCATGGCGTGAACTGCTTGTGTGGCATGCTGAGATGCAGTGATCAAAGCTTTTGTTGAAAAGCAGAGCTTTGTGGTTGATGATCAAAGCACCTCCTGTGTGGCATAGCTTTGTGTATAACGTTAATTCATGAGCCTCATACCCCGGTATGAGTCAGAAACGGGAGAGGATTTCAGGGAGGACATGCGTTTCCTTCTAGTTAGGGTGGTGTCAGTGACCTACCAGCCCTGACATTTATATTACTTTCACCTGTGTGGTTGTTGCTGTTGCGAGGCGCCTCGGTTAGTTCGGTCTCTTTGGAGCCGATGGCCTGGTCGGATATGACCAGTTTACACCCCATAGGGTGGGGAAACACAGTGTTCAGGAATTATAATCCACATCGATGGACTGGCCCTGACGATCTAAGGCTTGCCTGCGCTTGCATGAGGTTCGGGCTAGAGAGTCTCGAAGCGGTGAGGACGATCCCTGACCTCGGTTCATGATGGAAATCCCATTTCCAAATACGACATTGTGCGGTTTTGATTGTATATATATATATATGGCGACATGATATATGGTACCCATGCCATCTATGATTGATAGTTATGATTCAAATTGTTTTTGAAACATATAAACACTAGCAATAATATCAAATGATTTATTTTGCTCGTATCAAGCATATTTTGGCCATTATAAGGTAAAAGTCTATCCTTCGACTTGTGTTGCATTGTGTGATGGGACCTGAGTCTTATAATGGCTTCATTTTTATAAAAAGCATTGCGATATCTAAAGGATTTATTTGTTTTAAAGCACTGGCAATCACTAGAGTAAACCCGTTCCGCGAAAGTGGCGTGATCCTGTGATTTGCCGTATTGTAAAAGATGTTAAGTAAATTTCTCATACCAGTCCCATGACTGACTCGTAGTTTGTTTCACTTGCAAACTCGGGTGCCCCTTTTTCTACACGGGCAGCCTTGTATTTAGGTTTTAGCAGGCTCTTTCTGGATAGCTAGAGCTGAAGCCGTATTCTATCATTTATCTCTTTTTATGCTGTTCAGCTCCTATTGTACATTTATATTTTTGTTTTCCGCTGTAGACATTTATGTATAGCTGAACTGTATTTTGTACTAAGTATGATCCTGTATACAGTGTTACTCTGATGATTATATTTATCTAGTGTATTATTTGTACATTATCTGGTTTGTTTATTTATTTCTGTTCTGCTATTATTTGTTTATGTGTTATATTCCAAAGATTATCCTTGCCACTGTCGTACGGGGTTTGGGTCGTCACAGATGCAGTTCGGTGGCCGTTGTTGGAAACCGACTGTAAGGGCCTTAATAAAATTATTAAAAATACGGAAAAATTATGTAAAATCATAATAAATTATTTGAAAAGATTTTGGACGAATAATTCCATATTTGAAAAGATAAAAATATATTTTTATCGAAATGAACTGGTTATTAACTAGAATAAATCTTTAAATTAAGATTTAATGACATTTTCCAATTAATTAATATTTGATTGGAATTAAACAAAATAAATTTGATTTTTGGGTTTGTCGTGAATGGTGTCTTAAATAACACTGTTCTTAAACCTAGTCGAGAAAAGAATAAATCTTTTAATTTAGATTATTAGAGTTTCCAATTATATTTAGTAATTGGAATAAAGTGAAATGTGAATTGGGTTTATCATGAACTGTGTTTTAAACGATATTTTTTCTTTAACCCAATTAACAGTAATAATATAATTTGGAATTTATAAATCTTTTATTAAGTTTAAATGGAAATTTCCCAAAGTAAAGTTTTCTAATTTAATAGAATAAATTGGAATTGAAGGGAATTCGATTTAATCATAATCGAGATGAGCTTCTGTAAAGGAAGACCATTATTATATATGGAATTTAAAAGGCCTTGTCGTTATTCCATTTATATTATTAGTTTGATACGGAAATTTATATCAATTGTATATTGATCTAATTTCTATGAAGGTTCCATATTTAATGGAAGATGAATTTGGGTTTATCATAAACAATGCTTTTAAATAACATCTGTTCTTTAACACATTTAAAGACAAGATTAACTTCGTAAATTTGAATAATCATTAAAATAATGATTTTTAAGATTAAAACTAACATAGAGTTTTAATGAATCTTTTGTAAGATTTACTATGGTAATGAGATAATTAAATGATTAAAAGAATAAATTTAAAAGAATTTATCTTTGGTAAAATTAATGGGAATATTTCCCTGATAATGTGATTATTTATTTAAAAGAATATTTTGTATTGGAATGAAGCGTAGGATGTGTTTTTATAGAACTTGTTTATTGATTATAAAATACGCAAGTTATTCGAAAAGGCCGGCTTTAACCCATTCTGAATAATTACTACGACGATTAAAAGTTGAAGATGAAGGCGGTGGTTGAAGACCAGAGATCTTCACATCGTTTGGATGATTACTGATGTCTTGATTGGGAGGCATCCCAAGACAAGGTAAGAAGTGGTGATCGTACAGACGTACTTGGAGATCGATGGATATGCGAGAACCTCTCTTCTGTATTGGACATATGGGACGAGGAATAAGGTGTCTCCGGTTTCGTTCAGACCCATAACAGACTTGTAAATGGATGGTATGTCTGACGTTGTATTCCTTTATACTATATTCGTTAATCTCTGCTAAATATATATATATATATATATATGTTTGGTGGCGGGGAATTTATTCTCTTGCTTAACACCCTTCTCTGAGACATACGAGCTTAGAGGTTATATATTGGTAGAAATCAATGGTATGGTATGGACTTACACTGTGGCATGCTAAGATGCAAATGATCAAGGCTTTCATTGAAAAGCAGAGTCTTGTGGATGATGATCTAAGCACAACTTTAGTTAGCATAGCTTTGTGTATAGCGATACTTCGTGAGCCTCACACCCCGGTATGAACCAAAAACGGGAGAGGATGGCAAGGAGGACATGCGTTTCTTTCTAGCTAGAAGTGGTGTCATGGTGTGGAGCCCAGACATTTTTACTTATGTGGATGATGGAATGAGGTGCCTCGGTTTTGTGTCCCTAGTGGCTCTTGATTTACGCCCCATAGGGCGGGGAAACATATTGTTCAGGAATAACTAATCCACTAAAGTATTTATGGACCGGCCTTGCTGCTCCTAGGTGCAGTTTCGGTTGTATCCTGAGACTCGGGCTAGAGAGTCTCGAATTCGGTAAGGACGATCCCTTGCCTTGGTTCATGACGGAAATCCAACTTCCAGTACGACACCGTACGGTTTTGATTGTATACTAATATGGCGACATAGTATATGGTAGCTATATAGTCTATGATTGATACATTATGATTAAAATATTTTTGAAGCATATATACACTAATAATAATATCAAAATTTTTTTATCGTATCAAGCATTTTTGACCATTATAAGGTAAAACTCTATCCTCTGGCTTGCGTTGCATTGTGTGATGGGACTTGAGTCTTATAATGGTTTCATTTTCCCAAAATGCATTGCGTTGTTTAACGATTTACTTTATTTATGCACCGGCAATCCAGTGGAGTAAACCAGTTCCGCTTTAGTGGCATGGTCCTGTGATTAGCCTTATTATCAAATAGGTTAAGTAGATTTCTCATATCAGTCCCATGACTGACTCGTAGTTTGTTTCACTTGCAAACTCGGGTGCCCTCTTTTCCACACGGGCATTCGAGTGGCTTGTTTTGCAGATATTTATTTAGTGAGCATGATTCTAGATCGAAGCTTGAAGTTGTGTCCAAAGCAATGATAGTTCTGCTGCATTATGTTAAATTTGTTGTAAATTAATCCTCCGCTGTTGTATTATTATATTCAATGTACTCTGTTATTCTGTACTCTAATGTAACATTGTTATGATGTTTATAAAAGTCTTCTGTTATTTGTTCTGATGTGTTAGATGCCCAAAGTTAGCGTATACGTGGTTCGAATGGTCTTGATCGATTTTGCGATCGATTAGGTCCGGGCGAAATCCTCGTCGTTACAGTTCATATTTTAATAGATTAAATCCGACGGTCTAGACTTTCTTATACACCTATAAATTGACTAGCAGGGTATAGCTTTAAACTAATATTTTCTAAGATACTGCTTAGGATCTGCCATTTTCTTCTTCCTGTAAATCTTTTCAGAAAATTAGAATGTCAATTTTAGGAAATTTCGATTCAAGATTTGAAGATAAAAGAATGTAAATCTACAAATAGGTGTTCAGATTTTGATCAATGTAAGGTAAGTCCTTGAATCTGATTTACTTAGGTTTCTCTCTTCCTTTCCCCCTTTTTTAGCATTAGATTTGTGAATCCATAGTTGTTTTTATAATAGATTCAGTTAGGGATGTCATGGAACAACAAATCTGGATAAGATTCATGGATTGGAAAATTGTTAGGTGAGTGGATTTAAATTATACCTCTTTAAATAATGGTATAGTTACCGTTTATATTCCCCATCATTTTTAACATGTTATATAATTGTGAATTGTTATAATTGCAGTATAATTCATTTTTAGTTATGATACGAATATTATTGTTGTATAGATATGTTCTATGAACCTGTTAAAAATTGTTGTAATACTGAATTTTTGAGATTTACAAATAGAAGGGAATATGTTGCATAAAATAGTGTTAATGACAAGTTGGATATTGTGAATGAAATTACAGTGAAACTGGGAATAATTATGAGAAATAATTCTATGCAGAACATGTTGAGAACATTTCTATTATATAACGCATGTTTCTATTAATCATCAATTTGAATTGGGAATTACTATAAACATTGTAATTATGGAATTCACACTAAACATGAATAGTTTCTTTAGAGTATTATTGTGTCAAGAGAGTGAAAATCGAATTACAGAAAGATCTAGGTATAATGAATAAGCCTAATTTGCATGTAAAATCTACAGTAATTGAAATAATAGATAACTACACTAAGATATGAGGTTAAGTTCAACTTGTCATAGAAGCCTGCTAGGAACCGCCCAGCAAATCCAACGTCCACAAGTGGTCAACTCAATGTGAGGGGTCTGGTGCCTAAACATATATAAAAATATATGTATGCAATGGAAATAAATGATATGTGTGAAAATTTACAAGACAGTAAGGAGATAAAAGTTACAACATTAAGGTTTGGTTAACATTAAAGAACCGAAGAAAATGTGACAAACGGGGAATATAACCTATTATAAATGATTATATGAATGCGAATTGAATATAATAGGTAGGAATGTCCTAGGGACAAGTGTAAATTATAATATAGGTTATAAAAAATGGAAAGGAAACTTATTAAAAAAAACTTAGTCAAGAGAACTAAGTTAGTAAATAAACAACAACAAGTTGTAATGACAGTGTAAGATGAGGTTATTATTAAATAAGAAAGAATGAGATGGACTTATGGAATGAAACAAGTTATATTTAATCACATATATTAATGTAAGATATTAATAGAAAACATGTGAATGGGGATAAGATATATTTAATTATACATTAAGTAGAACATGTTATTATAACCTGAAAACCGAAATAACATGGTAATAATGTAAAAAGATTGTAGATTACTTTCATTAATTACAATTTAAGGAATAACATGTTGTAGGCTTATTAACGAACTTAAATGGGTTAAGTTATATCACAGAATTAATAAGCGAGAGGGGTTCGTTCCTTAATGATATAATGTGGATAATCAATTTGATAAAATAAGAAAAGCGCACGATTAAAAAAATAAACATAGGGGCTAATAACACGTTAGCATGGTGTGCTTGGACCAGTCCACACATCTAAAGGTAAAGAACCCAACGGGATAGATCATCAAGGCATATGGAGGAGCGAGAGGACCACGTCCATCTGCTTCTTCTTCTTAATATTCTGCTTTCTGGCTCTGCGGTACTGGAATGAAGCACGCGGCTTACAAGGGATGTGGTAGGGTACTCCGTGGTGGTCCTCTGTGGCAGTGCATGCTCAGATTGTACTCACGGGGGTTGGGTCTGCGCGTTACCAACCGGTGAGTATACCTTGACTGGAATGGTAGTTTGGCTGTCAAAAGGTTGTGGCGGTATGGAATTGGGGTGATTCGATGATTTTCCTACAAATAGGCTGCTTAGGATCAAATGAAGAACAGTAATCGTAGGGTACCTATCAAAGGCAGTCGGTGTGTCGCGGAAAGACTAGAGATAAACCTAAAGACCATTGATCTTCCACTATCGAAACTTTAGTTGCGGGACACACCAATTTGGATGTAGGTTGTTTGCTAGGGGCACATCACTTAGTTCTTGATGTGGTCTTTCACTAGTCGAGGGAGGGGTCCAGGTGGAACCAAAGTCACCGTAGAAATGCATACCATAGTTTAGACATATATACTTTAAGCCTCTTTAGCAGATCTATACAGATATGTAAAAGCTCCAGACCGAGTTCCTGCATTTAGGTGCAGCCCTATTATGGGACTTAGGGTACAATAAACAGTACGTACATATGAGGATCAGGATACATGCATACCGCGTTGGGTGGTGGATCATAGACGCTAGGGCATTGCTCTATGGTGAGACTTGATTCGACCGAGGAGTTTTGATATGGAAGTCCATACGCTTGTGTAGCATGGCGATGGTAGTTCTATGTTAATTTTACGGAAATTCGTACGTCGCTTCAGCATAGGATGAAAAGTTGCATAATGTGGTGTAGTTTTATGGAGATCCATACGTCGCTACAACGCAGGATGAGAGTTGCATTCGATTCCATGGCGTGAAGGTGGGTACTGTGCGAGGAGGGTACCATGGGAAGTACCTTGATATTGGTGGTAGCTTCATATATACTATATTAGGTTAATCTACTATGAGGTAGATAGGTACGACATGTATGTAAATCCTTGAGTGCTATTAACCCAAAAAAAACTAATAAACAAGAAAATGTAACTGAACGATATATGTAGGGTTATTTCAGAATGTGTAATTAGTCAATTCACCAAAAATTGTGTTCTGACCCCCTCCTCATAACATACCCGCTAGCTTTAGATACTGGTTAGACAATATTATCACGTTGGCAATGCTATATTTGATTATATTATATTTTATTCCATCCCGTTGTGAGATGTTTTCTGAGCTCTGATTTATTTTTTTATATCTGTCTTTTCGTAGGATACCAGACAAGCCAACTTGAGTTTCGATATAGTGAGATTTTTGAATAAAGTTCGGCCTGTCAAATTCCGGATTGTTACATATGGTATCAAAGCGAGGTTCAAGATTCCTGTATAGATAGAAAGTGAACATATTTCTATTTTTAATTATATGTATATGTATATATATTATATACACCTAATTCCCTGAAGGAACCCACTAAATAGGAAGAGAGGCCTATGGATTAGGAATATATATATATATATATATATATATATAAATATATACATATTTGAGAGAAATGACTTTGTGGGAATATTTAGGAAGGTCTAAGTATGTTAGAAAGCCAATTTTGGTCCAGCCCCATTGTTGACTTTTAAGAACTTGAAATTTTAAATGCTTTTGGGTGATAGTTTATGATGTTTTTCAAGTTTTGACCTTAAAAGTTTACAATTTTAAAATATGTAAGGAACATAATTGAAAAGTACATACTCAGTTTTAAAATAAAATAGTGTATATTTTGGATATAGTGATTTCTTGTGAATTTTTGTCTAAAATGAATTCTTTCAGAAAAAGAAAAAAAATAATGCACATTATAGAGCATGTGTAGCTCGCTAGTTCTTGAGTTATAAGGTATGAAAGTAAAATTTTGAAAATCTCTATTCTTTTGACAATAATTTTTTATAATTGTTTTGTTATAAAATTTTGTTGGGTGGACAAAATAAGTTATGAGAATTAAGTATATAGTAGATGTGTGCATCTACATGTAAGTTATTGAACTGACATTGTAAACATGAACGGTGGTGAAACTGATTAAGAAATAATGGTCCTTGTCTACTCTAGTTTTTGTGATTTAAAAAAAAAGTTATTTGCTTTTTTTTTGGATAACATATTTTTATGGTTTGGCAAAGGAAAGTTTTAATGAGGAAAAATAAAGTTTTGAAACTTTTTATTTTTAAATGGAATAAGGAAGCCAAACCTTGTTTTTGAATCATGGAGTAGGTGAGGATTAGAACCGAGGGAAAACAGGAAATATTTTAATGTTACGAAGTAAATAGCAAGGACTGCTTTGGAATAATAGTAAATTCCCGTAGAATGCGTAAGAATTATAGAGCCTAGGTTGTTTAGAAAATAATGTTAGTACATAACAAGGACTAGTGGTTACTAGTAGATGGCAAAGAGTAAGTGTTTAGATCCTTTGGTTGGACTTTTCTTTATCAGAGGGGACATGGTCCTAGGATTCTTAGTCGTTTGTAGTAGCTGTGTAGAATGCTCGTTTTCCTATTTTAATTGAAGGAATAGAAGACTTATTTATATATAAAAAAAACTTATATAAATGGATTAAGTTAAATAAGCTAAGGAAAGAGTAATGACATAACTAAAAAGAAAACAACAAATCCAGTAGAGCAACGAACATGATAGTTGAGAAAAATGGATTTTTCCAAAGCAGGATGAAAAAGAAAATTTATAATAAAGGAAAATTTCTTATGTAAGTTGCGCTTGGGTAGGAAGGTAGGAAATTCTTATACAATAGCTTCTTAAATATCCAAGTGCAGTTAGAAAAGCTACATAAAAGAGAGACGAAAGATGTGAAGTTTTCCGGTTTCCACCTTTTTCAAACATAAAAAATCAAATCCTGAAATTAAGTTTTTTCTGTAATTCACAAATTTAAAGTTGTTTGGTAGGGTTTGGACGCAAAAAATGGATGAACTACATTCTTGCTCTATAAGGGTGTAGGAAAAATTGGATGAAAAAGTATTTTGATTTTCAAAATATCGCATTTATATAGAAATTGCCAGCATATTTAGGATTTGTGCATCATGTTTTCAAAAAGATTTTTCAAGAAAAATTTGCATTCATATAGGAGGTACCACTTAGGCATTCATGTATTATTATATTGGATTACATTTTGCACAAGTGCACAAATGGTTGCAAAATTAGATGCACACATGATAGCTGCAAATTATGTAAAGAATTACTTAATTTTACCCTTAACAAATTTCAGGGACGAAATTTCCTAAGGGTAGAAGAATGTAACACCCCGCAATTTTTAATTAAATAATAAAGTAAAATTTGAAAATCTTTCAGAATTTGGTCAGGGAATTAGCGTCATTGTGTCCGTGGCATTTTATGATCAAGTTAAATCGATGGTTTGCAAGAAATGGAATTAAGATGAAATGGAAATCTTTAAAATAAAATATTACAACAAACATGAAAAGAAAGTATAAGAAAAGAACAATGACCACCAGTGTTTTTAGTCTTGTTAACAAAAGATTTTGTAGCTCGGTTGGTGAAGACATGTCTTTCCTAAGTGAGTGGCGCAAGTTCGAGTCATGTTGGCGCCATATTTTTATTTTAGACGATCGGCTAAAATAATACATGATCTAAGAGGAAAATATGTATAAATGTACATATAAGGAAAATTATACATAAAAGTGAGTATATATATATATACACGTGCATATGTAAATATATGCTTATGTATATTTAAAAATATATACATATAAAAGAGAAATCCAAAATAAACCTACAATAAATGAAAATAGGTATAACATCGTTTGAATTTTGAAAGTGAAATAAAAGTTTTGCGTATTAATACGCACAATTCAAATGTTGAGATAAAACGTGCAAGGTAAGAGTGGAATATAATTAATGCATAATAAATGGGAAATGAACAAAGAAATTAACTGCCTTTGAAATTTGAATGCATTAAAAGGAATAAAACAACTAATTGATGGAAGTATTAATTGCATTAATTAACAGGCAAGGAATTGAGAGATTGCATGCGTATATACGCGCATAGAATTGAAATTCAAACTTAACCATGGTTTATAATAGGAATAAAATAAAATAAACCAAGAAGAACATATAAAGCAAGTAATTAACATTGTTAACTAAATTTTAAAATTCAGAAATCACTACGTCACACAAAACACACTTGGACCTGAATGGGTCGACCCATGTTTTGTCTGGGTCGACCTACTCAGGGCTCGACCCACATGAGGGCAGGGGTCGACCCGGGCAAGTCCAGATCTGTTTTCTGTGATGTGTAATTCTGATATGCATGGTTCAGATTTTAATAGATTAAATCCGATGGTCCAAACTCATATTTTCTGAAATGCTGCCTAGGCTATGTCATTTTCTTCCTTCTCAATTTTTTTAGAAAATTAGAATATTACTTTTAGGAAATTCTGATTCAAGATTTGAAGATAAAAGATTTTAAATCTACATATAGGTATTCATATTTCTGATCAACGTAAGGTAAGTCCTTGAATTTGATTTACATAGTTTTCTCTCTTCCTTTCCCTCTTCTTTTTTGCATCAGATTTGTGAATCCATGGTTGTTTTTATGATAGATTCAGTTGGGGATGCCACGAAACAACAAATCTGGATCAGATTCATGGATTGGAAAGTGGTTAGGTGAGTGGATTTTAATTATACCTTCTTAAATAATGGTATATTTACCGTTTACGTTCCCCTTCATTCTTAACATGTTATATAATTGTTAATTGTGATAATTGCGGTATAATTCATTTTCAGTTATATTAATAATATTACTGTTGTATAAATCTGACCTATGAACCTATTAATTTTTTTTGTAATATTGAATTAGTGAGATTTACAAATAAATGGGAATATATTGCATAAAATAGTGTTAGTGACAAACTGGATAATGTGAATCAAATCACAGTGAAATTGTGAATAATTGTGAGAATTAATTCTGCATAAAACATGTTGAGAACATTTCTGTTGCATAAAGCCTATTTCCATTAATCATTTGTCTGAACTGGGAATTATTATAACACTGTAATTATGGAATTTACACTAAACATGAATATTTTCTTAGTGTATTATTATGTATGAGAGTGTAACAGAATTACAGAAAGATTTAGGAATAATGAAGAAGCCTAATTGGCATGTAAAATTTACAGTAACTGAACTGTAGATAACATAATGTGAATTTAGGAATAATGAGAAGCCTGCTCGGAATCGTCCGGCAAATCCAGCGTCCACAAGTGGTCAACTTAATGTGAGGGGTCTGGTGCCTAAACATATATAAAAATATATGTATGCAACGGAAATAAAACAAATGTGTGAAAATTTACAAGACAACAAAGAGATAAAAGTCACAACAGTAAGAGTTTGGTTAACATTAAAGAACCAAAGAAAATGTGATGAACGAGGAATATAACCTATTACAACTAATTATATGAATGAGAATGGAATATAATAGGTAGGCTTGTCCTAGGGACAAGTGAAAATTATAACATAGGTTATAATAAATGGAAAGGGAACTTATTAATAAACCTTAATTAAGAGAGCTAAGTTAATAAGTAAACAACAATAAGTTGTAACAACAGTGTAAGATGAGGTTATGATTAAATAAGAAAGAACGAGGTAGATTTATGGAATGAGATAAGTTATATTTAATCATATATATTAATGTAACATGATAATAGAATATACATTAATTAGAACTTGTTATTGTAACTTTAAAACCTGAAAGTAACAATGAATAACATGGTAATAATGTAAAAAGATTGTAGATTACTTTCATTAATTACAATCTAAGGAATAACATGTTGTGGGGTTATTAATGAACTTAAATGGGTTAAGTTATGTCATTGAATTAATAAGCGAGAGGGGTCCGTCCCTTAGAGATATAAGGGGCTCAGAGAAAACCTGGTAACTTGAAAGAAAAAACAAAATGTGTATAATCAATATAATAAGATAAGACAAGCGAACAATTAAAAGATTAGACATATGATCTAATAACACGTTAGCGTGATGCGCTTGGACCCGTCCACAAGTATAAAGGTGAAGAACCCAACGGGGTAGATTATTGAGGTGTCTTGAGGCATGAAAAGAGCACGTCCATTTGATTCTTCTGCCAGAATTTCTGCTTGCTGGCTCTGCAGGACTGGAAGGAAGCACGTGGCTTCCGAGGGATGTGGTAGGGTATTCCATGGTAGCCCTCTGTTGCAGTGCATGCTCAGGCTGTACTCGCTGGGGTTGGGTCTGCGGGTTACCACCCGGTGAGTGTACCTAGACAGCAACGGTAGTTTTGTAGTCAGAAGTCTGTGGCGGTATGGAATTGGGTGATTCGACGATTTGCCTATAGATAGGCAGGTTAGCACCAAATAAAGGATTGTAATCGTCGGGTACCTGTCATCAATATTCAGTGTAACGCAGATAGACTAGAGCTAAACCTGCAGACCATCAATCTTTCACTGTCGAGACTTTGGTTGCGGGACATGCCAATTTGGATGTAAATTGTTCGCTAAGGGTATGTCACTTAGCTCTTGATGTTATCTTTCACTAGTTGAGGGAGGGGTCGAGGTGGAACCATAGCCACCATAGAAATGCAGACCTTAGTTTAGATATCTGTACTTTAGGCCACTTTAGCAGACCTATACAGATATGGAAAAGCTCCTGACCAAGTTCCGTGCATTCAGATGTAGTCCTATTACTGAACTCGGGGTAAAGTAGACATTACGTACGTGTCGGGATCCGGATACATGCACGCCGCACCGGGTGGTGTATCGTAGACATTAGGGCATTACTATGTGCCGAGACTTGATTCGATCGAGGATTTTGGATATGGCAGTCTGTATGCTTGTGTAGCATGGCGATGGTAGTTCTGTGTGAAATGTGACGCACTTTTAAGGAAATTCGTACGTTGTTCCGGCGTAGGATGAGAGTTGCATAATGTGGCGTAGTTTTATAGAGATTTGTACGTCGCTCCAGCGTAGGATGAGAGTTGCATACGCTTCCGTGTTGTGAAGGTAGAGACCGTTCGAGGTGGGTACCATGGGAAGTACTTTGATATTGGGGGTAGCTATATATATGCTATATTATGTTAATCTACTGGGAGATAGATGTGTACGTTGTGTGTGTAAAGCCTTAAGTTCTATTAACCCAAAATAAACAAATAAACAAGAAAATGTAACTGAACGGTATTTGTAGAGTTATTTCCGAACGTGTAAATTAGTTCCAGTTACCAGAACTTGTGTTCTGACACCCTCCTCATAACATAACCACAAGTTAGGCTTTTGACAGAGAATTGATAGCTTTGGATACTAGCTAGACAGTATTATCACCTTAGTTAGGCTATATTTCACTATATTATATTTTATTCCATTCTGTTGTGAGATGTTTTGTGAGCTCTGATATACTTTATATTTCTGTCTTTTCTGCAGGATACCAGACAAGCAAACTCGAATTTCGAAAGATTACGATTTTCGAAAAAAACCAGTCTGTTGGAATCTAGGTTGTTACAGTTGTAGAAATGTAATATGCCATGGGAGACATGTTTATGTCTATGTATGTGCAGTGGCTTCTTCATTTTCAACTGCGTTGATGTGAATGGTTCGATAGCTTAGGGTGAGCTTGGAGTGGTTCTTCTTACCAGGTTTCATGTCTAGCTTGTTTGGTACTATGACAGTTTTGTCCCATGAGATAGTTTCTAACTAACCAAGCTTGGAACTCGTATGATATGTAGTGGTTTACTACTTCTTTTTAATGGCTTAGCCATAGATTATTTAGTTATATGAAGTGTCTCACTCTGCGCGGTGATAGTCAATGTTATTTATGATCTCACTGTATTGCTACTAGCGTGGAGCTATGTTTTCTCATTCTGGTTTTGTTGTCTAGACATTTGGTAGCTCCAGCACTATAAGATAAGATAGTTGTGGTGGACGATCCACTCTAAAAATCGATAGTAGTAGTTAGAAAATCGATCCATCTCCTATAATTTTCTATTTTTATCATTTGATATAATAAAATGTGTTACAGATCACTGTAAGAACTGGTTTGCTTTGCCAAAAATAATAATTAACTTAATTAAACGGCTAACATCTTAATTACTATCGTAATTTTCTCCCTCCCTCTTAGCGTGCATATCAGGGAATGGAACCCACTTCCCTCTTAGCTTCTCTCCTTGATTTATAGTGCTTTGATCAATGAAACGAAAATATGTCAAGTGCATTGAAATACTTTTTGCGAACTTGTAACGACCCGGATTTTTGATCAAAATTTTTTAATCATTTAATATTGTTTTAAATGTTGATTTGATAATATAAATGAATTTAAATATCCAGTTTAACGATTTAATAATTGAATACGATTTAATTTCGAGTATAACGCATTATCGTAATACGAAAACGAATATAATGTAATTCGATGTTAAACTGAATCAAAATGATTCAGATAATCAATATAAATTCTATTTGAATATATAAACAATAATTATTATTATTTATTATCGAGATTTTTTTTTTGAATTTAAAATATTATATTGGTTTAATATGGTGTTTAAGAATAGTAAAGTTTCAAACGACCTCCGTTTCCGAGAAACCAATTTTATTGGATCCGAAACGTAAAATCATAGAAGTATGTCAAGTTCCATCATGATTGGAGCTCATTTGTGGTCATTTGAGCGTGTTGCTTCAAGCGTAAGTTTCGTAAGGATATAATAATAATAAAATTATCGGATAAGCTCAAAATCAAATTAGAACTTTTTAAAATCAAATCGATTTACAAAAATAAAACAAAATCAAACTGAAAATGTTAGTACTTTGGTTAACATAAATTAAATAACACGAATGAAATATTCCTCCTCTCACTCTATATAATCGTGCATACTCCTCCTCATTTTCCTCTTCATATTTTTTCCTTCTTCTCTTTTATTTTTCTTGTTCATTCGAGAAGGGGAAAAAACCCATCCCTCCCATCTTCATTTTCAGAATTCGAAATCAATTTCTGTATATTCCTAAGATCATGAAATCGATAAGCAACGGCTTCTACCATTTAGCTTCAATCTACGTGCGAATTTTTACCCAAAGCTCGAGTTCATATGGATTGTGTAATGACCCAGATTTCCATAACATCGGAGTTGACTATATACATCATACGTCCAACCCAAATATCACGAAAATACGGAACATTTTTTTAGAAGAAAGAGGTAGAAGAAGAACATAAATAACAACACAGAATCTCACATCGCAGCGGAACAAAATATAATATATCATATCTTTGAAATACAAAATCTTCACTGTATAACATACACTTATCAGAGTACAACACTTACAACACAACGGAACAACTATAACTGGATAACGCTGAAGCCTCCTGCTCCAAGCTCCTTTAGATATATCTGAAAAATCCTGAACTACTTGACTGCCCGTACAAATTTAGGCACCCAAGAGTTTAGGTAGAACAAAACAAAATAAACTCCGGGTCAGTCATGGGACTGGTATGAGTAAACAGTTTAAAACAGTTTCAGAAACTAAATGATATCTCATAAGACCACGCCGTATAACACGGAACGGGTTTTTCCCTTATGAGAATCCAAACACTTGACTTATCTTTATATCAAAACTCTTTTGATATTATAATAATGTCTAAATCAAGTAAATATGATCTAGTGGAACGTTTGCATCTCACGTTCCACATATATATACAAATCATAAACCGCAAGCACGTATTGGGTATTTGGTTTTCCAACTATGATAAGGTATGGAACCACCTTCCGCTGGTATATCTCTAGAGGAGAATACACCGAGTTCAACAAGAACATCTTGCAACTCAGCCACACATGACCGACCACTCATTTCGCTTGAGTGTATCGAATGTATATCACCAACGGTTGGGATCAGCAACCGTTTCCCGAATGGGACAGCATCGACAATAGATTTTTAGAAGTAAATGAAACTCTAGATCAGGTGATTATACACCCTAATAGGTGCGACCTAAATAGCCATGTTGCTTGCCCGATTTCTGTCATTTACCGGATGATGAGGCTAGAAGCTACGCTTTATCATCACACCAGATTCACTTCGAATGCCACATCGTCAAATCCATCAAATCACCGATTGACGTCCTCAACAGTACATTACGTGTTGGCTAAAAGAAGTTTCCTTCTCCGCTTACACTCTTGGTACGGTTGAAGAAATCAATGTACGTGACCTTTCTGGAAGTACTCTGTCAAACATTCATCCATACACGTCACCCAGGAACAGGATGAGCCGAAGGTACTATTTCTATTAATAGAAAAAGTCCTTGCACTCTACTTCGTCTTCGATTATCTTTATATAATCTGATTCGCAACGCTACTGCCAATACGGAGTGGTTCTTCGGATAATAATCCAACCGGTCTCTCCATATTGACAACGATGGTTAAAACTTCGATAGTCTGTGATTTAACTATCGAATAAAAAAAACAAGTGTTTCGATAGTCGATGATTTAACTATCGAAGAAAACAAGTGTTCATCCAATTATCAAACAATCACTAAGCCCTTAATTAATATTCCATTAATTAAATCTCTTCTCTATTTCTTTATCAATATTTGTTAACCAAATATCTTCAATAACCATATTGGCCTTATACGTTATTTGGAAAACATTTCCATATATCGCCTTCTTTTATTTTCTAACTTTAGAAAATATATGTTATTTATAATTGGAAAATATTCCAATTACTTATCTCTTTTCCAGTCTCGTTTATTCCTATATTTAGGAAATATTTATTATTCTATTTCCAAGCTTATACTTATTTGGGTTAAAACAGATGTTGTGTAAAACATCGTTACGACAACCCAAATACTATATTCCACTAATTCTTATTCAACATTGATCTTCGAGCCTGAAATCTTACTGTTTATCTGTTAATAATGAAATCAATTAAGTTGGGGTATAACTACCTCTCAGACCTTGACTGAATATCATTTATAACGTCAAAACAGATATGACTACTTACACGAATAATCAATACCATACAACTACTGATTCACTTTTAAACACGTATACTCTTCCTCTTTCTATTCTTACTAGATTTTATTCCTAGTCTTCCTTTTTGATTATACTATTCTATTTCTAAGTTCATTTCCTTATCGACTTCTATATATATCGATACGTTGATTTCTAACTATCAAATTATCTTAAAAATATTCTATCTCCTTAAATTCCCGGAAAAATTCGCCATAACCTCCTTTGTATCGGGAGCATCGGGAAATTTCAAATTGCTTTCCCGGTCCTTCTCATCTCAAAAAGAAAAAGCCAAGCGGCTTGCCGATACGGCACATAAAATCTCATATGGAAATTAAATACGTACCTTTTTGTCGGGCATTCTATTTATTTCACTTCTATACTTTATTCCATACCTGTCTCATGTATGTCTATACCTGTCCAATCTTTTTTTTACTAAATTTGTTAATTAAATCTGTTAATTAACTTCTTAGTCTAATCCAGTTCTATTTATCCAAATCTATTTATTATAGATCCTATTTGAATTTCTATATTCAAAATTCCATTTGAAATACTATATTCAAATTCTATAGTTTAAAGTCCGTTTGAATTTCTATATTCAAATCTATAGTTTAAAGTCCATTTGAATTTCTATATTCAAATCTATAGTTTAAAGTCCGTTTGAATTTCTATATTCAAATCTATAGTTTAAAGTCCGTTTGAATTTCTATATTCAAATCTATTTTTCAATTCCTTATATTCAAAGTCCATTTGAATTTTCGGCATTATTTATAAACAACGTTTATAACTTCAATTCAAATCCCACCTTTCCATTTATAAACAACGTTTATAAATTCAATTCAAATCCCATATTTCATTTATAAACAAAGTTTATAAATTCCATTCAAATCCCATATTTCATTTATAAACAAAGTTTATAAATTCGATATTCGTTCATATATATTTAAAACAAGTAAATATTTTCATTCTATTCGAGTTTCAAATTCTATTCTATTTGAATCTTATATATTCAAATTCTATTTTAGAAAAAAATAGAATTTTCTTTCTAAATCTTAAATATCCTTTTTCATAATATTTTTATAAATCAATATTCACCCTAGGGATATTTTAACCAATCAAATCAACCAATTTTCAATCATTTGATTTTTAACACATCATATATGAATATATATGAAATCAAACAAACAACAGATAATATATATTTTTGAGGAATCCAGTTGGATTCCTCCAACCTGTTTTCCTGCATCCACAGATGTTAGTCAACAAAATAATACCCATCCTGCTTCGTGGCAGGATATCGCGGTATAGAAGGTCATCCACTAATCATAGCGTGGGGCGTATAGGGTAATCATCCGCTATGGTACCGCGGGCATCCGCTAATGAAACTGCGGGAATCCAACCAATCATCAACCCAATATATATATATATATATATATAATAGTCAACCAATCCTAAATAACTATATATATATTTTAAAACAATCAGACAGCATTCAAACAAGCACAGACAATTATTTTTAACTATATAAAAATAAATAAATAAAAGTGAGTGAGATTTTACTCACAGATGATTTCATTTTATGATACATTCTGATCACAAATTTATTCCAAGCTTATGAAACCCGTAGCTATGGATTACTCGACTGATGCTACTCGATTAAATCTTGTATGAATTTAACATTCTTTAGTTTACATATATATATATATATATATATATATGCATTTATAAACCTAATACCATTTAGATTAATCACTCGTCTAATTTACCATTTTTATAAAATGATTTCACTAACTAAAATTCCCTTTTTAGTTTCCAAACTCTGGATTTGGTCGTAACCAACATCTTTTTCCAACGGTGAAACTTCACGTATACTTATATATTAAATAAATAAATAATACCTCAATCTCATCTTCATTATCTCTTCTTTTCCAAACTGAATAGCTCAAACTTCTACTGCAGCTTACTGCCATTTCTATTTGTGAATGCTAAACCATCCTTTCTCTTTATTGTTTACCATTTTCCGGCTTCCTGAAAACATTCCCAGTTCAATGACCGCACTTCCCAAAGTTTGCCATCCCAGTCATACACGAAGAACACCTTCCTTCCTCATCCAACATTGACCACCATGATGCAGACTTCGGTGATGCCTTCGTAACTCCCTCATGTAGCTCAAACTATAGCTCGAACTCAGCTATACCAACAGCATCGCACCCAGGTGCGATTGAAAAACCAATGGAGTTTTCCCCAAATCAAAATTGTCGTACCTTTCAGATTCATCTCTGACTTCCTCAAATCGAGCGCTAGCGAACAAACAGAGCCATCACACCCATGCTTTTCCCAAACAATCGAACTCCAGATCGCGTTTTACAATTTTGCTCGACTCCTTTATGGTGAAAAGGAGAATCCCTTAAACTAATATCGCACCCTAATTGATCTGAACTCGTGACAATAAGAGGATCGCGACTCGATCAAGTAAGGCTTGATTGATTTGTTGAATGAGGGAAAACCATAGTCGCGAGGTGTGGCCATTTCTTTTTTATCGAACTGAAGCTTTCGGTTTTAGGAAAACAAAAAAGGAAGGGCACAACATTTATAAGAGGAAGGGAACGAGAAATGGGAAACGTGTTTCGTCTTCCTCCCTTTCATTTTCTGCGGTTTTTAAATTGAGCAGCAAGGCCATTTTTATTTTCCTTATTGCTTGGTTTTGGTCCATACAAAAGAAAAGGAAATTTCTTTAATTTATTTAAATTTGTTTTAATTAGTTTTTTCCGATATCCTAAAATTAAAACACTCCATGAATTCGAACTCCTTTCTAAACCGAACAACCGACATTTTTAGGGTTATTCCCCTATTCCGGACACACTGGAACGAGTTACGAAGTCTAGTTCGATTATCTGTAGAAGATATTAATTTAAATCAATATAAAATAAATTAGAACAATTAATTCCTTCGAAAACAAATTAATATTATTCTTCTAATTCAAACAGAATTTTCTATTGATCATTTGAACTGTAATTTAATTCAGAATTAAATTTTTATTCAATCAACTTCGTATTCTGATAACTTGATATATTCGATATTAAATCGAAACTGATTATTACACTGATAACTTAATATAAATATTCACTTATATTGTCCACCCAATATTTAAATTAAATATTAAATATTCAGAAATTAACCCCTAAGGATCCGGGTCATTACAATCTTCCCCACTTAAAATAATTTCGTCCTCGAAATTGCTAAGGTAGAAAAAGTGCTACAAACCCATTAACCTTTCAAAATTTATTTATGTTGATACTCAACATTTCAAACTTCCTTACATAACTCTCTTTCGAATAAATCCCTATTCGATAACTCCTCCCTTCGAATAACTATATTCAATAATCTCTCTTTCGAATAACTAGATTCGAAAACCTTTCTTTGAATAAACTATATTCGATTTACTCAATTCAATTTACTCTTATCAATTAACTCTATTGGATTTAACTCTTATCGATTAACTCCATCGAATAACTAAATTCGATAACTCCTTCGAATACCCAATATTCTACAACTCACTTCGATTAAACTAATCGATAACTCTTTTCGATTAAACTATAATCGATAACTCATTTCGATTAACAAATAATCGATAACTCCTTCCGAATAACCAAATTCGATAATTCCTTTAATTCTATCCGAATAAACTAATATTCAATAACTCCTTTAACTCCATTCGCTTGACTCTAGATCGCAGCAATCACAATGGTTACGCCTGATTTCCCCAGGAAACATCCGACCGCCCTAGGCTATCTGCAGCCCTGCGAATTACGCTAGCAATCGTACGAAATGGCACTTATCCTGAGTAACTATGTTTGACTAACTCTATCTCAATAACTATATTCGATCAACTTTAATTGAATAACTAACATTCCATTAAATCCTAATTCAATTTACCATGTTCAATTAACTCTATCTAGTTAACTCTAAATTTGAATAACAAATATTCGATAAATTCTAATTGAATGACTAACTTATTAACTCTAACTGGTTAATTCTTACTCAAATCAATTTATTCTAACTTTAATCGACTTCTCCTATTCGAATAACTCCTACTGGAAGATGTTTATTCATTTATAAAAATTTACTTTTAGTAACGGTTCTTCACTTTATAAATGTTCTCTTTAATAATGTTACTTCACTTATACAAGTGTTGTGTACCCCTTCTATTTAAAATTATCGGTGTTAAAAACCAATATCTCTTCTCTATATAAGTTCAGACTTATATATTCCATTTATCGAATGATAAATATTTAATTTTATTTATAAACTGTTATTTATAAATAGATCTTTTCTATTTATTTGTTAAAATAGATTTCCATTTTCTATTCATCTTCTGAATATTCCTTTGATCAAATTCTATTTATTTAACAAATAAATATCTCATTTATAACATTCTATTTATTTTCTATAAATAAATATTTCCATTTAATCTATTTGTAAATGTTTTACAAATATTTCCTTTTAAATTCTATTTGTTTGCACATAACTTCCCTTGTATTTGTTTTACAAATATATCTTTATTCACACCCAATTCATATTTCATTCACATTGATTTTACTCAGTTTATCCATTTCGATCCATTTAACTTACTTAAGTTAAATTTAATTTCAATCGTTCAAATTCCCATTAACTAGTTGCTAATTAACCGTTTTGCCTATTTCACCCTTTTTATTTGAATATAACTTGTTCAGATATATGTCAACTTAATTATAAACTAATCTAATTATATTTTCAACTCGAGTTATATATTCGATTTCGAATATAAATTCTCAATCTCTTTCATTTATCCAAAAACCCAATTTGGATTCAAATTTCCTTTAACTAATTATTTTCCCATCTAGTTAATTCTATTTAACCATTTAAAATATGATTTTTGTTTTAAAAATCATTTCACTTACTTCACTGGAGTTCATATTTATTTTATATCTCCAGTCTGGATTTTTCTAATGCCAATTCGGATTTTATTTATTAAAAATCCTTTTATTTATTTAATTAAACCGTTATGGTTTTATAATGGTTCTGGCGCTACTTTTCAAAAAATTTGATTTTGACATAACTCAAAATCTATACAACAAAATCCAGATTTTTCTCTTTCATTTGAAAAACTATTATTCAACCGGTCCCGACGATTCTTGTTTCAAAGAATTCCGACTTAATTTGAGTCCTGTATACTCGATTGAAGTTCGAGTCGCCAATTTACGAACTGCCGCACTACGACGAGCTTGTTTTAATTATATTTATAAATATAAACGTTTTAACTTTGTTTATAATAAATTCAACTCCATTCTGATATATTTTTAATATATATCCAATCCATTTCATAATATTCCCGATCTATTACACCTCTAATATTCAAATCCTATATATTTTCAATATTCAAATTCCATTTGAGTTTCTTTATTCAAACTCTATATTTGAATTTCCTTCTATTCAATTTCTATTTAAATTTTCTTCTATTCAAATTCTAATTCAACTTCTTATCTTCAAATTCTATTTGAATTTCTTTTCTTCAATTTCTATTTGAATTTCTTATCTTCAATTCCTATTTGAATTTCTTATCTTCAATTCCTATTTGAATTTCTTTATTCAAAACCCATTTCAAATCCCTTATTCAAATTCCATTTGAAATCCTTTATTCAATTTCTATTTAAATTCCTTTGTTCAATTTCTATTTGAATTTCTTTGAATTTTAAATTCTATTTTAACTCCTTTGAATTCAAATCCTATTTAAATTTCACTTTGAATTCAAATTCTATTTAAATTCCTTTTATTTTCTTTGAATTCTAATATTCATCCTCCACTTTATATTCTCTTTGAAATTCTATTTAACCAAATTCCATTTGAATTCTAATATTCAAATCTCTATTTGACTTTTCTTTATTCAAATCCATTTGAATTCCTTTGAATTCAAATTCCATTTCAATTTTTCTTATACAATTTCTATTTGAATTTTCTTTATTCAAACTCATTTGAATTCCTTTGAATTCAAATTCTATTTCACTTCTATTTGAATTATATATATATTCAAATTCCTTTATTTTACTTCTATTTGAAATCTATATTCCAATTCCCATTTCAAAATTCCTTTGAAGTTATATAAATATATACATATATTTATATCTATCTCAAATTCAAAACATTTGAATTTTCAAACAAATTTCCATCAAAACTTTTCTAAGGCAGCAATTCATCACTTAGAAACTCAAAAATCAACACTGATGATGTTGCGACCATCATCAGAATTATTTCCCAGCTACTGAATGAGTTCAGTACTATATTTCTTTCAAAATCCATTTAGAAAAATATTTTCCAAACTCCCAGGATTTTAAATTCTGAATTCTGGTTGGAATTCAATTTCAATTTATCACATTTGTATATTTGATTTCATATACAAATTCCATTGGTTATATATATAACTATTTCAGTTTTATAATCTAATTCGATTATATTCCTAACAATCAACTTAACTATTTGAAAACAATATTGTGTCCAATCTCCTGTTCAAGTGTTTATAAACTCCTATCGACATCGTGGCGTCCCACGATTCGACCAAAATTTATAATCCACTCAACAGACTAGTCAAAACAATATAAAACGGTTTTTACATTAAATAACAAATACGCTCTCTCGTATATATATACACTCAAACTCAATCTAGGGTATTACTAACCCTATCTCTACCGAGTCACGCCACAGAGCCAAGTAATTCTTAACTTAAGCTCTGATACCAACTGAAATGACCCAGATTTCCATAACATCGGAGTTGACTATATACATCATACGTCCAACCCAAATATCACGAAAATACGGAACATTTTTTTTTTAGAAGAAAGAGGTAGAAGAAGAACATAAATAACAACACAGAATCTCACATCGCAGCGGAACAAAATATAATATATCATATCTTTGAAATACAAAATCTTCACTGTATAACATACACTTAACAGAGTACAACACTTACAACCCAACGGAACAACTATAACTGGATAACGCTGAAGCCTCCTGCTCCAAGACCCTTTAGATATATCTGAAAAATCCTGAAATACAAGACTGCCCGTACAAATTTAGGCACCCAAGAGTTTAGGTAGAACAAAACAAAATAAACTCCGGGTCAGTCATGGGACTGGTATGAGTAAACAGTTTAAAACAGTTTCAGAAACTAAATGATATCTCATAAGACCACGCCGTATAACACGGAACGGATTTTTCCCTTATGAAAATCCAAACACTTGACTTATCTTTATATCAAAACTCTTTTGATATTATAATAATGTCTAAATCAAGTAAATATAATCTAGTGGAACGTTTGCATCTCACGTTCCACATATATATACAAATCATAAACCGCAAGCACGTATTGGGTATTTGGTTTTCCAACTATGATAAGGTATGGAACCACCTTCCGTTGGTATATCTCTAGAGGAGAATACACCGAGTTCAACAAGAACATCTTGCAACTCAACCACACATGACCGACCACTCATTTCGCTTGAGTGTATCGAATGTATATCACCAACGGTTGGGATCAGCAACCGTTTCCCGAATGGGACAGCATCGACAATAGATTTTTAGAAGTAAATGAAACTCTAGATCAGGTGATTATACACCCTAATAGGTGCGACCTAAATAGCCATGTTGCTTGCCCGATTTCTGTCATTTACCGGATGATGAGGCTAGAAGCTACGCTTTATCATCACACCAGATTCACTTCGAATGCCACATCGTCAAATCCATCAAATCACCGATTGACGTCCTCAACAGTACATTACGTGTTGGCTAAAAGAAGTTTCCTTCTCCGCTTACACTCTTGGTACGGTTGAAGAAATCAATGTACGTGACCTTTCTGGAAGTACTCTGTCAAACATTCATCCATACACGTCACCCAGGAACAGGATGAGCCGAAGGTACTATTTCTATTAATAAAAAAAGTCCTTGCACTCTACTTCGTCTTCGATTATCTTTATATAATCTGATTCGTAATGCTACTGCCAATACGGAGTGGTTCTTCGGATAATAATCCAACCGGTCTCTCCATATTGACAACGATGGTTAAAACTTCGATAGTCTGTGATTTAACTATCGAATAAAAAAAAAACAAGTGTTTCGATAGTCGATGATTTAACTATCAAAGAAAACAAGTGTTCATCCAATTATCAAACAATCACTAAGCCCTTAATTAATATTCCATTAATTAAATCTCTTCTCTATTTCTTTATCAATATTTGTTAACCAAATATTTTCAATAACCATATTGGCCTTATACGTTATTTGGAAAACATTTCCATATATCGCCTTCTTTTATTTTCTAACTTTAGAAAATATATGTTATTTATAATTGGAAAATATTCCAATTACTTATCTCTTTTCCAATCTCGTTTATTCCTATATTTAGGAAACATTTATTATTCTATTTCCAAGCTTATACTTATTTGGGTTAAAACAGATGTTGTGTAAAACATCGTTACGACAACCCAAATACTATATTCCACTAATTCTTATTCAACATTGATCTTCGAGCCTGAAATCTTACTGTTTATCTATTAATAATGAAATCAATTAAGTTGGGGTATAACTACCTCTCAGACCTTGACTGAATATCATTTATAACGTCAAAACAGATATGACTACTTACTCGAATAATCAATACCATACAACTACTGATTCACTTTTAAACACGTATACTCTTCCTCTTTCTATTCTTACTAGATTTTATTCCTAGTCTTCCTTTTTGATTATACTATTCTATTTCTAAGTTCATTTCCTTATCGACTTCTATATATATCGATACGTTGATTTCTAACTATCAAATTATCTTAAAAATATTCTATCTCCTTAAATTCCCGGAAAAATTCGCCATAACCTCCTTTGTACCGGGAGCATCGGGAAATTTCAAATAGCTTTCCCGGTCCTTCTCATCTCAAAAAGAAAAAGAAAAAGAAAAAGCCAAGCGGATTGCCGATACGGCACATAAAATCTCATATGGAAATTAAATACGTACCTTTTTGTCGGGCATTCTATTTATTTCACTTCTATACTTTATTCCATACCTGTCTCCTGTATGTCTATACCTGTCCAATCTTTTTTTTTACTAAATTTGTTAATTAAATCTGTTAATTAACTTCTTAGTCTAATCCACTTCTATTTATCCAAATCTATTTATTATAGATCCTATTTGAATTTCTATATTCAAAATTCCATTTGAAATACTATATTCAAATTCTATAGTTTAAAGTCCGTTTGAATTTCTATATTCAAATCTATAGTTTAAAGTCCGTTTGAATTTCTATATTCAAATCTATAGTTTAAAGTCTGTTTGAACTTCTATATTCAAATCTATAGTTTAAAGTCCATTTGAATTTCTATATTCAAATCTATTTTTCAATTCCTTATATTCAAAGTCCATTTGAATTCTCGGCATTATTTATAAACAACGTTTATAACTTCGATTCAAATCCCACCTTTCCATTTATAAACAACGTTTATAAATTCAATTCAAATCCCATATTTCATTTATAAACAAAGTTTATAAATTCCATTCAAATCCCATATTTCATTTATAAACAAAGTTTATAAATTCCATTCAAATCCCATATTTCATTTATAAACAAAGTTTATAAATTCGATATTCGTTCATATATATTTAAAACAAGTAAATATTTTCATTCTATTCGAGTTTCAAATTCTATTCTATTTGAATCTTATATATTCAAATTTCAAATTCTATTTTAGAAAAAAATAGAATTTTCTTTCTAAATCTTAAATATCCTTTTTCATGATATTTTTATAAATCAATATTCACCCAAGGGATATTTTAACCAATCAAATCAACCAATTTTCAATCATTTGATTTTTAACACATCATATATGAATATATATGAAATCAAACAAACAACAGATAATACATATTTTTGAGGAATCCAGTTGGATTCCTCCAACCTGTTTTCCTGCATCCACAGATGTTAGTCAACAAAATAATACCCATCCTGCTTCGTGGCAGGATATCGCGGTATAGAAGGTCATCCACTAATCATAGCGTGGGGCGTATAGGGTAATCATCCGCTATGGTACCGCGGACATCCGCTAATGAAACTGCGGGAATCCAACCAATCATCAACCCAATATATATATAATAGTCAACCAATCCTAAATAACTATATATATATTTTAAAACAATCAGACAGCATTCAAACAAGCACAGACAATTATTTTTAACTATATAAAAATAAATAAATAAAAGTGAGTGAGATTTTACTCATAGATGATTTCATTTTCTAATCCAGTCTGATCCCAAATTTATTCCAAGCTTATGAAACCCGTAGCTATGGATTACTAGACTGATGCTACTCGATTAAATCTTGTATGAATTTAACATTCTTTAGTTTACATAAATTTATATATATATATATGCATTTATAAACCTAATACCATTTAGATTAATCACTCGTCTAATTTACCATTTTTATAAAATGATTTCACTAACTAAAATTCCCTTTTTAGTTTCCAAACTCTGGATTTGGTCGTAACCAACATCTTTTTCCAACGGTGAAACTTCAAGTATACTTATATATTAAATAAATAAATAATACCTCAATCTCATCTTCATTATCTCTTCTTTTCCAAACTGAATAGCTCAAACTTCTACTGCAGCTTACTGCCATTTCTATTTGTGAATGCTAAACCATCATTTCTCTTTATTGTTTACCATTTTCCGGCTTCCTGAAAACATTCCCAGTTCAATGACCGCACTTCCCAAGGTTTGTCATCCCAGTCATACACGAAGAACACCTTCCTTCCTCATCCAACATTGACCACCATGATGCAGACTTCGGTGATGCCTTCGTAACTCCCTCATGTAGCTCAAACTATAGCTCGAACTCAGCTATACCAACAGCATCGCACCCAGGTGCGATTGAAAAACCAATGGAGTTTTCCCCAAATCAAAACTGTCGTACCTTTCAGATTCATCTCTGACTTCCTCAAATCGAGCGCTAGCGAACAAACAGACCCATCGCACCCATGCTTTTCCCAAACAATCGAACTCCAGATCGCGTTTTACAATTTTGCTCGACTCCTTTATGGTGAAAAGGAGAATCCCTTAAACCAATATCGCACCCTAATTGATCTGAACTCGTGACAATAAGAGGATCGCGACTCGATCAAGTATGGATTGATTGATTTGTTGAATGAGGGAAAACCATAGTCGCGAGGTGTGGCCATTTCTTTTTTATCGAACTGAAGCTTTCGGTTTTAGGAAAACAAGAAAGGAAGGGCACAACATTTATAAGAGGAAGGGAACGAGAAATGGGAAACGTGTTTCGTCTTCCTCCCTTTCATTTTCTGCGGTTTTTAAATTGAGCAGCAAGGCCATTTTTATTTTCCTTGTTGCTTGGTTTTGGTCCATACAAAAGAAAAGGAAATTTCTTTAATTTATTTAAATTTGTTTTAATTAGTTTTTATCCGATATCCTAAAATTAAAACACTCCATGAATTCGAACTCCTTTCGAAACCGAACAACCGACATTTTTAGGGTTATTCCCCTATTCCGGACACACTGGAACGAGTTACGAAGTCTAGTTCGATTATCTGTAGAAGATATTAATTTAAATCAATATAAAATAAATTAGAACAATTAATTCCTTCGAAAACAAATTAATATTATTCTTCTAATTCAAACAGAATTTTCTATTGATCATTTGAACTGTAATTTAATTCAGAATTAAATTTTTATTCAATCAACTTCGTATTCTGATAACTTGATATATTCAATATTAAATCGAAACTGATTATTACATTGATAACTTAATATAAATATTCACTTATATTATCCACCCAATATTTAAATTAAATATTAAATATTCAGAAATTAACCCCTAAGGATCCGCGTCATTACAGATTGAGATTAGGGATTTGCTGGCACTTCAATGTGGTGACGTCAGAGGATCGGTGGAAGTGATGACCGAACTCAGGAAGGCTTGGCGTGTTAGGTGATGGGGTTTTGAGGTATTCGGCCCATAGAAGTGTCGCAACTTATACGAAGTCAAAAACCGGAATCACTATTTATTATGGAAGATGGGATCCGTGTGGTGGTCGATGATGAGGGTTGCGAGTCCTTTATTGACATTTAGTTGAGTATATTGTTAATGGGGGAGTGCTCGCCAAGATTTCAAAGGGGTGGATCAAACTAGGTGATGTGGTGATTGACAGGACGAGCTCGTGAAGAAGAGTTGGTTGATGGCTTTGAATGTTGAAATAGTGGAGAAACAAGATGGGTTTCGGGACATAGAAAGGTCACAAGTTCTATGGCACAAGCAGGTAGGAGTGGTAAAGTCAAAGTTTGATTTATGTGAGCTGTTGTTGTTAAGGCAACGAATATAGGTGGAATGTTGCAAGAACCGGTCCATACTGTCGGAACTGGAAGAAGAAGTTCAACTCTGACTTTGAAATGAAGTAGCAGTATGGTATACAATTTACAAAATTAAAATTATGTAGAATAATTTTTCTTTTAGTTAGTAGTTAATTTATGTAAAAATAGTTTGAATAGCGTTGGGGAAAGATTAATTTATTCGAGACAATTTAAGTGGATTCGTAGATGCGACAATACATGATTTAACGGGGAAAGATACGATTTAAAATCATGGTGAGTAAACTCAGTCATTGGATTCATTTATAATTTAACTATAAACAAACTTTTATTTTAAATTTTGTATGCTATTTGTTGATTGTTTGGATGCATTGAATAATTGTTGATGAATTGTGTCTATTGTATACATTAGTTATACTTAGGCTTGGCGGTTGTGGCTATTATATATATTGAATATTTCGTGCAGTACCATCAGCGGATGACCATATGCATCTCGCAATATATATATAGTGGGTGACCTTCTTTACTACGATACACTGCCTTGAAGCAGGATGGGTATTATTCATGTTGTCTAACATTTGTGGATGCAGGGAAAACAGGTTGAAGGGATCCAACTGGATTCCTCAAAATTTATTATTGTTTGTTTTCAAATATATTATCATGTATGACGTGTTAGAAAACCTATGATTGATGATTGTGGCTTTTGGATGCTTGAATAGCACTGGCCCTAAATAATTGGTATTAGATACCGTAATAATATATTCAAATGAATAGAAAAGGGCTTGAGTTAAAAACGAAAATTGAAATTTTAAAATATAGAAATTGAATTTCGAATGGGCTAGGAAATATAAAATTTGTTTTTAATAACAAAAATAAGTAGGAGAATTTATGAACGATGTTTATAAATGAAGTGGAATGAATTATCATTTGATAATTTGAGAATGAAAATTCAAATATGAATTTAAAAAGAGAATTGGAATCATTTCGAAAAAGTAAACAATGAAATTTATTTTGATGTTCAGTAAATTAAATTAGATAAATCCATATGGATTTATGATTAGAATTTGACAATGTAGAATTTTATAGAAATAAATTATTTCCAGAAACGATATTGGAATTATATTAAAATAAAAACTAAAATTCAAAATTAAATATGAAAATAAATTTTATGTTATATATATATAAGTTATAGGGAATAAAATATTCCAAAATAAAAATTGGGAATCAAATCGATTTGAAATGGAAGCTGATTTAATATATTAAACAAGGAAAGTAATTCATAAACGATGTTTATATATGTAGTAAAGAAATTATCATCGTATAATTTGGAGGTTTAAATTCAAGTATGAATTTAAAAAGGGAACTGGAAATCATTTCGAAAGAGAACGAAAGATTTTATTCCGGAATATGGAATATAAGATGAATTGAAATATATCCAAAGAAATTGTAATTAGAATTTGATTATATTGAATTTTGTAAAATAATTTATATAAAAAGAAATTGGAATTTAATATAGAAGATTGAATTGTAAATGAATTTATAACTGAGTTAGATTTAGAAAACTAGTTTAATTTATATTTTAATATTAAAGAGTGAAGTTGGATTTTATTAAACAAATGGAGTTTAACCATTTATTTTCAAAACATAATTAAAACGAGCTCGCCACAGCGCGGTAATTCATAATTTGACATTTTGAACTTCAATTGTGTATATGAAACACAGTTTAACTCTGAATTCTTTGAAACAAGATTCGTTTGGACCAACTGAGTTATATTTTTCTAATGGAAGAGAAAAATATGGATTTCATCATATAGATTTTGAGTTATGTTAAAATCAAATTTAACAAAAAAACAGCATTATAATCGTTTTTAAACCATAATGATTTATTTAAATTAATAAGAGGATTTTAGAAAATAAAACTTGGATATCCATTAGAAAAATCCAGACTTGAGTTATAAAATTAATATGAACTCAACTGGAGTAAATGGATTGATTTTTGAAACAAAAATCATATATTTATTATTGAATAGAATTACTTAATTAAAAGAATAATTATTTATTGAAATTTTGGATTGAATTTGACTTTGGATAAGTGAATGGGATTTGTGAATTTATATATCGAATATGAAACTTGAGTTGGAAATGGAATTCAATTGTTTTATAAGCAAATTAAAATATATTTAAATAGGAAATTAAAGTGAAATAGGAAAAAGAGCTAATTAGAAAAAAAAGGGAATTGAGTTAAAACGATTAGATTGAGTTGGAATAAATTGGGAAGGGTTGAATAGATATTTGAAAAGATATGGAGTGAAGCTAATGGAAGAAATAAATTGAGTGCCCGACAAAAGTGGTACATATTTAATTTAATATGAGATTTTATGAGCCTATTTTTCAAGTTGCTTGGCTTTATGATTTTCCTTTTGAATGGAAAGGGCCGAGAGAGGCGATTTATAGTTGCACCGATTGAGCCGTACAAAGGAGACGCTGGCGAAATTTTTCGGAAATTTAAGGAGAAAGAATATTTTTAAGAAAGTTAGATAACTAGAAATTGACTTATCAATTATATATGAAATTTAATAAGAGAATAAATGTATAATCGAATTTTATAAAAAAAAAGGAAATTTATAAATTAAATCTTAAGGTTGGAAGGAGAAACGTATACACGTTTTAAAGTAAGGCTGTCAATGAATACCCAAGAATCTGAAATCCTTCCGCAGCACATTCGAAAGCAGATAAATATCCGATATTCGGAAGAATGGATGCGGATTTAGGCACATCCGCCTCCGAAAATTATCCGTCCTCCTTTTTCATGATTATAGTTTAAATTATATATATTTTGGCATATTGAAATTTACAAATTTATTGTTTTGTAAGGTTGAGAATCAATTAAACACATGCTAATTAGTCAAAATTATATATTATCATCATATTTATTTATTTTTAGTACTTTAGTAGTCAATTGGGTTGAAAAAACTTTATATTAAACCTAAAAATTTCATTTATGTTAATTGGTTTATCGATCGTTTGCGGAGCGGATAATTATTCGATATCCGTTTGTATCTGCGGATGCGAATATCCGATATCCGAAAATGATTTAGGATGCGAATATGGCACTATCCGCATCTGAAAGTATCCGTTGAGAGGCCTATTTTTATGTGAATGATGGTTTAAAAGCAACTGTTTTGCAGATTGAAATGATTTTGTTGGTAAGAAGTCAAGAAATGGAGTAAAGAAATTAGAAACTGACTGGAGATTAATTGAGTTGATTGGCTTTGTGAATGTTGATCGGATGTTGGTTTCGTCCTTCGGGGTTGATACTTAGGGAGTTGTTCTCTTACTAGTTTACAGTTAGGGACTGATGAATGTGGAAAAATAGCTATTTGTGAAAATAGGGAAATGTTTTCTGAAGTTAAAAAGAGGTATTTTCTGGAATATAGAAAATAAATAGTTATGATAGATGGAAATGTTTTTCCAAGAATTGTGAGAGGGTAAACGGGTTTAGAGAAATATATGATTAAAGATATTGAAGAGAGATCGAAAAATGATAAATTTAATTAAAAAGGGGCTCAGTGATTGCTTGATTTTAATTAATAGTTTTCACTTTGGGAATAGGATCTTTGGATAAATGTTTGTTTCTTCGATAGTTAAATAATCGACTATCGAAGTATTGTCCAACTTAATATTATCGTTGTCAATACGGGGAGACCGGTTGGATTATTATCCAAATGTCACTCCGTATAGGCATAAGAGTTGCAAATCAAATTATACTGAAGATAACTGAAGAGGGAGAAAATGCAATGGTTGTTTTGTTGATCCTACGTAGAAATTGCTTAAGATGGATTGATGGAATAGTGCCTTTGGTTTGTCCAGTCCTAGGACAACTTGTGTGGAGGAATGTATGACAGAGTATGCCGAACAAATCAGATACATTTATCTCTTCAAATGTATCTACGTTTGGTGGCGGAGGAATTCATTTCTCTTAGTTTTATGCCCAGAATATTTTTGAAGAAATAATAAATGATTTGGCTGTTTGACGACGTGGCATTCAAAGTGAATGAAGATGTGGCATGTCAAGAGATAAGTGTGGCCTCAAGCTCACAATGAGGAAATGGTAGAAAAATCGGGTAGGCAACATGGCTAAGTGGGTAGCTCCCAATTAGGGTGTATTGTCACCTGATCTAGAGAAAATCCATTTGCTTCTTTGTTCTTTTGATGGTACCCCCTTTCGAGAAACGGTTGTTGATCCCAACCGTTGGTGATAATACATTTGGTACACTCAAGCGAAGTGAGTGGCCGGTAAGGCTTAGCCTGGTTTGCAAGATATTCTTGTTGGTGTATTCCTCTCTAGACATACACTGTTAGAAGAAGGTCTCATACCTTGCCAGTTGGAATCCATTATCCAATAAGAGCTCGCGGTTTTGATTGTATACTATGTATGTGGAGTGTGAGATGCAAGCTTTCTGCTAGGTTGTTATTTACTTGATTTAGACACTATTATAATATTAGAATAATATGAATTTAAAAAATGTTTTAGGTTATCGTAAGATTAAACCAAGTATGTTTATGTGTGGATCGGTCTTACAATTATCCTTTCTTTTTAAAAGGATTTTAAAAAAATTAAACCAAGTGATTGAAGTTTAATCACACCAGTCCCATGATTGACCCACAATTTATTTTGTTTTGTTTTGCCCTAAATTTTAGGTGCCCAAATTTGTACAGGAAGTCAAGTAGTTCAGGTATTTATAGATACCCACGGAGGAGCTTGGAGTAAGAGGCTTCAGTGTTAGATATTTATTGTTTATTTTCTACTGCGTTGTAAGTGTTGTACTCTGATAATGGCATGTTTATACAGTTAAAATTTTGTATTCCAAAAGCTGTTATACATATATATTATATTTTATTCCACTATAATGTGAGATTTTGTGTTGTTATTTCTGTTCTCCTTCTATCTTCTTTTTCTTTACCCATAATGATTCGTATTTCTGTGCAAATAGACGTGCAGTGTATTTAGTTGTTAGCCTACTTTGTGAACTAGGCAACACAAAGTCAAGATATCAAGCATTGAAGAACCTTTCTAGTTAGAAGACTTCGGTTCGGATCGGAGAGACCACCACTACTCAGATCGGGGAGGACACTACAGCCTAGATCGGACAGCTGCAGTTATTCAGGTCGGGTCAAAACAGCGTATCGGTTCGGATCGGATAAAGTTTTCTGGTCGGATCGGTGAGCTATTGCTGAGGAAATTAGAAAGGCACAGCTGTTCGGATCGGAGGGCCATATAGTCTCTATTGGATCGGAAAGCCACTTGGTTGTTGCGGAGATAAGTCGGAGCGGGGCGGAGCAGACTAAAGAGGAGAGAGCGTTGTATCCAAGCCAATCCGGGTCGGATCGGATATCCCGACCCGAACCCCTTGCACGTGTCCCTCCGACCCGAACCCATTTTCCATATCATTCTCCAGCATAAGCGCCTGGATATCCGGATCGGCTATGACCAGTTCCTGCCCATAACGTCCACTATTCTGATGCGTTGTCAACGTAGAAATCAATCCGAATCCGATGCTGATGGAATGAGTGACACGTGGCTCCGATCCGGATCGGACTCTGAGCAAATTCACACCTATAAATACCCCGTCTGGAGACAAAGAAAAGGATCTTTTTTGGGCATTTCGAGAATTCAACCACCT
This sequence comes from Allium sativum, assembly GCA_030737875.1. NCBI lineage: Eukaryota > Viridiplantae > Streptophyta > Magnoliopsida > Asparagales > Amaryllidaceae > Allium > Allium sativum. Next base: position 860,393,935 of record CM060922.1, read on the forward strand.
CCATAATCCGAGCTCAAGTACTCCCGGAGAATCCAAATTTTCTTTCATTATTTGTTTTAGTCAATTGAGTGAATATAAGTGAGTTGTGAGTGGAATCAAGTGAATATTACATTGTATTTGCAACTGAATCATTGAATATAGTGAAAGATAAGTGGACATAGGCATTTCTTCGCCGAACCACTATAAATCCTGTGTGTTAATTTTCATTTTTATCTCATTTCATTTGCTTTTAATCAATTTGGGTGTTAGAACTACTTTTTGGTCTAACATTAGTCAACTCAAAAAGTACAGAAATTCGGGCCATTATAGAACTCTTCCCCGTATATACGACCATCCCGAACTCGGTTTGTTGGAGAAAGATCCAATGTCAGGAGGTTTCCTGATATAAGCATATGTCTCCTTCCCAGAGGCATGGCCAAAGATCATGGTATTCCCATGGGAAATGGTCCTCTACGATAGGGATTAGATGCAACCAACATTGCATTGTCTCATCATTTGAATTTCATGGAAATTAAAACCCCAAAATTTCAATTAGTAGAGGCCATTTTTGAGTTGCTATAGTAAACGGATTGAGGGAGGAGAATAGTACATGGGCTAATCATATTCTTCGTTTAATATAATTACAATATTTTATTAATTAACCCACATGTAGGCCTAAAAACCCGCGATCTCCAATTGAGACACATCGCCGACTAATTCATATATAAAAATGCCTTCTAAAAATAATGAAGCTAGTTCTAAAATCAAATTCGATTGTATAGATAATTTAGATTTTCAAACTAAAATTATATAATTACAATTCGTTCAATAAATCGACATGCATTTTGAGCTCGCACAATCAAACAATAAATCCAATTGTAACAAAATCGCCTTCATTTATCAAATCACCGTTACGATTTCAAAAGTATATATTTCTCTGTAATTCGACATTGCACTTTGAATTTATAATTTATGCATATATCAAGATTGTTTTGACCATGAAATGGTCCGAACTCGAAATATAGTAATTTATATTCTTTTTATTCACGTAATGAATGATTCCGATGCAATGGAAGCGATCTCGGGTCCTAATTCAATCGTAAATGAAAAGTCACCATTAGAACCATCGTTCAATTATCAACTACTATTTAAATATCCAATGGCTGAAATATAGATCGTTACATGTTAAATTGCATCAGGCTGATGCAAGGCAAACCTAAGGAAACAGATAAGGATTAGATGAGTTTGGATCGATACATATCATTTGGACCTGATCAGTATTGATCTGGGCCCCTAGATTGGTATCGATTCAAAGCATTGATCATGGGAAATTCAATCAACATTCTACTGACTTAATTGTTCCCATTACCCTAGTTACTCTCTAAAATTTTAGGTTAATCCAAGCCGAACTACATCTACAAATAAGAGACCAAGGAATTCAGAAAAGGAATATTTTGGCATTCTCTATGCGAAAGCTCAACCAAACCAACTACTCAACTTCTTCTCTCTATATTTTTGCATTCAAATAGAACTATATTGTAATATAATAGTGTACACAAGAGATTACTTCATACTGGATGTAGGCACATTGCTAATTTACTATAAATTCTCGTGTTCTCTGTTGCTTTTAAATTATTTTGTGACTTCTGTTGATTTTTTTTATTGTTTTGTGATCTGGATTATTTGACGTATTAGTGACCAAATCCATTGCTAATAACCAATGAATATGTAAGTGGTAGATAATATTGATTAAAATGTAAAATAGACGTATAATGATTGGAATGTAGAATAAAGGTCTAAACAAAAAGCTAAGAGGCGAAAAAGAAAAGATTTGAGAAAAGAAATAAATATACAAATTGTATATCTAGTCTTGTTTATATGTTAGAATAATTTTATGTAAATCTGTATTACAGGCTGATAGGCACGGGTGATCCTTTCATGTATTATGAGTGAAAGTCAATAGGCCACGTCATATATGTTTGGGTTATCCGACGACGACGATTGGGTTGGTATAGTAATTTGGTTAGAGCCTGTCCAAATGACAATACGGTAATATCATTGGAGTGTGAAACAAGTAGCTAAATACGAGACTATGATACGTCATGTCCTATTGACGTGCAATAAGAATCATCGAAGTAGGAAATAATAGGCTTTTTGCTTGTGGTGACGATGGTTATATATACATATACATACACATATATAAATTGAAAGACCCATGGGAAAGGCGGTTATATGTAAGGGTATACCTCAAGATAGAGCCCTTGATGTAGGCACAAACAAACCATCAATAGTTGAGTCTGCTTCAGGTTATCAAGGGGTTGTTGCCTTGATTGCACTAGGACAAATAAATGGACGAGGGATGCATTAATAAATTATGCATATGAGGTGTGTACAAGTATCAACCACTAAGGGTAGTTGTTTATGTTTATTAGGTCATCCTCGGTCCTAATGGCCAAAGGGGAAGTACATGGGTTAAACATAAGGTGATTAAGCTTACTACCAACCAATTCAGGTAGTTTATGCATTGTTATAATTGTTTGTTTAGGTTAATTACTCGGGAAACACTAGTTAATCCATATTGAGAATACTTAAAAATGAGGTGGTGAGCGAAGCCTAGTTCATGAAAAATAGAAATTCTACTTCTAAATTCCGCACAACATAGGAAATTAGGCTGATTGTTAGCAGAATTCAACATATTTATGTTTTAGGATAAGACATTCCATTGTGGATGTAGGTCATACGAGCTCAAGATATATGATGGCACATCCAAGATATAGGCATTGGGAGATATATTAAGGATGTTGAGTACTCATACTTGAGATATACGATGGCGGTATCATGATAGGGCAAGACGGTTGATCCTCGCAATGTACTCAAAAAAGATACTAGGAGACGATATCTAGGTCCAATTAGAGCCAAGGGATATATGTATACTTAAAGGTAAATCTAATAGGGTGTACATGGGTGCAGTTCGTACACAGTGGTGGAGTTTGAACGACGTAGCAAAAATGGCTGGCAACCAGTATATGGTAGTATTACGTATAAAATGTATAATTTACTAGTCATTGGAACCTTATTCTGACCCATTCTCATAACAATACCATAGGATAAACAGAAGGTATGTATTGGTAGTTTGTGCAGGATTAGTGCTACTAGAGACACTTAACTTGAAAGTGTCAATTTTATAATAATTATTTATATAATATTGTATTTTAAACTATTTTGTTGTTAGTTATTTGTTAAAGCTCTAATAGACATTTTAGTTTATTTACATGATACCACACCAACAACCTGTGTTTTAATAGGCTTGGTTTTTTAGTTTTTGTAGAAATTGAGACCCATCAGGATGCGAGCTGTCACATTTATTTTTGGTAATATTTTATTATAAAACATACTTGTCTATATATTATAGTAAAAATTGATTATATTTATATACACACGTATTCAAATATAAATAATTAGTTATAATTTAAATACAAAGCAACTTAAAATTAAAAATCGAAATCTTTTCTAATTTAAATTTAAAACTAGACGTGGATTTAAATTAAAAATTAAAATTCAAGTATAAATTTTACAAATAAATTAGTAGCGTGTATTTACATAAATAAATATTAAATCATTTATAAAAATTTGAAATAATATTGAATTGTCAGTGTATAAAATAATTTTTACATATATATATATATATATATTAATATTTATTTTCAATTATAAGTATGTTTTAAAAAAAACATTTTTTATATGACTGTAATCCACATAGATTTATTTCAAATCTTCTGATATAAATTTAAAATATACTCACGAAACCACAAATTTACAAAATATATACTCATGTTTATATATACATATGTATAAGTATATATGAAAAAAAAATTAATATCTTAAATTAATAAATATACATAATATATTTTAAATAAAATTAATATATTTAAGTATACATTTTTTTTGTTGCATTTGCATATAGAACGATGTGTGCAAAATTCATTACTATACTTTATATATATATATATATATATACTAAAATTTAAAAATTCAAATTTTATTTAAAAAACTATTGGAACTAATTTTAAATTAATTTTTTAATATGGTTGAATGCTAAATGATCTTTTATACATAACTTTTTTAATGACCTTATGTAATGAGTCGGATTTTTGGTCAATTTAAAATATAGATTTAAATAAGATTAGTGGACTTTTATAAGTTATTTAAAAGTAAATATATTAAAATTTTATATTTTAATATTATTTCAATAGCCTAAAAATAGATATTTTGCAAACATTTTTAGATATTTATGAAACCACTTTCATCGGATCCGAAATAGTAAATTGTTGTTAGATTCCAAATTTCAAGTCAATCGGAGTTAGTGTAAACATACGCAATATAAACACGTGTTGAAAAATAAGTTAAAATTCAATAAAAGCTAAAATAAGGCCGTTTTTCAATCGAACACTGAATTTGACAAAACAAATTTTATCAAATTTGGAACGTCAAATAATTATATGGTTTCAAATTTCATAATTTTCAAAATTAGTATGTGAGCGTAAAAAAAATAAACGCTTAACGGGAAAATCAGTTGAAGTTAAGTAATAACGTAATAAAATAATAAGACAAGTGATCAAACAGACTCCAAATTTTACGAGACTTGTTTCATTGGATCCGTAATTACGAAATATAGTAGGGTTCAAAATTTTGTATCGATCGTACTTACTGTTTGATCATACGAGCGATAAACGCGCGAAAAAGAGTGAAATGAGCTTCACCTTTAACAAGTCCTTAAGACTTGTGTTATCTATGATGTGTCAAACCATTAGACCCTCTTGTGTGTTTTCCACTCCTTCTCATCCAAGCTGACAAATCAACGATCCTGGCCTCCTTCCCACTTCTATTAAACCGAATGTAACAACCCGGAAAATCTGAGCCAATTTAAAATTTTTAAACTGGCTATTTTAGTGGATTTTAAGTATTTAAAATAAAATATTTTAAATAATAACGATGAAAAGTATGTTCGAATCGATGTTTGAAAATAAATATAATTATTTTGAATTAAACAAGGCCTGAAATGGCGCGGCAGTTTCAAATATTTCAATTCAAACTTTGACTGACTGTACCGGGTGCAAAATAAATCGGATTTTAGTGAAACCAAAAATATTTAAATCTGTTAGTGAATATCTTTCTAACGAATTTGAAAAATCAAAGTTTCATAGCAGGAATCAAAAGTTATGGCCAAATGAATTTTCAGAAAGGTCGCTATAGCGAATATAAAGCCCGTGAAAATGGTCATTTTGCAAACGACCTCAGAATTCGACAAAACCACTTTTGTTGGATCCGGGATGTGAAATTATTGCTAGGTTTCAAAATTCATAATTTTCGAAGTTAGTATGTGAGCGTGGCAAAGGAAAATGTGTTTGGTCGATTTTTGTTAAATTGGATCGACCAAAAAAGGGCCATTTTTCAAACGGTCTCAGAATTCGACGAAACTAGTTTTGTTGGGACCGTATCGTCAAAACATAGCTAGATTTATTTCTCGGGAATTTTTAGAATCAGTATGTGGCCCCGGCAAATTGAAATGTACGTTCAAATTAAATATCGGATGTTTTATATTTTAATTTGAAGAAAAACTGACTAAAATAGTCGAATGGACCTTCGAGACATATCCCATTATGTTTGGAATGGGGGTATTTAGCTAGGGACGACAGTCGTTGGGTTGGGATTGGAGTTCGTATGGAGAAGGGGGTATTTTTGAATTTAAAAGAATTAAATAAATATAAAAAAATAGTGGCCAATCACATTCATTTCTCTCTCCCTGCTTTTCTTCCCCGACCTGCTCACGAACGACTGAAGCACTCTCTCCCCTTCTCTCTTCGATTGCTCCTCCCATATGCCACGATAGCCTCCTCCCCCTACCAAATTTTGAAGCCCTCCTCCTCCTCTTCAAATCTGTACTTGGAGCACCCACCATCGACGTCCCTATCTCGAGAATCGAGCCCCTGAAATGTCAGACTTTCGAGCGCCGCCGTCTGTTCATCTCGCCACCGATCTGGGCGCAACCTCCGGCGCAGGAGAGCACCACTTCCCCCTTCGACGCTGCATCCTCTGATCGGTGTAACACTACACCGTTTGATCGGAAATTGCAAACCCTCATTTGAACCAAACTGAAGGTACACGGCAGTATTTATTTAAATGGTTTTAAACACTTTAAAATCGTCGCAAAGGTTGATTTTCGAATAAAAAATCATATCTTTTTGTTGTATTAACGAAATCCAGTTTAACAAGAGACAATGGACTCGTGTGGACGTCTTCTACATTCTAGAAGAGACCGGATATTTTTCGGAGCCTTCTACAATTTTTGGTGGAGTGGAACCCAAGGTGAAATTTCTGAATTATAAACAATATGGAATCAACGATGTATAAATTATATAGTCGAAGTATGAGTTATATGAGCGTTGTACACCACATGTATAAGCATTGTATAAGTTGTATGTTCGATGTATAAGTTATATATGCGTTGTAAAAATGATATGTGCATTCAAATAAATTGAAATGATATTGAAATGAAATCGAAATATAGTTATATATGTACATATATATATATATATGTATACTCCCCTCGTCCACAGACCATGGACGATATATATTGGTTGTGATATTGTTTGGATTATTGGTTGTTGGGAAAATTTCGTGAATATCATGAATGGTTGGTTTGAAATGATTGATTGTGATTGAAATCCCAATAGGATTAGTATATGGGAAAATTTGTCTACATACGAACTAGATATTGAAAATCCCCATTATCAAAAGTAGCGAGGCTTTAAGGTAGAGCGAGGAGCCGTACTAGGTACGACCCCGGTTTTAACTACCCTGCCATTATGCTACCAAAATTTTCTGAAATATTTCTGTTTTTGATTTAAATTCGAATGTTGAAATAAAATTCATGTGTTGATGTTGAAATGAAATTCATGTGTTGAATGTTGAAATAAAATTCATGTGTTGAATAGAAATTCATGTGTTGAAATAAATTCATGTGTTGAATGGAGTACGTGTATTGAATAAATTCTTTGAAAAATAAAAATAACATTTTTATCATTTATATAGATTATATAAAATACTAGTGTTTTAAATAAATAGTTTTAACACCAAAAATAACATTTTACCTTATGTATAAACTATATAAAATAATCGTGTTTTGAAATAAATTGTTTTACAATAAAAATCACATTTTTATTATATATATTAACTACAGAAAATACTCATGTGTTGAATAAAGGACTAGAACGATAAAAATCATATTTTTATCGTATGTGTGAAGTCAAAAACATTCATGTGTTGAATATATAAACTGAATAATAAATTCTACATTTTTATTGTGAATATGAAGTGCTAAAAATATTCATGTGTTGAATAAATATTTTTGATGATAAAATATCATTTTTATTAAATATATGAAATGAATATAGTTTCGAAATCGAAGAAAGGATTATATTTATATATAAATAAATATAATTAAAATATATCGAATAACGAAGCTGCAGTTCTTGTTTTGAAACCGTGATTTCAAACGATTAGTGCGGGAGATCCGACCGTCGGATTTTCCCGAAACATAAACCGTTGGGTTCGCCTTGGAAATATCTTTCCAACGACACCCACTTTGTGAAGATCCAACGGTTGGATTGCCTGGAATTTTCAATTCAAATCTGAAGAAAAAAGCGCCAGAATCGTTTATATTTATATATATAAATATAATTAAATTAAATCGAATAACGACGCTGCAGCTCGTATTTTGAAATCGAAACTTCAAACGAGTGTACCGGGAGATCCGACCGTCATATTTTTCCCAAAACTGAAACCGTTGGATTTGTTTTGAAAAGATCTTTCTAATGATGTAAAATTTGTGAAGATCCAACGGTTAGATTTTCATATATGTGTAAATTAAATCTGAAGGAAAACAGCGCCACGGCCGCGTTATGGCCTGAAGCGTCGTTTGAATGAATTGGCTATTTTTAAAATAAATTAAAATAGCGATAAATCGTTATAAAATATTATAAATGATATAGAATGGAAATAAACCGAATTTACCCGGTTTAGTGGAAATTTAATGGTTGAATGTGTTTGGCGTGAATTGTTGTCGAATAGTTTAACCATTGAAATGAATTGATTTAAACTCTAAATATACTTGAATTATTTGAAAAGGCCGAGTTAAATCTCATTTCAAATAATTGATCGGCGATAAGAAGTCGATGATGAAGACGGTGGTTGAAGACCGGAGATCTTCACCTCGGTTGGATGATAACTGATGTCTTGATTAGGAGGCATCCCAAAATATAGATAACAAGTGGTGATCGTCCAGACGTGCTTGGAGATCGATGGATATACAAGGTATATGGTGCCTCCGGTTTCGTTCAGACCCAGAACGAACTTGTAAATGGACTGTGTGTCTAACATTGGATTTTGTTCTGTGCTGATTGATCTCTGTTAAATATATATATGTTTGGCGGCAGAGAATTTATTCTCTTGCTTAATGCCCTTCTCTGAAACGTACGAGCTCAGAGGTTATATCGATAGAAATCAGTCGCATGGAGTGAGCTGCCTGTGTGGCACGCCTAAGTGGCAAATGATCAAGGCTTCTGTTGAAAAGTAAAATCTTATGCTTGATGATCAAAGCACGACCTGTGTGGCATAGCTTTGAGTATAACGTTGATTCGTGAGCCTCACACCCCATATAAACCAGAAACGGGAGGGGACCTCAGGGAGGACATGCGTTGCTTTCTAGCTAGAGGTGGTGTCAGTGCTTAATTGGCTGACAATTATATTATTTTCATCTGTGTGGTTGTTGCTGTTGCGAGGCGCCTCGGATATATCGATGACAATGTGGAGCCGATAGAGTCATAGGGCTCATTGACGCCCTAAAGGGCGGGGAAACGCAGTGTTCAGGCATTTTAATCCACATCAGTGGACCGGCCCTGTCGCTCCAAGGACCTACCTGAGTCTGGGTCCTGAGACATGGGCTAGAGCATCTCAAATTCGGTAAGGACGATCCCTTGCCTCGGTTCATGACGGAAATCCAATTTCCAAGTACGTGACTTTGCGGTTTTGATTGTATACCTATATATGGTGACATAGTGGTATGGGGCATTAATGCGGTCTATGATTGATACTTATGATTTGAAATTGTTTTTGAAACATATAAACACTAGTAATAATATCAAATGCTTTTGTTTTATTCGTATCAAGCATATTTTGGCCATTATAAGGTAAATCTCTATCCTCCGGTTTGCGTTGCATTGTGTGCTGGGAACTGAGTCTTATAATGGCTTCATTTTTATAAAAAGCATTGCGATGTTTAAAAGATTTACTTGTTTTAAAGCACTGGCAATCCAATGGAGTAAACCCGTTCCGCGAAAGTGGCGTGGTCCTGTGATTGGCCATATATTAAAGTAAGTTAAGAAGATTTCTCATACCTGTCCCATGACTGACTCGTAGTTTGTTTCACTTGCAAACTCGGGTGCCCTTTTTTCTACAACGGGCAGCCTTGTATTCAAGTTTTAGCTGACTCTTTCTGGATAGCGGGAGCTGAAGATGGATTCGACCATTTATCTATTTTTATGTTGTTCAACCCCTATTGTACATATTATGTTTTGGTTTCCACTGTAGACTTTTATGTATAGCTGAACTGTGTTTTGTACTAAGTATGATCATGTATACTGTGTAACTCTGATGACTATGTTTATCCAGAATATTCTATTGTACATTATCTGGTGTATTTATTTATTTCTGTTCTGCTATTATCTATTTATGTGTTATATTCCAAAGATTACCCTTGCCACCGTAGTACGGGGTTTTGGGGTCGTCACATCGTGGTATCAGAGCTTTGGTTAAGCTTAGTTCTGGAATATAACATATTAACGAACTCATTAGAAATAGAACCAGTAGTGTTCTAGGACGAGTAGCTCATTACAGATAGGATCAGTAATATCCTTGTATGAGTATAGCAGAATGGAATACACCTCGATAGTTGCATTTACATTCAAGTATATGTCTCTATGCTTTAAAATATATTTTCTGTTGACCTTACACTTGGTCTGCTATTCGCAGAAGTACTAGAAAATGAGTGTTAGAAACAGAAGGAATGCAGAACCAGATCTGGAGGCTTTATTTAAGAGATATCGAAATCTGGGTGGAGCACAATTCTCGGGCAATGAATCGGTTATTCAAACTCAAGCTTGGATGAGTTCTGCTAAAAGAAATTTTGAGCGTTTCCAGTTGAGAGATGATCAGAAAAGATTAGTGGCATCTTGGGCGCTCAAAGAAGAAGCTTTAATCTGGTGGGAAACAATTATTGAAGATAATCCATATGGTAATATTACCTGGGATATGTTTAAAGAGATTTTTAGTGAAAGATTTACTCCACCAGAAGCAACTGAGCGGTTATGCGATGAATTCTGTTATTTGATACAAGGGGATATGAGTATTCCAGAATATCATAAGAAATTCAACGAACTTTCTCATTTTACCCGGCATCTAATTGAAAATCCGAAGAGGAAGAATTTGAGATTTATTAACGGGCTTCAAAGGAAGTACCAAAGTAGAGTGATGGGGCATGTGAAGCTTCCTTTTTCTGAAATGATATACATGGCTTATCAGTATGAAGATCTCCATAAGAAAGGTCTTTTGAATGACGAAGAGGAAGCCAGTTCTGGTAAGAAAAGGGAGTCAGAAACTGATAATCCTGAGCCCAGTACGATGCCTGAGGCCAGTAAGGAGTCCAGAGCCAAGAGGAAGAGGGCTAGATCTGATAAAGAACCAATAACGACTGTCGCCTTCTCTAACTGCAAGAAAAAAGGGCATTTGATCAGGAATTGCAAACCTTCAAACAAGAAAAAGAAACCTCATAGTGAAAGGAAATGCCATAAGTGCCACCAAGCAGGTCATATTGCAAGACAGTGCCAACTCTCAAAGAAATCTGAAGCAGTACATGTAAATGAAGTGGCAGAAGTGCCTGCATCTTCCTCTGGTCAGGAGAGGTCTGATGTTTTGGAAGGCACGCTTAATGTCAAAAACATTCCAGTTAAAGTATTGTTTGATACAGGCGCGTCACGAAGCTTTATTGCAAAGAATGCAGTTAAGAAGTTGGATTTGAATTTGAAAAAGCTCAAAGAACCCATCATTGTCCATAATCCGATTGGGGGTTCCCTCGATCTTAGTTGGGTTTGTAAGGTGCCTGTCTCTTTTTCCTGTTATAAGTTCCCTACCATCTCTATCGTCATGAATTTTACCGAATTCGATCTTATTTTGGGATTGGATTGGTTAACCAAATATGAAGCAGAGGCTAAATGCGCTGAGAGAGTTGTTAAGGCAAAGGCCCAATCAGGGAATTATATCACCATACCATGTGAAGGTCCGAATTCAGATAGAAAAGACTTTTGGTCAGCTCTTGATGTTTCTCCTGCTCAAATAGAAAATATCCCTGTGGTCGCAGAGAATATTCCAGACCTCATAAAAGATATTCATGTCGTTAAGGATTATGCAGATGTGTTCGAAGAAGTTGTTAGCTTACCTCCGAAGAGAGAAATTGATTTCAAAATCGCTTTAATTCCGAATGCAAGTCTAGTAGTGCATGCTATTCGGAGAATGACTCAAAAGGTGAAAGAAGAATTCGATAATCAAACTCAACAGCTTGTATGGATGGGTCTGATCGGGCCTAGTTTCTTTGATTGGGGAGCAGCAGTGGTGTTTGTCCCAAAGCCAGACGGTACTCTTCGACTATGTGTAGATTATCGTGACTCGAATAAACAGACATTAAAGAACAAATATCCATTGCCACAGATTGATGATTTGTTGGATCGATTGAACGGTGCACAAGTATTCTCAAGGATGGACCTAACTACAGGCTTCCATCAGCTTCGTATAGCCGAAGAGTGTGTTCCTATGGCAGCATTCAGAGGTCCCGATTTATTCTACGAGTGGTTAGTAATGTCATTCGGCTTATGTAACGCTCCTGTCTATTTTGTGGATTTAATGAATCGAGTATTCCGCGATGTCTTGAATAAATATGTTCTGGTTTTCATTGATGAAATATTGTTCTTCTCTAAGTCAGAGATCGAGCACGCAAAACATTTGGAACATGTGTTAGAAATTCTGGGAAAGAATGTTTTAAAGGCCAAACTGTCCAAATGTTTATTCTGGCAAGAAGAAGTCAAGTTTCTGGGCCATGTCGTATCAAAGGAAGGAATTTCTGTGGATCCCGGTAAAATCACCACTATTCAAAATTGGAAACAGCCTAGTACTCCCACAGAAGTTCGAAGTTTTCTTGGATTAGCTAGTTATTATCGGAAGTTCGTTAAAGATTTTTCGAAGATATCTAGTTCCTTAACAAAACTTACGAAGAAGCACGCAAAATTCAAGTGGACTCCCGAATGTGAGGAGGCTTTTCAGAAGCTAAAATTAAGGTTAACAACTGCTCCGGTGTTAACGATTATCGAAGGCAATCAAGACTTGAAAGTTTGGACAGATGCCTCTAGAGAAGGCCTTGATGCAGTGTTAATGCGAAGAGGTCAAGTGGTTGCTTATGCTAGCCGTCAACTGAAACCGCATGAGAAAAATTATGTCATTCATGATCTTGAGTTGTTAGCCATTATATTTGCTTTAAAATCTTGGAGGCACTATCTTTTGGGTGAGAAATTCGAACTATATACAGATCATCAATCGCCAAAGTACCTGTTCACCCAGAAAGATTTGAATCTGAGGCAGCAGCGTTGGCTAGAATTTCTTGCAGCATACGATTTTGAGATTTTGTACACTCCAGGGAAAGCCAATGTTGTGGCCAATGCGCTAAGTCGAAAGAATGCAATAATCGCCAGTTTTATTATTACGACTTCCTTGATTGACAAAACGTGACGAAAAGGAATTTCGCTCGGTCCGAACCAGTCGCTAAACCGACCCAGACCGTTCGAAACGCCCTATCGTTTGAGAACACGACAAATCAGAACACAAACAGAAGAATATTTCATTGTATATTACAACAATGCATCAGATTACAAGAATATACAGAGTATAAATGAATAAATTACATTCGATAAATATCAGAGATTACAATAAATTACATAGCAGCTGAAAAATATACAATACACAACTAGAAGAGATATACAGATACAAAGCTTTCCGGATATCATTCCAGCTGTAAACCAGGATCCTGCGAATATAAATCTGCAAAACCAAAACTACTAGCTGCCCGTGCGGAAAATAGGGGCACCCAGAGTTTAGGTTAAAACAATAAACTCCAGGTCAGTCATGTGACTGGTGTGAGAACTAAAACAGTTATCAATCTTTATTTTTAAAGTTTGGTAAATCAAGGGACCACGCCGTATAACACGGAACGGGTTTCCTCCCAAGAATACCATTGCATAAACAGCAGCGCAATGCTAAATAAAGAAAAATGAAGCTGTTATAAGACCCAGGTCCTATCACACAATGCAACGTAAGCCGGGGGATAGGGTTTTCCCTTATAACAGCCAAAGAGTGCTTGATACGTTTAAAAGGAATCATTTGATACTATTATAAGTGTATAGTGTATAAAACAACTTCAAATCATAAGTATCAATCATAGGCGGCATGAATGACCCATACCACTATGTCGCCATAAATAAGTTTACAATCAAAACCGCAAGACGTCGTATTGGAAGTTGGGTTATCATTTATGGTATGAACCGAGGCTAGGGGCAAGATCCTCACCGATTCAAGACGCTCTAGCCCGTGTCTCAGGAACAGCCGCAACTGCCCCTTGGATCGTCAGGGCCGGTCCACCGATGTGGATTATTATGCCTGAACATTGCGTTTCCCCGCCCTTTGGGGCGTAAGCCTGGCCCGTCAGCCGACCAGAAGCATCGGCCGAAACCGATATCACGAGACGCCTCGCTTTTCAGCAAGTAATAATAAGCAACATCCACATGAGTCAAACTCGTCAGCCAATTCAAGCACTGACGCCACTCCTAACTAGAAAGAAATGCATGTCCTCCCTGATGTCCGTCTCCCATTTTTGGTTCATACCGGGTGTGATACTCTCGAATCAACGTTACACAAAGCTACGCCACACAAGGCCGTGCTTTGATCATCAACAACAAGACTTTGCTTTTCAACAAAAGCCTTGATCCATGCAACTCAGCATGCCACATTGTCAGTCCATACTGTACCACTGATTTCTGCCAATATATAACCTCTAGGCTCGTACGTCTCAGAGAAGGGTGTATAGCAAGAGAATAAATTCTCTGCCACCAAACAGATATATATTTAGCAGAGATCACCAAATACAGTATAAAGGAATACAACGTCAGACACACTATCCATTTACAAGTCCGTTCTGGGTCTGAACGAAACCGGAGGCACCTTGTACCTCGCATATCCATCGATCTCCAAGTACGTCTGGACGATCACCAATTGTTTCTCTCCTCTTGGATGTACAGCCCAATCAAGATCATTAGTAATTATCCAAACGATGTGAAGACCTCCGGTCTTCAACCACCGTCTTCATCTTTGACTTATCTTCGTATCAGTTATTCAGAATGGGATAAACCCGGTCTTTCCGAATAACTCGCGTATATTTTAAACAAGTGTTACACAAACACAACATACGCCTCATTCCAATTTATCAGTCACTAACCGTAAATTAACAAGAGAATAATTCCCCAAATATTAACCCTGAAGGCCGAAACCAACATCAGATCAATATCCAGAAAACCATTCTGCTTGGCTAACCAACAATTAGTTTTTAAATTTCACATTCATAGGGAAAGGTTCACATTAATTTTATCCAAGATAAATCATTAAAAATCATTCTTTAATCTACCTTTGAATATCAATTCAAACTAGTCGGGATTAGCGAACCTTACCGAAGTAATCATTTGTTTTAATTTCCCAACCCCAACCTATTAATCCCATGAAGTAAAACTGGTAATACTTCATATCTAACACCACAGTGTTATCGGTAAATTCAATTACCATTTCACGTTCAAATCTAATTAAAGATTTAACTATCGCCTGGAGTAAAACTGGTGATACTCCATTCTCGATCTTTTCAATCTAATTAAAGGTTCATTAAAACCCCACTTAGTTTTAATCGTTAACTGGGTTAAAGAATCAGTGTCATTTAAAACACGGTTCACGATAAACCCAAAATCACATTCCATTAATTATCGGGTTAAAGAACGAGTGTTATTTAAAACACTGTCCACGATAAACCCAAAAATCAATATCAATTCAATTCCAATTAAATATCATTTAATTGGTACACTTCATTAAATCAAAATAAAAAGATTTAATCTTTTCTCAACTGGATTCAAGAACAGTGTTGGTGAAGACACCATTCACGACAAACCCAAATCACATTTGATATTCAATACGAGGCTCTGAATAGAAAATATATCGGCTTATATTAAATATCAAATTCTACGATTAACAAATGTCATATTGGAAATAACGATATATATATATCTACATCTTTCAAATTTCCATAACAACATCTGTATAATCACGAAATCCATCATCAAAATATTCCGAAGACAATTTCGATTCAAATCCATTCCAATGCAATCATTGGAAATTCTGGTTATTTTCAAAACCATTTCAAATTCAATTTATTTATTTAAAAATAAATAGAATCATAATTCTAGTTCAAAACGAGCTCATTTCCATAAAAATCTATTTTTATCTTTTCAAATATGGAGTTTTTCATCCCAATTCTTTCTAAATCATTTCTTATGAATTTACACAAATTATTACTATTTTTAATAATTTTATCAAGGCCCGCACAGTCGATTTCCATCAACGGCCATCGAACTGCACTTACAGCGACCTTTTTCAAATTTGATTTGGATATAATTCCAAATCCAATCGTTAGATTTTAAATTTCTAATATTCATTAGAAAGCTCTTTTCGATATGAACCCAACGGTTCCGGTTTTAGGAGAATCCGACGGTCGGATCTCCCGTAATATCCGTTCGAAGTCAATGGTCGAAATTCGCGAACTGCCGCGGAGCGACGCGTTCTATTCAGGCCATTATATTATATATATATATATAATATATATAATATATTCTTCGTCGATTTCCTTTTTAAACGTGCTTTATAAATCGTTTTAAATTCATTTTCAAAACGGTTTCAACTTCATATTCAATTTCAAATCAAAATTGAATATTCCAATATAAATTCGTTTCAAATCGATTTTAATTCAATTTCAATTCGAATTCATTTATATTCAATTTCAATTCGAATTCTTTTCTATTCAATTTCATTTCGAATTCATTCCTATTCAATTTCAATTCGAATTCATTTATATTCAATTTCAATTCGAATTCATTTATATTCAATTTCAATTCGAATTCATTTCTTTTCAAAATTTCAGATTTTGAAATCACTTTCGATATTCGTTATAAAATGAGTAAAATCGATATAACTATCGTTTACGTCAAAATGGCGTGAATCTAATCAATTCGGCTTCATATATTCCTATTTTCAAATATTCTATTTCAAATATTTCTATTTCAAATATTTTCATTTCAAATATTTTCATTTCAAATATTTCTATTCAAATATTTCTATTCAAATATTTCTATTCAAATATTTCTATTTCGAAACTGGAATGAGGCCCAATCAATTACCATATAATGTTAATTATATGGATTTTTCTACAACACATGTATATATCAACAACGATGAATAATCAACCATCATCCAAAGTGCATTCTACACTGTATAAGCATCAAATATAAATATTCAACGCTTATAACAATCTGTCAATCAATCGATCGACATACAACTAAACAATCGGGACTAGTGTACGTCAAATATCATCCCAATACCCGTGTGGGGTTTCAAACAATCAAACACAGATTTTATTTGTGCAGTTGGGCGATGTGTAAAATTTATCGTCCCAATCAATGTCCTTCAAATAGGTGTACATAAACAAACCGTCCGGTTTGTAAATGAATATTTATTTATTCACATTCACGTTAAAAATTATATTTTTAACGATCAAATATTTTATTTTAACACATGAATTTTTATTCAGTTCATTTACAAAATAAAAATGATATTTTTATTTTTCTAACTTACTTTTAGAAAATTTCGGCGGCATAACGGCACGATACTAGAAACGGGACAAGGCCTAGCCTTATCCCCGGTCTAGTGAAGGCCCACGCCATTCACACATCAATCAAATAAATTTCATTTTACCAAACAATTCAATTCAAACCAAATAATCTAGCCAACTACACAACCAAACAATTAAACAAACAAGCCATCCATGGTCTGTGGATGACGGGTGTCGGGTGCTACTAAACACCGTCTGCATCCTAGTATATATTTATATAACTAGAAAAATAAATTGAAGAGTGAGAAATTCTCACAAATAGCTATCCAATCATCTTGACTCTTCTTTGATAGAAATCTTCATCGTTATCGCATTTTTTTCATCTTCGTTGCTGTAGCCACTACCTATGTAAAAAATCGAATTTTTACTTCGCTATTCAATATATAAAAATCGAATTTTTCTCGCAATGAAAATATTTTTATCGACACTACTATATAGAAAAGATTATATTTCTTTATCACTCCACTTCGAATAAAAATTATATTTTTATTATTTCTGCTATATAAAAATCGTATTTTTAATACTCCTTATTAATAAAAATCATATTTTTATTACTCTACATTAATAAAAATCGTATTTTTATTATTCTAAAAACATAAAAATCATATTTTTATTACATATCACTTCACGTATAATTCATATTTTTAAAGTCATGCTATTTATATTTTCAAATGAATGGTATTTTTTATTTTAAAACAAAGTTATTTTATTTTTCAAAATCATATATATGAATCACTCTATATATAAAAATAAAAATAAAACTGCATTTTTCAAATGTTAAAACTGAATTTTTATGTAGTAGAAAACTACCTTTCTTCCTCCACAGAACAGTCTGTCGTTCTTCCCTTGCGTTGAACCCATTAGCTCGAGTTCTAGGGTTCGGAATTGCCATCAGAACACTGCGCCGGAGGATGATCCAATGCCACGACGGGCTGCACCTCGGAGGGCGCCACCTATCGCCAGAGTTCTGCGAACTCGCTCGCCAGAATGGCGCTGAAAACTCGCCTGAACTGGACGGCTTTGAGGGTTGATGATGGGGATCGGAGGAGGAGCGTTGGGGGGAATCGGCGATGGTGAAGTGGGGCGGCGCGTTGGCGGATAGCGGCGGTGGCAGGCTCAACAAGGGTTTCCCCCTTTTACGTTTTTTTTATTATCCTGAGGTCGGGGTGAGAGAATATGGAGAGAGAGGAAGTTATAGTATATAAATATAAATATTTTATTATCTTTAATTTCAAAAAGGTAACTTTTAAATACGAACTCGAAATCAAGCCCACCGACTGTCGTCCCTAGCGTTTTACCCCCATTCCGAACACAATGGGATATGTATCGCAAGCTGATTCGATCGTTTTGATCAGTTTCCGTTGAATTTACATTTAAATCACTATATTGAATTTTAAACGTACATTTCAAATTACCGGGGTCACATAACAACTCTATAAATTCCATAAAAATATTTTCTAGCTTCATATTGACGATACAGTCCTAACAAAACTAGTTTCGTCGAATTCTGAGAACGTTTGAAAAATGGCCATTTTCCAGTCGATTAAAATCAACTGAAACTGGTCAAACGCGTTTTCCTTTGCCACGCTCACATATTGATTCAAAAAATTATGAAATTTGAAACCTAGCAATAACTTGACATCTCGGACCCAACAAAACTGGTTTCATCGAAATCCGAGGTCGTTTGCAAAATGCCTATTTTTAAGGGCATGAATTCCATAGCGACTATTCAGAATTTTCAACTGGACATATCTTTTGATTCCCGCTATGAAATCTTGATTTTTCGGATTCGTTGGAAAGATATTCCCAAATAGATCCTATTATTTTTGATTTCGCTAAAATCCGGATTGTTTTGCACCCGGTACATTCAATTGAAGTTTGAAATCGAATTATCGAACTACCGCGCCGTTTTTAATTCTATTTATAATTATATAAAAATATTTATATTCTAACGACGACGCGTATAATATATACATTCGATTTATATTCAAAATAAATTTCTCGTCGATATTATTTAAAATAATCTATTTTAAATGTTCAAAATTCGCTAAAATTGCCAAAATAAAAATTTTAAACTGGCCCAGATTTTCCGGGTTATTACACAAAATATCTATTCTTCAGAAGGATGATATTTTTATTAAGGATATGATCAAATGGATTCATAAAGGCGAACCCTGGGTTTTCAAATAGATAACGATGGGATCCTGAGATTGAGAGGAAGGATTTGTGTTCCCGACATCCCCAAGCTCAAAAGAGAGGTGTTAGACGAATGTCACAAGTCCAAGCTGAGTATTCACCCAGGTGTGAGCAAAATGTATAATGATCTCAAACGAACATTTTGGTGGAAGGCTATGAAAAGGGACGTTTCAATATATGTTAGCAGGTGCTCTACTTGCCAACTAGTCAAACGCGACCAACAGAAACTGGCGGGATTGTTACAACCGCTGGACATCCCAGGTTGGAAGTGGGAACATATTTCCATGGACTTCATAGATGGTTTGCCCAGAACCAGGAAAGGAAATGACAGTATTTGGGTGATCGTAGATCGCTTCATGAAGACCGCCCATTTTATACCTGTCAGATCCAATAGAACCGCTCAAAGTCTGGCACAGATTTATTTAAAGGAAATTGTTAGGCTACATGGAGTGCCGATCAGTATAGTCAGTGATAGAGATCCCATATTTACTAGCAAATTCTGGAAGGCATTTCAAGTAGAACTGGGGACGAAACTGAATCTAAGCACTGCTTATCATCCTCAAACAGATGGTCAAACTGAGAAGGTGAATCGTATACTAGAAGATTTATTGTGGGCTTGTGTTCTTGATTTTGGTGGATCATGGGAAGACCATTTGCATTTGGCTCAGTTCTCATACAACAACAGCTACCAAGCGAGCCTGACAATGTCACCATTCGAAGCATTGTATGGTAGACCATGCCGATCTCCTGCTTGTTGGATAGATACTGGTAATAGGCTGGTATTGGGACCTGATATGATTCGCGAAGCTGCGGATAAAGTCGGTTTCATTAAGAAACGATTGCTAGCAGCTCAAAGCCGACAGAAGATCTATGCAGACTCGAGAAGGAGGGATTTAGCATTTGCTGTTGGTGACTATGTGTATCTAAGGGTTTCTCCGATGAGAAGAGTAATTCGATTTGGCAAAACTGGGAAGTTGGCGCCCAGATTTATTGGTCCATTCCCTATACTTGAACGGATTGGAACTCTCGCTTATAGAGTTCAATTGCCAGATTGGTTGCCTGGAGTGCATGATGTATTTCACGTATCTCAACTTCGAAAGCATGTTCATGATCCAGATTTGATCGTGGAAGAAGCAGCATAGTGGGATTTAGAAATTACTCCAGAATTGGCTGTAAGAAGAGAGCCGCTAAAGATTATTGGCAAAGAAACCAAAGAACTGAGGAACAAGAAGGTTCACTTAGTTAAAGTGCAATGGAGTGGAGATCCGCGAGATTGTACTTGGGAAACTGAGGAGAGTATTATGAAAGCCTATGCTAAGTGCAGTGTGATATCTCTGATTAACTCTGGTGCAAGGTACATTTACCATATTTTGAAATTTCCATTATGTTCTCTACTTTGTCGTTGTTTTCTTTTCATGGATGTAAAATTTTAATCATATAGTCTGAATGATTTTATAAGAGTATGTGAATTAATTAGTATGTTTTTGAAAATAAAAAACAAATTGATTGTTGGTTGCGTGGTTTGATTTTTGGTTGATTAATTAGAATTTTCAACCATTTAGCCAAATTGAACAAATATTGAACTGAATTGAAAATAGATAGAAATATATACATGTACATTATATATGTGTGAACAGGTTATGGATGAACAGCTAAGCAAAGAAATAAAATTGTTTGCCCAACAAATAGGTACACGTTTATTGTATTTCTTGGGATTTGATGATTTTATGAGCTGATTGGCTAGCCGCTTGGCTTTTCTTTTTCTTTTGGATCGGTGAGGGCCATGGGAGGCTATTTGAAATATCCCGAAGTCCCCCGTACAAAGGAGGCTATGGCGAAATTTTTCGAAAATTTAGGGTGTTAGCCAAATTTTTGAAGAATTTGAGAATTCTTAGAAACTGAAAAGTTGGAGGATGAAAGCCAGAATAAAAGTTGAGTTGGTTAATTAAACAACTTTCGACTTTGTACCTTTTCGAGGATGAAAAGTTTTAAGTGGGGGAGATTGTAACAACCCGGAAAATCTGTGCCAATTTAAAAATTTTAATTTGGCCATTTTAGTGGATTTTAAGTATTTAAAATAAAATATTTTAAATAATAACGACGAAAAGTATATTCAGATCAATCTTTGAAAATAAATATAATTATTTTGAATTATAAACAAGGCCTGAAATGGCGCGACAGTTTCAAAAATTTCAATTCAAACTTTGAATGACTGTACCGGGTGCAAAATAAAACGGATTTTAGTAAAACCAAAAATATTTAAATCTGTTAGTGAATATCTTTCTAACGAATCTGAAAAATTGAAGTTTCATAGCGGGAATCAAAAGTTATGGCCAAATGAATTTTCAGAAAGGTCGCTATAGCGAATATATAGCCCGTGAAAATGGTCATTTTGCAAACGACCTCAGAATTCGACGAAACCAATTTTATTGGATCCGGGAAGTGAAATTTTTGCTAGGTTTCAAATTTCATAATTTTTGAAGTTAGTATGTGAGTGTGGCAATGGAAAATGTGTTTGGTCGATTTTTGTTAAATTAGATCGACCAAAAAAGGGCCATTTTTCAAACGGTCTCAGAATTCGACGAAACTAGTTTTGTTGGGACCGTATCATCAAAATAAAGCTAGATTTATTTCTCGGGAATTTTTAGAATCAATTTGTGGCTCCGGCAAATTGAAATGTACGTTCAAATAAAAAATTGAATGTTTTATACTTTTAATTTGAAGAAAAGCTGACTGAAACAGTCGAATGGGCCTTCGAGACATATCCCATTGTGTTCGGAATGGGAGTATTTAGCTGGGGAAGACAGTCGTTGGGTTGGGATTGGAGTTCGTATGGAGAAGGGGGTATTTTTGAATTTAAAAGAATTAAATAAAAAAATAGAGGCCAATCACATTCATTTCTCTCTCCCCGCTTTTCTTCCCCGACCTGCTCACGAACGACGGAAGCACCCTCTCCCCTTCTCTCTTCGATTGCTCCTCCCACACGCCATGATAGCCTCCGCCCCCTACCAAATTTTGAAGCCCTCCTCCTCTTCAAATCTGTACCTGGAGCACCCACCATCGACGTCCCTATCTCGAGAATCGAGCCCTTGAAGTGTCAAACTTTCGAGCGTCGTCGTTCGTTCATCTCGCCACCGATCTGGGCGCAACCTCCGTCACCGGAGAGCCCCCACTACCCCCTTCGACGCTGCATCCTCTAATCGGAGCAACACTACACCATTCGATCGGAAATCGCAAACACTCGTTTGAACCAAACTGAAGGTACATGACAATATTTATTTAAATGGTTTTAAACACTTTAAAACCGTTGCAAAGGTTGATTTTCTAATAAAAAAAATCATATCTTTTTGTTGTGTTAACGAAATCCAGTGAAACAAGAGACAGTGGACTCGTGTGGACGTCTTCTACATTCTAGAAGAGACCGTATATTTTTCTGATCCTTCTACAATTTTTGGTGGAGTGGAACCCAAGGTGAGATTTCTAAATTATAAACGATATGGAATCAACGATGTATAAATTATATAGTCAAAGTTTGAGTTATATGAGCATTGTACACCACATGTATAAGCGTTGCATAAGTTGTATGTTCGGTGTATAAGTTATATATGCATTGTAAAAATGATATGTGCATTGAAATAAATTGAAATGATATTGAAATGAAATCGAAATATAGTTATATACGTATATCTATATATATATATATATACTCCCCTCGTCCACAGACCATGGACGATATATATTGGTTGTGATATTGTTTGGATTATTGGTTGTTGTGAAAATTTGGTGAATATCATGAATGGTTGGTTTGAAATGATTGATTGTGATTGAAATCCCAATAGGATTATTGTATGGGAAACTTCGTCTACATACGAACTAGATATAGAAAATCCCCATTGTCAAAAGCTGCGAGGCTTTAAGGTAGAGCGAGGAGTCGTACTACGGACGGCCCCGGTTTTAACTACCCTGCTGTTATGCTGCCGAAATTTTCTGAAATATTTCTCTGTTTGATTTAAATTCGAATGTTGAAATAAAATTCATGTGTTGAATGTTGAAATGAAATTCATGTGTTGAATGTTGAAATAAAATTCATGTGTTGAATATAAATTCATGTGTTGAAATAAATTCATGTGTTGAATGGAGTTCGTGTATTGAATAAATTCTTTGAAAAATAAAAATAACATTTTTATCATATATATATAGATTATATAAAATACTAGTGTTTTAAATAAATAGTTTTAACACAAAATAACATTTTTCCTTATATATAAACTATATAAAATATTCGTGTTTTGAAATAAATTGTTTTACAATAAAAATCACATTTTTATTATATATATCAACTACAGAAAATACTCATGTGTTGAATAAAGGACTAGAACGATAAAAATCATATTTTTATTGTATGTGTGAAGTCAAAAACATTCATGTGTTGAATATATAGACTGAACAATAAAATCTACATTTTTATTGTGAATATGAAGTGCTAAAAATATTCATGTGTTGAACAAATATTTTTGATGATAAAAATATCATTTTTATCAAACATATGAAATGAATATAGATTCGAAATCGAAGAAAGGATTATATTTATATATATATATATATAATTAAAATATATTGAATAACGAAGCTGCAGTTCGTGTTTTGAAACCATGATTTCAAACGATTAGTGCGGGAGATCCGATCGTCGGATTTTCCCGAAACCTAAACCATTGGGTTCGCCTTGGAAATATCTTTCCAACGACACCCACTTTGTGAAGATTCAACGGTTGAATTTTCTGGAATGTTCAATTCAAATCTGAAGAAAAATAGCACCAGAATCGATTATATATATATATATATATATATATATATATATAATTAAATTAAATCGAATAACGACGCTGCAGTTCATATTTTGAAATCGAAACTTCAAATGAGTGTACCGGGAGATCCGACCGTCGGATTTTCCCAAAACTAAAATCGTTGGATTCGTTTTGAAAAGGTCTTTCTAATGATGTAAAATTTGTAAAGATCCAAAGGTTAGATTTTCATATATGTGTAAATCAAATCTGAAGGAAAACAGCGCCACGGCCGCGTTATGGCTTGTAGCGTCGTTTCAATGAATTGGCTATTTTTAAAATAAATAAAAATAGCGATAAATCGTTATAAAATATTATAAACGTTATGGAATGGAAATAAACCGAATTTACCTGGTTTAGTCGATATTTATGGTTGAATGTGTTTGGCGTGAATTGTTGTCGAATAATTTAACCATTGAAATGAATTGATTTAAACTCTAAATATACGTGAATTATTTGAAAAGGCCGAGTTAAATCTCATTTCAAATAGTTGATCGGCGATAAGAAGTCGATGATGAAGATGGTGGTTGAAGACCAGAGATCTTCACCTTGGTTGGATGATAACTGATGTCTTGATTAAGAGGCATCTTGAAATATAGATAATAAGTGGTGATCGTCTAGACGTGCTTGGAGATCGACGCATATGCGAGGTATATGGTGCCTCCGGTTTCGTTCAGACCCAGAACGAACTTGTAAGTGGACTGTGTGTATGACATTGGATTTTGTTCTATGCTGATTGATCTCTATTAAATATATATCTGTGGCAGCAGAGAATTTATTCTCTTGCTTAACACACTTCTCTAAGACGTACGAGCTCAGAGGTTATATATCGATAGAAATCAGTCGCATGGAGTGAGCTGCTTGTGTGGCACGCCTAAGTGGCAAATGATCAAGGCTTCTGTTGAAAAGCAAAGTCTTATGGTTGATGATCAAAGCACGACCTGTGTGGCATATCTTTGAGTATAACGTTGATTCGCGAGCCTCACACCCCGGTTTGAATCAGAAACGGGAGAGGACCTCAGGGAGGACATGCCTTTCTTTCTAGCTAGAGGTGGTGTCAGTGCTTAAACTGGCTGACATTTATATCATTTTCACCTGTGTGGTTGTTGCTGTTGCGAGGCGCCTTGGATATATCGGTGATTATATGGAGCCGATGGAGTCATAGGGCTCATTGACGTCGATGGATATATCGGTGACTTTGCGGTTTTGATTGTGTGCCTATATATGGCGACATAGTGGTATGGGGCATTAATGCCATCTATGATTGATACTTATGATTTGAAATTGTTTTTGAAACATATAAACACTAGTAATTATATCAAATGCTTTTGCTTTATTCATATCAAGCATATTTTGGTCATTATAAGGTAAAACTCTATCCTCCGGTTTGCGTTGCATTGTGTGATGGGAACTGTCTTATAATGGCTTCATTTTTATAAAAAGCATTGCGATGTTTAAAAGATTTACTTGTTTTAAAGCATTGGCAATCCAATGGAGTAAACCTGTTCTGCGAAAGTGGGGTGGTCCTGTGATTGGCCATGTATTAAAGTAAGTTAAGAAGATTTCTCATAACAGTCCCATGACTGACTCGTAGTTTGTTTCACTTGCAAACTCGGGTGCCCCTTTTTCTACAACGGGCAGCCTTGTATTCAGGTTTTAGCAGGCTCTTTCTGGATAGCGGGAGCTGAAGATGGATTCTACCATTTATCTCTTTTTATGTTGTTCAGCCCCTATTGTACATATTATGTTTTGTTTTCCGCTGTAGACATTTATGTATAGCTGAACTGTATTTTGTACTAAGTATGATTCTGTATACTGTGTAAATCTGATGATTATGTTCATCCAGAATATTCTATTGTACATTATCTGGTGTATTTATTTATTTCTATTCTGCTATTATCTATTTATGTGTTATATTCCAAAGATTACCCTTGCCACCGTAGTACGGGGTTTTGGGGTCGTCACACCAAACCTCTTATTCCCTTTTCAACTTTATTCTCTTCCATTTTCTTTTGCATTCTTTTCCCTTTCCTTGCTTCAAGCTCCACCCGAGCTCCCCATGGCCAAACTAAACCTGCTCCATCCCTTCCTGCACTGCCACGCCAGCCCCTAGTAGCTCCACCACCCACTCCTCCTCAAGTCATTGCCCCACCCTCTTCCAAAAACCTCAAAATTTCTTTAAAAACTCGAATTTCACTACCCTTAGACAATTTTCACCCAAATCCACTCCAACTCAGCCCACTACAGCCTACACCTAGGCCCACTTGACCTACAACAGCCCCAACTTTGGCCCCACTAGCGTGTGAACCCCATCTCCTCAAAGTTATGGGCCATACTAAGTCTTTTGAGCCCTTAAAACTTATAAAATCCAATTTTTCCTCCTCAAACTCAAATTGAAAATGTATACCCCTACTATACTTAATTCGTGATGCAAGAAAGATGTGAATGTGAATTTGGTTTCTTAGAAGATTTTGGGGTTGAATTGTAGCTAGGAGCTTCTACTTAGAAGAGTCGTGGTGTGGGATAGCTTTCAGTGAGAACTCTTTAATCGATTAAGGACTTGTTCACTTTTGATAATTGTTGTGAATTGACTGAGTTATATATTGACTTATGATTAATAATATAAGTTCATTATAGTGTTTAATGATATTTTACATGATAAAAATGTGATTTTTTAAGTGATATACATGTGGTTTCTTGGGTATGTAACACTTAGAACTAATAGTGTTTACTTGGAAATTGACTTGAAACCTTAAATGGTTATTGACTGGGAAAATAAACTAGATATTGGTTATTGGGTTTAGTTATGAGCACTATTGAGTAATTGAATAATGATTGGTTGACATAGATGGTTGACATTGATTGAAATTGCGATTAATCTATTGATTAACAAACCCATATAAATGTTAGTGGTTTAAGGCTTATATGGTATATACCACGATATATGGTGATTTGATGTGAATAGTTATTTATAACTATTATTAAATACTAATTATGCGTGAAATCCATATAAATGGAATTATATGGTGATTGGTAGAACCTCATTCTAATTCGAAAATAATTTAAAATTTTTATTAATAAAATATTTAGTGAAAAATGAATGTTTGATTTTTAAATTTAAAATAACTTGGAAAGATAGTTTAAGTGATTACGAATAGTTTTTTTGTAAAAGTAAGAATTTGATTTGAACTAGTTTTGAATTAATTAACGTATGTTTTATAATTTAAATTGAAAATGAATAGTAACTGGTAAAAGTGAAGTTCGATTAGGGTATATCGAAAAGGTTTCAACAAAAGTTCCTTTTCAAACTATCTTATTTATTTTCATATTGGACTACAGGAACATTTGGGTTTCAAATAATAAGTTCTAAAAAATAATATTATTTTAATGATTTAAATAATATTAAATTGATTAAATAATGGAATGTTGGATTTCAAAGAGAATAATTGAAATATAGTTTCAAAAAATAATTATATAAGTTTTATAAAATTAATAAATTATTTTGGAAGGTTTCGATATAATTCAAATTATAAATCGAATTTGGTCTGAATTGTGTACTGGGGGATCGGGCCGTCGGATTCTCCCAAAACAAAAAATGATGGGTTCAAAATGAAAAGAGTTTTCAAGTGGAATAACGATATGAGTGATTACCTATACGATATCTATTTGAGAAATTTGGAAGATATAGATATCATTACTCCTTATACGGTACCTATTGATTTCAAAATTTGATGTTGGATATAAGTCAATATGATTTCTATTTGGAGCTTTATATTTGATATCAAAATTAATTTTGGGTTTGTTGTGAATGATGTCTTGAATGAAATTTATTCTTTAACCCAGTTAAAGAAAAAATTTATTTCCAAAGTTAAGAGATCACTGATTAATGATTTTTGGATATTAAAATTTTGTTAGAGTTTTAATAAAGATTTGAAATGAAAGAAAGTAATTAAACTTACCAAAATACGAGGGATATTAGATTAGGAATATAACCAGTTTTGTTCCATAGGACGAATAGGATGGGTAGGGGATAACGATATGAGCGATTACCTTTTTGTAAGACTCAATAATCCTAATAAGGCTTATAAACCTTAATTTGAGATAAGTTATGAAAAGAGATTATATATGTAACAGCCCAAATTCCGACAGACCGATTTTTTTTTCAAATTCTAATCTATTGAAACTCGTGTTGGTTTTCTCTGGTATCTTGCAGAAAAGACAGAGATATAAAATATGTCAGAGCTAAGAAAAACATCTCACAACGGAATGGATAAAACATAATGTAATCAAAATATAGCCTTACCTTTGTAATAATACTTCCTAACCAGTATCCAATGCTATCATATCTCTACCACAAATCCAACCTACGTGTATGTTACGAGGAGGGGGTCATAACACAAGTTCTGGTGACTGGATTTAAACTGTAAATTTTGGATAATCCTGCATATACCGTTCAGTTACATTTTCTTGTTTATTAGGTTACTTGAGTTATTAGCACTCAAGGCTTACACACAAGTCGTACACATCTACTTCCCAGTGGATTAACCTAATACAATATATATGTAGCTACCCCCCAATATTGAAGTACACCCTATGGTACCCCACTTTCACGGTCTCCACTGTAATGCCATAGAAATGTATGCAGTCCCTCATCCTACGCTGGAGTGACATACGGATATCTATATAACAATGTTACGTTCCGCATATGTCTGTCATTACTATGCTACATAAACGTACAGATTGCCACCTTCGATTGAATCAGATTCCATCACAGAGTAATTTCCTCAAATCTACGATACACCACCCAGAGCAGACATGCTTGTATCTAGACTTTCCCACGTACGTATCGTCAATCGTATTCGATGCCTTAACCGCACTTAACCTCTAAAGTGCACCGAGTTCCGTTGTAGGGTTGTACAAGAAACACGAAACTCGGTTGGGACCTTCTCCATATCTGTATAGGCCCGCCTTTAAGAGCCTCAAAATACAGATATCCTTCAGGTCTATTTTTCATGGTGGCTATGGCCTAACCTCGGCCCCTCCCACAACTAGTAAAGACTACAAGAGCTAAGTGACTTGCGCCTAACAAACATTCTAAACATCCAGTTGACGTCTCCCCTCAACCACAGTGCCTTGATAGTGAACGGTGGATGGCATCTTGGGTTTAGCTCTAGTCTTTTCGCATCCCACTGGCTGTCGATGACGGGTACCCGATGATTTACTATCCTTATTGGTCATGACCCCTGCCTCCCTCTTGAGGCGACCGTCGAATCACCCTAGTGTCACCTCGTTACAGCTTTCTGACTGCAAAGCAACTTTTGCAGTCAAGGCTACTCACCAGGTAGTTACGCGCAGGCCCAACCTCTGTGAGCACAACCCGAACACTACACCACCACAGAAGACTACCAGGAGTACCTTCCACATCTCAGGAAGCCGTGTGTTTGCACTTCTATACCTTCGGAGCCGACATAATGATTAAATGAACGTGCGCTCCCCTCGTGCCTCATGACACAGCGATGATCTACCTCATTGGGTTATTCACCTTAAACATGCGGACTGGTCCAAGCGCCTTATTTTAATACGTTATTAGACCCTATGTCCAAACATTCTATTATGCACTTTCTTTACCTCATCGGATTTCCATTTAACTTGGTTATTCCCATTCACATTGACTTCTTATTCAAGTTACCAAGTTTCTCTTGCTTATTAGTTTCAGTCATATAACTTAACCCATTTAACTTTATTAATAATCCCACAACATGTTATTTACTAGATTGTGATCGAAGGTCTGTAATCCACAATCCATTTATATTATTCATTGTCCAATAACATGTTCTACTTAATTAGTAAGTATATCTCAATTCACATGTTTTCTGTTTAACATGTCACTTATTATTTATGATTAAATATCACTTATTTCATTTCATAAGTTTGCCTCCTTCTTTCTTATTTAATCATAATTCCATCTTATATATTCACTACCACTTATCTTCGTTTACATATTAACTTATTTCTATTAACTAAGATTTGCTAATAAGTTTCTCTTCCCATTTCAAATCCAAATCAAAATTGAATTTTTCCTTATAAATTCGTTTTAAATTCATTTCAATTCATTTCGAATTTCAATTCTATTCAATTTAATTCGAATTTCAATTCTATTCAAATTAATTTGATAATATTTTCAGAATAGTCGATTTTGAAATCACATTTCGATATTCATTATATAAATGAATAAAATCGATAAAAATATCGTTCGTGTCAAAATGGCGCTAATCAAATCAACACGGCTTCATATATTTAAATATATTCGTGTCCATCCCAAATCGGACATCAAAATCAAATTTTGATCTTTTACTGAATATTATTTTGAAATATTTATTCTTTTAAAATAGTCGTTATTTCAAAATATTTATTCGTTCTGAACTGGAATCAGACACAGTCAATTACCATATAATTTGATTATATGGATTTCATACAATACACGTACACCACAACAATCATACACAGTCAGTCATCATCCAAAGCGCATTCTACACTACATAAGCATTAAATATAAATATTGAACACTTATAACAGCCTGTCAATCAACCGATCGACATACAGCTAATTATTGAGATTAGTGTATGTCATATATCATCCCAATACCCATGTGGGGTTTCAAACAATCAAACACAGGTTTTATTTGTGCAGTTGGGCGATGTGTAAAATTTATCGTCCCAATCAATATCAATCAAATGTGTGTACATATACAAATCATCTTATTTTTTCACAAATATTTATTTTATTCATATACACGTTAAAAATTATATTTTTAACTATAAAATATTTATTTTCATTCCACATCACACCATCAATTTTCACAGCACATCAATCAAACAAACAAGTCGTCCATGGTCTATGGACGATGGGTGTCGGGTGCTGCTAAGCACCGTCTGCATCCTAGTATATATTTCAACTAGAAAAATAAATTAAAAGTGAGGATTTCTAACCAAGGGTTCCACTCCTCCATTTCATTTGTGAAATTCAGAACAGTCTGGATTTGCCCACAATTTCAACGCAGTCTTCTCTACACTGTTCATAATAAAAAATTATATTTTTATTGTTTCATTCCAATAAATAAAAATCAGATTTTTATTTCTACTTCATATATTTTTACGATGCTTCTTTCTATATAAAAATTATATTTTTATATTCCTACTTCTTATATAAAGATCGATTTTTTATATCGTCGCTTCATATATAAAAATCCCGCCTTTCTATAAATAAAAACATCACCTTTCCTATTAAAAAATATCGAACTTTCCTATTTAAAAATATCGAACTTTCCTATTTAAAAATGTCGAACTTTACTATTTAAAAATATCGAACTTTCCTATTATAAAAGTATAATCTTTACTATGATACAAGTATAATCTTTACTATGAACTCACCTTTATATAAAGAAAAATCAAATCTTTTTATGATGAAAAAAACAAATCTTTTTACGATGAAAAATCAAATCTTTTTATGATGAAAAATCAAATCTTTTTATGATGAAAAAAACAAATCTTTTTATGATGAAAAATCAAATCTTTTTATGATGAAAAAACAAATCTTTTTACCTCTCATAAAGATCGAATCATTCCTCTCATAGAAATCAAATCCTTTCTCATAGAAATCATATCTATACACAATGTCCTCCACAATAAAAATCAGATTTTTATTTAAATTAATAACAAAAAATAGAGAAAAGAAGAGAGAAAAACTTACAGCTCAAATTTCGAGATGGAGGAGGGAGGGTGCTGCTGCCGCGCGATGGACGGAAGAGGGGGGTTGCAGTCGGCGGTGGGGCGCGTTGTTGGTGGTTCACGGCCTGTAACTCGCGCGAGGAGGAGAGAGTCGGGGGTTGGGATTGCCAGCGGCGGCGCCTGGGGAGAGGGGGGCCGTGATGGTGGCGGTGGCGGCTGGGCACGCCCTTCATTCCTTTTTTCCTTTTCTTTCTTAAATTGATTTGATTGATAAGACGTGAACAGGGAATGGGGCGCTGAACGGTATAAGGAGGAGAGAGGGAGGGAATTTTTTTATATGTATATTTTATTATTTAATTTTCAAAAATTACCTTTTTATTTTGAACTCGAAATCGAACCCACCGACTGTTGTCCCTATCTAATTACCCCCATTCCGAACACAATGGGATATGTACCGTAAGCTAATTCGTTCGTTTTGACCAGGTGTCGTCAAAATCAAAATATAAATCTATATATTGAATTTGAGCGCGCATTTCAATTTACCGGGCCACATACGAACTCTAAAAATTCCCGAAAATATTTTCTAGCTTCGTATTGACGATATGGTTCTAATAAAACTAATTTCGTCAAATTCCGAGACCGTTTGAAAATGGCCATTTTCTGGTCAATCGAAATTGACTGAAACTGTTAAAACACGTTTTCCTTTGCCACGATCACATACTGATTCAGAAAATTAAGAATTTTGTAATCAAGCTATAACTAGACATCCCGGATCCAACAAAAGTGGTTTCATCGAAAACCGAGGTCGTTTGTAAAATTTCCATTTTTAAGGGCCAGAATTCCATAGCGACTATTCTGAATTTTCAACTGGACGTAACTTTTGATTCCCGCTATGAAATTTTGATTTTTTTGATTCGTTGGAAAGATATTTTCAAATAGATTCAAATATATTTGGTTTCGCCAAAATCCGGTTTATTTTGAATCCTGTACATTCATTTGAAATTTGAAATCGAATTTTCAAACTACCGCGCCATTTTCATTTCCTTTTATATTTTAAAATAATTATTTATATTCAACGACGATTCAAATAAATATTTCCGTTCTAATTCTATTCAAAATAAATTTCTCACCGTTATTATTTAAAATAATTCATTTTAAATATTCAAAATTCATTAAAATTGCCAAAATAAAATTTTTTAATTTGGCTTAGATTTCCCGGGTTTTTACAATCTCCCCCACTTAAAACTTTTCGTCCCCGAAAAAGAACGAAGCCGAAAGTTGTTTAACCAACCAACTCTACTTTCATTACGACTTAAGTTCTTTAACTTTTCAGTTTCTAAGAACTTTTCAAATTTTTCAAAAAATTGGCTAACACCCTAAATTTTTGAAAAAATTTCACCATAACCTCCCCTGCACGGGAGCACCAGGAAAATCCCGAAATTGCCATACAGGCCTCTCCAATCCAAAAAGAAAAAGAAACAGCCAAGTGGCTAGCCAATCAGCTCATAAAATCATCCAAAACCTAAGAAATACAATAAACATGTACCTATTTGTTGGGCAAACAATTTTATTCCTCTGCTCTAGTCTCTTTGCAATGACATGTTCAATGGATACACATGTATATGCATGCAATTTCAAACAATTTCAATACCGTTCAATACTTGATTCAAGCTGGCAAAATTTACCTTACATTCACATAATGGTTTAAATGAATAATCACACCACACAACCATCAATCAATTAGTGGATTAACGTTTCAAATTCATAATTTTGATATATAGTCTAAAATCACATTTTTGGTGCCAATTCACAACAATATATCCTATCTAGTTTTGGTTCTCACACCAGTCAATTGGAAATATATAGAAATCCCACTTTCGAAACTTGAAAATGACACTGATGATGGGGCCCCATCATCAGAATCATTCCCGGGCGACTAGAGTGTGATTCTATATCTATCCAGTATATTAAAACTTCGAATATACGTTTGCAATTCATATATGCAAAATTTTTATATATTGGATTGTCCAAATCAATTTAAAATAAATATTCAAATACATATAATACGATTTAAATTTTCAAAACAAAAATTATTTTCATTTTTAATATTTAAAAATATTACTTCACACTTGTTCTAGGATACTATTGATCCCATCTCTAACGAGTCATTCCCATTGGATATTACTAATCCAATCTCTGATGATTTCTTTCGTATGGTTCTAATGTGCCTTGTTCTCGAGCTCTGTAAACCAGAGCTCTGATACCACCTGAAACGACCAGAACTTCCCCGTGAAGGAAAGCACGGATTGAGTTGAGAACATGACAAAACAGAACACAAACAGAAGAACATTTCATTGTTAATTACAACAATTCCATCTAAATATAAGAATATACAGAGTATGAAAAAATATTACACATCATAAAATATCAGAGATAAAAATACATTACATAGCAGCGGAAAATAATACAAAACACAACAGAAGGTGATATACGGATACAGAGCTTTCCGGATATCATTCCA
Source organism: Allium sativum (assembly GCA_030737875.1). Lineage (NCBI taxonomy): Eukaryota > Viridiplantae > Streptophyta > Magnoliopsida > Asparagales > Amaryllidaceae > Allium > Allium sativum. The sequence continues at coordinate 860,428,336 of CM060922.1, forward strand.
GCTGTAAACCAGGGTCCTGTTAATATAAATCTGCAAAACCAAAACTACTAGCTGCCCGTGTGGAAAATAGGCGCAGAGTTTAGGTTAAAACAATAAACTCCAGGCCAGTCATGTGACTGGTGTGAGAACTAAAACAGTTATTTAAAACTTTACTTTAAAAGAGAGTAATTCAAGGGACCACGCCGTAAAACACGGAACGGGTTTCCTCCCAAGAATACTAGTGCATACAATAAGCGCAAAGCCTTTTGGAAAAATTAAGCTATTATAAGACCTAGGTCCCATCACACAATGCAACGCAAGCCAGAGGATAGGGTTTTCCTTATAATAGCCAAACATGCTTGGTACGTTTAAAACAAATCATTTTGATACTATTATAGTGTAAAGTGTATGAAAACAACTTCAAATATAAATGTATTAATCATAGACGACATAGTGCCCCATACCACTATGTCGCCATACTAGGCTCTACAATAAAACCGAAATGTCACGTATTGGAAATTGGATTTCCATCATGAGTCGAAGCCAGAGATGGCTCCTCACCGATTCGAGACACTCTAGCAAATGCCTCAGGATCTCCTGCAGAAGACCCTTGGATCTTCAGGGCCGGTCCTCTCTTACGCTTGAGGATTAGTTATTCCTGAACACACGTTTCCCGGTCCTATCGGACCTATATCCATCAGCTTCGAAGAGATTGATATATCTGAGGCGTCTCTCAATCCAACATCCACAAAGGTAAAAATATAAAATGTTAGGCCGTGATAAAACACTGACACCACCTATAGCTAGAAAGAAACAGCGTGCACTCCCTGCAGTCACGATCCCGTTTTTGACTCATACCGAGGTGTGAGGCTCGGGAATTAACGCTATACACAAAGCTACGCTGTTTTAAAGCCGTGCTTTGATCATCAACCACAAGACTTTGCTTTTCAACAAAAGCCTTGTTCATTTGCATCTCAGCATGCCACACAGGCAATTCATGCCATGCGACTGATATTTATCGATATACAACCTCTGAGCTCATACGTCTCAAAGAAGGGCGTTAAGCAAGAGAATAAATTCTCCTCCGCCAAACATATATATATTTAATAGAAATCAATCAGCACAGAATAAATTCCAATGTCAAACAAAAAATCCATTTACAAGTTCGTTCTGGGTCTGAACGAAACCGGAGGCACCTTATACCTCGCATATGCATCGATCTCCAAACACGTCTAGACGATCACCAAATATTTCCCTCCTCTTGGGTGTACAGCCCAATCAGGATCACCGGTAATCGTTCAAACGATGTGAAGACCTCCGGTCTTCCACCACCATCTTCATCTTCGACTTATCGTCGAAATAGTTATTCAGAATAGGTATAAACCCGACCTTTCCGAATAACTCGCGTATATAATAAACAAGTGCTATAAAACACAACATACGCCTCATTCCAATTCTGAATATTCTTTTATTCAAATATTCACATCTTTTGGGAAAGGTTCCCATTAATTTTATCAAAGATAAATTCTTTAAAATTTATTCTTTAATCTTCTTTTGGATTTCATTTCAAACCAAATTATGGTTTTCCAAACTAGTCGGGATTAGCGAACCACATCGAAGTAATCATTTATTTTATTTCCCAATCCCAACCTATTCATCCCATGGAGCAAAACTGTTACTACCCCATAACTAACACCACGGTGTTATCGGTAAATTTAATTACCTTTTCGTGTTCAAATCTAACTATCGCTAGGAACAAAACTGGTGATACTCCATTCTCGATCACTTTCCAAATTTGATAATTTAAATTATCAATCCACCTTTCAATCTAATTAAAGATTCATTAAAACTCCACTTAGTTTTAATCTTCCCAAAAATCAATATTAATGATTATTTAACTTTGGAAACACAAACATGTCGCATCGACAATCTACACCATACTATTGATTTCTGCTGATATATAATCTCTGAGCTCGTACGTCTCAGAGAAAGACGTTAAGCAAGAGAATAAATTCTCCGCCGCTAAACAGATATATATATATATATATATATATTAAGCAGAGATCAACCATACAGTTCGAAATACAATAACAAACATGAAATCCTACCTTCTACTGGATTAAAGAACTAATGTCATTTAAAACACAGTTCACAATAAACCTAAATCATATTCCATTAATCATGGAATATTCATGGAAAAACAAATCAATATATAATCGATATCAATTTCTGTATTCGACCAATAATATAAATGAAATAACGGCAAAGCCTTTCAAATTCCATATGTATTAACAGTCTTCCTCCGCAGAATTTCATTTTGATTATTATCAAATCGAATTCCATTCAATTCCAATTCAATATATTAAACTGGAAAATGTTACTTTGGAAAATTCCCATTAAATCTTAATAAAAACATTTATAAATTCCAAATCACATTTCACTGTAAATCGGGTTAAAGAACGAATATCATTAAAAACACAGTTCACAATAAACCCAATTCACATTCCATTTATTATAGGGTTAAAGAACAAGTGTTATTTAAAACAACATTCACGATAAACCCAATAATCAATCCCACTATTTATTCCAATTAAATATTAATTAATTGGTATATTTCATTAAATCTAAATAAAAAGATTTAATCTTTTCTCCATTGGGTATAAGAATAGTGTTAATGAAGACACCATTCACGACAAACCCAAATCCCATTTGATATCAAATACAAGGCTCTGAATAGAAAATATATCGACTTATATTCAATATCAAATACCACAACCAACAAATATCGTATTGGAAATAACGATATAAATATATCTTTCAAATTTCCATAACAATATCTGTATAATCACGAAATCCAACATCAAAATATTTCGAAGACAATTTCGATTCAAATCCATTTCCAATTTATATATTGGAAATTTTGGTTATTTTTAAAGCCATTTAAATCCAATTTATTTATTTTAAAACTAATTGAATTATAATTCTAGTTCAAATCTAGTTCAATTCGATAAAAAATATATTTTTATCTTTTCAAATATGGAATTTTTCATCCCAATTCTTTCCAAATCATTTCTTATGATTTTACACAAATTATTGCTATTTTTAATAATTTTATCAAGGCTCGTACAGTCGATTTCCATAAACGGCCATCGAACTGCACTTACAACGACCTTTTCCAAATTTGATTTGGACATAATTCCAAATCCAACTGTTAGATTTCAAATTTCTCATACTTGTTAGAAAGCTCTTTTCGATATGAACCCAACGATTCCAGTTTTAGGAAAATCTGATGGTCGGATCTCCCGTAATATCCGTTCGAAGTCAATGGTCGAAATTCGCGAACTGCCGCAGCGCCGCGCGTTCTATTCAGGCTATGATAATATATAATATATATATTATTTATTTCATCGATCTCCATTTAAAACAAATTTTATAAATCGTTTTAAATTCGTTTTCAAAACCATTTCAACTTCCATTTCAAATCCAAATCAAAATTGAATTTTTCCTTATAAATTCGTTTTAAATTCATTTCAATTCGAATTTCAATTCTATTCAATTTAATTCTAATTTCAATTCTATTCAATTTAATTCGATAATATTTTCAAAATAATCGATTTTGAAATCACTTTTCGATATTCATTATATAAATGAATAAAATCGATAAAAATATCGTTCGCGTCAAAACGGCGTTAATCAAATCAACACGACTTCATATATTTAAATATATTCGTGCCCATCCCAAATCGGACATCAAAATCAAATTTTGATCTTTTACTGAACATTATTTTAAAATATTCATTCTTTTAAAATAGTCGTTATTTCAAAATATTTATTCGTTCTGAACTGGAATCAGACACAGTCAATTACCATATAATTTGATTATGTGGATTTCATACAACACACGTACACTACAACAATCATACACAGTCAATCATCATCCAAAGTGCATTCTACACTGCATAAGCACTAAATATAAATATTTAACGCTTATAATAGGCTGTCAATCAATCGATCGACATACAACTAATTATTGGGATTAGTGTATGTCATATATCAACCCAATACCCGTATGGGGTTTCAAATAATCAAACACAGGTTTTATTTGTGCAGTTGGGCGATGTGTAAAATTTATTGTCCCAATCAATATCAGTCAAATGTGTGTACATAAAACAAATCGTCTGATTTGTTTACAAATATTTATTTTATTCATATACACATTAAAAATTATATTTTTAACTATAAAATATTTATTTTAATTCCACATCACACCATCAATTTTCACAACACATCAATCAAACAAAAAAGTCGTCCATGGTCTGTGGACGACGGGTGTCGGTGCTGCTAAGCACCGTCTGCATCCTAGTATATATTTTAACGATAAAAATAAATTAAAAGTGAGGAGTTCTCACCGAGGGTTCCACTCCTCCATTTCATTTCTGAAATTCAGAACAGTCTGGATTTGCCCGCAATTTCAATGCAGTCTTCTCTACGTTGTTCATAATAAAAAATTACATTTTTATTGCTTCATTCCAATAAATAAAAATCAGATTTTTATTTCTAATTCATATATTTTTACGATGCTTCTTTCTATATAAAAATTATATTTTTATATTCCTACTTCTTATATAAAGATAATTTTTATATCGTCGCTTCATAATAAAAATCCTGCCTTTCTATATATAAAAACATCACCTTTCCTATTTAAAAATATTGAACTTTCCTATTTAAAAATATCGAAATTTCCTATTTAAAAATATCGAACTTTCCTATTTAAAAATATCGAACTTTCCTACTATAAAAGTATAATCTTAACTATGATAAAAGTATAATCTTTACTATGAGCTCACCTTCATATAAAGAAAAACTCAAATCTTTTTATGATGAAAAAAACAAATCTTTTTACTATGAAAAATCAAATCTTTTTATGATGAAAAATCAAATCTTTTTATGATAAAAAAATCTTTTTATGATGAAAATCAAATCTTTTTATGATGAAAAAACAAATCTTTTTACCTCTCATAAAGATCGAATCATTCCTCTCATAGAAATCGAATCCTTTCTCATAGAAATCATATCTATAAACAATGTCCTCCACAATAAAAATCAAATTTTTATTTAAATTGATAACTAAAAATAGAGAAAAGAAGAGAGAAAAACTTACAGCTCGAATTTCGAGATGGAGGGGGGTGTTGCTACCGCGCGATGGACGGAGGAGGGGGGTTGCAGTCGGCGGTGGGGCGCGCTGTTGGTGGTTTGTGACCCGTAGCTCGCGTGGGGGGAGAGAGTCGGGGGGATTTCCAGCGGCTGCGCCTGGCGCGAGGGGGCCCGCGATGGTGGCGGAGGCGGCTGGGCACGCCCTCCATTCCTTTTTTTTCTTTTCTTTCCTAAATCGATTTGGATGGTAAGAAGTGAACGGGGGGCTGAACAGTATAAGGAGGAGAGTGGGAGGGATTTTTTTATATGTATATTTTATTATTTAATTTTCAAAAAGTACCTTTTTATTTTGAACTCGAAATCAAACACACCGACTGTCGTGGCTAGCTAATTAACCCAATTCTGAACACAATAGGATATGTACTATAAGCTGATTCGATCGTTTCGACCAGTTGTCATCAAAATCAAAATATAAATCTATATATTGAATTTGAACACACATTTCAATTTACCGGGGCCACATATGGACTTTAAAAATTTCCGAAAAATATTTTCTAGCTTCGTGTTGACGATACGGTTCTAACAAAACTAATTTCGTCAAATTCCGAGACCGTTTGAAAAATGGCCATTTTCTAGTCGATCGAAATTGACTGAAACTGTTAAAACATGTTTTACTTCGCCACGCTCACATATTGATTTAGAAAATTACGAATTTTGGAATCTAGCTATAGCTAGACATCCCGGATCCAACAAAAGTGGTTTCGTCGAAAACCGAGGTCGTTTGCAAAATTTCCACTTTTAAGGGCCAGAATTCCATAGCGACTATTCTGAATTTTCAACTGGACGTAACTTTTGATTCCCGCTATGAAATTTTGATTTTTCGGATTCGTTGGAAATATATTTTCAAATATATTCAAATATTTTTGGTTTTGCCAAAACCCGGTTTGTTTTGAATCCTGTACATTCATTTGAAATTTGAAATTTGAAATCGAATTTTCAAACTACCACGCCATTTTCAATTCCTTTTATATTTTAAAATAATTATTTATATTCAACGACGATTCAAATAATTATTTCCATTCTAATTCTATTAAAAATAAATTCTCATCGTTATTATTTAAAATAATTCATTTTAAATATTCAAAATTCATTAAAATTGCCATAATAAAAAATTTTAAATTGGCTCAGATTTTCCGGGTTATAACAATTTATATTTTACATGTCATCATATTAAGCCCATTTTATGTCGCATGTTCTTTTTAACATGTAATTGATTCTATTCTAACATGCAATCATTTAATCATGTAGTTGTTCAAATCAAACAAGTTAACATGTAATTTTCTCAATTCTACAGCTAATAATTCAAGTATATAATATGCCATAAGTTGATCATGTAATTAGAACATGTATATATGCAATAGTAATCGTTACACATATTTTAACATGTTTGCATTTCAACATATGGACATTTCAGCATATTAAACGTTTCAACATATGAATTTTCCAACATATTAATATTCCAACATGTCATACTAGCATTTCATCAATGTAATCATTTTAGCCGGTTTACAATGGATAATAATGGGGAATGTCAAACGATAATATATCATTATCAAAAATGATATAACTTAAATCCACTCACCTAAGTTTGCTTTCCAAATCCTGAATCTGTTCCAGATCTTAGTGTTCCATGGTCCTCCTAATTGAATTTGGAACTTAGCAACCATGGGTACACAATTTTTACTAAAAGAAAAAGGGAAGAAAGAGGAGAAAATTGAAATAGACCAGATCTAAGTAATTACCTCACTTCGAACATGATTCTGAACACCTTCTAATCAATATTCATTCTTTTCCTCCAGATCTTGATTCAGAATTTTTCTACACTATTATTCCATTTTTTTCTGTAGTGATTTTAGGAGGAAGAATGGCAGAGCTTAGACGTTGTCTCAGAGAATATGAGATTTAGGCTAGGCTCTGCTAGCTTATTTATAGGTGCTCAGGATCTTATCTTACACGCAGCGCTAAGTCAGGATTGAAACCAGTTAAGAAAATAGTCCAGGTTCGCAGATGAATCTAGCTAGATCTAGGGGGTGTCGACCCCAGTGTCGACCCCTCTATAGGGGTCTCGAACCCCTTATGGATCCCGCGAGCTGTCTTGGTGCAGAAATTTGATTTTCGAATGTTTGAATTTCTGGAATTTATTTAACTGTTGTATTCAAATGTAATCTTCTTATACGTATACAAAATCTTCTAGTGACCATTTTACGCGTATATATAAGCACAACTTTTATTTTGTTTTCAAAATTCAAACAGTGTTGTACCGTTCTTTAATTCTTGCCGTATTTCTTCGATTGCAGCCTTATCTTGAATTTTATCTCTTGTGTGTATATATATATATTTCTGCACATGTATACATATATGTTCTCATATATATACATATATTTTCTTTACTTCCTTATATGTGCGTTTATACATATTTTCTTTTTAGAACATGTGTTAATTTAGCTGTTCCCTTAAAACAAAAATATGACGCCAGTGGGGATCGAACTATGTACCTCTAGTATGCAAGCCACATGCTCTAACCAACTGGACTACTAAGGCTATTGTGAATAAGGCGTAAAACAATGGTAATTATTTTTCTCTTCTTACTTCTCCTTTTCATGTTTGTTACAATATTTCATTTAACATATTGCATTAATCTTTTTCTTTTATTTCTCTTTTATTATTAATGCATACAACTTGTAAAATAGTGCATACAACATTTTATACTGCGTGCAGCCAATTCTTTCTTTTTAATGCATGCATTACATTTTTATTTGCATTAATTTTTTCTTCTTTTTTAGTGCATGTATTTATTACGTGCAATCACATATTATCTTTATTTTATACTTCATATATATATTTATGTCTATGCATATATATATATATATATATGCATAATTTAACTATTAAATTGTGACGGCCCGCCCCGCACCAGCCGACGACATTCCCAATGAAGGTGCACTGTGCTGATGCCCGACTAGCACGGGATGTTCATCAAAGAAAGGAAAAGAAAGAAATTTGTACTAACAAGGAACCTGTAGAATGTCTCAAGCATGGAATAAAATATAATAATAACATACTTGACAAAAAACAGGCGAGATAGTGCATAAGCTGAAAACTAAACCTTAATCATCGTAGCAGCGGAAATTCGAAATACAGCTTATTACAACCCCAACATATTATCTCTAAAGCAAATAAAAAGGTGCACTACCAATGCCCAAAGTAGTGACCAGCAATAATACAGGGAGTAAATCTATGTATATCATACGTGGAAGCCTCCTGCTCGTCTCCAGTACAACTACTCGTGCATACCACCTAACCTGTCTCTAGTCTGCCCGTTTAAGAGAACCCAGAGTAATAAGAAGAGACATAAAACTCTGGGTCAGACATAATTTTGATACGAGCAATAAGCAGCAAAACAGAACAATAACAGGTATACTAAACCATACCTGAACCTGGACCTGCAACCAAAGAGTTAGCACACAAGATGTACAATACTCTAAGGTGATAGTAACATATAGTGTAAAGATACGGGGGAGGGGTGTGCATGTCATAGTGATGGCAAACAATCAAGCATAGTAGCCATCCTCACATCTCACTCAGTGCGTAAAGCATATGATATCCACCGCTTTGATCACCCAAATCCTTGTTATGATCACTCTGCCCCATGGAGTCATAGCGACTCCACTGCACTGACCCATAGCCACTAGTCCTTGCTATGTCCACTCTGCCCCATGAAGTCATGACGACTTCACTGCATTGGCTCATGGCCATGCTACGATCACTCTACCCCATGGAGTAATAACTACCCCACTGCACTGGCCGTAGCCTAGCATTCGTTTCTCGATGGTGAATCAAAGTTATGGACGTCGATAACCCCTTAGTACACGTCCCGCAGCAAAGTCCAATTCAGGAAGTTAACTCGTTGGTTCCCAACTGAATCTCGAGTTCTACTTCCTATTTGGACTACCTTTGCATCTAGGGTTTTGGACTCCTCCGGATCGGTCTTCATTCGGTTCGTGATCATCATCTGGGCTCGGGTCCTCCATCGGTTGTGAGCAGCTCTAGTTCGTGGCCATCAAGCGGTTTGGTTCTTAGCACCCTCTCCAGATCAGTACGGTTCGTGGGGTCCTCACTGGGTTCGTGGTCATCGTATCGAGTCGGATTGGCTTCCCCCACCGGTTTGGGTCGTGGTGTCCTTCCTCCAGCAGTTCGGATCGTAGTACTCTGGTGCTCGCTGGTTCGTGACACTCGTCGGTTCATGGTACTCGCCCTTCATCGGATCAGTTCATGGTGCTTGAGTAGGAGCGGTTTGGTACTGAATTTGCTCATGATGAGTGGCCACGATCGGCTCGGGGTCACGAACAGGTTGGTTCGGAAAGGGGCGATCCGATCCGGTTCCTGCTCAATATTCTGCAACTTTTCCAGCGACTGTTTTACGCCACACGACGGCGTTTTCGACCATTCTAACTTTGCTAACAAATCATAAAACATTCCAAATAGTCATAGCAACATGTATAATCAACCACAAACACTAGAACAACAAATTTAACATGCTAAGGATTAGATATACCCAAAACCCATGTTTTCCCATTAATCTCCTTAATCATGATTTAACCATACGATTAGCAAAACTTATCCAAATTTACCCAAATTTCTAACAGAGTCTTAAAATAATATTTAAGAATTTCTAAACATTTTTCCGAAATTTAATAATGTATAATTTCGTTAATTAGCACTAATCACCCCTAATTAGCCGAAATTAGTGAAAAACAATGCAAATCACTCACCTTAGCCAAAATATTAACTCAAGTCTGAAATAATTCTTTAAATGGCACGAATTCCAATGCACATAGCAGTCTTTGCCTCTAATTTGATGTTGATTTGCCTTGATTTGATGCTCCTTAATTAGAGAGCGATTTGGGATGAAATTAGAAGGTGGAGGCCATTCTTAGGGTTCCTAAGAGGTAAATGGCAGCTAGAAAATTGAAATAGAATGAAAACCTAACTCATTTTAGCCTCCCCATAACCCTAATCCCGAAATGGGTTATGGGTCCATTTGCTAATTACCCTAATCAGCCCACTTAAGCAGTTTTTCACCTTTTAAACCTTGTTTCAGCCATATCTCCCAAACGGTGAGTCCGTTTGGCTAATGTGGCCACTCTACGGAAATGTAAACCATCATCCGAATCCAATGGAAGTGGTTTTAAATCAAACCTCCTTACCAATCAAAAGTTATGGCCGAAACAAGATTAGATAAGGGCAAAATGGTCATTTAAAAGCCGGCAAAAATCGTGAACATGGGAAATGACCCCGATAGTCGTTCCCCAAAGTTACATGAATATACGACCTCATATGAAAAAGAAATAAATATTCCACGATCCTTCAATACTAGAATGCGGGTCGTTACACTCTCCCCCCTTAAGAAATTTCGCCCCCGAAATTCCTCAACTAAGAAACAACCAATGGGTCCTGCATGCCAACCACCCATATCTCACAATCAAACATACAAAACAAACAAAACAAACCTATCCTAGCATGCGGAAAGACTAAATTGAAATGAAAACCTTACCAGGCAAAGAGTTCTAGGTACTTCTCCTTAATGCTCTCCTTTGTCTCTTTGGTACAGTCATTCTCATCCCCGCCCCACTGATCCTTGACTACATCCACCGCTTTCCATCGAAGTTTCTTCGTATCATGCTCAACAATACGAATTGGCTTGCAGTTCCCAACCGCCTAAGGTTCTACTTCGATATCATCCAACTGATCAGGTGAAATAGCCACATCGGGGTCGTGCACGAATTTCCTTAACTTGGAAACATGAAATACGTTATGAATTCCCGCCATCTTGGCCGGCAACTCAACTTTATATGCTAAATTCTCATCTTGTTCGAGAACTGGGAATGGACCAACAAATCTGGGTTCTAACTTGCCTCTCCTACCAAATCGAATCACGCTCTTTAATGGAGAAATCTTGACAAACACCAATTCGCCAATGCAGAATTTTAAATCTCTTCTCCTCTTATCAGCATAACTCTACTGCCTATCCTGACCAGCCTTCATTCATTGTTGGATAACCTTAATCTTGTCTGAAGTTTCTCTTATCACATCTGGCCCAAGCACAAACTTCTCACTGGTTTCTAACCAATATGATGGTGAGTTGCACGGTCTTCCGTACAAAGCTTCAAATGGAGCCATACCAATACTGGATTGATAACTGTTATTATATGCAAACTCTACTAGATGCAAATGGTCATCCCATGATCCACCAAAATCCAATACATAAGCTCTTAAGAGATCTTCTAATACACGATTCAACCTCTCTGTTTGACCATCGGTTTGAGGATGATATGCGGTACTGAGATGTAGTTCTGATCCTAAAGTCTCTTGTAAGCTCTTCCAAAATCCACTAATAAATAACGGATCTTGGTCACTCACAATGCCTTTGGGTACTCCATGAAATCTTACTACCAATTTCATATACAGTTCAGCTAACTTAGCTGTCGTTTTATTTGACTTGACTGGTATAAACTTTGCAGTCTTAGTCAATCGATCCACAATCACCCAAATGCTATCATGGCCCAATCTAGTCCTTTGTAACCCATTAATGAAATCCATTGAGACTTGTTCCCATTTCCATTCTGGAATTTCTATTGGTAGCAACAAACCACTAGGCTTCTTTTGCTTGGCTTTAACTAGCTGGCAGTTCGTGCATTTGGATATAAACTTCCCAACGTCTCTTTTCATCCCTTCCCAGTAGTAGGTCTGCTTCATGTCTCGATACATTTTATTACCACTGGGATGTATAGTCAGTTTTGAGTGATGACATTCTCTAAGCACTTCATCTCTCAATCCAATGACATTAGGTACAACCAACTTACCATTCTTTTGAAGCCATCCTTCTTGATCAAGCTCATACTTGTTCATCTCTCACCGTCGATACCCATTTCTAACTTGGAGATAATTTCTAGTAGGTTAGGATCGTCTCTCTGACTAGAACCAATCCACTCAATCAAAGTGGGTTTGATCATCAAACTTGCTAACATTACTGGATCCAATTCGCACTTTAATCTGAAATCATATCCTGCAAAATACTCCAGTTGCTTCCATTCAAGAAACATAGCCCCTAAATTGGCATGTCTCCTATTTAATGCATCAGCTACCGCAATGCCCTTTCCTGGTGTATATGCGATATAGAAATCATAGGAAGCTAAGAATTTTAACCATCTCTGCTGTTGGAGATTTAGATCTTTCTGAGAGAGGAGATACTTTAACGATTTATGATCGGTAAATAACTTGAATCTTTCTCCCAAGAGATAATGTCTCCACATCTTTAACGCGAACACGATCGCCACCAATTCCAAATCGTGGGTAGGGTACCTTTTCTCATGTGGTTTCAGTTGCCGACTTGCATAAGCTACAACCCTACCTTCTTACATCAATACAGCACCTAGTACGGTACCACAGGCATCTGTGTATACGGTCATCTCTTCATTCCCTTTAGGAATGACTAACACTGGCGCACACATCAACTTTTCCTTTAGACTCTTGAATGCATTTTCACACCTTTCATCCCAAACGAAAGCTTGATTGTTCTTGGTCAACTGAGTTAATAGCACCGCTACCTTGGAGAAGTATTGGATAAACTTCTGATAATATCCAGCTAATCCCAAGAAACTTCTTACGTTTGTTGCATTCTTAGGCGTAGACCAATCCTGTACCGTAGCCACCTTCACAGGATCACGATAATACCATTCCCTGAAACAAGATGACCCAAGAATCTCACTTCTCTCCTCCAGAAGTGACACATAGAAAACTTCGCTTTCAATTGGTGTTTTCTTAACCCCTCCATCACTACTCTCAAATGTTCCTTGTGTACTTCCTCTGTCCTCGAATAAACCAAGATATCGTCTACGAACACAAGAACAAACTTACTCAATTGATCTTGGAATACTCTATTCATAAGATCCACAAAATATGTTGGTGCATTGGTCAACTCGAATGGCATGACCAACCACTCATAGAATCCAGACGGCGTCCAAAAGGCCATTTTAGGAATACCCTCGGTTGCTACTCGGAACTGATGAAATCCGGTCGCGAGGTCCAATTGGGAGAACACTCTTGCTCTCTCAAGTTGATCAAACAAATCATCTATCCGCGGAAGAGGATACTTGTTCTTCCTAGTCACTTTATTCAACTAGCGATAGTCCACACATAAACGAAGGGAACCATCTGCCTTGGTAGAAAACACAATTGGTGCTCCCCACTCGGAGACACTTCTTTTGATAAATCCCTTCTTCAAAAGATCGCTTACTTGCACCCCGAGCTCTCTCTGCTCCCTTGGTGCCATACGACGAAGAGGCATCACTATAGGTCTGGCATCTTTCACTAAATCAATACAGAACTCAATCTCTCGGTGTGGTGGAGGTCCGGTCACTTCCTCGAAGATGTCCGGATACTGGCCATCCACGAGCACATCTGACAACTAATCATGCGGGATGTCGAGGGAATTTAGAAAACTAGTCATTACCCCATCACTTGGTAGACCACCAAACACTACCCTCCGCCCATCATCCGCTTTAACTGTCACCAAAAAGCCCTCACAGTCTACCACCACCCCGTATCTTTGGAGCCAATCGATTCCCAAAATACTGCCAAACCCAGTAAAGCCCAAAACAAAGATATCACAAACAAACATACATTCATGACTCGATAATACGACATTATAGAAAATCATACTAAGGCTAGTCGAACTACCAATCTGGTTCGTCACGGTTAAAGGTCTATCGAATGTCTCGGGTTCCAATCCCAACCTATCTACCAGGTAACTAGATATGAAGGAACGGGAAGCCCTAGTATCAAACAATACTCGAACAGGAACATCATAAACAGAAAGCATACCTTGAATGACGACATTCTTTCCTTTCTCCGCTGCAGTTACGGCACTCGACGAAGAAGGAACAACATTAACAGCATATGCTTTCACAATCTGCTTCTCTTTGAGGGGTTGCGTACATTTATCCTTGTAATGTCCCACTTGGCCGCAGTTAAAGCACTTCCTGTCTGCTGGCTTTGCTCGACATTCTTTAGCATAGTGGCCCTTCTTGCCACAGCTAAAGCACTCAACATCTTTCTTGCTCTTTTTCAAACCATTCTTAGTCTGATTGTGCTTCCTTTTATTCTGAGAATTATTCATGCCTTCACCGCTTGCTTGAGGCTTTGGCCCCTCTGTAGATGCAACAACGACTTCAGTCTTGGGTATAGGATAAAGGCTCTCTGATCTAAATGGTTTCCCAACAATCGATTCAAAAGTCTCGTCAATATGGTTTATAAGCCTTTCCCCCAAGTACTGATCAAAGCCTGTTATGAACTTCTCATTCTTCTTCTCGGGAGTGTCAATAAGGGATAATCCATACTTTGATAAAGTATCGAACTCAGCAATATATTCCGAGATTGCCCTACCATTCTGTTTAAGCTCCAAGAACTTCCTAAACAATTTTGATTTCTGAGCAGCTGGGATGAACTTATCACTGAGTCGGGCCTTAAACTGATCCCAAGTAACATGATCCTCAGGGGTAGATGCCTTAATAGATTCCCCCAATTAATAGCCCGTCCGTGCAGCTGACGGGATGCTAGCTTCCTCTTTATCGCATCATCGATCCCTAAGTCCTCGAAGATGCATTCACAACTATCGAGCCAATCCTGTACTTCTATAGCCGATTTTGTTCCATGGAACGGCTTCCCACCAAGACTAGTGTAGTCCTTACAGAGCTTGCCGAAATCGGCCCTAGGCGCCTGCACCGCTGCACCACCACCATTTGCAGCATTAGAAGCTGCCCTCTGAACATCCCTAAGCATCTCTCTCATGAAGTCAGTGAACATCGTCCTCATATCAGCAGCATTCCCATTATTAGCTCCTCTACCCGTACCCCTCGTATGTCAGCTCATCGTTTAATCTTTAAGGAAAAAACAGTTAACCATCTCTCCAGTGGTGCCAGTGCAGTGCAACTCCATCCTTAGATATACTAATAGAATATATATACATATCTTTTGAAAACCAAAATACCACAAATACGCGCTCTCATATACTTACTATCTCTCCCTAGTGTCTTTCCCTTGGTTAACTACGCAACCTATAGCTCTGATACCAAGTGTGACGGCCTGCCCCGCACCAGCCGACATTCCCAATGAAGGTACGCTTTGCCGATGCCCGACTAGCATGGGACGGTCGTCAAAGAAAGGAAAAGAAAGAAATTTGGACTAACAAGGATCCTGTAGAATGTCTCAAGCGCATGGAATAAAATATAATATAACATATTTGACATAAAACAGGCGAAACAGTGCATAAGTTGAAAACTAAACCATAATCATCGCAGCAGCGGAAATTCAAAATACTGGTTATTACAACCCCAACATACTGTCTCTAAATCAAAGAAAAAGGTGCACTACCAATACCCAAAGTAGTGACCAGCAACAATACAGGGAGAATATCTATGTATATCATACGTGGAAGCCTCCTACTCGTCTCCGGTACAACTACTCATGCATACTACCTAACCTGTCGCAAGTCTGTCCGTTTAAAAGCACCCAGAGTAATAAGAAGAGACATAAAACTCTGGGTTAGGCAAAAGTCTAGTATGAGCGATAAGCAGCAAAACAGAACAATAACAGGTATACTAAACCATACCTGAACCTGGACCTGCAACCAAAGAGTTAGCACTACAAGATGTACAATACTCTAAGGTGACACTAACATATGGTGTAAAGATACGGGGGAGGGGTGTGCATGTCATAGTGATGGCAAACAATCCAGCATGGTAACCCTCCTCACATCTCTCACTCAGTGCGTAAAGAATATGATATCCACTGCTTTGATCACCCAAATCCTTGCTATGATCACTCTGCCCCATGGAGTCATAGCGACTCCACTGCACTGATCCATAGCCACTAGTCCTTGCTATGTCCACTCTGCCCCATGGAGTCATGACAACTTCACTGCACTGTCTCATAGCCATGCTACGATCACTCTGCCCCATGGAGTAATAACTACCCCCACTGCACTGATCTGTAGCCTAACATTCGTCTCTCGATGGTGAATCAAAGTTATGGACATCGATAACCCCTTAGCACATGTCCCGCAGCAAAGTCCAATTCAGGAAGTCAACTCGTTGGTTCCCAACTGGATCCCGAGTTCTACTTCCTATTTGGAATACCTTTGTATTTCGGGTTTTGGTCTACTCTGGATCGGTCTCCATTCGGTTTGCGATCATCATTTAGGCTTAGGTCCTCCATCGGTTCGTGAGCAGCTCTGGTTCGTAGCCATCAAGCGGTTTGGTTCGTACCACCCTGTCCAGATCAGTTCGGGTCATGGGGTCCTCACTGGATTCGTAGTCATCGCATCGGATCGGATCGGCTTCCCCCACCGGTTCGGGTCGTGGTGTCCTTTCACCAGCGGTTCGGGTCGTAGTACTCTGGTGCTCGCTGGTTCGTGACACTCATCGGTTCGTTGTACTCGCCCTTCATCGGATCGGTTCGTGGTGCTTGAGCAGGAGCGGTTCGGCACTGAAGAGGCTCATGATGGGTGGCCACGATCGGTTCGGGGTCACGAACGGGTCGGCTCGGAAAGGGGCGATCCAATCTAGTTCATGCACAATATTCTACAACTTTTCCAGCGTTTGTTTTACACCACACGATGGTGTTTTTTTACCATTCTAACTTTGCTAAACAATCATAAAACATTCCAAACTGTCATAGCAACATGTATAATCAACCAAAACACTAGAACAACAAATTTAACATGCTAATAAGGATCAGACATACCCAAAACCCATTTTCCCCTTAATCTCCTTAATCATGATTTAACCATACAATTGGCAAAACTTATCCAAATTTACCCAAATTTCTAAAAGAGGCTTAAAATAATATTTTAGAATTTCTAAACATTTTCCCAAAATTAAATAATGTATAATTTCTTTAATTAGCACAAATCACTCCTAATTAGCCGTAATAAGTGAAAAACAATGCAAATCACTCACCTTAGCCAAAATATAAACTCAGATTTGAAATGATTCTTTAAATGGCACGAATTCCAATACACACAACAGCCTTTGCCTCTAATTTGATGTTGATTTGCCCTGATTTGATGCTAATTAGCTTAATCCTTGATTAGAGAGCGATTTGGGATGAAATTAGAAGGTGGAGGCCATTGTTAGGGTTCCTAAGAGGTAAATGGCAGCTAAAAAACTGAAATAGTATGAAAAACTAACTCATTTTAGCCTTCCTATAACCCTAATCCCGAAATGGGTTACGGGCCCATTTGCTAATTACCCTAATTAGTCCACTTAAGCAGTTTTTCACCTTCTAAACCTTGTTTCATCCATATCTCCCAAACAATGAGTCCGTTTGGCTAATGTGACCACTCTACAGAAATGTAAACCATCATCCGAATCCAAAGGAAGTGGTTTCAGGTCAAAACTCCTTACCAATCAAAAGTTATGGCCGAAATAAGATCAACTAAGGGTAAAACGGTCATTTAAAAATCGGTAAAAATCGTGAACATGGGAAATGAGCCCGATAGTCGTTCCCCAAAGTTACACGACTATACAACCTCATATGAAAAAGAAATAAATATTCTACTATCCTTCGATACGTAGAATGTGGGTCGTTACATAAATTGTCATAAAATGCGGGGTGTTATAATATAATTTCTGAAATGATTTCCAAGGAAAGAATTAAACAAGAAGTTTAAAAGATGTAAATCTTGGATAAGATTTAAAAAAGTAATTCCCAATGTTAAGATGATTTGATAAAAAGAATCTTCCGAATTGGAATGAGACTTATGATATATTTATATACCATTTGATTTTAAAGTTGCGCTAGTTATTCAAAAAGAACGGGTTTTAACCCATTCTCAGTAACTATACAGCGATTGTTGAAGATATCGAAGATGGTGGTTGAAGACCAGAGATCATCACATCGTTTGGATAATTGTTGATGTCTCAATTGGGATGTACACCCAAGACGAGGTTATAAGTGGAGGTCTTCCAGACGTACTTTGAGATTGACCAGATTTGCACGGGTTTCTCTCCATAATTGCACGAGGAATAAGGTGCCTTCAATTTCGTTCAGACCCAGAATGGACTTGTAAATGGATGTATGCCATACGTTGTAAGTTACGACATAATAAAATGATGTCTATTGATGTTATATTAGTTGTTAGCGGAGAATTTATTCTCTTATCTTAACACCCTCCTTTGAGACTTACGAATTCAAAGGGTTATATATTAATAGACACTGGTTATATATTGTTATTTGGCAATGAGGCATGCTATGTTGTTGATAGATCAATGCTTTTGTTGAAAAGCAGAGCCTTGTGGATGATGATCAAAGCATGACTTATATAGCGTAGCTTTGTGTTGAAACGTGACTTCAACAAACCTCACAGCCCGTAATGGCCGAAAACAGGATGAAGGACCACAGAGTAAGGACTGGCATTCCCTTCTAGCTGAAACATGATGTTATGGTATGAAGCCTAGGTAATTTACTTATGTGGATTGATGGATTGAGACGCCTCAAATGATGGTCAAACAACAACCAGGATGACAGTCAGATACGATCGGAGAACATTACGTTTAGGACTAACCCAAACTCATCGGGAATTGGTGGGTCGGCTTTGCCGATCTAGGAACACATGTGTGACTCCTGGGACATATGCTAGATTGTCCTGAATGGTTAAGGAAGATCCTTTGCCTTTGTCATTGATGGAAATCTAACTTCCAATATGAGCTTTGTGTTTTCAATTGTAAACCAATATGGTGACATAATAGGATTGGGTATTATGTTGTCTAATATTGATAAATTTATTAACGAAAACGATTTCCTTGCTATGCACTAGTGATAATAAAAAGAGAACTTTTGCGTATCAAGCATGTTCGGATATTATAAGGTACAACTCTATTCTTCTGTTTGCGTTGCATTGTGTGATAGGACTTGAATCTTATAACAACTTCATTTTTCAAAAAGCATTGCAAGTTTTTATAATTGGTATTCATGTGGAGGAAACATGTTCCGTGTTATGCAGCGTGGTCCCATGATTTACCTTACTTTAAAATAAAGTATCTGTTTTAGTTCTCACACCAGTCCCATGACTGCCCTGGAGTTTATTGTTTTCCCATAAACTCTAGATGCCCATAATTTTGCACACAGGCAGCTAGTAATTAAGGTCTTACAGGTATGTATTGGCGTCTTTTTCGAGTAGGATTCTGGATTGAAGCTAGAGTTATGTCCAGAGCATTTGATAGTCTTCCGCTAAATGTGATTATGTTTCCGCTGTGTATTGTATTGTAATTTATTGTACTCTGGGATATTCTAATCCTTGATGTAAAATTTTTGTTATAAAAATGAAGTATTCTTTTGTGTTTTTGTTATGATGTGTTGTATCCCGCAATGGTCCGAGGATTTTTTCCTTTTGGATCAGACTTGTGTTGTTTATATTTGATTTGAAAGGCGAAATTTTTTGGATTTCCATATTTTGGTATCAGATCTTTGGTTTATACAAAGCTTTTGGGTACGACTCACTAGAACAAGACGAAAGCACTCATCAGAGGTTGGATTAGAAACATCCTATAGAAGAAGACTCATTAGAGATAGGATCAGTAATATCCTAGAATGAATTACACATTAGAGATAGGGTTAGTAATTCCCTAGAACGAGTTTAAAGAGTATTATTTATAAAAGAAAATGAATATGTGCATATACAAAATGAATTTGATTATGAAAAAATATTTCTTATAACAAGAATTTGAGTATTTTATTTGATGATTGAATTTGGACTATCAAATATAAGAAGATTTTGTATATATGCCTAGCCGACGTACATATGAAGTATCAAATATCCTGGATAGACATAGAGTCACACTCTAGTTGCTCGAGGATGATTCTGATGATGATTGCAACATTATCAGTGTTTATTTTCGAGTTTTGAAAGTGGTATGACTATATAATTCCAATTGACTGGTGTGAGAGCCAAGAACTCAGTTAGAGTTTAATGTTTATGTGACGACCCGCCCTATACTAGCCGACATTTCTTCCGAAAGTGCGCTGTACACATGTCTAACTAGCACGGAACGGTCGTCGAAAGGAAAGAAAGAAGGTGAAGAACTAACAAAGAACCCGTAGAATGTCTCACAGCGCATGGAATAAAATATAATAATCACGTAATTTTGACATAAAACAGGAGAGACAGTGCATAAGCTGAAAAACTAAATCATGTCTAACATGGCAGCGGAAATCCAAAATACAGCTTATGATCCAACATCCTTATTACAACTTCAAAAATACTGTCTCTAAACAAAAGAAAGGAAAAGGTACACTACTAATGCCCAAACAGTGACCATCGATAACACAGGGAGATAATAGATAAATATCATACGTGGAAGCCTCCTGCTCGTCTCCAGTACAGCTACCCGTGCATCCACCTAACCTGTCTCTAGTCTGCTCGTGTGAGCACCCAGAGTAATAAGAAGAGACATAAAACTCTGGGTCAGACATAAAGCCTGGTATGAGCGATAAGCATCTAAACAGAATAATAACAGGTATAATCCAATCATACCTGAACCTGGACCTGCAACCAAAGAGTTAGTACCACATACCGTACAATACTCTAAGGTGCCATAATAAATAGTGTAATGGATACGGGGGTGGGGTGTACATGTCAACATGATAGCAAATAAACCATCCATAGCAATCATCCTCACATTTCTCACTCAGTGCGTAAAGCATACGATATCTACCACTTTGGTCACCTAATACTTTGGGCCATGGCGGAATCCAATCCCGTGTAACTATCACTACAAGCCCACTATCCATCTCTCAGTGGTGAACCAAAGTTATGAATACCGACAACTCCTTAGCACACGTCCCGCAGCAAAGCCCAACCATGAAGTGAACTCATTGGTTCCCAACTGGATCCTAAGCTCTAACTTCCCATATTGGACTACCTTTGCATCTCGGGTTATTGGTCAATACTGGGTCGGGTCGGGTTCCTTCTCAAGCCATCGGTTCGGGTCGGGTGTCCTTCATCTGTTCGGGTCGGGTCTTCTCCTAGTGCGGTTCGGGTCGGGTCTTCTCCTAGTGCGGTTTGGGTCGGTTGTCCTCCATCGGTTCGGTTTGGGTGCTTTACCTCGGGTCGGGTCGGTTCAGTGATTCCCCCCCCCCCCCCGGATATCAGTTCGGTTCGGGTGTGTCTCTGCTTGAGTTCGGTTCGGAGGTCGTTCATCCGATGCAATGCTTTCTGTTTGACTTGTTTGCCTGCTTCGATCCGTCCTGTTCCCTTGCTCTGATCCGGTCTGCTCCCTTACTCCGACCCAATCTGCTCCATTGCTCCGATCCGATCTTCTGTCCAACTCCAACTCTAAGCAATGGCCTTCCTTCCTGCCAAACTTCTTCCAGTGACAAGTCCCAATCCAGTTCGGATTCCCTTGGTCAGTTCACTAGTCCGATCCGACCCCTGCTCCGATCCGAACCGGTTCGGGACCTGCACATTTCTGCAATTTTCCAGCGAGCTTTCTACGCCATTCGACGACGTTTTCGACCAATTTAACTATTCTAATCAATCATAAAACATACCATAGAGTCATAGCAACATGTAATAGCAACCACAAACAGCAAACAACAATTCAAATGAATCAAAAGGGATCAAAAATGACTAAAACTTCATATTTTCCCAAAATCCTCCTTAATCATGTTTAAGCACATACTTAGTAAAACTTAATCAAATCGTCTAAATTTTCTAACAGAGGCATGAAATATTATTTAAGAATTTCTAAACATTTTTCCAGAATTTATTAGTGTATAAATTCGCTAATCTTCACTAATTACCCTTAATTACCGTAATTAGTGCAAAAACTATGCAAATCACTCACCTTTGGCACAATTAAACTTTCAGAACTGAAACTCCTCTGATATAGATCCAATCTCTATGTGTTCCAGCAACTCTCTCTCTGATTTGGTGCTAATCCCCTTTGGTTTGATGTAGTTTTGCTTAATCTTTGATTAGAAAGTGATTAGAGGTGATTTGGAGTGAAATTAGAAGGTGGAGGCCATGGCTATACTTGAAGGAATGTCTTAGGCGGCTGGAAAATGAAGTAAAAACCGAAATCATAACCCCAGCAGCCCCTAAGTACCACTAATCCCGAAATCCCCCTTTGGGCCTAGCTGCTAATTACCCGGTTAAGCCCAATTAGCTGAAAATAACCCTTTAAACCTTAATCTAGTCATATCTCCCAAACGATAAGTCCGTTTGGCAATTATGACCACTCTACGGAAAGAGAAACCATCATCCGGAGCTAATGGAAGTGGTTTCAGGTCAAAATTCCTTTCCAGTCAAAAGTTATGGACGAAACAAGATCAACTAGGGGCAAAACGGTCATCTAAAAATTGGCAAAAATCATGAACATGGGAAATGACCCCACTAGTCGTTTCCCAAAAGTACACGACCATACGACTTACCTAGAAAAAGAAATAAATATTCTACAATCCTAGATGCGTAGAATGTGGGTTGTTACATTCTCCCCCCCTTAAGAAATTTCGCCCCCGAAATTCCTTAACTAAGAAACAACAATGGGTCCCGCATGCCTATCAACCAATTTCAAACAATCAAACATACATGATAGTACAACAAGCATATCCTAGCATGCGGTTTTCTAACAAAGGAAGAATCATCGCCGCTAAGATCTTACCAGACAAAGAGCTTCAAATACGACCTTCTTATGTCATCCTCTACTTCCCAAGTACATCGTCCTCTCGCCATCGATTCCCATCTCTATCCTAGAGGCGATTTCCAATAGGTTAGGATCGTTCCTCTGACTGGAACTGTTCCACTCAATCTAGATCGATCTAATCGTCAAGCTTACTTGCGTTTCTGAATCCAATTCACACTTAGGTCTGAAGTCATGCCCCATGATATACTCTAGTAGCTTCCATTCCAGAAACATAGCCTCTAAACTGGCATGTCTCCTACCCAATGCATCAGCTACCGCACCTAGTCCGGTACTACGGCATCCGTCCGTACTGTCATCTTCTTAGGTAATCCAACCATATACGTCAAATTACCAACTACATTCCAAATGTCCTTTCGAGTCTAACCCAAATCTTGCCTACATCCATACTGCACGTCCAACGTATATTCACCTCTTAGAGGCAAACTAGATCCATCCAATGACCCTAGGCACTTCATCTATATCCGTACTATACGTCTAACGTACATTCACCTTCTAAAGGTGAACTAGACTCATCTAATGAATCTAGGTACCTTACCCATATCTGTACTGCACGTCCAACGTATATTCACCTTCTAAAGGTGAACTAGACTCATCCAATGAATCTAGGTACCCTACCTATGAGTCCAAGTCCAACTTGAATCTCCTATATCCGCTGAATCTCCAAGATCAACGGACGCTCCACAATGCCCAAACATACTTCAAGTCTAACGTAAGTATCATACACCCATCATCTCGCTATGATCAACAAACCTATCCTATTTCCATTTAACAGGATCCTTACAGGTGATAGTCTAATCAAGAGAAGAAAGGTAGGAACAAACATAGCAACCATAACATCCATCAAACAAATCCTATCTATCACCTGCTAAATCCTTGAATACATCAACACCTATATATCTGGTCCAACCAACATCAATAACTAATGGAAGCCCAGCCTCCAAACGGACTACCGTACGTCCAACGCACGTTTATCCTCCAAGGATAACTAGATCACGTCCAACGGATCCAAGGTAACGGGCGTCCCCAGATACCCCTGCTTTTAGTCCGCCTGAAACACTCGAGCCCCCCCCCCCCAAGTCTATCCATTATCCTGCTGCCCTCTCGAGTCTAACTTGAGCCAATCCAATTCCTCGCAGCCTCCTCGAGTCCAACTCGAGTCAATCTATTACCCATAACTCAGTCCCAGTCTTGAGTATCCATTACCTACAAACTCTAGTCCAACGTGAGTCGTCTCCCTATTCGTTGCATCTCTAAGATCAATCGAACATCTATTTTATTTTACGAGTTCAAGTCCAACTTGAATCGTCCTAACCTTCGTTGCACCTTCCTTGACCAACGAACACATCCTATTCTTTCAAAAAGAACATTAAAATATGGTCCTAAACAATTCATTACTTTGCATCTTTCTTGAGTCCCACTCGAGTCATCTCATAACCCTATCGAGTCTAACTCGGGGCAGTCCATACCATCGAATAGTCTTATCCCGTCACAACTGCCCATCACTCTTCGAGTAAACCAAGATATCATCCAATGAAAATCGCAACAACTACCTATCTCTCATGCAGACCATCCTAGTCGACCTCGACATTCCCCGAGCACAAGTCCCAAAGGCCTAAACCAATATCAGACAAGCACTCAAGGAACATCTCCTCCGAGTTCAGACGATCTACGTGAGATGACATGAGAAAAACATCCAAACACTCAAGCATCCACAATCAACTTTGGCTATCCTCGCCAATCTTGCTTGAAATTATCATCGATCGCATGACCAAGTCCTGACCAACTACTGTACATCCAATGTACATTTGCTTCTCTAACTCCCGTTATCATCTTCATCATAAGGTAGGCGATCCAATACCACCTTTCGTCTATCATCCACTCTAATGGTCATCAAAGGCTCTTCACAATCTACTATCACTCTATACTTTTGGAGTCAATCAGCTCCCAAAATCAAGCCAAACCTAGTAAAGCTCAAAATAAAGCAATCACAACAAACATACATCCATGACTCGATGAGACCAAATTACGACAAATCCTACAAAGGCTAGTCAAACCACCTATCGGGTTTGTCACTACTAAAGGTCTATCGACTATCTCGGGTTCCAATTCCAACCTATCTACCAGGTCACTAGGTACGAAGGAATGGGAAACCTTGTTATTAAAAAAAAACTCGAACAGAGACATCTTAAATAGAAAGCATACCTCGAATAACGACACCTTTTTCCTTCTACGCCGCAGTTGGGGCATTCGACGAAGAAGGAATAGCGTTGATAGCATATGCTTTCACGATCTGCTTCTCCCTAGGAGATTGTGGACATTCATTCTTGTGATGTCCCGCTTGGCCGCAATTAAAGCACTTCCTTTCCCCAGGCTTTTCTCGACAATCTCTGGCATAGTGGCCCTTCTTGCCACAGCTAAAGCACTCGCCATCTTTCTTATTCTTCTTACTCTGACCATCCATGGTTTGGTCTTGTTTCCTCTTAGTCTGGGAATTATTCTTGCCTCCGCCGCCTGCTTGCGGCTTTGGCTCCTTTGCAGATGCAGTAGCGACCTCAGTCTTAGGCTTAGGATAAAGACTTTCTGACCTTAATGCCTTTCCTACAATCGATTCAAACGTCTCATCGATGTGGTTTATAAGCCTTTCCCCCAAGTACCCATCTAAACCAGTTATGAACTTCTCGTTCTTCTTCTCGGCAGTGTCGATAAGAGATAACCCATATTTCGATAAAGTATCGAACTCAGCAACATACTCTGAAACTGCCCTTCCGTTCTGCTTAAGCTCCAGAAACTTTCTAAAAAATTCTGACTTCTGAGCAGCTGGTATAAACTTATCGCAAAACGAGCCTTAAACTGATCCCATGTAATCTGATCCTCTGGAGTTGCTGCCTTAATAGCATTCCACCAATTCATTGCTCGTCCTTGAAGCTGACAGGATGCTAGCTTCCTCTTCATGGCATCTTCAATACCCAAGTCTTTGAAGATACGCTCACAGCTATCCAACCAATCCTGAACAACCGTAGCCGACTCCGTTCCGTGGAACGGCTTCCCACCAAGACTAGCATAATCCTTGTTAAGCTTGGCGAAATCGGTCCTAGGCGCCTGCACCGCTGCACCACCACCGTTAGCAACATTAGGAGCCGCTCTCTGGACATCCCTAAGCATCTCCCTCATGAAGTCAGTGAACATAGTCCTCATATCAGTAGCATTCCCATTATTGGCTCCTCTGCCACTACCCCTCGCATATCAGCTCATCGTTCAATCTGTACAGAGCAAACGATTAACCATCTCCTTTGTGGTGTCAGTGCAGTGCAACTTCATCCTTAACTATACTAATAGTATATATATAGATATATATATATATATATATAGCTTTGAAAACCAGTTTTGAAAAATCAAAATAATCACAAATACGCGCTCTCATATACGTATAATATCTCTCCCTGATGACTTTCCCCAGGTTAACTACGCAACCTAGAGCTCTGATACCAAATGTGATGACCCGCCCTATACTAGCCGACATTTCTTCCGAAAGTGCGCTGTACACATGTCTAACTAGCACGGAACGGTCGTCGGAAGGAAAGAAAGAAGGTGAAGAACTAACACAGAACCCGTAGAATGTCTCACAGCGCATGGAATAAAATATAATAATCACATAATTTTGACATAAAACAGGCGAGACAGTGCATAAGCTGAAAAACTAAATCATGTCTAACATGGCAGCGGAAATCCAAAATACAGCTTATGATCCAACATCCTTATTACAACTTCAAAAATACTGTCTCTAAACAAAAGAAAGGAAAAGGTACACTACTAATGCCCAAACAGTGACCATCGATAACACAGGGAGATAATAGATAAATATCATACGTGGAAGCCTCCTGCTCGTCTCCAGTACAGCTACCCGTGCATCCACCTAACCTGTCTCTAGTCTGCTCGTGTGAGCACCCAGAGTAATAAGAAGAGACATAAAACTCTGGGTCAGACATAAAGCCTGGTATGAGCGATAAGCATCTAAACAGAATAATAACAGGTATAATCCAATCATACCTGAACCTGGACCTGCAACCAAAGAGTTAGTACCACATACCGTACAATACTCTAAGGTGCCATAATAAATAGTGTAATGGATACGGGGGTGGGGTGTACATGTCAACATGATAGCAAATAAACCATCCATAGCAATCATCCTCACATTTCTCACTCAGTGCGTAAAGCATACGATATCTACCACTTTGGTCACCTAATACTTTGGGCCATGGCGGAATCCAATCCCGTGTAACTATCACTACAAGCCCACTATCCATCTCTCAGTGGTGAACCAAAGTTATGAATACCGACAACTCCTTAGCACACGTCCCGCAGCAAAGCCCAACCATGAAGTGAACTCATTGGTTCCCAACTGGATCCTAAGCTCTAACTTCTCATATTGGACTACCTTTGCATCTCGGGTTATTGGTCAATACTGGGTCGGGTCGGGTTCCTTCTCAAGCCATCGGTTCGGGTCGGGTGTCCTTCATCTGTTCGGGTCGGGTCTTCTCCTAGTGCGGTTCGGGTCGGGTCTTCTCCTAGTGCGGTTTGGGTCGGTTGTCCTCCATCGGTTCGGTTCGGGTGCTTTACCTCGGGTCGGGTCGGTTCAGTGATTCTCCCCCCCCCCCCCAGATATCGGTTCGGTTCGGGTGTGTCTCTGCTTGAGTTCGGTTCGGAGGTCGTTCATCCGATGCGATGCTTTCTGTTTGACTTGTTTGCCTGCTCCGATCCGTCCTGTTCCCTTGCTCCGATCCGGTCTGCTCCCTTACTCCGACCCAATCTGCTCCATTGCTCCGATCCGATCTTCTGTCCAACTCCAACTCTAAGCAATGGCCTTCCTCCCTGCCAAACTTCTTCCAGTGACAAGTCCTAATCCAGTTCGGATTCCCTTGGTCAGTTCACTAGTCCGATCCGACCCCTGCTCCGATCCGAACCGGTTCGGGACCTGCACATTTCTGCAATTTTCCAGCGAGCTTTCTACGCCATTCGACGACGTTTTCGACCAATTTAACTATTCTAATCAATCATAAAACATACCATAGAGTCATAGCAACATGTAATAGCAACCACAAACAGCAAACAACAATTCAAATGAATCAAAAGGGATCAAAAATGACTAAAACTTCATATTTTCCCAAAATCCTCCTTAATCATGTTTAAGCACATACTTAGTAAAACTTAATCAAATCGTCTAAATTTTCTAACAGAGGCATGAAATATTATTTAAGAATTTCTAAACATTTTTCCAGAATTTATTAGTGTATAAATTCGCTAATCTTCACTAATTACCCTTAATTACCGTAATTAGTGCTAAAACTATGCAAATCACTCACCTTTGGCACAATTAAACTTTCAGAACTGAAACTCCTCTGATATAGATCCGATCTCTATGTGTTCCAGCAACTCTCTCTCTGATTTGGTGCTAATCCCCTTTGGTTTGATGTAGTTTTGCTTAATCTTTGATTAGAAAGTGATTAGAGGTGATTTGGAGTGAAATTAGAAGGTGGAGGCCATGGCTATACTTGAAGGAATGTCTTAGGCGGCTGGAAAATGAAGTAAAAACCGAAATCATAACCCTAGCAGCCCCTAAGTACCACTAATCCAGAAATCCCCCTTTGGGCCTAGCTGCTAATTATCCGGTTAAGCCCAATTAGCTGAAAATAACCCTTTAAACCTTAATTTAGTCATATCTCCCAAACGGTAAGTCCGTTTGGCTATTATGACCACTCTACGGAAAGAGAAACCATCATCCGGAGCTAATGGAAGTGGTTTCAAGTCAAAATTCCTTTCCAGTCAAAAGTTATGGACGAAACAAGATCAACTAGGGGCAAAACGGTCATCTAAAAATTGGCAAAAATCATGAACATGGGAAATGACCCCACTAGTCGTTTCCCAAAAGTACACGACCATACAACTTACCTAGAAAAAGAAATAAATATTCTACGATCCTAGATGCGTAGAATGTGGGTTGTTACAGTTTATAATTTGACTTTGAAAATACACTTTGAATATGTAAAAGATATATGTTTTGTCAACGTATAAATTTGGAAAGTTAATTAACCAATTGATTTCTGGTTCTGATATGTGATAATCAGTTTATTGGAATGATAAAACCCATATGAGAATGGATGTTAAATTGAACCAAGTTAAATTTAACGTTGAGCTAAATTGGAAATTGGTCGGGATTGTTCATATGTATATTGGGCAAGTTATTGCATGGAAACTAAGAAGAGGAATAGAATTGCATACCCAACATAAAGTGTGACGAAAAGAAATTTCGCTCGGTCCGAACCAGTCGCTAAACCAACCCAGACCGTTCGAAACGCCCTATCGTTTGAGAACAAGACAAATCCGAACGCAGACGGAAGAACATTTCATTGTATATTACAACAATGCATCAGATTACAAGAATATACAGAGTATAAATGAATATTACACAGAAATATCAGAGATTTAAATTACATTTAAATACATCGCAACGGAAAATAATACAATACACAACTAGAAGTAGATATACGGATACAAAGCTTTTCGGATATCATTCCAGCTGTAAACCAGGATCCTGTGAATATAAATCTGCAAAATGCCAAAACTACTAGCTGCCCGTGTCAAAATAAGGGCACCCAGAGTTTAGGTCAAAACAATAAACTCCAGGTCAGTCATGTGACTGGTGTGAGAACTAAAACAGTTATAAATCTTTATTTTAAAGTTAGGCAAATCAAGGGACCACGCCGTTTAACACGAAACGGGTTTCCTCCCAAGAATACCAGTGCATAAAACAACAGCGCAATGCTAAATAAAGAAAAATGAAGCTATTATAAGACCCAAGTCCTATCACACAATGCAACGCAAGCCGGGGGATAGGGTTTTTACCTTATAATAGCCAAGAATGCTTGATACATTTAAAAGAAATCATTTGATACTATTATAAGTGTGTAGTGCATAAAACAACTTCAAATCATAAGTATCAATCATAGGCGGCATGAATGCCCCATAACACTATGTCGCCATATATAGGTTATACAATCAAAATCGCAAAGTCACGTATTTGGAAATTGGGTTTCCATCTATGAACCGAGGCAAAAGATAGTCCTCAACTGATTTCGTGACTCTCTAGCCCGAGCCACAGGACCCAGACTCAGGTGGGCCCTTGGAGCGACAGGGCCGGTCCACCGATGTGGATTAAAATGCCTGAACACTGCGTTTCCCCGCCCTTTGGGGCGTAAATGAGCCAACGAATGGCTCCATCGGACCCGGATCGTCCGATCTAACCGAGGCGCCTCGCAACAGAAACAACAACACAGGTGAAAAGTATATAAATGTCAGGGCTGGTAGGTCACTGACACCACCCTAGCTAGAAAGAAACGCATGCCCTCCCTGAAGTCCGTCTCCCGTTTTTGGTTCACAACCGGGGTGCGAAACTCGCTAAGTAAACGTTACACAAAGCTACGCCACAAAGGCCGTGCTTCGATCATCACCACAAGACTTTGCTTTTCAACAGAAGCCTTGATCATTTGCCACTTAGGCATGCCACCCAGGCAATTCACTCCATGCGTTTGATATCCATCAGTATATAACCTCTGAGCTCGTATGTCTCAGAGAAGGGCGTTAAGCAAGAGAATAAATTCTCCGCCGCCAAACAGATATATATTTAATAGAGATCAATCACACGGACTAAAATCCAATGTCAGACACACAGTCCATTTGCAAGTTCGTTCTGGGTCTGAACGAAACCGGAGGCACCTAGTACCCCGCATATCCATCGATCTCCAAGTACGTCTGGACGATCACCAACTGTTTCCATCTTCTTGGGTGTACAGCCCAATCAAGATCATCAGTAATCACCCAAAAGACGTGAAGACTTCTGGTCTTCGACCATCGTCTTCATCTTCGACTTAACGTCGTATCAGTTATTCAGAATGGGATAAACCCGGTCTTTCTGAATAACTCGCGTATATTTTAAATATGTGTTACACAAACACAACATACGCCTCATTCCAATTCATCAGTCACTAACCGTAAATTAATCAAGAGAATAATTCCCCAAATATTAACCCCGAAGGCCGAAACCAACATCAGATCAATATCCAGAACCCCATTCTGCTTGGCTAACCGACAGTTAGTTTCTAAATTTCACATTCATAGGGAAAGGTTCCCATTAATTTTATCAAAGATAAATTCTTTATATTTATTCTTTAATCTATTTTTGAATATCAATTCAACTAGTCGGGATTAACGAAACTTACCGAAGTAATCATTTGTTTTAATTTCCCAATCCCAACCTATTCATCCCATGAAGTAAAACTGGTAATACTTCATATCTAACACCACAGTGTTATCGGTAAATTCAGTTACCATTTCACGTTCAAATCTAATTAAAGATTTAACTATCGCCTGGAGTAAAACTGGAGATACTCCATTCTCGATCTTTTCAATCTAATTAAAGATTCATTAAAACTCCACTTAGTTTTAATCTTTAACTGGGTTAAAGAATAAGTGTCATTTAAAACACAGTTCACGATAAACCCAAAGTCACATTCATTAATTATCGGGTTAAAGAACGAGTGTTATTTAAAACACTGTCCACGATAAACCCAAAAATCAATATCAATTCAATTCCAATTAAATATTATTTAATTGGTACACTTCATTAAATCTAAATAAAAAGATTTAATCTTTTCTCAACTGGGTTCAAGAACAGTGTTAGTGAAGACACCATTCACGACAAACCCAAATCACATTTGATATTCAATACAAGGCTCTGAATAGAAAATATATCGGCTTATATTCAATATCAAATTCTACGATTAACAAATGTCGTATTGGAAATAACGATATAAATATATATCTTTCAAATTTCCATAACAACATCTGTATAATCACGAATCCCAACATCGAAATATTCCGAAGACAATTTCGATTCAAATCTACTCCAATGCAATCATTGGAAATTCTGGTTATTTTTAAAACCCTTTTTAAATTCAATTTATTTATTTAAAAATAAATAGAATTATAATTCTAGTTCAAAACTAGTTTATTTCGATAAAAATCTATTTTTATCTTTATAAATATGGAGTATTTCATCCCAATTCTTTCTAAATCATTTCTTATGATTTTACACCAATTATTACTATTTTTAATAATTTTATCAAGGCCTGTACAGTCGATTTCCATCAATGGCCATCGAACTGCGCTTACAGCGACTTTTTCCAAATTTGATTTGGACATAATTCCGAATCCAACCGTTAGATTTCAAATTTCTAATATTCGTTAGAAAGCTCTTTTCGATACGAACCCAACGGTTCCGGTTTTAGGAGAATCCGACGGTCGGATCTCCCGTAATGTTCATTTGAAATAAATGGTCGAAATTTACGAACTGCCGCGGCGCGGAGTGTTCTATTCAGGCCATTATATTATATATATGTATAATATATATAATAAATATTTCGTCGATTTCTATTTAAAACGAATTTTATAAATAGTTTTGAATTCGTTTCAAAAACAATTTCAACTTCCATTTCAATCCAAAGCAAAATTGAATTCTTCTTTATAAATTCGTTTTAAAATTCATTTCTATCCAATTCAAATTTCAATTCAATTTGAATTCATTTCAATTCGCTTTCAATTCAATTTGAATTCGTTTTCAATTTAATTCAATTCCAAAGTCGTTTTCTATTTGATTCAATTCAAATTGGTTTTCTATTCGAATCAAATTCGTTATATATTCAGTTGAAATCACATTCGTTTTCTATTCAATTCATTTCGAAATCGTTTTCAATTCAATTCATTTCGAAATCGTTTTCAATTTAATTCATTTCGAAATCGTTTTCAATTCAATTCATTTCGAAATCGTTTTCAATTTAATTCATTTCGAAATCGTTTTCAATTCAATTCATTTCGAAATCGTTTTCAATTCAATTCATTTCGAAATCGTTAAATATTCAATTCATTTCGAAATCATTTTCAATTCAATTCATTTCGAAATTGTTAAATATTCAATTCATTTCGAAATCGTTTTCAATTCAATTCATTTCGAAATCGTTAAATATTCAATTCATTTCGAAATGAATAAAATCGATATAAATATCGTTCACGTCAAAATGGCGTCAACCTAATCAACACGGCTTAATGTATTTCTATTTTCAAATATTCTATTTCAAATATTTCTTATTATCAAAATATTTCTATTTCAAATATTTCGTTCAACACATGACTAATCTCAACGGATGAGTACAGTCAACACATGAACATTTATTTTATATTGATAAAGAAGTAAATTTTATTATTAAAATATTTCGTTCAACACATGACTAATCTCAACGGATGAGTACAGTCAACACATGAACATTTATTTTATATTGTTCTTTATTTTCTAAATTGGAATGAGGCCCAATCAATCACCATATAAAGTTAATTGTATGGATTTTCATACATCACACGTATATCATAGCATTGAAAAATAATCAACCATCAACCAAAGTGCACTCCACTGTATAAGCATCAAATATAGATATCTAACGCTTATAACAGCCTGTCAATCAATCGATCGACATATTGAATCAGTTAGGATGAGTGAACTTCAAATTTCATCCCAACACCCGTGTGGGGTTTCAAGCAATCCAACACAGATTTTATTTGTGCAGTTGGGCGATGTGTAAAATTTATCGACCAAATCAATGTCCTTCAAATAGGTGTACATAAACAAACCGTCCGGTTTTAAATGAATATTTATTTATTCGCATTCACTATATTCATATTCACGTTAAAAATTATATTTTTAACGATAAAACATTTTATTTTAACTTATGAATTTCTATTCAGTTCATTCTTTAAATAAAATAATATTTTTATTTTCTAACTTATTTTAGAAAATTTCGGCGGCATAACGGCACGATACTAGAAACGGAACAAGGCCTAGCCTTATCCCCGGTCTAGTGAAGGCCCACGCCATTCACACATCAATCAAATCCATTAATCTCACCAAACAATTCAGTTTCAATCAAATAATCTAACTAATTTTTGCAATCAAACAAACAAGTCCATGGTCTGTGGACGATTGTGTCGGGTGCTACTAAGCACCGTCTGCATCCTAGTATATATATATATAACTAGAATAAGAAATTGAAAGGTGAGAAATTCTCACCGATAGCTATCCTAACTCCACGGCACTTCCAATGCAGGAAATCTTCACTGTTCTCGTCTCTTATCACTTTCTTCGCCCGTATTCTCTACATATGTAAAATTCGAATTTTTACCTCGCTATTCAATATGTAAAAATCATATTTTTACTTCGATGTTCAATATATAAAAATCATATTTTTACTTCGATGTTCAATATATAAAAATCATATTTTTACTTCGATGTTCAATATATAAAAAATCTTATTTTTACTTCGATGTTCAATATATAAAAAATCATATTTTTACTTCGATGTTCAATATATAAAAAATCATATTTTTACTTCGATGTTCAATATATAAAAATCATATTTTTACTATGATACCTATATAAAAATTATATTGTTAATATGCCCCTAGTATAAAAATTATATTTTTAACCTTTCTATATTATAAAAATTATATTTTTAACTTTTCTATATTATAAAAATTATATTTTTAACTTCTTTATAAAATAAAATTTATATGTTTATTACATCACTCAAATAAAAACCATATTTTTATTTTAATTACCTTCATATAAAAATATATAATCTTTGCATATATATATATATATATATATAATATGCTACTCTTTTCGCTTGTAGAAAAATCTAAGTTTTTCTTTCATACAAAAAAAAATCCAATCTTTCTTTTCTTCTTCATGCTTTTCTTACTAGAACATATATGAATAAAGAGGAAAAGAGTAAAAATAAAGTAAAATAAAACTTACATTTTAATTGGATTTCCAGAGGGGAGGGGGTCTGCGTCAAATCGAAGGGGAGGAGGTGCAGGAGGCGGCGACATTGTTCGTCGGAGGGGGCCAGTGGTGGGCGGATGAAGGTCGGCGTTGGTGGCTAGGGTTGGGTGCGGCTTCGGGTTTTGGGCTGCGTTGAGGGGGCTACGGGTTTTAGCTGAAGAGGGGGAGAGAGAGGCGGAGTAAGGAGATGGAGGAGCGGAGGTGGAGGCGCAGGCACTGGGGAGGCCGACGGTGGGAAGGGGCGACGGCTGAATCGAGGCTGCGTCGTTTCTTTTTTTTCCTTTTACCTAGTTTGACATCTGAGAATAGTGAGGGAGGTTGGGGAGTGTAAAGGGAATTTTAAAATTTAATTATTTATTTAATCCAAAAAGCAACTTTTTATCTCTAACTTGAAATCGAACCCACCGACTGTCGTCCCTAGCGTATTACCCCCGTTCCGAACACAATGGGATATGTTTCGCTATCCAATTCGATCGTTTGAATCAGTATCCGTTGAATTTAAAATATAAATCAGTATATATTCAATTTGAACGCACATTTCAAATCACTGGGGTCACATACTAACTCGAAAAATTCTCGAAAAATAATTTCTGGCTTCGTATTGACGATACGGTCCTAACAAAACTAATTTCATCGAATTCTGAGATCGTTTGAAAAATGGCCAATTTCCAGTCAATTAAAATCAACTGAAACTGGTCAAACGCATTTTCCTTTGCCACGCTCACATATTGATTCGAAAAATTATGAAATTTGAAACCTAGAAATAACTTTACATCACGGACCCAACAAAACTGGTTTCGTCGAAATCCGAGGTCGTTTGCAAAATGCCTATTTTTAAGGGCCTGAATTCCATAGCGACTATTCAGAATTTTCAACTGGACATATCTTTTGATTCCCGCTATGAAATCTTGATTTTTCGGATTCATTGGAAAGATATTCACAATTAGATTCTATTGTTTTCGGTTTCACTAAAATCCGGTTTATTTTACACCCGGTACATTCAATTGAAGTTTGAAATCGAATTATCGAACTACCGCGCCATTTTCAATTCCTTTTATAATTATAAATAATTATTTATATTCTAACGACGAACTATATAATATATACGTTCGAATGCTATTGAAAATAAATTTCTCGTCGATAATATTTAAAATAATTCATTTTAAATAACCAAAATCCGCTAAAATTGCCAAAATAAAAATTTTAAACTGGCCCAGATTTTCGGGTTGTTACAATCTCCCCCACTTAAAACTTTTCGTCCCCGAAAAGGAACAAAGTCGAAAGTGGTTTGATTTATTCAACTCTACGTTCGATCTGGCTTCCTTTCTCCAACTTTTCAGTTTCTGAGAATTTTCAAATTTTCAAAAATTTGGCTAACACCCTAAATTTTCGAAAAATTTCGCCATAACCTCCCCTGCACCGGGAGCATCGGGGAATTTCAAATAGCTTCCCCAGTCCTTCTGATCTCAGAAAGAAAAAGAAAAAGCCAAGCGGCTAGCCAATAGGCTCATAAAATCATCATCACCCAAACAAAACAGTAAATTATGTAGTAAACATGTACCTATTTGTCGGGCAAACAAATTTTATTCTCTGCTCTAGCCTCCTTGCTATGACCTGTTCAATGCAAGTACATGTATATG
This sequence comes from Allium sativum, assembly GCA_030737875.1. NCBI lineage: Eukaryota > Viridiplantae > Streptophyta > Magnoliopsida > Asparagales > Amaryllidaceae > Allium > Allium sativum. Next base: position 860,464,875 of record CM060922.1, read on the forward strand.
CAAGCAAATGCGACCAAATTTCAATATAATTCAATATTTGGTTCAATTAGGCTAAATGGCTAAAAATTAGCAAACAAATAAACAAACAACACAAACATCAATCAATTGGTGAATTAGAGTTTCAAATTCATAATTTTGATACATATACAAAAATCATGTTTTTGATGCCAAATCACAACAATAGGCCCTATCTAATTTTTGGTTCTCACACCAGTCAATAGGAAATATATAGATATTACATGTTCGTCACTCGAATATAAATTCTGATGATGATATATCAATCATCAGAATCACCCCCGGGCGACTAGAGTGTAATTCTATATCTATCCAGTATATTAAAATTTCGAACACACGTTTGCAAGGCGTATATGCAAAATCTTTATATACTGGATTGTCCTAATCAATATAAAAAAAAAATCAAATACGTTTTAAAATGGTTTAAATTTCAAAACAAAATTGTTTTCTTTTGAAAAATATACTCTTCACACTCATTCTAGGATACTACTGATCCCATCTCTAACAAGTCATTCCCATTGGATATTACTAATCCAATATCTGATGAATTCTTTCGTATGGTTCTAATGTGCCTTGTTCTCTGCTTTGTAAACCAAAGCTCTGATACCAACTGTGACGAAAAGAAATTTCGCTCGGTCCGAACCAGTCGCTAAACCGACCCAGACCGTTCGAAACGCCCTATCGTTTGAGAACAAGACAAATCCGAACGCAGACGGAAGAACATTTCATTGTATATTACAACAATGCATCAAATTACAAGAATATACAGAGTATAAATGAATATTACCCAGAAATATCAGAGATTTAAATTACATTTAAATACATCGCAGCGGAAAATAATACAATACACAACTAGAAGTAGATATACGGATACAAAGCTTTCCGGATATCATTCCAGCTGTAAACCAGGATCCTGTGAATATAAATCTGCAAAAAACCAAAACTACTAGCTGCCCGTGTCAAAATAAGGGCACCCAGAGTTTAGGTCAAAACAATAAACTCCAGGTCAGTCTTGTGACTGGTGTGAGAACTAAAACAGTTATAAATCTTTATTTTAAAGTTAGGCAAATCAAGGGACCATGCCGTATAACACGGAACGGGTTTCCTCCCAAGAATACCAGTGCATAAAACAACAGCGCAATGCTAAATAAAGAAAAATGAAGCTATTATAAGACCCAGGTCCTATCACACAATGCAACGCAAGCCGGGGGATAAGGTTTTTACCTTATAATAGCCAAGAATGCTTGATACGTTTAAAAGAAATCATTTGATACTATTATAAGTGTGTAGTGCATAAAACAACTTCAAATCATAAGTATCAATCATAGGCGGCATGAATGCCCCATAACACTATGTCGCCATATATAGGTTATACAATCAAAATCGCAAAGTCACGTATTTGGAAATTGGGTTTCCATCTATGAACCGAGGCAAAAGATAGTCCTTAACCGATTTCGTGACTCTCTAGCCCGAGCCACAGGACCCAGACTCAGGTGGGCCCTTGGAGCGACAGGGCCGGTCCACCGATGTGGATTAAAATGCCTGAACACTGCGTTTCCCCGCCCTTTGGGGCGTAAATGAGCCAACGAATGGCTCCATCGGACCCGGATCGTCCGATCTAACCGAGGCGCCTCGCAACAGCAACAACCACACAGGTGAAAAGTATATAAATGTCAGGGCTGGTAGGTCACTGACACCACCCTAGCTAGAAAGAAACAAATGCCCTCCCTGAGGTTCGTCTCCCGTTTTGGGTTCACAACCGAGGTGCGAAACTCGCGAAGTAAACGTTACACAAAGCTACTCCACAAAGGCCGTGCTTCGATCATCACCACAAGACTTTGCTTTTCAACAGAAGCCTTGATCATTTGCCACTTAAGCATGCCACACAGGCAATTCACTCCATGCGTTTGATATCCATCAGTATATAAGCTCTGAGCTCGTATGTCTCAGAGAAGGGCGTTAAGCAAGAGAATAAATTCTCTGCCGCCAAACATATATATATTTAATAGAGATCAATCACACGGACTAAAATCCAATGTCAGACACACAGTCCATTTGCAAGTTCGTTCTGGGTCTGAACGAAACCGGAGGCACCTAGTACCCCGCATATCCATCGATCTCCAAGTACGTCTGGACGATCACCAACTGTTTCCATCTTCTTGGGTGTACAGCCCAATCAAGATCATCAGTAATCACCCAAACAACGTGAAGACTTCTGGTCTTCGACCATCGTCTTCATCTTCGACTTAACGTCGTATCAGTTATTCAGAATGGGATAAACCCGGTCTTTCCGAATAACTCGTGTATATTTTAAATATGTGTTACACAAACACAACATACGCTTCATTCCAATTCATCAGTCACTAACTGTAAATTAATCAAGAAAATAATTCCCCAAATATTAACCCCGAAGGCCGAAACCAACATCCGATCAATATCCAGAACCCCATTCTGCTTGGCTAACCGACAGTTAGTTTCTAAATTTCACATTCATAGGGAAAGGTTCCCATTAATTTTATCAAAGATAAATTCTTTATATTTATTCTTCAATCTATTTTTGAATATCAATTCAACTAGTCGGGATTAACGAAACTTACCGAAGTAATCATTTGTTTTAATTTCCCAATCCCAACCTATTCATCCCATGACGTAAAACTGGTAATACTTCATATCTAATACCACAGTGTTATCGGTAAATTCAATTACCATTTCACGTTCAAATCTAATTAAAGATTTAACTATCGCCTGGAGTAAAACTGGTGATACTCCATTCTCGATCTTTTCAATCTAATTAAAGATTCATTAAAACTCCACTTAGTTTTAATCTTTAACTGGGTTAAAGAATCAGTGTCATTTAAAACACAGTTCACGATAAACCCAAAATCACATTCATTAATTATCGGGTTAAAGAACGCGTGTTATTTAAAACACTGTCCACGATAAACCCAAAAATCAATATCAATTCAATTCCAATTAAATATTATTTAATTGGTACACTTCATTAAATCTAAATAAAAAGATTTAATCTTTTCTCAACTGGGTTCAAGAACAGTGTTAGTGAAGACACCATTCACGACAAACCCAAATCACATTTGATATTCAATACAAGGCTCTGAATAGAAAATATATCGACTTATATTCAATATCAAATTCTACGATTAACAAATGTCGTATTGGAAATAACGATATAAATATATATCTTTCAAATTTCCATAACAACATCTGTATAATCACGAATCCCAACATCGAAATATTCCGAAGACAATTTCGATTCAAATCTACTCCAATGCAATCATTGGAAATTCTGGTTATTTTTAAAACCCTTTTTAAATTCAATTTATTTATTTAAAAATAAATAGAATTATAATTCTAGTTCAAAACTAGTTTATTTCGATAAAAATCTATTTTTATCTTTATAAATATGGAGTATTTCATCCCAATTCTTTCTAAATCATTTCTTATGATTTTACACCAATTATTACTATTTTTAATAATTTTATCAAGTCCTGTACAGTCGATTTCCATCAATGGCCATCGAACTGCGCTTACAGCGACTTTTTCCAAATTTGATTTGGACATAATTCCAAATCCAACTGTTAGATTTCAAATTTCTAATATTCGTTAGAAAGCTCTTTTCGATACGAACCCAACGGTTCCGGTTTTAGGAGAATCCGACGGTCGGATCTCCCGTAATGTTCATTTGAAATAAATGGTCGAAATTTACGAACTGTCGCGGCGCGGCGCGTTCTATTCAGGCCATTATATTATATATATAATATATATAATAAATATTTCGTCGATTTCTATTTAAAACGAATTTTATAAATAGTTTTGAATTCGTTTCAAAAACAATTTCAACTTCCATTTCAATCCAAAGCAAAATTGAATTCTTCTTTATAAATTCGTTTTAAAATTCATTGCTATCCAGTTCAAATTTCAATTCAATTTGAATTCATTTCAATTCGCTTTCAATTCAATTTGAATTCGTTTTCAATTTAATTCAATTCCAAAGTCGTTTTCTATTCGATTCAATTCAAATTGGTTTTCTATTCGAATCAAATTCGTTATATATTCAATTGAAATCACATTCGTTTTCTATTCAATTCGTTTCGAAATCGTTTTCAATTCAATTCATTTCGAAATCATTTTCAATTTAATTCATTTCGGAATCGTTTTCAATTCAATTCATTTCGAAATCGTTTTCAATTTAATTCATTTCGAAATCGTTTTCAATTCAATTCATTTCGAAATCGTTTTCAATTCAATTCATTTCGAAATCATTTTCAATTCAATTCATTTCGAAATCGTTAAATATTCAATTCATTTCGAAATCGTTTTCAATTCAATTCATTTCGAAATCGTTAAATATTCAATTCATTTCGAAATCGTTTTCAATTCAATTCATTTCGAAATCGTTAAATATTCAATTCATTTCGAAATGAATAAAATCGATATAAATATCGTTCACGTCAAAATGGCGTCAACCTAATCAACACGGCTTAATGTATTTCTATTTTCAAATATTCTATTTCAAATATTTCTTATTATCAAAATATTTCTATTTCAAATATTTCGTTCAACACATGACTAATCTCAACGGATGAGTACAGTCAACACATGAACATTTATTTTATATTGATAAAGAAGTAAATTTTATTATTAAAATATTTCGTTCAACACATGACTAATCTCAACGGATGAGTACAGTCAACACATGAACATTTATTTTATATTGTTCTTTATTTTCTAAATTGGAATGAGGCCCAATCAATCACCATATAAAGTTAATTGTATGGATTTTCATACATCACACGTATATCATAGCATTGAAAAATAATCAACCATCAACCAAAGTGCACTCCACTGTATAAGCATCAAATATAGATATCTAACGCTTATAACAGCCTGTCAATCAATCGATCGACATATTGAATCAGTTAGGATGAGTGAACTTCAAATTTCATCCCAACACCCGTGTGGGGTTTGAAGCAATCCAACACAGATTTTATTTGTGCAGTTGGGCGATGTGTAAAATTTATCGACCCAATCAATGTCCTTCAAATAGGTGTACTTAAACAAACCGTCCGGTTTGTAAATGAATATTTATTTATTCGCATTCACTATATTCATATTCACGTTAAAAATTATATTTTTAACGATAAAACATTTTATTTTAACTTATGAATTTCTATTCAGTTCATTCTTTAAATAAAATGATAATTTTATTTTCTAACTTATTTTAGAAAATTTCGGCGGCATAACGGCACGATACTAGAAACGGGACAAGGCCTAGCCTTATCCCCGGTCTAGTGAAGGCCCACGCCACTCACACATCAATCAAATCCATTCATCTCACCAAACAATTCAGTTTCAATCAAATAATCTAACTAATTTTTGCAATCAAACAAACAAGTCCATGGTCTGTGGACGATTGTGTCGGGTGCTACTAAGCACCGTCTGCATCCTAGTATATATATATATATAACTAGAATAAGAAATTGAAAGGTGAGAAATTCTCACCGATAGCTATCCTAACTCCACGGCACTTCCAATGCAGGAAATCTTCACTGTTCTTGTCTCTTATCACTTTCTTCGCCCGTATTCTCTACATATGTAAAAATCGAATTTTTACCTCGCTATTCAATATATAAAAATCATATTTTTACTTCGATGTTCAATATATAAAAATCATAATTTTACTTCGATGTTCAATATATAAAAATCATATTTTTACTTCGATGTTCAATATATAAAAAATCATATTTTTACTTCGATGTTCAATATATAAAAAATCATATTTTTACTTCGATATTCAATATATAAAAAATCATATTTTTACTTCGATGTTCAATATATAAAAATCATATTTTTACTATGATACCTATATAAAAATTATATTGTTAATATGCCCCTAGTATAAAAATTATATTTTTAACCTTTCTATATTATAAAAATTATATTTTTAACTTTTTTATATCATAAAAATTATATTTTTAACTTCTTTATATAATAAAATTTATATGTTTATTACATCACTCAAATAAAAACCATATTTTTATTTTAATTACCTTCATATAAAAATATATAATCTTTGCATATATATATATATATATATATATATAAAATATGCTACTCTTTTCGCTTGTAGAAAAATCTAAGTTTTTCTTTCATACAAAAAAAAAATCCAATCTTTCTTTTCTTCTTCATGCTTTTCTTACTAGAACATATATGAATAAAGAGGAAAAGAGTAAAAATAAAGTAAAATAAAACTTACATTTTAATTGGATTTCCAGAGGGGAGGGGGTCTGCGTCAAATCGAAGGGGCGGAGGTGCAGGAGGCGGCGACATTGTTCGTTGGAGGAGGCCAGTAGTGGGCGGATGAAGGTCGGCGTTGGTGTCTAGGGTTGGGTGCGGCTTCGGGTTTTGGGCTGCGTTGAGGGGGCTACGGGTTTTAGCTGAAGAGGGGGAGAGAGAGGCGGAGTAAGGAGATGGAGGAGCGGAGGTGGAGGCGCAGGCACTGGGGAGGCCGACGGTGGGAAGGGGCGACGGCAGAATCGAGGCTGCGTCGTTTCTTTTTTTTCCTTTGACCTAGTTTGACATCTGAGAATAGTGAGGGAGGTTGGGGAGTGTAAAGGGAATTTTATAATTTAATTATTTATTTAATCCAAAAAGCAACTTTTTATCTCTAACTCGAAATCGAACCCACCGACTGTCGTCCCTAGCGTATTACCCCCGTTCCGAACACAATGGGATATGTTTCGCTATCCAATTCGATCGTTTGAATCAGTATCCATTGAATTTAAAATATAAATCAGTATATATTCAATTTGAACGCACATTTCAAATCACTGGGGTCACATACTAACTCGAAAAATTCTCGAAAAATAATTTCTGGCTTCGTATTGACGATACGGTCCTAACAAAACTAATTTCATCGAATTCTGAGATCGTTTGAAAAATGGCCAATTTCCAGTCGATTAAAATCAACTAAAACTGGTCAAACGCGTTCTCCTTTGCCACGCTCACATATTGATTCGAAAAATTATGAAATTTGAAACCTAGCAATAACTTTACATCACGGACCCAACAAAACTGGTTTCGTCGAAATCCGAGGTCGTTTGCAAAATGCCTATTTTTAAGGGCCTGAATTCCATAGCGACTATTCAGAATTTTCAACTGGACATATCTTTTGATTCCCGCTATGAAATCTTGATTTTTCGGATTCATTGGAAAGATATTCACAATTAGATTCTATTGTTTTCGGTTTCACTAAAATCCGGTTTATTTTGCACCCGGTACATTCAATTGAAGTTTGAAATCGAATTATCGAACTACCGCGCCATTTTCAATTCCTTTTATAATTATAAATAATTATTTATATTCTAACGACGAACTATATAATATATACGTTCGAATGCTATTGAAAATAAATTTCTCGTCGATAATATTTAAAATAATTCATTTTAAATAACCAAAATCCGCTAAAATTGCCAAAATAAAAATTTTAAACTGGCCCAGATTTTCGGGTTGTTACATAAAGGTACATATGTATTGTATTAATTGGGTTTGATAATTTTATAAGTCGCTTGGCTTTTGAATTTTTCTTTTTGATTGATGAGGGCCCAGAGATGCAAGTTGTAGTTGTACCGATTGACCCGTACAAAGGATATTATAGTGACTTTTTTTTCAAAAATTTAAGTCGTTAGCCAAATTTCGAGAAATTGAAAAGTTCTTAGAAACAGAAAAGTTAAATAACTTAAGTTAGAACGAAGCTTAGTTGGTTAAGTAAATGATATTCTGTTCCGTTTTTGATTTCGAGGACGAAATCTTTTTAAGTGGGGGAAAAATGCAACGATCCGGATTTTGGTCAATTTAAAATATAGATTTAAATAAGATTGGTGGACTTTTATAAGTGATTTAAAAGTAAATATATTAAAATTTGATATTTAAATATTATTTCAATTGCCTAAAAATAGACATTTTTCAAACAATCTCGGATTTTGATGAAACCACCACTTTCATCAGATCCGAAATAGTAAATTATTGTTAGATTTTAAATTTCAAGTCAATCGGAGTTAGTGTGTAAGCATACACAATATAAACGCGTGTTGAAAAATCAGTTAGAATTCAATAAAAGCTAGAAATAAGGTCAATTTTCCAATGGTCTCTGAATTCGACGAAACCAATTTTATTGGATTCAGAACGTCAAATAATGGTAAGGTTCAAATATCATAATTTTTGTAGTTAGTATGTGAGCGTATGAAAAATAAACGCGTACCGAGAAAATCATTTGAAATTAAGTAAAATTGCAATAAAATAATAAGACGAGTGGTCAAACGGATTCAAAATGTGACGAGACTTGTTTCGTTGGATTCGTAATTACGAAATATAATAGGGTTCAAATTTTGGATTGAACTTACTATTTGATCATGCGAGCGATAAACGCGCAAAAAAGAGTGAAATGAGCTTCATCTTTAACAAGTCCTTAAGACTTGTGTTTTCTATTATGTGTCAAACCATTAGACCCCTCTTGTGTGCTTTCTCCTCCTCCTCATCCAGGCCGAGAACTCAATGATCCTAGCCTCCTTTCCACTCCTATAAAACTAAACCTCTTCTTCCCTTTTCCACTTTATTCACTTCCATCTTCTTTTGCATTCTTTTCCCTTTCCTTGCTTCAAGCTCCACCGAGCTCCCCATGACCACCCACAGCCAAACTAGACCAGCTCTGTCCCTTCTCGCACTGGCACACCAGCCACCAGCAGCTCCACCACCCCTCGTCCTCAATACGTGGCCCCTCTCTCTTCCAAAACTCCCAAAATTCTTTTAAAACCCAAATTTTACTTCCCATGGCCAATTTTACTTCCCATAAAACTCCAATTTTTCCTCCTCAAACTCAAATTGAAAATGTATACTCCTATTGTACTTAGTTCGTGATGCAAGATAGGTGTGAATTTGGTTGCAAAGAAGATTTTAGGGTTGAATTGTCGCTAGGAGCTTCTACCTAGAAGATTCGTGGTATGGGATGGCTTTCGGTAAGAACTCTTTAAACGATTAAGGGTTGGTTCACTATTAATAATAGTTGTGAATTGATTGAGTTATATATTGACTTGTGGTTAATAATAGAAGTTCATTATAGTGTTTAATGATGTTTAAAATGTGATTTTTAAGTGATATACATGTAGTTGAATGGGTATGTGACGCTTAGAACCAATAGTGTTTACTTTGAAATTGACTTGAAATCTTAAATGGTTGTTAATTGGGAAAATTAACAAAATATTGGTTATTGGGTTTGGCTATGACCACCATTGAGTAGTCAAATGATAATTGGTTAACATGGATGGTTGACATAGATTGATACTGTAGTTAATCTATTGATTGACAAACCCATATAACCGTTAATGGTTTTAGGCTTATATGGTACATAACATGATATGTGGTAATTGGATGTTAATAGTTATTAATAATTATTATTAGACGCTAATGATGTGTGGAATCGATATAAATGGAATTATATGGTGATCGGTTGAACCTCATTCCAATTCGGAATTAATTTGAATATTTTATTAATAAAATATTTAGTGAAAAATAAATTTTGATTTTTATATTTAAAATAATTTGGAAAGATAGTTTAAGTGATTACGAATAGTTTTTTGTAAAAGTAAGAATTTGATTTGAACTAATTTTAGATTGATTTTGGCATGTTTTCAAATTTAAATTGAGAATGACTAGTAACACGTCGGATTCTCCCAATACGAAAAACGTTAGGTTCAAAATGAAATGGGTTTCCCAATAGAATAGAAAGTATAAAAATACAATGGTTAGATTTTTATGATACGTTTAAATCTATTTTTGAAAATGTCGCTATAAATGCGGTTCGGTGACCGGAATTGGAACCGACTGAAACGGCCTAATAAAAATTATTTAAAATAGGGAAAATTATGTAAATCATAACTAATGGTTTTGAAATGATTTGAGCAAGAATTGTGAAGTTTTGAACTATGATCTTTTTTGGACTTTTGACCAGGTTCTCTTGACATAGTAAATCAATATTTTGAAATTTAGTTTGAAAATAAACTAAAGGTTTTCGAACTTAATTTCATTTGGGTTTGAATGGAAATAATCTTCTGATATTTCAATATTGGATTCTGTAGTTATACAAATACAGTTTGAGGAATTTGGAAGATATTGGTATCGTTATTCCCTATACAATATCTATTGATTTCAGAATTTGATGTTGAATATAAGTCGATATGATTTCTATTTGGAGCCTTATATTTGATATCAAATTGGATTTTGGTTTTGTTGTGAATGATGCCTTTATTGACATCTATTCTTTAACCTAGTTAAAAATAGGATTTGTTTCCAAAGTTAAGAGATCATTGAATAATGATTTTTGGAGATTAAAACTATGTCAGAGTCATAATAAATCTTTCAATAAAGATTCGAAATGAAAGAAGGTAATTAAACTTACCAAAATAGGAGGGATATTAGATATGGAGTATTACCAGTTTTTCTACATGGAGATTAAAACTATGTCAGAGTCACAAATCCTTTATATAAAAACTGTATATACATACCAATCATCAGAGTACAGCATATATCAATCACAGCGGAATAATAGCTTTATATACTAGCGGTGAAGCCACCTGCTTCTAGCACCTAAAACTCCAAGTGAAACCTAACCTGGAACATACTCGGTCTGACCCGAGAACATTTGATTTAAAACAAAATACACCAGGTCAGTCTGGAATACTATCAATGATAAATTCACATAACACACACTTGTTTAACTTTGAAAATCCTTTATGAACAAAAGGATAATAGTAAGACCAGCCCACACATAAACACGGACGGTTTTTACCTTACTATAACCCAAACCATTTTTGAAAATCATAACTTGATCTGATATTATCATAATGTCTAATACAAATAAATATCAATCTAGAGGAACGCTTGCATCTCACACTCCCCATATATAGTATACAATCGAAACCGCGGGCGCTTATTGGATATTGGTTTACAACTTGACAAGGTATGGAACCACCTTCCGCACGTGTATCTCTAGAGGCGAATACACTGGGTTCAACAAGAACGTCTTGCAACCCGGCCCTCACATGACCGACCACTCATTTCGCTTGAGTGTATCGAATGTATACCACCGACGGTTGGGCTCAAACCACCGTCTCCCGTAAAGGGACAGCATCGAATATAGATTAAAGAAGCAAAAGGAATTTCTCTAGATAGGTGATTATACACCCTAATAGGAGCGACCCACATAGCCATGCTGCCTGCCCGATTTTTGTCATTTCCCGGTTGATGAGGCTTGAGGTCAGAACACATCTGGTCATCATATACTTTGAATGCCACATCGTCAGATCCGCCAGATCACACTGATTGACGTCCGCAAACATACTCTAGCTATATGGCGAGAGAATAACCTTTTCTCCGCCATCAACTATGGTACGTTTGGAGAAATCAACTCGCGTAATTCCTTTTGGAAATACTCTGTCAAACATCCGTCCATACAAGTCATCCAGGAACAGGATGAACCGAAGGTATTCTCCTACTGCATCTCATATAGGAATCACCCCATGGATCAGTAGCGAGAAGTCCTTGCAACCCGTAGATTCCAATCACGACAGAATCACTGTTGAAATATCTTTAGCCGCTAAACCAGAGAAATCCAATCAGTAGTTCTTCCGCTTAGGAAGATCAACGGTCTTCACTTACTCCGTCTTCAACGACGTCTTCACGTATTTGTTGGTCGGAATGGTATTCGAATATAAATTCGATCCCGGACTTTCTGAACCAACAAGCGTATTGGTCACGGTTTTTGATAGTCGGTGATTTAGCTATCAAATAACAAATGTGTGAATTCAACACTTGACACAACACGACCCCTTTAAAACATATTCAACGATATAAACAAATCTTCTCTAATTAACTCAAATTGATTTACTTTGATCGATTAACTTTAACATGACTACTCGACTTATTTAACTTGACTAACTCGATTTGATTTCTCTTATCTATTAACTAATACTCGAATTAACTCCATTCACTCAACTCTAGATTGCAGCGATCACAATGGTTATGCCTGATTCCCTCAGGAAACATCCGACCGCCAAAGACTATCCGCAGCCCTGCGAATTACGCTAGCAGTCGTACGCAACGGAAACTTCCCTAGGTAACTTGGTTTGTCTAACTCTAACTATATTCGATCAACTCAAATTGATTAACAAATGGTTGCTATAATTTGAAAACAACATTCCCTTTTTCTTTTAAATCATATCGTAATATTATTTAATTTCCAAAACCATACATCAGAGTTTGATATTCTCGTATAGGATAAACCGATCTCAACACTTCACTCGTTCCAAACTAATACTATTCCTTGATAATAGTGAAATCAACCAAGTTGGGGTATTTTAGTTACCTCTCAGACCTTGATCGACCCCGTTCTTACCTCAGAATAGTATTCGTTTAACCACTCACATCAAAATACTATTTCCTCCCTTTTAGGTTATCAAATCCGGTTTTACAACTCCGTTTCTCTTATTTGAAATTCGCGTTCAAACCCTTTTTACTTGACTCCTTGAATTAAGTATATATTCACTAGCCAAACCTTTACTCAAACATTTTCACTTATTTCCATCGCTCACAAACATTTCCTTTCAACCGAATCTACCTTTATCCAATTTAACTATTAAAAAAAACTTATTTACTCTTTATGTTTACTTTACTAATTACAATTGCCAAATTGGTTCAAATACTTTGATGATACACCCCTTTTAAATCCTTACTGACTTCCTTTGACCAAACTTTAACTCCAACTGACCATATTGCCATTGAATCCCAATTGAATGTCATTTACTTTAATTTTTTTTTGATTAAAATAATAATTAAACATTAACCATACTAAAATAGTTAACTTAAATATAGAATAATTACCACCACTTTTTTAAAATTGATTAAATAATGACTTGCTCCACCCACTAACAAACTTGATTATCCTTTTTAATTTTAGTCAATCGAAGATTACACTTTAAACCCTTCATCAAGTTTAAAGAATATTTAGAAAAATCAAATCAATTTAATTCCTTTAAATTTCAACCAAAACATTTTATTTTTATCAACAGTACATAGTTAGTAGTAACTGATTTACATTTGTCATTTCCCCTTTTTAATTAATTAAATTAACTTAATTGATTTAAAATCAACTTTAATTGTTTAAAACAGTTGTCCAATTTAACCAACCCGTAGGTAACACCTTAGTTTTCTCTGCTGTCTTCAACACTGGTATAACCCATTTAAAACAATCTCTTAAACCCGATTAAAGCAGCTATTTAACTTTCCCACTTAAATCCCTTATATATTTTAATTTAAAACTTAATTCCAGTTGTAAAATAAATTTGTAACTCTAACACTACGTCAATCCACCCCACAGTCAACTGACGTAAATACAACCCATCCTAGACCGTTCACTGCCCATTTATCCAATCAACACTGTCGGTTGATTTTAAACACAACATTGGTGCATATTCATTCAACTATCAACGTACAGACAGATTTTGGTGTCAGTCAAGGTGACAATTCATATATATGCATAACAAATAAGAATACAATTAATTTGAGGAACCCGGTTGGATCCCTCCAACCTGTCCTTCTCTGCATCACAAATGTCAGTTGATGACAATATACGAATTAAATAATTGGCAAAATCTAATTAACTGCAACCATCAACCAACAACAAACAAACAATTTGCATCAATCGCATCCAATCAGCCAATTTAAATTGTTAATGGAAAAATATACTTTACTGTGAATGTACCACATCACCGGATTTCAGAAGGTGTGAGAATTAACAAACCAGAGTTTTGTTTCCGGTCGATGGTCGACTTGTTTGTTCCATTTTAATTTAATCGGACGTTCAGAATTTCTTGAATATTTGACTGCGTCCGATTGACTCCCAGTCAGTGTCATTGCGTAGGTCTCGTCCCTGCGATCCCAACGCAACTGACGGCGCGTAAATCCGATAACATACGAGTGAGATATCGTAAAACGAATTTTATAAACAAATTAAATTTAAAACTTGAAATTTCTTTGAATTAAAAACTTTGGGCCTTACCTCAAATTCACCAGCCCAAAGCCCACTACCCGCTTCCACCTTAAAACCCTCATTCCCGATCCTTCCATTCATTTACCAACCGCCTCCTCATTTGCTCAAATCGAAAGGAAAAACCCTAATCCCCATTCGAACTTTAGCAAATCGGAAATTAATGGTGTCGAACACCACTTCCGCCCTTCGATCCACCCTTAAACCTTACCCGGATGGTTTTGCAAACCCTAATACCCCTTCATCAACCCTCGCCTCATCATCGGTCAACCCCAAACCCCATAACTCAGTCGCTTCCTCCGCTGACCACCTCGATGCTCCGCCGTTGCTACCCACAGACGAGACCGGAGCTGCTGACCGAACCCTATCATCAAAAGCTAAGTACTTTATTCCCAAATTTAATCTCGGTTTTTATTTCCTTTTTGGTTTCGAATTTTGTTGTGTTCTGAAACGAAATGTAGATGTGTAACCTCTATTTATACTTGCGGTTTGAATCCTGATAAGAACAATGTCAATTCGATTTTGAATCGTAGGTTTTAGATTTTGCAGTGCTAGTTTTAGGCATTTACTTCTTGATTTTCGGCTCTGCAATGTCTGAACTATCGGTGATAGATGCTTGACAAGGCAATGTTAGGATTTGTGTTTGATTTTACCATGTGTGATCTTGCTTAGATACTTCCTACCGAACTGTTTGTGATGGCTTGGTTTTTGTGTGACAGTTATCAGTGAAGAATATGGACTTTATGTTGGATTTGATCATGGATTTTCTGTTCTTCCCTTAGATATAGTGCAGAATTCTTGGGTAAATAAACACATGTATAGGCTGTCCTGTATAGATTTTTAGCTGAAGCTATATCTTTTAGCTATGTATTGTTACTTCATTCTGAAACTGGTGAATCCATCCCTTGTAGATTAGGAGCTAGCTATGTGTATTGTCAATTTGTATGGTCTTGTCTTGTTTGAATAGTAATGTGAGCAAATATTGTGTTATATTTTCCTATGTACAATCCTGCACAACTATACACAAACGTACTGCCCCTATGTAGGTTAGGTTGCACTGCACATGGTCTATTGAATTGTTTATTAAATTTTCAGATCTTTCTTATTTCAATTTGGTTGTAAAGATATCTTTTCTGTCTCATTTATCGATGATGCACATGTATTGCTTCTTTCTTGGTTATTCTGCATTGATGGTTTTAATGCAGAATATATACATAATTTTTATTTCCTCTTGTATGATCTGTGTATTGTTTTTGTTGATTTTAGTTGTGCATTTTCACTGTTTCCCTGTGGTGTTTTCTTTATTCAAAATCTTTTAACTATATATATATATATATTACTAGCTATTTATAGCTCTGTTTCTTCTTTTCCTAGGTTGATTTCACTGCTGATGGAGGTATTTGAAATGGCGTGATGGTTGGTTGAGCAGTGCACGATCTGGTGTACAGTTTATCAAATAAAATCTCAGATTTGAATCATTGAAGTTGTATGTATCAAAATAGTTGTACATGATATTTATATGTATATAGATATTTAGCTAGTATGGTTGCTTGTAAAAACTGAGTTCTATTGTTGTATTATTCTCATTGGAGATTTTTCCCACTTCATATATATATTTTTAGTTGTTCTTTATTTTAATTACTAACGTTCTTTAATAGCCGTTCTTGTACTATATATCTTTTTTTCTTCATTTTACTGTTGCAACTTTCCATGATCTGTTTTCCTTTAGAGAAATTCGCTTCTAGTTTCTTAGTGAAAGAAACAAGATAAGCTACCGCATTGAATTTGAAATGAAATTGTCTTCGGCCACTTTGAATGAGAAGGTTGATGGATATGTACTGAAAACGTAAGTTGTGTGAATGTGGTATGCAAGTTATGGGTTATTCATAAACCCTTTTATAGCGTTGAAAAAATACAAATTAAATTTCAAACCAGCTGAATTGAATGATAATAAACCAATATTATTGTATAACTTCAAATAATATTAAGATAAATTTTCAAACTCAACATTATAAAATATTTGGTTTAAACGAATATTCAATAACTATTAATAATATTTTAAATATTCAAATTAAAAATGGTCAAATCCTATTAATTAAACTCAAATAAATATTTTAAATAAATAAAATACTTTAAACAATTGGTCAGAAAAATACAGGACATTACAATGATTCCCACGCTATGCACTAGTGATAATAAAAAGAGAACTTTCGTGTATCAAGCATGTTTGGATATTATAAGGTACAATTCTATTCTCCTATTTGTGTTGCATTGTGTGATGGGACTTGAGTCCTATAACAACTTCATTTTTCAAAAAGCATTGCGAGTTTTTATAATTGGTATTCATGTGAAGGAAACTCGTTCCATGTTATACGGCGTGGTCCCGTGATTTAACTTACTTTAAAATAAGGTAAACGACTGTTTAGTTCTCACACCAGTCCCGTGACTGACCTGGAGTTTACTATTTTTCCCTAAACTCTGGGTGTCCGCAATTTTCCACATGTGCAGCTAGTAGTTATGGTCTTGCATATATGTCATGGAGTCTTTTTAGAGCAGGATTTTGGATTAAAGCTAGAGTTGTGCCCAGAGTATTTGATAGTCTTCCGCTAAATGTAATTATGTTTCCGCAGTGTATTTTAATTTATTGTAATCTTATTTATTACGTACTCTGATGTCAATTTTTTGTAATAACAATGAAATATTCTTTTGTGTTTTTGTCCTGATGTTTTGTATCTCATAATGGTTCGAGGATTTTTGCCTTTTAGATCGGGCTTGTATTGTTTGTAGTCGATTCGAAAGGCGGGAATTTTCGGTTCGTCACACCTTTTGAATTCTTCTCTCACTCAATCTCATGCCATATGTTGGTATTTCAGTAATTTTAAAATTTTATTTCCATTTACACCTCTTATTCACTGTAGCTTTAGATTAAAAATAGCCACATTAGTTGTTTGTTCCACTTCTATTTCTATGGATTTGTTTATTTTCCTATTCATCACATAACTTTATTTTTTATTCTGTCATTCACTCTAAATTATAAATATATAATTATCCACCACTTTTAATGCTCACCATACTCTTTTAGTTTATCAAGAAAATCTCAACCTATATTTCCTATGTTTATATGTAGGTCAACTATCTCACCAAAGCAAATCTCTGTCAACTTCCCACAAATTTTTCCTTAATCGCTTTACCCAATTTTTTATGCCTTCAAATCTATACTCAATATTATATAAATCTATGATTACGTTTTCGATTCATTTCTTCTTTTGTTCCACCTTCTTCTAAGTATTTTTCTTAATCTTTTTACCCAATTATTTATGACTTATAACAAATTCTAATTTTCTATATATTTTGATTAGATTTTGATCCTTCTCTTCCTTTTATTTTGCTTTGTTTCATCATCAACTAGATTTACCTTTATGGTCAATCCTTTTAAACATCCTTTTATTTTATCTTTAATGATGTATTAACCATAGAAAAAAATCTAATTATGTTAAAATAATTTTCCAAAGATTTTTAGATTAGTTTTCCAAAATTTTCGAGATTAAGTTTCTAAAGTGTATTTTCGACCTGTAGTACATTCCATATACATAACCCAAAAATATGACCATTTGAATACTTCTCTCATTCAATATCATTCCATATACTAATCTCTTATTGATTTTACAATTTATTTCCATTTACTCCCTCAAATTCATGTTAATTCATTTCTAAATTTTAGCAATTACAATAGTTGGCCATTCCACTACTATATCCATGACTCTAATTATCTTCTTATTCGTATACTTTCATTTCTTTTTCGCACATTCGCTCTCGATTACAAAGTAGAAAATTATCCATCGATTTCAATACTTTCCATTCTCTTTCTGTTTATCAAGCAAATTTTCAACTATATACCCACGTTTAAAAGTAAGTCAATTATCTCACCAAAGCAATTCTTTTTAAGTTCTTGTAAATTTTGCCTAACCTTTTTGCCTAATTTATTATGCCTTCAAACCGATTGTATTGTCCCGTATTTTTGGTGGTCTAATATTTAATTTTAATTATTATTTTGAATATTATATTTAAAATATTAATGAATTTTAATATTGAATTCATTATTAAAACATAGTTTGAACGTTAAATAAATATATATATAATTATAAAATGAGCTCAAAAATGGCGCGATAGTTCGCAATATTGATTTTCCAACTTCAATTGAATATACAAGATCCGATATAAGTCGAATTTCTAGAAAACAAGAAACATTGGAATGTAGTTGATTATAATTTTCCTATTAGAGTGAAAAATTCAGATTTCGTGTTATACATTGTCGGTTATGTCCAATTCAAATTGAAAAATAGTCGCTATGGAAATCACTATTGAATTATAATGTTTATTTAATATATTCATAAGGGTTCTATTTAATATATTGAGTTGTATAATTTATATTTGAAGTTATATGATATTTCCAGTTGGGTATTTATGATAATAATAATTTATTATTATTTAATTTAAATATTTTGGAATTTATATACTATTTTATCGATATTATAGAACTTAAAAATAGTTTTCTTTTCAAACGACCCCCGTTTTCGATGAAACAAATTTTATTGGAATGCGTACAGCTGGTTGTTGCTCGATTTCCAGTTTGGAGCCAATTGGAGTTATTTTATCGGTGTGTGCAATTTAAGGGTGAACAAATGAATTAATTGGAATTAAAATAAGATCGTTGTACAGACGGAGTCCATTTCCAACGAAATTAATTTCTTTGGGACCGGAACGTCGAGATGTAGTGGTGCGTCCATTTTCATTTCATTTGGGTGTAGTTTGGGTTGAAGCAAATGTTAAACGCTACGGTAAATTAATGGTAGAAATTTTATACCCTTACCAATCTAGCCTAACCTACCCAACGATTGCTTGGGTTCCACCCACCCAAATGTTAACTCACCATCTTACATGCCTGCATACAAACTTACAACTAATATTTTCTTTCAGCTAGCCTAGGTTTTGAGTTGATAACATGCGATAACTCTATTCCTTCATTCCTAAATATCACAACACCCTAGCCTACCATACGCAACGTCCTCTTCCTTTTGTTTCCCAGTGATCTCAAATCACATAGCTAGCCTAATTAGTAGCAGACAACTCTACGTTTAAAAATACGTTTACCAGTGCACACTCAACTACCCTGAAAGGACTCAACACTGAAGAATACACAGCTCACGAAGTACACTCTATTCTCCCACACTAGGCTGAACGCGAAGTCCAAATCCATGATGACCACCCTAAGTTCTTGCAGCCTTAAAATACATGCCTAGTTTGATCCTAAGCTATACCTCCGTGAAAGACGTCATCCTTATCTCCCATTTCTTTCCTCTATATATACCTCACTGCTTTAAATCATTTAGCGAACACGGTAAACTGAAACCGCACACCTCAATTTACATTCCTATCTCCTCATTGATCCGATAGTGACAAATTTAGAGTGGAGCACCGCTGTAGGCGAGGGCAGAAGGGAGGAAGGTGGAGCCGGGTTTGGTCCGATAGGTCTCCGATGAGGTATGGTAGTGGCGGAGAGGATGAGAATCCACACTAGATTTGGAGTTCTGCGAGCAGGTGAAAAGAAGGAAAAAATGCACAAGCTCGGATCAATGTTTTGTTTGAGTTGTAATGTGTGATGCATGGAAGGGGAGCGTACTTTAAGTGGGAAGGTGGCAGGCAGTGAGGAAATGTATGACGTGGGAGTAGAAGGATTGTAATAAGTTGGGAAAGAAAGTGGCGCAAAAGGTGAGAGTTGTAGTGTGGGGGCGAGAGGGGGAATTCCTGGGGGAAGAATATATGTTGCATGTGAGAATAAGATGAAGGAGCAGTATTTAGTTTCAAGCGTGGGTCTCTGTTTCGAATGAAGCAATAGATCAAGGATGCCTGGGGAGATTAATGAAACACGTTCAGCCTGTTTTCTAATGTAATTGGTTTAAGGAATAAGCTAAGGAACTTTTGTTAAATTGGTTGTTAATTCTAACGTGGTGCAGGTTGCGAACAGGAACAGAGAACGCATTGACAAAGGGAAAGTCATTGGCCTTGATTGCAAACTAAAACTAATTTGAGTATAGTTAGAGTAATTAATTAGTTTAATTATAATTTAAATCTAGAAACTTTTAGCTATTTAAATTATATTGGGACGTTGCAGGTATCATACAACCGGGTAATTTTGCGTGGAGAATACAGTAGAATATTGGCTTGTGTTGGGTATCAATCAAGCGAGACTTGAAACAAATTGAGTCAGAGTGCTGAGTTTAAATTGGGATTTACACTTTTGGGAAGAAGTCGTGCTTATTGTTTCCAAACCAAGTGTTTTTGAAATAACCAGTGTTGAACTAAAGGGGGAAGTTTGGCCTAATTCCTATATGAACAAAGTAAATAGTCAAACTTCATTTTATGATCAATGTAGTAACTTTATAATTAAACAATTTAATTATAACTTGATCTTATAGATTAAGATAACAACTGCATAAATTTATTGTTAACAATATAGTTGGTATTTAATTAATTTTAATTAAAATTTATTTAGTCTAAGTTAAAAACTTGATTTCGGAAACAAACGGGGTAAACAAGGTTAGGCCAGTTTTCGAAAATCAAAGGGGTCGGTTGTTTAAAATCATTAATACGAAATTAATTTGCTTAATTAGAGTAATTAGGAATTTAAATACAATTTAATTATACTTACTTTGAATATTTATACCTTGTTCATATGTCATTAGAATTGGATGATTCAGGAGATATTAGACTCGTCTTGACGAGATCTTCATTATGGAACAGATGTGGATGCAATTGGAATCAACGGGATTTTCAGTTAAATTAAATGCTGATTTAATTTAACTAAAATGAGCCGATTAAATAATGGAATCAACTCAACGTGAGTTAAACTCACTCAGATCTCCCCACTTATATTTTATATAAGTCAGGTTTTTATTTTCGTGTGTTATGGTTGCTAATGGTTGTCTGTTTGTTAACTATATTTATTCATATATTGGTTAAACCGATGAAATTAAACGGTTGTTTAATTTCAGTGAAACACCAAATCCTTATTTTAACAATTGGCCCCAACTAAGGTAACTTACATTGTTGGTCACATTTATAAATAAATGTGTTTAATTTAATGCATTCTTTGAATTGTTATGGTTGTGAGAAATAAATTGTTTGATATTGAAGTATCGTTATTGGCTGTTATGAAGACCATTATTTATTTGAATTAAATGATCATATTGAGATAACATTTTTTGATACAGGGAAGAACAGGTTGGAGGGATCCAACGTGATTCCTCAAATATATTAATGATATTTATTTTCATATTATCATTATATGAACTGTTCTGATTAGATGATTGATTTAATTATTGGATGTTGACCTAAAATTCAATATTTGCTTTGTTTAAACTAATGGGTAATATTGGTTGAGTAATTGATAGTATATGGCCTACAAATCAATCGTTTTTATAAATATCGATTTACTGTCAAGTAAATCGATGAATAAAGTTATAAATTTTATTTTATTACTAAAGACATATTTTCTATTATTTTGAATAACAGTTTATTAAAAGGAAATTATTATTTATTATTCACATTTTGAGTAATTATTAACTGATTTTATAAACCAAATCCTTATGTTAATAAGAATTACAAGCAAATGAGCAGAAATTAACCAAGCGGTTAAGAATTGAATAACTGTTATTAATAAATAATTAAATGCAATGATTTAAATTAATTATATTATTAACTTATTTAAAGGGGAAATTAAATTGGAATTGGTTAACTAGATAACCGTGTTTTGGGTTGGCTAAGTCAAACGTTTAACTACAGTTGATTATTAAGCTAGTTTGTTTTGAATTAAGCTAATGAATAGTTTAACGAATATTAGTTTTAATTTCAATAAGTTTTTTAAAATTAAAGAAAGAAATTTAGTATTTATTTTAGTTAATTAAGAAGTTAACTACCTCTACTATAGTTAATGATGGAATAAATTATTATTTCAATTAATAATAATTTAAGTATAGTGTAATGAGACCTAATTGAATCGAAAGGGAGTTTATGAATGGGTTTTACATTAAAACTAGAGTCTTTATAACAATGTTATAAAAGGAAATTTAAGCGAATATGATAGTTTATGTTAAATGTGTACTTAATATTTTAAGTGAGAAAAGGGATTTGGGATAAAAAGGGTTTATATTAAACCTGAGTTTTATAAACAAGATTTATAATGGAGATATGAAGTTAAAAAGTTGATATAATTAATAATGAAATTAAGTGAATTGAATGGGATTGAAACGAGATATTCAAAGCGGGAAATGGTTTTAAAACAATAGTTTTGCGGATTTGAATGGAGTGAAGGGAATTAGAAACTGATTGGAGATTAGTTGAGTTGAATGACTTCTTGGGTGTCGGTCTGATATTGGTTTCGGCCTTCGGGGTTGATAATTAGGAAGTTATTCGCTAATCAATTTACGATCAGGGACTAATGAATGTCGAAGTAACAGAAATAAAAGGAATCTTAGAACATAAAATAGTATTTCCAAAGTAACGGAAATAAACAGAGAGTTCAAGAAAATATCATGATATTTTCGAGATTTAAGGAGTTAATGGAATGAGTTTGAATACATTATTAAAAGAGAAAGTGTTAGTTATTGTTCTTGAGGAATGAAACAAAAGAGATTTATGTGAAAATGATAATAAAATAGAAATTGGATACTATTACGGGATATCTTCCTAATTGTGGAAATAAATAGTTTTGAAAATAAATCTTGTATTACATAAGAAAGGAAAAGCTATATTCGTAATATTTAAAGATTGTAGTATTTTAAAATTTAACCATTCGTAATTAAACTAATTAAAAAGGCCAAGTAATGCTGAATACTATGTCGGTAAACTCATTCCATTCACATGATTATTTATTTGATAGTTAGATAACCGACTATCAAATCTGACCTATACGGTTGTTGGTACGGAAAGACTGGGATCAAATTTATATTCGAAAACCATTTCGACCAGCGAATATGTGGAAGAAGTTAATTGAAGATGGAGAAATTGGAGACCGTTGATCTTCATGAGCAGAAGAACTACTTGTCGGATTTCTCTGGTTTAGCGGCCAGAGATATTATGACTTGTGATTCCATCGTAAGTGAAATCTTTGGATTGCAAGGAATATTCGCCACTGATCCATGGGGTGATTCCTTTGTTGGATGTGGTAGGAGGGTGCCTTCAGTTCATCATGTTCCTGGATGACTTGTATGGACAAATGTCTGACTGAGTATTTCCAAAGGGGTCACATATGTTGATTTTTACAAACGTATTTTTGTTAGTGGCGGAGAAGGGCACTTCTCTTAGCTTAACAAACAGATTATTTTTGTGGACGTCAATTAGTGATATCTGGCGGGTTTGACAATGTGGCATTCAAAGTAAATGGTGACCACATGTTCTAAAGGTAAATTATGACCTCAAGCCTTATCAACCAGGAAATGACAAAAATCGGGCAGGCAGCATGGCTATGTGGGTCGCTCCCATTAGGGTGTATAATCACCTATCTATAGAAATTCCATTTCCTTCTTTAATCTATTTCAATGTTGTCCCTTTTATGGGAAACAGTTGCTGATCCCAACCGTTGGTGATATACATTCGATACACTCAAGTGAAATGAGTGGACGGTCATCAATGGGCCGGGTTACAAGATGTTCTTGTTAAACCCAGTGTATTCGCCTTTAGGGATACACTATCATTAGTTGGTTCCATACCTTGTCGTAGTCAGAATCCAATCTCCAATAAGCGCCCGCGGTTTTGATTGTATACTAAACATGTAGAGCGTGAGATGCAAGCGTTCTACTAGATTGATATTTATTTGTAATTAAAGACTAATATAATATCAGAAAAGATATTGATTTCAAAAATGTTTTGGGTTATCGTAAGGTGAAAACCATCTGTGTTTATGTTTGGATTTGGTCTTACGATTTTCCTTTTCTCGAAAAGATTTTGAACTTTAAAATCAAGTTGGATGATTCCCCTTAAAACTTTGCGAGTTTTTCTCACTCCAGTTCAGACTGACCCGGTGTTTGTAATACTCGGGTTATACCAGGTTATATAGGTCCAAGTTATCGGATGTGCAAAGTCTAGAGATGAGTTGGAGGTGTCCAGATGTATGATATCTAGTATTTTTCCGTTGTGTGACTGTATATGAGGACATGTTATTATAACTGTCCAGATGTGATAATGTACTCTGATGATTGTAATTTCTATTTAAAACTATCAATAAAGATTTATTTCTAAATTATATTTTGTTCCACTTCAATGTGAGATTCTGATTCTTTGTGGTGTTGGTTCTTCTTTTTCTTCTTCAGTTCTTACATTTCTTTCTCTCTTATCTCACCGTCTAATTTCTTTCTATAAACGATTTGGTGCTTTTGGTGTTTGGAAGGTCGACATGAGATACAGTAAATGTATTTATTTTGATTTTCGGGGCCGAAAATCCTTGGCTCGTTACAGTGGTATCAAAGCTATTGGTTTAGTAATAACCTTGGCTCTATGGTGTAACTCGATAGAGATAGGGTTAGTAACACCCTACATTGAGTTTGAGTGTATATATATGAGAACGTATTTGTAAATTTTATATGTAAATGTTTTGTATTGTGTTATTTGATCGGTTCAAGTGTTGAGAAGCAGTGAACTGACAATAAACACTGTAATTAATTTATTTAATTATTAAATATCGATTTGGCTACATCGATAACTTGAATTAAATAATATTGAATATTTAATTAATATAAATAATAGAATAATATAATTATTTCTGAAAAAAATCGAAAATAACAGAATTCACAATATTGTGTGAATTAGACAATTCAAAATATATAATTCAGTTTAGAATTGAATTAGAATAACGAATATATTATTCAAACGATAATTGAACGTATAATTTATATTATAATTATAATCGAGCTCGAAATGGTACGGTAGTTCGCTATTTGGCGATTTGAACCTCAACTGAATGTACAGGGTCCTTTTTAAATCGGATTTCTGTGAAACAAGAAATGTTCGGAGCTGGTGAAGTATATTTTTCTACTGGAAGGGAAAAATCAGGATTTCGTCGTGTAGATTTTGATTTATGTCCAACTCAAATTTTCGAAAAGTCGCTATGGAATTCCTTTATAATTAATAACGATATATAAAAAGAATTTCAATATAAATTGAATATTGATTCAACCGAGATTTGAATATCGGGTTTGAAATCCATATAGGATTATTCTGGAGCTGTATGATATTCTATTGTGAATATATACGATAATATTAAATTATTTTTATTTAACTTAATTGTTTTTAAATATAATTATATATTTAAATAGGTTATTTAGAGCTTTGAAAATAGCCAGTTTTGTAAATAACTTCCGTTTTTGACGAAACTAATTTTATTGGATCCGTAATATTAAATTACTGTTAGATTCCAAGTTTCGTGATTTTTAGAGTCAGTATGTGGCCGTACGGATTTTTAATGTGAAACACAATCTGTATTTCAACGGTTAAAAATACGCTGTTTGAGCAAACGGAGTTGGAATTCGACGAAACCAGTTTCCTTGGGTCCATAATGTCGAACTGTAGCTGCATGTCCAATATCGTGATTTTTGGATGTCAGGTGTGATTACAGAAATTTTAAAGGATAAATACACATAGCGGTTGATTAAAATTCAATATAATATTCGAATAAAAATATATTTAAACTACCTATAAATACTAACTCTTATTTCTCTAAACCTAGACTTTTCATCCTGTAGTCAAAACTTTAAGCCGCCAGTTCTTTTCTCTGAAAACCCAATATCGTACTACTCAAAACTCAAAAGAAAATTTAAGGAATTTCTAAAACTCACGAGAGGTATCTAGTTGAAATTGTTGGAGAGAGAGCTTCAAGCTTGCAGGGGTTTTAACCGACTCGGTGGTCTTGTTTTTGAAAGTCGAACCACAACAGGAAGCTAGGGTTCCAGTTCTGGTGAGAAGCAGGCATTGATTCGCGAAGCTGAGTTCGTATTCGTGTTCAGGCTGGAGAATTGAAGAAGTTGTGATCTTTTGGGGGTGTTTTGAAGCCAAAAAGCGTCGCGACCTGCACTATGTTGATGAGTGAGAAGCTGGTAGTCGCATTCTTCAAGTGAGGTGCGGTTCGATCAAAAGTTGTATGGAGTGCTAGAGTTTTTAAAGAGAAGAGTTTTGCTTATTTTTGTGGAATTTTAAATGAAGTAAGGTTGGATATTTAGGTGGAGGAATTATAAAAAATGGTGGTTGATGCTTCCTGGAATTGCAGCTTGTAACGTCCCGCATTTTTATCGGTTTGAATTTGAATATTTAAATCAGTTTAAATATTGAATTCGTAATATAAGTAGATTTATATATTAATTAAAACGAAGTTGAACGTATATAAATATATATTTAATATAATCGAGCTCATAACGACGCTGCAGTTCGTAATTTAACGTTCTGAACTTCAACGGAGTATACAGGATCCATTATTAGTCGGATTTCTTCGAAACAAGAAACGTTAGAATCTGTTGAACAGTATCTTCCTAATGAAAGTGAAAAACCAAGTATTATAAATGGGAAGTTATATCCAAATTAAATATGCAAAAAAGCAGCGACATATTCGTTTTTGGCCATAACGGTTTATTTGAAATAACTACACACCGGATTCGAATTTGGACAAGATTCTTTTGAGACGTAGTGTTAATTTAATTTTTAGAATTTTACTGTAATTTTTAATTAATTAAATACGCAACTTTTTATTTGGAGTATTTTGCACCCTATATCAATATTTCGTGGTTTCACAATATAAGTTAAACTACCGGTATTATTATATTTTTGGTACCGTGGCGCCACGCTGAACACGATGGTATTTTTATCTCTGTCTGTAGCAGTCAGTAAATGAACGAAATTTTATACCGTCGTTACCGCATACACCTCAACAAATAATCTATGGACATTAATGACTTACATGTTAAAAACAATAAAAATATGTGAGGATTAGTATTTCAACTGACTGGTTTCAACCTTACGAAAGGTGTTCCCATATAGAATGGTTCGCGTCCTATACTCCTCCATAAGTTAACCAAACATCAATGAACGAGAAGCTTACAAAAGCAATACAAACATCAATACAGCAAATCAATCTCATGCTGTCTCTAGTGATACACTTTCTGTATCAAGATCATCATCTTGCGAAAAATTAACCAAGGTACTTCTCATTGAAGTGTTCAACTGTCCAAGCTTTATTTATAAATTAATAAAATAAAATGCATATAATGTAACAGTTCAGTACGACAGTTGGCATGTATCTTCGATTCAAAACTGTGCAATAGTATAACAGGAAGGATCCTTTACATGTAAACATAATCCTCCTATATCCTATATAGCCTGAACTTGCAAGCTAGGGTGGCCGCACATGCATTTCACAGTTTCCAAGCAGGAAATTAAATCACCCACATGTTGTCTGCGAATATACACACATGTTGTCTGCGAATATACAGTGTCCCATATGTTAAGTTCAATACAAACCTATGCTTTTAAAATCTTCATACTGAACAGAGAAAAACTTTACACCACAAGTTGTCTCATCAAAATTTAATGAGGTACAGTAGTGTGCCGACCACGTCAAACTCCTTGCCGACAAAGTAAAACATACATTGAAAATAAAACCTACCCTAAAGTCCTATTCCTTGCATGCCAAGGAGTTCACCGTATAAATACATGAGGCTATGTTCTCCTCTTCGGAAAGGCTGAACTACTGAGTGGCAAACGAAAAGGGAGAAAATAAATTAAAGCAAATAAATTCCTCCACTTAAAGCCTATACATAAGGGCAAGCTTTCCTCATTTCTTCCAACGGCGAGAACAGACCCAGCCTCAACATTTCCCTACTTCCAATATCATATTCGGAAAAAAAAAGTAAATAAACAAGAAAGAAACGAGAGTTCTGGAAAGGAGCTTATGGAGGAGTTCCCTGCTTTCTTCTTTCGGTCTTCACAGCTGAAATCGCGATCAACTTGGAGGGTGCTTCACTGGAGCGTGACGTTTTGATGAATGGAGATGGGAAGCCTAATAGCGGTGAGTACACAGTAGAAAGAGGGAGAGCACACGTGGTGCATCATGGCATAGGAAAGTTGGTGAGAACTGTGTATGGGGTTTGGCAAACGTAAACAATGTGAAGGGGTTACGTTCTGGTTTGAACACAAAGAGTAGGGAAAACGTTGGGCATAAGGTGTTCATGCGGTTTGCCTGGAGCGTAAAAACATAGTGAAGCAAGGCGCAAAACCTTTTTCTGAGTTCGGTGATGGTTGTAAGCGGGGAGGTACTGGAGCATACCAGTTAGTGAAGACGCTAGTGTGTACACGGGATGGCTTTGGAGTTTATAAGGTTGCATGCTGGTGGCGGAGAGAAAGATGTGGTGTCAGTGGTGAGCAAGGTGGACGGTGTACAGTGGGGGAACTGACGCGTTTGGGAAGAAGAGGACAACATTTAAAACGAGGTGGAGTGCCAAAGGGTGGACGTGGATGTAAAGAGGGAAATGGGCCAGTTCAAGAAGGAAATGCGAGCCCACTTATAAATAAAAAGGGAAGATAAAAAGTTATTAAAAATATTGTCATCGACCGAGTGTGGATCTGAAGCCTGAAGGTATGAAGGAAACCGAGTGGATTGAAACTGGTTCGGAACCAATGGAAGCTCGTCGAAAATCATAACGTCTGATCCAGTGTACCGACGCAAATCGTTATTTAACGGTTAACGCGCAAAGGTGAGTAAATTCACTAACTCTGTTTTATTTAAAATATTTTAATTATATTTTAAATAATGGTTGAATGCCGTGTGATGCTTGATTAGGTAATTTACAGTTAAATTGGTTGAATATTATATATCGTTGCATATGTACACATCACCGGTTGGATACTTATTCCACCGATTATAATATTCCCTAGCATGCAAACAGTGATAATTGTTTGACTAACATCGGTGGATGAGGAAACCGGTTGGAGGAATTCAACCGGATTTCTAAATATTTATATGTACTGGTTGTGCACTGTTTGAACCGTGTCGAATGAAAATTTTAACATTTGTTTTGATTTAATAAATAAATGATATCGATTTAGAAACGGTCGACCCTAAACACATCGTTTTGTAAGAAGTTGATTGGCCGTCAGACAAATCAACAAAGTCGATTATAAAAATTAGATTTTTATAATTAAAGCGAGGCTTTAAACTGTAATAGAAATGCTATTATAAACTGGTATTTTAGAGTTCATTTTATAAAGTAAAATATTAGTTAATTATTTTTAATTAAATAATTGTTTCTTAAGCGGGCCTCATTTAAAATGTTATTGAATAAGAGATGTCAAGATTTTTGTAACGAAAAGAAATGTCAAGATTTTTGTTACGGAAAGAGATGTCAAGATTTTTGTAATGGAAAAGGATGTCAAGATTAGTATAAAAGAATATGACAGCGTATCGATAGTCTGTGAACTATAACGATAAATTAGCGATGTTGACCAAACCTAAGCGTGATTGTATGATGGTTAGTTAGACATTAGAATGGATGTTTGTTTTTACTTCGATAGTTAAATAACCGACTATCGAAGTGTTTTGACCATCGTTGTCAATACGGAGAGACCGGTTGGATATATTATCCGAAACCACTCTGTATAGGCATAAGCGTTGCGAATTCGATTATGCTGAAGACAATTGAAGACGGAGTGAAATGCAAGGGTCGTCCTGTTTCAGAATGGTGCTTTCTGTTTGTCCAGTCCCAGGACAACTTGTATGGGCGAATGTCTGACAGAGTATTCCTAACGGTCACATAAGATGATCTTTTCAAGGTATTACGTCTGGTAGCGGAGAAATTCGTTTCTCTTGGCTTTTATACCCGTAATATTTTGGGAAGATCAACTAGTGATTTGACGGGTTTGACAATGTGGCATTCAAAGTGTATGGTGGCCAGATGTTCTAAAAGGTAGGCGTAGCCTCAAGCTTCACAACCGGGAAATGACAAAAATCGGGCAGGCAGCATGGCTATGTGGGTCGCTCCCATTAGGGTGTATAATCACCTATCTAGAGAAATTCCTTTTGTTTCTTAATCTATCGATTCTGCCCATTCGGGAACGGTGGTTTGAGTCCAACCGTTGGTGATATACATTCGATACACTCAAGCGAAATGAGTGGTCGGTCATGTGTGGGCCGGGTTGCAAGACGTTCTTGTTGAACCCAGGTGTATTCGCCTCTAGAGATACATCATCGGAAGGTGGTCCCATACCTTGTCATAGTTGGAATCCAATCTCCAATAAGCGCCCTGCGGTTTTTTATTTTATATTATATATGTAGAGCGTGAGATGCAAGCGTTCTGCTATTTGGTTATTTACTTGATTAGACATTATTATAATATCACTGGATTTTGATATCAAAATATTTTGGGTTATAGTAAGGTAAAAACCGTCCGTGTTTATGTGTGGGCTGGTCTTACTATTATCCTTTTTGTTTCAAAAAGGATTTTCAAAGTTAAGCCATATGGTTGGAGTTTACTCACACCAGTCCCATGACTGACCCAGAGTTTATTTTTGTTTGTTTTTCTCTAAACTCTTGGGTGCTCAAATTTGTACGGGCAGTCAAGTGTTTCAGGCTTTTACAGATACTCTTGGAAGGGCTGGAAGCAGAAGGCTTCACCGCTAGTATTTAGAGATTATTTCCGCTGTGATATGATGTATTGTACTCTGATAAATGGTATGTATATACAATACAGTTTTGTATTTCAAAGTTATGTTATATAACATATTTTATTCGTTCCGCTGTGAGATTCGTGTTTACTCTGATTCTGCTCAGTATGTTCTTCTTCTCCTTCTTCTTCTATTCTATTAGTTCTATCTTTTCTATCTCACCCTCTAATTTCTTTCTATTAATGATCCGGTATTTTCGATGTCTGAAAAGTCGACGCTGGGTTTGTGTCGATTTTCGGAGTCGAAAACCCCGGGTCGTTACAGTTGGTATCAGAGCTGAAGGTTATATGATTACCTTGGCTCTGTGGCGTAACTCAGTAGAGATGGAGTTAGTAATACTCCAGATTGAGTTTGAGTGTATATATACGAGTGAACGTATTTGTAAATTTATATAAAAACTGTTTTATATTGTGTTGATTTATCTGGTGAGTGGTAGATAAATTCCAGATCGACGCGTTTAGCTGACGAGGTCGATAGGGATTTATAAACGCTTGGATAAAGAATTTCGACATAGTATTGCTTTAAAAGAGGGTAAATGAAATAATTTTACCCAAAATATATTTTGATATAAAGTATATATATTTGAATTATTATGATATATTGGTTGTGTTTATAATCGAATAAGATTATGATTGAGATGGTTATATGAAGAACCAATCAGAATTCATATTCGATCAGATGAAATAAATCTGAAGATTAAAACAGAATTGGAAATAAAATTCTAGAAAATTGGAAAGCATTTGTAAATGAATTTTGAATTACATAAGAAATTTCAAGATCCTGGGTGATTTGGAAGTGTTTTTCAAATATTGTAGAAGGTAATTTGAAGTGATTTCGAAAAGTAATATAGTATTGAACTCACTTTGATCACTGGGAAATAAATTCTGATGATGACGGCCGCATTATCAGTGTTCATTTTCGAGTCTCTAAGTGACGGATTACTACCAAAGATTTTGTTTTGAAATAAGTTGTTCGGAAATTCAAATGTTTTGAATTGCTAGGTTATGAATATATATATGATTTCAAACTAATTTGAAATAAAACCTCAGGAATTTGAATTCTGAAATTTAAAATTTATGAAGTAAATAAATAGAAAATTTAACAAAGTCAAATAAAATTGAAGTTGAATTGAAACCAAGTAAGTGGAAATCATAGAATTAACCTTGGTGAAAGTAAGCGAATTTGTGAAACAAGCTATCAGATTGGATTAGAGATAATCTTAGATGGAATTTGGTTGTTGAGCAAGAATTTGGAGTTGAGATTGGAATTTGAATTGGAGTTTGAACGGGAATTTGGCTTCAGTACTAGATAATGATTGGTTGTGGATAAAAGATTTGACGTAAAGATTGAGTTATGGGGATGTAAATTATGGAATTTCAACCAAGCAGGTTGTAAGGAGTTAGAATTACAGTATCTTCACTTCTTAGCAATTTCGAGGACGAAATTATTTTAAGGGAGAAGGAATGTAACGTCCCGCATTTTTATCGGTTTGAATTTGAATATTTAAATCAGTTTAAATATTGAATTCGTAATATAAGTAGATTTATATATTAATTAAAACGAAGTTGAACGTATATAAATATATATTTAATATAATCGAGCTCATAACGACGCTGCAGTTCGTAGTTTAACGTTCTGAACTTCAACGGAGTATACAGGATCCATTATTAGTCGGATTTCTTCGAAACAAGAAACGTTAGAATCTGTTGAACGGTATCTTCCTAATGAAAGTGAAAAACCAAGATTTCGTATTATAAATGGGAAGTTATATCCAAATTAAATATGCAGAAAAGCAGCGACATATTCGTTTTTGACCATAACGGTTTATTTGAAATAACTACACACCGGATTCGAATTTGGACAAGATTCTTTTGAGACGTAGTGTTAATTTAATTTTTAGAATTTTACTGTAATTTTTAATTAATTAAATACGCAACTTTTTATTTGGAGTATTTTGCACCCTATATCAATATTTCGTGGTTTCACAATATAAGTTAAACTACCGGTATTATTATATTTTTGGTACCGTGGCGCCACGCTGAACACGATGGTATTTTTATCTCTGTCTGTAGCAGTCAGTAAATGAACGAAATTTTATACCGTCGTTACCGCATACACCTCAACAAATAATCTATGGACATTAATGACTTACATGTTAAAAACAATAAAAATATGTGAGGATTAGTATTTCAACTGACTGGTTTCAACCTTACGAAAGGTGTTCCCATATAGAATGGTTCGCGTCATATACTCCTCCATAAGTTAACCAAACATCAATGAACTAGAAGCTTACAAAAGCAATACAAACATCAATACAGCAAATCAATCTCATGCTGTCTCTAGTGATACACTTTCTGTATCAAGATCATCATCTTGCGAAAAATTAACCAAGGTACTTCTCATTGAAGTGTTCAACTGTCCAAGCTTTATTTATAAATTAATAAAATAAAATGCATATAATGTAACAGTTCAGTACGACAGTTGGCATGTATCTTCGATTCAAAACTGTGCAATAGTATAACAGGAAGGATCCTTTACATGTAAACATAATCCTCCTATATCCTATAGCCTGAACTTGCAAGCTAGGGTGGCCGCACATGCATTTCACAGTTTCCAAGCAGGAAATTAAATCACCCACATGTTGTCTGCGAATATACACACATGTTGTCTGCGAATATACAGTGTCCCATATGTTAAGTTCAATACAAACCTATGCTTTTAAAATCTTCATACTGAACAGAGAAAAACTTTACACCACAAGTTGTCTCATCAAAATTTAATGAGGTACAGTAGTGTGCCGACCACGTCAAACTCCTTGCCGACAAAGTAAAACATACATTGAAAATAAAACCTACCCTAAAGTCCTATTCCTTACATGCCAAGGAGTTCACCGTATAAATACATGAGGCTATGTTCTCCTCTTCGGAAAGGCTGAACTACTGAGTGGCAAACGAAAAGGGAGAAAATAAATTAAAGCAAATAAATTCCTCCACTTAAAGCCTATATATAAGGGCAAGCTTTCCTCATTTCTTCCAACGGCGAGAACAGACCCAGCCTCAACATTTCCCTACTTCCAATATCATATTCGGAAAAAAAAAAGTAAATAAACAAGAAAGAAACGAGAGTTCTGGAAAGGAGCTTATGGAGGAGTTCCCTGCTTTCTTCTTTCGGTCTTCACAGCTGAAATCGCGATCAACTTGGAGGGTGCTTCACTGGAGCGTGACGTTTTGATGAATGGAGATGGGAAGCCTAATAGCGGTGAGTACACAGTAGAAAGAGGGAGAGCACACGTGGTGCATCATGGCATAGGAAAGTTGGTGAGAACTGTGTATGGGGTTTGGCAAACGTAAACAAAGTGAAGGGGTTACGTTCTGGTTTGAACACAAAGAGTAGGGAAAACGTTGGGCATAAGGTGTTCATGCGGTTTGCCTGGAGCGTAAAAACATAGTGAAGCAAGGCGCAAAACCTTTTTCTGAGTTCGGTGATGGTTGTAAGCGGGGAGGTACTGGAGCATACCAGTTAGTGAAGACGCTAGTGTGTACACGGGATGGCTTTGGAGTTTATAAGGTTGCATGCTGGTGGCGGAGAGAAAGATGTGGTGTCAGTGGTGAGCAAGGTGGACGGTGTACAGTGGGGGAACTGACGCGTTTGGGAAGAAGAGGACAACATTTAAAACGAGGTGGAGTGCCAAAGGGTGGACGTGGATGTAAAGAGGGAAATGGGCCAGTTCAAGAAGGAAATGCGAGCCCACTTATAAATAAAAAGGGAAGATAAAAAGTTATTAAAAATATTGTCATCGACCGAGTGTGGATCTGAAGCCTGAAGGTATGAAGGAAACCGAGTGGATTGAAACTGGTTCGGAACCAATGGAAGCTCGTCGAAAATCATAACGTCTGATCCAGTGTACCGACGCAAATCATTATTTAACGGTTAACGCGCAAAGGTGAGTAAATTCACTAACTCTGTTTTATTTAAAATATTTTAATTATATTTTAAATAATGGTTGAATGCCGTGTGATGCTTGATTAGGTAATTTACAGTTAAATTGGTTGAGTATTATATACCGTTGCATATGTACACATCACCGGTTGGATACTTATTCCACCGATTATAATATTTCCTAGCATGCAAACAGTGATAATTGTTTGACTAACATCTGTGGATGAGGAAACCGGTTGGAGGAATTCAACCGGATTTCTAAATATTTATATGTACTGGTTGTGCACTGTTTGAACCGTGTCGAATGAAAATTTTAATATTTGTTTTGATTTAATAAATAAATGATATCGATTTAGAAACGGTCGACCCTAAACACATCGTTTTGTAAGAAGTTGATTGGCCGTCAGACAAATCAACAAAGTCGATTATAAAAATTAGATTTTTATAATTAAAGCGAGGCTTTAAACTGTAATAGAAATGCTATTATAAACTGGTATTTTAGAGTTCATTTTATAAAGTAAAATATTAGTTAATTATTTTTAATTAAATAATTGTTTCTTAAGCGGGCCTCATTTAAAATGTTATTGAATAAGAGATGTCAAGATTTTTGTAACGAAAAGAAATGTCAAGATTTTTGTAACGGAAAGAGATGTCAAGATTTTTGTAATGGAAAAGGATGTCAAGATTAGTATAAAAGAATATGACAGCGTATCGATAGTCTGTGAACTATAACGATAAATTAGCGATGTTGACCAAACTTAAGCGTGATTGTATGATGGTTAGTTAGACATTAGAATGGATGTTTGTTTTTACTTCGATAGTTAAATAACCGACTATCGAAGTGTTTTGACCATCGTTGTCAATACGGAGAGACCGGTTGGATATATTATCTGAAACCACTCTGTATAGGCATAAGCGTTGCGAATTCGATTATGCTGAAGACAATTGAAGACGGAGTGAAATGCAAGGGTCGTCCTGTTTCAGAATGGTGCTTTCTGTTTGTCCAGTCCCAGGACAACTTGTATGGGCGAATGTCTGACAGAGTATTCCTAACGGTCACATAAGACGATCTTTTCAAGGTATTACATCTGGTAGCGGAGAAATTCGTTTCTCTTGGCTTTTATACCCGTAATATTTTGGGAAGATCAACTAGTGATTTGACGGGTTTGACAATGTGGCATTCAAAGTGTATGGTGGCCAGATGTTCTAAAAGGTAGGCGTAGCCTCAAGCTTCACAACCGGGAAATGACAAAAATCGGGCAGGCAGCATGGCTATGTGGGTCGCTCCCATTAGGGTGTATAATCACCTATCTAGAGAAATTCCTTTTGTTTCTTAATCTATCGATTCTGCCCATTCGGGAATGGTGGTTTGAGTCCAACCGTTGGTGATATACATTCGATACACTCAAGCGAAATGAGTGGTCGGTCATGTGTGGGCTGGGTTGCAAGACGTTCTTGTTGAACCCAGGTGTATTCGCCTCTAGAGATACATCATCGGAAGGTGGTCCCATACCTTGTCATAGTTGGAATCCAATCTCCAATAAGCTCCCTGCGGTTTTTTATTTTATATTATATATGTAGAGCGTGAGATGCAAGCGCTCTGCTATTTGGTTATTTACTTGATTAGACATTATTATAATATCACTGGATTTTGATATCAAAATATTTTGGGTTATAGTAAGGTAAAAACCGTCCGTGTTTATGTGTGGGCTGGTCTTACTATTATCCTTTTTGTTTCAAAAAGGATTTTCAAAGTTAAGCCATATGGTTGGAGTTTACTCACACCAGTCCCATGACTGACCCAGAGTTTATTTTTGTTTGTTTTTCCCTAAATTCTTGGGTGCTCAAATTTGTACGGGCAGTCAAGTGTTTCAGGCTTTTACAGATACTCTTGGAAGGGCTGGAAGCAGAAGGCTTCACCGCTAGTATTTAGAGATTATTTCCGCTGTGATATGATGTATTGTACTCTGATAAATGGTATGTATATACAATACAGTTTTGTATTTCAAAGTTATGTTATATAACATATTTTATTCGTTCCGCTGTGAGATTCGTGTTTACTCTGATTCTGCTCAGTATGTTCTTCTTCTCCTTCTTCTTCTATTCTATTAGTTATATCTTTTCTATCTCACCCTCTAATTTCTTTCTATTAATGATCCGGTATTTTCGATGTCTGAACAGTCGACGCTGGGTTTGTGTCGATTTTCGGAGTCGAAAACCCCGGGTCGTTACACAGCTGGTATCAGGAAGGAAGAAGGATTAACGCGATTACGGGTTTTGCAAGGATTTTGGGCTGAGAATTTTAAGTGAGGCCCAGTTTATTTGAGTAAAATTTAGTTTAAATTAAATATAATTTGCGTATAAACTTGTGTAAGTCATATCTTATTCATACGTGATCAGAACTGGATGAAACAAGATCCGTTAGGATCGTATGGACGACGCCTACACAATGGAACTGACAGGGACTGAAATGGAGCTTGTTACAATTTATAGCAAAATAAATTATCCGTCTGAATCAAGCGATGGTTACCGTTATTAACGATGATCGTCCAATGTGAGTAAAACTCACTAACTCTTCTCAGTTCTATTTTTAGAACGTATTTTTATAACTGATAAATGATGGTTGTTTACTGTTTGTTGGCTGTTTGGTTGAACTGCTTGTTAATTGGTTAAAAATATTGATAACGATATAGATATAAATCGTTAATCGAATATTAATTCTGTTTATCATAATATTTCATATTCGTGTTATTCATGTGATTAAATCTGTGGATGCAAGGAAACTGGTCGGAGGAATCCAACTAGATTCCTCAACTTTTATTTTACTCTTTTTCATATATGGTGAAATATGATGTGATTTATAATCTGTTGTTGATTATGTGTGTTTGATCATTTTTATTTGGTACTTTTAAATACCAAAGGAAATACTGGAGTATGAAAAGGGAAATTTCAAACTATTATTTGAAATAAAATATTTATATAAAATCAAAGGATTTTATATAAAAAGGAAATTTTCAAAGTGTATATTGAAATAAAAATATTCGTATAGAATCAAAGTATTTTATAATGAAATGTATGAAGTGAATATGGGATTTTGGAATTTTATAAAATCAAAGGGACTTATTACAAGGAGATATTTGAAATTTAAATAAAATACTTATGTATGAAGTTAACAACAGTTATATGGAAGTTTGAAAGACCGATTTGGTTAAAATACTAAATGGAAGTAATAAGAAGTAAATAAAGAGCTTTATGGAGTGAGTATAATATTTAGGAAAACAAATAAAATTGAAAGGAAATATTTCGAAAATCAAATTGGATTATAAAAGAAATTATTTAGGGAAATAAATAGAATTATAAAAGAGAATTGAGAAGATATAAAAGAACAACGAGGAGATGGTTTCAAAATAGATTTTAAATAGAAACCTGTTTTAACAGATAAATTGAGCAAATAAATTTATAAACGATGTTTATAAATTAAAAAGGATATTTATCTTTTGATAAATAAAATATATAAGTCTAAATTTATATAGAGAAGTAGAAATCGGTTTTAAGACTGATATTTTTATAGGATGTGAACTCAGCATTTATAAAGGGAAGTATAAATGAGATTTAAGTGTTAGAAATAAAAAAGGAGATTTCGTATAAATAAATAAAAGTATAAATAGAAGTTGGAAAATTGGGTATTGTTTTGAAATATGAAATCAAACTAAAGAGATTGTATAAAAGGAATATTTTTCACATTTGGTGTGAATGATGGAATTGAGAAAATATTTTGCAAATAAACACATTTATAAAGGAAAGTGGATTTTTGAAATAAAAATTAAACAGTAATGGAATTTCAAATGCTTAGAGATAGATAACTTGTTGAATAATGAAAACAAGTGTTGTGATTTATAAACAATGTTTATAAATGGACTAAAATATAATTATCAGTGGATAAATGAGATTGCAAATTTAATAGTGAATTTGGAAAATGGGAAATTTGGAGTTGTTTTTAAAAGGAACGATGAAATCTATTCCGATATTCGAAATGTAAAGAGGATTAAATAAAACCCATAAAGATTTGTAATTTAGAATTCAACTGAGCCAGATGTTTTTAAAAATAATTATTTGAAGAAATTATATATATTGAATAAATTAGGATTTAACAAGATAATTAGTATTCGGTTGGAAACCGATATTTGATAATCGAATATAAGTTATTCGAAGAGGATTAATCGAATATAATTTATTCGGAAGAGGATTTATCAAATACAAGTTATTTGAGAGAGATTATCGAATATAAGTTATTCGAGAGGGATTATGGAATATAAGTCATTCGAAGAAGAGAGTTAATCGAATATAAGCTATTCGAGAGGAAGAGCTATCGAATATAGTTTATTAGAAAGAGAGATTATCGAATATAGTTATTCGAAGAGAGAGAATCGAATATGGTTATTCAAAAGGGAGTTATCGAATAGAGATTATTCGAGAGAGAGAATTATAAGTTGAAATTCGATTATATCGAAATAGGGAAACTACTATTTACTTTTCGTTTTTAAATCAAGATATATTTATTTATTTATTTATAAATTAGTTGTTTGTTTGTTTTATCAAATTAAGAAATAGAAGTTATATTTAAGTTATTATATTTCGAAGGTATGGGATTATAACATTATTGTTATAATCCAAATGATTTCTGTAAAAGAAGTGGATTCGTAAATAGAATCTGAGGGTTATGTAAGGAAGTTATTAAGGATTTAAAAGTGAGCTTTGTCTATTTCGAGGTTAGAATTGTTGTTCAGTTAAGGTCCGAGAGGTAGTTATACCCCAACTTGATTGTCTTCAGTTTTAACTAAGGAATGGTTAAGGTTCGATGATGAAGGTTGGTTAAGTGAATCTAGTTAATGAGTGTAATGGTTCAAGTTCGCATAGCGACGTTATATTTAAACACCTGTTTAAACCAAATAAAAGTGTTTTGGAAATGTTTTCCAAATAAGAATCAGAAATGTTTTCTAACATAGAAAATATGGAATGGGAACAAATGTGGAGATGTTTTCAAATGATTAATAAAGTACATTTCCTAAATTTAGAAAATAAGAATTTATAAATATATAGAAATGGGAAATGAATAAATTAATGATAAATTAAATTAAAGGAGATCAATGTTGATTAATGATTGATCGATCGAATTTCTATCTGGAAATAAGATCGTTGGTTGTACACTTATTTTTCTTTGATAGTTAAATCACCGACTATCAAAGTTTTTGACCATTTTTCCGTCGTCAATACGGAGAGATCGGGATCAGATTCATTATCTGAAAACCACTCTGTATGGACGTTAGCGTTGCGATCAAATATGATGAAGATTATTGAAGACAGAGTTATGCAAGGGCTATCCTGTTAACAAATAGTGCCTTCGGTTTGTCTAGTCCCAGAACAACATGAATGGACGAATGTCTGACAAAGTATATCTAATGGATCGCTTAAGTTGATCTTTTCAAACGTACTTACATTTGGTGGCAGAGGAATTCGTTTCTCTTAGCTTTATACCCGTGGTATTTTTGGGGAAATCAATTTGTGATTTGGCAGGTATGACGATGTGGCTTTCAAAGTAAATGGTGGTTAGGTGTTCCAAAAGATATGTTATGGCCTCAATCCTTATCAACCGGGAAATGACAGAAATCGGGCAGGCAGCATGGCTATGTGTGTTGCTCCCATTAGGGTGTATATCACCTATCTAGAGAAAATCCATTTCATTCTTTTATCTATTTTCGATGCTGTCCCTTTTTGGGAAACGGTGGGTAGCTCCAACCGTTGGCGATATACATTCGATACACTCAAGCGAAATGAGTGATCGGTCATGTGTGGGCCGGGTTGCAAGACGTTCTTGTTGAACCCAGTATATTCACCTCTAGAGATACACTATCGACAGGTGGTCCCATACCTTGTCATAGTCGGAATCCAATCTACAATAAGCATCCGTGATTTTGTTTGTATACTATATATGTGGGACGTGAGATGCAAGCGTTCTGCTAGATTGTTAATTACTTGTGATTAGACACTATTATAATATTAGAAAAGTATTTATTTTTAAAGTATTTTGGGTTATCGTAAAGTTAAAAACCGTCCGTGTTTGTGTGTGGATCAGTCTTACGGTTACCTTTTCTTTTGAAAAGGATTTTGAAAAGTTAAACCAAATGATTTGAGTTTACTCACACCAGTCCCATGACTGACCCAGAATTTATTTTATTTTGTTTTCCCTAAACTCTTGGGTGCCCAAATTTGTACGGGCAGTCAAGTAGTTCAGGTCTTTACAGATGTACTTGGAGGAGCTTTAAGCAAGAGGCTTCAGGATTATATAGTTATTATTATTTCCGTTGTGTGTAAGTGTTGTACTCTGAAAGGGTTATTGTATATACATACTGTTAGATTGCAAAGTTATGTTATATATTATATTTATTCATTCCGCTGTGAGATTCGTATTACTCTGATGTTGTATGTTCTTCTTCTTCTTATATTCTAAGTTTCTTTCTTATCTATTCTCATCCTCTAACTTCTTTCTATAAATGATCAGGTATTTCCGATGTCTGAATAGTCAACATGGTAGTTTGTGTTGAATTTTGGAGTCGAAAATTCCTTTTCATTACAGTGGTATCAGAGCTGAAGGTTAAGTGATTACCTTGGCTCTGTGGCGTGACTCAATAGAGATGGGGTTAGTAATGCCCTAGATTGAGTTGAGTGTATATATACGAGTGAACGTATTTGTAGATTTTATTAAAAAAAATTATATTGTGGAGATTTATTGTTTGAGTTGTTTATAAGT
Organism: Allium sativum; assembly: GCA_030737875.1. Classification (NCBI taxonomy): domain Eukaryota; kingdom Viridiplantae; phylum Streptophyta; class Magnoliopsida; order Asparagales; family Amaryllidaceae; genus Allium; species Allium sativum. Next base: position 860,506,511 of record CM060922.1, read on the forward strand.
TCTGATCGATCAGTTTGATCCACTGTATCGATAGGAGTTTCTAAACGCTTGAATACTATAAACCAACACAGTATGTTTTGAAAAAGGGTAAATGAAATAATTTTACCCAAATTATATATTGATATGAACAAAATATTAATATTTAAAGTATTATAGTATATTGGATATGTTGGTTGTTATACAAATCGAATAAAGCTTAAAGTTGAGTTGGTTATGTAAATATAACCAATTAGAATTCATATAAGTGTAATATATGGAATCAGATGAATTAAATCTGCATTTAAAATCATAATTGGAATTAAAATTCCTAAATGTTGAAAGAGTGTTTGTAAGTGGATTTGGATTAAGTAGATGAGAATTTTAAAATCCTGGGAGATTTTAAATTATTTTCCAAACATTATAAAGATATTTTGAAATAATTTCAAAATGGTAATGATTAAGAAATGGTTTTGAAAAGTGATATAGTATTAAACTCACTTCGACAGCTGGGAAATAACTCTGATGATGCTGGCCACATCATCAGTGTTCATTTTCGAGTTGTAAGTGACGGATTACTGCCAAACATTTTGTGTTGAATTGTTTTGAGAAAACAAGTTGTTTTGAATCCCGAAAAGGAATATTTGATTTTTGAAAGGGCTAAACTGTTTAAAAACTCCCAGGAGGGATTGTTTGAACAAAAACAGATTTAAACAGAAATTTGTGAAAGCAAGCTGGAATTGAATTGAAACCAATTAACTGGAAATTGAATTGGAATATAATATATTAAGTAGAATCAGATTTTGAATTGTGAGATAGGAATCTGGAATGGTATTGGATTGATGAGTTTGGAGTTGGAATCAAGAATGGAACTTTGATTTGAAATGAAATTTGGCTTGGATACGTGAATGATTTGGTTTTGAGGATAAAATTGGAATTTTGTTTGGGAATACATTTGTATATGCTGGCAGGGTAGCAGAGTGAAAGGATATAATGATATGCCCAACATAAAGGTACATGTTTAAATTTTCGTATGAGGTTTTATGTGCCGAATAGGCAAGCTGCTTGGCTTTTTTGATTTTCTTTTTGAAAGGAAAGGGCCATGAGAGGCGAGTTGATGTTTGAACTATTGACCGGTACAAAAGAGGTGTTGGCGAATTTTTTTTCGAAAATTTCGGGTGTTAGAAAATTTTCAGGATTTTTGAAAATTTTCGTTAGTGGGAATAAATAAATATTTTAATTGGAATTAAATGGGTTCAGTTGAAACTGGAGTTAAAAGTAAACATATAAATTTTAACCTAGTTGATAGGGTTCATTTTCTACCTTAGCAATTTCGAGGACGAAATTATTTTAAGGGGGAAAGAATGTAACGTCCCGTATTTTTAACGGCTGAATAATTAATTTATTTAATTATTAAATATCGATTTGGCGACATCGATAACTTGAATTAAATAATATTGAATATTTAATTAATATAAATAATTGAATAATATAATTATTTCTGAAATAATCGGAAATAACAGAATTCACAATATTGTGTGAATTGGACAATTCAAAATATATAATTCAGTTTAGAATTGAATTAGAATAACGAATATATTATTCAAACGACAGTTGAAGGTATAATTTATATTATAATTATAATCGAGCTCGAAATGCCACGGTAGTTCGCTATTTGGCAATTTGAACTTCAACTGAATATACAGGGTCCGTTTTAAATTAGATTTCTATGAAATAAGAAACGTTTGGAGATGGTGAAGTATATTTTTCTAATGGAAGAGAAAAATCAGGATTTCGTCATATAGATTTCGATTTATGTCCGAATCAAATTTTCGAAAAGTCGCTATGGAATTCCTTTATAATTTATAACGATATATAAAAGGAATTTCAATATAAATTGAATATCAATTCAACCGGGATTTGAATATCGGGTTAGAAATCCATATTGGATTATTCTGGAACTGTATGATATTCTAGTGTGAATATATACAATTATATTAAATTATTTTTATTTAATTTAATTTCTTTTAAATATAATTATATATTTAAATAAGTTATTTAGAGCTTTAAAAATAGCCTGTTTTGCAAATAACCTCTGTTTTCGACGAAACTAATTTTGTTGGATCCGTAATATTAAATTATTGTTAGATTCCAAGTTTCATGATTTTTAGAGTCAGTATGTGGCTGTACGGATTTTTAATGTGAAAAATAATCAGTATTTCGACGGTTAAAAATATGCTGTTTGAGCAATCGAAGTCAGAATTCAACGAAGCTAGTTTCGTTGGGTCCGTAATGTTGAACTATAGCTGCATGTCCAGTTTCGTGATTTTTGGATGTCAGGTGTGATTACAGGAATTTTAAAGGATAAATACACATAGCAGTTGATTAAAATTCAATATAATATTCGAATAAAAATATATTTAAACTACCTATAAATACTAACTCTTATTTCTCTAAACCTAGACTTTTCATCCCGTAGTCAAAACTTTAAGCCGTCGGTTCCATTCTTTGAAAACCCAATATCGTGCTACTCAAAAATCAAAAAAAAATTTAAGGAATCTCTAAAATCATGAGAAGTATCTAGTTGAAATCGTTGGAGCGAGAGCTTCAACCTCGTAGGGTTTTAACTGACTCAGTGGTCTTATTTTCGGAAGTCGAACCACAACAGGAAGCAAGGGTTCCAGTTCTGGTGAGAAGTAGGCATTGATTCGCGAAGCTGAGTTCGTATTCGTGTTCAGGGTGGAGAATCGAAGAAGTTATGATTTTTTGGGGGTGTTTCAAAGCCAAAAAGCGTCGCGACCTGCACTGTGTCGACGAGTGAGAAGCTGGTAGTCGCATTCTTCAAGTGAGGTGCGGTTCGATCAAAAGTTGTATGGAGTGGTAGAGTTTTTAAAGAGAAGAGTTTTGCTTATTTTTGTGGGATTTTAAACGAAGTAAGGTTGGAGATTTGGGTGGAGGAATTATCGAAAATGGTGGTTAATGCTTCCTGGAGTTACAGCTGGTATCAGGGAGGAAGAAGGGTTAACGCGGGTACGGGTTTTGCAAGGATTTTGGGCTGAGAATTTTAAGTGAGGCCCAATTTATTTAAGTAAAATTTAGTTTAAATAATTTGTGTATAAACTTGTATAAGTCATATCTTATTCATACGTGATCAGAACTAGATGAAACAAGATCCATTAGGATCGTATGGACGACGCCTACACAATGAAACTGACGGGGACTGAAATGGAGCTTGTTACAATTTATAGCAAAATGAATTGTCCGTCTGAATCAAGCAATGGTTATCGTTATTAACGATGATCGTCCAATGTGAGTAAAACTCACCAACTCTTCTCAGTTATATTTTTATAACTGATAAATGATGTTTGTTTGCTGTGTGTTGGCTGTTTGGTTGAACTGCTAGTTAATTGGATGAAAATATAGATAACGATATAGATATAAATCGTAAATCGAATATTAATTCTGTTTATCAGAATATTCCATATTAATGTTATTTATGTGATTAACATCTGTGGATGCAGGAAAACAGGTCGAAGGAATCCAACTGGATTCCTCAACATTTATTTTATTGTTTTTCATATATTGTGATATATGATGTGATTTATAATCTATTGTTGATTATGTGTGTTCGATCATTGTTATTTGGTACTTTTAAATACCAAAGGAAATACTGGAGTATGAAAAGGGAAATTTCAAACTATTATTTGAAAAAAAATTATATAAAATCAAAGGATTTTATATAAAAAGGAAATTTTCAAAGTGTATATTGAAATAAAAATATTCGTACAGAATCAAAGTATTTTATAAAAAGAAATGTATGAAGTAAATATGGGATTTTGTAATTTTATAAAATCAAAGGGACTTATTACAAGGAGATATTTGAAAATTAAATAAAAGACTTCTGTATGAAGTTAACAATAGTTATATGGAAGTTTGAAAGACCGATTTGGTTAAAATACTAAATGGAACTAATAAGAAGTAAACAAAGAGCTTTATGGAGTGAGTATAATATTTAGGAAAACAAATAAAATTGAAAGGAAATATTTCGAAAATCAAATTGGATTATAAAAGAAATTATTTAGGGAAATAAATAGAATTATAAAAGAGAATTGAGAAGATATAAAAGAACAACGAGGAGATGGTTTCAAAGTAGATTTTAAATAGAAACCTGTTTTAACAGATAAATTGAGCAAATAAATTTATAAACGATGTTTATAAATTAAAAAGGATATTTATCTTTTGATAAATAAAATATATAAGTCTAAATTTATATAGAGAAGTAGAAATCGGTTTTAACACCGACATTTTTATAAGATGTGAACTCAGCATTTATAAAGGGAAGCATAAACGAGATTTAAGTGTTAGAAATATAAAAGGAGATTTCGTATGAATAAATAAAAGTATAAATAGAAGTTGGAAAATTGGGTATTGTTTTGAAATATGAAATCAAACTAAAGAGATTGTATAAAAGCAATATTTTTCACATTTGGTGTGAATGATGGACTTAAGCAAATATTTTGCAAATAAACACATTTATAAAGGAAAGTGGATTTTTGAAATAAAAATTAAACAGTAATGGAATTTCAAATGGTTAGAGATAGATAACTTGTTGAATAATGAAAACAATTGTTGCGATTTATAAAGAATGTTTATAAATGAACTAAAATATAATTATCAGTGGATTATTGAGATTGCAAATTCAATAGTAAATTTGGAAAATGGGAAATTAGGAGTTGTTTTTAAAAGGAACGATGAAATCTATTCCGATATTCGAAATGTAAAACGGATTAAATAAAACTCGTAAAGATTTGTAATTAGAACCCAACTTAGCCAAATGTTTTTAAAAATAAATTATTTGAAGAAATTATATATATTGAATAAACCAGGATTTAACAAGATAATTAGTATTCGGTTGGAAACCGATATTTGATAATCGAATATAAGTTATTCGAAGAGGGTTAATCGAACATAAGTTATTCGGAAGAGGATTAATCGAATATAACTTATCGAGAGAGATTATCGAATATAAGTTATTCGAGAGGGATTATCGAATATAAAAGAAGAGAGTTAATCGAATATAAGCTATCCGAGAGCAAGAGTTATCGAATATAGTTTATTCGAAAGAAAGATTATTGAATATAGCTATTCGAAAAGAGATAATCGAATATGGTTATTTGAAAGGGAGTTATCAAATAGAGTTTATTCGATAGAGAGAATTATAAGTTGAAATTCGATTATATCAAATTTGGGAAAGTACTATTTACTTTCCATTTTTAAATCAAGATTTATTTATTTATTAATAAATTAGTTGTTTGTTTGTTCAAATTAAGAAATAGAAGTTATATTTAAGTTATTATATTTCGAAGGTATGGGATTATAACACTATTGTTATAATCCAAATGATTTCTGTAAAAGAAGTGGATTCATAAATAGAATCTGAGGGTTACGTAAGGAAGTTGTTAAGGATTTAAAAGGTGAGCTTTGTCTATTTCGAGGTTAGAATTGTTGTTCAGTTAAGGTTCGAGAGGTAGTTATACCCCAACTTGATTGGCTTCAGTTTTAACTAAGGAATGGTTAAGGTTCGATGGTGAAGGTTGGTTAAGTGAGTCTAGTTAATGAGTGTAATGGCTCAAGTTCGCATAGCGACATTATATTTAAACACATGTTTAAACCAAATAAAAGAGTTTTGGAAATGTTTTCCAAATAAGAATCAGAAATGTTTCTAACATAGAACATAAGGAATGGGAACAAATATGGAGATGTTTTCAAATGATTAATAAAGCACATTTTCTAAATTTATAAAATAAGAATTTACAAATATATAGAAATGGGAAATAAATAAAATAATGATAAATTAAATTAAAGGATATCAGTGTTGATTGATGATTGGTCGAACGAATTTCTATCTGGAAATAAGATCGTTGGTTGTACAACTATTTTTCTGTGATAGTTAAATCACCGACTATCGAAGTTTTTGACCATTTTTCCGTCGTTAATACGGAGAGACCGGGATCAGATTCATTATCTGAAAACCACTCGGTATGGACGTTAGCATTGCGATCAAATATGATGAAGATTATTGAAGACGGAGTTATGCAAGGGCTATCTTGTTTACAGAATAGTGCATTTGATTTGTTCAATCCCACGACAACGTGAATGGACGAATATATGACAAAGTATATCTAATGGATCACGTAAGTTGATCTTTACAAACGTACTTACATTAGGTAGCGGAGGAATTTGTTTCTCTTAGCTTTATACCCGTGGTATTTTTGGGGAAATCAATATGTGATTTGGCGGGTATGACGATGTGGCATTCAAAGTAAATGGTGGTCAGGTGTTCTAAAAGATACGTTATGACCTCAAGCCTCATCAACCGAGAAATGACAGAAATCGGGCAGGCAGCATGGCTATGTGGGTCGCTCCCATTAGGGTGTATATCATCTATCTAGAGAAAATCCATTTCATTCTTTAATCTATTTTCGATTTTGTCCCTTTTCGGGAAACGATGGGTAGCTCCCAACCATTGGTGATATACATTCGATACACTCATGCAAAATGAGTGGTCGGTCATGTGTGGGCCGGGTTGCAAGACGTTCTTGTTAAACCCAGTGTATTCTCCTCTAGAGATACACTACGGCAGGTGGTCCCATACCTTGTCATAGTCGGAATCCAATCTACAATAAGCGCCCGTGGTTTTGTTTGTATACTATATATGTGGGACGTGAGATGCAAGCGTTCTGCTAGATTGTTAATTACTTGTGATTAGACACTATTATAATATCAGAAAAGTATTGATTTTGAAAGTGTTTTGGGTTATCGTAAGGTAAAAACCGTCCGTGTTTGTGTGTGGATCGGTCTTAGGATTACCTTTTCTTTTGAATAGGATTTTTAAAAGTTAAACCAAATGATTTGAGTTTACTCACACCAGTCCCATGACTGACCCAGAGTTTATTTTAATTTTGTTTTGTTTTCTCTAAACTCTTGGGTGCCCAAATTTGTATGGGCAGTCAAGTAGTTCAGGTCTTTACAGATATACTTGGAGGAGCTTGAAGCCGGAGGCTTTAGGATTATATAGTTATTGTTATTTCCGATGTGTGTAAGTGTTGTACTCTGAATGAGTTATTGTATATATATACTGTTGGATTGCAAAGTTATGTTATATATTATATTTATTCATTCCGCTGTGAGATTCGTATTACTCTGATGTTGTATGTTCTTCTTCTTCTTCTATTCTAAGTTTCTATCTTATCTATTCTCACCCTCTAACTTCTTTCTATAAATGATCAGGTATTTTCGATATCTGAATAGTCAACATGGTAGTTTGTGTTGATTTTCGGAGTCGAACATCCTTGTTCGTTATAAACACAATTTTCTTTTGAAAAGTGTGTAAATGAAATAATTTTATCCGAAATTTTTTTTCTATAGAAAGACAATAATTTTATCAAATTATTAAGATATTGGTTTGTTTGTTGATTGATTTAAATAAGATTCAAATTGGATTAAAAAATTGAATTGGAACTTAACTTGGTTAAGTGAAATTAAATTAAGAAATGCTTTTTGAAACTAAATGAAACTAATTTAGAATTTGGGAATTTGATGAATAATAATTAAATAGAAATCAATCGAATATTAATCGATTGATGTTCAATAATGTTGAATCAAAATAAATGTCAATATTGAATGTAAATTCAATTGATTTGGTTGTTGATTGTGAATTGCTTGTTGTTGGATGGTAGATTGTTTGGATAAGAATAATTGACAATTTATTGGAGATGAATTAATTGTAAATTGAGAGATGATTTCCAAAATTATAAATTGGAATAAACCGCATATGAATTAAAATTGGGTGATATATCCTTGTATTGTATAAATTGAATTGATAATTCATTTGTGAATCTAGACTTATTGATCATGCAAATGTTATCTAAGAATTTTATATATCTGTTACTTATATGTTGAACTAAGTTGAGTACAGGTGCCAGAAAACTAGAGAATTAAGTTGGTTGTGTAGACTACACGTAAATTAAGCAAGAATGCTCGATAACGCTTGGAAAAGGTACGCCTACGCGAAAATATAAATATTAGGTTTTTGGTTTTTGTTTTCCAACCGTGTAGGTCGATGTATATATATTATTTGTTCCTGCGACATCGCAGATGTCCCTCCATAAAAGGGAAACTCTGCCGAACTTTTTTGGGAATTTAATGTGTTAGAATTTTTTTGACATTTTTGAAATTTTCTTTTTACCATAATAAATTAGTTTTTGATTTATAATAAATTAGATTTTTAAGATTATGGGTTTTGCAACATTTTTTTACCTTTGCAATTTCGGGGACGAAATTTTTTTAAGGGGAGAGGAATGTAATGTCCCGTATTTTTGTTGGTCTAATATTTAATTTTAATTATTATATTTGAAATATTAATGGATTTTAATATTGAATTAGTTATTAAAACAACGTTTGAACGTTAAATATATATAATTATAAAACGAGCTCGAAAATGGCGTGGCAGTTCGTAAAATTTAGTTTCCAACTTCAATTGAATATGCAGGATCCGATATAAGTCGGATTTCTAGAAAACAAGAAACGTTGGAATCTAGTTGATTATAATTTTCATATGGAAGAGAAAAATTCAGATTCGTGTTATAGATTGTCGGTTATGTCCAATTCAATCTAAGAATAGTCATTACGGAAATCACTATTAAATTATAACATTTATTTAATATATTCATAAGTGTTTTAATATAATTTGGATATCGTTTAACTTGAAATTTATGATATTGAGTTGTATAATTTATATTTGAAGTTATATGATTTTTCCTGTTAGGTATTTATGATAATAATAATTCATTATTATTCAATTTAAATATTTTGGAATTTATATAATATTTTATCGATATTATATAAACCTTAAAAATGGTTTTCTTTTCGAACGTCCTCCGTTTTCGACAAAATGAATTTTATTGGAATGCGTACAACTGGTTATTGTTAGATTTCCAGTTTGGAGCCAATTATAATTAATTTAACGGTGCGTGCAATTTAAGGGTGAACCAATGAATTAATTAGAATTAAAATAATATCGTTGTACAGACGGATCCATTTTCAATGAAATTAATTGCGTTGGGTCCGGAACGTTGAGATGTAGCGGTGCGTCCATTTTCATTTCATTTGGGTGTAGTTTGGGTTGATGCAAATATTAAACACTACGGTAAATTAATGGTAGAGATTTTATACCCTCACCAATCTAGTCTAACCTACCCGACGATTGCTTAGGTTCCACCCACCCAAACGTTAACTCACCAGTGTACACGCCTACATACAAACTTACAGTTAATATTTTCTTTCAGCTAGCCAAGATTTTGAGTTGATAACACGCGGCAACTCTATTCCTTCAGTCCTAAATATCACAGCACCCTACCCTACCATATGCAACGTCCTCTTTCTTTTGCCGCCTAGTGTTCTCAAATCACACAACTAGCCTAATTAGTAGCAGACAACCCTACGTTTAAAAACACGTTTACCAATGCACACTCAGCTACCCTTAAAGGACTCAACACTGAAGAATACACAGCTCACGAAGTACGCTCTATTCTCCTACACTAGGCTAAACGCGAAGTCCAAATCCATGCTGACTACCCCAAGTTCTTACAGCCTTAAAACATATGCCTAGTTTGATCCTAAGCTATACCTTCGTGAAAGACAACATCCTTGTCTCCCATTTCTTTCCTCTATATATACATCATTGCTTTAAATTATTTTGCGAACATGGTAAACTGAAACCGCACACCTCATTTTACATTCCTATCTCCTCATCGATCTGATAGTGGTGAATTTAGAGTGGAGCATCGCGGCAGGTGAGGGCAGAAATGAGGAAGGCGGAGCCGGGTTGGGTCCGATAGGTCTCCGATGAGGTATGGCAGTGGCGGCGAGGATGAGAAGCCAGACTGGCTTTAGGGTTCTATGAGTAGGTGAAAAGAAGGACAAAATGCACAAGCTCGAATCAATGTTTTGTTTGAGTAGTAATGCGTAATGCATGGAAGTGGGGATCATGTATTAAGTAGGAAGGTGGTAGGCAGTGAGAAAATGTATGATGTGGGAGTAGAAGGATAGTAATAAGTTGGGAAAGAAAGTGGTGCGAAAGGTGAGAGCTGTAGTGTAGGGCGAGAGGGAGAATTCATGAGGGAAGAATATACGTTGCATGTGAGAATAAGATGAAGGAGCAGACATTTGTTTCAAGCGTGGGTCTTTGTTTCGAATGAAGCAGTAGGTTCAAAGATGCTTGGGAAGATTAATGAAACATGGTCAGCCTGTTTTCTGACATAATTAGTTTAAGGAATAAGTTAAGGAACTTTTGGTAAATTGATTGTTAATTCTAACGTGGTGCAGGTTGCGAACAGGAACAGAGAACGCGTTGACAAAGGGAAAGATGTTGGCCCTGGTTGCAAACTAGAAGTAATTTAAATATAGTTAGAGTAATAAATTAGTTTAATTATAATTTAAATCTAAAAACTTTTAGTTATTTAAATTATATTGGGACGTTGCAGGTTTCATAGAACCGAGCAATTTTGCGTGGAGAATACAGTAGTATATTGACATGTGTTGGGTATCAATCAAGCGAGACTTGAAACAAATTGAGTCAGGGGGCTGAGTTTCAAATTGGGATTTACACTTTTGGGAAGAAGTCGTGCCGGTTGTTTCCAAACCACGTGTTTTTGGAATAACCAACGGTGAACTAAAGGCGGAAGTCGTGCCTAATTCCTATATGAACAAAGTAATTAGTCAAACTTCATTTTATGATCAACGTAGTAAATTTATAATTAAACAATTTAATTATAACTTGATCTTATATATTATGTAAACTATTGTATAAATTTATTGTTAACAATATAGTTGGTATTTAATTAATTTTAATTAGAATTTATATAGTCTAAGTACTAAGTGGAGTTCGAAAATTGATTTAGGAAACAAACGGGGTAAACAAGGTTAGGCCAGTTTTCGAAAATCAAAGGGGTCGGCTATTTAAAATTATTAATATATAATTAATTTGCTTAATTAGAGTAGTTAGAAATTTAAACATAATTTAATTATATTAACTTGAATATTTATACTGGTCCATATGTCATTGGAATTGGATGATTCAGGAGACATTGGATCGTCCCGACGAGATCTTCATTATGGAACAGACGTGGACACAATTGGAATCAATGGGATTTTCAGTTAAATTAAATGCTGATTTAATTTCACTGATACGAGCCGATTAAACAAGGGAATCAACTCAAGGTGAGTTAAACTCACTCAGTTCTCCCCACTTATATTTTATATAAGTTGGGTTTTTATTTTTGTGTGCTCTGGTTGCTAATGGTTGTCTGTTTGTTAACTATATTAATTCATACATTGGTTAAACCAATGAAGTTAAACAGTTGTTTAATTTCAGTGAAACACCAAATCATTATTTTAGCAGTTGGCCCCAATTATGGTAACTCACCTTGATGTCCATGTTTATAAATAAACGTGTTTAATTTAATGAATTCTTTGAATTGTTATGGTTGTGGGAGATAAATTGGTTGATACTGAATTATCGTTATTGGTTGTTATGAAGCCCGTTATTTATTTGAATTAAATGATCATATTTGAGATAACATTTTTGGATACATGGAAGAACAGGTTGGAGGGATCCAACGGGATTTCTCAAATATATTTAATGATATTTATTTTCATATTATCATTATATGAATTGTTCCGATTAGATGATTGGTTTAATTATAGAATGTTGACATGAAATTCAATATTTGTTTTGTTTGAACCAATGGATAATATTAGTTGAGTAATTGACAGTATATGGCCTACAAATCAATCGTTTTTAAAAATATCGATTTACCATCAGGTAAATCGACGAATGAAGTTATAGATTTTATTTTATAACTAAAGACAGATTTTTAAATCTATTATTTTGAACAAAAGTTTATGAAAAGGAAATAAATATTTATTGTTTATTGTTCACATTTTTAAGTAATTATTAATTGAATTTATAAACCAAATCCTTATGTTAATAATAATTACAAGCAGACGAGCAGAAATTAACCAAGCGGTTAAGAATTGAATAATTGTTATTAAGAAATAATTAAATGGAACGATTTAAATTAATTATATTATTAATTGATTTAAAGGGGAAATTAAATTGGAATTGGTTAACTAGATAACCGTGTTTTGGGTTGGCTAAGTCAACCTTTTAACTACAATTGATTATTAAATTAGTTTGTTTTGAATTAAGCTAATGAATAGTTTAATGAATATTTGTTTTAATTTCAATAAGTATTTTAAAATTAAAAAGGAAATTTAATATTTATTTTAGTTAATTAAGAATTAACTACCTCTACTATAGTTAATGATGGAATAAATTATTATTTTAATTAAAAATAACTTAAGTATAGTGTAATGAGACCTAATTGAATCGAAAGGGAGTTTATGAACGGATTTTACATTAAAACTCGAGTTTTTATAACAATGTTATAAAAGGAAATTTAAGCGAATATGATAATTTAAGTTAAATGTGTACTTAATATTTTAAGTGAGAAAAGGGATTTGGGATAAAAAGGGTTTATATTAAACCTGAGTTTTATAAATGAGATTTATGATAGAGATATGAAGTTAAAAAGTTGATTTCAAATTAACGATACTTAATAATGAAAGTGAATTGAATGGGATTAAAACAAGATTTTCAAAGCAGGAAATGGTTTAAAAACAATAGTTTTGCAGATTTGAACGGAGTGAAGGGAAGTAAAAACTGATTGGAGATTAGTTGAGTTGAATGACTTCTTGAGTGTCGGCCTGATGTTGGTTTCGACCTTCGGGGTTGATACTTAGGAAGTTATTCGCTTATCAATTTACGGTCAGGGACTAATGAATGTTGAAGTAACTGAAATAAAAGGGATCCTAAAATATAAAATAGTATTTCCAAAGAAACGAAAATAAATAGAGAGTTCAAGAAAATATCGTGATATTTTCGAGATTTAAGGAACTAATGGAATGAGTTTGAATACATTATTCAAAGAGAAAGTGTTAGTTATTGTTTTTGAGAAATGAAATAAAAGAGATTTATGTGAAAATGATAATAAAATAGAAATTGGATTAGATTATGGGATATCTTCCTAATTATGGAAATAAATAGTTTTGAAAGTAAATTTTATATTACATAAGAAAGGAAAAGCTATATTCGTAATATTTAAAGATCGTAGTGTTTCAAAATTTAACCATTCGTAATTATTCTAATTAAAAAGGCTAAGTCATACCAGATACTAAATTAGTAAACTCATTTCATTAACATGATTATTTATTTGATAGTTAAATAACCGACTATCAAATTTGACCCATACGATTGTTGGTACGGAAAGACCGGGATTTATATTCGAAAACCATTCCGGCTAGTGAATACATGGAAGGTGTTAATTGAAGATGGAGCAATTGAAGACCGTTGATCTTCGTGAGCGGAAGAGCTACTTGTTGGATTTCTCTGGCTTAGCGGCTAGAGATATTATGACTTTTATTCTGTCGTAAGTGAAATCTTTGGATTGCAAGGACTACTCGCTACTGATCCATGGGGTGATTCCTATATTGGATGTGGAAGGAGAGTGCCTTCAGTTCATCCTGCTCCTAGATGGCTTGTATGGACGAATGTCTAATTGAGTAATTCGAAAGGGATCACATATGTTGATTTTTACAAACGTATTTCTGTTAGTGGCAGAGAAGGGCACTTCTCTTAGCTTAACGACCAGATTATTTTAGTGGACATCAATTAGTGATATCTGGTTGATTTGATGATGTGGGATTCAAAGAAAATGGTGGCCAGACATTCTAAAGGTAAATTCTAACCTCAAGCCTCATCAACCGAGAAATGACAAAAATCGGGCAGGAAACATGGCCATATGGGTCGCTCCCATTAGGGTGTATAATCACCTATCTAGAGAAATTCCATTTGCTTCTTTAATCTATTTCGATGTTGTCTCTTTTTCGGGAAATGGTTGTAGATCCCAACCGTTGGTGATATACATTCGATACACTCAAACGAATGCAAGATGTTCTTGTTGAACCCAGTGTGTTCACCTCTAGAGATACACTATCGGCAGGTGTTTCCATACCTTGTCATAGTCGGAATCCAATATCCAACAAGCGCCCACGATTTTAATTGTATACTATATATGTAGAGCGTGAAATGCAAGCGTTTTTCTAGATTGATATTTATTTGTAATTAAACACTATATAATATCAGAAAAGATATTGATTTCAAAAATGTTTTGGGTTATCATAAGGTAAAAACCATCCGTATTTATGTGTGGATTTGGTCTTACGATTATCCTTCTCTTTCGAAAAGATTTTGAACTTTAAAATCAAGTTGGATGATTCCCCTTAAAACTTTGCGAGTTTTTCTCACTCTGGTTCGCCAGACTGACCCGGTGTTTGTAATACTTGGGTTAGACCGGGTTGTATAGGTCCAGGTTATCGCATGCTGCGAAGTCTACAGACGAGCTGGAGCTTTCCAGATGTACGATATCTAGTATTTTTCCGCTATGTGACTGTATATGAGGATAGGTTATTATAACTATACAGACGTGATAATGTACTATGATGATTGTAATTTTTGTCTAAAGCTCTCAATAAAGATTTATTTCTATATTATATTTTGTTCCGCTGCGATGTGAGACTCTGATTCTGTGTGGTGTTGGTTCTTCTTCTTTTTCTTCTTCTTCTTCTTCTGTTCTTATATTTATTTCTCTCTTATCTCACCGTCTAATTTCTTTCTATAAACATTCTAGTGTTATCGGTGTTTGGAAGGTCGGCATGAGATACGATAAATGTATTTATGTCGATTTTCGGGGCCGAAAATCCTTGGGTCGTTACACCGATGCTCAATTTTCCACTGATCTATGATTAGCTTTTGATTCCTTGTTAGTTTGTTTCTTTGTCTGGTTCCTATAAGTTTTTTACCATAATCTTTTTACCTAATTTTATGGCTTATAACCTGTGCTAATTTTATATATACTTATAACTAGGTCTCTAATTCTTTTCTTCTTTTTATTTGGTTTTTGTTTCATCATTAAGTAAACTAACCTTTCCAGTCACTTCTTTTATTTTATTTTTTAAATTTTATCTTTATTAATATAATGCCCCGTATTTTAGGCAGTTAGATATTTAAAATATTTTAAATATTATTATTGGATTATTAAGGGATTTTAATATTGAATTTGTTTATTAAAACGAAGTGTGAACGTTATAATTTATATATAATTTAAATCGAGCTCGAAATGGCGCGGTTTTTCGTAATATTGTGTTTTAAACTTCAACTGAATATACAGGATCCGATTTAAGTTAGAATTCCGTGAAACAAGAAACGTTTGAATCCTGTTGATTATAATTTTCATATGAAAGAGAAAAATTGAGATTTTGTGTTATAGATCAATAGTTATGTCCAAATCAAATTTTAAAATAGTCGTTATGGAAATTGTTAATAAAATATAACGTTTAAAAAGGATTTTAATATAATTTCAGTACGGTTTTAACTTGAAATTTATGATATTAAGTGGTATAATCAATGCTGGTTTACATTTGAAACCATATGACAAATTTATTTGATAATTATGATAATAATAATAATTTATTATTATTTATTTGAATTATTTGGAAATTTAATTAATATTTTATCGATATTAATATAGGCCTTTAAAATAGCGATCTTCCAAACGGGCTCAGTTTTCGATGATATTAGTTTCATTGGAACCGTAACGTTAAATTATTATACAGTATTAAATTTCATGGCAAATCGATGTCGTATGTGACAACGGCAGTCGTAAACGCCCAGTCATTTTCTATAGAGCATAATTTATTTAATTTAATAGAGGGGTATTTGTGTATAACTTGAGCAGGCGATCGAATTAAGCCACGAAACCATATCCGTTGAGTTCGTATCGGTGTTTAGAGTCAGAATAGGCAAATAATTTATTATTTTTGGACATCGGGTATTTCAGTGTCCAAAATAGCGTTGTTTGGCATATAAAATAGTGTACCGGTAAACAGTCTCGGAATGCAACGACAATTCTGTCGCTGGATTTGTATTATTTAATTATTATAAGATTTGAAATTTTGTATCAATCGAACTTACCGTTTGATCGTGGAAACGATAAACACCTTTATCATTTACATTATTTTAGCCGATTTAGACAGGGGTAATTTTAAAGGAATAAACGACTGGCCAAACGAACTTCAGTTTTTAATGAAGCAAATTTCATTGGATCCGTAAGGATGTGGTTTAGTAGAATATCATAGTTTCAAGTTGATTGAATTTATTTTGTGATCATGGGAAATTTAAACGCGTGATTTTTAGCCTATGGTTTATAAAGGACTTTTTGCAAATGACCTCGGAATTTGACGAAACATGTCCCATTGTGTCCGGGATATTTTTCTATGCCAGAATTAGTAGTTTTGTCCCGATCGGATATCGTATGTGAGTGTTTTAGCGTGATACTTCGTAGGCGAGTTTCACATAATATAATAATATTATTGATTCCTATATATACACATTACAGTAGTCGTTCCAAACCCTAAAACGTGGATCAACAATTCAATTCGCGGTCAATAGACCTTTCATGCTGCCACTAACCAAATCGAGGGCGGAGAACATTCACCCTTTCCATACCAATTTCTCTAAACCCATTCTCTAATTCGAAAATTCTTCAACTAGAAAAAAGTGCAGCTCGGTGATTTCTTTAGGTTGAACAAAGGTGATGGGCTCTGGTGACCCACGTTGATCGGAATTGAGTCTCGAACATGCAGCGTTAGCACTGGTTTTTATGGCGGAGGGGTGCATTGAGCTACGTGGATTTTGGGGGTAGCGCAGGCAAGGCTGAGGCGATTGGATCGGCGGCCCCTGATCGGCGACTGATGGAGTCAAACAGTGGTGCGGTGGAGCCATGTTCATTAGAGCGTGGGTTTTTTTAAATACTGAAAGAATATGAAAAAACAGTAAGGGGCAAAGACCTGGAGCACGAAGAGCAAACCAAATTGGGTCGGCCTATATTTTTCCTAATCGGCTGTGTATATATTTATTAATGTAATATTATACTTAGTTAAGGATTTAATGAAATTAATCAATTTTATTTTAAAAGATAACTAATCGTATTGTTAAACCAACACAGGATTTTGGTTGAATGAGAAGCCCAGTTAGCCGCGTGAAAAGGAGAAGCTTGTGTGCATAAGTTTATGACTGGGTTGAATGAGTAACGGTAAAAGGAAATGGTCTCGGTCTGGTTAATTTTGCCAGATGTAATTAGTTTATTACTAGTTAAGTGATTAGTTTATACCAATGATTGATTAAGGAATTATTATCTTAATTAAAAATCATATTAATCAAATCGTGATTTATATAGGCCTGTTATGAGTGTCTGAAGCTTATCACAAGAAAGAGAGAAGGCACCAAGGATCGGCCCAATTTATTTTGCCCAACTAAACGTAATTAATTTCATAAATTTAGGAATTAGAAAATTAATTAATTGTTAATTTAAAATTGTATTAACCTTTAAACGCTAATAACTAATCCGTATGTGATCAGAATTAGATAAATCGAGATATGTTGGACTCGTAGTGACAAGCACTACGCTATGAAACAGAATTGGAATCAACTGGAATTTTAATTAAATTAAACGACTGTAATTTGATTAAAACGAGCCATTAACAACGGAATCAAATCAAGGAGAGTTAAACTCACTTAGTTCTTCCCACTTATGTTTTATATAAGTCGGGTTTTATAATTGTGTGTTATGGTTGCTAATGGCTGACTGTTTGTTCATTTGTTAAATATATGTATTCATATATTGACTGAACTGATGAAACTAAATGTTGTTTAATTTCAGTGAAACACCAAATCGTTATTTTAACGGTTGGACCCAATGAAGGTAACTTAGCTTGTTGGCCACTTTTATAAAATAAACATGTTAAATTATTTGAATTGTTTGTTAATTGAGTGATGTTAAATAATTATTATTTACTATTGTTGAAATTATCAGTTAAATTGAATTGAATTATATTATTTAAAATAATTTATGTGAATACAGGGAAGAACAGGTTGGAGGGATCCAACGAGATTCCTCAAATATACTTCATTTTATTTATTTTCATATTATCATGATATAAACTGTTCTGATTGAATGATTGATTTGGTTGTGGACCGTTGACCTGAAATTCAACATTTGTTTTGTTTAAACCCATGGGTAATGTTGGTTGAGTAATTGGCAGTATATGGCCTATAAATCAATCATTTTCTCAATATTGAATTACTGTCAAGTGAATCAACAGAAATGAAGTTATAGAATTTATTATATAACTGGAAATAGATTTCTAAATCTATTATTTTGAATAAAAGCTTATAAAAAGGAAATAAATATTTATTATTATTATTAATATTTAAATTTATAAGCGATTATTAAATGATTTTATAAAGTAGATTCTTATGTTAAGAAGACTTATAAGCAAATGATCAGAAATTTACCTAACGGTTAAGATTTAATTGTTTTAAGAAAAAATTAAATGAAATTATTTAAATTAATTATATTATTAATTAATTTAAAGGAAGGACTATAATTGGAATTGGTTAATGAATTAACCATGGTTTGAGTTGACTAAGTCAACTAAATTAATGGAAATTGGCCATTTGATTAATTTACTTTTAATTAATTTAATGAAATAATTTAACGAATATTTATTTTAATTTCAATAAGATTTTAAAAGGAAAATTACTATTTATTTTAGTTAATAAAGAAATTAACTACGTCTACCGTAGTTAATAATTGAAGTAAATTATTATTTTAATTAATAATAATTTAGGAGATTACTTTTTATTTTAAATTCTTTTGAAAAGTCATCGAAGTTGAAATGAAATCTAATTGAATTGTGAAAGGAGTTTACGAACGATTTTATGTTAAAACCCGAGTTTTTATAACAAGGTTATAAAAGGAATTTTAAGCGAATAAGATAGCTTAAATTAATGTTTGCTTAATGTTTGAATTAAGTAAAAGGGAATTGAAAACAAAAGGGTTTATGTTAAACCAGAATTTTATATACAAAATTTATACAAAGAGATGAGTGTTAAATCGTTAATTTTAAATTAACGTTACTTAATAATGGAATTAAGTATAATGGGAAATTGAGATAAGATTTTCAAAGCGGGAAATGGTCAAATGAATTAGAAAAAGAGAGCGTTAAAAGTGAATTTAGTAAAGGAGTGAGAAATAGGGTTTTGGAACAAAAATTTGAGTTATTAAACGAATTGTTTAAAGAAATAGAAGGGAAAGTTATATTTTAGTTGTAACACCCCACACCCGCTAAGGTCACTCACTAAGGGAATGCCTTAACTTCGGTGGAGCATTTTAAGTGAATATAGAACAGAAAAGTTACAACAAGACAGATATAAATAATACTTGAAAATCTGAAACATCATTTTATTGCAGCAGAAGTTAAACATGTTTAGTTACAACACCATGTAAGAGTCAAGTACTAAATATCCATCCTGATTAAAACATAAGTACATAATCCCACTACATAACCAACAGCCATAATAGAAAAGATAAGTTGGGCTTTACATCACGGTCCAAGCTCCAAAAGATAGATAAAGAAATCTGATCAAAGCCCACTAGTGCTAGGCCCAACCGGATAACCTGAGGGTTGGGAAAAAAAAGATAAAAACAACGGGGTCAGACATAAGTCTGAGTGAGCCCTATAACTTTAACCACACAATCATTAAAGTAATTAGGGTATGATATAAACCTGGTACAGTACAACTGGGGATAAATGACTACACTAAGTAGCCAACTAGACTTAGGATGAACTAAGATAATCGGTAAAGACGCATCTACCCACCCAAGGGTAATTACTAACCGCACCCCACAAGATCTACCCACCCAAGGGTAATTACTAACCGAACCCCACCAGATCTACCCACCCAAGGGTAATTTAATTCTTACACTGCACCACACCAGTCATTCCTACTTAAAGGTTGATCCCCCCCAAGGACTTAGAAAATTTTCCCAGTAGTTTCTCGTACCCCTAGCTGACTACATAGGTGCCGTCTGCCCCTATCTCCACTAGGTGTACCCTTAGTAATCTTAATAGTAGTCTCTTGTACCCCTAGCTGACTACATAGGTGTCGTCTGCCCCTATCTCCACTAGGTGTACCTGCTACTCCCCAAGCGATCGGCTCCCCACCGTAGATACCCGTGCTGGCCCCACAGTGGGGTGTATCACTCCCCAAAGTGGCAACCCGATACAATCAATGGTGCACTGCTTATATCTACACGATGCAACAACGTCTTACCTACCAGCCCGGGTCCACACACGCATATGAAACCCGTTGGACTCGCGTTGCCACCGCTAACCCATTTTGGCCTCTTATAGTCAAGCCCAGTACGCGTGTCCCGTCCTCGACATGGGTCGAGCCCAATAAGATACAAATGGGTTACTGGTTGAAATGGGCCCCCACAAGCTACCACCTAAGCTTGTCATTTTATCTAGTGCATCCCACTTAACCCCTTTTTTTATAATCACGCCCACTTACATGTTAAGGTTTGGTTAAGTCATCTAATCATATTTCAATTGCCACTCAAGGCACCCACTAGATTTCTACATGCCACCCAAGGCACCCACTTGATTTCCACAAGCCACCCAAGGCACCCACTTAACCCTTTAATCATGTTTAGTTACATGTTCCACTTTGGTTAAGTATTCTAGTCGTATTCTCTATTGCCAACCAAGGCAACCCACTAGATTTTTCCACATGCCACCCAAGGCACCCACTTAACCCTTTAATCATGTTTAATTACATGTTCCACTTTGGTTAAGTATTCTAATCGTATTTTCTATTGCCACCCAAGGCAACCACTAGATTTTCTCATGCCACCCAAGGCACTTAATCTCCACATGCCACCCAAGGCACCCACTTAACCCTTCATGCCCCACTACATGCTTATCTGGTTAAGTGTTTCTTAATTGATTAAGAATGTAACCGTTGTAAAGACCTCTCACATTAGACCATCTTTTATGGCAGCTGGATTTGCCGGTTGGTTCCGGGCAGCCTTACGCCATAACCGAGTCTAACCTCGTGTCTATACACTTGTCACATATTTAGTTTGTGCCTAAGACCTCTCACATTGGGCCAATCATTTGTAGCCGTTGGATATGCCGGTCGGTTCCGGGCAGTCTTATGCTACAAAAGGGTCCAACCTCGTGTCTTAGTCGATTAATTACACCTAATTAATCACCCCCATAATTTGTATTAATTATCCCTAATTAATTACAAATTTAACGATGTACATAATTGACTCAATTATGTCCATCCACTTTATGGTATGCATAATCATACCAACTTCACACCATTTCATTAACATGTATATTAACCCCATCGTTCCCCACGTAATTCGCTAACATGATATAAAAAGGAAGATTCATCACAAATACAATGGGTTCAACTTGCATACATTAGCATCAATATGGGTTTTAAAGGTGTCAACATGCATATAGCATCAACCCAACTAGCATAAATAATCAATCCAAACTTGCATGAATCACACATGTCATAAAGAGGTTAACTTGCATAAGTTATTTATGTCATACAAAGGGGTAAACTAACATATGTATGTATGACATACAAACGGGTTAACTTGCATATGTATGCATATCATACTAAGGTGTAAACTTGCACATGTTACTTGCATATAATCAAACACCAAACTTGCATAACATGTCATATATGAACTTGCATATAATCAAACACCAAACTTGCATATCATATCATGTATGAACTTGCATATAATCATACAACAAACTTGCAAATCATATCATGTATGAACTTGCATATAATCATACACCAAACTTGCATATCATATCATGTATGAACTTGCATATAATCATACACCAAACTTGCGTAACATGGTGTCATAATGGATCAATGTTTATCATAGTGATTTGCATAACTAACATCATGAACACATAGCCTAACACTTGCATAACTTGCATAACATCATGATCATATATCATATGACTTGCATAACTTGCATAACATCATGAACATGTAGCATATGACTTGCATAACTTGCATAACATCATGAACATGTAGCATATGACTTGTATAACTTGCATAACATCATGATCACTTAGCATTTGACTTGCATAACTTGCATAACATCATGATCACTTAGCATATGACTTGCATAACTTGCATAACATCATGATCACTTAGCATTTGACTTGCATTGATCCACATTCATAGCCATAACCTCATTATATCCTATCATAATCATTTCAACAATTGGTTATTAAGGCTATAGAAACTCACAACTTGTTGCTTAGCACTCCTAAGAAGAAGATTAAGTTGCTAGAGTTGATTAGAAGTTGATTTGAGAAGCTATCTTCCTCTTTAGATTTGATGGAGGCTCCTTCAAGTTGCATTTTGACGGCATAACGGTGTTGTATCTATTTTTAGTATGAATTAGGGTAGTCTTAGGGTGTATTTATAGAATTAGGATTTAGTTTAGGCCCTTAGATTAACCCTAGATTAAGTTAGAGCCGTCAGATCTCGTCCTAGCCACCAAAACACAGCCCAAAAGCCAAACTGGTGCACCCAGGTCACCTGGGCTCGACCAGGGAGGTCGACCCCCAGGTCGACACTAGGGTCGACACCCTAGTCGACCTGGTGGGCAGGTCGACTCCCCAGTCGACCCCCAGGTTGACTCCCTGGGTCTGGCGGGAATTTTCCCGCCACTTCTGAAATTTGAAATCTGTTTCGTTTTCTGATTTTTCGTGAAACTTCTAAAGGCCATATCTCGGACATACGGACTCCGATTCACGAAAATTCGAACTCTATTTCACGTATTTTTCCGAGACGAACGCAATGGCATAGCCCGTTTCCCTTGATTCAGATTTTAAAATTTAATTCTGCCCTGTTTTATATTATAGCAAGTTATTCAACATATGGGGTGTTGCATTAGTAATTCATTTTTTAATCAATGAATTAAGAAATAATAGTTATATTCGAGAATGGGATTTCCAAAAGTAAGAAGGTTTTATAAAATCGTATTTTAAATAAAATAGTTAAATTAGATTTGTTTTTGATATTAAAATGAAATATGGGTTTTTAATTACAATTATATCTATCTTAAGATAAGAACGTTGTTGATCAAGATCTGAAAGGTAAATAAATACCGCAACTTGAATGACTTCATAATTATCTGAGGATGGTATTAATTTGTAATGGGAAAGAGGTTAGAACAATTTATTATTTCCATATGAGAAATAATAACGCAACGTTAATCGCAAGATTTGAGAATATATAATGAGATTTCCAAAGTAGCGGAAATAGGAAGATTTGGGAGTATATATAATTATATAGATAACAATATTTCTGTAAGTAAAGGGAAGTAAAAAAAAGGTTAGGTTTTTGTAATGAGTTTATTATAAAAGAAAAGAAATTGGATACTGCTTTCAAGTAACAATGTTTTACATGAAATTTGTTAAAAACCAAGGTTGGGAATATATATATAATTTAATTCTGTTGTATTTGAAATAGTTTTGAAAATAAATCGTATGATAAATATGAAGTAAATACCGTGTTAAAAATACCAAGATACTTAGAAGTTAATTAACATTCGTTAACTTTTTTAATCAAAAGGCCAAATAATGCTGAGTACTGAGCCAGTGAACTCATTTTATTTTCATTACTGTTTGTTTGATAGTTAAATAACCGAGTATAAAATCTGACCCATATGATTGTTGGTGCGGAAAAACCGGGATCGAATTTATATTCGAAAACCATTTTGAACCAACAAATATGTGAAGATGCTGATCAAGATGGAGCAATTAAAGACCGTGGATCTTCATAAGCGGAAGGATTACTTGTCGAATATTCTTTGTGTTGCAACACAGAGGTATCCTGACGTGATTCGGTCGTGGTTGAGATTTTGCGGATTGCAAGGACTACTCGCTACTGATCCATAGGGTGATTCCTAGGATGTGGTAGGAGAGTGCCTTCGGTTCATCTTGTTTCTGGATGACTTGTATGGACGGGTGTCTGACAAAGTATTTCTGTAATGACCTAGATTTTTGACCTTTCAAATCGACAATAATCAACACATGCCGACCCAAACAGATCACAAATGCAGGTAGTTATTGGGAAAATAAAAGAAAAGCATAGAAGAAGAGAAGACAATAACAGAATCTCATAGTGGAAGGATTACATATAATAAATAATTAACAGTTCAAACAGTTGAAAAATATACATTTGACTATAATATACAATGATGATCAGAGTTACACAGATATGCGAAAGGCAGCGAAATCAAAGTGTAGTGGGAAATACATGAATAGAGTAGATATATATACCAAATCTTCATCTTCGTTCTCCAAGGCAAGAAATCTTCGCTAACTACAACTTGAATCAGACCCGGGCATATTGCATAAAAAAACACAACAAACACTCGGATCAGAACTGAATTATTCTCATATTAGTCAAATCAGAATATGATATAACATGGGTGTTATGGGTGCAGTAAC
Source organism: Allium sativum (assembly GCA_030737875.1). Classification (NCBI taxonomy): domain Eukaryota; kingdom Viridiplantae; phylum Streptophyta; class Magnoliopsida; order Asparagales; family Amaryllidaceae; genus Allium; species Allium sativum. Next base: position 860,531,072 of record CM060922.1, read on the forward strand.
TTAAGAAATGTTACAAGATTTTTCCGTCTCATAAGGATCCATTGAACTATATACGTACATAATATAATATGCTATTATTATAATGTCTACCCGGTAAAGTAAATATAATAAAAATAGCATAAGCGGGATTACATTTTAACCCTTACGCCGTTTACAGACATTGTTGTACACATTGCATATACAACACCAGTACGTTGGTAGGTAGGGATGCGCCGCGATACAACAACATCAAATCAAAATCATAGGGGCTCGATTAGGATAAATATAACAAGGCACTCGAGGCAATACCCAGGGTAGGATTCTACCGTTTGCGCTCCCGGACCGGTGGTAATGCATAGCCGCAACTACCATCCACCTCGAAACACACTCCCATATCAAAGGGTACCCCAAATCGATCACAGTTTAATATAGACGATATCGAAGGAGTGTGACCGATCGGAGATGCGATCTCACTTAGTCACGGTATAGCTCCTACTTTAGTCATTTTAATTATGACCTGAAGGTCAAGGCCATCCATTATCGTTCTCTTTCTTCAAATCCAGTATTCGCCTCCATACCATCCTACTTCATTCTGGATTCTCTAACACATGCACAGTTGTTATAGTGGTATCGGTATTGGCAGAGAGTATGACAATACCGACTCCGGTCTCTTTAACAACCAAACATTTACATTTTTCACATCCGTCCATTCTTTTACTTTACACAAAGGTTCACTTTCATATCAAAATATCATGTTTGCTCCAAACTCAATTTATATTCAAAATAGGATATAATTTCAGATCAAAATATCACAATTGTTCCAAAACCGATTTATATCCCAAAGTAGAATATATTTTCATATCAGTATATTATAAACATATAATATTTCAAAATCGATTTATATTCAAGTAGAATATACTTCATATCAAAGGTTTATGATTATTTCAAAATTGATTTTATTCAAAATGAATATATATTCTAATAGAATATGTTTCATATCAACTCATTATAATCATTTTCCAAATCCCATTTTATTTTCAAGTAGGATATATTTCACATTGAAATATTATAATCATTTTACAATTGATTTATATTCAAATAGAATATAACTTTATATCAAATCTCAATTTGAATCAATGGTTTAAATCAAATAGTTCCCATTCAGGTAGAAATTACAATCATTTAATATAACTAGGAAAAATAGATAATTATAAAATAAAACCTTTATATATATAATAAAGTAATTAAAATGATTTAAAAAACTAGGTATATACATACAACAAAAGCTTTACTAAATAACTTTAAATAATGGAATATAATAAAACTTATTATAAACAAAATAGTATATTGGTTACAAAATTTACTAAAATTACCTTTGAATAATAGAATATAATTCATTTGTAAAATAATGGTATATATATAGTCTTTTTTATAAAATAAATTTTAAAACCATGATTATTTCTTTCTTCCAAATTTCAAGACTTTAATATATATATATATATATCCCGGTCTCAATATAGTTTATTCAGTTTTCCCATCGCGTTTCAAACACATCGTACAAACCAACCGTTCGATTCAAAGGATCCAAATCCATATTCACATTGAGTCAACATCACCTCGAGTATCATCGAATACTTTTATTTCAAAAATAAATTCAAAAAGAATTTATAAAATTTGGATTTACACCATTAATTTGAATATTCCAAATCATATTCAAATCTCGATTTAAGAATTTCCAAATTGTTTGGGATAATTTCCTTAACCATTTTCAATAAATATTCAAGGTTTCCGATCTTTAAAGAAAATAGATTTATCGAGTATCGACACATTTCCTTTAAATAAAATTTCTATGAAATCAAAATTTCAAATACCTAAAAATCATTTAACCAACCGATGTCCGCATATAATTTTCTATCCTATGGCCAAGTGATATTAAATTTACTTTTTCGATATTTCAGGAAAGGATATATATCATTTCAATCCAAATCAGGGTCATAGATATCTATCATGTCAACCTGTGTTCTTAATTTATTTCAATATGATAAATCCTGAGTGTATTTGATGCCCGTAACATCTAGGGTGAAAAATGGGATTTATCGTCACAATAAACATACAACAACCATATAGTGAATAAAAAACATTTTCAGTGTTAATATTAGTTCAGCAGCAAAATTTCAAACAAAGGCATCTATCACAACCATTTCATTTCAATGGTAGATATCAAATCTTTTCACTGGTTAACAAGGATCGAGATTTTTCAACTAGCCATTTTAATTTAATTTAAAATAACTAATTATCATCATCAATTTTGCACATTACCCCTTGCATGTCGTTTTTAAGCAACCAATCGACAATCAATCACAACCAGACATCCAAATTTATTTCATAATTTAATTTAATAAATATAGGAATAATTCAGTTAATTGTGAGCAAGCAAATCACTCACCTTTGGGTCCTTAGTCAAACGCCCAACCAAAGCCCAAAATTTTACAGTCTCCAAATGCAGCCAAACCAGTACCAGAACATTCGAAATTCCTCTACGCTCCCAACGCAACAAACCGCGTCCAAATCCGAGTTTATATGCAAAAGTTATCAACGTTAGAAGGTTCGATATATATATATATATATAATTAAGTAAATAAATAAAACACACCCACTCCGGAAGTGCCACGTCAGCAAACCTCCTTTCCCATTCCTGCTCCATCGTTCCTGTCTAGAAATCAAATGCGGAGAACCCCATTTCCACCGCAACTTTGACCAAAATATCCATCCAACTCCGGCCGTTATAGGACCAGCGACCACCGCCATTGCAACCTTCATTGAAAACCTCACCACCCAGCTCGTAGGCACCATCTCCGGTCGAGCTCAGATCTCGTGTGAGGATCATCAAAACAATTGTTCAAAAACCCAAAAATGCTAAATTCCAGCGATCCTTTCGCTTATAAATAAAACAAACACCACCTTTGCACTCGTATGGACCTTCTCCACCAAACCTAGATGCCCAATTTCTTGATTAACTCGTAAATCGAAAACCCCCAATTCGAGATTCAGGGTTTCGAAAAAATAGTTGCTTTGACCACGAATTCCTGCAAACCTGAGCACTGCATGTCGCAATACATGGTACCAGCAGTTTCGTATCGTCACGAATTTGAATTGGTATTAAATTTGTTGGGTTTTGCAGAGATTTGAATTTAAAGTTAGAATTTTTGTTTGAACTAGGGTTTGCAAATTTGAATTTATGTCTGCCATTGATAAAGAGGAAGTGGAGAGCAAATAGAACGTACAGGAATGAGAAAATAAATTTATGGGCTTAGATCAGCAATTTATTTATATCAAGGTAGCCCAAAATAGTATAAGCATTTATCAAGTTGAATTATATTAATTCACTTTATGGTTCAAACCCATACAATCAAAGGACAAGTCCAATTATAACAAAATTTTGAAATTCTACAAAAATTCACCGTTCCGGATCCGGTGGAACTGATTGCGTCGGATTCCGAGACAGTTGCCAAAATAGTTGAATTTCACAGTTAATCAATTAACAAAATATTCAATTATTCATTTAACTGTTTTAATTCAATTCAAATATTTATTATATTATGTTTTAATCCAATTACAACTTAAATAAATTTTATAAATCGATTTCACAAATTTTAATCCCAAATTTGAATATATTCGAGTTTAAATTTGTATTGCAATTATATATAAACAACTAAATTAATCTACCATTATTCTAATATTAACTCAGAATTCCACCAATTAACAAATAGATTTGAATTTCACTCATAAATTAAACAACTCAAATTTTTTTAATTAATAAAATATCAATTTCCAAATTACAAGATTTCTAAATATAGACCCAATTAATAAAATGTTAAATTCTAAATTACGACCTTTTTAGATATAAACCAAAAATCATTTATATTTAGTTCAAGCCATTAAAATCAACAAGATTTGATTTAACCAATCTTATTCAATTTATTTATTCTAAATTTAAATTTAAATATACGGAAATATTATGGGGCGTTACAATTTCCAAAGGGATTGAAACGACCCAAACTCGCCCTTACGAGAAAGCCCAGATTGAGTTGAGAACACAACGAATTAGAATACAAACAGAAGAACATTTCAATGCTTATTACAACCACTTCATCAAAGTACAAGAATATAACATAGTATGAATAAATAATATACATTTGACAAATATCAGAGATTCAAATACAAAGTAGTGGAAAATCAATACATAACACAGCTTAAAGAAATACACGGATACAGAGCGTTACGAATATAGATCCAGCTGTAAACCAGGATCTTGAGAAAATAATATCTGCAAAAACCAAAACTACTAGCTTCCTGTGTGGAAAATAGGGGCACCTAGAGTTTAGGTTCAAATAATAAACTCCCGGTCAATCATGTGACTGGTGTGAGAACTAAAACAGTTATTTAAAACTTTACTTTAAAAATAAAGTAAATCTAAAGACCACGCCATATAACACGGAATGGGTTTTCTCCTAAGAATACAAGTGCATAAAACAAACAGCGCAATGCTTTTTGGAAAAAATGAAGCTATTATAAGACTCAGGTCCCATCACACAATGCAATGCAAGCCGGAGGATAAAGTTTTCCTTTATAATAGCCAAACATGCTTTGTACGTTTCAAATAAATAATTTGACACTATTATAAGTGTATAGTGTATAAAACAACTTCAAATATAAATGTATCAATCATAGACGACATGGGTACCATCTATCATGTCGCCATACTAGGCTCAACAATCAAAACCAAAATGTCACGTATTGGAAATTTGATTTACGTCATAAGTCAAGGCAAGAGATGTACTCCTCGCTGCTTCGAGACAATCTAGCAAATGTCTCAGGACTACACACTCTGGTAACCCTTGGATTCTTCAGGCCAGGTCCTCTGTTACCTTTGAGGATTGGTTATTCCTAAACACACATTTCCCGGTCCTATTGGACCTATCCATCGGCTCCATAGTAACCGATATATCCGAGGCGCCTCACTATCCATCATCCACATAGGTAAAAATATAAAAATGTCTGTGATCCATACCATGACACCATCCATAGCTAGAAGGAAAAGTCGTGTACTCCCTGAAAGTGTGTGCGTGTAATTGCCAAGTAATATAGTACACTCGGATCGTGTAATATGGTGTATAACACTCAAGTATGAAATGATAGCTTATCACAGATATAAGATAGTAAATGCAATAAAAATAGAAAAATCACACCAGGGCTTTTTATACTGGTTCAGAGCACCGTCCTACGTCCAGTCCCAGACCTTTCTCTGGATTTTCACTAATCAACAACCTCGCTTCACCAGGAGGAACAGGTTCACAACACCCGGACAGCCGAACGGGATTTCGCGCCTCTATCAACACGAGGACTTCACAACTTGCCTCTTAACAACACGAGGACTTCACAACTTGCCTCTTACAATACGGAGGACTTCAACCAAGATAAATAATCTTGTAGTTTGACAATGTGTGTTCTTAAAAACAGGAATTTGTCAATTCTTGTACCACCTTCCTATAATCTTATCCTCGAGTATATACTTTGAATGCGTAGATTTAAGGAAGTAGAATGCTTGTTGAATCAAGTGATATTAATCTGATTCAAGGATTCAACAAGTATTTGAAACTTGGGGAGCTTTTGTTTTGCAAAGAATATGAAAATGCAATTCAAAAATTATAGATAATATATAATGATTTCGTTAACTGAAAAACAAGTTTGAAGATGTTTATATAATAGTAGAAAGGTAGTAATTCTTCATGAAGAGTTTCAATAAACAGTTATGTCCATTTCCTTTGATTATTGAATAGAAATCTCTTCATAAATAGAAGCAACCTTTCAGAAAAAGCTTATTGTTTCAAAAACGGTCGACAGGTCAAAAATCACATGTCGACTGGTTGAATTTATTTAAAATTGAAAATTCCAACAAAAATAGCCGTTATGTGCAAAAACACATACTAGTGATTTTCAACCGGTCGACTGGTTGATTTGAGAAATGTTTTTGTTTCCAAACAGAAACATAGCCGGTCGACTGGTGGTTTTTTGGGCGGTCGACCGTTTTATGGCTGTGGACCAGAGAATCTCGGTCCACAGTCTATATCACTCTGCACTCTTTCCCGATCGGAGCCTGGACTGTTTGGGCTTTTTCTGTGACTTTTCAATTCCTCAAATATACAAATTTCAGCAATGAAGATATGATATTGTTTTGAGCATTCGTGTTATACTTTGAGAATAGATTTTAACATATTTCTAACATGACTCAAAGTAAAAAACCTTATCTCTATGAAATGATCTTCATTGCACCTTTATATGTTGGCATCAATCAAAATCTGGTCTCAACATTCTCCCCCTTTTTGATTGATGACAACACCTTGGATTTTCTCCCTCTAAATATAAAGCTCCCCCTGAATTTCTGCAACATTTGTTAGTTCATAATATAAATAATCTTACCTTTTGATTCCTGCATTAACAAATGTTAGCACATGTATACTATTACCATGTTAAGAACATAATTTTAAATGATAGTATATGTAACGTGAATGATATGAATAATCATAAGAGAAAATATTTCTCCCCCTTTGTCATCGATTAAAAAGAATAAATACCATAATAAGCACAGTAATCGGGAGTAGTAGAGAATACAAATAACTATAGCACCTTTAGGAGATACTGAATAACCTTCTCTTTGCTGTGGTGTACCTGCAAAAAATATAACATATATAGTTTGGTACCCACTTGCTTTGTTTTGGGTCTATGGGTTAGATGGAAGGTAACCATACCCAAGAGGGTTTAATGGAACCTTTAAAGATAAAATTTTCATTATTAACTATTAAATCAAAATAATCATCGATATATTTTTCTCTATTTTTCCAACTTACAGGAACCCAAATACTTAAGTAATCTCTAGTGATATTCCTTTTTGTACTTCTATATTTATTATAAATACCGCTAGTCATAGAAGTATTCGAATTTCTATAATAATTGGGTCTTGGATGAGCATTAGTACTAGCAGTGATATTCTTATTGTACATAAAAGCATATCTAGTACTATTTCTATGATTGGTTTTATTATATCCTATACCACTTTTGTCATGTAAAGGTCGAGATCTAGATAAAATCATGTTTAAATCATTTTGACCTTTATTAAATTTCGCGAACTTATTTGTACATTTATCAAATTTAATTGCAAAATCACGAGTGACAAAAGAAATTTTGTTATTTTGAAAATTACCAATTTCCTTATTTAATTCAGAGTTCTTCCTTTTTAAAGCATTCCCAGTTTTGAGACCACAAATTTGAGATCCTGAATTAATTAAAGGAGATTGTAATTTTCCAAAATTTTCTTTTGAATCAGAAATTTTATTTTGCAAAATAGTATTATTCACCTTAAAAAACTCACATTCTTTAGATAATTCCAAATTCTTTTCAGTTAGAGCTCCATTCTCTTTTTCAAGAGACGAAATTAAAGAACTAGAATTATTTAAAGAATCTTCTAATGATTTATTTCTATTTTGCAAAAGATTGATTTACTTTAAAATAATATTGTTTTTATCTTCTAATCGCTCATTTTCTTTTTGAAGGGAATCTTTTTGAGAAACAAGCTCTTCTAAGGTATTTTCAAAACATTTGGCTTGTTTTACCAAACGATTGTTTTATTCTTTTAATTTGGAATTTTCTTGCTCGTAATTTTTTGACATAGCTAAAATGAATGTATTGAGTTTCAATAATTTTTCATGGTCTAACAAAAGATCTTTATATAAAGAATCAGTACATTCCAATTGTGATCTGACTTTAGCCATGAGACATTTGCTTCCTTGCTCTCTTGATTCCGCTTTATTGCTCTTCCACTTTCTAATTCCTTGACTAGATTTCTTTATTGCCATTTGTTCTAGGATGTTGTTATGATCTCTAGAACACCAGGCTCTGATACCAATTGAAAGTGTGTGCATGTACTTGCCAAGTAATATAGTACACTCGGATCGTGTAATATGGTGTATAACACTCAAGTATAAAATGATAGCTAATCACAGATATTAGATAGTAAATGCAATAAAAATAGAAAAATCACACCAGGGCTTTTTATACTGGTTCGGAGCACCATCCTACGTCTAGTCCCGGGCCTCTCTCTGGATTTGCACTAATCAACAACCTCACTTCACCCGGAGGAACAGGTTCACAACACCCGGACAGCCAAACAGGATTTCACGCCTCTATCAACATGAGGACTTCACAACTTGCCTCTTAACAACACGAGGACTTCATAACTTGCCTCTAACAACACGGAGGACTTCAACCAAAATAAATAATCTTGTAGTTCGACAATGTGTGTTCTTAATAACACGAATTTGTCAATTCTTGTACAACCTTCCTATAATCTTATCCTCGAGTATATACTTTGAATGCGTAGATTTAAGGAAGTAGAATGCTTATTGAATCAAGTGATATTAATTTGATTCAAGGATTCAACAAGTATTTGAAATTTGGAGAGCTTTTGTTTTGCAAAGAATATGAAAATGCAATTAAAAAATTAGAGAGAATATAGAATGATTTCGTTAATTGAAAAACAAATTTGAGATGTTTATATAATAGTAGAAAGGTAGTAATTCTTCGTGAAGAGTTTCTGTAAAGAGTTATGTCCATTTCCTTTGATTATTGAATAGAAATCTCTTCACAAATAGAAGCAACCTTTCAGAAAAAGCTTGCTGTTTTAGAAACGGTCGACAGGTCAAAAATCACATGTCGACTGGTTGAATTTATTTAAAATTGAAAATTCCAGAAAAATAGCAATTATGTGCAAAAACACATACTGGTGATTTTCAACCGGTCGACTGGTTGATCTGAGAAATGTTTTTGTTTCCAAACAGAAACATAACCGGTTGACTGGTGGTTTTTTGGCCGGTCGACCGTTTTATGGCTGTTGACCGGAGAACCTCGGTCCACAGTCTATATCACTCTGCACTCTTTCCCGGTCGGAGCCTGGACTGTTTGGGCTTTTTCTGTGACTTTTCAATTCCTTAAATATGCAGATTTCAGCAATGAAGATATGATATTGTTTTGTGCATTCGTGTTATACTTTGAGGATAGATTTTAACATATTTCTAACATGACTCAAAGTAAAAAACCTTATATCTATGAAATGATCTTCATTGCACCTTTATATGTTGGCATCGATCCAAATCTTGTCTCAACACTCCCTGCAGTCCCATATCCCGTTTTTGACTCATATCGAGGTGTGAGGCTTGCAAATTAACGTTATACACAAAGCTATGCTATATTAAAGTCGTGCTTTGATTATCAACCACAAGACTCTGCTTTTCAACAAAGGCCTTGATCATTTGCATCTCAGCGTGCCACACTGACAATTCACGCCATGCAATTGATGTCTATCAATATATAACCTTTGAGCTCGTACGTCTCAGAGAAGATTGTTAAGCAAGAGAATAAATTCTCTGCCACTAAACTGATATATATTTAATAGAGATCAATCAACATAGAATAAAATTCAATGTCAGACACACATCCATTTATACTTTCGTTGTGGGGTCTGAATGAAACCGGAGGCACCTTATTCCTCGTTCTATATGTCCAATACAAGAGTGAGTTCCTCGCATATCCGATCGATCTCTAAGTACATCTGGACGATCACCACTTATAACCTTGTCTTAGGTGTACAGCCCAATCAAGACACCGTTAATCATCCAAACGATGTGAAGACCTCCGGTCTTGAACTACCGTTTTCATCGTCGACTTATCGTCGAATCAATTATTCATAATGGGTATAAACCCGGCCTTTCCGAATAATTCACGTATTTTATAATCAAGTGATATAAAACACAACATGCACCTCATTCCAATTCTGAATATTCTTTTATTCAAATATTCACATCATTAGGGAAAAGTCCATTAATTTTATCAAAGATAAATTCTTTTAAATTTATTCTTTAATCTTCCTGTGGATATCAATTCAAACCAAATTAAGGTTTATCCAAACTAGTTAGGATTTAGTGCACCTTACCGAAGCAATCATTTGTTTAATTTCCCAACCCTAACCTATTCATCCCATGGAGCAAAACTAGTAATACTCCATATCTAACACCACGGTGTTATCGGTAAGTTTAATTACCATTTCACATTCAAATCTAATTAAAGATTTAACTATCGCTTGGAACAAAACTGGTGATACTCCATTCTCGATCATTTCACAAGTTTGATAATTTAAATTATCACTTAAACATTTCAATCTAATTAAAGATTCATTAAAAATCCACTTAGTTTTAATCTTCCTAAAAATCAATATTAATTATTATTTAACGTTGGGAAATAAAACATGTCGCATCGACAATCTACACCACACTATTGATTTATACCGATATATAACCTTTAAGCTCGTACGTCTCAGAGAAGGGTGTTAATCAAGAGAATAAATTCTCCGCCACTAAACAGATATATATATATATATATATATATATATATATATTTATTTAGCAGAGATCAACCATACAGTTTGAAATACAATGTTAGACATGTAATCCTGTCTTTAACTGGGTTAAAGAACTAATGTCATTTAAAACACAGATCACGATAAACCTAAAATCACATTCCATTAATTATGGAATCTTCATAGAAAATAGATCAATATACAATAGATATCAATTTCCGTATCCGACTAATAATATAAATGGAATAACGACAAAGCCTTCTAAATTCCATATATATTAACAGTCTTCCTCCACAAAAGCTCACTTCGATTATTATCAAATCAAATTCCATTCCAATTTATTGTATTAAATTGGAAAATTTTACTTTGGAAAATTTCCATTTAACCTTAATAAAAGGATTTATAAATTCCAAATCACATTTCACTGTAAATCGGGTTAAAGAATGAATGTCGTTAAAAACACAGTTCACAATAAACCCAATTCACATTCCTTTTTATTCCAATTATTAAATATTATTGGAAACTCTAACAATCTTAAATAAAAGATTTATTCTTTTCTCAACTGGGTTTAAGAATAGTGTTATTTAAGACACCGTTCACGACAAACCCAAAATCCAGTTCGATATCAAATACAAGGCCTTGAATAGAAATTATATCGGCTTATATTCAATATCAAATTCTGAAACCAACAAATATCGTTTTGGGAATAATGATATATATATCTTCCAAATTTCCCTAACAATATCCGTATAATCACGGAATCCAATATCGAAATATTTCGAAGATGATTTCCATTCAAATCCATTCCAATTCATATATTGGAAATTCTGGTTATATTAAAACCATTCATATATCCAATTTATTTTATTTAAAAAATATTGGATTTCAAATCTAGTTAATAACTAGTTCATTTTGAGAAAAATATATTTTTATCTTTCCAAATATGGAATTTTTCATCCTGGTTCTTTTCGAATCATTTATTATGATTTTATACAAATTATTAGTATTTTTAATAATTTTATTAAAGCCCTTTCAGTCGATTTCCATAAACGGTCATCGAACTGCACTTACAACGACCTTTTCCAAATTTGATTTGGACATAATTCCAAATCCCACCATTAGATTTCAAATCTATTATATTCGTTGGAAAGCTATCTTCGATACGAACCCAACGGTTCTGTTTTTAGGAGAATCCGACGGTCGGATCTCCCGTAATGTCAATTTGAAGTCAATGGTCGAAATTCGCGAACGGTCGCGGCGCAGTACATTCTATTCAGGCGACAAAATATATATAGTAGAAGCCAGGGTGACGGAGGCGATAAGGGTTGGGCGACGGTGAAGGCCATTGTCAATTTGGGGGAAAGGGGAGATTTTCTGATCGAAGAAAATAACGGGGGGAGATATATGTAAAATTTATATATTATACTTTTTTATTAAATTTAAGTTTTCCAAAGTGTTGTCTTTTCATTTGAACTCCAAACGAGACCCACCGACTGTTATCCCTGGCTAACTACCCCAATTCCGAACACAATGGGGTATCTTCATAACCCAATTCGGCTGTGACTATTAGTTTTTGTCAAGATTAAAATATAGATCAATATATATATATATATATATATATATATATATATATATATATATATATATATATATATATCTAATTTGAACACACATTTTAATTTATCGGCAAAAATCCCCAAAAAATAAATCTAGATATGTTTCGACGATACGGTCCTAATAAAACTAATTTCGTCGAATTTGGAGACCATTTGAAAAATGGTCAATTTCCAGTCGATTAAATTCAAACTAAAATTGGAAAACGCGTTTAAAATCACCATGCTCACATATTAATTCCAAAAATTATAAAAATTGGAATTTAGCAATAATTTGACATAACAGATCCAACAAAAGTGGTTTCATCAAAAACGGAGGTCGTTTGCAAAATCGATATTTTGAAGGGCCATATATTATATAAAATATATATAAATTCCATTGCAACTATGCTGAATTTTAAACTGGACATAACTTTTTATCCCCGTTATGAAATCTGGATTTTTCACATTCGTTAGAAAGATATAATTAAACAGATTCAATTATTTCTGGGTTTTCTGAAATCCGATTTATTTTGAATCCTATACATTCATTTGAAATCGAATTTTCAAACTACCTCGCCATTTCAGGCTCGTTTTATAATTAAAATAAATTTATTCGTTCTAACTTCGATTAAAATAAAAAATTTGTCGTTATTATTTAAAATAAACATTTTAAATGTTCAAAATACATCAAAATTTCTAAAATATTTTTTTTAAATTGATTCTAGTTTTCCGAGTTGTTACAGGGATCACGTATGTTGGTTTCTTCAAATATACCAAGTTGATGGCATAGAAGGGAAACTTCTTTAGCTTAACAACTAAAGTATTTTTATGTTAGTTAGTGATTTCTGGCGGATATGACGATGTGGCATTCAAAGTGGATGGAGATATGTTGTTTTGAAGGATAAGCTTAACCTCTAGCCTCTCCAACCAGGAAAAAGCACAAAATCGGGTAGGTCGCATGGATATGTGGGTTGCACCCCATCAAAAGGGTATATCATTACCTGATCTGGAGAAATCTGAAACGACCCGCAAATCCGTACCCTTTGAGTCGACTAATAACACCACACGTCCAACTCAAATTGCACAGAAATACGAATCATTATTAGAAAGAAGTTAGAGGGTGAGGAATAGAAAGAAAGAAATATTAGAATAGAAGAAAACGAAGATCACAAACTCACAGCGGAACGAATAAAATATATTAGATAACATAAACTTTGAAATACTAAAACAGTAAATGTATATACATACCATTATCAGAGCACAACGGTTATCCCTGGAACAGTTATAAACACCTGTTTCCAGATACAACATAATACACAGCGGAAAATATGATAGTCTATAGCCAACTGGTGAAGTCTCCTGCTTCAAGCTTCTTCAAGTGAATCTGAAAAAAATCCCGACTACTGGACTGCCCGTACAAATTTGGGCACCCAAGAGTTTAGGGAAAACAAACAAAATAAACTCTGGGTCAGTCATGGGACTGGTGTGAGTAAACTCCAACCATTTGTTTAAATTTCAAAATCTTTTCGAAAGAAATGATAATCGTAAGACCGATCCACACGTAAACACGGATGGTTTTTACCTTACGATAACCCAAAATACTTTGGAAATCATATATTATCTGGTATTATAATAATGTCTAATCACAAGTAATTAACAATCTAGCAGAACGCTTGCATCTCACGCTCTACATATATAATATACAATCAAACTCGCAGGCACTTATTGGAGATTGGATTCCAACTTGACAAGGTATGGGACCACCTTCCGAACGTGTATCTCTAGAGGCAAATACACTGGGTTCAACAAGAACGTCTTGCAACCCGGCCCTCACATGACCGACCACTCATTTCGCTTGAGTGTATCGAATGTATACCACCGACGGTTGAGATCAGCAACCGCCTCCCGATAAGGGACAGCATCGATAGATTTAAGAACAAAAGGAATTTCTCTAGATAGGTGATCATACATCCTAATGGGTGCGACCCACATAGCCATGCTGCCTGCCCGATTTTTGTCCACTTCCGGTTTGATGAGGCTTGAGGTTTGAATTATCTTCCAGAACATCTGGCCATCATTCACTTTGAATGCCACATCGTCAGATCCATCGGAAATCACTAATTGATTCCCACAAAAATACTCAGATTGTTAGGCTAAAGAAGTTTCCCTTCTATGCCATCAACTTCGTACGTTTGAAGGAATCAACGTACGTAACCCCCTTTGGAAATACTCCGTCAGACACTCGTCCATACAAGTTGTCCTGGGTCTGGACAAACCGAAGGCACTATTCTATAAATAGGATAGCCCTTGCATAACTCCGTCTTCAATTTTCTTCAGCATAAGTTGCTTCATAACGCTTACGCCAATACGGAGTGGTTTTCAGATATCAAATCTGATCTCGGGCTCTCCATATTGACAACGGAGGTATAAAATAAACCAAAACTTTGATAGTCGGTGATTTAACTATCAAAGAAACATCCATACAATCAACGGTCCTATTTCCAAATGGAAATTCTATCAATCAAGCATCAAACAACACTGGGCCCTTTTTATATTAGTTCTTTATTTCATTATCATTTCAAAATCCCATTTCCCATCTTTCGCGTTCTATCAAAGTCCTATTTTCTCTCTTGATTATTGGGAAACATTTCCAATATTATAATTCCTTTATTTGAGAAAATATCCCTTATTCCGGTTAGAAAACATTTCTAAATCCTTTGAATTAAACTGATGTTATAAACATCGTTATTATACTCAAATCATAAATCATTCGTTAACTAACGATATCACTAACCAACCCTTGCTATCGAGCCTTAACCATTACTCCGTCAATAATGCAGTCAGTCAAGTTGGGGTATACTTACCTCTCAGACCTTAACTGAACGATATTCTTAACTTTGAAATAGTCAGAGCTCACAATTTTAAACCAAACATTTCTTTCGTTATTCTCGGATTTTGATCTACGAACACACCTTCTTTATAAAAATATTGATTATAACGGTAGCGTTATAATCGCTGTCTTCAAATGTTTGATTTATAAAACATTGCTTTCAACAACAGCGTTAAAACCGCTGTCTAGCATTATAGAACACTTATCATAACCATAGCATTAAGATTTGCTATTAAACAGTTATTATAACGGCAGCGTTAAAATTTCTGTTTAGATTTACCAAGACATTTATTATAACAACAGCGTCTAAAATTTGCTGTATAGATTCACAACCTCTATTATAACAACAGCGCTAAAATCGCTGTTTAGTTTTATAAAAGCATTTCTTACTAAGACAGCGTTAAAATCGCTGTTTAAAATTATAAAAGCATTTCTTATAACAACAGCGTTATGATTGCTGTTTTGAATAAAATACCGTGTGCGACGCACACGCTTCCGTTGTTCATTTATAAACTCTGTTTATTTAAACAATTCAAGTTCTCCTTTAAACATATTTATAAACTATACATTCTTCTAACCACTTAATTCGATTTCTATAAATCCCCTTATTTTATATACATTTTATTTGCAAAATATTCCCTTGTTTTAAACTATTTATTCTTTTATTTAAGCATTTGAAAATCTTTCTTTAAACTTTCCTCTGTAATTTGCTAAATTCAAATCCATTTCCAAATATTGGTTTCAAAACCGATACTCACTTTCAAATATACATTCATATTTGAACTCACCTTTAATTTATCCAATGGTTAATGATCCACTTAATTTATATCTTTATTCATAACATTTTTCTTGGTTTACCCAATGGAATAGGTTTCCATTTGCAACTCAATGAAAAGAAATTATTTCTAATTTGGAAATAAACTCTGCTTTTAAAATTCTAATTTCCTTTTTCACATTCGATGATATTTTACGGTATCTAAAATACCAGGTTCCTAAGGCCAGGGTAAACCCAACACACAAATTCAACCATGGATAATGTAGCATAACATATATCACCATCAAATCAACAGTAAATAAAATATTGAGGGATCCAGTTGGATCCCTCCAACCTGTTTCCCTGCATCCACAGATGTTAGTAACATCAAAAATATTATATTAATGAAAAATCAATCAACGATGTGATTATATCAACCAATTTATCAACTATTCAATCAAGCAACCATTTCACATTATAAAATAATTTTAAACGAGTGAGTTTACTCACATTGGTTCGCGGTTGATGATTCCGCCTTTTTGTTGCGTCTACACTCAAACAAAGGTTTGATTTTATCATGAATTCCCATTAGCTTTGATTCATCCCATTCTAATCCGTACGCATCGGCTTCGCGGTTACGAACCCATCGGTTCTAGTTTCGTTTAATTCATATTAATATAACTGGTCATCCTCATCCTGATGTTAATCCTGCTTCTTCCATTTCACTACCCTGACAGACCCAACACCTTTCATCCCATCTCGCTCAACCTCTGGTCCGGGAAACCACCTCCTATTAACGCTGACAAGCTTCTTTTCAAGCTCTCCGCTCCCGTGTCCTGGTTACACTCCACTCAAAATCCTCCTTGAATTCACGTGAGTACCATCAGCCTTTCTTCCCCCTAATTCATTTCTTGCTTCAGCAATACGAGAGAGGAAAAAAAAACCACCGCCCCTTACTTCTTCAATATTGAAACAGTCCCTCACCTCGCAAATCACACTCCACTTCACTACAGCGTGTCCCATCCCCACACTAATCCTCTTCGTTAGTCCTTCCTATACCCCACAGTAGCTCCACGTTCCTTAAAACCGTACCATGCATGCCTTCAGGCTTTTCGTCACGCACCTCATACCCATATTCATCATCAGTACCGACCCCATCGACCCCTTCATGCTTCTGAGGCGCACCCTTCTGACACCCAACGAGATCGTTAACAGAGAAGGAGAATGGGGGTTGAAAAGTTCGGAGCAAGGAAGGCCATTCATTTTTATTTTTATTTGTTATGCGTTTTTGTTGGTATATAAAAATGAGAGAGAAATACACTGTATTTAAAGGGACAGAAGTTTGGGGCACACGCTGTTAGATTACTTGGGGAGCACGGGTATTTTTCCTTGAGGAGCACGGTGTTTGATTACTTTGCAGGCACGTTGTAGAGGAGTAGGGTAGCTGGTACTTAGCTTTGCAGTGTTTTTCATTGATATGAAATATTAGCCATTAGGGACGTACGTTTTGTTTTAGGTGTGGATGGGTTAGCATTTGCTGGAAAAAGAAGTGCACATGGAATAGGCGACAGGTAAGAGTTAGGGTAGATTGTACAATCCTTGGCGTGCACGCAAATGAGATATATATATTAATGGATTGGTACTCATGGCTTATTATATTGAGAATATTATCAATATTATATTATAGCAAAACTTCGCGGTGAAGTATCAAGCAAATCTAACCACAGTCGACTTCTGTCTACTGATAAAAAAACTAATCTTGGTGTAAAAAGGTATTCTGAACCCAATGGGACAAGTTTCGTCGAATTCCGACATCGTTTGAAAAAATTTTCTTTATAAAACCAGAAATCAACACACGTTTAAATTTTTCACGATCACCAGATAAATCAAAACAACTTGAAACTGCGAACACTGACAATAACTTTTCGATACGAATCCAACGGCACTAGTTTCGTCGCATTCTGAGACTGTTGCCCCGGTAGACTGTTTTTGGCGCGTACCGCATTGCCCTTCTGAACACCAAATTTGCCGATCTCTAAAAATAACAAACTATATACCTACCCTGACTATATCCGACGCTACGAACTCACTGGAACTGGTTTCGTGGCCTGATTCGATCGTCTGTTCAAATTACACTCTAATATCCCTTTATTCAGTTGAATTAATTTAATTGTACTGAACGAGCGTTTACGGCTACCGTGGTTACATACGACATCGGTCTTCCATGAAATTCAACACCGTACAATAATTTAATGATACGGTCCCAATGAAACTGATTTCGTCGAAATCTGAGTCCGTTTGCAAAACGGTTATTTTAAAGGCCTATATTTAAATAGCGATTTCCATAGCGACTATTTGAAAATTTGATTTGACCATAACTAACAAATTATAACACGAGATCTAGATTTTTCTCTTTCTTATGAAAATTATAATCAATACGGTTCCAACGTGTCTTGTTTCACAGAAATCCGACTTATAACGAGTTCTGTATACTCAGTTGAAGTTCAAAACTCCATATTACGAACTGCCGTGCGATTTCGAGCTCGTTTTATATTATATTATATATTATACGTTCAAACTTCGTTTTTAATCAATAAATTCCTATATGTAATTCAATTAAAAATTTTAAAACAAATTTAAATATTCAGAATTTAACGGCCGAAAATCCGGGTCGTTACAAAATCAAATGACTTAAGTTGTCCCTTTTTATTTTTGTATGTATACCATCGGCTCGGTTGGCTGGCCCCCAACCGTGGTAATAATATATTTGGTGCTGTCAAGAGAAAGTGAGCGGTCGGTCATGTTTAGCCTAGGTTGCAAGATGTTCTTGTTGAACCCCAATGCATTCATCTCCAGAGATACATTATCGGAAAGGTAGTCCCATACCTTGGCAGGAAATCCATTATCCAATAAGCGCCAGCGGTTTTGATTGTTACTATGTATGTAGAGCGTGAGATGCAAGCATTCTTCTAGATTGATATTTACTTGCATTTAGACACTATTATAATATTAGAAAATTTATTGATTTAAATAATGTTTTGCGTTATCGTAAGGTAAAAACCGTCTGTATTTATATATGGATTTGGTCTTACAATTGTCCTTTTCTTTCGAAATGATTTTTACTTAAAAATCAAGTTGGATGATGCCCTTAAACTTAATGTGTTTTTCTCACTTTGGTTCACTAGACTGATCCGGCGTTTGTAATGCTCTAGTTAGACCGGGTTGTATACGTTCAGGTTATCGAATGTTGTGAAGAGACGAGCTGAAAGAGTTCAGACGTATAATATATATTTGGTGTATTCCGTTGTGTGTTATATATGAGGACAGATTATTATAACTATCCAGATGTGTTGATGCACTCCGATGATTGTAAGTATTTTAAAGCTCTCAATAAAGATTTATTTCTATACTAGTTTTGTTCCGCTGCGATGTGAGATTCCATGTTGTGTTGATTCTTCTTCTTCTATTCTAACTTTCTTTCTTATCTCACACTCCTATTTCTTCCTAATTACTGTCCATGTTTTCGATACTTGAGTTTTGGCAAGTAATACGAGATTTATGTATTATTTTCCGAACTCGGACTTCGAATTCTTTCAGGTCGTTACAATTGATGTACTACAATAAAAAAAATTAACTATTTAATTGCTTATAGAGTTTCTTAGATTAATTTTCCAAAATATATTACCATCTCTAATTTTGGGAATTTAAATGCGTTTTTATTTGGTCTATTGAAAGACGTTAGCGTCAATTTTTGATTGATACAACAAGTTATAGAATCATTCCTTTCGCCTTTAGCTAATATTAAGGCAATGAAATCAAATATTATTTTCATTATTTTGCTTTTGATATTCTATTTATTTTTTTGATGAGTCATCAAGCTCAACTATTGTGACACCCTACACCCGTTAAGGTCACTCATTAGAGAATGCATTAATTTTCATGAAGTGCAATAGGTAAACAATAACTAAAATTCACAAGACAGATATAAATAGGCAGCGAAAAATTAACTTTTATTAGTGAAAGTAAAACGTTATTCCAAACCAGTTACATCGTCAAATACCAAACACTTCAAATAAAACCATATGTCTTATAATGCCAAATATCAAAGTACAATAATGCAAAACCATATCCCTTTTCACAAGACATAGCAAAGTATAAAGATAATCAATGCAGTACATCAAATCGAAAGAAGTCCTGATCCAAGCTGAAAGAAAATCCTAATCGTTGTGGAGTACTACCACTCTGAGGACCTAAGTGGGGAAAGGAAGAGATAGAAGCGAAACAAAATAGGCCAGACATAAAGCCTGGCGAGTTCCAGTGATTTTCAGATATGCATAAAATAGAGGTATCAAGACAGGTACATAAGACTGAATGAGAAAGTACAGTAGCATATAAGTACAAGACATCAAGATAAAACAAAGATCAAGTAAAGCTTCTCATTTATATCCCAAGAATAAATTTTTCTCTGCACTAATACTAGTATATCAGGATTAGGTGTTACCCTAATTACATATCAAGATTAGGTGTTACTCTAATTACATATCAGAATTTGGTGTTACCCTAATTACATATCATAATTAGCAGATACTTTAATTATATATCAGGATTAGGTGTTACCCTAATTACATATTAGGATTAGGTGTTACCATAATTACATATCAGGATTAGGTGTTACCCTAATTGCATATTAGGATTGGGTGTTACCATAATTACCACCCATGCGATTGGCTCACAACTACGCAAATACCCAGTGTCAGGCCCGACATTAGGGTGTATCACTCCTTAACCCATAAATTTATAGAACACAGACCTATTTACTGGTGTTACAGCATCTTAGTTTTCCTAATCGGACCCATGCACGCTCATGACTCCATTGGAACTCGCTCGTACCCACCTTCCTCTTTTGAACCTCTTACTATCCAATTCGGCAAAGCGTTCCCTAGCCCCTACCTAGTGTTAGGCTCCCTAATAGGACACCAACAGGGATACTGATTGATATGGGTTCCACACAGCAAGATTGACACAAGACAAACCCCCTAAGCTTGTTCCCCCAAGTAACTAGGATTTAAGAGTCCCCAAAACCCGAAAAAACAGCAGAACAAGAGACCTCTTAGCTTATTAATAATAAGGTTTAACTTAGCAGGTTTAAGTTCACTAATAAGCATGGTTGTAATATGTTATTATGTGTACAACCCCTTCCCCCAAAACAAGCACCTGCCAAGATGTACATATACACTAGTAATTCAATGTACTTAACCTACATCTGGAACTTACATTTTCTTAACATGTTCTTTACTTAATCTCTGCAATAAGTCTAATCTAACATGTATACATATATGCATTTTTGATTACATTCCCAAATTACAGTCAAAAGTCCTCAATTTATAATATGCCCAAATTCTCCTTTTTCATTTTCATTTCATATCATCCAAAATTCAATTATCCGCAATTTTAAATCGGAAACGGCCTAGGCTCTCGATGGCCTAGGCTCAGCGTAAATAAAAGGGAGAAGTAGAAGAAGAGCAGAATCAAATCAAACTGTATAAAATAGGCATATAAACCAGAATGGAAATAAATTAAACAGCAGAATAGGGATAAGGAAGATATATATGTGTGAACATAACTAATAAATCAACTGACAGCAAAAGAACATATATTAGTGTAACATCTGCATAGATCAATAACAATAAAAGAAAAGTATAGAAAATAACTTATAGGTACTATATGTTCTAGACCCAATTTTATTTACTGTCATAATACATTTCTAGATATCAGATCTGAAAGTAAATTGAACTCACAAGGCTAGGTATTAGGTTTAGAAATAGTTCCTAAAAAAGGTTGTATGTTGATTGCAGATCTTGAATTTTCTCGGTTAATCTAACTTTCAGTAGCGTCTCCTCATTTTATAAATTAATTTAGAATATAGTCATGAAGGCAGAGAGAGGTAAAGAATAGTTGTACGTAGATAAAATGAGAGAGAGCCCCTATTTATAGATTAACTGAGCTAGTTCTTAACCGTTAGATTTTAGGGTTTTAAATCTAGCCATAAAACTCATCCAATGAACATAATATGTAAAACAGTCCAAATACATTATTCAGAATCAGACCTGCATGTGGACGGGTCGACCCTACCTACCGTGTCGACCCATGGGTCGACCCCTCTTGAACATGGGTTGAAACATAGGTCGACCCAGGATGAGATGGTCGTCCCATGACCGTTGGTTCCTACGCTGTTTTTCTGTTTGAATTTTCTTTTTATTATATACCATATATATAATCTTCTTAGGTCCATATCTTTCTCTTATATTATCTGATTTACAAATCAGGGTCTATCTGAACAAGAATTCCAAGAAAATGCAATGCTAAAGTCATTTTTACTAAATTCTGAATATTTAGTTATATAATATTCATTTTATTGTCTTTAATGTACGGTTATGGTGTATTAAATTTTGGGGTGTTTACTCTAAATTTAGGTTACTTTGCTAATTAAATTTTTGTACATTTATTTATCAAAATAACCAAGTAATATGTTTTAAACAATAAATGTTAATTGTTTCAAAGTAACTTATAGGTACTGCATGTTAATACAAATGCTTTATTCTCAATACCACTATATTTTTTGGACATTTATATTTGCATTAACGCATAATATTTTGTAACTTGAAAGCACTCTTTGGATTACATGTGTAAATCTATTTTCGTAGGATACATGTACCAAGCCCAAAATGCCAGTGTTGGGAGCTTTAGAGTTTTTCTTGAAATCATAATTAGTTAGAAGAAAAAAAAATGTAAAATATACCTTCTACACGTATATTTTTGCTTTATCTTTTGTTGTACTATTAACATTTTTTAAGTTGAAATATTTCATTTTTAACGAAATTTTTAGAGCATTAGGAGCATTCACACAAGCTTTTTAATACATAGTTTCTATATTTGGAACATTATAGTTATAGAACCCCATATAAGGATTATGGTAGGTCAAGCTATTTTCCCATTGGACAGATTCTTTATTGTTAATTTAATGTGTTTATCATGTAATTTCTTTAATAATTCAGTGTCCTTAGGATTTGTATTGCAAAAACTAATTTAGGGTATATTTTTATTGTTAAGAAGCGCCATATCCATTCTATCATATATAATTCATATTTTCTTCTCTTGCTTCTCATTAAATTAATTAAAATAATAAATCCATGTGGCTTAATGTTTAATTCTACACTTCCACCATAAGGTTTATTTTATAATTAATTTCTGTTAGAACGCATTGAACATAAAGCATCGCTTTTGATTAGTTCTGCTTGAAAGCTGTGATTATTGCTACTCGTTTTTATCCTACATAATTCTTTTTATGATGTTCTATGCCACTATTGAATTGAAATCACTGCTTACTCTTCCTTCATCCATGGAGTACTACATTTTATTGTCCTTTCTTCAATCGTTTTTGTTAATAATTTTGCTTTGAAATTATTGTTGTTTTAAATTGAGGATTGAATTTGACACGACCTGAACTTCCTCGTAAAGGAAAGCCCGAATTGAGTTGAGAACACGACAAATCAGAAAGCAAGCAGAAGAACATTTCATTGCTTATTACATTAATTTACATCAGAGTACAAGAATATACAGAGTATGAACAAATAGAATACATTTGATAAATATCAGAGATTTACATATTTTCAATGCAGCAGAAAATAATACAAAACACAACTGAAAGAGATACACAGATACAAAGCTTTTCGAATATCATTCCAGCTGTAAACCAGGATCCTGTGAATATAAATCTGCAAAACTAAAACTACTAGCTGCCCGTGTGGAAAATAGGGGCACCCAGAGTTTAGGTTAAAATAATAAACCTTAGGTCAGTCATGTGACTGGTGTGAGAACTAGAACAGTTATTTAAAACTTTACTTTAAAACATAGTATATCAAGGGACCACGCCGTAAAACACGGAAAGGGTTTCCTCCCAATAATACTAGTGCATAAAACAAATAGCGCAATGCTTTTTTGGAAAAATGAAGCTATTATAAGACCCAGGTCCCATCACATAGTGCAACGCAAGCCGGAGGATAGGGTTTTACCTTATAATAGCCAAACATGCGTGGTATGTTTAAAACAAATCATTTTGATACTATTATAGTGTAAAGTGTATAAAACAACTTCAAATATAAATGTATCAATCATAGGCGACATGGGTACCATCTATCATGTCACCATACTAGGCTCTACAAATAAAACCGCAATGTCACGTATTGGAAATTAGATTTCCGTCATGATTTGAGGCAAGGGATGGCTCCTCATCGATCGAGACACTCTAGCAAATGCCTCAGGATTCGGACGCTGGCGTACCCTTGGATCTTCAGGGTCGGTCCACACATAGCGGATTGGCAATACCTGAACACACGTTTCCTGGTCTTATAGGACCTGTCCATCGGCTCCGTAGAGACCGATATATCTGAGGCGCCTCACATTCCAACAACCACACAGGTAAAAGTAATATAAATGTCTGGGCGTACAAAACCCCGACACCACCCATAGCTAGAAAGAAACGTCATGCACTCCCTGCAGTCACGATCCCGTTTTTGTCTCATACCGAGGTGTGAGGCTCGTGAATTAACGCTATACACAAAGCTATGCCACACAGGCCGTGCTTTGATCATCAACCGCAAGACTCTGCTTTTCAACAGAAGCATTGATCATTTGCATCTCTGCATGCCACACAGGCAATTCATGTCATGCGATTGATGTTTATCGTTATATAACCTCTAAGCTCATACGTCTCAGAGATGGGCGTTAAGCAAGAGAATAAATTCTCCATCGCCAAACAAATATATACTTAATAGAAATCAATCAACACAGAATAAAATCCAATGTCAGACACACAGTCCATTTAAAAGTTCATTCTGGGTCTGGACGAAACCGGAGGCACCTTATTCCTCGTCCCATATGTCCAATACAGGAGAAAGGTCCTCGCATATCCATTGAACTCCAAGTACGTTTGAACAATCACCACTTATTACCTCGTCTTGGGTGTATAGCCCAATCAAGACATCAGTAATCATCCAAATGATGTGAAGACCTCTGGTCTTCAACCACCATCTTCATCGTCGACTTATCGTCGAATCCGTTATTCAGAATGGGTATAAACCCGGCCTTTCCGAATAACCCGCGTGTATAATAAACAAGTGTTACACAAATACAACATATGCCTTATTCCAATTCAGAATATCCTTTTATTCAAATATTCACATCATTAGGGAATAGGTTCCCATTAATTTTATCAAAGATAAATTCTTTTAAATTTATTCTTTAATCTTCCTTTGGATATCAAACCAAATTACGGTTTTCCAAACTAGTCGGGATTAGCGCACCTTACCGAAGTTACCATTTATTTGTTTTCCCAATCCCAACCAATTCATCCAATGGAGCAAAACTGATATTACCCTATAACTAACACCACAGTGTTATCAGTAAATTTAATTACCATTTCCCGTTCAAATCTAATTAAAGATTTAACTATCGCTTGGAACAAAATTGGTGATACTCCACTTTCGATCATTTCCCAAATTTGATAATTTAAATTATCAATTCACATTTCAATCTAATTAAAGATTCATTAAAACTCCACTTAGTTTTAATCTTCCTAAAAATCAATGTTAATGATTATTTAACTTTGGAAACACAAACACGTCGCATCGACAATCTACACCGTACTATTGATTTATGCCGATATATAACCTCTGAGCTCGCACGTCTCAGGGAAGAGTGTTAAGCAAGAGAATAAATTCTCCGCCACCAAACAGATATACATTTAGCAGAGATCAACCATACAGTTCGAAATACAATGAAAGACATGTAATCCTTCCTTTAACTGGATTAAAGAACTAATGTCATTTAAAACACAGTTCATGATAAACCCAAATCACATTCCATTAATTATGGAATCTTCACAGAAAAAAAAATCAATATATAATCGATATCAATTTCTGTATCCGACTAACAATATAAATGGAATAACGGCAAAGCCTTTTAAATTCCATATGTATTAACAGTCTTCCTCCACAGAAGTTCACTTCGATTATTATCCAATCGAGTTCCATTCAATTCTAATTTAATATATTAAATTGGAAAACTTTACTTTGGAAAATTCCTATTAAATCTTAATAAAAAGATTTATAAATTCCAAATCTCATTTCATTGTAAATCGGGTCAAAGAACGAATGTCGTTAAAAACACAGCTCACGATAAACCCAATTCACATTCCATGAATCTCTAACCGTAAATAAATAAGAGAACAATTCCCTAAGTATTAATCCTGAAGGCCGAAACCAACATCAGATCAATACCCAGGAAACCATTCAACTTAGCTAATCTTAAGTTAGTTTCTAATTTTCTTTACTCTATTGGGTTTAAGAACAGCATTTTTAAAGATACCATTCACGACAAACCCAAAATTCAATTCAATTCAATTCCAATTAAATATTAATTAATTCGTAAACTTCATTAAATCTTAATAAAAAGATTTAATCTTTTCTCAACTGGATTTAAGAACAGTGTTAGTGAAGACACCATTCACGACAAACCCAAAATTCCATTTGATATTAAATATAAGGCTCTGGATAGAAAATATATCGTCTTATATTCAGTATCAAATTCTAAAATCAACAAATATTGTATTGGAATAAGAATATACATATCTTCCAAATTCCTCCACAATGTCTGAATAATCACGGAATCCAATATCGAAATATTCCGAAGATAATTTCGATTCAAATCCATTCCAATTCATATATTGGAAATATTATTTTTAAAACTATTTCAAATCCAATTTATTTATTTAAAAAAATTGGATTGTAATTCTAGTTAATAACTATCTTTCCAAATGTGAAATTTTTCATCCCAATTCTTTCCAAATCATTTATTATGATTTTACACAAATTATTTATATTTTTAATAATTTAATCAAGGCCCGTACAGTCGATTTCCATAAACGGTCATCGAACCGGACTTGCAGCGACCTTTTCCAAATTTGATTTGGACATAATTCCAAATCCAACTGTTTGATTTTAAATCTCTAATATTCGTTGGAAAGCTCTTTTCGATACGAACCCAACGGTTCCGGTTTTAGGAGAATCCGATGGTTAGATCTCCCGTAATGTCCATTCGAAGTCATTGGTCGAAATTCGCGAACCGTCACAGCGCGGTGCGTTCTATTCAGGCCATTATATACATAATATATATATATTATATATATTTCGTCGGTTCCATTTAAAACGTATTTTATAAATCGTTTAAATTTGTTTTTAAGACGATTTCAACTTCACATTCAATTTCAAATCAAAATTGAATATTCTATATCATTAATTTATAAATGATAATATTTTCAAAACATTAGATTTTGAAATCACTTCCTTTTCGACATTCATTACAAAAATGAATAAAATCGATATAAATATCGTTCACGTCAAAATGGCATTAATCTAATCAACACGGCTTTATATGTTTAAATATTTTCGTGTCCATCCCAAATCGGACATCACAATCACGTTTTGATCCATTACTGAATATTATTTTAAAATATTCATTATGTTAAAATATTTGTTATTTTAAAATATTCATTCTTTTTGAACTGGAATCAGATACAGTCAACTACCATATAATGTTATTTATATGGATTTCATACAACACATGTATAGAAGAACAACAATGATAAACAATCAACCATCATCCAGAGTGCACTACCCAACTGCATAAGCGTATAAATAATTAACTCTTACAACAGCCTGACAACCCATCGATTGACATACAACTAAATACTGGGATTAGTTTATGTCCAATATCATCCCAATACCCGTGTGGGGTTTTCAAACAACAAACACTGATTATTATTTGTGTAGTTGGGTGATGTGTAAAATATATCGTCCCAATCAATATCCGTCAAATGTGTGTACATAAACAAATCGCCCGATTTGTTTATGAATATTTATTTTATTCATATACTCGTTAAAAATTATATTTTTAACTATAAAATATTTTATTCAACACATGAATATTTTATTCCATTTCACATCACAATCAATTTTCATAGCACAATCAAATCAAACAAGTCGTTCATGGTTTGCGGACGGCGGGTGTCGGGTGCTGCTAAGCACCGTCCGCATCCTAGTATATATTTTAGCTAGAAAATAAAATTAAAGTGAGAAGTTCTCACCTTAGGGATCCACTCCGCCAGTTTTTATTCTTGAATTTCTGAACGGTTTGAATTCTGTTTGCTTCCAGTCGGTTTCAATGCAATCTGTTTTCAAGCGGTTTATATTAAAAATCACATTTCTAATACAGTGCTATTTATTTAAAAATCACATTTTTAAATCATCGCTATTTCATATATTTGAAAATCATATTTATAAAAATCTGATTTTTATTTAACCATTCAACAATAAAAATCGTATTTTTACTTTGCTATATATATGATAAAAATCACATTTTTATATCGCCACTTCATATATAAAAATCGTATTTTAATATCGCTATACATATAATGAAAATCGCTTTTTTATTATATCGCTACATATAATGTAAAAATCAAATCTTTATATACAATAAAAATCAAATCTTTATGTACGATAAAAATCAAATCTTTAAATTTATAAAAATCATAACTTTTTATTTATAAAAATCTTGACTGTTTATTTACACTATATATACATAAAAACTGAAATAAAAATCAATAAATAAAATAAAAACTCATGATTTTCGTTCGAAAGAGGGGCTTTATCGTTGGGGTTGAGGGCGTGCAGAGGGTTGGATGCGTCGGAGGTGGTGGTTCGCGGTGGTGTCGCTGTGAGGGGGGTTGCTTTGCGCTGTAGAAGGGGAGGGAGGTTTTCTTGGATCAAGGAGAGGGATGGGGGGGTTCTGATGGGTCCAGCAATGACGGGGGACGAGCGGGGTCAGGGGGGATCGCCGTTGGCTGGGGGTGCGGTGCTTGACGGTTTAGGGATGCTTGGGTTTGGGGGGTCTGTAGTGGAGAGAGAAGGGGGAAGAAGGGAGGGGGTCGCCAGAGGTTCGTCGGTGGGCGGTGGGTTGGCGCGCTGGACGGTTGGATGGCGATGGAGGAGGGGCTCCGTCGTTTCCCCCCCCCCCCCCCCCCCCCCAATTTTTTTTATAAAATTCCGATCTGAAAGAGATAGAGAGAGAAAGGGGCGTTGACCCCCTTTTTATAAATATTAAATTAATTAATTTAAATCCCCCAAAGTGTATTTTTTTTTAATTTCGGCCTCCAAACGAAACCCACCGACTTTCGTCCATAACTAATTACCCTCATTCCAAACGCAATAGGATATGCCACGCAAGCCAATTTGGCCGTTACGATCAGTTTTCGTTTAAATTAAAATATAATTAAATAGAATGGTCAATATTGATTTTAACATACATTTTAATTTACCGGGGCCACATACTAACTCTAAAAAATCCAGAAAAATAAATATGTATATGTTTTGACAATACAGTCCTAACAAAACTAATTTCGCCGAATTTGGAGACCGTTTGAACAACGGTCATTTTCCAGTCGATTAAATTCAAACTGAAATTACCAAACGCGTTTAAATTCGCCATGCTAACATATTAATTCCAAAAATTATAAAAATTGGAATCTAGCAATAATTTGACATTCTGAATCCAACAAAAGTGGTCACGTCGAAAACGGAGGTTGTTTGCAAAATCTCCATTTTCAAGCGCTATATTTCCAAAGCGACTATTCTGAATTTTCAACTAGGCATAACTTTTTATTCCCGCTATGAAATTTTGATTTTTTGGATTCGTTGGAAAGATATTTTCAAATAGATTCTAATATTTTTGGTTTCACTAAAATCCGTTTTATTTTGAATCCTGTACATTCATTTGAAATTTGAAATCGAATTTTCAAACTACCGCGCCATTTCCAATTCCTTTTATAATTAAAATAAATATTTATTTTCTAATTTTGATTTGCATAAATATATACGTTCTAATTCTGTTCAAATTAAATTTCTAGTTGTTATTATTTAAAATAAATCATTTTACATATTCAAAATTCATTAAAATTGCCAAAATAAAAATTTTCAATTGGTTCTGATTTTCCGGGTTATTATAGAATTACTTTTTTTTAGAATGTGTCTCTTCTTATAATTTAGATCGTTACTTTATCTTAATATTTGGGTTAAATGTTTTCAGCTGTAGTGCAAGCAGTTGGGTTTCATATTTGATTTTGGAAGCTTATTGAATGAGATATAAACTTGAAAATCGCTTATTACTAAAACTCATCTTGGATCAATTTAAAATCATATCAATTTTAGTGTAAAGGTAATGCCATTATTTGTACCAATTATCTTTACACCCTTTTGTTTTCTTTCTGAAGTTAAAAAGTCGTAACTCTATAAAAATCCTACATTTTATCGAATTCAACTTTTCTTCATTTTTCCAACAATACATAAACAAATTAGTTTTGATGATATATGTAAACACACACATATAGTTTTCTTTAAAATTTAGCACTAAGTATAAATGTGTCATTCAATTTTCCCTCCAACTAGAAGTTTGTCATCATTGTAACACAACCAATATTTTTAAATTGGAGATTTTATTATGAATGACAAACTTCATAACTTTCTTAAGCCAAGGACAACCCGTCAAAAATTTATTCTCAAGGACAATGCACATTGTACAATTGATACCATACACACCATAAAACTGATACTTAAATTTTGACACCATACACACTGTAAAACTAATACTTAAAAGCTGGTAGTCAAATTCTAATACCATGCACACTGTAAAACTGGTACCCAAAATATGATGTTTTGTCCTTTGGAATAAAATTTTAACAAGTCACCCTTACGGTTGAAAAAGACTCTAACTTTGTCCTTAATGTTGTTTTCCTGTTTTAAATTTGTATTTATATATTTATTTTGGTTCTAGATGTAACAAATTCAAATTTCTTACTTATCCTAAAGTTTTACTTAAATTGTGTACTCATCTTTTTGACATTTATTTCATTTTTTAGTCTTTATTTTAATCATTGGTTTTAAAGATAATGCATCTGACTTTTTATTTGAAGATGATTGGACAATATATGAGTTTTTGTTTGTTAATTATTAAATTGTTTAATAATTTCACTTGATATTTTTAATTACAGTTTTGCTTGTTTAATGAAATTATTAAAAGGTTATTTTAAATGCAGTCATCTTTGGAACACTATGAAATCAAAAGGTAAATATTCAGATTCTATGCTTTCAAATAATAGTCGAACGAATGGAATTCTTTTACTATCTTCTTCATAAGTCATTTTATTATCATTATTTAGTTCTGCTATGTTGATAAATCAATTTTAGTTATAACATAAAGTTTTTTAATTTTGTCAACCATTTGAATTCTTCTCTCTCATTCTATCTCTTCTCATACACCATCCCTCGTTGATTTTAAAATTTATTTCCATATATCACCTCCAATTTATTTTAATTCATTTTTGGGATTTAACAGTTGTAGTAGTTGTCCATTTCTACCATGGCCAATTTATTCTCCAAATTGTATGCTTTTATTTATATTCTACTCATTTGCTTCCAACTACAAAATAGAAAATTATCCAAAATTTCAATACTAAGTATTTTTCTTCTATTTATCAAGCCATCATTTATTATGTTCCTTATTTTTACATTCAAGTCAACTATCTCACCAAAGAAAAACTTTGTTAGCCTCATATAAATTTTGACTTAATCTTTTACCTAATTTCGTATATATATGGTTAGGTTTCTGATTTGTTTCCTCTTTTTATTTTATTTCTTTGCTAACTTTCTGTAAGTTTTTTCCCCTAATCTTTTTGCTCTATTTATCTTTGACTTATAATCTACGCTGGTTTTCTTCATATCCATGATTAGGTTTCTGATTCTTTTCTTCATTTCATTTTTTTATTTCATCATCAAGTAGATTTACTTTTCAAGCCATCCTTTTTAATTTTTAATATTATATTCGAAAATATTTCTACTATAAGGGAAAGCTAAGTACGTTAAATTGATTACAAAGTTTCTTAGATTAGATTTACAAACGTGCTTCTAATCCCCACACGTTCTTATTTGGTCTACTGAAAGGCATCAACTTCTATTTTGGACTGATATAACAAGATATGATATCACTCCTTTTGCCTTTAACTATTTTTAAGGCAGTCAAGTCAAATGTTATTTCAATATTATCCTGCTGATATTGCACTATATCTATTTCCCTTTCTGATGAGTCATTATGCTCCATTATAAATTATGATCACTTAATTAATTAAATTTTAGAACATTTATTGATGCATAACATCCCACTAATATTATTTTAAATAGGGCATTGCTAATGACACTCCATTTTCTGTTATGGGGGGCCAAATCTTAAGGATATTCCACTTTTTTAAATTGTTAAGAGATGGCCAATGTAGGTGATTTTTTTTTACTTCTTATGCTTCTACCCTTACTTCTAAAAATTACTCACTGTAAAATCATCGGTCTCCCAAATCACAAAAACCTTAAATTGTTTCAACTGCAAATTTATGTTAGGGCAAAATCGAAGAAAAAGATGGTGATAAGGAAGAAAACATCACTATCCTCTTTGTGAATTTATAATATATCTCAGATTACTGGAACACAGCATTTGTTGAATTACTCTAGTAAGGGAACAAAAGTTGCTATGCTATTTGGGATCGGATATAAAGAAAATTGTCATGACCCCTAGTTGAACATGTGGTTTAGGGATTAAACCGTAGCCAGCAACTCCAATTTTATCATCGATTTGCTGGAATTTTTGTAAGAACGATTTGAGTAGAATAAGAAAATTTTCATTTACATCTAGCAACTACGTAAATGCAAATTGTTGTACCCAAAAACTGTTTCCATAATCAGCATAAACAATGAAAACGAATTCGTTGTTAAAATCATACATGCCTAAAGATTATACTTGATACTCTATGGAATATATATATATATATATATATATATATATATATATATATATATTCATGGTTGGAAATTATAACTCAATAGTAAAAATACATCTAACTAAATTTAAGGTGTATATATAATTTTAGTATGTATTTTTATTGCAATTTGAAATTATATTGAAATGATAATAAAACAATATGTACATGGAATAAACATATGTATTAATAATATGTACGTGTGTGTTTATGTTTTTATGTGTGCGTGGGTGTGTGTGTCTTTATATATATACATACATACATACATATATATATATATATATATGTATGTATGTATAAAGAAAGTCTACTTAGACATAAAAATCATAGTCTTTGGATTTTCCTTTCATTTCCATTCCTTATTTGAGGACAAACGATCTAATTACTGATGATTGCTGATAAACCCTACAATATCCTCACTCTCCTATGTCAATATCATATTGTTTATTTCTTTCATGTTTTTTTTTTTATGGTTTGATTTCTCCAGAGCTAATGGTGTTGATTAACCATTAAAAATAGATTAATGAACATAAGAGTGAAATTAATCCTAAATGGGTAATAAGGTAAAATTACATTTATTTGTTAATGGACTACTTTTCTCATTGGTACTCCCCTAAACAATTTTTTTTGAAAATGAGAAATTAGCCTCCCATTAACAATTTTTGGAGTGTCAATAACAATGTCCTTTAAATATTAAATGTTATCCATTTCAAGAAAATTTGTAGATAACTGCATATTAATATAAATGTATTGGCCTTAGTATCACTAGATTTTGGTACATTTTTATTGGAAAATTAATGGGTAAGAACCGGAAACAGGGAGTGAAGAAGTTGTGTTTTGAATGAGGCTACTTCCTTAAGAGCGAAATTCAGTATGACTATGGTGCAATCATGATTGACGTCGGCCCCCAAGGTTAGCACAACCATACTTCAAACTTATGCACTCAAGATTGAAGGATAATAGATTAGTAGAAGACATTGCCTAGAATTTTTAGTATTTTTAGAGAGAGATTTAATTTTTAGGGAATATTGAAGAGAAAAAGAGGATAATGAGAAGTTGATTCTATATGAAGTTTTGGCTAATATTAGATGAGAGGAAATCAGAGAAAATAAAAAGAATGTGAATTCTCTTCTCTATTGAGTCACCTTGATAAAACAAAACCAAAGCATTTAGATTATTTGTCGTTTAACATTCCTTGTTAATATGAAAATTTTGTATTTAATAAAGGCTATTAATTTTGATGTGCGAGCTTATACGAGAGAAAAATGTCATTTATAAACAAAAAAATGTTCTCATTAAAAAGAAGGGGATTGTTAAAGAGACTCCACTTTTGGTTAAGGGGGGGGGGGGGACAAAATTTAAATTATTGTTCAATTGTTAAGGGGAGGATCAAAAAAATTAGCCCTCCCTTAAACATTTAATTAAAAATTCCAATATTAACCCCATAATCTTATTTAATGTAAATTTTAAAAGCTAAACCCTAAATAATGAGAATAATTTAATGAAATAAAAAAGGGATATAGTTAACGTAATGGAGATATAAGAAAGTTATGTGGGTGATCAAAATATATCAGATCAGGTAAGTTAACGAATATCATTTTGGAATTCGATGGTTCAATATAAAATACTTAAATATTCATGAACAAATCCGATCGAATATGTATAATTGGAACATTAATTGAGATGCAGATGTTTTTGCGCTTTGGAAATGATAAGAAATTGTATTCGTGCGTATGCAAATCAGCACGAAACATAAAAAGAACGATAGTGAATTATATGTTGTGACAAGGGTTAGTTTAGTCTATGTTTTTTCTAAAATAAAAAACAACCAAACCCTCCCTTAACAATTTTTTTTAAAGTGGAGTCCCCTTAAAATTGTCCCCCCCTTAACCAAAAGTGGAGTCCCTTTAACAATCCCCAAAAAGAATTCAAGAGGTCAATTAATGAAAATAAATGACATTTTTCATTAATTAACAATACTTATTTTCTATGATTTTCTTTTCCGAAAGAGAGAGAAGAGAGGAAATAAATGACATTTTTCTCTCATATAAGCTCATACATCAAAACCAATAGCCTCCATTAAATACCACTTTTTCATATTATCGAGGAATGTTAAACGATAAATAATCTAAATGCTTTGGGTTTTGTTTTAATTAACAATACCCCACTGATTAAAACAAAAATCAAAGAAGATTAAAATAAATCCTGTAGATCCTGCCGATTAAAATGAATGGCGATTTCATTTTCTTCCATCTCCGTCATGTCTTTCCTCTTTAATTCGTCATTCGAATCTTTCCTCTTCCAACCCACTGATTCTTCTTGTTCGCGCCTCTATTTTCCATCCACTTCTCTCAGACGCCGAAGAACAAAAAAGCTAAAACTATGTTTTCTACCAGTATGACCAGATCTGGGCGAAAATACTCTGATCCACCTAGAGTTTCTGCGTCTCCTGTATCTCCAGATAATGCTATTCTTGAGTTCAATGAAGCCTTAGCAAACGCTGCTGCAGGATCTCCTGTTTCTGTATTAATGGATGTTGGTCCATCATCTGTTACGTCGGTGCTTGCTGCGAGCCTTTGTACAGAACGATGGGCAGAACTCAATATATCTGCAAACTTCTAGCCGCGCAAACTACCAGCTGTTGGTGAAGAATCTGTGAATGCGCGAATAAAAGGTATAGACTCAAACGAATGTATTTATGAAATTGGAACTGCTAGGTTTGAAGTTGGAAACAAAGGTCAGGCTATGAGTAATACTGCAGTGACCAGTGTTGTCGATGTTGATGTGAACAACAAAAATACTGATGGGGTTTCAAGAGAGAGGTTGTCTTATGTAGTTGTGTCTTCAATTTCCAAAGTGAATGCTAGTTCCTCTTTTATGAGAAATTGCACTCAAATTGCTCAACCTATTGCCTCAATGAATCTTGTAGACCCTGCTGCTGCTAATCCTCTGAATTCTGCAAATCCGACCATGTCTCATTCTAATGCTAATATAATCCGGCAAAAATGAACTCCAAACCCAGTTACTCATCTTTTTTTACATCTCTCCCTAGATTTGCCGGTGCTTATACTCGTGTATTTTCCAGTTCCTCAAATAACCTGGTACCTCCTATGGATATTGTTCAAGTGGGAGTTAACTATTAGAAAGAGTACCTTGTTGGTTTCTTTCTTGACTCGGTTGCTCCAAATACCGATGTTCGTGAACAATGTCGAAAAACTTGGAATTTGAGAGGTGGATTACAAGTAAGTTGTGTGAATGGGCTATTTTACTTTAAATTTTCGATTATGGAGGAAAGAACGGAAGTGCTGGAGTCTGATCCCGCAATCATAGGAGGGAAACCTTTCATCATTACAACTTGGAACACATCGGTTGAGAGTGTAAAAGAGCGTGTGGCTTCTATTTCGGTTTGGACTATCTGCACTAGAATTTCATCGGTCCTTCATACTCTTCCTGGTTTGAATTGGTTGGCTAGTAGAATTGGGCATTTTAAATGTTCTGATGCAAATACGGAAGCTAGAAAAAAAATCTTGTCTTTGCCAAATCTCTCATTGAGATAACTCCGAATAAGCCAATGCCGAAAAAGCTCAAAGTTTCCATTGATGGATATGATTCCTTTGTGGATGTTCAGTACAGTTGGCAACCGGAAATATGCACTAAATGCAAATCCTTTGGTCATCTTCATAAAGCATGCAAGAATGTGGGTCCGCTTGATA
The DNA here is from genome assembly GCA_030737875.1 of Allium sativum. Lineage (NCBI taxonomy): Eukaryota > Viridiplantae > Streptophyta > Magnoliopsida > Asparagales > Amaryllidaceae > Allium > Allium sativum. The sequence continues at coordinate 860,567,443 of CM060922.1, forward strand.
TTCAGTCTCCTTTATCGAAGCCTCCAACTATGGTATGGGTATGAAAGGCCAAAGTAGATGATACGACTGTTGAAGAAGAACCAATGGTAGACAAAGAGCTGGAAAGTAATGATGATGAAACTGAAGATGATGGAATAGCTTGGATTTCAAATGATTTACATGTTGTTTCCGGTATGAGGTACGATCCGTATGAAAATGAGTACTACAAATATGTATCAGATCTAGTGGATGACGCACGAAGATTGGAGTATAAGGTTGTAGGAGATAGTTTTGAGCTCATTCCGGAGGGTGTTCTTGGAGAGAACAAGACACTTTTCCATGATTCTACTTGGAATTGGAAATGTGAATTTCGCATTTCCAATTTATGCTTTGTTTCTAACCTTGTTGTACACTTTTCTGAGTATATAAATGTTATTGGCAGTGATGGTGATTCCTCCGGCTATTCCACCTTGGTGGGCGATTAGCTGTTAGGTCCTTTTAGTAGCTGAAACTTTTAGTTTCTCTCCTGTGCTTTATAGATTCAGTGTTCTGGCACTTCAAACCAGATGGAGTTTCTGTGCCTGTGCAGAACTCCACTTCTTTTTTCCTATCTATATAATAAAATCCCCCCTTGGACAAACAACAAGACAAAGGACGTACTAGATTTAATGTTGAGACATATATCAAGTGGCTAAAAATACAACACGTTTCCTCAAACGCAAAATAGAAATAAATGGAGCTATTTAATAGGTAATTAAACCACCTATCCTTTTATTTCCGTCCATTTTCCCATGATCCGTTACATTTTCTCACGATCCATTGCCAATAATTACTTCCCTTACCATTTATTCAGCAGCCACTTTACATCATTTATCAGGTTCTTTTTTTTTTTACATTAAATTCTTCCTAAGAATCAGTTCAAATTCGTTCGTATCTTCTCCACCACTCCACCTTGCACCTTATTCTCCAAAAACAGAATATTTTAGAAACATAGTACTCTTACATCGTCGTCTAGCATGGTTGCTCCAATCTTCAACTACTGATTCACGAATGATTATGAAATTAAAGTTATTCTTCTCAATTTCACTTTAGTTCTTCAAAGTTTCTACTGGTGTTGAATATGATTTGACATAATGAATTTTAAATTATTTGTGCTTCTTAGATCACTACATTTTAACTAACCATCTCTTAAGGTACTGATAACGCCTGATTCTATCTGAAATTGATGGTAGTTCGAATTTTTGGTCCGATTATGAAAATGATTATTTGTATACAATGTAATTTCTTTTATGTTATGTCCATATTCACTCTTTGTATAGTCACAGATTGAAAAAAACCAAAATTGAAGATGTATTGTTATATTTAATTACCTACGATTTTATATGAAATTATGTCATTTCTGCAAATTTTAATTATAATTTTGCATGCATGCTGTTTTAGCATTAAATGATTATAGAAAGTTGCAGCCTTTAATGAAGTTGTAATAAAAGCGTGAAATCTCTTAAATGCATTGTAATTCAGAAAATGATACTGTACTGTCATCTCAAAACGGCTAATCGAGATAAAAACTGCAACATCGCTTATTGTCATCTCAAATCTTTATTTCTTATCAGTGGATTTATTCATTCATGGTTACCTCTACGCACTGGGTTGCAGTCGTGCCCCTGTCATTGTTTCAGATCTAATGAAATGGTTATTATAAGCAAGTTAAATCTTATATGTTTAAATTATTATTGTTTGGTACTACTTTGTCTTTGATTTGGAATGCTTTTCAATATTATATCCATTTAACATCTGCTTTTGACATTTCAGTTTTATTCTTCTTCTGCAACTGTTTTATTTCAGCAAATTAATCTGATTTACGATTCTGACTTTGATTGGTTGATTTTTGCTAAGTATGTACATAATTAATTTGCTATTTCAATTCTTTTATGGCTATAATGATAACCACTCTGATCTCATATCAATTGTATCAAATTCAAAATCGTATATAATTTCTTTATTGCATGTGCATTAACTTGGTTGCAACAATTAATTAGGCAATAATTGATACCTTCCTAATATTATCTTTACTAAATTAAGGCATTTGTTACAAGAATTGAAATTGTAGGAAGTAGGACCATTGTGGTATGTGTAAAATGGAATATAATCTTAAGAATTGAAATTATAGGAAGTAGGGACCATTGTGGTATGTGTAAAATGGAATATGATCTTATTTGTCCAATATTTTTGTGGTTTGCTGCTTTTATTGCAATGTATTTCAAATTAAAAGAAAATAAATAAATGTCAATTGCTTAAAACAACAAGAGTCATTATGTTCAAATATTTTTACGGTATGTGTAAAATAAATTGATTTCTCTCATGATGCACAAGAATAATACGTTGCTTAAAGCAACAAGAGTCATTATGTTCAAATATTTACTCACTTTACAGTTCATATAGCATTCGTTTGTAGAATGATCTTAATGTTGATATGTAATAAAATCATTTATCAAGTACTATAGATCGTACCTGATTTGCGTAAGTCATACAAAGAAAGGTTTAGGTGTCTAATTATTGACAATTATTCTTCCAAATTTAAAGAATGTAATCTAATTTGGAACAGATTTGTAAATTGTTACTTTCCTGTATTAGCGTAAATGTTAATTTCCATTTCACTGATTTAAGAGATTAAACCATGTTTATTTGCAACTTCAAAATTTTTGTGTTCTAACTACCATCAATTTTTATTCTTTCAAATTTTAATTTTAAATACTGAGTTTGACACATGCAAGTATTTTATTTAGAAGCAAATTGGTAATATGTGTGCACGTGCGCGTGCATGCTTTTTTTTTTTTTTTTTGGTCACAAAATATGTATTTTGTTTCAGATTTGATTCCTAACTAACATTATGATTAAACTTTCATTTTGAATGAAATTTAGGCATGACATGGGATATCTTGATATTTCTAATGATTCAATTCAGAAAATTATATATATATATATATATATATATATATATATTCAATTCAGAAAATGATACTTTACTGTAGAATAATGTATTTAACATATGGTTTTTTGCTCAACTTAGCATGAATGTCGCATGTATAAATCTTTAATTGAGAGAATTTTTCTATTGTGCTTAACTATTGATAGGCAAAAGTTCAGTCTTACTTAGATGTGCATATTGCACGCCAGTTTCTTCCCTCACATTTGCAACAAAATATGAATATAAATATATATCGAAAAGTAATTATATTTGAATATATAGGTATCATCAACATTCAATAAAATTGAATTTGCATAAGATTCAACTTTATATACTAATCTCAAACTGTTAATTAAACTTTGATTTAGTTATATTTAGCATTGTGAAATTGTCAATCAGATCTGTTGATTTTCTACACAAAACTTATTAATATTTAATACCATTTAAACATGGCTATTTTACTCTTTTATGGTATATACGATTGTATTTATGATATGATATCTTAATCAATCAATTTATGATATGAAATACATGACAAATTTATTTTAAATTAATTACATTTCATGATATCTATGATACATGAATATTTGTAGTCGATTGGTATGCTGATGTGCAGTATGACCAAGAATCCACATTCTTCAACTCAAAATCAATAATGATTATGTGTGACTATACTGATAGATTTTTTGCACAAAAAATTCATTTATCCATATTTCACAATCCCAGTCTTTTTAAATCGTTAGGTGCTTCACTAAGAGTCTCTTTAAGCTGTTTATTAATTTTATTCCAAGTTGAAACCTAAGGTATGTTCTTTTAGATGACAGAATAATACTGATACAATTGGACCCTAAATTTATAAACTGAGTATTGATTTTACCTTAAATGGAACAAGATGAAAAGTGAAAACAAGTAACTAAAAATACAATACATTATTTAACCATCTGAAGTGCCATACTTTATACATTGCATAAGTTGATTTTTGAATATTATAATCCGCAGAAAGCAAATTTATGCGACACATTTTAAAAGAATTAAACAGTATTAACAATTAAATTAAAGTACTTTTCAATAGATTATAAGCATGCTAAAATTTATATTACTTATACTGACTTTCAGCATGTTCACATTTGTTCATAAGCTTTCTGAGATCCTCACTCAATGAAATGAGCAAATTGTTAGTGGGGAATCACGAGCAAATTGTATGGTACCCTTTTTTCCTTCCTTTTTACTTTCTTTTTTGAATTAGTGTGTGTGTGTGTGTGCGCGAGCTCGCGGGCGCGCACGCGCACGCGCTTTCTTCTAGGAAAGGCATTTCAAGTAGTGTAAAAATTAGAAGTTCATGTATCATTAACTTTGTTTTCTTATATAATTTTCTTTACATTAAATTTAAATGTTTGGATCAACATTTGATTATTCAGATATTGATTTAGACAGGATATAGTCAGTGGTACCATCTGACAGCAGAGTCATGAAAACATGGGAAGCAAAACTGTGACGATCCCAAAATCCGAGGGGCGGTATTAAGGATAATCATTAGGAAATAACACATTAATCATCATAGCAGAGTACAGATAATAGCAGAAACAATAAATAGAATAATTTTACATGGATATGACAGCGGAATCACAATATGTAGGAATATCAGAATAGCATAACGTGGGATATAACTTAGTAAATAAGAAGGAAAGTGATCAGTCATCATCGCCAAAGGCGGAATACATACATGCAGTGAGACATAATAAGGGTATCAGTCTACATCGCCGAAGGCGGAATACATATACATATAATAAGAAATACGGAAAGTAAATCAGTCTGCATCGCCAGTGGCGGAATCATAATATAAGTACAGTAATGGCGGAAAAAGTCAAAGTCATCTCTGTGAAGTCAGCCTCGCCATGAGCCAAAAATGCACTCTATGTAGCAGTGCAGAACCAAAAACCACCTGTCACCTGTGTACTAGGCTGCCCGTGTGAAAATAAGGGCACTCGCGTTTGCAAAGTGAAACAAACAACGAGTCAGTCATGGGGACTGGTATGAGGAATCTATTTAACAGTTAAGCAACAGTAAATAGCAAATCATAGGACCACGCCACTTTCGCGGAACGGGTTTACTCCAGTGATTGCTAGTGCATTTAAAACAAAGTAATTTCTCTTTTTAAAACAACGCAATGCTTTTAGAAAGAATGAAGCCAGTATAAGACTCAGGTCCCATCATACAATGCAACGCAAGCCGGAGGATAGAGTTTTACCTTATAAGGGCCAAATATGCTTGATACGTATAAAGCAAAATCATTTGATATTATTACTAGTGCATATATGTTTCAAAACGAATAGCATCATAAATATCAATCATAGGCGGCATAGCTACCATCTACTATGTCGCCATACTAGTTCTACAATCAAGTCCGTTATTTCGTATTGGAAATTGGATTTCCGTCATGAGTCGAGGCAAGGGGCAAGCTCCTCTCCGCTTCGAGACACTCTAGCAAATGCCTCAGGACTACGCACTCTGGGTAACCCTGGATCCTCCTAGGCCGGTCCTCTCTTACGTTTGAGGATTGGCAATTCCTGAACACACGTTTCCCGGTCCTTACAGACCTATATCGAGGCGCCTCGCATTCCAACAACCACATAGGTGAAAAATAGATATAAATGTCAGGGCTGGTAAGTCACTGACACCACCATAGCTAGAAAGAAACGTCATGTTCTCCTTGGGTCCTTATCCCGTTTTTAACTCTTACCGGGGTGTGAGGTTCGCGAATCTACGAAATACACAAAGCTAGGCTACGCAGACCTTGCTTTGATCATCATCCACAAGACTTTGCTTTGCAACAGAAGCCTTGATCATAGCATCTTGGCATGCCACATAGGCAGTTCACTCCATAAGATTGATTTCCATCGATATATAACCTCTAAGCTCGTACGTCTCAGAGAAGGGCGTTAAGCAAAAGAATAAATTCTCCGCCGCCAAACAGATATATATTTAATAGGGATCAATCAGTATAGAACAAAATCCAATGTCAGACACACAGTCCATTTACAAGTCCGTCCTGAGTCTGAACGAAACCGGAGGCGTCAATCCCTCGTATATCCGTCCAATCAACACATACGTTCAGACGGCTGCTACTTCCGTCCCCTTCCGGTAGCTACTCCGGTTAGGAACCTCAATAGTGCCCATCCAACCGATACGAAGATCGTCGGTCTTGAATCATCTTTGCATTTTCCAATTCGAATCGCTCGATAAATTATTTGAAATGAGGGTTAGCTCGGCCTTTTCAAATAATTCACGTCATTAGAATTTAAATCGATTCATTTTATGGTTATATTATTCGACATCCATCTTTCAGTTATTTAGTGTTATTTTCATGTCAAACACATACAACCATCAAATATCAAACAATTCAAGCCCATTTGGTTTATTCTCAATCAATATTGCCTATAATATTTTATAACGATTTTTCGCCATTTTTATTCATTTAAAAATGGCCATATTTAATTTAACGACGTTTCAGGTCGTGTCGTGGCACTGGCGCTGTTTTTCTTCTAATTTGTTTTACACATATCGGAAAATCTAACCGTTGGATTTCTACAAAGTCTATATCAGTGGGAAGATATTCCCAAAGCGAACCCAACGGTTCCAATTTCGTGAGAATCCGACGGTCGGATCTTCCACACTAGTCGTTTGAAGTTACGGTTTCAAAATTCGAACTGCAGCGTCGTTATTCGATTTAAATTAATTATATTTATATTTATATATAAATATAAACGATTCTGGCGCTGTTTTTCTTCAGATTTGAATTAAACATTCCGGACAATCCAACCGTTGGATTTTTACAAGGTTGGTGCCGTTGGAAAGATATTTCCAAGGCAAACCCAGCGGTTGCGGTTTCGGGAAAATCCGATGGTCGGATTTCTCGTACTAATCGTTTCAAATTACGATTCCGAAACGCGAACTGCACGGCCTCTATTCCTTTTAATTATATTTATATTTATATATATAAATATAGTTCATTCTATAATTTCAACTATGGTTCATTTTATATTTCCAGCTTCGTTTTCACTTCAAATATTTCACTAACGCCTTAATATTTCGAAAAATTTCGCCATAACCTCCTTTGTACGGGGAGGGGTTTGGAAATTTATTGGGCCGTATTAGGTACCCAATAAATCCTAAAAAGCATTCACATATTTATAGTGATATATTTTGGTGTTTACGGGGGAGCATGTACTGATAATCACTCCAGAGAATAAATTCCCGTCACCCCGTTTCCGTGTGGAAATAAATAGTCCATGTGTCGTATCTAATAACTAGAGCGACGTGATTATTGTCAACTCCAGACCCGTGTGGGGTTTTTATTAATCTGGCAATTTATCGTTATAATTTATATAGTCCATAACAGTCATCAGTTCAACCTGTAGTACATAGTCATCGCCATACAAGCCTCTTGCTTGTATGGTAAATCTTCCACCTTGTCACACAAGCTCCAATTGCTTATGTGGAATATGATGAAGTATGCATATCGTCAAGAAGTATGCATGTAGTGTAGTTCAAAATTAATTGTTACTATCCTATGGTGTTGTTTATTATTTCACACAGAAAAACCAGCACTCCGCATCCAATGGCATTCACAGGAGTTGATATATAAATAAAATTGCGCAGCCAACTCATCAAGGTTTACCTATTTGTCGGGCACGCAAATAATTTCTTTACTCAACGGCTAATCCATTTTTCCTGTTCAACACATGTATATATATGCAGAACAAAGCTAATAATAATATTTCTAGCAAACCATTATTTATTTCAACACGTGTGTATTTTTAACTAAGCGTATACACGATAAAAGGAATATTTTTATCATCAAAAATATTTATTCGACACGTGTGTATTTTTAACTCTTCATATACATGATAAAAATATAGTTTTCATTGTCGATTCATTTTACTTTTAAAAGATGATAACATTCAACACATGAACTTCAACTCAACGTATGAATTGGAATTCAACACATGAATATTCTATATCGTTTGTACATTTATAAAAATGTGATTTTTATCGCTAAAGCCATTTGTTTAAATTCAAATAATATTCAACACATGAATTTCAACTCAACGAATGAATTGCAACTCAACACATGAATATTCTATATAGTTTGTATATTTATAAAAATCTGATTTTTATCGCTAAAGCCATTTGTTTAAATTCAAATAATATTCAACACATGAATTTCAACTCAACGAATGAATTGCAACTCAACACATGAATATTCTATATAGTTTGTATATTTATAAAAATGTGATTTTTATCGCTAAAGCCATTTGTTTAAATTCGAATAATATTCAACACATGAATTTCAACTCAACGAATGAATTACAACTCAACACATGAATATTCTATATAGTTTGTATATTTATAAAAATGTGATTTTTATTGCTAAAGCCATTTGTTTAAATTCGAATAATATTCAACACATGAATTTCAACTCAACGAATGAATTGCAACTCAACACATGAATATTCTATATAGTTTGTATATTTATAAAAATGTGTTTTTTATCGCTAAAGCCATTTGTTTAAATTCGAATAATATTCAACACATGAATTTCAACTCAACGAATGAATTGCAACTCAACACATGAATATTCGATATAGCATATGTAAATAATTTCAATGCATGAAAATTATTCTAACACATAAATATTTCAGAGAATTTCGGCAGCATAACGACAGGGTAGTTAAAACCGGGACCGTCCCTAGTACGGCTCCTCGCTCTACCTTAAAACCTCGCGGTTTTTGACAATGGGGATCATGCATCTAGTTCGCACGCAGGCGGCATGTTTTATTTTCAATTCACAATCCTACTCTATTTTGTTTCAACCACAAGAGGGTATTTTTCAACCACAAAGGTATTTTTCAACCATAATATCAACCACAAACAATTATTTCCAACCATTCGTCAAACCATATAATATCACATCAATCACAAGCAATAAATATCGTCCATGGTTTGTGGACGAGGGGAGTATATATATATATAATATAATAATTCACTTGCATTTCATCACAATTCAAAGCATATATGTTTCAAACAACGCTTGTATAATTTAAACATCGCTAATATAACTTATACAACACATGTACATGAGGTATACAATGCGTATATAATTTACACTTCGCTTATATAATTTATACAACGCGATTTCATTCACACAAATAGTTTAGATTCCTCACATTGGTTATTGCGGTGCTAAAAATCGTAGGAAGGTCAGAAAAATCCGCGGCTTCTTCTAGAATGTAGAGAGCCTCCTTGCGGTCACGGTGTCTCCTGTTTCATCGAATTTCGTTAAAGAACGAAAAAGATATTATTTTTCAAAGCTTTGCAACGCTTTATAGTGTTAAAACAGTTTAAAATTATATAAGCCGTTAGTTTTCAAACCTTCTCAATTCTAGGTTTGGATTTTTCTCTTGATTCGTAGCTCTATAAGATGATCAGACTGTTGGACGTCGTCGAGGGAGGGAAGAGCTTTTCGGCGCTGGTAGTTAGAGGGGGTGCGATGGCGAATCGAGGCGGCGGCGGCTCTGGGAAGGCGACGACTTCCTCGACGTCGTTCAGGCGAAGGAGCTGACGAAAGGGGGCGGCGTTGGGTCGGATGTGGAGAGGAGGCGAAGGGCTGTCGACTGGTGGTGGTGGCGCGGCCTAGTGTCGCCTGTGGCGATCGGAAAAGGGACGTGAAGCTTCGAGCAACGTGGATCGTCCAGAGCAGGGTGGCGGCTAGGGTTCCGTAGTTTTATATTTTTTTTTAAATGAAAATTTCCTATTGGCCAGAGCTTTATAGAAAAATTTTAAATAGTGTTTTTGCAAACGGACTCCCTTTTAAACCCAACGACTGTCGCCCCTAGCTAAATACCCCCATTCCGGACACAATGGGATATGTTTCGTTGGCCATTTCGACTGTTACAGTCAGTTATTTTTCAAATTAAAATATAAAACATTCGATATTTAATTTAAACGTACATTTCAATTTGCCAGGGCCACAAACTGAATCGAAAAATTCCAGAAAAATAAATCTAGCTTTGTTTTGACGATACGGTCCTAATAAAACCAGTTTCGTCGAATTCTGAGCTCGTTTGAAAAACGGCCATTTTTAGGTCGACCCATTTTAACAGAATTTGACCAAACACGTTATCTTTTGCCCTGCTCACATACTAGCTTCAAAAATTATGAAATTTAAAACTTAGCAATAATTTGACATCCCGGACCCAACAAAAGTGGTTTCGTCAAATTCCGAGATCGTATGCAAAATCTCAATTTTCAAGGGCTATATATACTATATAGCGACCTTTCTGAAAATTCATTTGGCCATAACTTTTGATTTCCGCTATGAAATTTCGATTTTTCAAATTCGTTAGAAAGGTATTGATAAACAGATTTAAATATTTTCAGTTTCGTTAAAATCCGTTATATTTTCCACCCGGTACAGTCAGACAAAGTTTGTATTCAAAATTTCAAAATGCAATATTATACCCAATTCTATATTTTATTGAAATAGGCTATTTAAATTATTCAAATTCTTTGCTAATAACCTAATTTTAAAAATTTTAAACTGGTTCACATTTTCCGGGTTATTACACAAAGTATTCCAGTATTAATCTTATTTCTTTGAATTCAAGATCAGCTATCATTTCACCTAGAAGTATGCCAATTGTGACTAACATGCTGGAAAAGAAAATTGATGTGCAAGAAGAATACGAGGAATCCATGTTTTGAAGTTCACATGTTGAGACGAATGGTATACCGGTTGTAGCCTCTAGACATATAAGTTATGAATGTTTGAACATGAAGTCTATCATGGAAAAAAGATATAAAAAACTTTTTAACCGACATATATTTTGTTATTTTTTTGTATTTGGTTTCGGTTGTTTGCTTTCTCTGTAATGTTCAATGTTCTTTATACTTCATTTAAGCTATTAATTGTCTATAGTTTTCAAATGTTGTATGTATATACTCTCTTCATGCTACATTACGATATTCCCCTTTAATATTTTCAATATTATTCCATTTCTCATGTTTTATAATTGGTGCACATTACCAGCGTATGTTTGTTGATTAAATCATTCAACGTATGTCATTTGTGTCCACGAGGAAAGTGGAGCAAAATTTTATTTTGTGCCATCGGGATGGGCTACATATATCACTTACATTATATGTCTTGCTATTACACAATATATTCTCATCGCTTATTAATGAATGCAAACTAAAACACTCAAAAGTCTATGCTCCCGTGCATCGCACGGGTTTCTACTCGTTTCTAATAAAAGTGGTACGTCCACTATAAAAACGGCTTACCATGCCAAAAAAATAATCAAAGAAGATGAAGGATAATAATATGGACAAGAAGAAAGTTTCATATGTAAGCACCAGCGTCTTTCGATTGAATTGATACCCGAAGTAGTGAGTTCGATACGTAATCTAAATAGTGAATATCCTCTTGGGCAATGGATATTTGGGTTTAGATCACACTACTCGTTCTACACTTTCAATTTCTACAAACTCCACGATAAATATGTGCATTACATGGCTATGCGCCTACCTTGGGAACTCATGAGTGCTCTAGATCACACAGATCTCTCATTGGTGGCGGCCACACCTTCACACCTAAGTACAATGATCCACCATGTGCTCCACTGTAGAACCACCATTAATGGCTTTGGACGCATTAAGAGCAAAAGGCTCAACCTCACAAATAAATGAGAATAACTCATCAAGTGCATCTCAAAACCAAATGCACTTAAATTAACATAAATTAGTATATCCATCAAATGCGTCTCAAAAGAACTACCAAAATAGTTATGGAGTATACACAAATAATAGAATCCACCGTGCGCATATCAAAAGTCCACAAAACTGGTTATGATATATATATATATATACATACATACATACATATATATATATAGAGAGAGAGAGAGAGAGCAAAACGGTCCAAGTAAAGACAAATCAATATGCTGACTAAGTCCTTCTTAAAAACACCACCAAAATTAGTTATGGAATTATAAAAGAAAATAACAGAATCCATCAAAGTGCATCTCAAAAAGCTCCATCAAAACAGGATAGGAATAATATTAAAGTAAAGATCCTTAAAACCATATCAAATAAAAAATTCATTAGGTGTGTCTCGAAAGAACTAACCAAATGGGTCTACTTATAAAGAATAATAATCTATAAAATAGCATAATCCATCAAGTGCATCTCATTGACACCACCAGAAGCTGGTTAAGAATTGCATAAAATGAAAGAAGCTTAAAATCATATCAAGTAGGAAAATCCGTGAAGTGCATCTCAAAAGCACTGACAAAATTGGTATTATTTTATAAAAAACGAAGCTCGGACTTATATAAAACAAGAGAATCCATCAAGCGCATCTCAAATGCACCACCAAAAATTGATATGGATCAAATACAAGTAAGGAAGCTTCAAAATCATATCAAATAAAAAAACTCTTTAAGTTCTTTTTAAAGTACCACCAAAATTGATCATATGTTATATAAAAGAAACTAAACATACACATAAAAACAAGAATGTGCAATCATTTTATGCTATTAGACCATATATGAGTATTCTTCGCATTTTCCACCCTTTGAGATTGATTCTTGTTCTTGTTTAGGATTCAATGACCAATTTCCTTTGAAAATAACCAAGTTCCCCTTTGTTCCTATTCATTTTGGTTAGTTCGCTTCTTTCACATATATTTTTATTGTTTTAGGCATGAAACAGATTTGTGTTCACTTTTCATTCCCTAATCTTACATAAATTCAAATGTTCATCAATAGCGGTATAAAAGTAGCTCCTCACATCATAAGAAATGGTAAGTTCGATAATTCAAGAGAAACATGATGCTTCATTTAATTATACCATGTTCAACATTCAACTAATTGCATTATTTATTATCATATGTACGCAGGAATCAAAGAAAGATGACCTATTTTTATAATCTAAGAATTATTCTTTACAGTTTTTTATGAAAAGCAAGATTAATCCAGCACAACCTAAAAAATCTATTTCACCCACATATAATTATATTTGCAAAGATCAGTATATTCAATTTTATATCTTTCAACATGATCATGATATGTTATGTGTTTTCAAACATGTATACAAATATCAACATAATATCTATCAAGATAATGATTGAACAATACTAATTTATGTAAGTGCATCACTTAATTCAACTCATATCTCCTTTTATCATGCATACATAAACCCATAAAATATGCACTTATACAACACGGTATGTCAAATATACTACAAGACAACACTATAAAGCAACGCCCTGTTTTCAACGGCCGCCAATGGGGTTTCCAATGGCTAGCAACGACTTGTTGGTTATAAAAATGTTATTTTTATAACTTAACCGTCTGAAACCGTTGATAGTCGTTTCAATAAATACCGTAGGTGGTCGTTGATAGTCGTTAGAAATTATCAAGTTGCTTCATTATTTTCCCCAAGACAATTTCTCCCCAAAATCTTCTGCCTCCTCCTTCTACCCGCGAGCTGCTGCCTCCATACATCTCTAAATCACCTCCAAGTTCGTCTTCTAGCACTCCCAGTCTCTTTAAAACCTCCAATCACCTCCATCTCATGTTACTTCTCTAAATCCTAATTGGTTTAGATTTCTTAAATCAATTATATTATATGAAAGCACAATCTTTCACTAAAGACCTTTCAGTTCCAATTTTCTCAAAAATCCAAGATTGTGTCATGTGTCCAGCGTCTAGATCAAACGGCTGCCTTCACACTCCCCTTTACAAGCGCACACGTTCACCTGCTCCCAAACGAATATTCGCTTTTCCCATGCCCATCCCTAATTTCACCTGACAACTTCAAGATCTTATGGTTATCCTTCTGTTTTCCATTCTATGCCCTAGGCCTTCCTTTCCTTCTTTTCTGTGACGGCCCGCCCCGCACCGACCGACATTTACTCCAAAAGTGCACTGTACACATGTCCAGTAGGCACGGGACGGATCGTCAGAAGGAAAGGGAAGAAGAGAATGAACTAACAAGGAACCTGTAAAATGTCTCACAGCGCATGTAACAAAATATAATAACAACATACTTGACATAAAACAGGTTAGACAGTGCATAAGCTGAAAACAAACTAACATAGCAGCGGAAAATCCAAGTACAGCTTATGATCCAAAGTTAACATTAATACAACTTTTCAAACTGTCTCAAAAAGCAAAAGTAAGATAAGGGAGGTACACTACTAATGCCTAAGTAGCGACCACCAACGACACAGGGAGAATATCTATATATCATACGTGGAAGCCTCCTGCTCGCCTCCGAATCAGCTACTCGCGCATCACCAGCTAACCTGTCTCTAGTCTGCTCGTGTGAGCACCCAGAGTAATAAGAGGAGACATAAAACTCTGGGTCAGACATAAAGCCTGGTATGAGCGATAAGCATCTAAATAGAATAATAACAGGTAGACTAAAACATACCTGAACCTGGACCTGCAACCAAAGAGTTAGCACTACATACTGTACAACACTCTAAGGTGCCATTCCAAATGGTGTAAAGATAACGGGGGTGGGGGTGTGCATGTCATAGTGATGGAAAATAGTCAAGCATAACAACCATCCTCACATCTCTCACTCAGTGCATAAAGCATACGATATTCACCACTTCGACCACTCAACATACCTTGCTATGATCACTTTGCCCCATGAAGTCATAAATGGCTTCGTTGCACTGATACATAGCCACTAATCCTTCGCTATGTCCACTTTGCCCCATGGAGTCACAATGACCCCACTGCACTGGCTCATAGCCTTACTAATCCTTTACTATGTCCACTCTGCCCCATGGAGTCACAATGACCCCATTGCACTGGCTCATAGTCTTACTACGCATCACTTTGCCCCATGAAGTCATAAATGGCTTCACTGCACTGATAACGTAGTCTTGCTACCATCACCTTGCCCCTCGAGTCATAGTGACTCTACTGCACTGATAAGTAGCCCATCATCCATTTTCAGTGGTGATTCGAAGTTATGAATGTCGACAACTCCTTAGCGCACGTCCCGCAGCAAAGCCCAACCACGAAGTGAACTCGTTGGTTCCCCATTGGATCCTGAGCTCTAACTTCCACTTGGACTACCTTTGCATCTCGGGTTATTGGTCATCACCGGATCGGTTCGGATCTCCCCCTAGTCACCAGTTCGGTTCGGATCGGGGTGCTCCTTCTTCGCTGGATCGGATCAAGACTCCATGTCTAGTCGCCATCACCGATTCGGGTCGGGGTCCTCCAATGTGCCATGGTTCGGATCGGCTTCTTCAAATCAACTCGGGTCGGGTCGTAGTCTCCAGGCCTCGTCGAAGTACATCGATTCGGATCGGTTTACCATGGCGGATCGGGTCGGATGTTGCATGCCATGCGAAGAGCGAATAGGTCGAAGAATGAAGTATGGGAGCGGATCGGGTCCTCCCTCCTTTCCGATCCGGTTCGGATGTCTTCCTGCACTTCTTCCAGCAAGCAATTTACGCCACTCGACGGCGTTTTCGACCATTCTACCTATTCTAATCAATCACAAAGCATACCATACAGTCATAGCAACAAGTAGAAGTGACCTCAAACACCAAAACAACAATCATACCGTGTAAAATGG
The DNA here is from genome assembly GCA_030737875.1 of Allium sativum. Classification (NCBI taxonomy): domain Eukaryota; kingdom Viridiplantae; phylum Streptophyta; class Magnoliopsida; order Asparagales; family Amaryllidaceae; genus Allium; species Allium sativum. The sequence goes on from CM060922.1 coordinate 860,583,053, forward strand.
ATCAAACATACCCAAAAACCCCAAATTTCCCCTTAAGCATGTTTAGGTGAAACTAATAATATGATTAGCAAAACTTAACCAAATTAACCCAAATTCATATCAGAGGTCTAAAACATCATTTTGAATTTTATAAATATTTTTCCAGAATTTTATCATGTTTAAATTCGCTAATTAACACTAATTAGCCATAATTAGTGAGGAACTATGCAAATCACTCACCTTAGCCACAATTAAACTTTAGATCTAAAATAGATCTCTGATTTGGTGTGAATCCCAATGCTAAACAGCAGCTCTAACGTTGATTTGGTGAAGTTCTCCCTTGATTTGATGTTGCTGAGCTCAATCTTCAAGTAGAAAGTGTTTTGGAGGTGATTTAGGGTTTCTAAGAGGTAAGTGGAGGCTAGAAAACTGAAATGGAATGATTCTCTAACCCTTTTCAGCCTCCCTATAACCCTAATCCCGAAATGGGTTATGGGTCCACTCACTAATCACCCTATTTGGCCTGGTTAAGCAGTTTTTCACCTTCCAAACCTTATTTCAGCCATATCTCCCAAACGGTAAGTCCGTTTGGCTATTATGACCATCTACGGAAAGGTAAACCATCATACAAATCTAATGGATGTGGTTTCAGGTCAAAATTTCTTTCCAGTCAAAAGTTATGGCCAAAACAAGATCAGCTAGGGGCAAAACGGTCATTTAAAAATCGACAAAAATCATGAACATGGGAAATGAGTCTATTGGTTGTTTCCCAAAGTTACATGACCATACAACTTCATATGGGAAAGAAATAAATATTCTACGATCCTCCGATGTGTAGAATACGGGTTGTTACATTCTCCCCCCTTAAGAATTTCGCCCCCGAAATTCCCTAACCAAAACACACAAAGGGTCCCGCATGCCTATTAACCATATAACAACAATCAAACATGCAAAACAAGCATGACAAATCTATCCTAACATGGAGAATAACTAAATTACAAGGTAAATCTTACCAGGCAAAGAGTTCTGGATACGTCTTTCTAATGCTCTCTTCTGTCTCCCTAGTACATTCATTCTCGTTCTCGCCCCACTGAATCTTGACTAGCTTCACCGCCTTCCTTCGAAGTTGCTTCGTATCGTGCTCGACAATACGGATCAGCTCGCGGTTCCCAACCGCCTCGGGTTCTACTTCGAAGTCCTCTAACTGATCAGGTGAAATAGCCATATCTGGGTCGTGTACGAACTTCCTTAGTTGGGAAACATTAAATACGTTGTGAACTCCCGCCATCTTCTCTGGTAAGTCAACTCTATATGCCAAATTCCCGACTAGTTCAAGAACAGGGAATAGGCCAACAAATCTTGGTGCCAACTTGCTTCTCCTGCCAAATCGTATCACGCTCTTCAACGGAGAAATCTTAACAAACACCAAGTCACCAACGGAGAATTTTAAGTCTCTTCTCCTCTTATCAGCATAACTCTTCTGCCTATCTTGGGCAGCCTTCATGTGTTGTTGAACGGTCTTAATCTTATCTGAGGTTCCCTTCACCACATCTGGTCCAAGCATGAACTTCTCGCCAGTCTCTATCCAACATGATGGTGAGTTGCACGGTCTTCCATACAAAGCTTCATATGGAGCCATACCGTTACTGGATTGGTAGCTATTATTATATGCAAACTCTACTAGATGCAAATGGTCATCCCATGATCCACCAAAATCCAATATACAAGCTCTCAAGATATCTTCCAATATATGATTCACCCTCTCCGTCTGACCGTCGGTCTGAGGATGATATGCGGTACTGAGACGTAATTCTGACCCTATAGCCTCTTGTAAGCTCTTCTAAAACCCACTCGTGAACAACGGGTCCCGGTCACTCACAATGCTTTTAGGTACTCCATGAAATCTCACTACCCACTTCATGTACAATTCTGCTAACTTAGCTGCCGTTCTGGTCGATTTGACTGGTATAAACCTTGCACTCTTAGTCAGTCGATCCACAATTACCCAAATGCTATCATGTCCCGATCTAGTCCTTGGTAAACCATCGATGAAATCCATCGAGACTTGCTCCTATTTCCATTCGGGAATTTCTAATGGTTGCAACAACCCACTAGGCTTCTTTTGCTCGGCTTTAACTAGCTGGCAATTCATGCATTTGGATATAAACTTCCCAACGTCTCTTTTCATCCCTTCCCAGTAGTAAGTCTGCTTCATGTCTCAATACATCTTATTACCACCGGGATGTATAGTCAGTTTTGAGTGATGACATTCTCTAAGCACTTCATCTCTCAAACCATTTACGTTGGGTATAACTAGTCTTCCATTCTTTCTAAGTCATCCATCTCGATCAAGCCCATACAAATTCATCTCCTCACCGTCGATGTTCATCTCTAACTTGGAGATGATTCCCAATAGATTAGGATCGTCCCTCTGACTGGAACCAATCGGCTCTATCAAAGTGGGTCTGATCGCCAAACTAGCTAGCATTTCTGGATCCAATTCGCACTTTGGTCTGAAATCAAACCCTGCGATATACTCTTGTTGCTTCCATTCAAGAAACATAGCCCCTAAACTGGCATGTCTCCTACTCAAGGCATCGGCTACAGCATTACCTTTCCCAGGCGTGTATGCGATATCAAAATCATACGAAGCTAAGAACTATAACCATCTCTGCTGACGGAGATTCAGATCCTTCTAGGAGAAGAGATACTTTAACGATTTATGATCGGTAAACAACTCAAATCTTTCTCCCAAGAGATAATGTCTCCACATCTTCAGCGCAAACACGATCGCTGCTAATTCCAAATCATAGGTAGGATACTTCTTCTCATGCGGCTTTAGCTGCCAACTAGCATAAGCTACAACCCTACCTCCTTGCATCGACACAGCACCTAGTCTGGTACCACAAGCATCCGTGTATACCGTCATCTCTTCATTCCCTTTAGGAATGACTAATACTGGCGCACGCGTCAACTTTTCTTTTTAGACTCTTGAATGCATTCTCACACACTCCGTCCCAGATGAAGGCCTGATTCTTCTTAGTCAACTGAGTCAACGGTGCTGCTATTTTGGAGAAGTCCTGGATAAACTTACGATAATATCCAGCTAACCCCAAGAAACTTCTTACATCTGTTGCATTCTTGGGCGTAGGCCAATCCTGTACCGTAGCCACCTTCGCAGGGTCCACGGCAATACCATTCTCTGAAACAACATGACCCAAGAATCTCACTTCCCTTCTCCAAAAGTGACACTTAGAGAATTTCGCTTTCAATTGGTGTTTCCTCAACGCCTCCATCACTATTCTCAAGTGTCCCTTGTGTTCCTCCTCTGTCCTCGAGTAAACAAGGATATCGTCTACGAACACAAGAACAAACTTATTCAACTGATCTCTGAATACTCGATTCATAAGATCCACAAAGTAGGATGGTGCATTGGTCAACCCAAATGGCATGACCAACCACTCAAAGAATCCAGACGGCGTCCTAAATGCCGTTTTCGGAACACTCTCATCCGCTACTCGGAGCTGATGAAATCTCGTCGCGAGGTCCAACTGGGAGAACACTCTTGCTCCTTCCAGTTGATCAAACAAATCATCTATCCGCGGTAGAGGATACTTATTCTTCCTCGTTACCTTATTCAACTCGCGATAGTCCACACACAAACGAAGGGAACCATCTGCCTTAGTGGCAAACACAACTGGTGCTCCCCACTCGGAGACACTTCTTCTAATGAATCCCTTCTTCAAAAGATTGCTGACTTGCACCCCGAGCTCTCGCTGCTCCCTTGGTGCCATACGACGAAGTGGCATCACTATAGGTCTGGCATCTTTCACTAAATCAATACGGAACTCAATCTCTTGGTGTGGTGGATGCCCGGTCACCTCCTCGAAGACATCCGGATACTGGACAACCACAGGCACATCTGACAACTTATCCTGCGGGATGTCGAGGGAATTTATAAAACTAGCCATTACCCCATCACTAGGTAGACTACCAAACACTACCCTCCGCCCATCATCCGCCCTAACTGTCACCAAAAAGCCCTCACAGTCTACCACCACCCCGTATCATTGGAGCCAATCGACCCCCAATATAATGCCATACCCAGTAAAGCCCAAAACAAAGCAAGCACAAACAAACATACATCCATGACTCGATAAGACCAAATTTCGGCAAATCATACTAAGGTTAGTTGAACCACCAATCGGGTTCGTCACAACCAACGGTCTATCGACTATCTCGGGTTCCAACCCCAACCTATCCACTACGTCACTAGATATGAAGGAACGGAAGCCCCAGTATCAAAAAAAACTCGAACTGGAACATCATAAATAGAAAGCATACCTTGAATAACAACATTCTTTCCTTTCTCCGCCGCAGTTGGGGCATTCGACGAAGAAGGAACAGCATCAATAGCATATGCTTTCACAATCTGCTTCTCCTTAAGAGGTTGCGGACACTTATCCTTATGATGTCCCACTTGGCCACAGTTGTAGCACTTCCTTTCCGCTGGCTTGGCCCGACATTCTTTAGCATAATGGCCCTTCTTACCACAGCTGAAGCACTCAACTTCTTTCTTGCTCTTTTTCTGGCCATCCTTAGATTGGCTCTGCTTCCTCTTATTCTGAGAGTTATTCTTTCCTCCACCGCCTGCTTGCGGCTTCAGCCCTTCTGCAGATGCAGCCTCAGTCTTTGACTTAGGGTAAAGACTCTCTGATCTCAAAGCTTTCCCCACAATCGATTCAAAAGTCTCATCGATGTGGTTGATAAGCCTTTCCCCCAAGTATCCACCCAAACCAGTAATGAACTTCTCATTCTTCTTCTCAGGAGTATCGATAACAGATAGTCCATACTTCGACAAAGTGTCAAACTCAGCAATATAGTCAGAGACTGCCCGACCATTCTGCTTGAGTTCCAAGAATCTCTTAAACAATACTGACTTCTGGGCAGCTGGAATGAACTTCTCGCTAAAGCGAGCCTTGAACTGATCCCAAGTAACCTGATCTTCTGGAGTAGCTGTTCTAATGGCATTCCACCAATTCATCGCTCGCCCTTGCAACTGACGAGACGCTAGCCTTCTCTTCATCGCATCCTCGATACCCAAGTCGTCGAAGATACGATCACAACTATCCAACCAATCCTGAACATCTGTGGCCGACTCCGTTCCGTGGAACGGCTTCCCACCAAGGTTAGTGTAATCCTTGCACAACTTGGCGAAATCGACCCTAGGCGCCTGCAAGACTGGACCACTAACAATTCCGGGATTCGGAACTGCCCCTTGCACCTCCCTAAGCATGTCTCTCACGCGGTCAGTAAACATCGCCCTCATGTCAGCAGCATTCCCATTATTGGATCCCCTACCAGCACCTCTAGCATATCGGCTCATCGTCAATCTGTAAAAGGGGAAACGATTAACGTCCCCATAGTGGTGCTAGTGCAGTACGACTTCATTCTTATACTACTAATAGTATATACATATATAGCTTTTGAAAACCAAAGTAATCACAAATACGCTCTCTCATACACGTACTATCTCTCCCTAGTGTCATTCCCTAGGTTAATTACGCAACCTAGAGCTCTGATACCAAATGTGACGGCCCGCCCCACACCGACCGACATTTACTCCAAAAGTGCACTGTACACGTGTCCAGTAGGCATGGGACGGATCGTCAGAAGGAAAGGGAAGAAGAGAATGAACTAACAAGGAACCGGTAAAATGTCTCACAGCGCATGGAACAAAATATAATAACAACATACTTGACATAAAACAGGTGAGACAGTGCATAAGCTGAAAATAAACTAACATAGCAGCGGAAAAATCCAAGCACGGCTTATAATCCAAAGTTAACATTATTACAACTTTTCAAACTGTCTCAAAAGCAAAAGCAAGATAAAGGAGGTACTCTACTAATGCCCAAGTAGCGACCACCAACGACACAGGGAGAATATCTATATATCATACGTGGAAGCCTCCTGCTCGCCTCCGAATCAGCTACTCGCGCATCACCAGCTAACCTGTCTCTAGTCTGCTCGTGTGAGAACCCAGAGTAATAAGAGGAGACATAAAACTCTGGGTCAGACATAAAGCCTGGTATGAGCGATAAGCATCTAAACAGAACAATAACAGGTAGACTAAAACATACCTGAACCTGGACCTGCAACTAAAGAGTTAGCACTACATACTGTACAACACTCTAAGGTGCCATTCCAAATGGTGTAAAGATAACGGGGGTGGGGGTGTGCATGTCATAGTTATGGAAAACAGTCAAGCATAACAATCATCCTCACATCTCTCACTCAGTGCATAAAGCATACGATATTCACCACTTCGATCACCCAACATACCTTGCTATGATCACTTTGCCCCATGAAGTCATAAATGGCTTCATTGCACTGATACATAGCCACTAATCCTTCGCTATGTCCACTTTGCCCCATGGAGTCACAATGACCCCACTGCACTGGCTCATAGCCTTATTAATCCTTTACTATGTCCACTCTGCCCCATGGAGTCACAGTGACCCCACTGCACTGGCTCATAGTCTTACTACGCATCACTTTGCCCCATGAAGTCATAAATGGCTTCACTGCACTGATAACATAGTCTTGCTACCATCACCTTGCCCCTCGAGTCATAGTGACTCTACTGCACTGATAAGTAGCCCATCATCCATTTTCAGTGGTGAATCGAAGTTATGAATGTCGACAACTCCTTAGCACACGTCCCGCAGCAAAGCCCAACCATGAAGTGAACTCGTTGGTTCCCCATTGGATCCTGAGCTCTAACTTCCACTTGGACTACCTTTGCATCTCGGGTTATTGGTCAACACCGGATCGGTTCGGATCTCCCCCTAGTCACCAGTTCAGTTCGGATCGGGGTGCTCCTTCTTCGTTGGATCGGATCGAGACTCCACGTCTAGTCGCCATCACCGGTTCGGGTCAGGGTCCTCCGATGTGCCATGGTTCGGATCGGCTTCTTCAAATCAACTCGGGTCGGGTCGTAGTCTCCAGGCCTCGTCGAAGTACATCTATTCGGATCGGGTTACCATGGCGGATCGGGTCAGATGTTGCATGCCACGAGAAGAGCGAATAGGTCGAAGAATGAAGTATGGGAGCGGATCGGGTCCTCCCTCCGTTCCGATCCGGTTCGGATGCCTTCCTGCACATCTTCCAGCAAGCAATTTACGCCACTCAACGGCGTTTTCGACCATTCTACCTATTCTAATCAATCACAAAGCATACCATACAGTCATAGCAACAAGTAGAAGTGACCTCAAACACCAAAACAACAATCATACCATGTAAAATGGATCAAACATACCCAAAAACCCCATATTTCCCCTTAAGCATGTTTACATGAAACTAATAATATGATTAGAAAAACTTAACCAAATTAACCCAAATTCATATCAGAGGTCTAAAACATCATTTTGAATTTTATAATTATTTTTCCAGAATTTTATCATGTTTAATTTCGCTAATTAACACTAATTACCCTTAATTAGCCATAATTAGTGAGGAACTATGCAAATCACTCACCTTAGCCACAATTAAACTTTAGATCTGAAATAGATATATGATTTGGTGCGAATCCCAATGCTAAACAGCAACTCTAACGTTGATTTGGTGAAGTTCTCCCTTGATTTGATGTTGCTAAGCTCAATCTTCAAGTAGAAAGTGATTTGGAGGTGATTTAGAGGTTGGAGGCCATTTTTAGGGTTTCTAAGAGGTAAGTGGAGGCTAGAAAAATGAAATGGAATGATTCTCTAACCCTTTTCAGCCTCCCCATAACCCTAATCCCGAAATGGGTTATGGGCCCACTCATTAATCACCCTATTTGGCCCGGTTAAGCAGTTTTTCACCTTCTAAACCTTATTTCAGTCATATCTCCCAAACGATAAGTCCGTTTGGCTATTATGACCACTCTACGGAAAGGTAAACCATCAAACGAATCTAATGGAAGTGGTTTCAGGTCAAAATTCCATTCCAGTCAAAAGTTATTGCCAAAACAAGATTAGCTAGGGGCAAAACGGTCATTTAAAAATCGGCAAAAATCATGAACATGAGAAATGAGTCTAATGGTTGTTTCCCAAAGTTACATGACCATACAACTTCATATGGGAAAGAAATAAATATTCTACGATCCTCCGATGCGTAGAATGCGGGTTGTTACATTTTCCCATCCACGTTGTAGCTTCTCTCACTTTTTCGGCCCCGTCGCGAGAAAGTAATGCGCTCCCCTATCGACTTTATTTGCTTCTCCATCTGCCTTACCTTCTCCATTTGCTACGCTCTGCCTTTCCTAATCCCACCACCTCTGCCCAACGCGTTGCAACTGACCAGGATTCTCTCCACCGCCTCCCACCCTACAGGTCAGCAGAGTATTTTTCGTCTGGTTTACAAACCGATTATTTGATCTAGTTTTTAAGTCTTCCAAATTACTAGCTGACTTTAATTTTCTATTCAAGCAACTCAATTTGAAAAGAAATTGGTAGTCAGCTGTCCGTTGGTTCAGTCAGTATATTACCCATTTTCATTTTATACTTTTCGTTCAATATTTCCCCATATTTGTAATCTCTAAGTGAAACTATCATTCTGTATTGCGAGTAATATGTGTAGCAGCTGAATTACATATATACTTGAAATAAAAGTTTGTATGCGATTTTTTTCAATTTAGTTTATCTTAGGTCTTCCATTGTAAGTTTTATCTGTAGCGAACTTTGGACGTCAAAGACTACACATGCAAGGGTAATTCCCTTTTCTTCTTAAATCCAACAGGAGTCATTTCTCCTTACATATTTTCTTATCAACATGTCTGGCTATATTCTTTCTTTTTTGGTTGAACTCTTCTATTCTTCTTCTTCAATTGAACTCATCTAAATATAGCACATCTGAAGTTAAAAAACTCCAATTTTTGTTCTCATGCACAAATTCAATAGGGTGAATTTGCAGTTTAATCAAATCGATTGATCATACATGTGTTTGCACAATTCGAAGAAGCCAAGAATTTTCAAATAAGCTTTTTCATCAATAGGCTTCTAATTTGCATACAAATATTTATTTCATTTATACTTACAAATTCATCAATTTGCATCTATTAAAGTTTGATTTCCGATAGTAGTCTGTGATGATGAAAATCATTCGAATATGATTAGAAGATTTGATTTTTTTTTTTTACACTTGATGACAATACTATAGGCTATGGGACTTCGACGGGGGCTACAACATATAGCGGTAGCGGAAAATCTTTGTTGAAAATTAAGGTAAAGTTCACCTGGAGGTAAAGATTACCATTGAATACTGATTTGCTTTAACACTGTTATTTTATATTTTGAGTTTTAGTACCTTTATGGAAAAGCTCTATTGCTATTTCTTGAGGTAACCCACATTGATGTAATGAAAGTGAAGGACCGACGACAATGACGGAACGTCCCGAATAATCGACCGCTCCGCACTTGGCTACCCAGCGTTTACTGTGGGCACGATAACTGGTACACCAGAGGTGCGTCCTTCCCAGTCCTCTCGTTTAATATGCAATGATTTTATTCCTTTCTAACTTTCTATACACTGGAAGTAATGCAACAGAGAATTGCAAACAGGTCTGTGATATTTAATCCCTAAACATCCATGAGTTTTCCATGCAAGTTAAAAAAAGGTTACAGTTCCATATTTTGTTTGAAAAGTGTTCAATGGTTTTACATTTGTTCTTAAAAAGGCTGCATTGTATATGTACATAATCAGGTCGCACCTGAAATTGTACTGGTCTTTAACTGTAAGATGTCTAAAATATAATAACACATTTTGTAACTTTTGTGAATTTCTTATTCCTATTATTTTTTGTTAATATTGAATAAAATATTCTCAAATTAATTGGGATGAACTTCAAAGTTTTAGGTTTAACAATTTTAGCTAAAATGAGAAAATGTAATTTCCCTACTTAGATGTCTGATAAGAGGACAGTTCTCTAATTATCATCCAATGAACTTTGTAATTTAATTATTTTCTTTTAATTGAATAAAATGAATGACTGGAATTTCTTTTGATTTATGCATCTTTTTTTTATACTGTAATTCACGCTGTTTGAAATAATGCTTTATTTAGTTACCTAACCTAATAAATCAAAAAACAATATTAGTTGTGCAACTAATTTTCCACGCATATTCCTTTCTAATTTTATTTTTTAATAAGACGTTTAGAGCAAGAGGGTACGTTCATTTATGAGAATCCTAAAAATTGCCATAAATTCAAATCATAGATGGAAATTACTAATATTATAAGTATAAGAATGATAAATTCTAATCTTATTGGTAAGCAACCACAATATCTTCTTTAAAGATCAATTTACTAGAGTTTGACATTTTTAAAATGCATAGAATATCTTATAAAAAAAATAGGTGATGACTAAAAATTATGTTGATAGCACATAGGCCAATATTTCTTCTTTATATTTATCATACATAAAAAATTATGTGTGGTAAGTGCCGTATTTATGGCATGTTTTCTCTAGCACTACACATGTTATGGTTTCATTTCACATACTAGCCTTGGCAAATCCATCAAACATGAAAATATAACAATGTTAAAAAATTACCCCCATCATATTTGGTAAAGTCGATAGTATATGTTGTTGATGAAACTAAAGTTTATGTCAATTTTACTTCTACGACCATAAAAATAATTAATATTGTAGTGAAAAAATCTTACATGTTGACAAGCTTTAAGATATCATGTTAAACCAAGGACCTCTTCAATGTTCTAGCTTCACTTGTTTCCAAGCTAGTTTCCTTTGGTGAAATTTTTCTTATCGTTTTAGAAGTGTTAGTTACTTCTCCCAATAATCCACTCACCATATGCACATATGCTTCTTAATTACTTCATAGCCTTTTGTTGATAAGTATATAAGCATTTAAACTCAACTATTATTTGTATTTTGAAAATAAATCCGATTTGGATACATAGTCAAAGCATTGTCCTACGAAAATAAAACCATGATTTCTCTTCTTTTAGCCCATGTTAAAATACTATTTTAACTAAGTAAATAAATATGCTACCATTAGATAAAATTTGGTGTCGTTTTAATGCATAAGTTGTAGCGATAACCATAGCAATTACGAAAACTTTAAGTGTATGCACATGTTTGGTTCCTTTATTTTTGTTTTACTTTTAGAAGCCCGATTTCAATGAATTAAACATGTAATAGACGTGATTTAACAACATAAATAGTTTATTAATTCATGAGCTGCCATAGCACAGATTATGAATTTAATTATTATTTTAATAATTCGCTGAACTTTTGAAATTATGAAATTAACTATCAGTTTGAGTTTCATTACATTATAATTGTAATTTTTATTGTAATATCTTTGGTATGTCATAAAAGAAAAAATAATCCGCTTTCTCTATATAAAAGATGTTAAGAAATATTTAGCACTCATACATAGTATGATTTCTTTTTCCTTATTGTTTATTTATGAATGCTACTTCAGAAAGGATTTGCTATTATTTTGATGCCCAAGCTGTAATGATAACCATGAAAGTCATGACAATTGAATTGTATGCTACATGAACCTTACATGGTATTATTTGCAATATCCTTTTACTAAATGGAAAGCTTTCAGATATTTTCTTGATTATTTGATAAATGGTAAAGAATAATTTGTATGCAATATGGTATAATGCTTCCAAAAAAAGAGCTACTTTCAAAACTAAATTTGAACAGGAATTTTGTTTTCCAGATGATCCTTTATTCATTAGGTAAATAGTAAACAAATATTTTATATCCAACATGGTATATTCGGTGCTACCAAAGGAAACACTGTAATTTTATACGTACATAATCAGGTCACACCTGAAATTGTACTGGTTTTTGACTGTAAGATGTCTAAAATATAATAACACGTTTTGCAACTTTTGTGAAATTTCTTATTCCTATTATTTTTTGTTAATATTGAATAAAATATTCTCAAATTAACCATAGCAATTATGAAAACTTTAAGCGTATGCACATGGTTTGGTTCTTTTACTTTTGTTTTACTTTTAGAAGTCTGATTTCGGCGAATTAAACATGTAACAGACATGATTTAACATAAATAGTTTATTAACTCATGAGCTGTCATAACAAAGATTATGAATTTTGAGACGACCCGTAACTTCCTCGGTAGGGAAAGCCCGGATAATCTAAGGACAAGACGAATCAGAACGCAGACAGAAGAACATTGTTAATTACAACAATTCCATCAGATTACAAGAATATATAGAGTATTAACAAATAAAATACATTCGATAAATATCAGAGATTACAATAAATTACATAGCAGCGGAAAATTATACAAAATACAACGGAAGGAGATATACGGATACAAAGCTTTCCGGATATCGTTCTAGCTGTAAACCAGGATCCTGTGAATATAAATCTGCAAAACCAAAACTACTAGTTGCCCGTGTCGAAAATAGGGGCACCCAGAGTTTAGGTTAAAACAATAAACTCCAGGTCAGTCATGGGACTGGTGTGAGAATTAAAACAGTTATTAATCTTTATTTTAAAGTTTGGTAAATCAAGGAACCACGCCGTATAACACGGAACGGGTTTCCTCCAAGAAAAACAGTGCATATAACAACATCGCAATGCGAAATAAAGAACAATGAAACTATTATAAGACCCAGGTCCTATCACACAATGCAACGCAAGCCGGGGGATAGGGCTTTCCCTTATAATAGCCAAACATGCTTAGTACGTTTAAAACAAATCATTTGATACTATTATAAGTGCATAGTGTATAAAACAACTTCAAATCATAAGTATCAATCATAGACGGCATGGGTACCATATATCATGTCGCCATACTAGGCTCTACAATCAAAACCGCAAATGTCACGTATTTGTAAATTGGATTTCCGTCTATGAACCGAGGCAAAAGATAGTCCTCTACCGATTCGAGACTGCTAGTCCGAGTCTCAGGTCAGAGCTCGAGTGACCATTGGAGCGGCAGGATCGGTGTCCACCGATGTGGTTTAAAATTCCTGAACATTGCGTTTCCCCGCCCTTTGGGGGCGTAAATGAGCCAACAAATGACTCCATCGGCTTCACATAGTCACCGATATATCCGAGGCGCCTCGCAACAGCAACAACCACATAAGTCAAACTCGTCAGGGCGTGTAAAACCACTAACGCCACTTCTAACTAGAAGGAAACGCATGCCCTCCCTGAGATCCTCTCCCGTTTTTGGTTCACAAGCGGGGTGTGAGGCTCGCAAATCAATGCTACACAAACCTTTGCCACACAGGCTGTGCTTTGATCATCAACCACAAGACTCTTCTTTTCAACAAAAGCCTTGATCATATTGTCACTTAGGCATGCCACACAGGCAATTCACTCCATGCGTTTGATATCCATCAATGTATAACCTCTGAGCTCGTACATCTCAGAGAAGGGCGTTATGAAAGAGAATAAATTCTTCGCCGCCAAACAGATATATATTTAATAGAAATCAACCACATAAAATAAAATCCAATGTCAGACACACAGTCCATTTACAAGTCCGTTCCGGGTCTGAACGAAACCGGAGGCACCTTGTACCTCGCATATCCTTCGATCTCCAAGTACGTCTTCACGACCACTAACTGATTCCCTCCTCTTGGGTGTACGGCCCAATCAAGATCATCAGTAACCACCCAAACGATGTGAAGATTTCCGGTATTCGACCACCGTCTTCATCTTCGACTTATCGTCGTAATAGTTATTCAGAATGGGATAAACCCGGTCTTTCCGAATAACTCGTGTATATAATAAACAAGTGTTACACAAGCACAACATATGCCTCATTCCAATTCATCAGTCACTAACCGTAAATTAATCAAGAGAATAATTCCCCAAATATTAACCCCGAAGGCCGAAACCAACATCAGATCAATACCCAGGAAACCATTCTGCTTAGCTACCCTACAGTTAGTTTCTAAATTTCACATTCTTAGGGAAAGATTCCCATTAATTTTATCAAAGATAAATTCTTTTAAATTTATTCTTTAATCTTCCTTTGAATATCACTTCAAACTAGTTGGGATTAACGAACCTTACCGAAGTAATCATTTGTTTTAATTTCCCAATCCCAACCTATTCATCCCATGAAGTAAAACTGGTCATACTTCATATCTAACACCACGGTGTTATCGGTAAATTCAATTACCATTTCACGTTCAAATCTAATTAAAGATTTAACTACTGCCTGGAGTAAAACTGGTGATACTCCATTCTCGATTTTTTCAATCTAATTAAAGATTCATTAAAACTTCACTTAGTTTTAATCTTTAACTGGGTTAAAGAATCAATGTCATTTAAAACACAGTTCATGATAAACCCAAAATCTCATTCCATTCTATCAGCTTTTAACCATAAAATAGCAAGTGAGCAATTCCCTAAGTATTAACCCCGAAGACCTAAACCAACATCAGATCAATACCCAAGAAACCATTCAACTTAACTAATCTCCAGTTAGTTTCTGATTTTCTTAACTCCTTTGGATCTAAGAACAGTATTATTGAAGATAACGTTCACGACAACCCAAAATCACATTTGATATTAAATACAAGGCTCTGAATAGAAAATATATCGGCTTATATTCAGTATCCAATTCTACGACCAACAAATATCGCATTGGAAATAACGATATAAATATATCTTTCAAATTTCCATAATAATATCTGTATAATCACGAAATCCAACATTGAAATATTCCAAAGATAATTTCGATTCCAATCCATTCCAATTCAATTATTGGAAATTCTGTTTATTTTTAAAACCATTTCAAATCCACATTATTTATTTTAAAAATAAATAGAATTATAATTCTAGTTCAAAACTAGTTCATTTCGATAAAAATCTACTTTAGTCTTTTCAAATATGGAGTTTTTCATCTCAATTCTTCCCAAATCATTTCTTATGATTTTACACAAATTATTACTATTTTTAATAATTTTATCAAGGCCCGTACAGTCGATTTCCATCAACGGTCATCGAACTGCACTTACAGCGACCTTTTCCAAATTTGATTTGGAAATAATTCCAAATCCAACCGTTAGATTTCAAATCTCTAATATCCGTTCGAAGTCAATGGTCGAAATTCACGAACTGCCGCGGCGTGGCGTGTTCTATTCAGGTCATTATATTATATATATATAATATATATTTCGTCGATTTCCTTTTAAAACGTATTTTATAAATCGTTTAAAATTCGTTTTCGAAACGATTTCAACTTCATTTCAAATTCAAATCAAAACTGAATTTTTCCTTATAAATTCGTTTTAAATTCATTTCAAATTGATTTCAATTCAAATCGATTTTTAATTCAATCTTGAGTTCGTTTTCAATTCAATTCAATTCAATTTCAATTTGAATTCATTTCTATTCAATTTCAATTCGAATTCAATTCTATTCAATTTCAATTCGAATTCATTTCAAATTGATTTCCATTCAATTTCGATTCGAATTCATTTTATTTTCAATTCAATTCGAATTCTAATTCGTTTCAATTCAATTTAATTCGAATTTCATTTCAAAATATTCGATTTTGAAATCACTTTTGAATATTCATTATAAAAAAAGCGAATATAATCGATATAAATATCGTTCGCGTCAAAATAGTGCATATCTAATCAACACGACTTTATATATTTCTATTTCAGATATTTTATTCAAATATTTCTTTTCAGACCATTATAATATATATATATTATAATATATATATATAATATATTTCGTCGATTTCCTTTTAAAACATATTTTATAAATCGTTTTAAATTCGTTTTCAAAACGATTTCAACTTCATTTCAAATTCAAATCAAAATTGAATTTTTCCTTATAAATTCGTTTTAAATTCATTTCAAATTGATTTCAATTCAAATCGATTTTTAATTCAGTTTCAGTTCGTATTCAATTCAATTCATTTTCAATTCGAATTCATTTCTTTTCAATTTCAATTCAATTGTATTCAATTTCAATTCAAATTCATTTTCAATTCGAATTCATTTCAAATTGATTTCCATCCAATTTCAATTCGATTCGAATTCATTTTATTTTCAATTCGAATTCTAATTCGTTTCAATTCAATTTTGTTCGAATTTCATTTCAAAATATTTGATTTTGAAATCACTTTTCAATATCCATTATAAAAAAACGAATATAATCGATATAAATATCGTTCGCGTCAAAATAGCGCATATTTAATCAACACGGCTTTATATATTTCTATTTCAAATATTCTATTTAAATATTTCTTTTCAAATATTTCTTCTCAAATATTTTATTCAAATATTTCTCTTCAAATATTCTATTTCAAAACTGGAATGAGGCCCAATCAATTACCATAGATTTTATTTCTATGGATTTCCATACAACGCATGTATATATCAACAATGACAAATAATCAACCATCATTCAAAGTGCATTCTACACTGTATAAGCATCAAATATAAATATTTAACGCTCATAACAGTCTGTCAATCGATCGATCGACATACAACTAATTATTGGGATTAGTGTATGTCATATATCATCCCAATACCCGTGTGGGGTTTCAAATCAACGCATACAGATTTTATTTGTGCAGTTGGGCGATGTGTAAAATTTATCGTCCCATTCAATTATCAGTCAAATCAATGTATATAAACAAATCGTCCGATTTGTTTATATTAGTTTATTTCATTTCATATACACGTTAAAAATTCTATTTTTAACTATAAAATATTTTTAACTATATAAATATTTTGTTTCCTTTCACATCACAACACACAATCAACTACACATCAAAATCAAACAAACAAGCATACAAGCCGTCCATGGTCTGTGGACGACGGGTGTCGGGTGCTACTAAACACCGTCTGCATCCTAGTATATATTTCAACTAGAAAATAAATTAAAAGTGAGGAGTTCTCACCGACTAGCTAAACCAAACGCCACGACTCTTCATATGTAGAAATCTCCTTCGCGCTCGCCTTTCATCAATTTCATTGTCCGTAGTCACTACATATATAATAATCACATTTTTATATTGTTGTTATGTATATAAAAATCACATTTTTATATTCTCTTCTATATAAAAATCCTATTTTTATAATTACTCTATATGGATAAAAATCACATTTTTATACCGCTATTATATAGATAAAAATTATATTTTTGCATTGCTACTATATATATAATAATTCTATTTTTATTCTTCTCACTATATAAAAATCCGACCTTTTCATTTTGATTAACTATATAAAAATCTGACCTTTTCACTTTGATTAACTATATAAAAATCCGACCTTTTCACTTTGATTAACTATATAAAAATCCGACCTTTACACTTTGATTAACTATATAAAAATCCGACCTTTTCACTTATACATTTCTTTTATAAAAACTGAATTTAAAAATTAAAAATGAATTTAAAAATTAAAAATAACCTTTATTTATGGTTTTTAAAGATCATGTCTTTTTCCTAACAAATCAGAAAAAGAAAATTAAATAAACAAACCAAAATAAATAAATTGAACACTTACCGTTAAAAAGGGAGAGAAGGGGTGTTTCACGTCGGGCTTGGTCGAATGGGGAGGAGCTGAGTTCGTCGGGTTTCAGGTTGGCTTATGGGAGCTCAGATAGGGTTTTTGGAGGAGGTAGGCAACGGTTTGGGGATGAGGAGGGAGAAACAAGGGCTGGGTGGAGGCTGCTCAGGCGGGGCTCGTCGAAGGAGAGGGTTGCGCGTCACTGGAGGGGGGGCGATCGCCAGCGGCGCCTCGCGCGGCTGCTGCTGCGTGTCTCCTTCTCCTTCTTTTTTTTTATTTCCGATTTCGAGAAACTGACCGGGGGGGTTGACTTAGTGATAGAAGAAGGGGGGTGTTATATTAATATATTTATTTTTTATTATTTTTAAATTCTAAAAAGCAACTTTTTATTTCGAACACCAAAGGAGACCCACCGACTGTCATCCCTAGTGTATTATCCCCATTCCGAACACAATGGGATATGTATCGGAGGCTGATTCGATCGTTTCGATCAGTTTCCGCCAAAATCAAAATATAAATCTATATATTGATTTTGAACACACATTTCAATTTACCGGGGCCACGTACTGACTCAATAAATTCCAGAAAAATATTTTCTAGCTTCGTATTGATGATACGGTCCTAACAAAACTAATTTCGTCAAATTCCGAGACCGTTTGAAAAATGGCCATTTTCCAGTCGATTAAAATCAACGGAAACTGGTCAAACGCGTTTTACTTCGCCACGCTCACATATTGATTCGAAAAATTACGAAATTTGAAATTTAGCAATAACTTGACATTGCGGATCCAACAAAAGTGGTTTCGTCGAAAACGGAGGTCGTTTGCAAAATTTCCATTTTTAAGGGCCAGAATTCCATAGCGACTATTCTGAAATTTCAATTGGACATAACTTTTTATCCCCGCTATGAAATTTCAATTTTTCGGATTCGTTGCAAAGATATTCTCAAATAGATTCTGATATTTTTGGTTTCGCTAAAATCCGGTTTATTTTGCACCCGGTACATTCATTTGAATTTTGAAATCGAATTATCGAACTACCGCGCCATTTTCAATTCCTTTTATAATTTAAAATAAATATTTATATTCTAACGTCGAGCTATATAAATATATACGTTCGAATTCTATTCAAAATAGATTTCTCGTCGTTATTATTTAAAATAATTCATTTTAAATAATCAAAATTCACTAAAATTGTCAAAATAAAATTTTTAAATTGGCTCGGATTTCCGGTTTATTACAAATTTAATTATTATTTTAATAGTTCGCTGAACTTTTGAAATTATGAAATTAAGTATCAGTTTGAGTCGCACTACATTATAATTATAATTTTTGATTGTAATATCTATGGTATGTCATAAAACAACAAATAATCTGCTTTCACTATATAAAAGTTGTTAAGAAATATTTAGCATGCATACATAGTATGATTACTTTTTCTTTATCGTTTGTTTACAAATGCTACTTCAGAAAGGATTTGTTATTATTTTGATGCCCAAGCAGTAATGATAACCATGAAAGTCGTGACTGTTGAATTGTATGCTACAAGAACCTTACATGGTATTATTTGCCATATCTTTTTACTAAATGGAAAGCTTACAGATATTTTCTTGATTATTGGATAAGGGAAAGTCTATCTTGACACAATTTGGTGACATAATTGGTGACACAATGAATTCCCACCATTGGATTGCCCCCTGAATTCCACCTTCCCATGTAAAGGCAAAAAGATCCAATAGTGCAAATCTTTTGTGTCACCATTTGTGTCACCAAATTATGTCAAAATAGACGCTCCCATTAGATAAATGGTAAAGAATGATTTGTATGCAATATGGTATATTGCTTCCAAAAAAAGAACTACTTTCAAAACTAAATTTGAGCAGGAATTTTGTTTTCCAAATGATCCTTTAGTCATTTGGTAAATAGTAAACAAATATTTTATATCCAACATGGTATATTCAGTGCTACGAAAGGAAACACTAATTTCGAAAATGAATTTGAACTCGAAATATTGCTTGCTTTCTTTCTCCAAATATATTGATAAATTTTGCGTGAGACATATAAAAGATAGATACTCTTCTACCATTTGTCTATGAATACAAATATTAGTAATTAGCTTTAGATTTATTGATTTACTACTATAGTTGATGGAAATTATGTAGGCCAGTTTATTTGATTTTGAAGAATTATGGCTCATATCAACAAATTTCTACCACAAAAAGTACCAAATCTCATTCTTGAGATAATTGATACTAAATCAGATGTGTATATGAGTATTTTGATGTGCGTAAAACTGGTAGATCATATTGAAGTTAGATGGTTGCGGTCACTAGAATGGTATGGTTATGGTCATCACTACATATATTATTTTCTGTATAATATACTTTTTATTTATATACCTAAATATGTGTGTGTGTGTGTGTGTGTGCGCGCGCGCGCATGTAAGAGAGAGAGAGAGAGAGAGAGTGTGTGTGTGTGTGTGTGTGTGTGTGTGTGTGTGTGTATGCATATGTTTATATGTATATACCATAATAATTGAATGGATTTCAAATCATCATAAGTAATTCAAAAGTTGTATATGGGTCTCCTTCTAGTGTAGAATGATAGATATAATGTATTATTGTGGTTTTTCTCATTGGCATTAAAAAGCAGCGAATAAGGGTGTATCGAACGTAAACAAATTTCATATATGCTTCCTATATTTTTTGAGAAAATTTAGTTAAATCTATGTAAGTATATTGTCCCATACATTGACTTATTATAGTTAAGTTTGGATACTTAGGAATGTTCTATTTATTGATATTTAATTGTATTTCTTAATTGTTTTCTCAAAATAGAATATCACTAAAACCTCATATATTATTGCATATTTAAGTGAAAAAAGGAATAAAACATCAAATCAAGAATTGATGAATCTACATTAACTACCAATTATGTAAAAATAAAATTAAAAACTTCATATGTAATAATATGACACATTATTTGAATATCGCACTTTCTTATCAGGTCTTAGTAGCAGATAGACTCCTGGTAAGAAAAAAATTGCGCAGATTAAAGCTTTTACAAAATTTAAAGTTCACCAAGTTGGTAAACATTTTAAACCCATGTCAAACGAGTGAATATGGATGAGGTAGGAGGTTCTCTTTTAGTTGTCAATTTCAATGCTATATTTATATTTTATGATCGTGGCTTACGAGCTACGACAGATAATTAGAAGTCAAAGACATGAATATGATGCCAAATGTTCCTTAATTTTCTTGAATAAGACATGAATATAATGATGGACATCTATATTATAATAGTATTCCAACTCCTGCACCATGCTTCTGCTTAGCTGAATATGAAGATGGACATCTATATTTATAATAGTATTCCAACTCTTGCACCATGCTTCTACTTAGCCTGTAGGATAGTGTTAATATCTTCAGTTCGCATAATGGTCCAAAGCAAAAACCTTTATACAACCCAGGTTGATTTCTAAGGAATGGGTTAATTAATGGTAACATAATCGAATGATTGCTATACTTTCGAAATATGTGGATATTTCAACATCTTTTGCAAGGTCGCTTTTATAAAATTTATCATTCATGTTATCCACTATAAAAGAATTACACCAGGGTTGTATGTTGGTTTAAGTTTTCAAGTTTGTGCTTTATGGTGCAACATCTGTGAACATAGGAAAGCATACTTGATTTTAATGTCACAATTATGTTCAAGCTAAACCATTTTTTTATAGTTTCTTTCTTTATTTACAGGGACCGTCACAAGTATATTTAATAAGTCAATGCTCTAAAACTTATCGTTATATATACTTTACATGAAAGAGTACAATTGCTAAAGCCAAAATGTGGAACGTGCAGAATATGGGTCATCATTCAGAGAAATGGATAAAGAATAGTTTGTACATTAGATGAAATCCTGCTGCAATGGATAATGGATGGATTAAGGTCTAAACAAGTCTTTATTACATTCTAATAATTTATACTATTATACCTTCTTTTTTTGAAGTTTGCACTAGACGATGATTTGATAATGTTGGTTATGTCTATTCCTGATATATTGAGCATATAACTGCAATGAAATGCTTGGATCCTGATACAAAATCATACCTATTTTGTGATAAATATAGATTGTAGTCCTATGGTTTATGCATTTATTTTTCAAAACTCGAGTGTTTCCTTTATTTAGTTTCTTTATTATTATGCAAACTTAGTGCTAATGTATGGTCATTCAACATTTTACTATTAGTTCTCTTTAATTCTTTTATCTACCTATATTATCTACCCGTTTTATACCAAGATTATTGCAGTATGCAGTATACTAATGTTTTTTTGGCATGAATACAACCAAAAGGTAAACTATAGCACTGCCGCCACTGCTATCGTTTTTGATCTCCTAACCTTGATTTAAAAAAATCATTTTTTAGTGGGCATATATAGTTCATATCTTGACTCAAGTTCCAAAAAAAAAATCTCTAGGATATTTTTTCTTCTTTTGATGTGTGAGAAGTTTAATTCATGCTTAAATATAATCTTCTTTGCTTGCATTAACATCATTCTGTGTTGAGAATCTATTTATTTATTTTGTATGTTAAAATGCATGCTTGAATTAAATTTATGCCATAATAAATGGAGTATTTAATTTCATCATTTAAAATAAACGCATTTAAAAAAATTCATTTTGTGATAACTTAGTTGTATTCCGGTGATGACACAAAAGAAGCCATCACCCTAAACTATAGGTTTTGAGTTTACATAACCATAGAGTTACTCAAATTAAAATGTTAAGGAATAAAATGCTAAAACATAATACACTAAGATGGCTAAAAATTTATTGATTAGAACTCTAAAATATATTTTCCTACATACATAATTTAAATGTAATGAAAAAAAGATAATATTCACCTATAAAGTTGCATACCCATTGGGTTGCACGAGTCACACTTGAAAAGGAGTGATACCGACGTACTCGAAAAGGTTAGCAGTGGATAATATTTAAAACAATAATGTTTAGCCATTTATCCGTTTGATAAGTGGGGATGTTTGATGGCTGCAAAGCCCGCATGAGCTAGGTAACTATTTTGCTTAGCACCCAACTAGAGAAGCATTTTTTTAACCAGTAATTAATTTAGTTAGCCATGTATACTAGATACACATATTCTTACTTTATTCTGCATTTGAAATAATAATGGTCCAGTACAAGTAATACAACTATATATAGAAATAACGGCGTACACACAAGATGTATCATCTCATTGTATACAAATATATTAATGAGAAATCTTTTCATTAATATTAACTTGAAAGCTTAAATTTTAAGGTGAAGCATGCAAGGAGTAATATATAAATTGTATATGAAATAGATGTCCGGCATGCTAACTTAGAATATATGACATTATTTATTAGTTGTTGAAATGCTTGCAAACTATTTGGGATCTAACTAAAAAATTTACAGACCAATAAGTCTTTGTCCTTGAACAAAGTCAAGTCCGCAAGCCGGGGTGTCATAGTTTGCACAATGCACGCTTTATGTAGCTCAAAGTACAGTTGGATCCGGTGTCAACAATTAAGAAGGGAGGAGGTATGTTCAACTGTATTTGCTCTTCATGCTGTGGATAAAGAACCGTTGACAATGAAGCAACAAGTTGGTGCAATGGTAGACAAACATTATCAATTTTACCATCGCAATTGGTGCCATTATATGGAAAAAAAATTCTGTTTATGCCAACTATCAGCGAATATGTTTTCTTATCTACTCATTGAACGTAACGAACCATTACTTTTTGTATTATAGTTAACGTGGCCTTTTTTTGGTACATGTCTAGAGAAAATTGTTGATACCTGAAGTCAGTGTGGTAATGATTGTCTTGTCTATTTCTTACGTTTCTATAGAATCTTGAGGTCTTAAGGTATTGTAATATAACTCATTTATTTATTGTGAATAGTGCATGATACATTAGCCATGCAATATTGTATCATCATTGTTATATTTGGCTGCACTGGGAATATTTTGAATGTCTAATCTTATATGCTACTGTGGACAATAGAACTCTCTGTATCTAGTTGGCTTATAGTTTAGAGTGAAAATGCTATTACCTTTGACCTGTGTATAGATTCTAGTTTCACTTGCATGGTTTCTAAATCAACGTCTGTGTCTATCTGTTGTCACTTGCTTTACATTGTTTCCAACATGCGCTTTTTATATTCTACGGTTCTATAAGTTTACATAGTAGCATCTTCATTTTTATTTGCAGGAATAATTATGTGACTTGCTTAGTTAATATGATTTTCATCCGCACTTTGTCCAAACTTTGTTGAAACATTCATCCATTCTATTTGATTTTGAACATCTACTGTACTATTACAAAGCTGTAGCTAATAATCATCAATGTGATTGCATTTTGTATTTAACCAGAATATTCTTAACTTTTATATTGTGCCTTATTTTGCATATTATGCAATGAATTTAGATTAAGACAAATCATTGCAAGGTCAATGTAACACCCCGAATTTTAGTTAATGCTAAAATTCACTAATTGCAGAATAAATAATCTCAGATGTGGGAATTGGGGGTAACGGGCTGCGTCATTGCGTTTGTCTTGGAAAAATACGCAAAATAGAGTCCGAGTTTTCGAAAATCGAAGTCCGTATGGCCCAGTTATGGCCCGATGAAGTTTGCAGAAATTCAAAGCTAAAAACAGATTTAAAAATTTAAAATTCAGATTTTGGAATGGAACAAGCGGGGTCAGGCGGGAAAGTTCCCGCCCTAACCATGTCGACAGGGCTGTCGACAGGCCTGTCGACAGGGGGGTCGACTTGCCTGTCGACTTGCCTGTCGACATGGGCGCGGCGTCCAGAGAACCTGGGTGCACCAGGTTGGGTTTTCGGCTGGCTTGGAGGGCTGGGTTCTAGAGATTTCCGAAATCTAAGGGTCCTAATCTAACCTAGGGTTAATCTAAGGGCCTAAAACACTCACCTAATCTATAAATACACCCTAAACCTACCCTAATCCTTACTAAAAATAGAAATGATGGCCTCATGCCGCCAAATTAAATCTTAAAGGGAGCCTCCACTAATTTATGAAGGAAGTTGCAAGCTAATCAATCTCTAATCATCACCATCTTCATATTTAGCAACTAATTCCACTTCATAAGTTGCTAATCTTGGGTTTTGGTGAGTTTCTATCACTTTAACATCAATTGTTAAAGTAAGTAGATTGGGTGTAATGAGACTTATGGTCTTAAATGCGGATTAGTGAGTTTGAATCATTTGTAATGATATGCTACTCTATGTTTTCCTATGTTTATGCATGTTTAACAAGTGGGTTTATGCATGTTTAGTAAGTTGGTTTATGCATGTTTAACAAGTGGGTTTATGCATGTTTAATAAGTGGGTTTATGCATATCTAATAAGTGGGTTTATGCATGCTTATGCAAGTATGTGAATGCTTATGCAAGTTATGTATATGCTTAAATGCAAGTTTAACATGATATGCAAGTTATGCATGCTTATGCAAGTATGTGAATGCTTATGCAAGTTATGTATATGCTTAAATGCAAGTTTAACATGATATGCAAGTTATGAATGCTTATGCAAGTATGTGAATGCTTATGCAAGTTATGTATATGCTTAAATGCAAGTTTAACATGATATGCAAGTTATGCATGCTTATGCAAGTATGTGAATGCTTATGCAAGTATGTGAATGCTTATGCAAAAATGTGAATGCTTATGCAAGTTATGTGTATGCTTAAATGCATGTTTAACATGTAATGCAAGTTATGAGAATGCTTATATGCAAGTTCAACATGTTATGCAAGATATGTGTATGATAATATGCAAGTTTGGGTTAAATGTAGTTGGGTTAATATATGCTCATATATGCAAGTTGACATCCTCTTAACCCATGATAAAGTTATATGCTAAGATGTGGTTAAACCCATGATATTTGTGATGGATCTTCCCTTTATTATGTCATGAAATGAGAACGATTTACGTGGGGAACGATGGGGTTAATAAATATGTTAAATGAAGTGTGATTGGGTATGATTAAGCATACCATAGAAATAAATTAACATAAGTGGGAATTTACCTATTGAGTTGGGTCTACCCCATGGGAATTTACCTATTGAGTTAGGTCTACCCATGTTATGAAAAATGTGTAATTAATTAGGGATAATTAATTATGGGGGTGATTAATTAGGTGTAATTAATCAACTAAGACACGAGGTTGGACCCTTTTGTAGCGGAAGTCTGCCCGGAACCGACCGGCCATCCAGCGGCTACAAATGATTGGCCCAATGTGAGAGGTCTTAGTCATAAATTAAATATGTGATTAAAGTAAAGACACGAGGTTAGACCCTTTTTATGACAGAAGTCTGCCCGGAACCAACCGGCATATCCAGCAGTCATAAAAGATGGTCTAATGTGAGAGGTCTTTATGAGGTCATGATCTTAATTAATTAATTAAGAAACACTTAACCATATTAGCATGTAGAGGGACATGAGGGGTTAAGTGGGTGCCTTGGGTGGCATGTGGAAATCTAGGGGTTGCCTTGGGTGGCAATAGAAAATACGATTATAATACTTAACCAAGTGGAAACATGTAATTAAACATGATTAAAGGGTTAGGTGGGATACACTAGATAAGTGACAAGCTTAGGTGGGTAGCTTGTGGGGGCCCATTTCAACCAGTAACCCATATGTATCATATTGGGCTCGACCCATGTCGAGGACGGGACAAGCGTACTGGGCTTGACTATAAGAGGCCAAAACGGGTTAGCGGTGGCAACGCAAGTCCAACGGGTTTCATATGCGTGTGTGGACCCGGGCTGGTAGGTAAGACGTTGTTGCATCGTGTAGATATAAGCCGTGCACCGTTAGTATTGGGTTGCCACTTTAGGGGAGTGATACACCCCACTGTGGGACCAGCACGGGTATCTACGGTAGGGAGCCGATCATTGGGGAGTAGTGGGGTACACCTAGTGGAGATAGGGGCAGACGGCACCTATGTGGTCAGCTAGGGGTACATGAAACTACTAGTTATATCTTTCTTTTAAGTCCTTGGGTGGGATCAATCTTTGAGTAGGAATGACTGGTGTGGTGCAGTTAGTAATTATCCTTGGGTGGGTAGATACGTCTTTACAGTTATCTTAGTTTATCCTAAGTCTACCAAGCTGCTTAGTGTAGCCATTCATCCCCAGACATTACCGTATGTCAAGTTTATGTCTTCTCTGGTTACTTTAATGATTGTATTGTTAAAGTTATAGGACTCGCTCAGACTTATGTCTGACCCCGTTGTTTTTATCTTTTTCCCAACCCTCAGGTCCTACGGTGGATCCTAGCAGTAGTGAAGCTTGATCGGATTGCTGTTCCAGTCTTTAGGAGCTTGGATAGATGTAAAGCTCCAGTTACCCAGTTATCTTTTCTTTTGTCCTGGCTATTGTATGAGAGAGTGGGATTATGTACTTCTTTATTTTGATGGATATTGTACTTGACTTTTATTGTGGTTTTATGATGTAACCAGACATGTTTACTTCCGCTGTTATGAGATGATATTTTAAATTTCAAGTACTATTTATATCTGTCTTGTTGTAATTTTTCTGTTCTATATTCACTAAAATACTCCATCGATGCTATGGCATTCCCTTAGAGAGTGACCATAGCGGACGTGGGGTGTTACACGTGGTATCAGAGCAAAGGTTACCGGAACAGATAAAATTTTTAGAAAACTATTTTTATAAAAACATTTTTGGAAGAGATATTTTCAAAAACATGTCTTTAAAGAGAAAAGTTTTTGAAAGAAATGCATAATCCCCAATAGCCATATCTATATCCTTCGAATTCTCCGTTTTGAATCTTTCCTTTTTCGTTTCAGCATTGCTGAGGATCTTAACTTTCCGGAGGGTGTGACGGTACCAGTATGGTATAGGAGATTGATGGAGGCTAGGGCCACCACTGCGGGTCCAGCAAATGTTCCTCCACCAACCGTAGCACCCGATCTTCCTCCTCCCCCTCCTCCTCGCACGGATACTTTTGCTAAGACTTGCAAGGAATTTAAGGCTATGGGAGGGAAACCTTTTCAAGGATCTGAAACTTTTGTAGAGGCTAGAGATTGGCTTAAGGAGGTGGAAGAGTTGATAGATATCTTTGAGACGGAAGAAGGAAAGAAAGTCAAGTTAGCTGCTTGGTTAATGAAAGGAGAGGCCTCATTCTGGTGGGAGGTCACTAATGGAGAACGCCCCGTTGACTCTTGGGCGGATTTTAGGCAAAGATTTGTGGCAAAGTTTCTCTCAAGGGCGGAGGAAAACTTGTATATGGAAAGATTCTTGACTCTAAAGCAAGGAAATCTCTCGGTGAAGGAATATGTCAACAAGTTTAATCAATTGGCAAGGTTTGGCCTAGACATGGTGAATACACCGGAGAAGAAGGCTTTGAGGTTCGTGAAAGGCTTGAATGAACCAATGCATGGGTTGGCTATGACTCATATCCCTATGGGGGCCACCTTCGAGAAGCTAGTTGACATGGCACTCATGCATGAAGAAGAGAAGGGTCCCAATGCTAATAAGGCACCCGAGAAGAAGGGAGATCAAAAGAGATCTCAGCAACAACAACAAAACAAAGGTGGGAAAGGCAACGGTGGCAAGGGCAAGAAGAAGAAGTGTTTCAATTGTGGGACACCTGGCCACCTAAGCAAGGATTGTCGCAAAAAGAAGAAGACTGGCTGCTTCCACTGTGGCGAAGCAGGGCATCTAGTGAAAGACTGTCCCAAGAAGGGGCAAAGGACGGGGTCTACCTCAGGAGGACAGGTGCAAGCTCTTATGGCACCGGGTCAGGCTAGGGGGCAAGTACAGGCTCTCGCGGTTCCACCGATTCAGGAAAGAGGTAGAACTATTTCCGTGGAAAGTCTGGTTTTTCTATTTGATCATCCTGTCCGTACATTGTTTGATTCAGGCGCATCGCATTCTTTTATCTTATCATCATTAGTTGAGTCACTGCACTTAGACACCAGTCTGGTAGATGATCCCTTGGTTGTTTCAAACCCAATTGGGGGCTCCACTTATTTGTCCATGATATGTTTGGGTTTGAAGATTTCTATACTTAGCATTGAGTTTAGATGTGATGCTTTTGTTTTGGGCTTTACGGGCTATGGGTTGATTTTGGGCATGGACTGGTTATCCAGTAATGGTGCCATTCTTGATTGCGAAAGGAGAGTTGTTAGGCTCATGACCCGCTTGGGTAACACTCTCGAGATCTCTTGTAATCCCATGGATTCTGTTATGCTAAGTTATCTTGAATCGCTTGACGCTTCGGTCGAGAGTTTGCAATCTGTTAGAGTAGTCCGGGAATATCCGGATGTGTTTGAGGAGGTGAAGGGCTTACCTCCGAAGCGGGAGATTGACTTCCGAATATATCTGGTGGATAATGCTAAACCTGTATCTTTACCAGTGCGCCACATGGCTCCTCGTGAGAGGAGGGAACTCCATAAGCAAGTAGGGGAGTTGCTTGAGAAGGGGTTCATAAGACGAAGTATATCGGAGTGGGGTGCTCCAGTAGTATTTGCTACAAAGGCGGATGGGTCCCTCAGACTTTGTGTAGACTATAGAGAACTCAACAAGCTCACAAAGAAGAATAGACACCCATTGCCGAGGATTGATGATCTTTTCGATCAGTTGGTTGGCGCTTCAGTATTTTCTCAGTTGGACTTAGCCACGGGGTTTCATCAGTTGAGGGTGGCTGAGGATAGCATAGACAAGACTGCCTTTAGGACTCCGGATGGTTTCTATGAGTGGCTGGTAATGCCATTTGGGTTGACAAACGCCCCTGCATACTTTGTTGATTTGATGAGTAGGGTGTTCAGGGAGTTCCTTAATAAATTCGTGGTGGTCTTTGTGGATGATATCTTAGTATTTTCTAAGAGTGAAGAAGAGCATGCCCTACATCTTGGGGAGGTATTGAAGACTCTTCGAGCACATAGCCTTAAGGCTAAATTCTCTAAATGTCACTTCTGGAGGAAGGAGGTGCGTTTCTTGGGGCACGTGGTCTCCAAGGAAGGGATAGCTGTGGATCCCGCGAAGGTAGTATCAGTTCAGGATTGGAAGGTTCCGAAGAATGCTACCGATGTAAGAAGTTTCTTGGGGTTGGCGGGGTATTATAGGAAGTTTATTAAAGACTTCGCGAAGATATCAGCCCCATTAACCCGATTAACGAAGAAGAATCTTGTTTTCACATGGGACGTAGATTGTGATGATGCGTTCCGGCGGTTAAAGAGAGCTTTAACCACTGCTCCAGTTTTAGTGTTGCCAGATGGGAGCAAGCCATTTGTTGTCTATACCGATGCTTGTGGGACAGGACTAGGCGCAGTCTTAATGCAAGAGGGAAGGGTGATAGCCTATGGTGGAAGGCAGTTGAGAGTGCATGAGAAAAATTACCCTACCCATGATTTAGAGTTGGCCGCTATTGTTTTTGCGCTTAAGATTTGGCGCCATTATCTTCTTGGTGAGAGATTTGAATTGTTCACTGACCACAAATCATTGAAGTACTTGTTTTCTCAGAAGGATTTGAATTTGAGACAGCAAAGGTGGATGGAGTTCTTAGCATCCTATGATTTCGAGATAGCGTATACCCCTGGCAAGGGTAACGTGGTGGCGGACGCCTTGAGCAGAAAAAGGTTGTCCTTGAGTCCATTGTTCGTGGAACAACGAAGCTTGGAATTTATCTCGATGTTTGATTTCAGACCTTCCATTGATTATGTACCCGGTTTGCTAGCTTCCTTGGAGGTTAGACCTACTCTTTTGGGGCGGATTGGAGAAGCACAGAGGGACGACCCACAGTTGGTTGAGTTGGTGGGAAAGCTCATAAGGGGGGAGTCGTCCAGCCATTTGAGTAGATACACCCTAGACGATAGGGGGTGCTTGCGTAGAGATGGTAGACTTTGTGTACCGCAAGACGAAGGGTTGAGGAAGGCTATTCTTGAGGATGCACACCGTTCTAGGATGACCATTCATCCCGGTGGGGACAAGATGTACCAAGATATAAAGAGGGTTTTCTTCTGGGCCGGTATGAAGAAAGATGTGGCTGAATATGTCGCTCGATGCTTGGTATGCCAACAGGTGAAAGCGGAGCAAAAGAAACCTGGTGAGTTGCTTCACCCATTGGAAGTTCCGCAATGGAAGTGGGATAGCGTCTCGATGGATTTTATTGACGGGTTACCCAGATCGAGAAAGGGTAATACAGGAATTTGGGTGGTGGTAGACAGACTTACTAAGAGCGCCCATTTCATACCTGTGAAGAGCAAGAGGACTGCCCCATGGCTAGCTTCAGTATATCTTCGAGAGATAGTTCGGTTGCATGGGGTACCCTCTAGCATAGTGAGTGATCGGGACCCTATCTTCACTAGTGAGTTCTGGAGAAGTCTACAGGAAGCAGTGGGACCTCAATTGTGTCTGAGCACCGCATATCATCCTCAGACGGACGGCCAGACTGAGAGGGTGAACCGTGTTCTAGAAGACCTTTTGAGGCTTTGCATCTTAGATTTTGGAGGTACATGGGAAGAGCATCTTCCATTGGTAGAGTTCGCATATAATAACAGCTTTCAGTCCAGTATTGGTATGGCTCCTTTCGAAGCTCTCTATGGAAGGCCTTGTCGATCACCTACATGTTGGTGGGAATCTACGGATAAGATCTTGCTTGGGCCAGATATGATTAGGGAGACTTCTGAGAAGATTGACTTGATTCGAAGAAGGATGAAAGCAGCGCAGGATAGGCAAAAATCTTATGCGGACAAGAGAAGGACGGATCTTGAGTTTGAGGTTGGGGACATGGTCTTTGTCAAAGTGTCTCCGTTACGAAATGTGGTTCGCTTTGGATCTGTTGGGAAGTTAGCACCAAGGTTCGTAGGGCCATTTCCTATTAAGGAAAGGATTGGACAGATGGCATATAGAGTGGAGTTGCCCGACAGACTTAGTGGTGTACATGATGTATTCCATGTGTCCCATTTGAGGAAGTGCTTACATGAGACCGCAGAGGTGGTAGAGCCGAGCTTGCTTAAAGAAGTGGAAGTAGAACGTGATGCGACTATTCGACGAGCTCCTACCCGCATCCTTGGGTCAGAGACTAGGAAATTGAGGAATCGAGAGGTTCATCTAGTCAAAGTGCAATGGCGAGAAGACGAGAGCAACGCAACTTGGGAGACGGAAGCGAAGATGCGATCATTTTACCCATTTCTTTTTGAGGGTATGTCTTTATTTTCTCCTCTATCGTTGTCTAGTACTTATCTTATCTTTAGTATATCCTCTCGTTAGTACTGATTGACCTTTAGATAAGGTAAACCCATGGTTGAAACATGTGTTTGAGACATGTTATGATTGATGGATGCAAGTGGATGCAAGTGGTTGCTAGTGGTTGCTCGTGGATGCATATATACACACTCTAGGCACTAGATCGGCTCAATCACTTCATATTGCATATTGCATAAAATTGTGTGTAGGAAGCTATATTTATGGATGTATAATGATTGTGTTATCATATGGATGATGCATTTTGGTGAATGATTGTGCACTCATGTAGATATTGTATGTGTCGATAGGGTTCTCTCGCATACATAATGGATGCATGGCACTATCATGGTTTGCATATGTTCATACATTAGATAGGGAACATATACACACACTCTTTGCATATGCTCATACATCATTAGAAATTGTTTTAAGGACAATGGATGCCCGTGTTTGATGGAATGAGTAGATGGTTGTTTGGATGGTAGGATATGCATTCTCCTTAGCTTAGAGATTTCGGGGACGAAATCCTTTAAGGAGGGGAGAATGTAACACCCCGAATTTTAGTTAATGCTAAAATTCACTAATTGCAGAATAAATAATCTCAGATGTGGGAATTGGGGGTAACGGGCTGCGTCATTGCGTTCGTCTTGGAAAAATACGCAAAATAGAGTCCGAGTTTTCGAAAATCGGAGTCCGTATGGCCCAGTTATGGCCCGATGAAGTTTGCAGAAATTCAAAGCTAAAAACAGATTTAAAAATTTAAAATTCATATTTTGGAATGGAACAAGCGGGGTCAGGCGGGAAAGTTCCCGCCCTAACCATGTCGACAGGGGGGTCGACTTGCCTGTCGACTTGCCTGTCGACATGGGCGCGGCGTCCAGAGAACCTGGGTGCACCAGGTTGGGTTTTAGGCTGGCTTGGAGGGCTGGGTTCTAGAGATTTCCGAAATCTAAGGGTCCTAATCTAACCTAGGGTTAATCTAAGGGCCTAAAACACTCACCTAATCTATAAATACACCCTAAACCTACCCTAATCCTTACTAAAAATAGAAATGATGGCCTCATGCCGCCAAATTAAATCTTAAAGGGAGCCTCCACTAATTTATGAAGGAAGTTGCAAGCTAATCAATCTCTAATCATCACCATCTTCATATTTAGCAACTAATTCCACTTCATAAGTTGCTAATCTTGGGTTTTGGTGAGTTTCTATCACTTTAACATCAATTGTTAAAGTAAGTAGATTGGGTGTAATGAGACTTATGGTCTTAAATGCGGATTAGTGAGTTTGAATCATTTGTAATGATATGCTAATCTATGTTTTCCTATGTTTATGCATGTTTAACAAGTGGGTTTATGCATGTTTAGTAAGTTGGTTTATGCATGTTTAACAAGTGGGTTTATGCATGTTTAATAAGTGGGTTTATGCATATCTAATAAGTGGGTTTATGCATGCTTATGCAAGTATGTGAATGCTTATGCAAGTTATGTATATGCTTAAATGCAAGTTTAACATGATATGCAAGTTATGCATGCTTATGCAAGTATGTGAATGCTTATGCAAGTTATGTATATGCTTAAATGCAAGTTTAACATGATATGCAAGTTATGAATGCTTATGCAAGTATGTGAATGCTTATGCAAGTTATGTATATGCTTAAATGCAAGTTTAACATGATATGCAAGTTATGTATGCTTATGCAAGTATGTGAATGCTTATGCAAGTATGTGAATGCTTATGCAAAAATGTGAATGCTTATGCAAGTTATGTGTATGCTTAAATGCATGTTTAACATGTTATGCAAGTTATGAGAATGCTTATATGCAAGTTCAACATGTTATGCAAGATATGTGTATGATAATATGCAAGTTTGGGTTAAATGTAGTTGGGTTAATATATGCTCATATATGCAAGTTGACATCCTCTTAACCCATGATAAAGTTATATGCTAAGATGTGGTTAAACCCATGATATTTGTGATGGATCTTCCCTTTATTATGTCATGAAATGAGAACGATTTACGTGGGGAACGATGGGGTTAATAAATATGTTAAATGAAGTGTGATTGGGTATGATTAAGCATACCATAGAAATAAATTAACATAAGTGGGAATTTACCTATTGAGTTAGGTCTACCCCATGGGAATTTACCTATTGAGTTAGGTCTACCCATGTTATGAAAAATGTGTAATTAATTAGGGATAATTAATTATGGGGGTGATTAATTAGGTGTAATTAATCAACTAAGACACGAGGTTGGACCCTTTTGTAGCGGAAGTCTGCCCGGAACCGACCGGCCATCCAGCGGCTACAAATGATTGGCCCAATGTGAGAGGTCTTAGTCATAAATTAAATACGTGATTAAAGTAAAGACACGAGGTTAGACCCTTTTTATGACAGAAGTCTGCCCGGAACCAACCGGCATATCCAGCAGTCATAAAAGATGGTCTAATGTGAGAGGTCTTTATGAGGTCATGATCTTAATTAATTAATTAAGAAACACTTAACCATATTAGCATGTAGAGGGACATGAGGGGTTAAGTGGGTGCCTTGGGTGGCATGTGGAAATCTAGGGGTTGCCTTGGGTGGCAATAGAAAATACGATTATAATACTTAACCAAGTGGAAACATGTAATTAAACATGATTAAAGGGTTAAGTGGGATACACTAGATAAGTGACAAGCTTAGGTGGGTAGCTTGTGGGGGCCCATTTCAACCAGTAACCCATATGTATCATATTGGGCTCGACCCATGTCGAGGACGGGACACGCGTACTGGGCTTGACTATAAGAGGCCAAAACGGGTTAGCGGTGGCAACGCAAGTCCAACGGGTTTCATATGCGTGTGTGGACCCGGGCTGGTAGGTAAGACGTTGTTGCATCGTGTAGATATAAGCCGTGCACCGTTAGTATTGGGTTGCCACTTTAGGGGAGTGATACACCCCACTGTGGGACCAGCACGGGTATCTACGGTAGGGAGCCGATCATTGGGGAGTAGTGGGGTACACCTAGTGGAGATAGGGGCAGACGGCACCTATGTGGTCAGCTAGGGGTACATGAAACTACTAGTTATATCTTTCAAGTCCTTGGGTGGGATCAATCTTTGAGTAGGAATGACTGGTGTGGTGCAGTTAGTAATTATCCTTGGGTGGGTAGATACGTCTTTACAGTTATCTTAGTTTATCCTAAGTCTACCAAGCTGCTTAGTGTAGCCATTCATCCCCAGACATTACCGTATATCAAGTTTATGTCTTCTCTGGTTACTTTAATGATTGTATTGTTAAAGTTATAGGACTCGCTCAGACTTATGTCTGACCCCGTTGTTTTTATCTTTTTCCCAACCCTCAGGTCCTACGGTGGATCCTAGCAGTAGTGGAGCTTGATCGGATTGCTGTTCCAGTCTTTAGGAGCTTGGATAGATGTAAAGCTCCAGTTACCCAGTTATCTTTTCTTTTGTCTTGGCTATTGTATGAGAGAGTGGGATTATGTACTTCTTTATTTTGATGGATATTGTACTTGACTTTTATTGTGGTTTTATGATGTAACCAGACATGTTTACTTCCGCTGTTATGAGATGATGTTTTAAATTTCAAGTACTATTTATATCTGTCTTGTTGTAATTTTTCTGTTCTATATTCACTAAAATACTCCATCGATGCTATGGCATTCCCTTAGAGAGTGACCATAGCGGACGTGGGGTGTTACAGTCAAGTAACCAGATATACAAAATTTCAATACAATCGTATAGCGATGACCCGTATGCATAGCACGAGTTCGTACTAGTTATAGTTAATTACTTATTGTTGTTGTCTCTAATAGGTCCTTGATTGTTTGTTACACCCGGTGGAATGCTAATTACAATTATTGGCATCAAATTTCAAAATTCATAGCTAATTAGTATTTACATATGTTGATTATCTAGTGTAAATGCAGATTTGAGCTTGCCTTGGGTTAGTTAGGAATGATTCAAATGATTTGGTTTATGTTTTGCGAAATATAGACAACGAATATTAGAAAAATTATATACACAATGGAATATATGTATATTTTGGTACATGATTTGCTGAATGATTTAGTTAGCATTATATTGGATTAGTCAGTATATAGACAAATTATGCGCTTAATTTAGTACATAAACAAACACGAATTATATATTCCACCAAATATTAAAAATGATATAATTTAGTATATATTTAATACAACAGTAAAATGTAAACAAATCAATTCATAATGTTCTTTTTTATATTTAATAAATTAGTAAAATATATAAACAAATATTAAATCCCTTAGATATTGTTTGGCTCCGTCTGACAAGGGTTGTATATTATCGTTATATGAATATTCATTTTTATTATAAAATGGACACCATATTCATCTGATACAACATTTATCGGATTTGCCCCTGTGTTGGACAAGTTATAAACTACATAGTAATTAAGTTTTGTAAATTATATCATTTCAATAGTTCACAAATTTTCGATGACTTTTTTCGTTTCTTGTGTACACGCATTTATGTGCCATGCAACGAACACGGCGGAAGCGCTGCCAAAATTTTGGAAAATCATTTACAATGATATGATTTACGGAATGTAATTACTACTGTGTTTGTGGTGGAAAGTAGAATGACTGACCATCACAAAAGGCACAAAATATCAACGAACCCTTAATCGTTTATTTAAAATCAAGTTTGGTACACTATTGATATGTCATATGCTATAATAAATTTTATAATACAATTTAATATATTAAAAAATTATTTATATAATTTTGTATATAAACAAACATGAATTATATATTTTGCAAAATAGTAAAAACCGCATATAACTTAATACATATTCACTAAAATAGTAAAATATGAACAAAATATAAAATGAATGATCAGTGATTTTCTTAATATGTATCATAGGTTTTGAAATAGGAAAAATGATCAATTATTTTATTGATCAGAGTTGGATGTATAAACGAAGGCAATGAGACGCTCAATAAATGAACATTTTCATAATGGGGTACATGTATTTATTGAACTTCCTTTAAATAATAATGGAAAAGACATAGAAATTCATTGTTCATATAGTAAATGCAATTGTTGAAGCATTTAATACTGGGTATAGCTAGAGTTCGTTTGGGCCAATATGGTTTCATACCCAATTATTTGGTGTGGGATCGTCATGGAGAAATTGTAGCACCTAATCAAGAATGGTCATTGGAGGTCATCGGTGATGAAGTTAGTACGACAAATCTCATAGAACATATGTTTGAAGATGTAGCATGATCAATGTTCCATACTATTGAAACTGATTACAGCGATGTCAACATCGAAAAGGAACCAAACGTTGAAGCGAAAAAATATAGATTTATTAGATGCTGCTAAGAAACCCCTTTGGGATGGATGTACAAGTAGCACTAAATTATCCGTAATTGTAGAGTACATTGCAACTAAATCAAAATACAACCTCACAGAAGCCACATTTGCGGTTGTTGTATAAGTTGCTAAATATCATATGCCATCTTGTAATTTGATATACGAAAATTATTATGAACTAGAAAAATTTGTGTCATCTTTCGACTTGCCAATAAAAAAGTAAGTACATGTTTAAATGGTTGTCTGTTGTTTTGGAAAGAAGGCAACAATCTTGGAATTGTAAAATATACAATCAAGAAAGATACAAACCAAGAAAAAAGAAGGGAAAAGAAGTTTCATACAAGCATATGCATTATTTACCTACCACTCCTAGACTTCAAAAGCTATATGCATCATCAGTAAATGCGCATCGTATGAAATGACACAATATAAGAATTCATGAAGAAGGTACGTTAACACACTCATCCGATGAAGAAGCATGGAAGCATTTTGATAAAAAAAATATCCCGATTTCACAGCGGATAGTCATGTTAGACTAGGTTTATGCATAGATGGATTTTCATCGTTTACTAGGTTTAGTTCTAAATAATCATCTTGTCCTATAATCATTACACCCTACAATTTACCTCCGTGTATGTGTATGAAATCTCCATATATGTTTCTCACAATTGTCGTCTCTGTCCCTGATAATCCGACATAAGGCATCATGTTTACTTATTGCCATAAATCGAAGAGTCGAAAATTTTGTAGTATGAAGGAGTTGAAACATACGACGTATCAATTTTTTGGGGATGTTTTCTTCATTATTATGGACTATTAGCGATTTTCCTGCATATGCATTGCTTTCAGGTTAGAGCATGGCCGATTGTTTTGGTTGTCCTTCCTATATGAAAGAAACACGAGAATTATCTTTACGGCATGGGAAGAAAATTTAATAGTTTGATTGTTATCAATATTTTCTCTTT
Source organism: Allium sativum (assembly GCA_030737875.1). Lineage (NCBI taxonomy): Eukaryota > Viridiplantae > Streptophyta > Magnoliopsida > Asparagales > Amaryllidaceae > Allium > Allium sativum. The sequence goes on from CM060922.1 coordinate 860,621,172, forward strand.
ATTAATCGTTCTTTTAGAAGAAACAAAAAACTTCACAATTAGTAGACACAGACTTTACGACCATCAACTATTTGGCCAAGCGAAGACATTTATGAACTTGTAAAAGATTATCCAAAAACACAAGAAAGCGGGTAACAAAATTAAATCCAAGATAAATCGATGGTTCATAATTGGTGCAAAAAAAGTATATTCAAGGAGTTGCCTTATTGGAAAAGTCTCCTAATCCGTCTAACATTGACGTGATGCATAACGAGAAAAATGTATTTGATAATGTGTTTAATACAGTTTTGAATATTAAGGGAAAGACTAAGGACGATTTGAAATCAAGACATAATATAGGAAAAACATATAATCGTCCTAAGCTTTATCAAGCCAAATAACAGTAACCCAAAGTATGCAATGAACTAGATAACAACCTTGTTAAAGTAATGCCAATATGGGTGGAAGGTTTATGATTTCTTGATGGAATTTCCTATAATCTTCGGAGATGTGTCGACTATAAGAACGGATAACTAAATGGGATAAATATCCTTGATTTTCATGTAATGATGGAAAATTTATTATCCATCCTTCCAAAGAAACGTTGCCCATAAAAGTTTGGAAGGTTATAACGAAACTTAGTTTATTTTATAAGGAGTTTTGTTCAACTACATTAAAAGATGACCATCTATGTAAGCTTGAGGAAGAAATACTTATACAACTCTATAAATTAGAGAACATATTTCCTCCAGGTTTATTTAATGTAATAGAGAACTTACCTGTTCAACTTCCATATGAAGCACGTCTTCAAGGTCCTGTGCAATATTGGATGTATCCATTCGAAAGTTATATTTTAATAACAAATATGGAAATGTTAATTTAATTATAATTTAATTTCTAATTGAAATATTTTTTTATTAGGTACTTAAACTATTTAAAGAAACAAGTGAGAAAAAAGTTCAAGTTGAAGGTTCGATTTGCAAATCATATATCAAAGAAGAAGCTCTATTCTTTCTCTTTCATTATTTCAATGATCATGTAAACTTATCATTTGAAAGAATTATGCGTAATGATGAGTCCATTGGACAAGATTCTTCTGAGGCAATGCTATCCATTTTTAAAGAACATGGTTGACATGCTTGAAAATGTATGAAAGTATGGACAGATGATGGAGATTACTGGAACAAGTCGGAAAATCAGAACCAATTTAAAATTTTTATTTTACCTATTTTCATGAATTTTGAATATTTAAAATGATTTATTTTAAATATTAACAATTTAAAATTTATTTAAATCGAAGTTAGAACGTATATATTTATTTTAATTATAAAACGAGCCTGAAATGACGCATTAGTTTAAAATTTCGATTTCAAATTTCAAATAAATGTACATAATTCAAAATAAATTCGATTTCAGTAAAACCAGAAATATTTGAATTTGTTTTATTATATCTTTCAAACGAATGTGAAAAATCCAGATTTCATAGCGAGAATTGAAAGTAATGTCCAGTTTAAATTTTAAAATAGTTGCTATGGAATTTAGTATAATATATAGCTCTTAAAAATGACCACTGTGCAAACGACCTCCATTTTCGACGAAACCACTTTGGTTGGATCCGGAATGTCAAATTATTGTTAGGTTTAAATTTCCATAATTTTTAGAATTAATATGTGAGCATGGTAAATTAAAACGCATTTGGTAATTTTTGTTGAATTGGATCAACCATTAAATAGCTCATTTTTCAAACGGTCTCCAAATTCGATGAAATTAATTTTGTTGGGACCATATCGTCCAAATATAGCTAGATTTATTTTTCGGGAATTTTTGGAATTAGTACGTAGCCCCGACAAATTAAAATGTACGTTCAAATCTAATATTGAATGTTTTATATTTTAACTTAAAGAAAAATAGACTGAAACTGTCGAATGGGTTTATGAAACATAGTCCATTGTTTCCGAAATGCGGGTATTTAGCTGAGGGTGATAGTCATTGGGTTTGATTTGGAGTTCATACGGATTGACGGGCCTTTTTGAAATTAAAGAATTAAATAAATAATATAAATAAACCACCCAATCAGAATTCATTGTCACTCTCTTCCAAAACCCATAACTCTCTCGTTTCGGCAGTTGAAGTTACTTCCTTGAGCCTGGGAAGCGGCTTCGTTCAAGGCACCGCCACAATCAACTGCCGTCGAGTTTGCCAGGACCCCTACAGACCAACGCGCCGTTCCAAGCCCTTCAACGTGGTGAAGGCCGATCCTCCTCACGTGCTACAGATTTGGAGAAATTAGCCGACCTAGTTTTGAACAAATTTGGAAGGTAATGGTTGTATATTATTTAAACAGTTTATAACACTTTAAAGCGTTGTGAAGTTCATTTTATAAATAAAAATCGTATCTTTCTTATATGGCGTCGAAATCACATGAAACGGGAACCATTGGGAACATGCCAGTGTCTACTACATTCTAGAAGAGACTGAAACGTATTTGGAGCTCTCTACAAAATTAGGATGAGTAAAACCCGATGTGAGATTTCTAAATTCAAATAAAAATTTGAAAAATATTATAGGTTGCAGATGGGGCTTAGTAGCTCCTGATACCATCGTCCACAGACCATGGACGATATGTTTGATAGTATTGTATGGTAGAAATTGAATGTAGTTGCAAGAAATTTGGTTGTGTTTGTGGTAAATTCATTGCATTGTGAAAATAAATTGTATTGTGGAAATTATGAAAATGAAACCCTTGTATCGCCGCAAACCTAGGATAGCAGAGGAGCCGTGCTGGACACGGTGTCGGTGTTAAATACACTGTCGTTGTAATGCCGAAATTTTATGAAATATTCATGTTGAAATAAAAATTGTTTAAACAATAAAAATCGCATTTTATTGTATGTAGGAAAGAACAAAAATATTCATTGTTTGAATAAAAAATGTTAACAATAAAAATTTACATTTTTATTGTATGTCGGAAAGAACAAAAATATTCTTTGTCTGAATAAAATATGTTAACAATAATAATGTAATGTTTGACATGTAAGCTAAGTTAGCAAAAGAATCATTTTTTAAATATGTTTCGATTCATTAAAAACATACATGTTAGCGATGTTATAAAAATGATCATTGGTTAAATATGATTTTGTTAGATTAAAAACAATGTCATTAACATGTTAGCGATATTAGAAAAATGATCGTTGGTTAAATATGATTTTGTTAGATTAAAAACATTATAATTAACATGTTAGCGATGTTAGAAAAATGATCACTGGTTAAATATGGTTTTGTTAGATTAAAAACATTGTCATCAACATGTTAGCAATGTTAGAAAAATGATCATTGGTTAAATATGATTTTGTTAGATTAAAAACATTGTCATCAACATGGTAGCGATGTTAGAAAAATGATCATTGGTTAAATATGATTTTGTTAGATTAAAAAAATTGTCATTAACATTTTAGCGATGTTACAAAAATGACCATTGGTTAAATATGATTTTGTTAGATTAAAAACATTGTCATTATCATGTTAGCGATGTTAGAAAAATGATCATTGGTTAAATATGATTTTATTAGACTAAAAACAATGTCATTATCATGTTAGCGATGTTAGAAATATGATCTTTGGTTAAATATGATTTTGTTAGATAAAATATTATTTTTAGCACGTTAGTGAAGTTAACAAGAATCATATGTTAAAACGTTTTTGTTAAATAAAAATATCATCTTTAACATGTGTAGGAAGGGTATAAAATTTCCATGCATTAAAATATATTTTTGTCCATTAAAAATTGGAGAAGTGGTAGGTGAGTTAGAGGAGGGCGTGGCAGCGTCTTCAAATGAGGAAACGGAACGTGTTTCTGATTTGAATATGCTAGATTGGATTTAACAAGAAAAAAGTGGATTTGAGAGTTGAATAAAAATAGATGATTTGTGGGTTGAATAAAAATAGCAGAGTTTGGTAAAATATTTAAAATGCATGAGAAGAAGGAAGAATATGGATAAGCAGGCCTGGTCCACTGTAAAATTGGACCCTGGGCGAGTATTGCACTGTTTCAAAGCTGAAGTTGGGCCCTGAGCAAACACCAAATAAAGTAACCAAAACATGAATAAAAAAAGTAAATAAGGTTAGTGTTGAAATGCTAATGCCTAGATTCAGATGCATGACCAACCGATACATTCAACACATAATACTAATTGAGCTACAATACCATATGTTCAGAGTTAATGATATATATATATATATATATATATATATATATATATATATATATATATATATATATATTAGAACTTTTCAAAATTTTGTACCCTTTCATAAATTGGGCTCTGGGTCGTCGCCCAGCATGCCCGGGCCTAGGGCCGGCCTTGTGGATAAGCATATTTTTTAGGGAAGAAAAAGTGAAATGAGGACGAAGGGATATGATGAAGAAACGGTGTATACGATAGACATGGTTGAATTTGACGAAGAAAATTAGGAATGGTGGTCAGACTTCAAATGAACAGAAGGTTTTGTTTGCGTATTGATCATCGACTATTAAAAGAATACAATAAAGGTTTTTAAAAAAATATATATATAAAATTAAGCGGTTGGTTTTTTCTTGTTCTATTTATATCTACTAATAAAAGAAATCTTTTCAAAGTGGTGAAGCTTTTATTCATTTCCACAAATATCTACTGTCCTCAGCCACATAAAGTTTCAGGGCAAAACCATCGTTGTACGTTCCACTATGTTTCCTTTTAGGCAAATTCTATTTGGACCCAAGAATTTGCATAGAATTTGCTGAGTATACCCAGAAAAAACGATGACAAAACTGCCCTTACTTTGCAATATTTTTTTTTTCAATTTTCAGCATACCTTGTAGGACCCCTACGAGGAAGGGTAAAAATGTCTTTTTTAAATAATACATGGGTGAACTCAGCAAAACATTGGGTTCACCTTTTTTTTTCGGATTTGCTGGTTTACTCAGCAAATTCTTGGGTTAAAATAGAATTTGCCTTCCTTTTATACCACGTTTTGCGGTTAGTCAACCATTTCCACGCATTTCTTTTTCTTTCTTCCACTTCGCACCGTTCTTCTTTTTTCCACCTACGTCTTCGTCATTCACAAACCCTAACAGAGTGAATCTTAAACCTGTAGTCCACCAGTGTCTCGTCCACCTCTCTAGTTCGCCGACAGCTGAAATTTCTTCGACTTTTGTTATTTTCCTCCGACCTGCTTCTGAAGTTCAGATCCGGTACTCCAAGTTCAGGTACATTTCTTCACTTCTTACTACTTGCACCTATTTCTTACTACTTGCACCTATTTCTTACTACTTGCTTTCAATTTTCCAGATCTGGCACTGCGCATAGTGTATTACAACTTCCGATTTGTGATCGCATCGACGTCATTCTACTACACTTATGGATTTATCAATCATTAAGGTATTGATGGCTCTTATCAACTTTTTTTTTTGCTTTTATCGATCAATTTGGACTGGGAATCTAACATGATGCGCAACTCGCAGGATTTAGGATCTTCAGATCCGAGCAATCACGAACCCCTGGACTTAATTTTGTCTTCCGATTCAAACTCTAATCGATTGAAAGCCTGCACCGGTTGGAAGACTACAAAAACCCATCCGATGTAAATGTTGCGGTTAGGTTCTCACCTCCCCGACTTCTCTTATTTTTGTTGAGTTTTTTTTTTTTTTTTTTTTTTTTTTTGAATTTTTACGTTTGGAACCTTTTGAATGCTGAAGTGGCACATAATTAGTCCTATATTTGTCTGTTAACTTTACAAAAGTAAAATGATATTTACCCAAATCATTTCTTCTTCTAAATCTAATTAATACAGTGGTTATCTTGCGGTTTGCATATGTTCAGATCTGTAACAGCACAAACTGTAAAACCGATTATGTCCTTCGGATCTGCTCAGTTTACATTTTTCATGATTATTCGGTTATTTACTTATATTTGTATGCTGTTTCCAGGTACTCATTGCTCAGTTGCCTTAATTATCACTTACAACTGTTATTACTCATTCCTGTTTTTATGTTGGTTACGTAAACTGCTTCCTATTCTGTTGATTTAACTTCTTTTTTATTTAGCTTGCAAGGAAAACCTTTCATGCTTCGGCTGTCAATGGCTCGAACGCCATTGCGAATCTAGATGGTGATCATAAATCGTTCTGTAATAAACGAGAATTCTAGAATATGCGTGGCAAATAAATTTTGGAGCCGATAAGATCCATGATAGAAATCAAATGCAGATGGTTTTGTGTGTACTGCCTCAATGCGAAGTAGTACACAGGACCTCTCTCTTTGAATCAAATGATGAGCGTTGGCTCTGATGAAATGTGAGGAAAATAACCTAATGCAGCTGGTTATGATTGGAGGGAACTCTGATCTTCACGACAATGGCATAGGTTTTGATAAGCGGCAGAGAAAAGTGCTACGCGATCACGTGAAATGTATAGTCTCCAGTGATGATATTTTTCTGAGGAGAATAAATACCCCTATCTTTCCGCCTGCTATTCGTCTGGTAAACTGCTTCCATCTTTCTTGATTTAGCTTATGTTTTGTGTCAGTTTACATTTGTGGTTACAGTTCTGATCAATAACATAATTTCCTTTGCTGCTAACTTCTTTATTACTCTATTTCTTCTTCTTTTCTACACATTCAATATTATATTATTTTCCACCATCATTCCCAAAATTTATTTCTTATATATTTCCAAGTTTTATAAATAATGATTCTGAAGTATAATGTACCTGTGTCGAGTTTGAAAGCTTAATCTCAAAGCTAGACTGTTCATATCAAAGTTAAAGACTGAGTACTTAGAAGATGTCGAAGTTTTTAGATTTCGTAAACACAGAGCTTTAAACATATTTGGTTTAGTTTTTATACTTTTGCACTGGCTTTGATCATGCACAGTTATTATATATACGTGTGTGTGTATATATACACTTTCTTTATTTACCTAAGCAGTCCATATGTGATGTAATTGGAGTATTATGTTCTGTGAATAGAAATGATTCTATTCATGTATTTAGAATACATTATATATCATTATATGTCTACCTTAATCATAACATTGTGATTATATGTTTTTTTGGTTTTATAATATGTTTTCATGCTTTGGTTTCTTTGTTGAGATTCAACAATTAAGTTTGTTTACTTATCAGTTTTTGCATCCAAAGCTTACTTATGTACACTACTATCTTTATTGGTGAATTGTTATCCAGATGTTGAAGATATTAGCTTGTTGATGAAGTGTTTTACCAAAACCAACGGCCAATTCAAGTTAGCAACAGTTATGAGGATTTTTTTTTTAAGCTGCTGCATTGAAAGGTAGTCCTTTATTCTCTTATTTCTCAATTTTACTACGATGCATTTTGTATGGAATTTTTAACTATTCATTGTAACAATCACATGAATTGTGTGTAAATCATCATCAGTAGCGGATAATGAAGTATAAGCATCGTTGTGTACGCTGCTTTTTTAATTTAATTCGATCACCTTTTGGTACCTCTTGGAAACGAATCATGGCAGTTTTCTTTATTTTCCTTTCCCATGTAAGGGCTCTAAATACCATTTTTTTTTAAAAATGTTTCTTTTTGTTTATTGATTTACTAAATCCATTATAGAAACTATGCTTTAGTATGTACTTATATCTGGATGGAAATCAGTGATTGGATGTATAATTCTTACAATAGTGATTTATTGGTAGTTCCTCAATTCGAACCAGTTCTATGGGTTGTCAATTGACAAAATGATTTTTGATTATGAAGTTTCTTGCAATTACTCATATGTGAAGGCAGAATTTTGTATGCTCCTTTCTAATAGCATGTCATATGTTAATGTTCTAAACAATGTATTGAATGATGTGACATACATTTCTATATGTCAAATGCGATTTGAAATCAGTTTGCTGAAAAATTTCTCTGTGCTGTAATTGAATGTGTTCCCTTTATGTTTGATGCATGCATGAAAGGACTAAGGTTTTTTTTATCCTCATGTCTGTTAGTGATTTCATTATTTAACATTTGTGCAGACTAGATTGGAAAATCAATCTTCGCAACACTAATATATGGAAAATATGTCGAAGAAGATGATGCATCTTAGTAGCATCATCAATATTTTGGTGAAGTGCAACTTATTATCAAACAACCCAAAGGGCCTTCTCGAGTTCGGTGGTGAAACCTTCATTGTATCAAGTGATTCATTCAATGTGTACTACTATTTTTTTAAATGGTCCTGGAATAGTTCGCTACATCAATTACCGTATGTTTTAGGATCATTTCTTTTCATAGATGAATCATACTATCCAACGCATGGAAAATTTTCCATATGCTAAATAAATCATATATAATAGTAATTTAAATCTATTGTTTAAAATAGTTCTGCTTCCAGTATTTTTGTATCTTAAAGTTATCTCTTATTAAAGATAAGGCATATTATAAAGCAAAGCCGCGATCAAAAGGTGAAATTGTAACTTTTTTGACATGGTTAAAATACCCATGCCTTAGGTTTGTGAAATTGAAATCATGTGTACTTTTGTCTTTCTCCCACCAGCCAATCCACATTTTACCATACATCATCCAATGTTTCTGTCACATGACTCCTTTTCTTTTCCTTTTTTCTCCATTGAAAACCAGTTCATTTTCCTTTCTCCTTATGAAATGAACACCAAATCGTGATGGCACTCACGTTTAACATCAAATTGTGACGTTAATTACGTTGACAGATTCCGCTTTTTCATTACACTATCTTTGCTGAAGACCAATACGGTGAAACTGATGGCGCAATAGAGCACCGTCACTCGCATTATTGATTCTATCGGAGTTTCAATTTTTCCATCTTAATTATTTTATTTTTATTCACTCGACCATTTTAATACGTTACTTTTATATTCAAAAAATCAGTTACAGTTTGAAGTTATCATCAAGATCTAAGGAGAAACTGAAAGTAATAACTTGAAGCTAGAAATGTATTGCTGGCTACAACGATTTGGGTATCTCCTTGATTTATTCTATTACAGTTTTTTTGTTCATTGGCATTGGAAGAGTTATAATTATACATTGGTCTGTTATTAAAGTTATTCTGCCTATATTTAGTACGAATCACAAATCAAAATTAATTCACTATTTCTGACTATTAGTACTGGATCATACGTTAGTGCTATCTGTAATAGAAGTACTCACGATTAATTTAAATGTTTCAATTGAATATTTCTTTTGCAGGAGACCCAATTGATTTTTAAGCTTCATATGTTAGCGATGCGAGATCCTCTTTCATCCACAAATAAACATATTTATTTCTCCTTCAACCTCTACCTCAAACTTCCAATTATGGTCCCAGGCTCCTAGCCTTTTGGATTTGATGCTGCAGAAAACATTAAAAATTTCATGCTTCTACCACGTTTCCAATACAGTAGAAAAGGATTCATAAAATCCTATATATAGCAGCATTGCAAATGAGAATACATATTATGGATGGCAGGTGTAGATCCACGTTAGGGCCAGCAAAAACGTGTCCGACCCACCTTCACGGCTCAAGCTGCCTTCATTTACCCATAAGCCACAGCTCCGCTAGTTGATTTTCCTTTAATTGATATATATATATATATATATATATATATATATATATATATATATATATATATATATATATATATATATATATATATATATGCAAGAGAAGGTTAAATGATTTTTGGTTTGGCCCTATCTTAGCTTTTAAGCTGGATCCGCCACTGATGGATGGTTGTTGTATACCCTTCTAAGGGTGCGTTCTTAACGAACGTGAACGGGGTATTTGAGCGTGGCATTTGAGCGGGGAATTTGAGCGTGGTACTGTAGCGAACGGGGAATGTGTTTTTAGCTACGAACGGGGTATTTGAGCGGGGCATTTGAACGGGGTGTTTAGTTGTTAATTTGTTTGTTTTGTATTAATTTAAACGTTTAATTTTAATTGATGTTTCATATGTGTATGACAATTAATGTTTCTTATGTGTATTTAGTCCCACATCGCCAAAACATCATGAGTAGCTTGATATATATTTAAGTATACAAACTATAAACACAATTGAAATAAAACCAAAAATCCTTGAATTAACATGAATGCTTAATACTCATACATATATATTAAAAGCGTCAAAGATGGGCACTTGGAGCACGAGGGCGCGTGCGCGTTTACCAGTTAACAGTTCGCACCATAGTCCACCATCACTAACTTCCGTCCATTTTAATCTACGCACAAAACATCTGTGCAAACAGCGTTACTAACAAAAATTAACCTTTGGCGTCAGACGTCATGGGTTCAATTTTCAGCTTTCAATAATCGTTCCATTTCAACGGGGAAAATGTGCTTGCGTCGGACGCGAAAAAAAATATGAACGTGCCTAAATTTGACTGCGAACGCACCCTAATATGGGTGCGTTCTTAACCAACGCGAGCGGGGTATTTGAGCGTGGTACTGTAGCAAACGGGGAATGTGTTTTTAGCTGCGAACGGGGTATTTGAGCGTGACATTTGAGCGTGTTATTTAGTTGTTAAATTAATGGTTTTGATTTAATTAAATTCTAATTGCATCAAACAAAACGACAACATATTTCATAAAATAAACGACAACGTTTTTCATAAAACATAAAGAACACAACGGTACTGGAATTAAAACAAGTACATGAAAATCTAAAATAAACGACGATTATGTAACTGACTCAACTCAGCTGAATAAACCCACATATGCCCTCATCGGTAAGCTCCCGAACAATATCCACATTCCGCTCGTCATTGCGGAAAATCGTCAGAATCTCCCAAAGGTCCAACGCGTACCCGATCTCTGAAGAAGCTCTAAGCACTGCCGGGTAAGCTGTCTCGTATCGTCGGTCATAAACGAGCTGGCACGCGCTACCTATCTGCGCCTAGATGGCTGACCAGAAGGGGGATCGCTCGAAGCCATCCAACCAGTATAGAAACCCGCGTCGGCAGGGGAGAAAGAAGCAGCTGGCACAGGCGCTGGTGGAGGTGCTGGTGCAGTAGGAGGTGCAACCGCAGGTATCGGATACGCACAAGTATCTTTCCGCAAACAACCGTCGAACATAATGTCCTGCTCTCGGAACTTCAAAGGCGAGTTCCTCCTGAACCGTCTGTAAGGTCTGCTACCGCCGGTACTCCAAAAATCATCTGGACCGTCCAGATAATCGAACTCTGCATTCCATACACCACCGGGTGTTCGTAGCAGTCTATCCCAATCGCGAAAAGAGCGCTTCATGTTGTCCCATTTATTTTTGATCTGAGTTTCTGTGAACTCCAGATTATAACGGTCATTCATTATTGCCGCGACCGTTGAGTAAAACCCATTGATGTCTGTATCGCGAGCGGATATAAACTCAACACAAATATCTATAAAAGCGGACTCCCGGTCATCCGTCCAGTTCGCAAATGGCTGCGAGGTAGCAGAGGTGGAAGAGAATGCCATCTGCGTAACCAAAAAAAAAATTTCCAGAAAAATTCGAAAAAAATATATGTTGTAGAGAATTGAAAAAGAAACACAACGGTATAAAATTTACCCTTTTTGCAGCTCGAAATTGCACCAAAAAATTGAAATTCGTGGGTAAAGAGGGGAGGAATCGGGTTGAGATGGGGAAGAAATGGAGGGAGGGGGAGGGGGGGGGGGGTTTATAGACGGTGGAAGGGTACGTTGAAAAATCAACCGTTGGCTTCCGACGCGTCGGATGACAACAGTTGATTTTCCAACGTTCAATAATCGCGCTATCTGAAAGGGGAAAAGTAGCTTGCGTCCGACGCGTCGGACGCAAAAAAAAAAAAGAACGCGCCAAATTTTGACTACGAACACACCCTATATTATTTGGCTTCTGTAGAGTACTTTTTTTTTATTATATAATATCTTCCATTGTAAGATGTTTGCTTTTGCATTCCATCCCCATATATATTATTACAAAATATAAGTTTGTTCACCTCACATTGAGTGAGGGCACCGTGATTCTGATTTCCTATTGAAGAAAATTAGGTGGACCCATATGCGATCTTCTGATTTCCTCCAATAGAAAATCAAGATCATCCCGACCTCACCGAATCTGAGGCCAACAAACTTACACTCATTGTTACACATACACGCATTCTCAGTGCTGGAAGTCATTTCGCAGGTTCCACTGACTGCCCTGCGCATGTAAAATAATGTACATGTACTTTCAATTACAGCTTCACTGAACAACAAGTGCATGCTAATGCTTGCCTACTGTACACTGAAATGTAAGCTCTTTCGTTTATTTATGGTCAAGTTAATGTATATACACGTCATCGGACATGCCTCCGTACTAGTGCTAATATAATAAAATTACATTATTTGTTAGTTTGTTTGAAATTTTCTATTAGCGTTGCAGGTATAACCAAACTCTATCAGCACACTGATCATTGGCAAAAGTGGATGTGTTTTGATAAGATCCGATGAAATCGTCCGTGATTTATTAGGTTCAAATCTCTAAACGTGGCTTGCCTTTGATAAAGCGTCTTACCTTTGGGCCGGACCTTGTTTAATAAATTGCATGGAAACTATAATATCATGTATAATTTTGGTGGTTTTTGTCAGTGTTTTGCATTATATACAGTACAGTACATAATGCTTGATATTTTCTAATCTTTGCTGTTTCGCTTAATTTAATGGATTGAGATTCAAAATCAAGATTTAGATTGTTATGTTTCTTATTTTAATGAATTTTATTGTAATACCCTAAAACATGTCTTAAAGTACTTTTACGGGTAAGCGGTAATTAGGCATTTTAATGGTATATTTTAGAAGAGATTTAAATGAAGCTGTAAGTTAAACGAAAAATGCATTTTCGGTTTCATGCATTGTATTTGAGCAGGCCTTTAAACAGAATGTTTTAGTTTGTGGTTTTCTATTTGGTTGAGTTATAATTAATTAACTGTTTTGTTGTGTAATATGTTGAAATGTTTTTTTTTTTTTTACATCTTAATCAAATTTTATCATTTACGAAGTGGGATAAAGAGAGGAGATCCCTTGGTGGGTGTGCGAGAGCAACGCCACCTCTAACGGCGTTGACCCGACCGATAAGGCCGTTGAAGTCCAAGGGAGCATCGCCCTTTATGGATGCTAAGTACTTTCCCGTTCAAAACAGTACATCTTATTAGCGGATGAATTTCAATATCAATTTGAATTTAAATTTGAATTAGTCGAAACGAATGTATTAATTTGAATTCAAACGGAATAAACACGTGATTAGCTAAAAGAAATACATGTTGGCCGTCTGGTCATCTTAAATAGGGGTACTCTTCCTTGAGCTTTTTAATTTGAGAAATGCTAAGCACACTCTCCTTTAGGGAGAGTGAGCTTATACTTGCCACCTGATTGGTGGAAATGAGTTGGCATCAATCATTAGTTGCATGATATTAATAACTGCTAACCTATTTCCACCAATCAGGTGGCAAGTATGAGCTTACTCTACCTAAAGGAGAGTGTGCTTAGCATTTCTCTTTCAATTTTGCGTTGTCTCATATAATTATGATGTAAACTGCATCTTCCATTTAAAAGTAATAATAATTTTATTCTTTTAAACATTATCCCAAAATCAGTTGCTGCCTGCCATGTGTACAGCACGAAGAATGATGAATAATGCTTTGTCCAAATGTACAGCATAAAGAATCATGTTGCTTTAGCTGCTGCCTGCCATATACGACAACAAAACATAAGCTTAAAAAGAATAATTAGGTTGTCTGCAACCAAACAACATCATCATCACCACTGTAATTAATAATAATTATGCATGCTTTCCTTCACCGCTTCGTTTTCAGAAAATGGTAGAACTCGCTATTTAAAACGAAGAATGCGCAATAAACATGAACCATAAGGATGTATAAATCATAAAACAAGAACTATGGGTATCAACAATAAAGACAAAGTTAATTTGCAAATTAATTAGTATCCATTTATATCAAGAATTTACCATATTCTATGTTGTACAATTCTTTTTTAACGTCAATGACTTTACAATAAATTTTTACATTTTTCTTTGTAAATTTCTTTTTAATTCTTACTGCCCTGCCATAGAGTTAAACTAACTTTGTAATTTTATATTTAAATTATTTTAAAAAAATCTATTAAATAATATTTAACAATGCATCAAATAAATTACTTATATATATCAATTTCAAAATGTATATCTATATTAAAAATAATAATTAAAAAAACTCAAATACACACATATATATTATTTGTGTAAGCTATAGAACATATAAATTACACACAAACAATAACGACAAATTAATTAATAGTCTGTGTATTTCACATTAAAATTTATCATATATTACATAACAAAGTTGTCGTTTTAATATTAAAATAATAATTACTATTTTAAATAGTATTGTCGTGTGCAACGCAAGAGTTACACACTAGTTATAGTAAATAATTGATATCCTGTAAATGATTTTATTTGTGAAATTGTGTGTTTCTGGATTGATGGAGACTAGATATGTATTTCGTTGTGCGAATAATGTCATAAACATTAGTTTAAATGAAAATAAAGTATATGATGTATTCTTGATAATGACATTACCTGATCAGTACAAATTACGTTTACTTTGTTAATAACTCTTCAAACAATGAAAATGATAATTATTTTCAACATTGGTGAATATGTCATATTAGTGGTAAACGATTACATAAATTAAAAATATTCTTCCAACACTCGATTCTGAATCATTTGACACATTCGTGTCTTAAAAGTGAAATGAACAAATGCCCGTTTATGGGAGAAATTAAAGAATTGATGAATTTTTAGGACTTGCACATAGTGATGTATGTAGCCTAATTCTCGTATCACCTAGGTTATTATCTCTTACTTTTGACCTTCGTTGATCATTTTTCAAAACTAGGGTATGTGTATCTTACAAAGAACAAATCCAATGTTTTTGAGAAAATACTCGAGCATAAGAGTGTAATTAAAAATCAAACGAACCGAAGGACAAAAATCTTAAATTCGATCGAGAAGGTGAGTATGTTAGATAGGAATTCCAAGAATAATTAAAAGATAACATGATTATCTCTCGGATTACTCTACCATATGCATCAAAACATAATGATGTGTCAAAGCGAAAAAACCCAATCAGAAATTGTTCGTTTCATGGTGAGTAAATATGAGTTACCTTTGCCCTATTGTGGATATGTACTAGAAACCATGACATATATGTTAAACTTGATATTCATTAAATATGTACCTAAAATACCATGTGAGATGCGGTATGGTAAGAAAACACAACTCAAGTATTTAAAAGTATAGGGTTGCCCGACCTTCATGCAAATGGTTGATATGAATAAAACATAGGCAAGAGCAGGCTGGGTAAAGATATATAATATGTCAAAATTCAATGATATATACATTCTACAATACCGAGAAATAAAAAATTAGTCAACAGCCATGCTATCTTTTCAGAAAAGGAACTTCTATTAAAAAATATATTAATAGCGATGTTGTAGACTTGAATGATATTCAAAAAGCCAACACTAGGGGTGAACTAGCAGGAGAACTGAGTTCATATGTATACAAAAATAAACGACCTATTATAATGTCTAGTAGGGAATCTCGCACACTAGAGATAGATTATGATTTCTCATGGATGAAGGAAAAGAGAATCGTTTCTAAGAGCTTCCTTTAGTTTGCGAATCATTACTAACCACTCAATTCCAGTCAATAAATTTCGTTACCAATTATTTTGATCAGGTCACATATATAATGCATATCACATATTACATATTTAACTAATCCCAATTAAATAGTTTAATTTTTCAAGCATACTTTGAACCAATATGATGTGATAAGTATTTGGTATTTATTTAGTTATAGCTCAACTAAAAATAATTAAACGTAGAAGAGGGAAACATTACACCATATCAACTAATTTTGCACACAAGGATGCGGGTATACAATTCGGCTAATAGCCGTATCAAATTTGATAATGCTCAGATCCGTATCAAATAACAGTTTACGATCTGCACCACTCCAAGCACCCCAAATCTGACCGTCCATTGCGATTGCTCCGAACCGGTTAATTTGATACGACTTAGGGGCAAATCTGACCAACCATCCCAACCTAATTTAAATTTGATTCAATTGTTGGCCATTTCAAAATCGTGTCGTTTTTGTGTAAAAAATTTGGATAAAAAAGCACACTCATCCCTTCAAATTTTTAATCCTTTCAGGTTCTCTCTCTCTCTCTCTCTCCCTTTTTTCTATTTCCCTCGTCCAATATTTGTATCCCGTGCCCTATTTCCATTTCTGAAAATCGCTCCCAAAAAATTATAGAAATCCGATAGTTGTCTGCTCAAATCTGCTTCTTTTCGTTGTCTGCAAATCGTGCGTCTCTATTTATGGTAAAATTTTGGTTTGATTCGGTTTTTGATAATCGATACTTTTTGCGCTATTGTTTCAATTCATGCTCAACATGTTGTAGGTCAAAGAGCTATTTATTGTTTTTTACCTAAGGGTGGTTACAAAGCAAGATTGAACGTTGAAGAAAGTTAGGTTTTCACAGTTGGTCATATTACACCATGGTTAGTGCACACGTTATTTGATCTATTTCCTTGTATTAGCTAGTCATACTGGATATGTAGAATATGAACCTTGAATTTTTTTTGTTAAACTACCATACTTATTTCAGTAAATAAAACTAGTTTTAGGTTAACTAGTTAATTCATGTGCTGAACAATACACAAGAATTAGCTAGTTTTATTTACTTTTCATGCACCGGACTTAGAAAAATGTACTGAACTAACTTGCTAAGGCCTGAAAATGGACTGAACCTAGACAAATGTACTGAACCCAGCTAGACAAACTAGGCTCGCTAAGGCCTGAAAAATCCTTTGATGTTTTAATGGAGAAAGATACGGGCATGTGTGAAGGGGTGTGGTCCCATTTGTGATCCAATGATAGATGAACAACTTGCCAATGAAAACATCCAGTAATTGATGCAATTTGTAAGTTGTAACAATTTTTGAATTTATAGGCGGGAAACATGCCATTCAGTATAGACAAAAAGTGGATTAGCGAATCTAATCAAAGTTCTCCATACTATATTGATGGGGTGAACATGTTTATCTATTTTGTTGAAGAAACGGTGGTAACAAAGGAGTGTATTTATGCCCTTGCAATCGGTGCCAAAATATGAAGACATTCAAATTAGATGAAATTCATTTTCATTTTCTTAGATGGGGTTTTATCCAATCATATAGCATGTGGTATTTTCATGGGGAAAAAGGGTGGAGATGGGAAAATAGCAACCAATTAGTAATGCCACAAGTACTGACGAGGCCGAACATATTGTGATGGAAGATCTAGTCAATGATGCAAGTAGATTTCATGATTTTCAACCTGAAAATCCGTTGTTTGATCATGCTAATGTTGGAGATCAGTGTACGAATGATGGCAATTGGCAGGCTAATGAAAGTAAGAAGTATATACCACTTTATGAAAGCGCAAAAGAACCACTGTATCCTTCATGTCCAAAAGGGATAACTATGCTGTATGACATTGTGAAACCGAATAGGTTTAAGACCCAATATAGCTTCTCAGATAATGGTGTGACTGCACTACTCGAACTAATGAAGGAGTTACTCCCTGAAGGTAACACGCTGCCGACAAAATACCATGACATGAAGAAGTTCATTAAGCAAGTTGGGATGAATTACAAAACTTATGACGCATGCATCAATGATTGCATGTTGTACTGGAAAGATGATGCAAATAGAATTTCTTGTACAAATTGCAATGAACCAAGATATAAGACATCTTTTAACGACGAGAGAAAAGGAACCAAAGTAGCTCGAAAGACATTAAGACATTTTCCATTAATTTCTAGGTTGAAGAGATTGTATACTATAACATGGATAGCATATGCAATGACCTGGCATGGTCATGCCAAGTCTGATCCAAACGTAATGCGTCATCCATGTGGCACTTCTCAATGGAAAGCCATGGATTCTTTTGACAAAACATTCGCAGTCGAGACACGAAAAGTCACACTTGGAATAACAACAGATGGTTTCTATCTGAATGCTTCTCTTATTAACCCTTACAGTTGTTGGTCGGTAATTGTAGTACCGTATAATCTTCCTCCGTCTATGTGCATGAAACGGGAGTTTTCAATGTTAACACTATTGATTTCTGGGCCAAAACAACCGGGGAAGGATATTGATGTTTATTTAGAGCCGTTGGCAGACGAGTTAAAGCAGTTACGCGTAGGAGTTGTTACATATGATTCATCAGATAAATCGAAGTTTACAATGAGAGTTAGGGTGTTATGGGCGATCCATGATCACCTTGCTCTTGGGATGTTATCAGGATGTACAACTCACGGTTACTTTGCATGTCCCATTTGTGGGGAAAACACTTGTTCTTATCATCTTCCTGAAAGTAAGAAGATATGTTTTATGGGACACCGAATGTATCTTCCTAATGGACACAGGTTTCGATACGATAAGACAAATTTCAACAATGAACAAGAACTTAGTCGTCCCAAAAGGCAATTGAATGGTTTTAAAGTTAAAAAGAGAGTAGTAAGTGTCAAAATGAAAATCGGTAAACACAAAGAAGAAGTTGGTCGAAAAAGGAAAAAGTCGGCCATTGAAGAAGGTGACAATGTTTTTGCTTGGTATAGGAGGTCTATCTTTTTTGATTTACCATATTAGAAAGCAAATATGATTCGACATAATATTGATGTTATGCATACGGAGAAGAATGTCGCAGAGCATCTCATCAGCACCATTATGGACCATAAAGAGAAGTCAAAAGATGGCATCAATGAACGCAAGGATATGAAAATCATGGCTATGAAACAAAAGTTATGGGTGATGGTAGATCTCGAAACAAAAACAATAATCATACCAAAGGCAATTTTCACCTTGAGCAAAGAAGAAAAGATAAGATTTTGCACCATATTGAAAAATTTGAAAGTACCTAATAAATTCTCCTCTAACTTCCGCAACAACGTGAGCATCAATCCTCCCGAACTAAGAAATATGAAGTCACATGATTATCACGTCATAATGCAATATCTACTTCCGGTATTGCTTCAATATACTTATATACAACATAAGGATCTATGAAATGCTATTCATCGTATTAGTCTATTCTTTAACATTTTGTGCTCAAAGGTGATTAATAGGGAACACCTTATAAAAGCAAAGGCTATGTTGGTGGAAGCAATGTGTGTTTTTGAAAAACATTTTCCACCTGCATTTTTTGATATCAGTATCCATGTTATGGTTCATTTAGCCGATCATGCATTGGTTGGTGGCCCTGTCAGATATAGATGGATGTATCCTTTTGAACGATAAATAACTAATTTCAGTTATGTACATTATTATTCAGTATAAATGGATATCGAGTGCAATATATAATTGATCACAACCATAGGTTGATGAAAACATATAAATGGTATGTGTGCAACAAAAGATACATTGAAGGGTGTATTGCAGAAGGATATATCATACAAGAAGCTAGCCTTTATTGCATGAAATATATCCCAAACGGAGGTTATGGCAACCATAAACATACCCGCGAAGCATTTTTAGACGAGGATAATGAGTTTCCTGGTGAGATACCTTTGGATTATGGTAAAGATATAACATTAACCCAAGTGCAATTCGAACAAGTGCGTAGATGGGTCCTAAATAAGTATGATGGATTGGATCCATATAAGAAGTAAGTTCATGAAGTAGGTTTCGAATTTCCACTATTTAATTCAATTTATATATTCATTTCGATACGTGTTATATACGTATAGAAGGTACAACTCCTATGTGAAAAGCACTAAATTTCAACCACAAGCAAGAGGTACAACTGTCAAAGTTGTTAAACATTTTAATATGTGGTTACGTAATGAGGTATTACATCATCTAAAGTATTTCACGTGTTTATAAGTTTGCAATATACCTTTGTGACCATGCTTGATTTTATTCTTGTGTTTTATGTAGTTGTTGAATTGCAGCGATGTAGACCCAACTTTTTGACGGCTAATACACGGACTAAAGTTCATGGCGCTTAGTTATACGAAGTATTAAGTGAATGGGTTTTTATTTTCCACGAAAATGTACGAAGACCATATGGTAACACAGGATAGCGATGTATGCATGAGAGCAATTACAAAATTTAGAGAGAGTGGTAAAGATAAAAATTATAAGGAAGCAGAAACGTATTACGGAGTCATTCAGTAGATACTCGAGATAGATTACACTGATTTCAAACAAACAGTTTTTTATTGTGATTGGGTAAAGGTCGAGGATAAGATCAATGGTTGCAAAATAGATCCCGCTTCAAACCTGATCATGGTTAATTTAGAAAAATTAAAGAATAAAGACATCGTGAATGATGAGCCATTTATTCTTGCATCAGAAGTGAGTCAAGTATTCTACTCAAAAGATTTAAAAAATGATGGCTGGTCTGTGGTTTTGCATACAACAAAACGGTTGATTATAAATGTGGGTGACATTGAGTCTTGTAATACCCCGTAATTTTCAATATTATTGTTCACAAATTAAAGAATAACTAATCCCAGATGTGAGAATTAAGGGAGATGGGTTGAACCATTGTGTTCGTCTCGGAATTCTGGTTGAGATAGATCCGAGTTTGCGTGAATTGGACTTCGTATGAAGAAGTTATGACCATCGGAAGTTTCACTAAAATTTAAACAGATTTCAAAAATTCAAATTTCAGAGCCAGATGGGGCTAGGCGGGAAATTTCCCGCCAGGGCCAGGTCGACTAGGGGGTCGACCTACCCACACAGGTCGACCAGGGGGTCGACCTGGGGGTTGACCTGCCCTCCCCGGGCAGATTTGTTTGATGACCTTTTTATGACTGTATGCTGAGTCATTAGGGTTTCTGATCTGGTCTGAATGGCTGGGGTTAATTCTGGGTTGATCGGATGGCCTAAATTAATCCTAAACTCTATAAAAACACATGTAGACTCAAACCCCAAAATCAAATAAAAAATTAGAATCATGGCCTCCATGCTGTCACTTTGCAACCTAGAATAGCCATCACCAATTAGAGAGGAAGAAAAGCTAATCAAATTCAATTCTAATCTAAACCGCAACAAATTTTCTTCTTCAAAGGAAAGCTAAATCAATTTCAGAACTCAGATTTCAGAACTCAAGACTTTTTTTGAGTTGTGAGTTCAATTTCTTTAATAAAATAATTAACAATTTAATTGGATTGAGCTATGATGTGGATTATATGGTTATGTTGTGAATTATTGACCGCATGTTATTATCTAAGTTGTAAATTCTATGATGTTATCATCTATGTTGTAAAGTTGTGATGTTATCATCTATGTTGTAATTCTATGATTGGCTTATGTATAATCAATTCATAATGATGTTTCATATGTTAGTTTGGTTATGTTGTTGGAACTAATTCATATGATAAATCATATGTATGTATGCAAGTTAGGATGTTAATTGAGGCATGAATCATATGCAAGTTAGTGAAAATTATATACAACCTTACATGTTTCATGACATCTATTTTATGTGTAAATTGGATCTAAAATTAGGCTATGACATGTGTGAGTTATATGCTAGTATACAAAAATCTATATGCTTGTTTACATGTTTAGATGTAAGTTTACACCATCGTTTATGTTGCATAAATCACATATGCAAGTGTGTGTGTGTGTGTGTATATATATATGTTTGGAGTATGAATCATGTAATGTAAGTTTGTGGTTATTGCCTATGCAAGTTTACACCTTATGATGAGATCTATGACATACATGGTTTATGCAAGTTTGTGACTATTACATAAACAAGTTTACACCTTTAGATTTAGATCTATGACATATGTAGTTTTATGCAAGTTTGTGACTTTGGCCTATGCAAGTTTTTAGATGAAGAACCTCATTCACACATGCAAGTTCACCCCTTATGTTTAGATCTAGTTTATCTATATGTATGTTGTGATGTTTTCTCTTTATTCCATAAGTTGGACTATTCGAGTCTAACGTATATTTTACGTTAAACGAACGAACGTACAACGTGGGGCAATGGGATAATATTGAAAGATTTAATATTGAGAATTGGCATAAATGGCATAGAATTAATTTGTGATGAAAATTGGTATGATTTTGCATACCATAAATAGATGGACATAATTGAGTCAATTATGGACATAGTTAAATTTGGAATTGATTGATAATTTGAATAGGGAAATTAATTCAAATTGGAGGATAATTAATTATGTGTAATTAATCGCCTAAGACACGAGGTTAGGCTCTTTTGTGGTGTAAGACTGCCTGGACCTGCCCGGCAAATCCAGCTGCCACAAATGCCAATCTAATGTGGGAGGTCTTAGGCATAAATTAAATGCGTAACAGTTGTAAAGACACGAGGTTAGGCTCGTTTGTGGTGTAAGACTGCCCGGACCCGCCGGGCAAATCCAGCTGTCACAAATGCCAGTCTAATGTGGGAGGTCTTTACAAGGTTACGGTGTTAATGAATTAAGAAACATTTAACCAGATAAACATGTGGTGGGACATGGGGTTAAGTGGGTGCCTTGGGTGGCTTGTGAAATACGATTAGAAACACTTAACCAAAAATTGAAACATATAAGTGAACATGAATAAGAAGAGGGTTAAGTGGGATGTACTAGAGGGGGCCAAGCTTAGGTGGATAGCTTGTGTCAAGTAATGAGGGCCCGTTTCAACCAGTAACCCATAAGTATCTTTGTAAGCTCAACCCAAGTCGAGGACGGGACACGCATACTGGGCTTGACTGTAAGAGGCCAAAACGGGTTAGCGGTGGCAACGCAAGTCCAACGGGTTCATGTGCGTGTGTGGGCCCGGGCTGGTAGGTAAGACGTTGTTGCATCGTGTAGGTATAAGCCTTGCATTGTTGGTGGTATCAGGTTGCCACTTTGGGGATTGATACACCCCACTGTGGGGCCAGCACGGGTATCTACGAGTTAGGGAGTCGATCACATGGGGGTAGTGGGTACACCTAGTGGAGATAGGGGCAGGCGGCACCTATGAAGGCAACTAGGGGTACACGAAACTACCATTATCATTATTAAAGTCTTGTAGGCGGGATCAACTCTTAGAGTATTTGGTGTGGTGCAGTGTAGAATTTATCTTATAGCGACTAGGTGCGCCTTTAACGTTATCTTGGTTTATCTTATTTCCTTGTTTACTCTGTCATACCCAATTGTTCACAGTCATTTCCTTATTTTCCAACTAATGCCTTAGCCTAGTTATTTTGGTAATTATATTGTTAAAGTTATCGCACTCGCCAGACTTTATGTCTGACCCCCTTTGTTTCCAACTCTTTTCTTCCTTTTCCCCCCAGGTGCTCAGGGTGGAACTAGCACCAGTGGAGCTTGATTTTGGACAGCTGTATCTCTTGTTTTAGAAGTTGCTTGGATCGCTGAAGTAAAAGTTCAGCCTATTTTATTTATGGTTGTTTTGTGTTGGGGTTATGTCTTTCAATTTATGTACTCTGATTTAGTTAAGATGGATATTATGTATTTTGACTCTGGTTTTTGATGATGTAATCAAACTTATGTGTTTACCGCTGCAATGAATAAAGTTTTAAAATTTTAAGTACTGTTTGTATCTGTCTTGTTGTTAAGTTTCTATTTTATACACGCTTAAAACGCTCCATAGAAGTTAATGCATTCCCTTTGTGAGTGACATTAATGGACGTGGGGTGTTACATGTCTCCTATCGTCTATCAATCAACTTTTGAAGACAATGAAAAACTAAAAGATCTAACTAAACTCATGTGTTAACCTATGAATTGTTAAATGCTTTTTTTATTAGGGAATCATATGTATTTGGAATGTCATGACTTACACTTTCTGATCGCAATCCATTCTACTTTTATTATTTCTTTTGACTATTTCAAAGTGAGTAAGACTTATGAATTGTTGAGTGAAAATGTAATAGAGAACACGATCAGTAACAAATGTGAATAATATTCTGATTCATGGTGTTTGTCATGATTCTTAATGTTGCTTCTATTTCACAGGAAAATACGTCCCAAGATTCCACATCATCACACGCATCATGTTCGAAAGATCAACAAGTTGAACAGAGCCTACTTGGTATTCCAGTCTCAGAAAACGCTCCAAAAATCGCTATTACGCTTGGTAAACTAGTACGATCTTATGTGCCGATCTCTTAAACAGGTTGGGATAAAATACCCAAAACATATAAGGGTGACGTTTGGAACCAGTTGGTGGTAAATTTGTGAACAATGGCGTATAAAATGTTATAGTTTATTTTTACAGTCTCTGACTCTTAATTTTTGCATAAAATGTATACACTTGAGCCAAGGAAATGTTTTCAAAAAGAATGGCTGAGGCTTTTAGGAGACACAAGAAAAACTTGAGAGCAACTTATAACGACACTTTCGATAATGACGAAGAACAAATGAAAAATTGTCCACCTACAGTTGCTCAAGATGATTGGAACGAGTTCAAAAAGAATGAAACAACTCCTGAAGCAAGCAGAAGTAGGGAGGCAGGCCAAAAAAAAAAGATCCAGTCTAAGTTATGCCCACCATGCAGAACGTAAAAGTAACGCTAAAGCAGAACACGTATTTGTAAATTATTTGATTATTTTCTTTCAACAATAGTAAAAAAAACACAATTAAGGAAGAGAATATACATGAAATGGAATATATTGCAGATCGTTGCAAGTCCATCTGCAAATATCAACTGTCGTCAAGTATGGGAGAAGACATACAAGAAAAAAGATGGTAGCATATCAGATGCCACGTCTGGGTACTTCGTAAGTTTTTACTTGCATTATGGTTATTATGGTTAACATTGGGCAGTCTATTGTTTGGACTTTCATTTCAGGCTTTCAGCTTTCCATAACTGTGATTAGTTTCTCATTACATTTTCTTCATTACATGTTTTCATTGTTATGGTGCTATTGTTTGGATTGAATTTATTTAGTTAGGAGTAACATACTATAGTTACAAGCTGTTACAAGTAAATGTTGGTGTAAACGCATTCAACTTTTATCCCAGGATCAAATTTCCAAACTGAAGGAAAAGATCATAGATAGTGATGAAGCAAAATTGCATGTTGATGAAGATATCTTATCACAAGTGTTGGGCAAGGATACAATTGGTAGGAGTCGCGTTGTTGGGAGCATCATACCAAAGATGCATGTTAAGGCTTGTGCCATTGCACGGAAACGATTCAAACATGTTCGTGAAGACAATGATGAGTTGATAATGAGGGTGGGAAGCTTGGAGGGTATGATGATTGATACGAAGCGTACAGTGGGAAATTTGTCTGAAAAAATGGAGGTTCTGATCAACATGGTAGGAACTTTGACTGATCAAGGAATTCACGCACCGTTAACTACGTTGGATGGAGGATGCAGCAGTACAAAAATTAGTGCATCAAAGGGTGTTGCTTCTCCGATCCAGGATACGACCAATGTGGCGAACAATCAATGATGTGAAATTCTCAACTCTGATCTAGACATAGTGGCAACAGATATTTATTAACAGTAATAAATCAAACTTCCCTTCAAATTTCAATCTACTGCGTAATATATAATTAGCTTTAGCATTTATGGATGGATGTTGCAGTGCCAGCTCTAGTTCATATATAAATTAAAAAGTGTTTGAGTGTATCTGGTTGCATAGAACTTGTTTGCGGGACCTTTTTGGATATGCACGATGGGTTGGTTTCATTTTATTTGACCTTGTTGCTAATAATTCTAAAGCGAGTGCTTAAAGTCTAATGGATACGTACTCCAATCTTCTTGTTTTAATAAAATTAAGCATATTTTATTAATACCGTCCTTTAAAATTCTCGACTTTATTGCAACAGGTACTGTATTTTTAGATCCTCTGTCATCCAGATGCCATGGGATTGTTGTACCACCTACACAAGAAAAAGTGGTTTTGGATAATATACTGCTACCAGATGAGAAAACCACCAAACTGAATCGTCAATTTGCAGAGATCTTTGATGAACTCGGAGTGGGTGGGTTTGTGTGTCATGTGAAGTCCTTGATTCGATATCTTTAGACGTTGGAGCAGGTATATATAATTTTACACTTGACTCTTGGTTTACTTATGAAATAAGAATTCCATAACACTTGTGTTTGCATTAGTTTCATGAACTCTCTTTGGTGGCATACACATGCATACATGAGACACGATATGCACACATGAACACAAAGCCACGATACTGACCTGACCAGACCTTAAAGGCCATGACGTAAGCAATAATATATCAGAGTGTTCACTCCGAATACTGGGGCTTTGTGTTCCGTTTTTGTTACTATGAAAATACTCTGAATATTATTTGTTTATGTTCTACGAATTGATTGATCCGTTGATAATTCATGTGTGTACATCTGCGGTTCATGAGGAATTGTTTCGTACTTTTTGCCTTGGTCATGTTTCCCTTGACTATTTGCCCATGTATTTGTTACAACACCAAACAAGCGACAACACGAAACAATTTCATAGACAACAAATACATAGGCAAATAGGTAAACATGATCAAATACATGTATAACTTGTTGTACAGCCTTGTTCAACTTGCTCTCCAGGCTGCCACTGTCCACCTGAGGCCGAGAAACTACCACCAATCGATGCACCTAGCCTCCCCTTGCCCTCGCTTGAAGCGGCACTGAGACAACCCGTACTCCCGGTACTCGGAAGAACATGTGACCTTTAGGATATAACACATCAAATATAACAACAGAAAAGAAACTTGCATTAAACATTAGAATATTCATCATATTACATCATTTAGTAATTCAGAGTCACAATATCCCATCGGATTCAAATGTCATATATTACAATGATGATAAGAAACCAAATACATGATGGAATCAAAAATATATTATAACGGAGTCCTATGGAGAGTCCAAAAGAAAGTCATATTCCTGCTCCTGTTCCAAATCCAAAACCAGCTTTCCCAGATAGCTTTTATATATACGAAGTCATAGCTTTCAAAAGTGGCCTAACTAAACTTGTTTACTGGGCTTCCCGTGTAGATTTAAGGGCATCCAAGTTTGCAAGGGAAAACAAACTACAAGACAGTCATGGGACTGTTATGAGAAACTCTAATCAGTTATTATTAACTACTGAAAAGGTAAGGCATATCATGGGACCATGCCGTAAAACATGAAACGAGTTTTCTCCACATGAATACCAGTGCATAAAACTTCGTGATGCTTTTAGAAAAATGAAACCAATATAAGACTCAAGTCCCATCATACAATGCAACACATACCAAAGGATAGAGTTTTACCTTATAATGGTTAAACATGCTTGATATGAGAAAATAATTTGAAAATAATATTATTATTAGTGTCTAACTGTGGAAATCACTTTCGAAAATAAATGTACAAATCATAGCTCGCATAATGCCCCATCCCATTATGTTGGCTACATAGTATACAACTAAAACACGAAGTCACGTATTGGAAATTTGATTCCAACTATGAACCAAGGCAAAGGATATTTATTAACCATTTGGAATACTTAGCACATGTTCCAGGATTCACACGCATGTGATCCTTCGGAGCGACAAAGTCGGTCAACAATAATGGGCTAATTAGAATCTTGCTAGAACATAATGTTCCCCGATCATTACAGACCATCATCTGAAGCGCCTTGATCATTCACAAAAGTAAAAATGATGGGCTCCATTCCGTGACATCACTTTTCAGCTAGACGAAAACGTTATTCCATATCTGTACCGTCCATCATCCTGTTTTCGGCTCATTCCGGGATGTGAGGCCTTAGAGTCAACGCCCACAAAGCTCTGCTTTTCAACAGATGCTTTGATTTATCTACCAGCAACACTCAGCATGCCATGTTGTCAGTTAAAACCATATGATTGGTGTCTATTAATATATAACCCTTTGAATATCGAAGTATCAGAAGAGGGTGTTAAGAAAAAGAATATATTCTTTTCCACTAATGCAACGACCCACTTTTTTCATACAGTTTAAGCCAATTTCTAACAACCCATGTCAACTCAAATTGCACAGAAAAGCAGATAGTTAGGGGAAAGAAATTAGAGGGTGAGAGAAGAAAGAAAGAAGTATTAGAATAGAAGAATAAGAAGATCAGAGTCTCACAACAGAATGAACAAACTATAATATATCAAAATGCTTTGTAAAAAGAAACTCTCTGTGTGTGTGTGAATATATATATATATATATATATGATTACAACATCAGATTATACATTCATTTCAATTAACACATACAGCGGAATAAAATAATACCACTAAATATGGGTATACGTCTTGACTCCAGCTCCTCTTCTGAAGTTCCAAGCGAAACTTAACCTGGAAACATACTCGGTCTGACCTGAGCATATTTGAATCAAAAAAATGCAACCAGATCAGTTTGGAATACTTTCAGTGATAAATTCACATGACAAACAACATGCTTAACTTTAGAAATTATTTTTGAAAGAAAAGGATAATCGTAAGACCTGTCCACACATAAACACAAATGGTTTTTACCTTACGATAACCCAAGATATTTTTGATATATCAAAATCCAGTAACATTATAATAGTGTCTTATCAAATCACAAATAAATAACCACCAAGGAGAACGCTTGCATCTCACACTCTACATATACATTATATAATCAAAAACCGCAAGGTGCTTATTGGAATTTGGATTTCCAACATGACAAGGTATGGAACCATCTTCCGATCAGTGTACTCTGGAGGGGATACACTGGGGGTTCAACAAGAACATCTTGCAACCCGGCCATACATGACTGACCACTCATTCAGCTCAAGTGTATCGAATATATTATCACCCCGGTTGTTGGTTGTCCAACTGTATCCGTAAGATACAGAATCAACATAAGAAACAAATAAGAATTTTCTCTAGATGGTGATAATACACCCTGCTTAGGTCTGACCCAACTAATCATACTTCATACCCGATTAATCTCATTTCCCGGTTGTGAGGCATGAAGTTACGTTTACCTTTTCAGAAAACATCTCATAACTTTGAACGCCACATCGTTAGATCCATCAAGTCACTAATTGACGTCCATAAATATACTCTGGGTGTTAAGCAAGAGAATTTCTTTGCCACCAAACTTGGTATATTTGTAAAAATCAACATACATGGGTTTTTGAAGATACTCTGTTAGACATTAGTCCATACAAGTCATCCAGGAACAAGATGAACCGAAGGCACCCTCCTGCCACATCCTAGGAATCACCCTATAGATCAGTAGCGAGTTGTCCTTGCAATCCATTGATTTAAACCACGACAAAACCACAGTATATCTCTGGGGATCAGCTAGAGATTTTGATTAATTCTTCTGTTTTGTGAAGATCTATGGTCTTCATTGCTCCATCTTTATATGTATCCCTGCAGAATAATTTCAAGCGCTACGTTGGTTCGAAGTGGTTTTGGGTCTAGTTCTCATATCGGTCTCTTCGAAACAGCACGTCAAATGTCCAAAAAGATATTTCAATGATAGTTTGGTGTTTTAACTATTAATCTCAAAACAATACAGTCAAGTATGATGCCAGCATAGGTCTTTATTATTTAATAATCATTCATTAAAACTCTTTATCGATCTTTGAAAACCTTTCATCGATTTAAAATTGATTTCATTTACTTAGCTCGACAAAACTATATTCTTGACTCTTATTAATAAATATACTCACCAATCTCCCATTTATTTTCTTCACTTCAAAAATATCACCACATTTTCATAAACTCTTTCCATTTCCTTATTCTTGGAAATATTACTTAATATTCAAATAACTCTTACTTTTCCTTTACTTCGAAAAATAACAATATGTATTACTAAGTCAACGGTATAAAATCAATTACCATGTCTTATATGATCAAACAAATTTAATTTATTTACTCATAAACAAATAGACTTCTTTACATTTCTTAAAATCTTGCAACTAACATTTCAATATTATTTATATTTCAAAATCTCACAACTATCGTTGTAATTATATTTCAAAATTTCCAACTATCATTGCAATATCCTCGTATGGAAATAATAACTAATCTCAACATCCTTTACTCATTACAAACCAATACCATTCCTCAGTAATAGTGAAGTCGTTCAAGTTGGGGTATTTTATTTACCTCTCAGACCTTGATCAATAACATTCTTATCTTAGAATAGGTAAGAGTTCGTAACTCAAAACCAATAATTCCGTAGTACCAATTAAAGCTTATATTTTTATTTTAAAACAATGTTTCACGAACCCTATTTCCTACTCTTAGAAATCTTGGTCGCTTACGACCATTTTACTTATTATTAACTTTTTCGTTATAAACTTCGTTATACATTTCAATTTATAATCAGAATTATATTAATCCATTTTCAAAATACTTCACTCAAAAATATTTTAGATCATATTATAAACTGTGACGACCCGAACTTCCCCGGTCTCCGAATAGAAGAGAAAGAATGGATTGTCTGAGAACACGACAAATAAGAACACAAACAGAAGAACATTTCATTGCTTATTACAACAATTTACACCAGAGTACAAGAATATACAGAGTATGAACAAATAATATACATTTGATAGATATCAGAGATTTAC
The DNA here is from genome assembly GCA_030737875.1 of Allium sativum. Taxonomy (NCBI): domain Eukaryota; kingdom Viridiplantae; phylum Streptophyta; class Magnoliopsida; order Asparagales; family Amaryllidaceae; genus Allium; species Allium sativum. Next base: position 860,651,750 of record CM060922.1, read on the forward strand.
AAATTACTATGCAGCGGAAAAGTAATACATAACACAACTAAAACAAATACACGGATACAGAGCTTTCCGAATATATCTCCAGCTGTAAACCAGGATCCTATAAGAATTAATCTGCTAATCCAAAACTACTAGCTGCCCGTGTGGAAAATAGGGGCACTCAGAGTTTAGGTTAAAACAATAAACTCCAGGCCAGTCATGTGACTGGTGTGAGAATTAAAAAAAGTTGTTTAACTTGATTTTAAAGTTAGATATATCAAAGGACCACGCCATATAACACGGAACGGGTTTACGCCCAAGAATACCAGTGCATAAAACAAACAGCGCAATGCTAAATAAAGAACAATGAAGCTATTATAAGACTCAGGTCCCATCACACAATGCAACACAAGCCGGAGGATAGAGTTTTACCTTATAATAGCCAAATAATGCTTGATATATGAAATTTCATCTTTTATTATTACTATAAGTGAAGAAATCAACTTCAAATATAAATGTATCAATCATAGACGGCATAGTGCCCCATCCCACTATGTCGCCATACTAGGCTCTACAATTAAAACTGAAATGTCATGTATTGGATGTTGGATTTCCATATGTAAACCAAGGCAAGGGATCGTCCTTACCGCTTCGAGACGCTCTAGCCCGTGTCTCAGGATCAGAACGCATCGACCCTTGGATCGTCAGGGTCGGTCCACACGGAGTGGATTAAAATGCCTGAACAATACGTTTCCCCGCTCTATGGGACGTAAATGAGCCAAGTGACTCAATATCCATCGGCTCCGTAGTAACCGATATATCTGAGGCGCCTCGCTATCCATCAAATAATATGCAACATCCACATGAGTAAAATGTCTGGGCTCCATACCATGACACCACTCCTAGCTAAAAGGAAATGCATGTCCTTCTCGAAGTCCTCTCCCGTTTCTGGTTCACACCGGGGTGTGAGGCTCGCGAATTAATGCTATACACAAAGCTATGCTATATTAAAGCTGTGCTTTGATCATCAACCACAAGACTCTGCTTTTCAACAGAAGCCTTGATCATTTGCATCTCAGCTTGCCACACTGATAATTCACGCCGTGCGACTGATGTCTATCGATATATAACCTCTGAGCTCGTACGTCTCAGAGAAGGGTGTTAAGAAAGAGAATAAATTCTTCACCACCAAAAAGATATATATTAAATAGAGATCAATCAACACAGAATAAAATCCAATATCAAACACAAATCCATTTACAAGTTCATTTTGGGTCTGAACGAAACCAGAGGAACCTTATTCCTCGTCCTATATGTCCAACATAGGAGAGTGCTCCTCGTATATCCGGTCGATCTCCAAGTACGTCTGTACGATCACCACTTATTACCTCGTCTTGGGTGTACAGCCCAATCAAGACATCAGTAATCATCCAAACGATGTGAAGACCTCCGATCTTCAACCACCGTCTTCATCGTCGACTTATCGTCGATTCAGTTATTCAGAGTGGGATAAACCCGGTCTTTCTGAACAACTCGCGTATCTTATAAACAAGTGGTATAAAAACACAACATACACCTCATTCCAATCTAGATTATTCTTTTATTCAAATATTCATATCTTTAGGGAAAGATTCCCATCAATTTTATCGAAGATAAATTCTTTTAAATTTATTCTTTAATCTTCCTTTGGATATCAATTCAAACCAAATTAAGGTTTATCCAAACTAGTCGGGATTAGCGAACCTTACCGAAGTAATCATTTATTATATTTCCCAATCCCAACTTATTCATCCCTTGAAGTAAAACCGGTAATACTTCATATCTAACACCACGGTGTTATCAGTAAAATTAATTACCATTTCACATTCAAATTAAAGATTTAATTTTCGCTTGGAGCAAAACTGGTGATACTCCATTCTCGATCATTTCATGAATTCAATAAATTTAATTATCCCATTCACATTCCAATCATATTAAAGATTCATAAAACTCTAATTCAGTTTTAATCTCAAAAATCATTTCTTAATGATTATTCAAAGTCAAGAAATTAATCTTATCTTTAATTGGGTTAAAGAACCAATTTCATTTAAAACACAATTTACGATAAACCCAAAATCAAATTCCATTATTTATGGAATCTTCACATAAAACAAATCAATATATCTTTCAAATTTCCATAACAATATTTATATAATCACGAAATCCAACATTGAAATGTTTCGAAGGATAATTTTGGTTCAAATCCATTCCAATTCATATATTGGAAATTCTGGTTATTTTTAAAACCATTTCAAATCCAATTTATTTATTTGTTTAAAAATATTGGATTATAATTCTAGTTCATAACTTGTTTATTTTGATAAAAAAATATTTTTATCTTTACAAACGTGGAATTTTTCATCCAAATTCTTTCCAAGTCATTTATTATGATTTTACATAAATTATTGATATTTTTAATAATTTTATCAAGGCCCGTACAGTCGATTTCCATAAACGGTCATTGAACTGCACTTATAGCGACCTTTTCCAAATTTGATTTGGACATAATTCCAAATCCAACCGTTAGATTTCAAATCTCTTATATTCGTTAGAAAGCTCTTTTCGATACGAACCCAAAGTTTCCAGTTTTAGGAGAATCCGACGGTCGGATCTCCCGTAATTTCAATTCGAAGTCAATGGTCGAAATTCGCGAACGGCCGCGGCACGGCGCAACGCGTTCTATTCAGACCATTAAGTATATATAATAAATATATTATATATATTTCGTCGATTTCCATTTAAAACTTATTTTATAAATTGTTTTAAATTCATTTTAAAAACGATTTCAACTTCATTTTCAATTTTATATCAAAATTGAATATTCTATATCAATATAATATTAAATATATGATTTTGAGATCACTTCTTTTTTTATATTTATTATAAAAATGAATATAATCGATATAAATACCGATCGCGTCCAAATGGCACATAACTAATCAACACAGTTTCATATATTTAAATATTTTCGTGTCCATCCAAAATCGGACATCAAAATCATATTTTGATTCTTTTCTGAATATTATTTTAAAATATTCATTATTTCAAAATATTAGTTATTAAAATATTCCTTATTTCTGAATTGGAATCAGACCCAATCAATTACCATATAATTTTATTTATATGGATTTCATATAACACATGTATATATCAACAATGATAAACAATCAACCATCAGCCAGAGTGCACTACACAACTGCATAAGCATTAAATATAAATAATTAACGCATACAACAGTCTGTCAACCCATTGATTGACATACAACTAAACGATTGGGATTAGTGTACGTCGAATATCACCCCATTACCCATGTGGGGTTTCAATCAACAAACACATATTTTACCTGTGTAGTTGGGCGATGTGTAAAATATTATCGTCCCAATCAATGTTAGTTAAATGAGTGTACATAAACAAATCGTCTGATTTGTAAATGAATATTTATTTCAACTCATAAATATTTTATTCAGTTCATATATACAATGGAAATGATATTTTTATTATTCAAATATTTTATTCCATACATGAATATTTTATTCAGTTCATACATACAATAAAAATGATATTCTTATTATTGAAATATTTTATTCCATACATGAATATTTTATTCAGTTCATACATACAATAAAAATGATATTTTTATTATTCAAATATTTTATTCCATACATGAATTTCATTTAGTTCATATATACAATAAAAATGATATTTTTATTATCCAAATATTTTATTCCATACCATATAATCAACAATCACAATACAGTCCATTCAATTCAAACAAACAATCATGGTTTGTACAATCAATGGTACCGGGTGCTGCTAAGCACCGTCTGCATCCTAGTATATATTTTACTGGAAAATAAATAGAGTGAGAAGGAGTTCTCACAGTCAGTTTCCACTCCGCCAATTTTATTTTCTGAATTTCTTTCTGTTTGGATTTGAATTTTCCCGAAATTCCAACATGTTCCAAATTGGACCCGGGCAGTTTTTTTGCGAAGACCTCGGCTCCTTGATCGCAATGGAACTAGTTTTGCGCGATTTGGACCTCGTATGATAAAGTTATTGCGTTAAATACATCAGATAATTAAATTTGTGAATTAATTAAATAATTAAGGATTTAATTACTTAATCCTTTTCTTCCCCAAGGCTTTCAGTAAAAACCTGACGTCGAAGAACCCATTTCTTCCAAACTAGGGTTCGACGCCGTTGCCCCCCGGCTTGACCGGAACCAGATCCATGAGTGCCACGTCGACCGGCTTGGAGAGCTCCACCATCCGCTGCGACCATGGCCCACTCGCCGGCCAGAAGAGGCGCGAATTTTCGTGCGAACGCCAGATGTTTGGAGCACCGGTGCAAGCTGTAACACTCCACGTCCATTAATGTCACTCACAAAGGGAATGCATTAACTTCTATGGAGCGTTTTAAGTGAGTATAGTACAGAAACCTAACAACAAGACATATATAAACAGTACTTAAAAATTTAAAACTTTATTCATTGCAGTGGTAAACACATAAGTTTGATTACATCATCAAAAACCAGAGTCAAAGTACATAATATCCATCTTGACTAAATCAGAGTACATAAACTGAAAGAGATAACCCCAGTACAAAATAGCCATAAATAAGACAGACTGAACTTTACTTCAGCGATCCAAGCAATCTTCTAAAAGCAAGAGATACAGCTGTCCAAAATCAAACTCCACTGGTGCTAGTTCCAACCTGAGCACCTTGGGGGGGGGGGGGAGGAAGAAAAGAGGAGGAAACAAAGGGGGGTCAGACATAAAGTCTGGCGAGTGCGATAACTTTAACAATGTAGTTACCAAAATAACTAGGCTAAGGCATAAGTTGGAAAATAAGGAAATGACTATGAACAATTGAGTATGACAGAGTAAACTTGGAGATAAAATGAACAAGGATAACGTTAAAGGCGCACCTAAACCACTATAAGATAATTACTATACTGCACCACCACTAGTCACCCTAAAAGTTGATCCCGCCTACAAAACTTAATAATTATAATGGTAGTTTCATGCACCCCTAGTTGCCTTCATAGGTGCCGCCTGCCCCTATCTCCACTAGGTGTACCCACTACCCCCAAGCGATCGGCTCCCTAACTCGTAGATACCCGTGCTGGCCGCACAGTGGGGTGTATCACTCCCCAAAGTGGCAACCCGATACCACCAATGATGCACGGCTTATACCTACACGATGCAACAACGTCTTACCTACTAGCTCGGGCCCACACACGCACATGAACCCGTTGGACTTGCGTTGCCACCGCTAACCTGTTTTGGCCTCTTACAGTCAAGCCCAGTACGTGTGTCCCGTCCTCGACTTGGGTCGAGCCCACTAAGATACTTATGGGTTACTGGTTGAAACGGGCCCCCACTACTTGACACATGCTATCCACCTAAGCTTGGTCCCCTCTAGTACATCCCACTTAACCCACTTCTTATTCATGTTCACTTACATGTTTCAAATTTTGGTTAAGTGTTTCTAATCGTAATTCAAATGCCACCCAAGGCACCCACTTAACCCCCTCATGTCCCATTACATGTTTATCTGGTTAAGTGTTTCTTAATTCATTAAGACCGTGACCTCGTAAAGACCTCCCACATTAGACTGACATTTGTGGCAGATGGATTTGCCGGGCTGGTCCGGGCAGTCTTACACCACAAACAAGCCTAACCTCGTGACTTTACAACTGTTACACATTTAATTTATGCCTAAGACCTCTCACATTAGACTGGCATTTGTGGCAGCTGGATTTGTCGGGCGGGTCTGGGCAGTCTTACACCACAAAAGAGCCTAACCTCGTGTCTTAGACGATTAATTACTCCTAGTTAATCATTCCCCAATTTGAATTAATTTCCCTATTTAAATTATCAATCAATTCCAAATTTAACTATGGCCATAATTGACTCAATTATGTCCATCTATTTATGGTATGTAAAATCATACGAATTTTCATCACAAATTTATTTTATGCCTTTTAAGGCATTTATGTCAATTCTCAATATTAAATCTTTTAATATTATCCCATTACCCCACGTTGTACGTTCGTTCGTTTAACGTAAAATATACGTTAGACTCAAATAGTCTAACTCATGGAATAAAAGGAAAACATCACAACATACATATAATTAAAACTAGATCTAAACATAAGGGGTGAACTTGCATGTGTGAATGAGGTTCTACATCTAAAACTTACATAGGACAAAGTCACAAACTTGCATAAAACAACATATGTCATAGATCCAAATCTAAAGGTGTGAACTTGTTTAGGCAATAGTCATAAACTTGCATAAATCATGTATGTCATAGATCTACATCTAAAAGGTGTAAACTTGCATAGGCAATAACCACAAACTTGCATAACATGATTCATACTCCAAACACATATATTTATATAAACTTGCATATATGATTTATGCAACATAACGATGGTGTAAACTTACATCTAACATGTAAACTATCATGTAGAATTTAGCATATAACTCACACATGTCGTAGCCTAACTTTAGATCAAATTTTCACATAAACTAGATGTCATGAAACATGTAAGGTTACATATAATTTTCCCCAACTTGCATATGATTCATGTCTAAATCAAAATCCAAGCTTGCATACATACTTATGATTTACCATATGAATCAACATAATCAAATTAGCATATGAAACACCATTATGACTTGATTATACATAAGCTAATCATAAAATTACAACATAGATGATAACATCGTAACTTTACAACATAGATGATAGCATTATAGAATTTACAACATAAATGATAACATCACAATTTTGCAACATAGATGATAATATGCGGTCAATAATTCACAACATAACCATATAATCCGCATCATAACTTAATCCAATTAAATTGCTAATTATTTTATTAAAGAAATCTAACTCACAACTCAAAGAAGGTCTTGAGTTCTGAATTCTGAGTTCTGAAGTTGAATTAGCTTTCCTTTGAAGAAGATTCGTTGTTAGATTTTAAGAGAATTGAATTTGATTAGCTTTCTTCCTCTCTAATTGGTGGCAGCTATTCTGAGTTGCAAGGTGACGGCATGGAGGCCATGAATCTAATTTTTAATTTGATTTTAGGGTTTGAGTCTACATGTCTTTTTATAGAGTTTAGGATTAGTTTAGGCCATCCGATCAACCTAGAATTAATCCCAGCCAATCAGAGCAGATCAGAAACCCAAATGAGTCAGCATACAGTCACAAACAGGTCATCAATCAAATCTGCCCAGGGGGGGCAGGTCGACCCTATGGTCGACCTGGTGAGGGCAGGTCGACCCCCAGGTCGACCTCATGGTCGACCTGGCCCTGGCGGGAAATTTCCCGCCTAGCCCATCTGACTCTGAAATTTGAATTTTTCGAAATCTATTTTGAATTTTCTGAAACTTCCGATGGCCATAACTTCTTCATACGAAGTCCAATTCACGCAAACTTGGACTCTATCTCAACCAGAATTCCGAGATGAACACAATGGCGCAACCCGTTTCCCTTAATTCTCACATCTAAGATTAGTTATTCTTTAATTTGTGAACATTAATATTAACAGAAATACGGGGTGTTACACAAGCAGATTACAACCCCAAATCCGATCATGCCTGTTGATCTTGTAGAGAGAGGAGCTCTACAATTTTGCCTTTTGGAGCACTGATTATTGTTGAGCGGATCGATGGGAAAGAGGGGATTTGTTTTGAGAGCCAAAATCGCCGTTGATCATGAAAGAGCGGCGGAAACTTCTAAGCGAATAGGATTTTAGAAAATTAGGGTTTATAATATATATATATATATACACTTATAATTATTTTAATTCGAAAAATACCCGTTTATTGATACGAGCTCCAAATCGAACCCAACGACTGTAGCCCCTAGCAAAATACCCCCAATTTGGACACAATTAGATATGTTTCATAATCCAATTCGACTGTTTCGTTCAATTTTCACCAAAATAAAATATAAATCAATATATATTGATTTTAAACGTATATTTTAATTTACTGGGGCCACATACTATCTCCAAAAATTCCTGAAAAATAAATCTAGCTATGTTTTGGCGATACGGTCCTAAAAAAACTAATTTCGTTGAATTTGGAGGCCGTTTGAAAAATGGTCATTTTCTGATCGATCCAAATTGACTAAAATTGACAAAACACGTTTTCTTTTGCCATGCTCATATATTAATTCCAAAAATTATGAAAATTGGAACCTACCAATAATTTGACATTCCGGATCCAACAAAAGTGTCGTCGAAAATGGAGGTCGTTTGCAAAATGTATATTTTTAAGGGCTATATTTATATTAAATTTCATAGTGACTATTCTGAATATTCAACTGGCCATAACTTTTTATTCCTGTTATGAAATCTAGATTTTTCACATTCGTTGGAAAGATATTTTCAAACAGATTCAAATATTTCTAGTTTTACTAAAATCTGGTTTATTTTGAATCCTTTACATTCATTTGAAATTTGAAATAGAAATTTCAAACTACCGCGCCATTTCAGGCTCGTTTTATAATTAAAATAAAATTATTCATTCTAACTTCAATTTAAATAAATTTTTAGTCGTTATTATTTAAATAAATCATTTTAAATATTCAAAATTCATTAAAATTGCCAAAATAAAAATTTTAAATTGGTTCCGATTTTCCGGGTTGTTACAATCTCCCCCACTTAAAATCTTTTCGTCCTCGAAAAGGTACGGAGCTGAAAGTTGCTTAACTAATCAGCTCAACTTTCATTCTTCAACATTTCAGTTTCTAAGAATTTCTAATTTTTCATAAATTTGGCTAACACCCTAAATTTTCGAAAATTTTGACATAACCTCCTTTGTACGAGGAGACATTTAAAACTACAACTAGCCACGCAGAGCCCTCACCAATCCAAAAGAAAAAGAAAAAGCCAAGCGGTTAGCCAATCGGCTCATAAAATCATCCAAACCCAATAAATTAGTAAACATGTACCTATTTGTCGGGCATACAATTTTATTCCTCTTCTCTAGCCTCCTTGCTATGACCTGTCCAATATATATGCATGTACATATATGCTATTTCAAACAAATTTCAATTCAGTTTAATATTTGATCAATTTGGCAAAATTTACCATTCACCTACATGTTCTGGTTTTAACAATTTTATTAGTTAAACTAATAATCAAACAACACAACCATCAATCAATTTGTGAATTAGCTTTTCAAATGCATAACTTTAATATATATATTCAAAATCATGTTTTTGGTGCCAAATCACAACAATAAATCCTATCTAATTTTGGTTCTCACACCAGTCAGTTAGAAATATATAGATATCCCTCTTTCGAAACTCGATCATAAATACTGATGATGCCCGGGCATCACCAAAATTATCCCCGGCCGACTAGAGTGTGATTCTATATCCATCCAGTATATTTGAGACTTCAAATACACGTTTCCCAGACAAATATTAAAATCTCTATATACCGATAGTCCAAATCAATTTAAAATTAAATTATTCAAATACGTATAATCATGTTTATATTTTCAAAACAAAATTCATTTTCACTTTTTTTTTAAAAAATAACACTCTTCACACTCGTTTTAGGATACTACTGATCATATCTCTAACGAGTTATTCTCATTGGATATTACTAATCCAATCTCTGATGAATTCTTTCGTTTGGTTCAAATGTGTCTTGTTCTCGAGCTCTGTAAACCAAAGTTCTAGTACCAAAATGTGACGACCCGAACTTCCCTGGTCTCCGAAGAGAAGAGAAGGAACGGATTGTCCGAGAACATTACAAATCAGAACATAAACAGAAGAACATTTCATTGCTTATTACAACAACTTACATCAGAGTACAAGAATATACAGAGTATGAACAAATAATATACATTTGATAGATATTAGAGATTTACAAATTACTATGCAGCGGAAAAATAATACATAACACAATTGAAACAAATACACGGATACAGAGCTTTCCGAATATATCTCTGGTTGTAAACCAGGATCCTATAAGAATAAATCTGCAAATCCAAAACTACTAGCTGCCCATTGGAAAATAGGGGCACCCAGAGTTTAGGTTAAAACAATAAACTCCAGGTCAGTCATGTGACTGGAAAGAAAACTAAAAACAGTTATTTAACTTGATTTTAAAGTTAGATATATCAAGGGACCACGCCGTATAACACGGAACCGGTTTACCCCCAAGAATACTAATGCATAAAACAAAAAGCGCAATGCGAAATAAAGAACAATAAAGCTATTATAAGAGTAAGGTCGCATTACACAATGCAACACAAGCTGAAGGATAGAGTTTTACCTTATAATAGACAAATAATGCTTGATATGTGAAATTTCATCTTTTATTATTACTATAAGTGAAGAAATCAACTTCAAATATAAATGTATCAATCATAGACGACATAGTGCCCCATCCCACTATGTCGCCATACTAGGCTCTATAATTAAAACCGAAATGTCACGTATTGGAAGTTGGATTTTCGTCTGTGAACCAAGGCAAGGGATCGTCCTTACCACTTCGAGACGCTCTAGCCCGTGTCTCAAGATCAGAACGCATCGACCCTTGGATCGTCAAGGCCGGTCTCCAAAGAGTGGATTAAAATGCTTGAACAATACGTTTCCCCGCACTATGGGGCGTAAATGAGCCAGATGACTTAATATCCATCAGCTCCGTTGTAACTGATATACCCGAGGCGCCTCGCTATCCATCAAATAATATGCAACATCCACATGAGTAAAATGTATGGGCTTCATACCATGACACCACTCCTAGCTAGAAGGAAACGCATGTCCTCCTCGAAGTCCTCTCCCGTTTCTGGTTCACATCGGGGTGTGAGGCTCGCGAATTAATGCTATACACAAAGCTATGCTATATTAAAGTCGTGCTTTGATCATCAACCACAAGACTATGCTTTTTCAACAGAAGCCTTGATCATTTGCATATCAGCATGCCACACTGACAATTCACGCCGTGCGACTAATGTCTATCGATATATAACCTCTGAGCTCGTACGTCTCAGAGAAGGGTATTAAGCAAGAGAATAAATTCTCTGCCACCAAACAAATATATATTTAATAGAGATCACTCAACAAAGAATAAAATTCAATGTCAGACACACATCCATTTACAAGTTCATTCTGGGTCTGAACGAAACCGGAGGCACCTTATTCCTCGTCCCATATGTCCAATACAAGAGAGAGGTCCTTGCATATCCGGTCGATCTTCAAGTACGTCTGGATGATCACCATTTATTACCTTGTCTCGGGTGTACAGCCCAATCAAAACATCAGTAATCATCCAAACAATGTGAAGACCTCCGGTCTTCAACCACCGTCTTCATCGTCGACCCGATTCAGTTATTCATAAGGGGTTAAACTCGGTCTTTCTGAATAACTTGCGTATCTTTTAAACATGTGCTATAAATACACAACATACGCCTCATTCCAATCCAAAATATTCTTTTATTCGAATATTCATATCTTAAGGGAAAGGTTCTCATCAATTTTATCAAAGATAAATTATTTTAAAATTATTCTTTAATCTTCCTTTCTATATCAATTCTAACAAAATTAAGGTTTATCCAAATTAGACAGGATTAGCAAACCTTACCGAAGTAATCATTTATTATATTTCCTAATCCCAACCTATTCATCCCATGAAGTAAAACTGGTAATACTTCATATCTAACACCACGGTGTTATCGGTAAAATTAACTACCATTTCACATTCAAATCTAATTAAAGATTTAACTTTCGCTTGGAGAAAAACTGGTGATACTCCATTCTCGATCATTTCATGAGTTCAATAAATTTAGTTATCCCATTCACATTCCAATCTAGTTAAAGATTCATTAAAATTCTAATTCTGTTCTAATCTCAAAAATCATTTCTAAATGATTATTCAAAGTTAAGAAATCAATCTTATCTTTAACTGGGTTAAAGAACTAATCTCATTTTAAACATAGTTCACGACAAACCCAAAATCGCATTCCATTATTTATGGAATCTTCATAGAAAATAGATCAATATATACAATCAATATCAATTTCCGTGTCCAACTAATAATATAAATGGAATAACGACAAAGCCTTTTGAATTCCATATATATTAACAGTCTTCCTCCACAGAAGCTCACTTCGATTATTATCCAATCGAATTCCATTCCATTCCAATTTATTGTATTAAATTGGAGAACTTTACTTTGGAAAATTTCCTTTAAATCTTAATAACAGATTTATAAATTCCAAATCACATTTCACTGTAAATCGGGTTAAAGAACGAATGTCGTTAAAAACAAGTTCATGATACACCCGATTCACGTTCCATTTTATTCCAATTACCAAATGTTGCTGGAATATCAAATAATCTTAAATAAATGATTTATTCTTTTCAAACGGGGTTTAAGAACAGTGTTACTGAAGACACCGTTCACGACAAACCCAAAATCCCAACCTTTTATTCAATTCCAATTAAATATTAATTAATTGGAAAATTACACTAAATCTTAATAAAAAGATTTATTCTTTTCTCAACTGGGTTTAAGAACAGTGTTATTTAAGACACCATTCACGACAAACCCAAAATCCCATTTGATATTAAATACAAGGCTCTGAATAGAAAATATATCGGCTTATATTCAATATCAAATTCTGCAACCAACAAATATCGTATTGAAAATAACGATATAAATATATCTTTCAAATTTCCATAACAATATCTGTATAATCACAAAATCCAACATCGAAATATTCCGAAGATAATTTTGATTCAAATCCATTCCAATTCATATACTGGAAATTCTGGTTATTTTTAAAACCATTTCAAATCCAATTTATTTATTTAAAAATATTGGATTATAATTCTAGTTTATAACTAGTTCATTTTGATAAAAATATATTTTTATCTTTACAAACATGAAATTTTTCTCTTTCCAGATCATTTATTATGATTTTACACAAATTATTGATATTTTTAATAATTTTATCAAGGCCCGTACAGTCGATTTCCATAAACGGTCATCGAACTGCACTTACAACGACCTTTTCCAAATTTAATTTGGACATAATTCCAAATCCAACCATCAGATTTCAAATCTCTTATATTCCTTAGAAAGATCTTTTCGATACGAACCCAACGGTTCTGGTTTCAGGAGAATCCGACGGTCAGATCCCCTGTAATGTCAGTGGTCGAAATTCGCGAACAGCCACGGCGCGTTCTATTCAGGCCATTAAGTATATATAATATATATATTATATATATTTCGTCGATCTCCATTTATAACTTATTTTATAAATCATTTTAAATTCATTTTAAAAAAGATTTCAACTTCATTTTCAATTTTATATTAAAATTGAATATTCTATATCATTATAAAATAAATGATAATATTTTCAAAGTATATGATTTTGAGATCACTTCTTTTTCAATATTCATTATAAAAATGAATATAATTGATATAAGTATCGATCGCGGCCAAATGGCGCATACTTAATCAACACAGCTTCATATATTTAAATATTTTCGTGTCCATCCAAAATCGGACATCAAAATCATATTTTGATTCTTTTCTGAATATTATTTTAAAATATTCCTTATTTCTGAATTGGAATCTTACCCAATAAATGACCATATAATTTTATTTATATGGATTTCATACAACACATGTATATATCAACAATGAAAAACAATCAACCATTAGCTAGAGTGCACTACACAACTGCATAAACATTAAATATAAATAATCAATGCTTACAACAATCTGTCAACCCATCGATTGACATACAACTAAACGATTGGGATTAGTGTACATCAAATATCTCCCCAATACCCGTGTTGTAACGGCCCTCAAATCCGTACTATCTGAGTTGACTAATAGCATCACACGTCCAACCCAAATTGAACAGAAATACGAATCTTTATTAGAAAGAAGTTAGAGGATGAGAAATAGAAAGGAAAAAAAGTTAGAATAGAAGAAAAAACGAAGAACACAAATCTCACAGCGGAAAGAATAGGATATATTAAATAACATAACTTTTGAAATACAAATTAGTAACTGTATATATATACCAGAGCACAACAATTATTCCTGGAACAGTTATAAGCACCTGTTTCCAGATACAACATAGTACACAACGGAAATATGATAGTCTATAGCTAACTGATGAAGCCTCCTGCTTCCAGCTCTTCCAAGTGAATCTGAAAAATCCCGACCACTTGACTGTCCGTACAAATTTAGGCACCCAAGAGTTTAGGGAAAACAAAAAAACAAAATAAACTCTGGGACAGTCATGGGAATAATGTGAGTAAACTCCAATCATTTGTTTAACTTTAAAACCCTTTCGAAAGAAATGATAATCGTAAGACCGATCCACACATAAACATGGATGGTTTTTACCTTACGATAACCCAAAATATTTTTGATATCAAATCCAGTGATATTATAATAATGTCTACATCAAATAAATAGAATCTAGCGGAACGCTTGCATCTCACGCTCCATATATAATATAAAATCAAAAACCGCATGACGCTTATTAGAGATTGGATTTCCAACATGACAAGTAATGGAACCGCCTTCTGATAGTGTATCTCTAGGGAGGAATACACTGGGTACAACAACAACATCTTGCAACCCGGCCCACACACGACCAACCACTCATTTCGCTTGAGTGGGTCGAATGTATATCACCAACGGTTGGGATCAACAACCGTTTACTGAAAAGGGATAGCATCGATATATTAAAGAAGTAAAAGGAATTTCTCTAGATAGGTGTAACACCCCCACCTCCATTAAGGTCACTCGCAAAGGGAATGCCTTAACTTTGGCGGAGCGTTTTTAGTAGATAGAACAAAAATTTACAAGACAGATAAAGTAGTACTTGAAAAATTTATAACTTTATTACAACAGAAACATAAATAAGTTTGGTTACATCTTTCAAAATCACAATATCGGAATTCAAGTACATAAATATCGATCTTGTACAAAAGCCTTCAGAATGCATAGTTTTCAAAGTCATAATCCCCAATATAAACTGCCATGGAAAGATAGAGCCAAAGCCAAGCAATACTTCAAACACTTCAAGCAGAGAGAATCTGAATCAAGCTCCTATGTTTCCACCCTTAAAACCGAGGCGGGGGGGGGGGGGGGGGGAACGGAAAGAAAAGAGGCGAAACAAACTAGGTCAGACATAAGTCTGGTGAGTCCAGTGACTTTCAGCATATAAACAGCTAATAGTATCATGACATGTAATAAAATTGGATGAGAGACAACCATAATAGGAATAGCAGGTTAACAGAAGAAATGGAATGATATATGCTAAGCTATGCTTTTCACTTCTCTGCACTAATACTAGTATAACAGGATTAGGTGTTACCCAAATGTCTAAACTGAAACAGAAACGAAAACAGAATAATCTCTACAGAAGCAGAATGCTAGTAATGGGCCTTTACCACCCGAATAGACAGAAGGTACAGAGGCAGAATACTAATAATGGGCCTTTACCACACAACTAATGGGCCTTTACCACCCCAATAGACAGAAGGGACGGAAACAGAATCGGAAACGGAATCAGAGACGGAAACAGAATAATCACTACGGAAACAGAATGTTAGAATTAGGTGTACACTAGTAATGGGCCTTTACCTCCCAACAGACGGTACCACGCAGAAACAGACAGGTGTTACCAACCAACAGAGACAGACGGTACCAACAAAAATAGACAGAACTAAGTGTACCCTAAGTCCTACCCCCAAACGATCGGCTCCCTAATACATAAATACCCTGTGTCGGCCCCACAGTAGGGTGTATCACTCCCTAAAGTGGCAACCTATTGGCACAAACCTATTTACAGATGTCACGGTATCTTACATCCTCAGAGCAGACCGAATCCATGCACGCACATGATGGGGTTGGAACACGCCATCAACACCCCTCACCATTATCAGAATCAACCGCTTTTAATTAGTTCAGTAAGCGTGCCCAGACCCCTACATAGTGTGGGGTAAAAGTTTTGATACCAGAATGGGTTACTGACTAATATGGGTTCCACACAACAGATGACACAAGTAATTCCCCTCCTAACCTTGTGTCCCCAGACTAACAGATTTCAGATTAACTTGTTTACAGATTTCAGACAGAGTTCAGATTACTAGTTCACAGATCAAACAATCAAGTTAACAAGTTTTCAGATTAACAGATCAGATGTACGGATTTAACAGACTTAC
This sequence comes from Allium sativum, assembly GCA_030737875.1. Lineage (NCBI taxonomy): Eukaryota > Viridiplantae > Streptophyta > Magnoliopsida > Asparagales > Amaryllidaceae > Allium > Allium sativum. Next base: position 860,668,001 of record CM060922.1, read on the forward strand.
AGATTGTCTAACTTTGTATTGGGCCTACAGATTCAAAAAACGAGTTTATTAGATTCATCAGTTTAGTTGGTTTAACCCTATCCACCCAACAGGTTTTTAGACACCACATTTTTCTTAAATTTGCATTAATTAAATATTAATGAATAGACCTCTCACATTAGGTCGGTAGCTTGTGGCCGCTGGATGTGCCGGGCGGTTCCGGGCAGACTTCTGCCACAAGCCAGACCTAACCTCGTGTCTAAGCATATTTTAGTTAAGCCTACGACCTCTCACATTAGACTGACTGTTTGCAGTTTCTGTTAAGCCGGTTGGTTCCGGGCAGGCTTCTACCGCAAACAGAGTCTTATCTCGTGTCATAGCCAATTTATTCCAATACAGATTATACAAATATCAAACTAATTATGTCCATTTAACAGATTAAACTTCTTTACAGGTTATAGCAGATTAATCAAATTTCCATGTTTTACTAAATCTTAGATCGAGCCTACGATTTTCATACCCAAATTACAATTATTGAGCTTTCAACAGATTAGGCAATTCAATAGATAACCGATCTAGCAGATTAGGCAATTCAACAGATTTAGTAGATAACGAATTTAGCAGATTCGGCAATTCAACAGATTTAGCAGATAACAGATTTAGTAGATTAGGCAATTCAACAGATTAAACATTTTTAAAATTCTATTTACATATCTTGCCTAATCATAAATTAAGCCTAAACTTACATGCCTAAATCGTGGTCATAATTCATAATACAACATATGCCCAAATTTTTAGTTAAACTTTGCACAGTACATAATATTCTCTAAAAGCCTAAATCATGATATACCATATGAATTATGCCAAATTATAGTCTTTAATGCCAAATATCCAAAAATCTACTTTTAGGCGTATTCATATTTCTAGTTATCCTATTATAATATAGGTCTCTACGCCTAAGTCACATATTCCTTTTTCAAGTCATGAATCGTTATATAAAAATATGCCCAAGAATCTAGATCTTTAAATTATAACATCTCAAAATCAGATCTTAATTTTAAACATGCGTTATGTCCCCAAGTTTCAAGTCATATGTTAACATACAATGGTTCCTCTTCTTCCAAATTACAGAGGATGCACAGATCTAGATCTAATTTACAACATATGTCCCTTTTCTCAAATCAATCACAGATCAGTCATGTCCAATTATGCATTATTCATTATTTGTCCCAAAATTTAGCGTTCATGCGTTAATCTCTTATGAGATTCGGCGCAGGCTCGCAGTAGTCTGGCTATAGAACAGAAAGAAGAAAGAGAATAGTCACAGAAAAACAGATCTGATAGATAAGAATATGCATAACCTCAGATTCAGATTTATAACCATGTCAAAATCATAATTAAAGTTCATATCTGAAAATAACTGTACTCACAAAAAGGGAACGATTCTTGTACTCTGGAATCTGTATTCTGAAACTGAAATGCCCGCCTTTGATGTAGACTAATCGTTTTAGATTTGATTCTCTTTTAATTCTATTCAGATTGGAAGAAGATGCATTAATTCTAGTTTTGATTCCAGAAGAGTAGCAACACCATTTTTATTTTTAATTAGAATAGAGACAGATTATAGGCAGAATGAAATTGTGTGGAGAGAAAGCTAGGTTTGGGGGTGTTTAAATAGGTTATAGCTCACGAATCCAGTCAGAAAGGCGTCCAGGTGCAGAAAAATGGATCTGTCTCCAGATCTGGGAAAGGGGGAGGGGGAGGTCGACCCTAGTGTCGACCTGTTTACCCAGGTTGACCCTAGTGTCGACCTGGGTCCTTGCCGGGAATTTTCCCGCCCAGCCCGGGTGCCTGTTTTGAATTTTGAAATCTGAATTTTTGAATTTCGGGCTGGTTTTTATTGAAACTTCCGAAGGCCATATCTTCTTCATACGGAGTCCGATTTACGCAAATTTGGACTCCATTCCAAGCAGAATTTTGAGACGAACGCAATGGCGTAACCCGTTTCCCTTAATTATTTTGTTACAATTTAATTATTCTCTGATTTGTTTCTCTTATGTTCACAGAAAATACGGGGTGTTACATTCTCCCCTCCTTAAAGGATTTCGACCCCGAAATCTTCAAGTTAGGAAGAATGTGTCCTACCATCCAATCACCCATTTACTCAACCATCATCCAAGTTTCTAATGTTGTATGAACATATGCAAAAGTGTGTGTATATGTTCCTTACCTAATGCAAAGATCAGGCGGTCCACTGATTCAGTTGACCTCCTTAATGCGAATTATGTCAGTGCCTTGAGTCCAACATGTATGCAATTTTCCTATTTGATACATCTAATTACTATATGAGTGCACAACTGTTCATTCATATGAAACATCCATGTGCTGAGTCAACCATTTCGCATCCATAAAAATTGAAAAATGCACACACATCCATATGCAGTATGAGAGTGTTTTTGAGCCGATCTAGTGTCTAGTGTGTGTATATGCATCCACGAGCAACCACTAGCAACCACTTGCATCCACTTGCAACCATCAAACATAACATGTCTCAAACACATGTTTACACCCATTAGTTTCTTCCTAAAGGTCGAAGATTCGATTGATATGGTACAGCTGAGTGACAGAAGCAAGTATAATTAAAACAAAAGCTTTGTTCCTATTAGACATCGGTTTAAGAGAATAACCCCCTAAGTATCAACCCCGAAGACTGAAATCAACATCAGATTAATACTCAGAGAATCACTCCTATTAAACAAATGCCCAACTGGAAATCTACTTCACGCTTCGAATAAAAACCCCTATCCTTTTCAGAAATATTCAGATACTTACAGACTACTGGTATAGATCAGATTACCAAATGATTCATAGGAAACTAAGCATGATAAAAACCCAGAATGTATGCGTCATAGTCAACTTAACGCCCAACACAGATACCCTCAAACCCAAACTTATCACAAACAGATGAGTCATAACCCTTATGGGTTTAAGTCTACAGTTGGATCAGAAACATGACTAGTATTAAAGTGCAGAGTATCAATTACAGAATCAAAATGCCAGAATCAGAAAGAGTTTTAACTCAAAAATCAGATAAGGAAATTAAACCTTCTACAGAAAGTTTTCCTATTTATATCCTATCCACCAGCCTTGAGGGTATTCGCCTGCGCTCCAGAAGTAGGACCTGTCCTTTGCCCTTGCCCTCGTTTCTTCGGGCAGTCCCTAGTGAAGTGTCCCATCTCACCACAGTTAAAGCAGGTGCCCTTCCTCTTTCTGCAATCCTTCTTCAGATGGGTCGAGCTTCCGCACGTAAAGCACTTCTTCTCCTTCTTGTCTTCAGACTTCTCATCCTTCTTTGTGTTTCCTTTTTGGGCCCCGCCTTCTTGTTCTGTGGTCCTTCAATCTTTTCTTCTTTCTTCTCACTTTTGGTTTCCTCTTCATGCATCAATGCCATGTCAACTAATTTCTCAAAGGTAGCCACCATAGGAATTTGGGACATTGCCAATCCGTGTAGCGGCTCGTTCAAACCTTTAGCAAACCTTAGTGCTTTCTTATGCGGTGTATTTACCAAATCTAAGCCGAATCTCGCCAACTGATTAAACTTGTTGACGTACTCTCTCACTGATAAATTCCCCTGCTTCAACGCCAAGAACCTCTATACGTATAGACTCTCTTCAGCTCGTGAGAGAAATTTCTTCTCGAACCTATGCTTGAAATCCGTCCATGTCTCTACCAGACGCTCTCCATTTGTGACCTCCCACGAAGAAGAAGCATCGTCCTTAAGCAGCCATACCGCCAACTGTATCTTCTGCATATCGTCCACCTCGAAGATAACGAACAAATCCTCAGTTTCTTTGAGCCAGTTCCTTGCTTCCACGAAGGATTCAGTTCCATTAAAGTTCTTCCCACCAATGGCTCGAATGTCTCTACATATCTTCGGGAAAGTATTCACGCGCGGAGAAGGAGAAGGAGGAGGAACCGCTGCAGCTGGGGGAGGAGGGATGTCTGCTGGGCCCGCATCATTAGCCTTAGCTTCTAGATACTTCCTGAACCAACCAGGTATCGGTACGCCCCTCGGAAGGTTAAGATCCCCAGACATGCTGAAATGAAAGAAAAGGAAATATTCAAAACAAAGGATAGAAAGATAGGCATATGGATCTGGGGATTATGTTTTTTAAAATAAACTCTACTTTTGAAAATACTTCCTTTTTAAAACCTTTTGAAAATAGTTTTCAAAAACCTTTTATCAAATTTGGTAACCTTCAGCTCTGATACCAAGTGTAACACCCCACCTCCGTTAAGGTCACTCGTAAAGGGAATGCCTTAACTTTGGTGGAGCGTTTTTAGTAGACAGAACGGAAATTTACAAGACAGATAAAGTAGTACTTGAAAAATTTATAACTTTATTACAACAGAAATATAAATAAGTTTGGTTAAATCTTTCAGAATCATAATATCGGAATTCAAGTACATAAATATCAATCTTGTACAAAAGCCTTCAGAATGCATAGTTTTTAAAGCCATAATCCCCAATATAAACTGCCATGGAAAGATAGAGCCGAAGCCAAGCAATACTTCAAACACTTCAAGCAGAGAGAATCTGAATCAAGCTCCTATGTTTCCACCCTGAAAACTTGGGAGGGGGAATGGAAAGAAAAGAGGCGAAACAAACTAGGTCAGACATAAGTCTGGTGAGTCCAGTGACTTTCAGCATATAAACAGCTAATAGTATCATGACATGTAATAAAACTGGATAAGAGACAACTGTAATAGGAATAGCAGGTTAACAGAAGAAACGGAATGATATAGGCTAAGCTAAGCTTTTCACTTCTCTTTACTAATACTAGTATAACAGGATTAGGTGTTACCCTAAAGTCTAAACTGAAACGGAAACAGAAAAATCTCTACAGAAACAGAATGCTAGTAATGGGCCTTTACCACCCGAACAAACAGAAGGTACAGAGGCAGAATACTAATAATGGGCCTTTACCACCCAACTAACGGGCCGTTACCACCCCAACTGACAGAAGGGACGGAAACAGAATCAGAAACGGAATCATAGACGAAAACAGAATAATCCCTACGAAAACAGAATGTTAGAATTAGGTGTACACTAGTAATGGGCCTTTACCACCCCCAACAAACGGTACCACACAGAATCAGACAGGTGTTACCACCCAAAAGAGACAGATGGTACCAACAGAAACAGACAGAACTAATTGTACACTAAGTCCTACCCCTAAGCGATCGGCTCCCTTATATATAAATACCCTGTGTCGGCCCCACGGTACGGTGTATCACTCCCTAAAGTAGCAACCTATTGGCACAGACCTATTTAAAGATGTTACGATGTCTTACATCCTCAGAGCAGACCGTATCCATGAACGCATATGACCCGGTTGGAACGCGCCATCAACACCCCGCGCCATTATCAGAATGAACCGCTTATAATTAGTTCAGTAAGCGTGCCCGAACCCAACATTGTGTGGGGTCAAAGTTTTAATACCATAAATGGTTACTGACTAATATGGGTTCCACACAACAGATGACACAAGTAATTCCCCTCCTAACCTTGTGTCCCAAGACTAACAAATTTCAGATTAACTTGTTTACAGATTTCAGATAGAGTTTAGATTATTAGTTCACAGATCAGATAATCAAGTCAATAAGTTTTCAGATTAACAGATTAGATATACGGATTTAATAGACTTACAGATTGTCTAACTTTGTATTGGGCCTACAGATTCACGAAACGGGTTTATTAGATTCATCAATCCAGTTGGTTTAACCCTATCCACCCAACACATTTTTAGACACCATATTTCTCTTAAATTTGCATTAATTAAATATTAATGCATAGACCTCTCACATTAAGTTGGTAGCTTGTGGCCGCTGGATGTGTCGGGCGGTTTCGGGCTGTTCCGGGCAGAATTCTGCCACAAGCCAGACCTAACCTCGTGTCTAAGCATATTTTAGTTATGCCTACGACCTCTCACATTAGACTGACAGTTTGCAGTTGCTGGTTAAGCCGGTTGGTTCCGGGCAGGCTTCTATCGCAAAATGAGTCTAACCTCGTGTCATAGACAATTTATTCCAATATAGATTATATAGATATCAGACTAATTATGTCCATTTAACAGATTAAACTTCTTTACAGATTACAACAGATTAATCAAATTTCCATGTTTTACTCAATCTTAGATCAAGCCTATGGATTTTCATATCCAAATTACAATTATTTAGCTTTCAACAGATTAGGCAATTTAACAGATAACAGATCTAGCAGATTAGGCGATTCAACAGATTTAGCAGATAACAGATTTAGTAGATTAGGCAATTCAATAGATTTAGCAGATAACAGATTTAGCAGATTAGGCAATTCAACAGATTTAACAGATAACAGATTTAGCAGATTAGCCAATTCAACAGATTTTGCAGATAACAGATTTAGCAGATTAGGCAATTCAACAGATTAAACATTTCTAAAATTTTATTTATATATCTTACCTAATCATAAATTAAGCCTAAACTTACATGCCTAAATCATGGTCAGAATTCATAATACAACATATGCCCAAATTTTTAGTTAAACTTTGCACAATACAAAATATTCTCTAAAAGCCCAAATCATGATATACCATATGAGTTATGCCAAATTATAGCCTTTAATGCCAAATATCCAAAAATCTACTTTTAGGCGTATTCACATTGATAGTTGTCCTATTATAATATAGGTCTCTACGCCTAAGTCACATATTCCTTTTTCAAGTCATGAATCGTTATATAAAAATATGCCCAAGAATCTAGATCTTTAAATTATAACATCTCAAAATCAGATCTTAATTTTAAACATGCGTTATGTCCCCAAGTTTCAAGTCATATGTTAACATACAATGGCTCCTCTTCTTCCAAATCACAGAGTATGCACAGATCTAGATCTAATTTACAACATATGCCCGTTTTCTCAAATCAATCACAGATCAGTCATGTCCAATTATGCATTATTCATTATTTATCCCAAAATTTAGCGTTCATGCGTTAATCTCTTATGAGATTCGGCGTAGGCTCGTAGTAGTTTGGCTATAGAACAGAAAGAAGAAAGTGAATAGTCACAGAAAAACAGATCTGACAGATAAGAATATGCATAACCTTAGATTCAGATTTATAACCATGTCAAGATCATAATTAAAGTTCATATCTGAAAATAACTGTACTCACAAAAAGGGAACGATTCTTGTATTCTGGAATCTGTATTCTGAAACTGAAATGCTCGCCTTTTATGTAGACTAATTGTTTTAGATTTGATTCTCTTTTAATTCTATTCAGATTGGAAGAAGATGCATTAATCCTAGTTTTGATTCTTGCAGAGTAGTGACACCATTTTTATTTTTAGTTAGAATAGAGACAGAGTATAGGAAGAATGAAATTATGTGGAGAGAAAGCTAGGTTTGGGGGTGTTTAAATAGGTTAGAGCTCACGAATCCGGTCAGAAAGGCGTCCAGGTGCAAAAAAATGGATTTGTCTTCAGATCTGGAAAAGGGGGGAGGGGGGAGGTCGACCCTAGTGTCAACCTGTTTACCTAGGTCGACCTGGGTCCTTGCCGGGAATTTTCCCGCCCAGCCCGGGTGCCTGTTTTGAATTTCGAAATCTGAATTTTTGAATTTCGGGCTGGTTTTTATTGAAACTTCCGAAGGCCATATCTTCTTCATACCGGAGTCTGATTTACGCAAACTTGGACTCTATCCCAAGCAGAATTTTGAGACGAACGCAATGGCGTAACCTGTTTCCCTTAATTATTTTGTTATAATTTAATTATTCTCTGATTTATTACTCTTATGTTTACAGAAAATAGGGGGTGTTACAATTGGTGATTATACACCCTCATGGGAGCGACCCACATAGCCATGTTGCCTGCCCGATTTTTGTCATTTCCCAATTTTTGAGGCCTGATGCTATGATTTCTTATCATTCATTGATAGCACAATCACGTTGAATGCCACATTGTCAGATCCGTTAATCACTAATTGATTTGCACAAATACATTATAGATATTATGCTAAGAGAATAAATTCTCCGCCACCATCTGTATCTATACAGATCAACATATGCGATCATTGGAAATACTCTGTTAGACATTCGTATTGGATCTAGATTAACCCTAGAGGAGGGGGGTGAATAGGGTTTATCACAGTTTTTAACTGAATTAAAAATCTATCAAGATATATAATAATAAACAGATCACAGAATATAGCAGAAACAGAAATGCAAAAAATAAATCACACACAGATATACCCAGCTTCGGTAAAACCCTGCCTACTGCTGCATTTCTAAAGTTTCTACTAAGTGATAGAACAGAGCCCGCATACAAGACCATGTACACTCGCAAACACTTCTCCTATTCTAACCCTACGCTCAAAGCCCTAGACTGACCGATATCCTCTCGATCAGATTTTCCCTGATTACGACCCCATAACCAGTAACCTAGATTTTACAGACACTAGCAACTGTCAGTCAACACCCTGACTGTATCTCCCTAGATTTTACAGACTCTAGAACTGATGGTTGGATTACAAATGGAAAAACAAAAAGAAACAAAACAAATACAAAATAAAATAAACAAAGAAAAACCCTTAGGAGTTTAAATAAAAAGGGTCATCCCCTTTTCAAATTTGGCTTAGTACATGAATACTTGGCCGACCCATTCTCTTTTATTTGCCGGATCTCTTCCGCTTTTGGAATCAGAAATGGTGGCCGTCAAAAGGGAATTAGGGTTTCCTTCAAATCCCAAATAGAATCTCGATCGTTTGCTTATGGAATCAATTCTCTGATTCTTCGAAAACTATGGATGACTCTGACACTCGGATTCGGGGTTGTTCTTCCTCTCGATCGAAACCTATGTGAGTATTTCTGAGTTTGATTTGTGCTCTTTAAAATTGTGAGTTTTTTTCTCTGTTTCATGCCTGTGATGTAATTGGTGTTAAATAGGATTATAAATCCCGAAAATTGCTCTCTGATTTCACAATATGGCTTGATCGATTGCTTGCGTGTTTCCCCTTTTGGTATTGATATCCTTGGCTTTGATCTGGTGAAAGAAATACTGGAAGCTATTGACTTGTGGTCCCTTGATGATTTCTGCGTGATTAGTTTCCTTGATTTAAAACCATAAAAGAAAACTGAGTCATTTCTGGGAATACAATTTGTCCCTTTTGAATTTGAGATAATCTTTGAATCAAATCCAGAAAGAATTGATTTTTTGCCAAAAAAAATCACTGTAATTTCTGAATTGCTTGTGGCCTCTTTAATTAGATTTATAAAAGATTTTCCAAAAAGAAATCTTGCTAGTTTTAATTCCTGAATATCTTGAATTCATACTGTCAATTCTGGAAACATATTTGATTTCTTGATCTTCAATTTCCTTGTATGCATTGTCATGCTTTCTGCTCGCAATTCTTGCCTAAGAATCCTCATGCATTTTTCTTTGACATTACTGGAAAGAATTAAATTAAAAAATTACTTTCTTGCCAAAGTTTACTCACCTGATTTGTCATACTTGTGTGCCATGCTAGCTTGTTCTTGAGTTCTGGTTTGTGCACTTCAACTAGATGCACCATGCATTTGTGCACATGTGATCAACTGATTGTACTAGAAAAAAAAATCTGCACCTATACAGTTTGATTGTTGTATACTGACATGTATATATCCATGTGTACACATCATCATTTCTTGGCTTGTTTATGATCTTGACTTTCCTGAAAATGAAATGCATGACTTATATGTGATTACCATATCTGAAACCTGAACAGTTTGCTTGCTGTTGCATTAGCTTTAATCATGTGCATGCTGTGCCCCTATATGTTTGTGCACCAGCACTTTGAAAATCTGAAATTGTTATTCCACTGATCATTTGTGCATATATCTCCATACTGCATATCCATATATGCTGGCTCGATCACTTTACCCGTATATTGAAACACCCCACCTCCGTTAGGGTCACTCTCAAAGGGAATGCCCTAATTTTGGTGGAGGTTTATAAGTACAAGTCACAGATATACAAGACAGATATAATAACACATATTTGTAAACCAGCGGAAGAACAACAAATTTTATTTCATAAAGTCAAATACGTGTTGCAACAACATCCCTTCCAAAAACATAACATAATACTTCATAATCTGTCTTGAGTACATTATTTTAAAGAAGCATAAATAAAACATAGATAAACTGCCAAAGCCCCATAGTGAATTGTCCAAAGCCATAGTTCAAAACAGGAAAGTCCAAGCAATACATTTCTCTTCTTCAAGCTGGATGTTGAGGTAGGTCAAGCTGCTGTGTTCCCTCCCTGAGGACCTGGGGGGGGGGGGGGGGGGAAACGGAAGAAAGAAGACGAAAGAAAATAGAGTCAGACATAAAGCCTGAGTAAGTCTAGTACTACTTTGTCTATGAATAAAGAACTGGGTATGATAAGTAAAACAGGAAGTGGGCAAACACTATGAACTTGGTTAAGTTATCTAGGGTCGAATATACTATCGTACCCCATGTTAATCTCTGAACCCATATAAACTAGTTTCCAATTTGCACCCCATAATCAGGGTAGTGTGATCCATTCTACGATGATCGGCTCCTACTCGCATAGTTACATGTGTCTTACGGCCCCCGATGTCTGTAGTTACCTATGCTGGTCCCACCATGGGGTGTATCAAGTCCCATAGTGGCAACCCGACACAACCTTAGAGTGCAAAGGTATGCTACTGGTGTCCAGTGCTTTATTTTTCTGCGCCGGAGTGCGTGCACGCCCGCACACCGTTAGAACCTACACTGCTACACCACCGCCGTCGATTTGACCTCTTACAATCAGCCCAGTAATCGTGCCCCACCCTGCCTAGTTTCAGGGTATCCTGATACACCTTCTAGGGTTACTGCTGAAAAGGGTCCCCCCGTTACTAGGTTTTCTATCTCTAGCCAACATGCTAAGTTGGTTAAGTGTTTCCTAACCTAACCCCACCAGTCCGTTTAGTTTAGCATGTTCCATTTTGATTAAGTCTTTAGTCCACTTAATCCTAACAATCCTGACTCAGCCTTAATTGTCTTATTAAGGCCCTGACCTCTCACATTAGACAGGTATTGTTGTGGCTGCCTGTTGCCGGTTGGTTCCGGGCAGTCTTACGCCACAACTCAGTCTAACCTCGGGTCCTTGCTGGGCTCCATGTTTAACCTCCCACATTGGATAGGTATTGTTGTGACTACTGGACAGCCGGGCGGTTCCGGGCAGGTTTACATCACAACTCAATCCAACCTCGGGTTAAACACATCGTCTTTTCTACATTTACATATTTTGTCATTCTTCTTTATTTATATGTAAATATTTGCGGCCCATTATTAAGTTAATGGTGTAAAGGTTACACCAATCATGGGCCCAACCCATACTTGACCTTGGGCCCTTCTATTTCATATTTTCATTCATTAATTAATTTTTACCCAACGTTATTTTCCCCCCGTTTTACACGTTCGTTTATATATATTGGGCTCAGCCTTTTAAAGCCCAATTTAGCCATGCGAAAGGGGAGGCTTATGGCGTATACACCAAGAGGGGAAAGTGAGCGCATGAACTTGCATATGACGTTGGGAAATACATAATAGAAATTGGTGTACTTGCATAGTGGTGACATGTATTTTGGTCATAAAACATAGGTGACATAAATCAAGGCATGTAAACTTGCATAGGTTTAACTACAACATGAACCTATATTCTTATTTAGGCATAATGTCAAACATAAGCATGGCCTAAATACTTCTAGCATAAACATGGCATATTGTCAAACATAAGCATGGCATAAAATACTTCTAGCATAGGCATGGCATATTGTCAAACATAAGCATGGCATAAATACTTCTAGCATGAACATAACATAATTCAACTTAATCATGTTTTAAGCCTAATCACATAACGATGGTATAAACATACTTATGCATAAATATTCCTAATCATGGTGTTTTGCTTTAAACTTGCAAAAAGGGGATTTTTGAGTCTAAACTAACCATGTCTCACATATGTCATCATATAATTCTTTAAAACAAGATAGACTTAATCATAGATCTCAATTATGCCAAATATCATTTCTAGCCATATTCATAAGTTTGCAAAAGCATGACTAATACATGGTGTCAAAATTCCACATAGTTTCATATGAACTATAATAACCAAACTTGTTTCAATTACTTGCAAAATGATTTATACATAAAAACATACATCATAATGGCATAATAACAAAGCCTCAAATTTGCATGAATCTCCATTAACTACATACATGTAGTTTCAATATAGTTTACACAATTTGCGCAATATTCCAAAACGTTTATTTGCATAGAACTACCGCATGTAGTTCTTTATAATGAATAACATAATTTTGCACAAACATGAATTACTTCCATTGCCACAATTCGAGCATACACATCAACACAGTTGTTTATTATACCAAAGTAATACTCTACTTACAATGGTTTGATGAATTCTCTAGTTTAGCAAATTCCTTTGTCGAATTGATTAGCTTTAGGTTGCTTGAATTGCTTTAGGCCTTAGAACTTTCTCCCTAATCCTCTCTTTAGTTGGCGGCTATGCTTTGTCGTTCCTCAGCAACATGGCGGCTATGTTCTTAATTTTTAATGAATAGATTAGGGTTTAGTCTAGGGTTGTTTATATAGAGGTTAGGAACTAATTAGGACCCTTGATGTTGCTAGGTTAGATCATAGCCATTCATTAGGAAGAGAGACCAATAAAAACCCGCCACCTAGCCCTAATGACAAAGCAGACCACTGAAATTCGACCAAACACAGACCTGGCCAGCCAGGTTGACTGGGCTCGACCAGGTCGACACCCCTGTCGACAGGGCTGTCGACAGCCCTGTCGACATGGGTAGCCCAGGTCGACAGCCCAGTCGACCTGGGTGGCTAGGCGGGTGTTTTATCCGCCTGGCCCACTGGGCCCTATTTCAAAATTATTATTTTATTCTGTTTGAATTTTAAATTTAATTCAAAACTTCCGAAGGCCATATCTTCTTCATACGGACTCCGTTTTTCGAAAACTCGGACTCTATTTCGCGTATTTTTCCGAGACGAACGCAATGGCGTATCCCGTTTCCCTTAGTTCTTTGATTTGAATTTGATTATACTTTAATTCATGAATTTCACAGTTATCGAATTTTCGGGGTGTTACATTCTCCCCCACTTAAAAGGATTTCGTCCCCGAAATCTTCAAGTGTAGGAAAACGTATATCCTAACATCCAATCATCCATCTACTCATCCATCAAACACGAGCATCCATTGTCCTTAAAAGACTTCTAATGCTTCATGATCATATGCAAAGTGTGTGTGTACATGTACTTATCTAATGCAAAATCAGGCGGTCTACTGATTCAGTTGACCTCCTTAATGCGAATTATGTAAGTGCCATGCATCCATTATGTATGCAAAATTTTCCTATTCTTGATTCTACATGAGTGCACAACCATTCAATACAAATGCAACATCCACATGACAACACATTATAGTTCAACCACATACGAATACAAACATATATGCATATGCAATATGAAGTGACTGAGCCGATCTAAAACCTAGATTGTGTGTGTATATGCAACCACGAGCAACCACTAGCAATCACTTGCAACCACTTGCAACCATCATACATAACATGTTTCAATTACATGTTTTCATCCAAAAGGTTTCTACCCTAAAGATAAGGTCGATACCTAAAAAGATAGATAAAAGCGCAACTTAAGGAAAAAGAAAGATCAAGGATGTACCCTCGAACAGAAAAGGGTAGGCTGTACGGATTCTAGCTTCAGTTTCCCAAGTCGCGTCTCCCTCGGCGTCGCTCCACTGGACTTTGACGAGCTTGACTTCGCGGTTGCGTAGCTTCTTTACTTCCGTTCCTAAGATGCGGGTTGGAACTCTTCTTATGGTTGCTTCGCGTTCCACTTCAGCCTCTTCGAGGATATTTGGCTCTACCACTTCAGCAGACTCATGTAGACACTTTCGGAGATGTGAAACGTGAAAAACGTTGTGGACTCCAGCCAACTTCTCGGGTAGCTCTAATCTATAGGCCATTTTCCCAATTTTCTCGATAATAGGGAATGGCCCTACGAATCTTGGCGCTAGCTTTCCTGTGGTTCCAAAACGAACAACGTTCCTTAGCGGTGATACCTTGAGAAAAACTCTGTCTCCAACCTCGAATTCAAGGTCGGTCCTTCTTTTGTCGGCATAGGACTTTTGTCTGTCTTGGGCCGTCTTCATCCTTCTTCGTATTAAGTCCACTTTCTCTGAAGTCTCTCGGATCATGTCTGGTCCAAGTATGAGCTTATCTGTGGACTCCCACCAACAAGTGGGCGATCGGCACGGTCTTCCGTATAAAGCTTCGAAGGGCGCCATTCCTATGGTTGCTTGATAGCTGTTGTTGTAGGCAAATTCCACCAAAGGGAGGTGGTCTTCCCATGTCCCTCCGAAGTCGAGGACGCATAACCTTAAAAGGTCTTCCAAAACTCTGCTCACTCTCTCTGTTTGGCCGTCGGTTTGGGGATGATAGGCCGTGCTCAAGCATAGCTGCGTTCCTACTGCTTCTTGCAGACTCCGCCAAAACTCGCTGGTGAAGATGGGGTCTCGGTCACTAACGATGCTAGATGGTATTCCATGGAGTCGCACGATTTCCTTGAGGTAAAGTGGTGCTAGGGATGAGGCGGTTCTTTTACTTTTGACAGGTAAAAAGTGGGCGCTTTTAGTAAGCCTATCCACTATTACCCAAATACTAGTGTTGCCTCTCCTAGACCTAGGCAGCCCATCGATGAAGTCCATTGAGATGCTATCCCACTTCCACTGCGGGACCTCCAAAGGATGTAGCAGTCCGCCAGGCTTTTTCTGTTCCGCCTTAACCTGTTGGCACACCATACACTTAGAAACGAATTCTGCCACGTCCTTTTTCATGCCGTTCCAGAAGAAAGTCCTTTTTATGTCTTTGTACATTTTATCTCCGCCGGGGTGTATCGTCATCTTGGAGTGATGTGCTTCCTCGAGAACCTTCTTTATTAAATCGTTTGTCTGTGGGACGCATAGTCTTCCATCTCGCCTTAGTACACCCTTATCGTCAATGGAGTATCTGTTGAGGTGACTTGAAGTCTCACCCCTAATTAGCCTATCAATTATTTCCACAAGCTGAGGGTCTTCGCGTTGTGCTGCCCCTACTGAATCTACTAAAGTTGGGCGCACTTCGAGAGATGCAAGCAAGCCCGGTACGAAATCGGAGGAGGGCCTAAAGTCGAAGCTGGCTATAAACTCTAGGCTTTGCCTTTCAACAAATAACGGGCTTAGGGTCAATTTCTTTCGGCTCAACGCGTCTGCCACTACGTTGCCTTTGCCCGGAGTATAGGAGATTTCGAAATCGTACGAGGCAAGAAACTCCATCCACCTTTGTTGCCTCAAGTTAAGATCTTTCTGCGAGAAAAGATATTTCAACGATTTATGGTCAGTGTAAAGTTCGAACTTCTCACCTAGGAGATAGTGTCGCCAAGACTTGAGTGCAAAGACGATGGCGGCTAGCTCTAGATCGTGGGTTGGGTAGTTCTTTTCGTGCACCTTCAACTGCCTCCCGCCATAAGCTACTACCCTTCCTTCTTGCATTAAGACGGCACCTAGCCCTGTCCCACATGCATCCGTATAAACAGTGAACATCTTACTCCCATCTGGCAGCGTCAAAACTGGGGCTGTTGTAAGAGCCCTCTTCAGTCGTTGGAAAGCAAACTCGCAATCCAAGTCCCAATTGAACACTAGATTCTTCTTAGTCAATTTCGTGAGCGGAGCGGAGATTTTCGCAAAATCCCTTATGAATTTTCGATAGAAACCTGCTAGTCCTAGAAAGCTTCGGACCTCAGTTGCATTCCTTGGTGTCTTCCAATCTTGTACCGCCACTACCTTAGCAGGGTCCACCGCTAACCCTTGTTTGGATACTATGTGCCCTAGGAACCTCACCTCTTCTCTCCAAAAGTGGCATTTGGAGAACTTGGCTTTTAGTTGATGGACTCGCAAAGTTTCCATGATTGCCCTTAAGTGCTGAGCATGTTCCTCTTCACTCTTTGAGAAGATAAGGATATCATCTACGAAGACCACTACGAATTTGTTGAGGAAATCTCTAAATACCCTACTCATCAGGTCCACGAAGTACGCAGGTGCATTTGTCAAGCCGAAAGGCATGACAAGCCATTCAAAGAAGCCGTCTGGGGTCCTGAAAGCCGTTTTATCGATGCTATCTTCAGCCACCCTTAGCTGATGAAAACCGGTTGCTAAATCGAGTTGGGAGAAAACAGACGCTCCTACAAGCTGGTCAAATAAATCGTCAATTCTAGGGAGAGGGTGCCTATTCTTTTTCGTTAGCTTGTTGAGCTCCCTATAGTCAACACATAGACGGAGTGAACCATCCGCCTTTGTAGCGAACACCACAGGAGCGCCCCATTCTGAAATGCTCCTCCTAATGAACCCCTTTTCTAGAAGCTCTTTAATCTGTTTACTGAGCTCTTTCCTTTCTCGTGGAGCCATATGTCTAACGGGCAACGCAACGGGCTTTGCATTATCTACAAGATATATGCGGAAGTCTATCTCCCGCTTCGGAGGCAAGCCCTTCACCTCTTCGAAGACATCCGGATATTCCCGGACCACTCTAACTGATTTCAAATTTTCAACAGAGGCATCTAGCGATTCAAGATAACTAAGCATAACCGCATACGAGGGATTACAAGAAATTTCCAAAGTATTATCGAGCTGGGTTAGGAGCCTAACAACCCTTTTCTCACAATCAAGGATGGCCCCATTACTGGATAGCCAATCCATACCCAAAATCAAACCATACCCCGAAAAGCCCAAAACAAAGGCACTACATTCAAATTCTACACTTAGAATAGAAATTTTCAAATCCAGACAGATCATAGACAAATGAGCTGGGCCCCCAATTGGGTTTGAAACAATTAAGGGGTCCTCTACCATACTAGTTTTTAGGTGCAGAGATTCTACTAAAGCAGACGAGATAAAGGAGTGTGATGCGCCAGAATCAAATAAAGTGCGAACGGGGTGATCATAAAGATAAACTACACTTTCTACAGAAGTATTTGTACCTCGCTGTTGCAATGGTGGCGCTTCTAGCACATGAACCTGTGCCCCTGGGGTGGATCCAGTGCCCTGCCCCTGTCCTCGTTTCCTTGGGCAGTCCTTAGCCCTGTGGCCTGTCTGACCGCACGAAAAGCACCCACCATTCTCCTTAGCCTTCTTCTTCCGGCAGTCCTTTACTAAGTGCCCCACTTTGCCACAGAAATTACACTTCCTCTTCTCCTTGTTGCCCTTTCCGCCCTTCTTGAAGTCTGTCTTCTTAGGCAGCAAACCCTCTTTCTTCCCTTGAGAGCTTTCTGCCTTGGTCTCCTTCTTGCCCTTGTCCTCTTCGTTCAGCAATGCCATTTGCACCAATCTTTCATACGTGGCTCCCATGGGTATATGGGTCATGGCCAAACTGTGTAATGGCTCATTTAACCCTTTGACGAAACGGAGAGCCTTCTTGTGCGGGGTGTTGACTAGGTCAAGCCCAAACCTAGCCAGCTCATCAAACTGATTCACATACTCTCTAACAGTCTTGTCTCCTTGCTTAAGAAATAAGAATTTTTCCAACTGCAAACTTCTTTCCGCATCTGAGAGAAATTTGGTCTCAAACCTTGCCCTAAAGTCCTCCCATGTCTCCACTGGTCTTTCAGCATTAGTGACTTCCCACCAGTAGGAAGCCTCGCCCTTCAATAGCCACACCGCCAATTGTACTTTTTGCCTATCTTCTACCTCAAAGATGATGAATAGGTCTTCGGTTTCTTTTAGCCAATTCCTAGCTGCTACGAAGGACTCAGTTCCATGGAAATCCCTTCCTCCCATAGCTTTAAAATCTTTACATATCTTAGCAAACGCGTTTCCCCGAGGAGGAGGTGGAGGAAAAAGTACTGCTGCGCCTGGATGATTCCCTTCAGCTGGAGGAGGAGGAACGGTAGGACCTGGCTGAGTGGCCCTAGCTTCTAAGAAACGTCTAAACCAACCAGGTATGGGCACCCCTTCAGGCAAGTTAAGTTCTTGGGACATGCTGAAACAAAAAGGATAGATTCAAAACGAGGGATAAGAGATAATACCTATGGCTTTGGGGAGTGGACTTCGCCTTTTTTAAAATAAAATAATATTTTTCTTTTAAAAATGCTTCTTTAAATTTCTTTTTTGAAAATAATTTTTCAAAACTTTTTATCTTATCTGGTAAACCTATGCTCCGATACCAAGTGAAACACCCCACCTCCGTTAGGGTCACTCTCAAAGGGAATGCCCTAATTTTGGTGGAGGTTTATAAGTACAAGTCACAGATATACAAGACAGATATAATAACACATATTTGTAAACCAGCGGAAGAACAACAAATTTTATTTCATAAAGTCAAATACGTGTTGCAACAACATCCCTTCCAAAAACATAACATAATACTTCATAATCTGTCTTGAGTACATTATTTTAAAGAAGCATAAATAAAACATAGATAAACTGCCAAAGCCCCATAGTGAATTGTCCAAAGCCATAGTTCAAAACAGGAAAGTCCAAGCAATACATTTCTCTTCTTCAAGCTGGATGTTGAGGTAGGTCAAGCTGCTGTGTTCCCTCCCTGAGGACCTGGGGGGGGGGGGGGAAACGGAAGAAAGAAGACGAAAGAAAATAGAGTCAGACATAAAGCCTGAGTAAGTCTAGTACTACTTTGTCTATGAATAAAGAACTGGGTATGATAAGTAAAACAGGAAGTGGGCAAACACTATGAACTTGGTTAAGTTATCTAGGGTCGAATATACTATCGTACCCCATGTTAATCTCTGAACCCATATAAACTAGTTTCCAATTTGCACCCCATAATCAGGGTAGTGTGATCCATTCTACGATGATCGGCTCCTACTCGCATAGTTACATGTGTCTTACGACCCCCGATGTCTGTAGTTACCTATGCTGGTCCCACCATGGGGTGTATCAAGTCCCATAGTGGCAACCCGACACAACCTTAGAGTGCAAAGGTATGCTACTGGTGTCCAGTGCTTTATTTTTCTGCGCCGGAGTGCGTGCACGCCCGCACACCGTTAGAACCTACACTGCTACACCACCGCCGTCGATTTGACCTCTTACAATCAGCCCAGTAATCGTGCCCCACCCTGCCTAGTTTCAGGGTATCCTGATACACCTTCTAGGGTTACTGCTGAAAAGGGTCCCCCCGTTACTAGGTTTTCTATCTCTAGCCAACATGCTAAGTTGGTTAAGTGTTTCCTAACCTAACCCCACCAGTCCGTTTAGTTTAGCATGTTCCATTTTGATTAAGTCTTTAGTCCACTTAATCCTAACAATCCTGACTCAGCCTTAATTGTCTTATTAAGGCCCTGACCTCTCACATTAGACAGGTATTGTTGTGGCTGCCTGTTGCCGGTTGGTTCCGGGCAGTCTTACGCCACAACTCAGTCTAACCTCGGGTCCTTGCTGGGCTCCATGTTTAACCTCCCACATTGGATAGGTATTGTTGTGACTACTGGACAGCCGGGCGGTTCCGGGCAGGTTTACATCACAACTCAATCCAACCTCGGGTTAAACACATCGTCTTTTCTACATTTACATATTTTGTCATTCTTCTTTATTTATATGTAAATATTTGCGGCCCATTATTAAGTTAATGGTGTAAAGGTTACACCAATCATGGGCCCAACCCATACTTGACCTTGGGCCCTTCTATTTCATATTTTCATTCATTAATTAATTTTTACCCAACGTTATTTTCCCCCCGTTTTACACGTTCGTTTATATATATTGGGCTCAGCCTTTTAAAGCCCAATTTAGCCATGCGAAAGGGGAGGCTTATGGCGTATACACCAAGAGGGGAAAGTGAGCGCATGAACTTGCATATGACGTTGGGAAATACATAATAGAAATTGGTGTACTTGCATAGTGGTGACATGTATTTTGGTCATAAAACATAGGTGACATAAATCAAGGCATGTAAACTTGCATAGGTTTAACTACAACATGAACCTATATTCTTATTTAGGCATAATGTCAAACATAAGCATGGCCTAAATACTTCTAGCATAAACATGGCATATTGTCAAACATAAGCATGGCATAAAATACTTCTAGCATAGGCATGGCATATTGTCAAACATAAGCATGGCATAAATACTTCTAGCATGAACATAACATAATTCAACTTAATCATGTTTTAAGCCTAATCACATAATGATGGTATAAACATACTTATGCATAAATATTCCTAATCATGGTGTTTTGCTTTAAACTTGCAAAAAGGGGATTTTTGAGTCTAAACTAACCATGTCTCACATATGTCATCATATAATTCTTTAAAACAAGATAGACTTAATCATAGATCTCAATTATGCCAAATATCATTTCTAGCCATATTCATAAGTTTGCAAAAGCATGACTAATACATGGTGTCAAAATTCCACATAGTTTCATATGAACTATAATAACCAAACTTGTTTCAATTACTTGCAAAATGATTTATACATAAAAACATACATCATAATGGCATAATAACAAAGCCTCAAATTTGCATGAATCTCCATTAACTACATACATGTAGTTTCAATATAGTTTACACAATTTGCGCAATATTCCAAAACGTTTATTTGCATAGAACTACCGCATGTAGTTCTTTATAATGAATAACATAATTTTGCACAAACATGAATTACTTCCATTGCCACAATTCGAGCATACACATCAACACAGTTGTTTATTATACCAAAGTAATACTCTACTTACAATGGTTTGATGAATTCTCTAGTTTAGCAAATTCCTTTGTCGAATTGATTAGCTTTAGGTTGCTTGAATTGCTTTAGGCCTTAGAACTTTCTCCCTAATCCTCTCTTTAGTTGGCGGCTATGCTTTGTCGTTCCTCAGCAACATGGCGGCTATGTTCTTAATTTTTAATGAATAGATTAGGGTTTAGTCTAGGGTTGTTTATATAGAGGTTAGGAACTAATTAGGACCCTTGATGTTGCTAGGTTAGATCATAGCCATTCATTAGGAAGAGAGACCAATAAAAACCCGCCACCTAGCCCTAATGACAAAGCAGACCACTGAAATTCGACCAAACACAGACCTGGCCAGCCAGGTTGACTGGGCTCGACCAGGTCGACACCCCTGTCGACAGGGCTGTCGACAGCCCTGTCGACATGGGTAGCCCAGGTCGACAGCCCAGTCGACCTGGGTGGCTAGGCGGGTGTTTTATCCGCCTGGCCCACTGGGCCCTATTTCAAAATTATTATTTTATTCTGTTTGAATTTTAAATTTAATTCAAAACTTCCGAAGGCCATATCTTCTTCATACGGACTCCGTTTTTCGAAAACTCGGACTCTATTTCGCGTATTTTTCCGAGACGAACGCAATGGCGTATCCCGTTTCCCTTAGTTCTTTGATTTGAATTTGATTATACTTTAATTCATGAATTTCACAGTTATCGAATTTTCGGGGTGTTACATATATGCTGCACCCACTTTGTAGTTTGACCCTTGAAATGTACATGTCAATGCATCCACAACTCTCTTGCTTTGTGTACAGATCATGATACACCAGTTTATTGTATTTTGTTGTGCTGAAACCATAGACATGAATTCATTTTACTTTGCACCATGAATGCTTGTTTGTAACCTTATTCCTTGACATTAAATCATTGCTGCATCATGTAATTTGAGATATGTTTACTGTTCTTGTTTAGCTCAGCCCATCATTAACCTGATTACTTGGAACATGTATATGCTGTTTTGCTACATGCTAGTCCACTTGGCCTGTTGGGTTGTGTATTCTGCCATGTCCACTTTGTATTGTCCTCGGCCATTTGCTTTTGCTGTTGTGCTAAATTCATTAGCATTTCACTTATATGAGATTGACTTTTATTGATCACTTCTTGGTTGCACCTCTTTGTCATGTCATATTTGACTTTGCTTGACCTTGTCATTTGAAACATGTGCTATGCTTGTTGACCATGCTTCACTATGTTGAACCATTGCTGTTGACTTTGTTGTTTTCATGTGCACTGAGTCGAGATGGTCCACGTGGCTACTCCTTAGATGCATACTGATTGGCGTGGCAGTGCACACGTGTATATCTATACACGTGTGTATATGGAGACCATCAGAAAAGATTTCCATGTCCCTGCTATATATACAAATTGTCTAGACACAGATAAATCAGACCAGGTCATGAAAAATGATGAGAAACACACCAGGAAACCGAGGCAAAATAAAATTTCAAAAATAAAATTCAAATCTGCATGTATTCAGTTTTTATTTCTGTTGCAGTGTACTCTGTGTGTGTTTCTGTATATGAAAGGTGTAGATGACTGGACTGACAATGAAGATGCTGTGAAGACAGAAGGCAGAAGACAGAAGGCAGAAGACAACATGTGTCAGTAAATGTGTGTGTGTGTATATATATATATATGTATGAGTCTATGTAAATGAATGTATATGTGACTGTATAAAGAGTTGAGTATCTGTATATGAATCAATGTGAAAGTCTATTGAAAATGTATAATCGAATGAGTGTTGTAAGAGCTCGGAATAAAAAAGAATATTTTATTAATATTTGTAAAAAACAAATTTGTTTGAAATAAAAAATTATTTTATTGTGTTTAAACTTGTGTTCAAACAAAAATGTTTATTGTATTCAGTTTATATACAAGTACAATTTTAAGTGAAGTGTTTAAATAGTGGAGTTATAAATAGTTGTACTGTTTGAGTGTTTTAAATATAATATTGTATTTAAATACAATACTATATGAATATATGAATGTCTATACAGTCATATTCAATTTAAATATAAATATTATATTCCTGTCTGTGATGTATATATGAAACAGTACAGTAACAAACACATTTAAAATAATATTTATTTGGTTGTTATCATCAAACAAAAATCAAATGATTGTGTATACAACTACGTTATATACAACAATTCATCCATTTACGTTCGTTCTGGGATTGAACGAAACCGAAGGCACAATTTCTATTAATAGAAAAAGCCCTTGCACTTTACTCCGTCTTCGATTATCTTCATATAATCTGATTCGCAATGCTACTGCTAATACGGAGTGGTTCTCGGATAATAATCCAACCGGTCTCTCCATATTGACAACGATATTGGCAAATACTTCGATAGTCGGTTATTTAACTATCGAAGAAAAATAAACAAACATTCATTCAAAGCATGAAACAAATCACTAGACCTCTTAATTAATATTTCATTAATTAAATCACCCTTTCCATTTCCTTATCAATATCTGTTAAACAAATATTTCCAATTATCATCTTGCCCTTTTCGCTATTTGGAAACCATTTCCGTATATTGCCTTCTTTTATTTTGTGTACTTAGAAAATATCCTTTACTTATAATTGGAAACATTCCAATTATTTATCTCTTCCATGACCGTTCATTTCTACACTCGGAAAATGTTATATTTCCAAAATTTCACTTATTTGGGTTAAAATGAATGTTATATAAAACATCGTTACAATAACCCAAAATACTGCACTTAACTAATCTTATTCAAACATTTATCTTCGAGACTGGATCCTGCTATTTATTAGTTAAAAATGAAATCAAACATGTTGGGGTATAATTACCTCTCAAACTTTGACTGAAAACATCCTTAACTTCAAAACGGACAAGACCACTTACCTCAAAAAATCAACATCATATTACCAATTATCCATTTCTTTTAAACATGTATGCGTTTCTCTTTCTATTTTTATCAGATTAAATTTATTGATTTCCTTTTTGTTTATAACATTCTATTTTAATTTCGTTTCATTATCGAATTCTATATATATATATCAATATATCGATTCCTAATTATCAAATCTTGTTAAAATATTCTAACTCCTTAAATTTTCGGAAAATTTCGCCATAACCTCCTTTGTACTGGGAGCATCGGGAAAATACCCAAACCGCCACACAGGCCCTCTCCATTCAAAAAGAAAATCAAAAAGCCAAGTGGCTTGCCGATTCGGCGCATAAAACCTCATATGGAATTTAAACGTGTACCTTTTTGTCGGGCACTCGAATTATAATCTTCATACACTTCATCCCATACCTGTCTAACACATATCCAAATATTTTCATTTGGTTTCAACTCAATTCATTCGTCTTGACCGAATTCGCTAATTTATTTTTTAGTTAGCTATATTGCCTGTTTCACTTCTTATTTGAACATATCACATTCAAATATATTTTAGTCTATTCATGAACTCAATCTAATTCCATTTTCAACTCGAGTTACATATTCGATTTCGAATAAAAATTCTCAAATCTCTTTCACTTATCCAACGCCCTATTTTCGATTCAAATCTCGAATAACTATTTATTCTTCAAACTAGTCAAATCTATTTAATAACTAAAAATCTGTTTTTTGTTTCAAAAATCATTTCACTTACTTCACTAGAGTTCATATTTATTTTATATCTCTAGTCTGGATTTTTCTGATGGCAATTCGGATTTTATTTCCTTAAAATCCTTTTATTTATTTAAATAAACCGTTATGGTTTTATAATGGTTCTGGCGCTGTTTTTTTTTGAAAATTTGATTTTGACACAACTCAAAATTTATAGAACGAAATCCAGATTTTTCTCTTCTATTAGAAAACTATTATTCAATCGATCCTGACAGTTCTTGTTTCAAAGAATTCCGACTTAAATTGAGTTCTATATACTCAATTGAAGTTCGCATCGCCAATTTACAAACTGCAGCGATGCGGCTAGTTCGTTTTAATTATATTTAATTATATATACGTTTAAACTTCGTTTATAATAAATTCAACTCCATTCTGGTATCTTTTTAATATATATCAAATCAATTTTTCCAATTCAACATAATATTTCCGATTTTCTAAAATTGTCGATTTTTCCTAACTTGGAAATAAATTTATTTATACTTCGATCTTCTATATTTAATTCCAATTCCTTTTACAAATTATAAATCTTTTGGATTTATTTCTATTCTGTTTAAAAATCCGCATTCTGAAACATATTTCGTCGTTCCCATTTCGAAATGATTTCAGCTTTCGATTTTCAATTCTATTTGAATTTTCCATATTCAAATTCCATTTGAAACTTTTTACATTCAAATTCTATTTTCAATTCTATTTGAAATTTCTATATTCAAATTCTATTTCAATTCTATTTTAAATTCGTATTTGAATTTAAATATTCAAATTATCTCTTGATAATTAATTCATTACATTTATAAGCCCCATTTTATAAATTTCCTTGTTTTATATTTAAACAAATCTATTTAAAACCAAAATCTTATTTTGGAAATTTCTATTTATAATAACTTATATATACAACACCCAATTCATTTTCATATTCAATTTAACTTCTATTTAAATAAATTCGAATTAATCAAATTCAATCATAAATCCTTACGGATTTATTTTAGTTCAATTTATATTCTGAATATTAGATTAAATTCCATCGTTTATTTCTTTCAAACGATTTCCCCATTTCTATTTTTAAATTCACATTTGAATTTAAATATTCAAATTATCCAATGATAATTTTTCCACTTTATTTATAAACACTGTTTATAAATTTATTTCAATTCCCCACATTATTCAATTTATAAACATCGTTTATAAATTCAATACTTGTTTTATTTATTTAAAACAAGTAAATATTTTTAGCACGTTCTAAATCCAAATTCTATTTTTAAAAAATAGAATTTTCCTTTTAAATCTCCAAATCTCTTTACATAATATTTTAATAAATTAACATTTTGGCCCCAGTAATATTTAAACAATCAAACCACTCAATTATCAATTATCACATCATATATGATAATATATGTGAAAGCAATTAAATAATAATATTTTTGGGGAATCCAGTTGGATCCCTCCAACCTGTTTCCTACATCCATAGACGTTAGCCAATAGAATTAATACCCATCCTGCTTCGTGGCAGGATATCGCGGTATAGAAGGTCATCCACTATCATAGCGTGGGGGCATATAGGGTCATCCGCTAATGATACAGCTGACATCTGCTAATGATACTGCGGGAATCCAACCACCAATATGTATATATATATATATAATAGCCACAAACACCAAGCCTAAATAACTAATATATTTTTATAACAGCCACAAAAATATTTTAATGCAACCAGGCAACAATCAATTATTTTTACCAACTAAAAATAAATTCTAAATAATAAATTGAGTGAGATTTACTCACCGTGATTTTTATCTGACGGGTACCCAATTTAAATTAAATCGAATACCATTCAATTTGAATTAAGTTCCATCCAACTCTGATTGACTTCGAATGAAATCCCAGATTTTAAGATCTGCAATAACGATTCCAGTTTGTTTTGTTTTAGTTAAATCCTGATTTTGAATGAAGCAAATACACACGTTATAAAAGTGTATACCTATATTTTCTTCTTTTAATTTAATTATCATTAATCACTTAAATTAAATAAATTAAATTTTAGCTTAATCACCAGTACTAATATCCTTCTTTATTGCTTCAAATCCTTGGCCTTCACAACACAGCTGAACGCATGCCCCATTAATCATTATTATTATTTTCAACTTTCCCTTCACAATGATTATCTCAGTATGAAATACATCCCAACAAAACAAAGAACTGCTTTTCGACGTGGACACTCCTTCTCAGAAACCCCATTTCCATTCACAAATCCAATTCGCACTAAAACATCACCAAATCTCCAATCCGTGACCTCGATCCCTCAAGAACGGCTACCGAACGCGAATCCCAACATCGCGAGCATCTTCTCGTTGGCTCCCAAAACCCAAAGTTGAAATCAAGTTCAAACCCTCATCAATTCGGTGTCGCAACTCATGTAAACTGCATTGCATCAAATTCACGAATAGTAGATCCAAAACCCTAAATTGCTGATCCTCAGGCGCACGTTATTTCCTCGAAGTTGAGATCTTCTTCAACTCGAACACCATATTCCTTGCGCGCCTCCTTCCTGACGATGAACTCGGCCTCGCGGTGATGGATAAATCGCGATTTGAAGTAATAGTTAGGATTTAATTAACAGGAGAAAGGAATTCGGGGATTTAAATGGATTTAAACTGAAGAGGCTATTATATTTATTAAGTCGATTGCGTTGAGATAATAAGAGAGGTCACATCCATTTTAAATTGTTTACAGTAGCAATCCTTTGATTTGTTTTTAGCAAACACTAAAGAGGATGACGCCATTTTATAGAAAGAAAAATACTTAGGCAGTAAGGATATAGTACCGCGCAAGGTACATTAAATTAAATACGATGTGATACTAAAAGATTTTTAGTTTATTTAAAAGGATTCTGATTTGATTTTGAATTTTAATCGATTTGATTTTAAGAGATTTTTATCCTTTTTAAATGGATATCGTTTTGATTTCGAACCTATCCACAATCAAATATCTTGGGGTCCATTAATTTAAATCATGAACTGCTATTCTACCGTACCGACAGACATTTCAATATAATAACCCTATTCTGAACTCAACAATAAATATTGTGGATTTTAATTTTAACATATATACCATATTATATTAATATAATATAATTTAAATTCAAAAACAAATAGCCATGCTGCCTGCCCGATTTTTGTCATTTCCCGGTTGTTGAGGTCTGAGGCTACGATTTCTTATCATTCATTGATAGCACAATCACTTTGAATGCCACATTGTCAGATCCGTTAATCACTAATTAATTTGCACAAATACATTCTGGATATTATGCTAAGAGAATAAATTCTCCGCCACCATCTATACCTATACAGACCAACATATGCAATCATTGGAAATACTCTGTCAGACATTCGTCTATTTACGTTCGTTCTGGGCTTGAACGAAACTGAAGGCACAATTTCTATTAATAGAAAAAGCCCTTGCACTTTACTCCGTCTTCGATTATCTTCATATAATCTGATTCACAACGCTACTGCCAATACAGAGTGGTTCTCAGATAATAATCCAACCTGTCTCTCCATATTGACAACGATATTGGCAAATACTTCGATAGTCGGTTATTTAACTATCGAAGAAAAACAAACAAACATTCATTCAAAGCATGAAACAAATCACTGGACCTCTTAATTAATATTTCATTAATTAAATCACCCTTTCCATTTCCTTATCAATATTTGTTAAACAAATATTTCCAATTATCATCTTGCCCTTTTCGCTATTTGGAAACCATTTCCGTATATTGCTTTCTTTTATTTTTTGTACTTAGAAAATATCCTTTACTTATAAGTGGAAACATTCCAATTATTTATCTCTTCCACGACCGTTCATTTCTACACTCAGGAAATATTATATTTCCAAAATTCCACTTATTTGGGTTAAAATGAATGTTATATAAAACATCGTTACAATAACCCAAAATACTGCATTTAACTAATCTTATTCAAACATTTATCTTCGAGACTGGATCTTGCTATTTATTGGTTAGAAATGAAATCAAACAAGTTGGGGGTATAATTACCTCTTAGACCTTGACTGAAAACATCCTTAACTTCAAAACGGACAAGACCACTTACCTCGAAAAATCAACATCATATTACCAATTATCCATTTCTTTTAAACATGTATACGTTTCTCTTTCCATTTTTATCAGATTAAATTTATTGATTTCCTTTTTATTTATAACATTCTATTTTAATTTCGTTTCATTATCGAATTCTATATATATATATATATATATCGATATATCAATTCCTAATTATCAAATCTTCTTAAAATATTCTAACTCCTAATTTTGGGAAAATTTCGCCATAACCTCCTTTGTACCGGGAGCATCGGGAAAATCCCCAAACCGCCACACATGCCCTCTCCATTCAAAAAGAAAATCAAAAAGCCAAGTGGCTTGCCGATTCGGCGCATAAAACCTCATATGGAATTTAAACGCGTACCTTTTTGTCGGGCACTCGAATTATAATCTTCATAAACTTCATCCCATACTGTCTAACACATATCCAAATATTTCCATTTGGTTTCAACTCAATTCATTCGTCTTGACCGAATTCGCTAATTTATTTTCTAATTAGCTATATTGCCTGTTTCACTTCTTATTTGATCATATCACATTCAAATATATTTTAATCTATTCATGAACTCAATCTAATTCCATTCTCAACTCGAGTTACATATTCGATTTCGAATAAAAGTTCTCAAATCTCTTTCACTTATCCAACGCCCAATTTTCGATTTAAATCTCGAATAACTATTTATTCTTCAAACTAGTCAAATCTATTTAATAACTAAAAATCTGTTTTTTGTTTCAAAAATCATTTCACTTACTTCACTGGAGTTCATATTTATTTTATATCTCCAGTCTGGATTTTTCTGATGGCAATTCGGATTTTATTTCCTTAAAATCCTTTTATTTATTCAAATAAACCGTTATGGTTTTATAATGGTTCTGGCGCTGTTTTTCTGAAAATTTGATTTTGACACAACTCAAAATTTATAGAACGAAATCCAGATTTTTCTCTTCCATTAGAAAACTATTATTCAATCGGTCCTGACAGTTCTTGTTTCAAAGAATTCCGACTTAGATTGAGTTCTATATACTCAATTGAAGTTTGTATCGCCAATTTACAAACTGCAGCGCTGCGGCGAGTTTGTTTTAATTATATTTATATATATAAACGTTTAAACTTCGTTTATAATTAATTCAACTCCATTCTAGTATCTTTTTAATATATATCAAATCAATTTTTCCAATTCAACGTAATATTTTCGATTTTCTAAAATTATCGATTTTTCCTAACTTGGAAATAAGTTTATTTATACTTCGATCTTCTATATTTAATTTAAATTCCTTTTACAAATTATAAATCCTTTGGATTTATTTCTATTCTATGTAAAAATCCGCATTCTGAAATATATTTCGTCGTTCCCATTTCGAAATGATTTCAACTTTCTATTTTCAAATTCTATTTTCAATTCTATTTTAATTTTCCATATTCAAATTCCATTTGAATTTTTTTACATTAAAATTCTATTTTCAATTCTATTTGAATTTTCTATATTCAAATTCTATTTCAATTCTATTTTAAATTCGTATTTGAATTTAAATATTCAAATTATTTGTTGATAATCAGTTCATTACTTTTATAAACCCCATTTTATAAATTTCCTTGTTTTATATTTAAATAAGTCTATTTTGAAATCTATTTAAAACCAAAATCTTATTTTGGAAATTTCTATTTATAATAACTTATATATACAACACCCAATTCATTTTCATATCTAATTTAACTTCTATTTAAATAAATTTGAATTAATCAAATTCAATCTTAAATCCTTATGGATTTATTTTAGTTCAATTTATATTCTGAACATTAGAATAAATTCCATCGTTTATTTCTTTAAAACGATTTCCCCATTTGTATTTTTAAATTCACATTTGAATTTAAATATTCAAATTATCCAATGATAATTTTTCCACTTTATTTATAAACACTGTTTAAAAATTTATTTCAATTCCCTACATTATTCAATTTATAAACATCGTTTATAAATTCAATACTTGTTTTATTTATTTAAAACAAGTAAATATTTTTAGCACGTTCTAAATCCAAATTCTATTTTTAAAAAATACAATTTTCCTTTTAAATCTCCAAATCTTTTTACATAATATTTTAATAAATTAACATTTTGGCCCCAGTAATATTTAAACAGTCAAACCACTCAATTATCAATTATCACATCATATGTGATAATATATATGAAAACAAACAAATAATAATATTTTTGAGGAATCCAGTTGGATCCCTCCAACTTGTTCCCTGCATCCACAGATGTTAGCCAACAGAAATAATACTCATCATGCTTCGTGGCAAGATATCGCGGTATAGAAGGTCATCCACTATTATAGCGTGGGGCGTATAGGGTCATTTGCTAATGATATTGCGGGCATCCACTAATGATACTGTGGGAATCCAACCACCAATATATATATAATAGCCACAAACAACAAGCCTAAATAACTAATATATTTTTATAACAGCCACAAAAATATTTTAATGCAATCAGGCAACCATCAATTATTTTTACCAACTAAAAGTAAGATTTACTCACCGTGATTTTTATCTGACGGATACCCGATTTAAATTAAATCGAATACCATCCAATTTGAATTAAGTTCCATCCAACTCTGATTGAGTCCAAATAAAATCCCAGATTTTAAGATCTACAATAACGATTCTAGTTTGTTTTGTTTTAGTTAAATCCTGATTTTGAATGAAGCAAATACACATGTTATAAACTTGTATACATATATTTTCTTCTTTTAATTTAATTATCATTAATCACTTAAATTAAATAAATTAAATTTTACCTTAATCAACAGTACTAATATCCTTCTTTACTGCTTCAAATCCTTGGCCTTCACAACACGGCTGAACGCATGCCCCATTAATCATTATTATTATTTTCAACTTTCCCTTCAAAATGATTATCTCAGTATGAAATACACCCCATCAAAACAAAGAACTGCTTTTCGACGAGGACAATCCTTCTCAGAAACACCATTTCCATTCACAAATCCAATTCGCACTAAAACTTCACCAAATCTCCAATCCATGACCTCGATCCCTCAAGAACTGCTACCAAATGCGAATCCCAACATCGCGAGCGTCTTCTCGTTAGCCATCACAAAAGCCAAAGTTGAAATTGAGTTCGAACCCTCATCAATCCGATGTCGCAACTCACGTAAACTGCATTGCATCCAATTCACGAACAGCAGATTCAAAACCCTAAATTGCTGATCCTCTGGCGCACATTATTTCCTCGAAGTCGAGATCTTCTTCAACTCGAACACCATACTCCGTGCGCGCCTCCTTCCTGACGATGAACTCGGCCTCGCGGTGATGGATAAATCGCGGTTTGAAGTAACGGTTAGGATTTGATTAACAGGAGAAAGGAATTCAGGGATTTAAATGGATTTAACCTGAAGAGGCCATTATATTTATTAAGTCGATTGCATTGAGATAATAAGGAGAGGTCACGGCCATTTTAAATTGTTTACAGAAGCACTCCTTTGATTTGTTTTTAGCAAACACTAAAGAGGACGACGCCAATTTATAGAAAGAAAAATACTTAGGCGGTAAGGAAATAGTACTGCGCAAGGTACATTAAATTAAATACGATGTGATATAAAAAGATTTTTAGTTCATTTAAAAGGATTTTGATTTGATTTTGAATTTTAATCGATTTGATTTTAAGAGATTTTTATCCTTTTTAAATGGATATCGATTTGATTTCGAACCTATCCACAATCAAATATCTCGGGGTCCATTAATTTAAATCACAGACCGCTATTCTAGCGTACTGACCGACATTTCAATATAATAACCCTATGCTGAACTAACCCTATTCTGAACTCAACAGTAAATATTCTGGATTTTAATTTCAACATATATACCATATTAAATTAATATAATATAATTTAAATTCAAAAACAAATAAATTTTCTAATAATAAAATATTTTTATTATCATCTATATTCAAATACAATTTATACTGATCATCTAAATTGTTTTGATTTAGTTTCTAACTTCGAATTGAATTATTTTAGATTCTCGTATTACAATGATTATATATAATCAAAATAAATCATATTTCGATTATTAAATAGATAACTCAATATAAAATATCATTTATATTATTAACTCAATATTTAAAACCATATTAAATATTTAAAATTAACTGTTCGAAAAATCCGGGTCGTTACACGTGTGGGGTTTCAATCAACAAACACAGATTTTATTTGTGCAGTTGGGCGATGTGTAAAATATTATCATCCCAATCAATGTCAGTTAAATGGGTGTACATAAACAAATCGTCTGATTTGTAAATGAATATTTATTTCAACTCATGAATATTTTATTCAGTTCATATATACAATAAAAATGATATTTTTATTATTCAAATATTTTATTCCATACATGAATATTTTATTCAGTTCATATATACAATAAAAATGATATTTTTATTATTCAAATATTTTATTCCATACATGAATACTTTATTCAGTTCATATATACAATAAAAATGATATTTTTATTATTAAAATATTTTATTCTATACATAAATATTTTATTCAGTTCATATATACAATAAAAATGATATTTTTATTATTCAAATATTTTATTCCATACATGATATTTTATACAGTTCATATATATGATAAAAATGATATTTTTATTTTTCAAATATTTTATTCCAAACATGAATATTTTATTCAGTTCATATATATTATAAAAATGATATTTTTTATTCAAATATTTTATTCCATACTATACAATCAACAATCACAATACAGTCCATTCAATTCAAACAAACAATCATGGTTTGTACAATCAATGGTATCGGGTGCTGCTAAGCACCGTCCGCATCCTAGTATATATTTTACTGGAAAATAAATAGAGTGAGAAGGAGTTCTCACAGTCGGTTTCCACTCCGCCAATTTTATTTTTTTAATTTCTATTCAGTTTGGATTTAAATTTTCCCAAAATTCCAACGTGTTCCAAATTGGACCCGGTCAGTTTTGTTGCGAAGCACTCGGCTCCACGATCGCAATGGATCCAGTTTTGCGCGATTTGGACGTCGTATGAGAAAGTTATCACGTTAAATACATTAGATAATTAAATATGGGAATTAATTAAATAATTAAGGATTTAAATACCTAATCCTTTTCTTCCCCGAGGCCTTAAGTAAAAACCCGACATCGAAGAACCCATTTCTTCCAAACTAGAGCTCTGCACCGCTGCCTCCAGGCTTGACCGGAACCAAATCCATGAGTGCCACGTCGGCTGGCTTGGAGAGCTCCACCACCCGCTGCGACCATGGCCCACTTGCCGGCCAGAAGAGGCGCGAAATTTCGTGCAAACGTTGGAAGTTTGGGGTGCCGGTGCGAGCAGATTACAACTCCAAATCCGATCATGCTCATTAATCTTGTAGAGAGAGAGTTCTACAATTTTGCCTTCTGGAGCACTGATTATTGTTGAGCGGATCGATGGGAAAGAGGAGATCTGTTTTGGGAGCCAAAATCGCCTTTGATCGTGAAAGAGCGGCGGAAACTTCTAAGCGAATAGGAATTTAGAAAATTTGGGTTTATGATACATATATATATATATATGTATGTATATATATACTTTTAATTATTTTAATTTAGAAAATACCCGTTTATTGATATGACCTCCAAATCGAATCCAACGACTGTTGCATCTAGCTAAATACCCCCATTCCAGACATAATGGGATATGTTTCATAAGCCAATTCGACTGTTTCATTCAGTTTTTGCCAAAAATAAAATATAAATCAATATATATTGATTTTGAATGTACATTTTAATTTACCGAGGCCACATACTATCTCCAAAAATTCCTAAAAAATAAATCTAGCTATGTTTTGACGATGCGGTCCTAACAAAACTAATTTCGTCGAATTTGGAGACCGTTTGAAAAATGGCCATTTTCTGGTCAATCCAAATTGGCTGAAATTGACAAAACATGTTTTCTTTTGCCACGCTCACATATTAGTTCCAAAAATTATGAAAATTGGAATCTAGCAATAATTTGACATTCCGGATTCAACAAAAGTGGTTTTGTCGAAGACGAAAGTTATTTGCAAAATGTCAATTTTTAAGGGCTATATTTATGTTAAATTTCATAGCGACTATTCTAAATATTCAACTGGCCATAACTTTTTATTCCCATTATGAAATCTAGATTTTTCTCATTCGTTGGAAAGATATTTTAAAACAGATTCAAATATTTCTGGTTTTACTAAAACCTGGTTTATTTTAAATCATGTACATTCATTTGAAATTTGAAATCGAAATTTCAAACGACCGCGCCATTTCAGGTTCGTTTTATAATTAAAATAAAATTATTTGTTCTAACTTCCATTTAAATAAATTTTCAGTCATTATTTTTTAAAATAAACCATTTTAAATATTCAAAATTCATTAAAATTGCCAAAATAAAATTTTTAAATTAGTTCCGATTTTCCAGGTTGTTGCATAAACAAATTCGTGGATTTTATAAATAAAATCTCTTTACTAACTTATTCACACAAGATCATTTAACGTCTTATTATAACTCGACATGGATATTAATAATCCATTAACCCATTTGCTTTCTCAAAGACGATCCGTATTTGTTGAAAAGAATCTTCCTTTCCTTTCAAACTTTTAATTTAAATATCAAACCAAATATTTAATTGTCGCGTTAGCAATATAACTTTTCTATAACTTCATTCATGAACCAGGACCTCCATTTAGAAAATCCCTTTATAAGCTCTTTCTAAACTTAACTGAATTTCAATTCATATCCAATTATTTCTTAAGTAAATTCATTTAAGAAGTACTTTCTTTAATTATAATTAACTTCACTGTTAACTGAAGTAAAAGCAATTTACTTGTTTCATTTGCTAAAATAGGTCAGTTAATTTCCTTTCAAATTATTTAACAGTAGCTAATCACATTAATAACTTAAAACATTGTTTATATAAAAATAGACTATATTTAAGAAAACCTTATTTAATTCAAACAACTATTCATTACTTATGATCAAACAATTGGCTTAGTAAACGTAAACCCATCGGTTAACTTGTTAGCCGATTTAAATTACCTTTTACTATTAAATTAATTAAATTAATCTATTAATATTACTTAATCAATTACTTAAATATAATTATTCCAAAATATTAACCCGTAGGTTAATTACAACTTCATTGTTTATAAAACTGATTTAAACGCCAAATCCTTATTATATGATCATTTCATAATATTTTAATAAATTTTTTTTTATAAACATCAATATATTTTTAAAACTTCATTATAACGTATAAAATATAATTAAAAATCTCGTTTAAGTTATAAATAATATTTATAACTGAACTTCGTCAATTCACCTAACGACAAATCAATGTTTTACAAAAAGGTGGATTCTAGTCCGTTTGCAGCCAATCCCTCAATCATTACCGACTATTGATTCAAATCATAGCAACGTTGAATTTCAATTCAACGTTCAATAACTAAACAGGTTTTAATGTCAATGGGGTTCAAACAGTTCGTATATAAGTAATATAAAAACAATACAACATACACAATATTTGAGGAATCCAGTTGGACTCCACCAACCTTTTCATCCCTACAACCCAGATTATTATAACATTTCATAATAATATATAAGATAGAATTTCAACCCAATATAATAAACAATGACAGTATAATTAACATCAACCAGTAAATCAACAATAGGCATCCAAAACATCCAATTTATTTTGTCAACGATTAAATTTAGTTATATGAATTTAATCACATCATAGGATTCTAGAAATGTGTAAGAGTTAACTCACCTTTTATTTCAATTGTCAATTTCAGCTTTTTTTCAATTAATTTTGAACGAGCGTTTAAAATTTAATGAAAATCTTTACTATGATTTCAACATGTCAGGTTTCACATGATTTTGACAACATATAATTGGGTTATAGTAATTAAAAATTTGCACTCGAATTAAAAATCCTTAGTGTTAATTAATAATATAATTAATCCTTATTAATTTAGGTGATTAGGAGATATACTTCGTCTTACTCCAGACCATATTTTGAAACCATCTGCACCCATAAACTCCATTACCGCAACTCTTCTCTGCTTGCTTCAACCAAACTTGGTCTACGTCCATATCCTAACCAGCCTTTCGCCCGTTGCTTTGGCCTCTTCCCACGTTCTTCTTCCCCCTTGGTTTCAAACGAGCTGCTCCTTCAATTTTTTTCTTTGTATTTTTAGGCCTAATCCCACAAAAGCATTTCAAAGTCCGCCCTTTCTCTAATTCCTCTTTCTTCTCCATGAATACGTTCTCAACTTCCACTTTAACCCACTCTACCATATTCGTGACCTTCACACACCTCTCATCTCCTCTCTCCTTCACTGTTCAAGCATCTGAGATCATCCATGCCTTCGCATCCTTCATCCCTTGGTCCTAATCAACGGCAGCCTGTCACCCTCCTTCCATGCCACAGTCCCCGCCACAACCGACACCTCCAATTTCAAAAAAAATGACCTGCTATTCATTATGATTCTATCCGACCGGACCCTCGGCCTCCATCATCTTGAGCCTCGCCTACCAGTTATCGCCATGACAGCGGCTCGACGCCACAAGGAAAATAAATGACCTCCCCATGATTCATGACAATAGAAAAAATATGCGACCTATGTTAGCATCCAATATCACCAAAATCCGTTAGCTTGTGTGCCTCGCCGCCATTATCTCCACTGTCATTTTTCTCAAACTCAACCCTAACCATGCCACAGCCCAGCTCCATAGATGCACATGTTGGAAAAAAATGGACCATCATGAAAAAATCTCGAACTTCCTTTTTCTCACGTTATTACGAAGCTCTCGATCTCTGGAGTATAATGATTCGAATTTCATTTAATTTTGTTCTGAATTCAATTGTATATAATTTATGAAGATTGGTTTTCAAATTTATGCTTGTGTGTTCTATTTGTTCACAGGGAAAAAGAAACTAGGCAAGTGTTTATATACATAATAAAAACAAGATACATATTGTTTTTTTTCATCACATGGTTTCATTGGTCTATCCATGTGTGGCAGCTTGGGTGGGATACTGGTCAAAACAGGGTGCACAGGGATATTTTTTTTAACTTTGGTCAGAAATGGTGGCAGAAACATATGCCAATGCAGAAGTTTATAGCGGCTTGTATTTTCATTCTTCATAATTGCACATGGTTTTATCTACTCGGATAGAAGAAAAATGGGGTGAAATGCATGTGGGGTGCAATAACCCGGAATTTCTGAACCAATTTTAATTTTTTTAATTTTAGCTATTTTAATGGGTTTTGAATATTTAAAATGATTTATTTTAAATGATAATGATTTAAAATTTATTTAAATCAAAGTAAGAACGTATTAATTTAAATTTTAATTAAAATGAGCTTGAAATGGCGCGGTAGTCTGAAATTTTGATTTATGAATGTATATAATTCAATATAAATCGGATTTCTGTAAAACAAGAAACATTGGAATATTTTAAACTATAATTTTCTAAGAATGTAAGAAACTGAGATTTCACTTTATAAATTGAAGGTTATGTCCAGGTCAAAATTCAGAATATTTTCTATGAATTTTTATATATTTTAATATTAAATATAACCTTTAAAAATAGCTATTTTGTAAATGACCTCTGTTTTCAATGAAACCACTTATGTTGGATCCGGAATGTCAAATTATTGTTAGGTTCAAAATTTCATAATTTTTGGAATTATGTGTGAGCGCAGTAAATTTAATCATGTTTGGTAATTTCAGTTTGAATTTAATAAACTAGAAAAGGGTCATTTTTCAAACGGCCTCCGAATTCAACGAAATTAGTTTTTTTTAGGACCATATCATCAAAACATAACTAGATTTAATTTTTCTACTAATTTTTGGACTCAGTATGTGGCCCCGGTAAATTAAAATGTATGTTTAAAATTCAATATTTGGTTTACATTTTAATTTAAAGAAAAACTGATCGAAACAGTCGAATTGGCTTACGAAATATATTCCATTATTTCCGGAATAGGGGTAATTAGTTGGGTACGACATTCGTTGGGTTTATGCAAAATTCGCTTTTAAGAAATAATTAGAATTAAATAATTAATAAAATAATTATTATATAAGGGCCAAACTAGAAACCCTAACCCCATATCTGAGCCGCCGTTAGTTTCAATTCAAAGGCCCAAATCTCCAGTTCCTTCTTCCTCTTCTATCTCAAAATTCACGCAATAAATTTCAGAAATTATAAAATGAAAATTGTAGAGGAAGGGGAGATCTTCAAATCCATATGGATATGATGGGTTCTCGTAGAGGATTGTTGCGGATCTTGAACTTCAAATGCAGTAGCTTTGGAGCGGAATTCAAGGAGGTAAGTGGTAGAGATGGCCGTGGTTGGTGGTGCTGGGTGTCGACGTAGAGGCGGTTGGAGGGGCGCATCTTGATGGTGGTCCGTTCAACAATTTTGGCGGTGACGGTGGACTGTTTTGGGCAATGAAATGGGTTCAACTGTGTCTGATGTAAACGAGGAAGTAGTATTTAATTCATTTAATTATTAATTAATTATTAATTTAAATGTAATCAAATATTTAAACTGTAACATTTTCTTCATACAGTATTAGAATTTCACGAATTCAGATGCGTTGGAATCGCGGAGACGAGATCTACGCGATGGAACTTACCATAACCAAAATGGAGAAAATTAGAATTTGAGGCAAATTCGTACTCAAACAGTACTGAAATAATCAATAAAGACTAACGGTGTGAAATGAATGTGAGAACTCCTCACAAATCATTTAAACTGAAAGTGTGTATGGATATTAGCGACCCTCGCATTTCATACTCCGCAGATGGCCACTTATGGCGCTGTAAATGGCATTGGGTAGTTGAGTATTTATTTATATGGATGATATGGTAATTTGTGTATTGTGATGGTGATTTTGTGGTATCTTACATGTTAGAAAACTGTTAATATATTTATGGTATTTGAAATGGAATAAATATTCATTTATAAGTCAGACGACTTGTTTATGTACACCTATTTAACTGATATTGATTGTGACGATAAAATTTTACACATCACCCAAACGTACAAATAATAATCAGCATTTTTTGGATGAAAACCGCACATAGGTATTGGGGTGATATTTGACATACACAAATCCCAATATTTAGTCGTATGTCGATCGATTGATTGACAGACTGTGGTGAGCGTTATTTATTTATTTTAATGCTTATACAGTTGTAGAATGCACTTTGGATGATGTTTGAATGTTTAATGATTATTTATCATTATTGTTGAATACATGTAATGTATGAAATCCATATAACTGAAATTATATGGTTATTGATTGAGTCAGATTCCGATTCAGAATTTGAACGAAGATTTAAAAATAATATTCAGTGAAGAATCAAAATATGATTTTAATGTCCGATTTTGGATGGACACAAAAATATTGGAATATATAAAGCCAAGTTAAGTAGCTAAACACCATTTTAACTCAAACGGGTTTATCGATTGATTTTATAATGAATACGAAAAGGGAAATGGATTTCAAAATCAGATATTTTGAAAATATTATCATTTTAATATTATAATGAAATAGAGTACTCAATTTTGATTTAAAATTGAAAATGAGGTTGAAATTGTTTTAAAATAAATTTATAAACGATGTATAAAATACGTTTCAAATGGGAATCGACGATTTATATATTATATATATTTAATGGCCTAAATAGAACACGCCACGCAGCGACCGTTCGCGAATTTCAACCATTAACTTCAAATTGATGTATTCGGAGATCCAATCGTCAGACTCTCTTAAAATGGGAACCATTTGTTTCGTATCGAAATGATCTTTCCAATGAATATAAGAGATTTAAATTTGAATGGTTGGATTTCAAATTAGGTCCAAATCAATTTCAGAAAAGGTCGTTATGAATGCAGTTTGGTGGCCTTATTGGAAATCAACTGTACAGGCCTTAATAAAATTATTAAAAATATGGAAAAATTATGTAAAATCATAAAAAATGATTTGGCAATATTTTGGATGAAAAATTCCAGTTTTGAAAAGATAAAAAAGTATTTTTTAACTGAAAGAACTAGTTATTAACTAGAATAATAATCCAATGTTTTAAAATAAATTGGATTTGTAAATGGTTTTGAAATAACCAAAATTTTCCAATGAACGAATTGGAATGGATTTGAGTGGAAATAATTTTTGGAATATTTCATTATTGGGTTTTGTGATTATACGGATATTGTTGAGGAATTTTGTAATATCTCGGAATTTTCAGGATTTAATAATTAATCAATTTAATTATTATAATATATTTGTTCGATAATTTAAATGGTTCGAATTCAAATATTTTTAATTTTTAAATTAAGTTAAATAATGAGATAATATAATTATTTGTGAAATAGTCAGAAATGGTCGAATTTGCAATACGGTGTAATTTGAATAATATATGATGTATAATTCAGTTTAGAATTTAATTATTATAACGAATATATTATTTAAATGAAAGTTGAGTGTATTAATTACAATATAAATTATAATCGAGCCCATAACGTCACGGTAGCTCGTAATTTAACGTTTTGAACTTCAACTGAGTGTACAGGATTCGTTATTAGTCGGATTTCTTCGTAACAAGAGAAGTTTGAATCTATTGAACAATATTTTTCTAATGGAAGAGAAAAATGGAGATTTCATGTTATAGATTGCAAGTTATGTCCAAATCAAATTTTCAAATACTCGCTATGGAATTTTATAAATCATAACAATTATTTAGATATAATAAAATATTTATTTCGATTTTGGTTAAGATTTTTAAGACATATTTTTAATTTAATTTATAGAATTTTTCCAAAAATTTTAATTCGTAAAATAAGCTACCTTTTTGTTTAACATATTTTGTACCCTAAACCAGCCTTTAGAGATTTCACAAAATAAGTCAACTTGTCTATATTATTATAGTTTTTGGATCATAGCGCATTGCTCGTCACTATGATATTTTTATTTTTGTCCATAACAGTACGTTCGTGAACAAAATTTTAAGTAGCGGGATACCCTTATTTCCAAACTGTAAAATAAAATACACATTCCCATCGAGCAAATCTCTTCCCGTTCTCTCTTAGTGTCAACACCATTGACATTTCATCCACTTGCCTTCCATTTGGAACACAAGCCAAAATAAATAGCAATATAAGTCTGGATGACAAAAATTATAACAAACCTATTAGTCGGTGTTGGGTATATCAACGACGTTAATAACAAGCCATTTTAAAAACAAACTAATTGGGAATAAAATAAAAGAAGAACACATATGTAGTTTGAAGAATGGAAAGGGTAACATTTGTAATAAAAAGAAAAAATAGTAATAATGTATAATGCCTTACCTACTAAGAAATATTGACATAGAGACCTATCTACCTTTCACTTTCATGCAGACTCAGCTGCAGACCTAATGACTAAAATGCACAGACCTACCGCTCTAGATCACTTGCAAACTAAGGAATACATTAGTGTAAATAACCCAATCGTCTCCTACTTCTCTTGGATTTGAAAGCTTCAAAACCGTATCCTTTAAAGAAAATACAAAATGAAAGCCAAACTCCTCGGTAAACTATAAAACTAATAAATATGAAATGTGCCGTGCGATCGAAACAAAAAATTTGTGAGCGAGCTAGTGGTCGTTCATGTGAGTGTGTGGAGATTTCGAAGAAGTGGATTTTGGTGGATACGTGGTAGGAATAAGTGACTAAGAAGTTTGGTGGAAACCATTTTGCAGCGTGCGTGAGGATAGCGTCAAGGTAGGTGAGTGGAACAGGAAGAGTATGGGTGTGGGTGGACAAAAGAGAAGATGACGAGTTTAAGAGAGAAATAGGTATGGGAGCATGCTGTTTTGCATACTGGAGTGGGATCATGGAGGCGGTTTGGCCATTGCATGGCGTTTGAAACAATTAAATAGGAGTGATGTGTAAGAGGAAGAGGAGTTTGCGTTTAGAGGGAGGCGTCTGGGTTTGTACAATGAAAGGTGATGGTGCCATATGCATGGTAGTTGACATTGGGGAGATAAAGGCTTTCAGGTCGCATGGTTTGTGAAGGTATGGTGAGGAGCTTATAAACCAAACGCAAGGAATGGAGAGTGGTATGCTCGTTTCAACGAGATGGGGTGGGTGGAAGTATGTTAACAATTGAAGGGATGGCTTTGAATTTATTGTGCGCATGCAGATAGTGTAGAAAATAGAAGGAAGGGGTTCAAATAGTAATGGGTAGAAGAAAATATGCAGGATGGCGAGTTTAATTCAGAAGTGTATGC
This sequence comes from Allium sativum, assembly GCA_030737875.1. Lineage (NCBI taxonomy): Eukaryota > Viridiplantae > Streptophyta > Magnoliopsida > Asparagales > Amaryllidaceae > Allium > Allium sativum. The sequence continues at coordinate 860,710,980 of CM060922.1, forward strand.
GGTTTTAAGCATTGAAGGAGGAGCCATATATTTGGTGAAGAAATAGATGGCGGGTCCAGGTTTCAGTGAACAAGAAATGGGCTGAAAGATGGTATTAATTTGGTATTGGACAGTAGGGATTAGAAATGCAGGAGCACTCGTATTGGTTAAATTATTGGTGACATTCTGAAGTGCTGAGGAAGATAATTTCGGTTGGGTTAGAACATTATTAAAGAATTGGACGCCGTCAGTTGCGTTGGATTCATGGTAGCGATCCCTACATCCTAGAATTGGTTTAAAGTGATCCAGAGCTTGTGAAAATTTATGATAAAATAGAACGGCTGATTGAATCAACTGGACATTTACCATTATTCAACGATTAATGAACAAGGGTGAGTAAACTCACTAACTATATCCAGCTTTATAATTTTACAATCACTAATTAATATTGATAAAAACGAATGAATGCTGTGTGTAATGATTGTTTGGATGATTTTTTTATAAATTAATCGAGTAATATATATATAATTATACATGTATGTCATTAATTTAATGCAAATTATATTTATTATTTTATTTTAGATTTAAACTGAACTGGTATTATTCATGTTGATTAACGTTTGTGGATGCAGGGAAAAAGGTAGGAGAAATCTGACTGGATTCCTCAACAATCATTATTGTTTTTCATATATTGTATTATATGATGTGATAAATAATCTCATGTGATTGGGATGTTTGAATAACATTGACCTAAAATAATTGGTATTTAAATACCGTAAACCATATTCAAATATATTGGAAAAAAATTTGGGGTTTTAATGACTTGTTTTAACCATAACAAAACAAGTAGTTGATTTATTAACGATATTTTTAAATAAAATAAAATAATTATTGTTAATTAATTATTATTAACTAATCCGTGAATGTTAATTTAAAAATGTGTAATGGAAAGGGAAATTGTTGAATTTATTTCGAGGTTCGAAAAATGAATATGAGTTTAATAAAACTATAAGTATTTGAAATTATAATTCGACGATATCGAATGTTATTAACATAATTTATTTTTAAAAGTTTATAAGTTGGAAATTTACAAATAAATTAATATTGGTTTGTAACCAATAAATTTATAATCGAATATGCAATCGAGATGAAGTTTTAAACTTAATATATAATTAATAAGAAATTGATTTATAAATAGGGTTTATGAGGTGAATTATGAATATGAATTTATAAAATAACTCGATAAACAGGATTTGAACCTGTAAGGGTATTTATAAATATAAATCAAACTTTGATTTGATAAAACGAGTCTAGTTACTATAAAGGAATATTATTTACGCTTTAAAGTGAATAATGATTTAAAGGAAAATGCTTTGCAAATTAAATGGGTTATAAAAGGAAATTGATGAATATTTGAAGTGATAAATTCAAATATGAATTCAGAAATCAACCTGAAACGATGAGTTTATTCTGACATTTAGAACGTTAATTGAATAGAAAGTATTCAAAGGTGAGGTATATATATATTGGAACTCGATTCAATCGAATTCAGGAAAATACCATTTACTTTCCAGTTATAATCAAGATTTATTTATTTATCTAATTAATTAATTAATTAATTTTTTATTTAATAAAAGTTATATTTTGAAATTAATTATTTCAAAAGTAAAGATTATAACGTTGTCATTATAATCAAAGATTTCCGTAAAGAGGAGGATTCATAAACTGAATAGAGAGTTGTGTAAACAATTTTTGTATATAAGGAATTAAGAAATGGAGTTAAGAACATTAGGAACTGACTGGAAATTAGTTATGTTGAATAGTTGTCTGAGTATCAATTTGATGTTGGTTTCGACCTTCGAGGTTTATACTTAGGGAATTGTTCTCTTACTAGTTTACGGTTAGGAACTGATGGATAGTGATGCGCGAATAAGGTATGGAAATGTTTTCCAATGTTAACAACGTATATTTTTGAAATAGAGGAAATTAGGATTTGTGAATATGTGAAAACGTTTTCCAAGAAATTGTGAGAGGCTAAACGAGTTGAAGATATTTGGGTAAAGATATATAAGGGAAATTGGGAAATGAAATAATGATTGATCGGTAAGATTTCCATTTGGGAATACGACCGTTGTAACACCCGCATCTTTAAGATAATAAAACTAGGATAACTTAATTAAATATTCAGAATTAACTAAAACGGACTGCGCCATTTCGTCCGTCTCGAAATTCTGGTTAAGATTAGACACCTAGTTTGCATAAAACGAACACCATATGAAGATGTTATGAGCGTTAGAAGTTTGTATACATATAAGGAGCTTATATGTATATATATATATATTAAATAAATATATCTAGAAAATTCAAAAATCAGTTCAAAAATAGAAATGGCAGGAGGGAAAGTTCGGAGGGAAAATGGACCATTGGGGGTCGACCCACCCGCGGATCCAGAAGGTTCTTCTGACGTGTTCGGTTCTGATATCTTAAATTTTGATTTAAGGTTCCTGGTTCCTCCACCTCCTATAAATAAGAACCTAGACCTAACCCTAAATCTCATAATTCGGCATCTACGTCGAAGCCCTGCCATTACACTCTCTCTCTCTTCTCAAATCTATTCTGAAAATTAAAATACTAGCCTAGGAAAATTATGAATCAAGATCTGGAAGAAAGAATCAACATAAATAAAAAGGGCGTTCAGAATTACGTGAAAAGCAAGGTAACATTCTAGATCTGATCCATTCCTCTTCTTTCTTTTCCCTTTTATCTTTTAATGAAAATAATAAATCCATGGACGTTAGGTTGTGAATCCGATTAAAAGGAAAAAAATGATGGATGTTAAAACTGGATCAGATCCAAAATTGGGGAAATCTTACAAGGTGAGTGGGTTTAAAATATACTTTTTGAATAATAGTATTTTTATCGTTCGACATTCCCCATTAACATACATGATTTGATATGAACATAAATGATTAAATGAAGATGAATATGCCTAGGATTACAATTAGAAATTGTAACTGCACTTATGGCACGAGGTTAGGTTGCATTAGTGGCGGAAGTCTGCCCGGACCCGACTGGCATATCCAGTAGCCACTAATGTTGAACCTAATATGAGAGGTCTAAGTGCAAAATTAAAAAAATGTAGTGGTGCTAAGACACGAGGTTAAGTCAACTTGTGGTAGAAGTCTGCCCGGACCCACCTGGCAAATTCAGCGTCCACAAGTGTAGGCTTAATGTGAGAGGTCTAGTGCTTATATATGTATGTATATAACAAGATATGAATAAATGGAAATGATGGTAATTAAATGTATAACTCAGAAAATAAGAAAGGAAGGGATGTAATGAACTGAGTTAGTGTGATAAGAAGAAAAAGTGACGTATTTCCCTAAATGAGTTATTTTTGGAAACGTTGTTGCAAGTAAGCCACAATAAATAAAGAAAAGTAAATAAATTACTTGCTACCATGGATTTAGATGGGAATATGTTATGAAAATAAATCATTGGTTCCTTCTATCAAACTGATAAGGTGCATGAAGTGTTTTCCTAAATATAATAAGGAATATGTATTAAAGTGAACGAAGAATAATGGTTTGCAACAGTAAAAGAAAATGTTTAAAAAGGGGATTGATAATCACCTATTATAAATAATAACATTAATGAAAATGTTGTATAATAGGTAGACTTGTCCTAGGGACAAGTGGGGATTATAACTACGGTTATAATAAACTAATAGGAAAATTGGATAACTGGTGAAATGAACTAAGGGACACTTAATTGTAAATTAAGTAAGTAGTAAATGGGGAAAGCTGGAAACCAACTAAGAAAAGGGGGGAAATATATGAAATATAAGAAGTTCTACTTATTAAAAATTAAGTAATCTATAAGATTGGAAGATTGAAACCCCATTGATAAGAATGTTTAGGTTTGTCCTAGGGACAAGAGGAAATTATAACATAAGTTATAATAAACGGGTAGAGAAACTTATTAATGGGCCTTAGTTAATAGAACTAAGTCAATAAGTAAACAACAATAAGTTATACTAACGATGTAAAGTGAAATTATGATTAAATGAGAAAGGAAAAGGAAAACTTATGAAACGAAATAAGTTATATTTAATCATAAATGGTAAGTGACATGTTAATTGGAAAACATGTGAACTAAGAGATACTTAATAACATATTATGTATAACATGTTATTGTGACCTTGTAATCAAACGAGAATATAAAAGAGATTGTGGATTACAGACCTTGAGCCATAATCTGGAGAATAACATGTTGTGGGCTTATTAATAAACTTAAATGGGTTAAGTTATAACTGAAATTAATATGCAAGAGAAACTTAGTAATTTTAACAAGAATTCAATATGAATTGGAATAACCAAGTTAACTGGAAACTTGACGAGGTGAGACAAGCGCGTAAAAGAATGTTTAGGCATAGGGTCTAACAACATATTAAAGTGAGGCTCTTGGACCAGTCCGTACGTTTGATGGTGAATAACCCAACGGGGTAGATCTTCAAGGTGTTATAAGGCACGAGGGGAGCGCACATTCTTCTGATTGTTCTGACGGCTCCAAAGGACTGGAAGGGGAAGCACGCGGCTTACTGAGGTACGTAAGGTGCTCCTAGTAGTCCTCTGTGCGGTGACAGACATCTTGGGCTATGCTCGCAGAGGTTGGGTCTGCGCGTAACTACTAGGTGGGTGGGCCTTGATTGCAGAAGTAGTTGTGCAGTTAGAATGTTGTGACGCGGTGACACCATGGTGATGCAGCGGTTGCCTCAATGGAGAGGCGGAGGGTCGAGACCAAGGATATTAGATCGTCAGATACCCGTCATCGGTAGCCAATGGGATGCGGAAAGACTAGAGCTAAACCCAAGATACCATTTCACCCTTCACTATCAGGGTAAGGGGTTGAGGGGAGACGCCAAATGGATTTTTAGATTGTTTGCATAGGGGCAGTCGCTCAGCTCTTGTAGTCTTTACTAGTTGAGGGAGGGGCCAAGGTGGGGCCATAGCCACAAAAAAAACAGACCATATGTATATCTATATATAGAGGCTCTTTAAAGACGGGTTTGTACAGATATGGAAAAGCTCCTAACCGAGTTCCATGTTTATTGTATCGCCCTGCCATGGAACTCGGTGCACATTAGAGGACATGCGATTGAGGAATCAAGCTACAATTGAAGATACGTATGGTGGATAGTCTAGATACATGCATGTCGGCTCTGGTGGTGTATCGTAGGCTTGAAGGCATTACTCTGGTATGAATTCGGATTCAAACAAAGGTAGCAGTCCATACGTTTGCATATCGTAGTAATGACAGATATATGCGGAACGTAATATTGTTATCTGTACGTCACTACGGCGAAGGATGAGGGACTGCATATATTTCGATGGTGTTATGGTGGAGACCGTGCAAGTGGGGTACCATGGGGTGTACCTCAATATTAGGGGTAGCTACATATACACTATATTTGGTTAATCCACTGGGAAGTAAATGAGTAAGATGTGTGTGTAAGCCTTAAATGCTGGTAACCCAAGTAACCTAATAAATAAGATAACATGATTGAACGATATATGTAGGATTATCCAAAGTGTATAGTTTAAATCCAGTCACCAGAACTTGTGTTCTGATCCCCTCCTCATAACATACTCACAGGTTAGATTTGTGGCAGGGACAAGATAACCTTGGATACTGGTTAGGCAGTAATATTAGTACGGTAAGGCTATATTTTGATTATATTATATTTTATCCATTCCGCTGTGAGATAATTTCTGAGCTCTGACATGTTTTATGTTTCTGTCTTTTCTACAGGATATCAGAGAAAACCAATCTGAGTTTCGATAGATTGGAATTTTGAAAAAAAAAATTGGTCTGTCAAAATTGGGGTTGTCACAATCATTGTTTGTACACATGTTTTCCTTTGGTAGTTAAATAACCGACTATAATTTTTTTAACCATTTTCGTTATTAATGCGGAGAGACTGGGTCAGATTTATTATATGAAAATCACTCGTTATGGGCATTAGCATTGCAAATCAAATATGGTAAAGATAATTGGAGACAGAGTTTGTGCAAGTGCTGTTCTGACAATCCCAGGTAGAAATTGCTTAATATGGATTTACATAATAGTGCCTTCGGTTTTTCCAGTCCTAGGACAACATGTATGGATGAAGTTCTGACAGAGTATATCTAATAGATCGCGTAAGTTGATTGCTTCCAACATATCTACGTTTGGTAGCAAAGGAATTCATTCCTCTTAGCTTTATACCCACAGTATTTTTAGGGAAATAAATTTGTGATTTGGCAGGTATGACGATGTGGCATTCAAAGTAAATATAGATGTGATCTGTATAATAGTACGTTATGACCTCAAGCCTTATCAACCCGGAAATGACGAAAATCGGGCATATAACATGGCTAAGTGGGTCACACCCAATTAGGGTATATTGTCACCATCTAGAGAATATTCATATTTGTTACTTCTTTCGCTTCTGTATCTCCCGGGAACGGTTATGTTGGTATATCGACCGTAAGGTGATAATATATTTGGAACATTCAAGCGAAATGAATGGTCGGTCTTGTGTGACCAGTTACAAGATGTTCTTGTTGAACTCCAGTGTATCGCTTCTATAGTACACTGATCGGAAGGTGGTTCCATACCTTGTCATAGTTGGAAATCCACTACCCAATAAGAGTCCGCGGTTTTTGATTGAATATTATATATATATAGAGCGTGAGATGAAAGCATTCTGCTAGATTATTATTTACTTGTATTAGACACTATTATAATATAAGAATAGTATTGATTTTTGGAAAGTGTTTGGGTTATCGTAAGGTAAAAACCATCTGTATTTATGTGTGGATCGGTCTTATGATTATCAATTCCTTGAAAAGGATTTTTGAAAAGTTAAACCGAAATGATTAGAGTTTACTCACACCCTCGTCACATGACTGATCCAGAGTTTATTTCATTTTGTTTTCCCTAAACTCTTGGGTGCCCAAATTTGTAAGGGCAGTCAAGTAGTCGGGATTTTAAATACCATTGCAGGAGCTTGGAGCAGGATGCTTCTATGTTGGATATGTATATATAGAGTTATTTCCGTTGTGATATTTATGTACTCTGATGATGATGAATGTAAGTACAAAAACAATTCTGTATTTCAAAGTCTTGTTATAATATATTTTATTCATTTCGCTGTGGGATTCGTGTTTCATCTGTTGTGATCTTCTTCTCCTATTCTAACTTTCTTTCTATTTCTCACCCTCTAACTTCTTTCTATTAATGATCTGGTATTTTTGATGCTTGATAGTCAACATCGTGTTTTATGTCGATTTTCAGGGTCGAAAATCCCTTGGTCGTTAAAGTGGTATCAGAGTTAAGGGTTAAGTAATTACCTTGGCTCTGTGGCGCGATTCAATAGAGATGAGGTTAGTAATACCTTAGATTGAGTTGAGTGTATATACACGAGAGAGCGTATTTGTAGATTGATTAAAAATTATTTTATATTATGGAGATTTATTGGGTTGAGTGGCTTATGAATTCTGGTCGATAGTGGGGCACCACAAGATCGATAAGGGTTTCTGAACACTACGATAAACCGACACAGTACGTTCTGACAAGGGGTAAATGAAATAATTTTACCCAAATTATATTTTATATATTAGAATTATTATGATATATGGGATGTGTTGGTTATTTTTATAATCGAGTAAGATTATAATTTGGAATGGTTATAAGTAACCAATCAGAATTAATATAAATGTAATGTATAAATTCAAATGAATTAAATCTGAATTCAAAACAGAATTGGAATTATAATTCTGGACTTGGAAAAGTATGTGAAATGAATTTTGGATTATATAAGCAAATTTTAAGATCTTGGGTGATTTGAAAATCTTTTTCAAATATTGTAAAGGATAGTTTGAAAGTGACTTCAAAATGGAAGCGTTGAAAACAAGTTTTGAAAGTGGTATAGTATTGAACTCACTTCGATCGTTGGGAAATAACCCTGATGATGATGTCCGCATCATCAGTGTTCATTTTCGAGTTTCTAAGTGACGGATTACTACCAAGGATTTTGTTGTTGAACTGTTTTGAGAAAACTTTAAAAATTCAAATAATTTGAATTGCTATTATTATAATAGATATGATTTCAAACTAATTTGAAATAAAACCCAGGGATTTAAATTCTGAAATTTGAACTCAACTTATAAACTTAAATAAATTGAACTGGTAAAAAGTGAAACAAAAAATTGGAATTTAACTTAAACTAAGTTAAATAAAATTGCACTGGATTAAAGATAATCTGGACATGAATTGAATTGTTGAGTAGGAATTTGGGATTGGGATTGGAACTGGAGTTGAAATGGATTTTGGCTTGAATATAAAAATTTGATTTGTTTGGCGGATAAATTGATTGGAGATCAAATTGAAATGAATAGATATATGTTGAGCTGATATTGAATGGAAGTAAATGCAAGAAATAAATGGTATTCCCGACAAAAAGGTACGGGTTTATATTATTTTGAGCATGAGGTTTTTATGAGCCTGTTTGGAAAGCCATTTGGCAGTTTGATTTTATTTGGATCGGAGAAGGCCTAGGGAGGCGAGTTGTAGTTGTAACAATAGAGCTATGCAAAGCAGACACTGGCAAAATTTTCTGAAAATTTTAGAGTGTTGGAAAATTTACAGAATTTTCGAAATTTTTTGTTAGTAGGAATTATTTAATATTTTAATGAGTTGGTTCAATTGAAACTGAAATGAAGAGATAAAACTTTTTTTAACTTGATTAATAAAAGTTTATAGCGATTTTTCTTACCTTAGTGATTTCGGGGACAAAATTCTTTTTAGGGGGAAAGAATGTAACATCCCGGAATTTTCGCGATTCAATAATTAATTAATTTAATTATTATAATATATTGGTTCGGTAATTTAAATGGTTTGAATTCAAATATTTTTAATTTTAAAATTAAAATAAATAATGAGATAATATAATTATTTATGAAATAGTCAGAAATGGTCGAATTTGCAATAGGATGTAATTTGAATAATATATGGTGTATAATTCAGTTTATAATTTAATTATAATAACAAATATATTATTTAAACGACGGTTGAGCGTATTAATTATAATATAAAATATAATTGAGGCCATAACTTCGCGGTAGTTCGTAATTTAACGTTTTGAACTTCAACTGAGTGTATAGGATTCGTTATTAGTCGGATTTCTTCAAAACAAGAAACGTTTGAATCTATTGAACAGTATTTTCTAATGGAAGAGTGTGACGAAAAGGAATTTCGCTCGGTCCAAACCAGTCGCTAAACCGACCCAGACCGGTCGAAAACGCCCTATCGTTTTGAGAACAGGACAAAATAGAACGTATACAAAAGAACATTTCACTGTATATTACAACAATGCATCAGATTACAAGAATATACAGAGTAAAAATGAATATTACACAGAAATATCAGAGATTTAAATTACATTTAAATACATAGCAGCGGAAAATAATACAATACACAACTAGAAGAGATATACGGATACAAAGCTTTCCGGATATCGTTCCAGCTGTAAACCGGGATCCTGCGAATATAAATCTGCAAAACCGAAACTACTAGCTGCCCGTGTCGAAAATAAGGGCACCCAGAGTTTAGGTTAAAACAATAAACTCCAGGTCAGTCATGTGACTGGTGTGAGAACTAAAACAGTTATTAATCTTTATTTTAAATCATTAGGTAAATCAAGGGACCACGCCGTATAACACGGAACGGGTTTCCTCCCAAGAATACCAGTGCATAAAACCAACAGCGCAATGCTAAATAAAGAAAATTGAAGCTGTTATAAGACCCAGGTCCTATCACACAATGCAACGCAAGCCGGGGGATAGGGTTTTCCCTTATAACAGCCAAAGAATGCTTGATACGTTTTAAAACAGATTATTTGATATTATTATAAGTGCATAGTGTATAAAACAACTTCAAATCATAAGTATCAATCATAGGCGGCATGGGTACCATATATCATGTCGCCATATATAAATTTACAAATAAAACCGCAAATGTCACGTATTTGGAAATTGGATTTCCATCTATGAACCGAGGCAAAAGATAGTCCTCAACCGATTCGAGACTGTCTAGCCCGAGTCTCAGGATCAAAGCTCGAGTGACCCTTGGATCGTCAGGGCCGGTCCACCGATGTGGATTAAAATGCCTGAACACTACGTTTCCCCGCCCTTTGGGGCGTAAATGAGCCAACTAAATGACTCCATCGGTTCGAGAACGACCGATCAATCCGAGGCGCCTCGCAACAGCAACAACCACACAGGTGAAAAGTATATAAATGTCAGGGCTGGTAGGTCACTGACACCACCCTAGCTAGAAGGAAACGCATGCCCTCCCTGAGGTCCTCTCCCGTTTTTGGTTCACAACCGGGGTGCGAAACTCGCGAATTCACGTTACACAAAGCTGTGCCACACAGGCTGTGCTTTGATCATCACCACAAGACTTTGCTTTTCAACAGAAGCCTCGATCAATTGCCACTTAGGCATGCCACACAGGCAATTCACTCCATGCGTTTGATATCCATCAATATATAACCCCTGAGCTCGTACGTCTCAGAGAAGGGCGTTAAGCAAGAGAATAAATTCTCCGCCGCCAAACAGATATATATTTAATAGAGATCAATCACACGGACTAAAATCCAATGTCAGACACACAGTCCATTTACAAGTCCGTTCTGGGTCTGAACGAAACCGGAGGCACCTAGATACCCGCATATCCATCGATCTCCAAGTACGTCTGGACGATCACCAACTGTTTCCATCTTCTTGGGTGTACAGCCCAATCAAGATCATCAGTAATTATCCAAACGACGTGAAGACTTCTGGTCTTCGACCACCGTCTCCATCTTCGACACCACGTCGAATCAGTTATTCAGAATGGGATAAACCCGGTCTTTCTGAATAACTTGCGTATATATTATAAAAGTGTTACACAAACACAACATACGCCTCGTTCCAATTCAGAATATTCTTTTATTCAAATATTCCTATACTTTGGGAAAAGTTCACATTAATTTTATCCAAGATAAATTCTTTAAATTTATTCTTTAATCTCCTTTGAATATCAATTCAAACTAGTCGGGATTAGCGAACCACACCGAAGTAATCATTTATTTTATTTCCCAATCCCAACCTATTCATCCCATGAAGTAAAACTGGTTATACTTCATATCTAACACCACGGTGTTATCGGTAAATTCAATTACCATTTCACGTTCAAATCTAATTAAAGATTTAACTATCGCCGGGAGCAAAACTGGTGGTACTCCATTTTCGATCTTTTCAATCTAATTAAAGATTCATTAAAACTCCACTTAGTTTTAATATTTCACTGGGTTAAAGAATCAGTGTCAATTAAAACACAGTTCACGATAAACCCAAAATCACATTCATTAATTATCGGGTTAAAGAACGAGTGTTATTTTAAAACACTGTTCACGATAAACCCAAAAATCAATACCAATTCAATTCCAATTAAATATCATTTAATTGGTACACTTCATTAAATCCAAATAAAAAGATTTAATCTTTTCTCAACTGGGTTCAAGAACAGTGTTAATGAAGACACAATTCACGACAAACCCAAATCACATTTGATATTAAACACAAGGCTCTGAATAGAAAATATACCGGCTTATATCCAATATCAAATTCTACGACTAACAAATATCGTATTGGAAATAACAATATATATATATCTTTCAAATTCCCATAACAATATCTGTATCATCACGAAATCCAACATCGAAATATTCCGAAGACAATTTCGATTCGAATCCATTCCAATGCAATCATTGGAAATTCTGGTTATTTTCAAAACCATTTCAAATTCAATTTATTTATTTAAAAATAAATAGAATTATAATTCTAGTTCAAAACTAGTTCATTTCGATAAAAATCTATTTTTATCTTTTCAATTATGGAGTTTTTCATCCCAAATCTTCACAAATCAATTCTTATGATTTTACACAAATTATTACAATTTTTAATAATTTTATCAAGGCCCGTACAGTCGATTTCCATCAACGGCCATCGAACTGCACTTACAGCGACCTTTTTCAAATTTGATTTGGACGTATCTCCAAATCCAACCGTTAGATTTCTAATTTCTAATATTCTTTAGAAAGCTCTTTTCGATACGAACCCAACGGTTCCGGTTTTAGGAGAATCCGACGGTCGGATCTCCCGTAATGTCCGTTTGAAATAAATGGTCGAAATTCACGAACTGCCGCGGCGCGGCGCGTTCTATTCAGGCCATTATATTATATATATATATATATATATTATATATAATATATACTTCGTCGATTTCTATTTAAAACGAATTATATGAATAGTTTTAAATTCGTTTCAAAAGAAATTTCAACTTCCTTTTCACTTCAAATCAAAATTGAATTCTTCTTTATAAATTCGTTTTAAAATTCATTTCTATTCAATTCAAATTTCAATTCAATTTGAATTCATTTCAATTCGCCTTCAATTCAATTTGAATTCGTTTTCAATTCAATTCATTTCGAAATCGTTTTCAATTCATTTCATTTCGAAATCGTTTTCAATTCAATTCGTTTCGAAATCGTTTTCAATTCATTTCATTTCGAAATCGTTTTCAATTCAATTCATTTCAAAATAAATAAAATCGATATAAATATCGTTCACGTCAAAATGGCGTCAATCTAATCAACACGGCTTCATAAATTTCTATAACTTCGTTATTATATTCAACAAATGAATATTTCCTTTTACACATGAACATATATATTTTATTTCAACATATGAATATATATTTTACTTCAACACCAGAATATATATATTTTTCCCAGCACATGAATATATATTTCTTTCAACACATGAATATTCTCAACACATGAGATTTTATTTTACTCAACACATGAGATTTTATTTTCTAAATTGGAATGAGGCCCAATCAATTACCATATAAAGTGATTTATATGGATTTTCATACAACACATGTATATAAACAATCATCCATCATCCAAAGTGCATCGCATAACTGTATAAGCATCAAATATAAATAATCGACGCTTAACACAGCCTGTCAACCCATCGATCGACATATAACTAACAATTGGGATTAGTGTACATCAATTTTCATCCCAACACCCGTGTGGGGTTTCAACCAATCAAACACAGAACATTATTTGTGCACTTTGGGCGATGTGTAAAAATTATCGTCCCAATCGATATCACAAAAATAGGCGAGCATAAACAAGTCGGCCGACTTGTAAATGGAAGTGTATTCCTATTTTTCACTATTCGATAAATTATTTTATTTATCGTAGTTATAGCTAAAAATAATATTTTAGCTATCTAAATTTTTCTATCACTTTTTAGAAAATTTCGGCGGTATAACGGCGCGATACTAGAAACGGGACAAGGCCTAGCCTTATCCCCGGTCCAGTGAAGGCCCACGCCATTCACACATCAATCAAATCAATTTCATTTCACCAAACAATTCAATTCAAACCAAATCATTAAATTAGTTTATGCAACCAAACAAACAAGTCCATGGTCTGTGGACGATTGTGTCGGGTGCTACTAAGCACCGTCTGCATCCTAGTATATATATATATAACTAGAAAAATTAAATTGAAAGGTGAGAAATTCTCACAAATAGCTATCCTAGCTCCACGGCTCTTCATTTGCAGAAGTCTTCGTCGTTTCGCCTTTTTGTCACCTTCGTTGCCCGTAGCCACTACATAGGTAAAAATCAAATTTTTACTTCGCTATTCAATATATAAAAATCGAATTTTTACTACGCTATTCAATATATAAAAATATGATTTTTACTTCGACTTTCAATATATAAAAATCTGATTTTTCTTTTTAAAGTTCAAATCTTTTTCCATTCTAAAGCTCAAACCTTTTTCTCTTTGAAGTTAAAACCTTTTCTCTTTGAAGTTAAAACCTTTTCTCCTTGAAGTTAAAACCTTTTTCTTTTTAAAGTTTTTATATGCTTTTGAAAATCAGTTTTTATTTCCTTTTAAAAATCAGGTTTTTATTTCCTTTAAAAATCGGTTTAAAATTCTTTTAAAATCCAGTTTTTAACTTCTTTTAAAAATCAGTTTTTATAACCTGTTTAAAATCAGTTTTTAAATCTATTAAAAATCAGTTTTTAAATCTATTAAAAATCAGTTTTTAAATGCTTTAGAAAAATCTGTTTTAACCCCTCTTTTTTTTTTTTAAAATAAACAGTTTTTAAATCCTTAAAAATAAAACAACAAAGCAAAAAAACTTACATAGGGGGGGGGGGGGTTTCTGCAGTTCGTCGGAGGCAGGAGGAGTCTGGCTTCGAGGCGGCGGCTCGGGTTTCGAACGGTGGTGGCAGGAGGTCGTTAGACTGGGAGGGGGGCTGCTCGATTCGCTCGCGATGGTTCGAGGGGGACGGGGTCTTCGATCGATGGAGGGGGAACAGGCGGAGGCGGGGGTCTCTTCGACGAGGCGATGGCGCCTCCTGGTGGCTGAGCGGCGGGTCGATAGGTTTTTAGGTTTTTTTTTTTTTTTACGTTTGAAATTAAAATCAACGGGGGGGGGGGGGGGCAGAAAGGAAGATAAAGGGGGGAATTAAAATTTATTTTTATTATTTAATTATTTAATTTTGCAAAAAGGTTGACCTTTACATACGACCGCGAAACGAGGCCCACCGCCTGTCGTCCATAGCGTTTCACCCCCATTCCGAACACAATGGGATATGTATCTTAAGCTGATTTGATCGTTACAATCAGTTCTTATTGAATTTACATTTTAAATCACTATATTGAATTTTAAACGTACATTTCAAATTACCGGGGTCCCATACTAACTAGAAAAATTCCAGAAAAATATTTTCTAGCTTCGTATTGACGATACGGTCCTAACAAAACTAGTTTCGTTGAATTCTGAGACCGTTTGAAAAATGGCCAATTTCCAGTCGATTAAAATCAACTGAAACTGGTCAAACGCGTTTTCCTTTGCCACGCTCACATATTGATTCGAAAAATTATGAAATTTGAAACCTAGCAATAATTTGACATCACGGACCCAACAAAACTGGTTTCGTCGAAATCCGAGGTCATTTGCAAAATGTCCATTTTTAAGGGCCTGAATTCCATAGCGACTATTCAGAATTTTCAACTGGACATATCTTTTGATTCCCGCTATAAAATCTTGATTATTCGGATTCGTTGGAAAGATATTATCAAATTGATCCTATTATTTTTGGTTTCACTAAAATCCGGATTGTTTTGCTCCCGGTACATTCAATTGAAGTTTGAAATCGAATTATCGAACTACCGCGCCATTTTCAATTCTATTTATAACTATATATAATTATTTATATTCTAACGACGACGCGTATAATATATACGTTCGAATTATATTCAAAATAAATTTCTCGTCGTTTTTATTTAAAATAATTAATTTTAAATAATCAAAATTCGTTTAAATTGCCAAAATAAAAATTTAAAACTGGCCCAGATTTTCGGGTTGTTACAATCTCCCCCACTTAAAACTTTTCATCCCCGAAAAGGAACAAAGTCGAAAGTGGTTTGATTAATCAACTCTACGCTCGATCTGGCTTCCATTCTCCTACTTCTCAGTTTCTGAGAATTTTCAAAAATTTCAAAAATTTGGCTAACACCCTAAATTTTCGAAAAATTTCGCCATAACCTCCCCTACACCGGGAGCATCGGGGAATTTCAAATAGCTTCCCCGGTCCTTCAGATCTCAAAAAGAAAAAGAAAACGCCAAGCGGCTAGCCAATAGGCTCATAAAATCATCATCACCCAAACAAAACAGTAAATTATGTAGTAAACATGTACCTATTTGTCGGGCAAACAAATTTTATTCTCTGCTCTAGCCTCCTTGCTATGACCTGTTCAATGATATATATGTATATGCAAGCAAATGCGACCAATTTTCAATACAGTTCAATATTTGGTTCAATTGGGCTAAATGGTTCAAAATTAGCAAACAAATAAACAAACAAACAACACAAACATCAATCAATTAGTGAATTAGAGTTTCAAATTCATAAATTTGATACATATACAGAAAATCATGTTTTTGATGCAAATTCACGACAATGTGTTCTAGCTATATATATATAAGTTTTGGTTCTCACACCAGTCTAATGGAAATATATAGATATCACACCTTCGTCACACGAAGATAAATTCTGACGACGAGTACTCAACCATCAGAATCATCTTCGGGCCACTAGAGTATGATTGTATATCTATCCAATATATTAAAACTTTGAACACACGCGGATCAGACGTATACGAAAAATCTATATATACTGGATTGTCCACATCAATATAAATAAATAACCAAATACGTTTAAAATGATTTAAATTTCAAAACAAAATTGTTTTCATTTTCAAAAATATACTCTTCACACTCGTTCTAGGATACTACTGATCCTATCTCAAACGAGTCATTCTAATTGGATATTACTAATCCAATATCTGATGAATTCTTTCGTATGGTTCTAATGTGTCTTGTTCTCTGCTTTGTAAACCAAAGCTCTGATACCAATTGTGACGAAAAGGAATTTCGCTCGGTCCGAACCAGTCGCTAAACCGACCCAGACCGGTCGAAAACGCCCTATCGTTTTGAGAACAGGACAAAATAGAACGTATACAAAAGAACATTTCACTGTATATTACAACAATGCATCAGATTACAAGAATATACAGAGTAAAAATGAATATTACACAGAAATATCAGAGATTTAAATTACATTTAAATACATAGCAGCGGAAAATAATACAATACACAACTAGAAGAGATATACGGATACAAAGCTTTCCGGATATCGTTCCAGCTGTAAACCGGGATCCTGCGAATATAAATCTGCAAAACCGAAACTACTAGCTGCCCGTGTCGAAAATAAGGGCACCCAGAGTTTAGGTTAAAACAATAAACTCCAGGTCAGTCATGTGACTGGTGTGAGAACTAAAACAGTTATTAATCTTTATTTTAAATCATTAGGTAAATCAAGGGACCACGCCGTATAACACGGAACGGGTTTCCTCCCAAGAATACCAGTGCATAAAACCAACAGCGCAATGCTAAATAAAGAAAAATGAAGCTGTTATAAGACCCAGGTCCTATCACACAATGCAACGCAAGCCGGGGGATAGGGTTTTCCCTTATAACAGCCAAAGAATGCTTGATACGTTTTAAAACAGATTATTTGATATTATTATAAGTGCATAGTGTATAAAACAACTTCAAATCATAAGTATCAATCATAGGCGGCATGGGTACCATATATCATGTCGCCATATATAGATTTACAAATAAAACCGCAAATGTCACGTATTTGGAAATTGGATTTCCATCTATGAACCGAGGCAAAAGATAGTCCTCAACCGATTCGAGACTGTCTAGCCCGAGTCTCAGGATCAAAGCTCGAGTGACCCTTGGATCGTCAGGGCCGGTCCACCGATGTGGATTAAAATGCCTGAACACTACGTTTCCCCGCCCTTTGGGGCGTAAATGAGCCAACTAAATGACTCCATCGGTTCGAGAACGACCGATCAATCCGAGGCGCCTCGCAACAGCAACAACCACACAGGTGAAAAGTATATAAATGTCAGGGCTGGTAGGTCACTGACACCACCCTAGCTAGAAGGAAACACATGCCCTCCCTGAGGTCCTCTCCCGTTTTTGGTTCACAACCGGGGTGCGAAACTCGCGAATTCACGTTACACAAAGCTGTGCCACACAGGCTGTGCTTTGATCATCACCACAAGACTTTTCTTTTCAACAGAAGCCTCGATCAATTGCCACTTAGGCATGCCACACAGGCAATTCACTCCATGCGTTTGATTTCCATCAATATATAACCCCTGAGCTCGTACGTCTCAGAGAAGGGCGTTAAGCAAGAGAATAAATTCTCCGCCGCCAAACAGATATATATTTAATAGAGATCAATCACACGGACTAAAATCCAATGTCAGACACACAGTCCATTTACAAGTCCGTTCTGGGTCTGAACGAAACCGGAGGCACCTAGTACCCCGCATATCCATCGATCTCCAAGTACGTCTGGACGATCACCAACTGTTTCCATCTTCTTGGGTGTACAGCCCAATCAAGATCATCAGTAATTATCCAAACGACGTGAAGACTTCTGGTCTTCAACCACCGTCTCCATCTTCGACACCACGTCGAATCAGTTATTCAGAATGGGATAAACCCGGTCTTTCTGAATAACTTGCGTATATATTATAAAAGTGTTACACAAACACAACATACGCCTCGTTCCAATTCAGAATATTCTTTTATTCAAATATTCCTATACTTTGGGAAAAGTTCACATTAATTTTATCCAAGATAAATTCTTTAAATTTATTCTTTAATCTCCTTTGAATATCAATTCAAACTAGTCGGGATTAGCGAACCACACCGAAGTAATCATTTATTTTATTTCCCAATCCCAACCTATTCATCCCATGAAGTAAAACTGGTTATACTTCATATCTAACACCACGGTGTTATCGGTAAATTCAATTACCATTTCACGTTCAAATCTAATTAAAGATTTAACTATCGCCGGGAGCAAAACTGGTGGTACTCCATTTTCGATCTTTTCAATCTAATTAAAGATTCATTAAAACTCCACTTAGTTTTAATATTTCACTGGGTTAAAGAATCAGTGTCAATTAAAACACAGTTCACGATAAACCCAAAATCACATTCATTAATTATCGGGTTAAAGAACGAGTGTTATTTTAAAACACTGTTCACGATAAACCCAAAAATCAATACCAATTCAATTCCAATTAAATATCATTTAATTGGTACACTTCATTAAATCCAAATAAAAAGATTTAATCTTTTCTCAACTGGGTTCAAGAACAGTGTTAATGAAGACACCATTCACGACAAACCCAAATCACATTTGATATTAAACACAAGGCTCTGAATAGAAAATATACCGGCTTATATCCAATATCAAATTCTACGACTAACAAATATCGTATTGGAAATAACGATATATATATATCTTTCAAATTCCCATAACAATATCTGTATCATCACGAAATCCAACATCGAAATATTCCGAAGACAATTTCGATTCGAATCCATTCCAATGCAATCATTGGAAATTCTGGTTATTTTCAAAACCATTTCAAATTCAATTTATTTATTTAAAAATAAATAGAATTATAATTCTAGTTCAAAACTAGTTCATTTCGATAAAAATCTATTTTTATCTTTTCAATTGTGGAGTTTTTCATCCCAAATCTTCACAAATCATTTCTTATGATTTTACACAAATTATTACAATTTTTAATAATTTTATCAAGGCCCGTACAGTCGATTTCCATCAATGGCCATCGAACTGCACTTACAGCGACCTTTTTCAAATTTGATTTGGACGTATCTCCAAATCCGACCGTTAGATTTCTAATTTCTAATATTCTTTAGAAAGCTCTTTTCGATACGAACCCAACGGTTCCGGTTTTAGGAGAATCCGATGGTCGGATCTCCCGTAATGTCCGTTTGAAATAAATGGTCGAAATTCACGAACTGCCGCGGCGCGGCGCGTTCTATTCAGGCCATTATATTATATATATATATATTATATATAATATATACTTCGTCGATTTCTATTTAAAACGAATTATATGAATAGTTTTAAATTCGTTTCAAAAGAAATTTCAACTTCCTTTTCACTTCAAATCAAAATTGAATTCTTCTTTATAAATTCGTTTTAAAATTCATTTCTATTCAATTCAAATTTCAATTCAATTTGAATTCATTTCAATTCGCCTTCAATTCAATTTGAATTCGTTTTCAATTCATTTCGAAATCGTTTTCAATTCAATTCATTTCGAAATCGTTTTCAATTCATTTCATTTCGAAATCGTTTTCAATTCAATTCGTTTCGAAATCGTTTTCAATTCAATTCATTTCGAAATCGTTTTCAATTCAATTCATTTCAAAATAAATAAAATCGATATAAATATCGTTCACGTCAAAATGGCGTCAATCTAATCAACACGGCTTCATAAATTTCTATAACTTCGTTATTATATTCAACAAATGAATATTTCCTTTTACACATGAACATATATATTTTATTTCAACATATGAATATATATTTTACTTCAACACCAGAATATATATATTTTTCCCAGCACATGAATATAGATTTCTTTCAACACATGAATATTCTCAACACATGAGATTTTATTTTACTCAACACATGAGATTTTATTTTCTAAATTGGAATGAGGCCCAATCAATTACCATATAAAGTGATTTATATGGATTTTCATACAACACATGTATATAAACAATCATCCATCATCCAAAGTGCATCGCATAACTGTATAAGCATCAAATATAAATAATCGACGCTTAACACAGCCTGTCAACCCATCGATCGACATATAACTAACAATTGGGATTAGTGTACATCAATTTTCATCCCAACACCCGTGTGGGGTTTCAACCAATCAAACACAGAACATTATTTGTGCACTTTGGGCGATGTGTAAAAATTATCGTCCCAATCGATATCACAAAAATAGGCGAGCATAAACAAGTCGGCCGACTTATAAATGGAAGTGTATTCCTATTTTTCACTATTCGATAAATTATTTTATTTATCGTAGTTATAGCTAAAAATAATATTTTAGCTATCTAAATTTTTCTATCACTTTTTAGAAAATTTCGGCGGTATAACGGCGCGATACTAGAAACGGGACAAGGCCTAGCCTTATCCCCGGTCCAGTGAAGGCCCACGCCATTCACACATCAATCAAATCAATTTCATTTCACCAAACAATTCAATTCAAACCAAATCATTAAATTAGTTTATGCAACCAAACAAACAAGTCCATGGTCTGTGGACGATTGTGTCGGGTGCTACTAAGCACCGTCTACATCCTAGTATATATATATAACTAGAAAAATTAAATTGAAAGGTGAGAAATTCTCACAAATAGCTATCCTAGCTCCACGGCTCTTCATTTGCAGAAGTCTTCGTCGTTTCTCCTTTTTGTCACCTTCGTTGCCCGTAGCCACTACATAGGTAAAAATCGAATTTTTACTTCGCTATTCAATATATAAAAATCGATTTTTTACTACGCTATTCAATATATAAAAATATGATTTTTACTTCGACTTTCAATATATAAAAATCTGATTTTTCTTTTTAAAGTTCAAATCTTTTTCCATTCTAAAGCTCAAACCTTTTTCTCTTTGAAGTTAAAACCTTTTCTCTTTGAAGTTAAAACCTTTTCTCCTTGAAGTTAAAACCTTTTTCTTTTTAAAGTTTTTATATGCTTTTGAAAATCAGTTTTTATTTCCTTTTAAAAATCAGGTTCTTATTTCCTTTAAAAATCAGTTTAAAATTCTTTTAAAATCCAGTTTTTAACTTCTTTTAAAAATCAGTTTTTATAACCTGTTTAAAATCAGTTTTTAAATCTATTAAAAATCAGTTTTTAAACCTATTAAAAATCAGTTTTTAAATGCTTTAGAAAAATCTGTTTTAACCCCTCTTTTTTTTTAAAATAAACAGTTTTTAAATCCTTAAAAATAAAACAACAAAGCAAAAAAACTTACAGAGGGGGGGGGGGGGGTTTCTGCAGTTCGTCGGAGGCAGGAGGAGTCTGGCTTCGAGGCGGCGGCTCGGGTTTCGAACGGTGGTGGCAGGAGGTCGTCAAACTGGGAGGGGGGCTGCTCGATTCGCTCGCGATGGTTCGAGGGGGACGGGGTCTTCGATCGATGGAGGGGGAACAGGCGGAGGCGGGGGTCTCTTTGACGAGGCGATGGCGCCTCCTGGTGGCTGAGCGGCGGGTCGATAGGTTTTTAGGTTTTTTTTTTTTTTACGTTTGAAATTAAAATGAACGGGGGGGTGGGGGGGGGGGGGGCAGAAAGGAAGATAAAGGGGGGGATTAAAATTTATTTTTATTATTTTATTATTTAATTATTTAATTTTGCAAAAAGGTTGACCTTTACATACGACCGCGAAACGAGGCCCACCGCCTGTCGTCCATAGCGTTTCACCCCCATTCCGAACACAATGGGATATGTATCGTAAGCTGATTTGATCGTTACAATCAGTTCCTATTGAATTTACATTTTAAATCACTATATTGAATTTTAAACGTACATTTCAAATTACCGGGGTCCCATACTAACTAGAAAAATTCCAGAAAAATATTTTCTAGCTTCGTATTGACGATACGGTCCTAACAAAACTAGTTTCATTGAATTCTGAGACCGTTTGAAAAATGGCCAATTTCCAGTCGATTAAAATCAACTGAAACTGGTCAAACGCGTTTTCCTTTGCCACGCTCACATATTGATTCGAAAAATTATGAAATTTGAAAACTAGCAATAATTTGACATCACGGACCCAACAAAACTGGTTTCGTCGAAATCCGAGGTCATTTGCAAAATGTCCATTTTTAAGGGCCTGAATTCCATAGCGACTATTCAGAATTTTCAACTGGACATATCTTTTGATTCCCGCTATAAAATCTTGATTATTCGGATTCGTTGGAAAGATATTATCAAATAGATCCTATTATTTTTGGTTTCACTAAAATCCGGATTGTTTTGCTCCCGGTACATTCAATTGAAGTTTGAAATCGAATTATCGAACTACCGCGCCATTTTCAATTCTATTTATAACTATATATAATTATTTATATTCTAACGACGACGCGTATAATATATACGTTCGAATTATATTCAAAATAAATTTCTCGTCGTTTTTATTTAAAATAATTCATTTTAAATAATCAAAATTCGTTTAAATTGCCAAAATAAAAATTTTAAACTGGCCCAGATTTTCGGGTTGTTACAAAGAGAAAAATGGAGATTTCGTTTAATAGATTGAAAGTTATGTCCAAATAAAATTTTCAAATAGTCGCTATGGAATCATTTATAAACCATAACGATTATTTAAATATAATAAAATATTTATTTTGAATTTGGTTAAGATTTTTATGACGTATTTTTAATTTAATTTATAGATTTTTTCCAAAAATTTTAATTCGTAAAATAAGCTACTTTTTTTGTTTAACATATTTTGTACCCTAAATCAGCCTTTAGAGATTTCACAAAACAAGTCAACTTGTCTATATTATTATAGTTTTTGGATCATAGCGCATTGCTCATCACTATGCTATTTTTATTTTCGTCCATAACAGTACGTTCGTGAACAAAATTTTATGTAGCGGGATACCATTATTTCCAAACTTTAAAATAAAATACACATTCCCATCGAGCAAAATTTTCCCATTCTCTCTTAGTGTCAACGCCATTGACATTTCATCCACTTGCCTTCCATTTGGAACACAAGCCAAAATAAATAGCAATATAAGTCTGGATGACAAAAATTATAACAAACCTATTAGTTGGTGTTGGGTATATCAAAGGCGTTAATAACAACCATTTTGAAAGCAAACTAACTGGGAATAAAATAAAAGAAGAACGCACATGTAGTTTGAAGAATGGAAAGGGTAACATTTGTAATAAAAGAAAAATAGTAATAATGTATAATTCCTTACCTACTAAGAAATATTGACACAGAGACCTATCTACCTTTCACTTTCATGCAGACTACAACTGCAGACCTAACGACTAAAATGCACGAACCTACCACTCTAGATTACTTGCAAGCTAAGGAATACATTAGTGTAAATAACCCAATCGTCTCCTACTTCTCTTGGATCTGAAAGCTTCAAGACCGTATCCTTTAAAGAAAATACAAAACGAAAGCCAAACTCCTCGGTAAACTATAAAAAAAATATGAAACGTTCCATGCGATCGAAACAAAGAATTTACGAGCGAGATAGGGGTCGTTCATGCGAGTGTGTGAAGATTTCGAAGAAGTGGAATTTGGTGGATAAGTGGTAGGAATAAGTGACTGAGAAGTTCGGTGGAAACCATTTTACAGCGTGCATGAGGATAGCGTCAGGGTAGATGAGTGGAACAGGAAGAGTATGGGTGTGGGTGGACAAAAGTGACCGAGTATTTGGTGAAGATCTTCCTTGATTTGATGTGGATTTGGCTTAATTAGCGATTAGAAGGTGATTTGGGGTGTCTTAGATGTTGGAGGCCATTACTAGGGTTCCAAGAATGAAAGTGGCGGTTGTGAAAGTGAGAAAAAGGGTGTTCTCTAAACCCTACAGCCCTTAAATATTCAAAATCCCAAAATTCCCGTTTGGGCCTAGCTGTTAATCACCCGGTTAAGCCCAATTAAGCTGTTTTTCACCACCTGAAACTTGTTTCAGCCATATCTCCCAAATGGTGAGTCCGTTTGGCTAATGTGACCACTTTACGGAAAGGTAAACCATCATCCGGATCTAATGGAAGTGGTTTCAAGTCAAAAATCCTTTTCAATCAAAAGTTATGGCCCGAAACAAGATCAACTAGGGGCAAAACGGTCATTTAACAATCGGCAAAAATCATGAACATGGGAAATGACCCCAATAGTCGTCTCCAAAGTTACATGACCATACGACTTCACATGGAAAGAAATAAATATTCTACGATCCTTTGATGCGTAGAATGCGGGTCATTACATTCTCCTCCCCTTTTAGGAAATTTCATCCCCAAAATTCCTTAACCCAAAACATACAAAGGATCCCGCATGCTTACCAGCCACATACAACAATCAAACATGCAAAACAAACAAAACAAGCCTATCCTAGTATGTGGAAAGACTAAATCGAAACTGAAATCTTACCAGGTGAAGAGTTTTGGATACGTTTTCCTAATGCTTTCCTCTGTCTCCCAAGTACAGTCATTCTCATTCTCGCCCCACTGAACTTTGACTAATTTCACCGCCTTCCTTCGAAGTTGCTTTGTATCGTTCCCAACAATACGCATAGGCTTGAGGTTCCCAACCGCCTCGGGTTCAACCTCGATATCATCCAACTGATCAGGTGAAATAGTCACATCGGGGTCGTGCACGAACTTCCTTAACTGGGAAACATGAAATACATTGTGAACTCCTGCCATCTTCTCTGGTAATTCAACTTTATATGCCAAATTCCCAATTTGCTCGAGAACTAGGAATGGTCCAACAAATCTTGGTGCTAACTTGCCTCTCCTACCAGATCGTATCACGCTCTTCAACGGAGAAATCTTGACAAATACCAAGTCGCCAATGGAGAACTTTAATTCTCTCCTCCTCTTATTAGCATAACTTTTCTGCCTATCTTACCTAGGGTGTTTTTATAGAGTTGCAAGTTAATTAGAGCCGTCGATGCAGCCAGGGTTAATCAAAGCCATTTGTTCTAAAGAGAAGGCAATCAAAAGAAGACAACTCAGCCCTAGTGACCAGACCAGGCCCAGAAATTCGAGCCAGGACCCAACCAGATAAACCAGGCCGACCAGGCAGGCCGACAACCTGGTCGACACTATGGTCGACCTGGGGGTGACCAGGTTGACACCATGGTCGACCCTATGGTCGACCTGGTCCCTGGGCGGGAATTTTCCCGCCCAGCCCAGTTTGAGCTTATTTTTCAAATTTTGAATTTCGTTCTGAACTATTTTGAATTTTAAACTGAATTCTGAAATTTCGGAAGGCCATAACTCCTTCATACGGAGTCCGATTTACGCAAACTCGGACTCTATCTCAAGCAGAATTTCGAGACGAACGCAACGGCGTAACCCGCTTCCCCTAATTCCTACATTTAGAATTAACTATACTTTAATTTGTGAAACTCAATGTTACAGAACTACGGGGTGTTACATTCTCCCCCTCTTAAAAGGATTTCGTCCCCGAAATCTTCAAGTTAGGAACAATGTGTCCTACCACCCAATCACCCATCTACTCAACCATTCAATCACAGGCATTCATTGTCCTTAAAAATATTTCTAATGCTTTCATGTTCATATGCATAGTGTGTGTATATGTCTTTATCTAATGCAAAATCAGGCGGTCTACTGATTCAGTTGACCTACTTAATGAAATTATGTCAGTGCCATGCGTCCAATCATATATGCAAGCATCCCTAGTTATGTAAATACTACATGTGTGCCTAGCCATTCATCCATATGCAACATCCATATGATAACATATCAAGTTAAATCTGTTAAGCAAATACATATATGCGAATGCAATATGAAAGTGACTGAGTCGTTCTAGCGCATATGGTGTGTATATGCATCCATGAGCAACCACTTGCAACCGTCAATCATAACATGTTTCAAATACATGTTTGCATCCATTGGCTTCTACCTAAGCATTGATGATACGTCCTAGAGGATATACCTTAAAAGCTAGAAATAAGTAGGCATAAAACTCCTAGAGAAAGGATATACCCTTAAGAAAAGGGTATGATGCACGTATCTAGTCTTCAGTCTTCTAAGTTGCATCTTCTTGAGCTTCTCTGTACCGTACCTTATCTAGTTAATCTTCACGATTGTGAAGCTTTTTGACCTCCATTTCCAAAACTGTCATTGATCGGATAGCTGGCTTTCATCGTCAACTGGATATATGCGAAAGTCTATCCCGTATTTTAGGGGTAAACCCCTAACCTAATCAAAACATCGGCGTACTCATGGACTATTCTAACGGATTGCAAATCGTCGATAAATGTATTAAGCGATTCTAGATAGCTAAGCCTAACTGGTACTTTTAGGGTCACATAATCTCGAGGGTATTTCCAAGGCAAGTCAAAAAGTCTAAATTTCAGAATTACTAGCCAACTAACCCATGCCTAGGATCAACTCATAGCCCATGGAACCAAAACATTATGCTTAAACTCAACACTTAATATGGCCTTTCTCAAATCCCTACAAACCAAAGGTAAACGGGCCGAACCACCAATTTGGATCTGAGACTAATTGGGATCTTCTACTATACAAGTACCTAGGTGCAGAGACTCAACTATGGAAGCAGGTATAAACGAATGTGAAGCGCTAAGATCAAAAAAGTACTAACAGGTTGATCAAATGAAAAGTTAAAACTTTTCCAATGGAAACTTTTACTATCTCTCTCCCAGGTATCCTGGTGGTGAAAGCACGCACTCGTCCTCCTGAAAATCCGTTCCCTCGTCCTTGCCCTTGTCCTTAATTATATGCCCTATTATACCATAGAAAAGCTACTTCTTCTTGTCTTAGGTTTTATAATTCCTTCCTCCTACGTGAGCCAAGTCCATATCCATGAATTCTTCATCCTTGGGTTATGCCCCTTAGCCAAACTTCTCATCCTCTTCCTTGTGTAATCATGTTGACAAATCTCTCGAAAGCTGCCTCCATCGTACAGAAAACCCTACAAAGCTTGAAAGAAAACTAGCTGCAGGTAAAACTATTACGGCTATAGATGGAAGTCGGGAACTATTTCGCCCTTCGATGAGGTTACCTCCCAGAAAGCCAGGAGCCCCAGAGACTCAAGAAGGAAACAAGGACTCAAACAGAGAATCAAAAGATAGTGCATATGGCTTTAGGGAATATGCCTTTAAAACAAAAAAAATTCTTTTTGAAAATGCTTCTTTTAAACCCATTTTGAAAATAATTTTTCAAATCTTTTATCTGATCCGGTAACCTTCAGCTCTGATACCATGTGTAACACCCCACATCCGTTAGTGTCACTCACAAAGGGAATGCACTAAGTTCTGTGAAGTATTATAGGTAAAAGATGCAGATAAATTATAAGATAGATAAATAGAGCAACCGAAAAGTGAATAAAACTTTATTTCATTTATAAACATCATGTACAAAGATTGTTTTCCAACAACAAAGTATCTATCTTGTTTAACAAAATAAAGAAGCATAAATATACAATGATATTCCCCAATAAAACATTAGCCAGCCATAGCGGTGGAAAAGAGAGTCCAAAGCAGCACATCAAAGCGTCTTCAAGCTTGGAAAGAGTAACATGTCCATACAAATCTGAGCTATTACCTCCCTGACTACCTGGGGGGAACGAAAGAAAAGAAGACGAAAGAAAACATAGAGTCAGACATAAAGCCTGGTAAGTCTAGTGGTGTTTCGGTATATGACCAAGGAAAAGGACATGACAGGCATAAACTGAAAAATGGCACAGTACCAGAATAGCAGACTAATATAAACCAAAGCAAGACAGTTTACACCAAATATATTATCACACACCATTCTATATCTCTGCACCATCCAATTAGTAATCTGTATAAAGATGATAACGTGATCCCAATCCCTGTAATTGCGGTTGCCTTTAGGTGTACATCTATTATTTATTACCTAGATCTAATCTAGGGTTTTCTATCGAGCGTTTCCTAGATTCAACTAGGGTTTATGCGACTTATCTATTACTTCTCGGATTCAGGATTTATACCACCTAGGTCCACTAGGGATTATGCTACCTGTCGAACGATGCCCCTAGTCTAGGACACACTACCTAGAGTGGTATATGTTCCTAGACTTTCCCCACGTATGTGTCGCGAATCGTTTATCACTGTCTAGATGCACATGTCCTGAAATGTGCGACCCGAGCCTGTGGCAGGGCTATTCTAGAAACACAGAACTCGGTTGGGAGCTTTCAGATATCTGCCGCTGCAGATGCTAAGGTCTGTTTTTCTACCAGTGGTTATGGTCCCACGTGAACCCTCCCTCAACTAATGAAAGGCAATCCAAGAAAATCAAGCATGAGAACTATACTCCTGCCACCTATGCCCCCACTTTCCTATTGGCCAGCCTCACCCATAACTAGATAGCAAGTATATGGTCTGTTGAGAGTTCTCTGCCTTTCTGCATGCGTATTACGATTGACTCAAAATGGTAGGTAGACGATGAGTCACTATCACAAGGCTACTGGTCTCGTCGAATCACGCTGGTCCATCCTGGTCTTTAGGTTTCCTTAAATTGCAACCAAGGCATACCATTGGTTCTTCTGACGCAGACCTTAACCTCTGTGAGCCCAAGCGGATCATATGCAGCCTCACAGAGGGATACCAAGAGTCCCCTCACGTCCCCGAAGCTACGTGCTTCTAAACACAGTCCGCTGGAGCCTTTTTCGAAATCGGATAAACGTTTGCTCCTTCTCATGTACTTGTTAAGCGATGATCTACCATATCGGGTTATTCATCTATTATGGACCAACTCTGTTTTCTTGACTAAGAATTATTACTTAGTTGTTCTCAACTAAGGTTTACCACTTAGTTTCTTTTCCCATAGATCTTGTTAACTAAGGTTTATCACCTAGTTTCTTTAACTGGGGATTTCAACTTAGCTCCCGTTCTCAATTGTTTCTTAACCAGGGTTTACTACTTAGCCTTCTTTCTCATCAAGTTGGATTGGTTAAGTGTCATTAGTCAATTCAGATTAGCTTAACCCATTCCTTTGTCATATTAAACTGGCTAAGTGTTATCAGTAGTTCATGCTGACTTAACCCTATCACAAACCAAGTTATATTGGTTAAGTATTTCTTTTTACTAAACCCTACCCATTCATCTTGTATTAGTTAAGTGTCCCTTTTAACCTAACCTTGCCCATCTGTTTTAACTAACATGTTATAACGGTTAAGTGTTCACTTAGTTAACTTAACATCTGTTTAATTAACATGTTCTAATGGTTAGGTATTGTCCCTTCATGTTTCAACTTAACCCTATTCAATTTATCACACTATGATAGTTAAGTGGTCTAAGTTTACTTAACCCTACTCTCTAGTCCAGCTAACATATTAAATTGGCTAAGTGTATTTACTTAACCTTACCCACTTATCTAGCTAACGTGTTATAATGGTTAAGTATTCTTAATTTACTTAACCTCACCCACTTATCTAATTATCAAGTTATAACGGTTAAGTGTCCTGAATTTACTTAACCTCACCCTCTAGTCTAGTTAATATGTTAAATTGGTTAAGTATATTAACTTTACTTAACCTCACCTTCTAGTCTAGTTAACGTGTTAAATTGGTTAAGTGTTTTCTTAGTTACTTAACCCCTACAAGTCTTGTCTTGTTAACATGTTGAGCTGTTTAAGTGTTTTCGTTAACTTAACCCTAACATCTGTCCTTAGCCTCTTAGAGCACCTGACCACTCACATTAGACAGATATTGCTATGGTTACTAGATGTGCCGGTCGGTTCCGGGCAGGCTTACACCGTAGCTCAGTCTAACCTCGGGTCATTATTGGGCTCAATGCTTAACCACCCATATTGGATAGGTATTGTTGTGACTACTGGACAGTCGGGCGGGTCCGGGCAGGTTTACATCACAACTCAATCCAACCTCGGGTTAAGCATACTCGTATTTTCTAGATTTACATATTTGTCACTTTTTATTTTTATATGTAAATGTTTATGGCCCAATTATCCAAATTCACTAATTTTGGGTATAATTTATACCGCTTAAATGTCATTGTCGTTGGCATGTGCCAAACATGCCAACATATATTTTCATGTTTTACACCCAATGTTCTTACCCCCATTTGTACGTTCGCAACATTATAACAAATGTTGGGCTCGACACAATTCAGCCCAACTTTATAGACGTGAGAAAAGGAGAAACCAAGCACATGTAACATTTTACAATACATAAAGGTGTGTGGCGCATGAACTGCCAATTTAGCGATTCAACATAAATTATGGGTCATGTGAACTTGCATTCAAATCAAAGTATAACTAAGTAGGTGACCTATAAAATGGCATAGTTTAGGCTTATACAAACTCGTGTTTAAACATGGTTTTATACGCATATAACTAGGCATAATGTCAAACACCAAACTAGCATAAAAATGTCCACTTTTTGACATAACCCAAAGGTGTAAACTAACTTTACATCATGTACCCTATTTCAACATGAAACTAGTATAATTTGTGTAACCAAAAGTTACTTTACATCATGTAGCCTATTTCAACATGAAACTAGCCTATTTCAACATGAAACTGGGAGAATACTCTCACGCCACTCAACTGATCAAACAAATCATCTATCCGCGGTAGAGGATACTTATTCTTCCTTGTCATTTTATTCAGCTCGCGGTTGTCAACACACAACCGAAGGGAACCATCGGCCTTGGTAGCAAACACAACTGGTGCTCCCCACTCAGAAACACTTCTTCTGATAAATCCCTTCTTCAAAAGATCGCTCACTTGCACCCCGAGCTCTCGCTGCTCCCTTGGTGCCATACGACGAAGTGGCATCACTATAGGTCTGGCATCTTTCACTAAATCAATACGGAACTCAATCTCTTGGTGTGGTGGAAGTTCGGCCACTTCCTCGAAGACGTTCGGATACTGGCCAGCCATGGTCACATCGGATAACTCATCATGCGGGATGTCGAGGGAATTTAGAAAACTAGCCATTACCCTATCGTTAGATCACCAAACACTACCCTCCTCCCATCATCCGCTCTAACTATCACCAAAAAGCCCTCACTGTCTACCACCACCCCGTACCTTTGGAGCCAATCGACTCCCAAAATAATGCCAAACCTAGTAAAGCCCAAAACAAAGCAATCATAAACAAACATGCATCCATGACTCGATAAGACCAAATTACGACAAATCATGCTAAGGCTAGTTGAACCACCAATCGGGTTCGTCACTACCAAATGTCTATTGACTATCTTGGGTTCCAATCCCAACCTATCTACCAGGTCACTAGATATGAAGGAACTGGAAACTCCGGTATCAAACAATACTCGAACAGGAACATCATAAACAGAAAGCAACCTTGAATAACGACATTCTTTCCCTTCTCCGCCGCAGTTGGGGCATTCGACGAAGAAGGAACAACATTGATAGCATATGCTTTCACAATCTGCTTTTCCTTAGGGGTTGCAGGCACTTGTCCTTGTGATGTCCCACTTGGCCACAATTGAAGCACTTCCTATCCGCTGGCTTAGCCCGACATTCTTCGGCATTGTGGAACTTC
Source organism: Allium sativum (assembly GCA_030737875.1). Lineage (NCBI taxonomy): Eukaryota > Viridiplantae > Streptophyta > Magnoliopsida > Asparagales > Amaryllidaceae > Allium > Allium sativum. The sequence continues at coordinate 860,742,855 of CM060922.1, forward strand.
TTACCACAGTTGGAGCACTCAACATCTTTCTTATTCTTTTTCTTCTGGCCATCCTTGGTCTGATTCTGCTTTCTCTTATTCTAAGAACCGTTCTTGCCTCCACAGCTTGCTTGCGGCTTTGGCTTTTCTGCAGATGCAACCTCAGTCTTCGATTTAGGGTAAAGACTCTCTAACCTCAATGCTTTCCCCACGATCGATTCAAATGTCTCATCGATGTGGTTAATAAGCCTTTCCCCCAAGTACTGATCTAAGCTTGTTATGAACTTCTCGTTCTTCTTCTCGGGAGTGTCGATAAGAGATAATCCATACTTTGATAAAGTATCGAACTCAGCAATATACTCCGAGACAGCTCTACCATTCTGCTTTAGCTCCAAGAACTTCCTAAATAACTCTGACTTCTAAGCAGCTGGGATAAATTTTTCACCGAATCGGGCCTTAAACTGATCCCATGTAACTTGATCATCTGGAGTAGCTGCCTTAATAGCGTTACACCAATTCATTGCCCGTCCTTGCAGTTGACGGGACGCTAGCTTTCTCTTCATCGCATCCTCGATACCTAAGTCTTCAAAGATACACTCACAGCTATCCAACCAATCTTGAACATCTGCAGCCGATTCCGTTCCGTGGAACGGCTTTCCACCAAGACTAGTGTAATCCTTGCATAGCTTGGCGAAATCGGCTCGAAGCGCCTGCACCGCTACACCACCACCATTTGCAGCATTGAGTGCTGCCCCTTGCACGTTTCTAAGCATCTCTCTCATGATGTCAGTAAACATAGCCCTCATGTCAGGGGCATTCCCATTGTTGGCTCCTCTACCAGCACCCTTCGTATATCGGCTCATCGTTCAATCTGTAAAGAGAAACGATTAACCATCCTCTTTGTGGTGTCAGTGAAGTGCGACTCCGTCCTTAGCTATACTAATAGTATATATATGGCTTTTGAAAAACAAAATAATCACAAATGCGTGCTCTCATATACGTATTATCTCTCTCTGGTGTCTTTCCCTAGGTTAACTACGCAACCTAGAGCTCTGATACCAAGTGTGACGGCCCGCCCCACACCAGCCGACATTTCCCATGAAAGTACGCTGTGTCGATGTCCAACCAGCACGGGACGGTCGTCAAAGGAAGGAAAAAGAAGAGAATTTACTGGTGAACTAACAAAGAACCTGCAGAATGTCTCATAGTGCATGGAATAAAATATAATAACATACTTGACATAAAACAGGCGACACAGTGCATAAGCTGGAAACTACAACTAGACATCATAGTAGCGGAAATCCGAACACAGCTTATGTTCACATCATCATCATTACAACTTTTCAACTGTCTCTAAAGAAAAGCAAAGAAAAAGGTACACTACTAATGCCCAAAGTAGTGACCCGCACCGACACAGGGAGAATATCAATATATATCATATGTGGAAGCCTCCTGCTCGTCTTCGGTATAACTACTCGTGCATCACCAGCTAACTTGTCTCTAATCTGCTCGTGAGAGCACCCAGAGTAATAAGAAGAGACATAAAACTCTGGGTCAGACAAAAAGTCTGGTATGAGCGATAAGCATCAAAACATAACAATAACATGTATATTAAACCATATCTGAACCTGGACCTGCAACCAAAGAGTTAGCACAACATACCGCTCAATACTCTAAGGTGCCACTAACATATGGTGTAAAGAATACAGGGGTGGGGGTGTGCATGTCATAGTGAAAGCAAACAACCAAACATAGCAACCATCCTCACATCTTTCACTCAGTGCGTAAAGCATACGACATCCACCACTTTGATCACCCTATTCCTTGCTATGATCACTCTGCCCCATGGAGTCATGATGACACCACTGCACTGATCCATAGCCATTAGTCTTTGCTATGTCCACTCTGCCCCCATGAATTCATAACAACTCTACTGCACTGGCTCATAGCCTTGCTATGATCACTCTACCCCATGGAGTAGTAACTACCCCACTACACTGATACGTAGCCTAACATCCGTCTTGGTGGTGAATCAAAGCTATGGACGTCGACAACTCCTTAGCACACGCCTCGCAGCAAATCCCAATCATAAGGTAAACTCGTTGGTTCCCAAATGGATCCTGAGTATAAACCTTCTACATGGACTACCTTTGTATCTCGGGTTTTAGCCTCCTCCGGATCGGCCTTCCTCCTTGCCTTTGGTCCGGTTCGGTCTCCTTCCCAAACGTCGGGTCGGTTCAGCACGTGAACCCCTTGGCGGTTCAGTTCGCGTTCCCCATTCATGGTGCAAGCAGCTCAAGTTCTCCTCCATCAGTTCAGATCGGAGCATTTCACCGGGTCGGTTCGGATAAGCACTCCACGATCTATCGGTTCAGATGGTACCCCGGGTCAGGTCGGAGTACATGTCTCGTGGTGGCTCCGCTTTGGTCTTCTTCCCCAATGCTGGATCGGTCTGGTCGTGGTCTCCTCCAAGTTTCAAGTCAAATCGTGGCGTACTGGTTCGGTTCGAGTGCAAGGGGCGGCTCGTGGATGGGCTACACGAACGGGTCGGTTCGGGCCTCCCCATCTGATCCGATCCGGTTCGGGTCACAGCCTGCACTTTTTCTGCAACTTCCAACGACTGTTTACACGCCACTCAACAGCGTTTTCGACCATTCTAACTATTCTAAACAATAACAATTCATGCCAAACAGTCATAGCAATATATAACATCAACCACAAACACCAAAATGACAACTTGATAGGTAAAAACGGATCAAACATAGCCAAAATCCCATATTTTCCCTTAAGCATGTTTAAGCAAAGCTAATGATAGATTAGTAAAACTTAACCAAATTAACCAAATTTTTTAACAGAGGCCTAAAACAATATTTCGAAATTTATAAATATTTTTCTATATTTTTAACATGTATAAATTCGCTAATTATCACTAATTACCCATAATTAACCATAATTAGTGAGGAACTATGTAAATCACTCACCTTAACCACACAAAAAATTAACAAATATGAAATTATCTCTGTTTGGGCGCGGCTACCAAGGCAATACAGCAGTTCTAATACTGATTTGGTGAAGATCTTCCTTGATTTGATGTGGATTTGGCATAATTAGCGATTAGAAGGTGATTTGTGGTGTTTTAGATGTTGGAGGCCATTACTAGGGTTCCAAGAATAAAAGTGGCGGCTCTGAAAGTGAGAAAAAGGGTGTTCTCTAAACCCTACAGCCCTTAAATACTCCAAATCCCGAAATTCCCCTTTGGGCCTAGCTGTTAATCAGCCGGTAAAGCCCAATTAAGTTGTTTTTCACCACCTGAAACTTGTTTCAGCCATATCTCCCAAACGGTGAGTCCGTTTGGCTGATGTGACCACTCTACGGAAAGTTAAACCATCATCCGTATCTAACGGAAGTGGTTTCAGGTCAAAACTCCTTTTCAATCAAAAGTTATGGCTGAAATAAAATCAACTAGGGGCAAAACGGTCATTTAAAAATCGGCAAAAATCATGAACATGGGAAATGACCCCAATAGTCGTCTCCCAAAGTTACATGACCATACGACTTCGCATGTGAAAGAAATAAACATTCTACGATCCTTCGATGCATAGAATGCGGGTCGTTACAAACTCTGTCCAATTTTATAATTTAATAATCGCTAATTAATATTGATAAAAATGATTGAATGCTGTGTGTGATGATTGTTGGGATGATTTGATCATAAATTAATTGAATAATATATATATATAGTTATACATATACGTCGTTAATTTAATACAGACTATATTCATTATTTTATTTCAGATTTAATATGAAACTAGTATTAATTATGTTGATTAACGTCTGTGGATGCAGGGAAACAGGTTGGAGGAATTTGACTGGATTCCTCAACAATTATTATTGTTTTTCATATATTGTATTATATGATGTGATAAATAATCTATGATTGAGTATCGTGTGATTGAGATGTTTGAATAACATTGACCTAAAATAATTGGCATTTAAATACCGTAAACCATACTTAAATACATTGGAAAAGAATTTGGAGTTTTAATGACTTGTTTTAATCATAACAAAACAAGTAGTTGGTTTATTAACGATATTTTTAAATAAAATAAAATAATTATTGTTAAATAATAATTATTAAATAATCTGTGAATGTTAATATAAAAATGGGTAATGGAAAGGGAAATTGTTGCATTTATTTCGAGGTTCGAAATATGAATATGAGTTGAATAAGACTATAAGGATTTGAAATTATAATTCGATGATGTTGAATGTTATTAACGTAATTTATTTTTAAAAGTTTATAAGTTGGGAATTTACGCTTAATTAATATTGGTTTGTAACCAATAAATTTATAATCGAATATGCAATCAAGATGAATTTTTAAACTTAATATATAATTAATAAGAAATTGATTTATAAATAGAGTTTATGAGGTGAATTATGAATGTGAATTTATAAAATAACTCGGTAAATAGGATTTGAACCTGTAAAGGTATTTATAAATATAAATCAAACTTTGATTTGATAAAACGAGTACAATTTCTGTAAAGGAATATTATTTACACTTTAAAGTGAATAATGATCTAAACAAAAACGTTTTGCAAATTAAATGGGTTATAAATGGGAAATTGATGAATATTTGAAGTGATAAATTCAAATATGAATTTGGAAATCAAGTTAACCTTAAACGGTGAGTTTATTCCGACATTAAGAACGTTAACTGAATAGAGAGTATTCAAAGGTGAGGTGTATATATATTGGAATTCGATTCTTTTAATTCAGGAAAATAACATTTACTTTCCGGTTATAATCAAGATTATTTGTTTATCTAATTAATCAATTGTTTATTTAATAAAAGTTATATTTTGAAATTAAATATTTCAAAAGCAGAGATTATAACGTTATCATTATAATCAAAGATTTCCATAAAGAAGAGGATTCATAAACTGAATAGAGAGTTGTGTAAAAATTTTTGTAAATAAGGAATTAAGAAATGGAGTTAAGAACATTAGAAACAGACTAAAAATTAGTTATATTGAATAGTTGTCTGAGTATCGATCTGATGTTGGTTTCAGCCTTCGATGTTTATACTTAGGGAATTGTTCTCTTACTAGTTTACGGTTAGGAACTGATGGATAGTGATGTGTGAATAAGGTATAGGAATATTTTCCAATGTTAATAACATTTTTTTTCGAAATACGGGAAATAAGGAGTTGTGAATATATGAAAACGTTTTCCAAAGAAATCGTGAGAGGCTAAACGAGTTGAAAAATATTTTGGTGAAGAGATATAAGGGAAATTGGGAAATGAAATAATGATTGATTGGTAAGATTTCCATTTGGGAATACGACCGTTGTTTGTACACATGTTTTCCTCTGATAGTTAAATAACCGACTATCAAAGTTTTTGACTATTTCCGTTGTCAATACGGAGAGACTGGGATCAGATTTATTATATGAAAACCAACCCGTATGGGAATTAGCGTTGCAAATCAAATATGATAAAGAGAATTGGAGATGAAGTTTGTGCAAGGGCTATTCTGGCGATCCTAGGTATAAATTGCCTAAGATGGATTTATAGAATAGTGCCTTCGGTTTGTCTAGTCCCAAGACAACGTGTATGGATGAATGTCTGCTAAAAGATCGCGTAAGTTGATCGCTTCAAACGTATCTATGTTTGGTAGCCTGTATAATAGTACTTTATGACCTCAAGCTTCATCAACCAGGAAATGACGAAAATCGAGCAGGCAGCATGGCTAAGTGAGTCGCACCCAATTAGGGTATATTGTCACTATCTAGAGAATATTCATATTTGTTACTTCTTTTGCTTCTATATCTCCCGGTAACAATTATGTTGGTATACCAACCATAAGGTGATAATATATTCGGAACATTTAAGCGAAATGAATGGCCGGTCATGTGTGGCAGAGTTTCAAGATGTTCTTGTTGAACTCCAGTGTATCGCTTCTAGAGTACACTGATCGGATGGTGGTTCCATACCTTTTCATAGTTCGAAATCCGTTGGCCAATAAGAGACCGTAGTTTTTGATTGAATATTAAATATGTAGAGCATGAGATGAAAGCGTTCTGCTAGATTATTATTTACTTGTATTAGACACTATTCTAATATCAGAATAGTATTGATTTTTGGAAAGTGTTTGGGTTATCATAAGGTAAAAACCATCCGTGTTTATGTGTTGATCGGTCTTACCATTACCAATTCCTTGAAAAGGATTTTTGAAAAGTTAAACCGAAATGGTTAGAGTTTACTCACACCAGTCACATGACTGACCCAGAGTTTATTTCGTTTTGTTTTCCCTAAACTCTTGGGTGCCCAAATTTGTAAGGGCAGTCAAGTAGTCGGGATTTTTCAGATACCATTGAAGGAGCTTGGAGCAGGATGCTTCAGTGTTGGATATGTATATATAGAGTTATTTCCACTGTGATATTTATGTACTCTGATGATGATGAATGTAAGTACAAATACAGTTTTGTATTTCAATGTATTGTTATAATATATTTTATTCATTTCGCTGTGAGATTCGTGTTTCATCTGTCGTGATCTTCTTCTTCTCCTACTCTAACTTTCTTTCTACTTCTCACCCTCTGACTTCTTTCTATTAATGGTCTGGTATTTCCGATGCTTGATAGTCGACATCGTATTTTATGTCAATTTTCAAGGTCAAAAATCCCTGGGTCGTTATAAATTTCGAAGATACAGATATCATTATTCCCAATTCGATATCCGTTAATTTCAGAATTTGATATTGAATATAATAATTTCTATTTAGATCCTTGTATTTAATATCAAATTGGATTTCGGGTTTGTTGTGAATGGTGTCTTTAATAACATTGTTCTTAAACCCAGTTGAGAATAGAATAAATCTTTTAATTAAGATTTAGAGAAGTTACCAATTAATTTAATTGGAATTGAAATGGAAGTTGATTTTGGGTTTATAATGAAAAATGTTTCAAATAACATTCGTTCTTTAATCCAATTAACAGTGAGGTTATGATTTAGAATTTATAAATTATTTTATTAAGATTTAATGGAAATTTTCTAAAGTAAAGTTTTCCAATTTAATATATTAAATTGGAATTGAATGGAATTTGATTTGGTAATAATCAAGATGAGCTTCTTTAAAGGAAGGCCGTTACTATATATGGAATTTAAATTGCCATGTCGTTATTCCATTTATAGTATTAGTCTGATACGGAAATTATATTGATTATATATTGATCTGTTTCCGTGAAGATTCTGTAGTTAATGGAAGTTGATTTGGGTTTATTGTGAACTGTGATTTTTATAACATTGGTTCTTTAACCCAATTAAAGATAAAATTAATTTCTAAAATTTGAATAATCATTAAGTAATGATTTTTGAGATTAAAACTGAACTATAGTTTTAATGATCTTTAAGTAGATAAAAAATGAGAATGGAATAATTAAATTTATCGAATTCATGAAATGATCGGGAATGGAGTATCACCAATTTTACTCCAGGCGATAGTTAAATCTTTAATTAGATTTGAACGTTAAATGGTAACTAATTTTACCAATAACACAGTGGGTGTTAGATATGGAGTAATACCAGTTTTGCTCCATGGGATAAATAGGTTGGGATTGGAAAAATAAAATAAGTGGTTACTTCTGTAAGGCTCGATAATCCAGACTAGTTAATAAAATCTTTTGAAAACGATATCAAAAGGAAGATTAAAGAGAAAATTTATAAGAATTTATCTTTGATAAAATTAATGGGAACCTTTCCCTAAAGATGTGAATATTTGAATAAAAGAATATTCTGAATTGGAATGAGGCATATGATGTGTTTTTATAGCACTTGATTATAAAATACATGAGTTATTTGAAAAGACCGGGTTTAACCCATTCTGAGTAACTGATACGGAGACTAAATGTCGATGATATGAAGACGGTGGTTGAAGACTGGAGATCTTCACCTCATTAGGATGATTACTGATGTCTTGATTGGGACGTACACCCAAGAGAAGGTAATCAATGGTGATCATCCAGACGTACTTGGAGATCGACCGGATATGCGAGGGTCTCTCTCTTATATTGGACATATGAGAGGAGGAATAAGGTGCCTCCAGTTTCGTTCAGACCCAAAACGGACTTGCAAATGGATGGTATGTCTAACATTGTATTCCTTTATACTATGTTCGTTGATCTCTGCTAAATATATATCCGTTTGGTGTCGGAGAATTTATTCTCATGCTTAACACCCTTTTTTGAGACGTACTAGCTTAGAGGTTATATATTGGTGGAAATCAGTGGTACGGTATGGATTGATAGTGTGGCATGCTGAGATTCATGGATCAAGGCTTTTGTTAAAAAGTAAAGTCTTGTGGTTGATGATCAAAGCACGACTTTAAATAGCATATCTTTGTGTAGCATTAATTCGCGAGCTTCACTCCCCGGTATGAACCTAAAACGGGATTGGGGACGCAGGGAAATGGACATATATAAGTTTCTAGATATGAGTAACGTCATGGGATGGAGCCCAGACTGTTTACTTATGTGGATGTTGGAAAACTTTATTGATGGAACACGAGATACCTCGGAATTGATAGAACCAACTAAAAGGTTCTAGATGGTCGACGTGACTGACCATTTTGGAGGTTCGATAGAACCGACTAACATATAGTTTATAGTATAACTAATCATCGACGGATGGCCGGCTCTACAGGTTCCAAGGGTTGCCCGTAGGTGTGATCCTGAGGCATTGCAAGTGTGTCTCGAATCGGTAAGGACAATCCCTTGCCTTGGTTCATAGATGGAAATTCAATTTCCAATACACGATTTTACGGTTTTAGTTGTAAACCTATATGGCGACGTAATATAATGGTAGCTACGCCGCCTATGATTGATACATTTATATTTGTAGTTGATTTCTTCACTTATAGTAATAATAAAAGATGAAATTTTGCGTATCAAGCATATTTGGTTATTATAAGGTAAAACTCTATCCTCGACTGCGTTCATTGTGTGATGGGACTTGCTATCCTCGACTGCGTTCATTGGGTGATGGGACCTGAGTCTTATAATAGCTTTATTTTTCTGTTTAGCATTGCACTGTTTATTTTATGCACTGGTATTCATGGGGGACAAACCCAATTCAGGGTGAAATTATTCCATTTACCCACTTTAAAACAATATCCTGTCGATTTACCTCATTCAAGTGTTTATAAATCCCTACCGACTATGTCAGCTAAACGCGGCGATGTGGAATTCGTATACTACTCAACAAACTAATCAACACAATATAAAACTATTTTATAACAATTACAAATACGCTCTCTCGTATAAGTATACTCAACTCGATTTTGGGGTATCACTAACCCCATCAGCACTGAGTTACGCCAAGGTTATTACTCATCTTTCGGCTTTGTTACCACTTGTAACGACCCGATTTTTCCGTATAGTTTAAGCCAATATCTAACAACCCATGTCAACTCAAATTGCACAGAAAAGCCGATAGTTAGGAGAAAGAAATTAGAGGGTGAGAGAAGAAAGAAAGAAATATTAGAATAGAAGAATAAGAAGATCAGAGTCTCACAACGGAATGGACAAAATGCAATATATCAAAATGCATTACAAAAAGAAACTGTATATATAAGATTACAACATCATAATATACATTCATTTCAATCAACACACACAGCGGAATAAACTAATACCAGTAAATATGGGTATACGTCTCGACTCCAGCTCCTCTTCTGAAGTTCTAAGCGAAACCTAACCTAGAAACAAACTCGATCTGACCTGAGCACATTTGAAGTAAAGCAAAATTCACCCGGATTAGTCTGGGATACTTTCAGTGATAAATTCACACGACAAACAACTTGCTTAACTTTAGAAATCCTTTTTGAAAAGGTAATCGTAAGGCCGGTCCACACATAAACACGGACGGTTTTTACCTTACGATAATTCAAAACATTTTTGAAATATGAAAATCTAGTAGTACAATAATACTGTCCTATCAAACCATAAATAAATAACCATCTAGCAGAACACTTGCATCTCACGCTCTACGAATTCGTTTTATAATAAAAAACCGCAAGGCGCTCATTGGAGTTTGGATTTGCAACATGACAAGGTATAGGACCACCTTCCTATCAGTGTACTCTAGAGGGGATACGCTAGGTTTCAACAGGAACATCTTGCAACCCAACCACTCCCAGTCACTCAATCAGCTTGAGTGTGTCTAATATATTATCACCCTGGTTGTCGGTTGTCTAACCATATCCGTAAGATACAGAATCGACCGAAGAAACAAAGAAGGATTTTCTCTAGATGGTGATAATACATACTGCTTGGGTGTGACCCAACTAGCCATGTTGCCTGCCCTATTTTTGTCATTTCCCAGTTGTGAGGCTTGAGGTTACGTTTACCTTTTCAAAGAACATCCCATAACTTTGAATGCCACATTGTCAGATCCGTCAAATCATTAATTGACATCCACAAATATACTTTTGGTGTTAAGCATGAGAATTTCTCCGCCATCATACTTAGTATATGTGCCAAAATCAACATGCATGAGTTTTAGGAAATACTCTGTTAGACATTCATCCATACAAGTCATCCAGAAATAGGATGAACCGAAGGAATCCTCCTACCGCATCCTAGGAATCATTCTATAGATCAGTAGCGAGTAGTCCTTGCAATCCATAGATTTCAACCATGACAGAACCACAATATATCTCTAGGGACCAGCTAAAGATTTTAAGTATTTCTTCCATTTTGTGAAGATCTATAGTCTTTAATTCCCATCTTTATACATATCCTTGCAGTTAGTTTTGAGCGCTACGTTGGTTCAAATTGGATTTGGGTCTAGTTCCCATGCCAGTCTCTTCGAAACAACACATCAAAAGTCCAATAAGATATTTCATTGATAGTCTGGTGTTTTTAATATCTGTAACATCCCAAATTTTTTTGGTTATTTAAATTGAATATTTATATATGTTTTATATATTATATTATATTGGAAATATAATAGATTTTTTATCGAATTTATTTAATAAAATGGAGTTAGAATATATATATATATATTTATAAATTATTTAAAATGAGCTCGTAACGACGTTGTAGTTCATAATTTTTGATTTGAACTTTAATTGAATATACTAGATCCGATATAAGTCGGAATTCGGCAAAACAAGAAACGTTTGAATCGATTTGATAATATTTTTCTAATGAAAGAGAAAAATGGAGATTTCATATTACAAATTGTTAGTTATGTCCAATTCGAAATTTCAAATAGTCGCTATGGAATTCTTAATAGACGATAATGTTTATTTAATAATATATTAATGGTTTTTATATATGTTTGAATATCGTTTAAATATGAATTTTTAAAATTGAGTTTAAATTACATATTAGTCTATTTTTAAAGCTGTATAAGATTTCTTTAGAGATATATGATAATGAAAATTGATTATTATTTAAAATGAATTATTTTGGATGTAATTATAAGCCGTAAAAATAGCAGTTTTCCAAACGACCTCCGTTTTTTACGAAGCGAATTTTATTGGAATGCGTATAGCTAATTATTGTTGTTTTTCATGTTTGGAACAATATGGAGCTGTTTTGTCGATAGATGAAATTTAAAGGTGAACTAATAAATTAAAATAACGTTGTTAAACATACAGAGTCCATTTTCAATGAAATTAATTTCATTGGGACCACAGTGTCAAGACGTATGTTACGTCCATTTTCACATCATCAGAGGATCAATTATTGCGGTGCATATATTTAGTGCTAACGTAAAAAGCGGTAGATTAAAATTGTAAAGACCGTGTAAAGACTAACATACCAAATCCAATATATTATAAAAATGTTTAGATCCTTTTCTTCTAAGTTGACCTACCTACGAATTGAATATGCAAAGCTTCCTTAAACATTAAAAAAAATGTGCAGGCTATGTATCCAAATGAACAGATATACACAACAGACAAGATATTAATGCGCAAACAAGAAAGCCCATACGTAGGCCACCAGCTACCCCGTTCCCTTTGAAAAGAAATATACCACCGTCCAAGTATTTGCTTCAAATAATAGATAATTTATAAGCATTAATCAACACATATAGGAAAAGAAAACACGCACAACTAATATTTCCCCACACAGCTATCTTCTGCAACTCTAATTGAAAAGCCATATGTAAACGTACTAAGTAGCTCCTATTTACCACCAGCTATGAACCTACTAATGAGATGAAATATCAACGTAGCTATGGACATAAACAACAACTACTCCTCCCTATTTCTTGCGCACCAAACTTCAGAACCTTGATGGCCACGACTCCGCTCATTGTAAATACATGACTGCTTCTCCATTCGATCAGGAACCCAAAATACAAAAGAAGAAAAAAAGAATAAAAGAACAGAGTGGGGATGATGGAACTGGACAAAAGAATCGTGAGGCGTGAGTGGGGCATGTCCTTTATATTTTCTTGGAGCATGTGTATATTCTGGGAGAAGCATTTTGAGAGGTTTGCGAGATGAGACTGTAGAGTATGGGAGGTCAGGGCAGTCTCACTAGCCTCAATCAGTGGCACTTTGATGGTCGGAGCGTGACCCAGGAGCGTTGGACATGCAGCAAAATGAATAAGAGTAGGGGTAGAAGCATGACGTGAGAATGTTCTAAATAGAAACAAGTATAGAATGGAAGGATGGCGTACAGTTTGAAGCTGCATAGGTGAGTTGATGAGTTCATTTGAAACCAGAAAGTGGTGTGGGAGGGGGAGTCGTGGCCAGCAGTGATGGTCTGGGCATTTAGAGCAGTCAGTGGCAACAATGGAGGCCGATAAAAGAAAAATAGAGTTAACAACGATTCTCTGGGGTACTTGGGCGATCAGGAGGTGGAAACTGGTGGGCATGGGTAGTTGACGGCCTAGTAGAGGCGATGGGGCAATGGGTGCATGCGTGGGGTATTTTTGTATTGAGAAACAGCGGATGGAAGATGCATGTACAGGGAAGAAGATATAATACAAGGATGGGCTGTGAAAGGAATTAGTTAACCTTATGTCTAATTAGCATTAAAAAGGGGTTGTATAACATGCCTGATAAGTGTATGACTTAATAAGTAATTAGCATTAAAGTATGTGCCTGATCCATTTCAGAAGTGGATAATCGAAGGTTAACCAATGTAAGTATGTGACTTAATAAGTAATTAGCATTAAAATATTAACAATGTTAATCTAAAAAGGGGTTGTATAATTTTCCTGGTTAATATTCGAATGAGCCTAATCAGTTTAAATAAAAATAAAAATGAAAATGCCTAACCCAAATATTATACATATACGACTATTATTATAGTGTGCCTAATTTAAACGTAAAGTATCATTTAGTGATAACATGGCATACGAATTGTTTAGAGTTAACATATATTTTCTTAATTATGGTAATGTGTACATCAGGCAAAAACGATAAATGCATTTTGGCCAAGTATTAGGGAATGGTCAGTTCTTTTCATAAAAAAGTTATTCGTTACAGTGCCTAACCGAGTATTTAAACATCATCATTTATAGTGCCTAAGCCTTTTTAAACGTATGCCCAATCGAGATTTTATATATACAATTTAAATTAGAAATTTGAAATTAATATATTATTAAGTTCTAAAAATATTATTTAAATAAGTAGGTAACGTTTAAATTTTGTTTATGTCATACAGTAACAAAATTGGACAAAAATCAAAGGACGTCGGGACCGTACCGACGGATGTAATATTACAGAACTGTTTTGATTAGAATTAAATGCGAATGCAAGCTTGTAAGACAATCCATTTTAACGATGAATGAAGACTCAACGTGAGTTTAACTCACTCAGTTTATCCTGTTTATATTTTATATAAGCTGGGTTTTTGTTTTATGTGCAATGGTTGCTGACGGTTGATGATTTGATGACTGTTTGCATGGATGCTGAATATTTCTAAATATTCATTGATCAAATTAAACGATCGTCTAATTTAATCGAATTAAATTGTTATCTTAACGATTACATTCCAAACAGGATAACTTACCTTGTTGGTTACGTTTATGATAATATAAACATATTAAATAAATAATTGGGTGTCTAAATGGACGCTATACATTGATTATTGACTATTATTAGTTAAACTGCTTATTTCTATTTACCGTGATAAATATATTTTCATATTGAATTTGAAGTAACCCATTGTGATGCAATGAAGGCAGGTTGGAGGGATCCAACCGAATTCCTCAAATATGTTGTTTTTGTTCATATTATCTTATATGAATTATTTAACCAGTATGATGGGATGATTGATTCATAATTGATCGTTAAATTAAAATTCAACAATTGTTTGTTATTAACTAATGGAAGATATTGGTTGAGTAATTGGAAACGGTTGGCCTAGAAATGAATCATTTTATGAACATTGATTTACAGTCAGTTAGATCGATAGAAATAAGATTACAAGAAAATTTATTTTATAACCCAAATCGGATTTTGAAATATACTTTATATAGATTATTTGAATAAAGGTTTCTTAAAAGAAATAAATAATTATTTTTTATCTAGTAAATAATAAACCAAATATACAAAGCGAATTCTTATGTTAATGAGTTTCTAAGCAAGGAGCAGAAATTAACCGAATGGTAAATGTTTGAATTAATTATTTTCAAATAACAACTAATGGAAATTATTTAATTTTATTAGATTGTAAATTAAATATAATTATTTAAAGTGATTAAAAGAAAGGGCTAATGGGATTGATCAACGGACTAACCTTGCTTCTTTTTTTGCAACGCAAGCGAGGTTGAGTGGACCCCTACCACAGGCTAACCTTGTTTTGAATTGACTAAGACAATTGTTTTAAACCAAGATAATAAATTTTGAATAATTAATTATTATTTTTAAGAATCAATTATAATTTTAATTATCTGAAAGAAAGATTAACTATTAATGTTGAAGTAAACCAATTGATTTCTAAAATGATAGAATTGATTATTATTTATCTAATAATAATCAAAGTGAGAAATTTGAGTTTTAGTTTCCTTAAATGGAAGTTTATGAAGTTATAAAGCCTCATGTGTGGTTTAAATGAAATGGTGAAAAGTTTATATTTAATATGAACTCCTATTAAGAATTCTTTTGGTCAGATTTCTATAAAATCCAAATTGGCAAATTTTAAGGGCAAGCTATAAATGGACTAATGTTATAAGAGGCAAAACAAGTTCAAAATGGGATTTGTGATCTAAAGGAAGTTAAAGAGAATTTAAATGTCTAACGGCGTGGAAAAAGAAATATTTTAAATTTAGTATACGTGATTTTTGGGATTGAAATAAGTTTCCAAAAGAAAGAAGATTGGTTTAAAACCATGTTTAAAATCGTACAGTTAATAGAAGTCTTGGGATAATTATTGGAATGAGATTTCATTGATAAACTCATGTCTACCCTAAAGATAGGAATGTTGTTGTCTCAACGTCTAAGAGGTGAATAAAATACTCTAACTTGTAACGACTTCATAATTATCCAAGGATGATTTCAGTTTAGAAACGAGAGTAGTTGAGCGAGTTAAGTTAATATTTCCATGAAAGATATTATAAACTATAAATTAAATAATTATAAGTTGAATAAATGGGATTGGAAGCAAGAAGTGAGAAAGTGATATTCCAAGTGTTGGCAGATTTATAAATTTAATTAACAACTGTTTAACTAAAGAGGCCAAGTGATGTTGTATACTGAACCAATAAATCCACTTTATTTTCTATGGGTGATGGCTGTTTATTTTGATAGTTAAATCACCGACTATCAAAATCAACCCAAATCGATTGTTGGTACGGAAAGACCGGGATCAAATGTTATATTTGAAAACCATTCCAACCAGCAAATACGCTAACGTTGAAGATGTTCAGAAGCTGATCGAGATGAAGCAATTGAAGACCGTGGATCTTCAAAAGAGGAGGGATTGTTGAGCGAATTTCTCTGACTTGCAACCAGAGATGAAGCAATTGAGATTTTTCGGATTGCAAGGACTTATCGCTTCTAATCCTTTGGATGCGGTAGGAGCGTAACTTTTGTTCTTCCTATTCCTGTAACACCCGTGTATTCTATAACAGTGAAATTCACAAATTAATGTATAATTAATTTCACATCAAAGAATTAAGGGAAACGGGATACGCCACTGTGTTCGTCTCGGAATTATGCTTGAGATAGAGTCCGAGTTTGCGTAAAACAGACTCCGTATGAGGGAGATATGACCTCCGGAAGTTTCAGAATTCAGTTTAAAATTCAAACAGACAGAAACAGTTCAGAAATGAGTTCAAAATTCAAAAATCGGACCCAGATTGGGCTGGACGGGAATTTTCCCGCCCAAGGCACCCAGGTCGACTGGGTAGTCGACCTGGGGAACCCAGGTCGACTGGGTAGTCAACCTGGGGGTCGACTGGGTAGTCGACCTGGCCCCTGAGTCAGGTCAAACCCAGCCCCTCCTGGCTGGCCTGGTCTGTGCTTGGACGAATTTCTGGACTTTGTCTTGTCACTAGGGCTAGGTGTCAGCTCCTGATTGGTTTCTCTTTAAAACGAACGGCTAATATTAATCTAAGCTCCATCGACGGCTCTAATCAATTCACAAACCCTATAAAAAGGACCTAAGACTCCACCTAATTCACACAAATAAAAATGAGAATGAGACCGTCATGCTGCTGAAGAAAGACTAGGAATAGCCGTCGAGTCAGGAGTTGATTCAAAAGCTTAAAGCAACGACAATTAAATCAAAACAACGCCTACAAAAAAGGATAGCATCACCAAATTCAGAATTCAGAATCCTGAATTAAAGATTCGTCATACATTGTAAGTAGAGTGCTATTCCGATGTGAATGAATAATTGAGTTTTGATTTGTGTAAAATGAGAAATGGAATTGTACTTAATTTGTGGTGATGATAATTCATAATTGTATGTTGCTATGATACTAATTATGAATAGATTTGGGATGTTGGGATATAATGATGTTAGACTTATTGGATATTTGCAAGTATATGATTCATGTTGAAAGTTTACAACTATATGTTTGTGGTAGTTTATTACAACCAAGTTGATACTCATGCAAGTATATGATTCACTATTATGCCAACATGATTTTAGATCCTTCTATGTATATTTTTATGATCATTTTTAGCGTAGTTCGATCCATTTGGGTGTTATGATTCATATGAATTTATGTTGAAATAGGCGTTATGATTCAAGTGAAAACCATACTTTTGTATTAGTGACAAAAGCAAGCATCTTTGTGAACTTGTGTTAACCCTATGAACATGACTAGATTACGTTTGGTGTTATGCCTAATTGAAAATATGTTTTAGGCCTATGTTGTTATCAAAATCATGTGATAATATATGTGACACATAATTAAGTTAGGTTCACGTTTTAAATGCAAGTTTACATGACTAGATTAAAACCATGATTCATGTTTAGGTATGTTTCATGTCAAGATTATATGCTATTACAATGCAAGTTCACAAGTGCCTAATTTATGTTAATTAGATCGTTATGTTGCAAGTTCATGCGTTCACACCCCCCTTTTGATGTTACTTAGGATATATAAACACCATGTTCTAAGCCTTCCCTTTTTCATGTTGCTAAGTTGGGCTTAAATGTTAAGCCCAACATATGTTATAATATAGCGAACGTATAAAACGGGGGTAATGACGTTGGGTTAAAAATATAAAACATATGTGTTGGCATGTTGGACGCATGCCAACGACCTTGAGAACATTTAAGGGGTATAAATTAATTTTACCCAATAAAGATGAATTTGAATAATGGGCTGCAAATATTTACATATAAAAAGAAAAGAGACAAGATATGTAAACTTAGAAAATACGATGTGTTTAACCCGAGGTTAGATTGCGTAGTGACATAAACCTGCCCGGAACCACCCGGCTGTCCAGTAGTCACAACAATACCTATCCAATGTGGGTGGTTAAACACTAAGCCCAATAAACACCCGAGGTTAGACTGAGTTGTGACGTAAGACTGCTCGGACCCAAGCGGCAACAGGCAGTCACAACAATACCTGTCTAATGTGAGTGGCTGAGGCTTTAATAAGACAATCAAGGCTGAGTCAGGATTGATATGATTAAGTAAATTGAATTAATACTTAATCAAATTGAACATGCTAAACTATACAGACTGATTGGGGGTTAGGTTTATACAAAACACTTAACCAACTTAGCATGTTGGCTAGAAATAGTAAACCTAGTAGCGGGGGACCCTTTTCAGCAGTAACACTGCAAGGTGTATCAGGATACCCTGAACTAGGCAGGGTGGGGCACGATTACTGGGCTGATTGTAAGAGGTCAAATCGACGGCGGTGGTGCAGCAGTGTAGGTTCTAACGGGGTGCGGGCGTGCACACACTCCGGCGTAGAAAAATTAGGCACTGGGCACCAGCAGTATACCTCTGCATTCTAGAACTGTGTCGCGCCGCCACCATGGGACTTGATACACCCCATGGTTGGACCAGCATAGGTAGCTACAACATCGGGGGCCGTAAGACACATGTAACTATGCGAGTAGGAGCCGGTCATTAGAAATGGATCACTTCACCCTGATTATGGGGTGCCTGTTGGGAACTAGTTTATATGGGTGCAGAGATTAATATGGGGTACGATAGTACATTCGACTCTAGACAACTTAACTTAGTTTATGGTGTTTCCCCATTTCCAGTTTGTACTTATCATGCTCATTTCTTTATTCATAGACTGAATAGTCCTAGACTTACTCAGGCTTTATGTCTGACTCTACTTTTCTTTCGTCTTCTTTTCTTTCATTCCCCCCCCCCCAGGTTCACAGGGAGGGAATACCGCAGCTTGACTAGTTTTCACATCCAACTTGAAGAGAAAGAATGTATTGCTTGGATCTCTTTCGTTTTGGACTATGGCTTTGGATAGCAATTATGGGGACTTATGCAGTTTACTTATGTTTTTATGCTTCTTTAAATTATGAAATCAAGACAGTTATGAAAATGTAATGTTTTTGGAAGTATTGTAAGACAATTATGGCATGGTTTGTGTAACATGTATTTTGATGAAATAAAAGTTGTTGTTGTTTTCCGCTGTTCAAAAATATGTGTATTTATATCTGTCTTGTGTATCTGTGACTTATACTTATAAACCTCCACCAAAATTAGGGCATTCCCTTTGAGAGTGACCCTAACGGAGGTGGGGTATTTCACTTGGTATCAGAGCATAGGTTTACCAGATAAGATAAAAAGTTTTGAAAAATTATTTTCAAAAGAAAGTTTAAAGAAGCATTTTTAAAGATAAAATGTTATTTTATTTTAAAAAGGCATAGTCCCCCAAAGCTATTGGTACTATCTTTTATCCTTCGTTTTGAATCTATCCTTTTTGTTTCAGCATGTCCGAGGAACTTAACTTGCCAGAGGGTGTACCAATACCTGGTTGGTTTAGACGATTCTTAGAAGCAAGGGCCAATCAGCCAGGTCCCACTGTTTCTCCTCCCCCAGCTGCAGGAATTCATCCAGCTGCAGCGGCACCTCTTCCTCCACTTCCTACGCGTGGTAATGCTTTTGCTAAGATATGTAAAGATTTCAAAGCTATGGGAGGGAAGGACTTTCATGGAACAGAGTCCTTCGTGGCAGCCAGGAATTGGCTGAAGGAAACCGAGGACTTATTCGTCATCTTTGAGGTAGAAGATAGGAAGAAGGTACAACTGACAGTATGGCTACTTAAAGGCAAGGCTTCCTACTGGTGGAAAGTTACCAATGCAGAAAGACCAGTGGAAACATGGGAGGACTTTAGGGCGAGGTTTGAGTCTAAATTTCTCTCAGAAGCTGAAAGGAGCCTTCAATTGGAAAAATTCTTATTTCTTAAGCAAGGGAATATGACAGTCAAAGAGTACGTTAATCAGTTCGATCAGCTGGCTAGGTTCGGACTGGACCTAGTTAACACTCTGCATAAGAAGGCTCTCCGCTTTGTCAAAGGATTGAATTAGCCATTACACAGCTTCGCCATGACCCATATACCTATGGGAGCTACGTATGAAAGGTTGGTGCAGATGGCATTGCTGAACGAAGAGGATAAGGGCAAGAAGGAGACAAAGGCAGAAGGCTCTCAAGGGAAGAAAGAGGGTTTACAGCCTAAGAAGACAGACTTTAAGAAGGGCGGGAAAAACAACAAGTCCCAAGAGAAGAGGAAGTGTAATTTCTGTGGCAAAGTGGGACACTTAGTGAAAGATTGCCGGAAAAAGAAGGCCAAGTTGAATGGTGGGTGCTTTTCTTGCGGTGAGACAGGCCACATGGCTAAGGATTGTCCAAAGAAACGAGGACAGGGGCAGAGGGCTGGATCCACCTCAGGGGCACAGGTTCATGTGCTAGAAGCGCCACCTCTGCAACAGCGAGGTATAAATACTTCTGTAGAAAGTGTAGTTTATCTTTACGATCACCCAGTTCGCACTTTATTTGATTCTGGCGCATCACACTCCTTTATTTCATCTGCTTTAGTAGAATCTCTGCACCTAGAAACTAGTATGGTAGAGGACCCCTTAATTGTTTCAAATCCAGTCGGGGGCCCAGCTCATTTGTCTATGATCTGTGTAGGATTGAAAATTTCTATTCCAAGCGTAGAATTTAGATGTAGTGCCTTTGTTTTGGGCTTCTCGGGATATGGTTTGATTTTGGGCATGGATTGGCTATCCAGTAATGGTGCCATCCTTGATTGTGAGAAAAGGGTGGTTAGGCTTCTGACCCAACTCGGTAACACTCTGGAAATTACTTGTAATCCCTCGTATGCGGTTATGCTTAGTTATCTTGAATCGCTAGATGTTTCTGTTGAGAGTTTGCAATCGGTTAGAGTGGTCCGTGAATATCCGGATGTCTTCGAAGAGGTGAAGGGCTTACCTCCGAAGCGGGAGATAGACTTCCGCATATATCTTGTAGATAATGCAAAGCCCGTTGCGTTTCCCGTTAGACACATGGCTCCACGGGAAAGGAAAGAGCTCAGTAAATAGGTTAAAGAGCCTTCTAGAGAAGGGGTTCATTAGAAGGTGCATTTCAGAATGGGGCGCTCCAGTGGTGTTCGCCACAAAGGCGGATGGTTCACTCCGTCTGTGTGTTGACTATAGGGAGCTCAACAAGCTAACGAAAAAGAATAGGCACCCTCTCCCAAGAATTGACGATCTGTTTGATCAGCTTGTAGGAGCGTCAGTTTTCTCCCAACTCGATTTGGCGACCGGATTTCATCAGCTAAGGGTGGCTGAAGATAGCATCGATAAGACAACATTCAGAACCCCAGACGACTTCTTTGAATGGCTTGTCATGCCTTTCGGCTTGACAAGCGCACCCGCTTACTTTGTGGACCTGATGAGTAGGGTGTTCAGAGAATTCCTCAACAAGTTCATAGTGGTCTTCGTAGACGATATCTTAATCTTCTCAAAGAGTGAAGAAGAACATGCTCAGCACTTAAGGGGAATCATGGAAACTCTGCGTGTCTATCAGCTAAAAGCCAAATTCTCCAAATGCCACTTTTGGAGAGAGGAAGTAAGGTTTCTTGGGCATGTAGTATCCAAAGAAGGGTTAGCTGTGGACCCTGCTAAAGTAGTAGCGGTGCAGGATTGGAAGACACCAAGGAATGCAACAGAAGTCCGAAGCTTTCTCGGGCTAGCAGGCTTCTATCGGAAATTCATCAGAGACTTTGCCAAAATATCAGCTCCGCTCACTAGGTTAACAAAGAAGAACCTAGTGTTTTCGTGGGATTTGGATTGCGAGTTTGCTTTCCAATGCTTAAAAAGGGCTCTTACAACAGCCCCAGTTCTGACCTTGCCGGATGGAAGCAAAATGTTTACGGTATACACGGATGCATGCGGGACAGGACTAGGCGCTGTCTTAATGCAAGAAGGAAGGGTAGTAGCTTATGGCGGGAGACAGTTGAAAGTGCACGAAAAGAACTACCCAACCCATGATCTCGAGTTGGCCGCCATCGTCTTGGCGCTTAAGTCTTGGCGCCACTATCTCCTAGGTGAGAAATTCGAACTGTATACTGACCATAAATCTTTGAAGTATCTCTTCTCGCAGAAGGACGTTAACTTGAGGCAACAAAGATGGATGGAGTTTCTTGCCTCGTACGATTTCGAGATCTCCTACACTTCGGGCAAAGGCAACGTAGTGGCAGACGCGTTGAGCCGAAAGAAACTGACCCTAAGCCCGCTCTTTATAGAAAGGCAAAGCTTGGAGTATATAGCCAGTTTTAAATTTAGGTCCTCCTCCGATTTTGTACCGGGCTTGCTAGCATCCCTCGAAGTACGCCCGACTTTAGTGGACTCAATAGGGACAGCACAACGCGAAGACCCTCAGCTTGTGGAGACGATTGATAGGCTAATTAGGGGTGAGACTTCAAGTCACCTCAACAGATACTCCATCGACGATAAGGGTTGGCTAAGGCGAGACGGAAGACTATGCATCCCACGGACAAGGGATTTAGTAAAGACGGTCCTCGAAGAAGCACATCACTCCAAGATGACGATACATCCAGGCGGAGATAAAATGTACAAGTACATAAAGAGAACTTTCTTTTGGAGCGGCATGAAGAAGGACGTGGCAGATTTCGTTTCTAAGTGTATGATTTGCCAACAGGTTAAGGCGGAATAGAAGAAACCTGGCGGTCTGCTCCATCCTCTAGAGGTTCCACAGTGGAAGTGGGATAGCATTTCAATGGATTTCATTGATGGGCTGCCTAGGTCTAGAAGAGACAACACTAGCATTTGGGTAATAGTGGATAGGCTTACTAAAACCGCCCACTTTTTACCTGTCAAGAGTAAAAGGACTGTCTCATCCCTAGCATCTCTTTATCTCAAGGAAATTGTTCGACTCCATGGAATACCCTCCAGCATTGTTAGTGACCGAGACCCTATCTTCACAAGTGAGTTTTGGCGGAGTCTGCAAGAAGTGGTAGGTACATAGTTATGCTTGAGTACAACCTATCACCCCCAAACCGACTGCCAGACAGAAAGAGTGAACAGAATTTTGGAGGACCTTTTAAGACCGTGTGTCCTTGACTTCGGGGGGACATGGGAAGACCATCTTCCTTTGGTGGAATTTGCCTACGACAACAGCTACCAAGCCACCATCGGAATGGCACCCTTCGAAGCTTTTTATGGAAGACCGTGCCGATCGTCCACTTGTTGGTGGGAGTCTACTGACAAGCTCATACTTGGACCAGATATGATCCGAGAGACTTCGGAGAAAGTAGACTTGATACGAAGAAGGATGAAGACGACCCAAGATAGACAGAAATCCTACGCCGACAAGAGAAGGACCGACCTTGAGTTTGAGGTTGGGGACAGAGTTTTTCTTAAGGTATCTCCTCTAAGGAATGTTGTTCGTTTTGGATCCACTGGAAAGCTGGCACCAAGATTTGTAGGACCATTTCCTATCATCGAGAAGGTGGGGAAGATGGCCTATAGATTAGAGCTACCCGAAAAACTAGCTGGAGTTCACAACGTCTTTCACGTTTCGCACCTCCGAAAATGTCTACATGAATCTGCTGAAGTGGTAGAGCCAAACATCCTTGAAGAAGCTGAAGTGGAACGCGAAGCAACCGTGAGAAGACTTCCAACACGCATCTTAGGAACTAAAGTGAAAAAGCTACGCAACCGCGAAGTCAAGCTCGTCAAAGTTCAGTGGAGCGACGCCGAGGAAGCCGCGACTTGGGAAACTGAGGCCAGAATACGCGTAGCCTACCCTTTTCTTTTTGAGGGTACATCTTTGATCTTTCTTTTTCCTTAAGTTGCGCTTTTATCTATCTTTTTAGGTATATCTCCTCGACCTTATCTTTTAGGTAGAAACCCTTTGGATGAAAACAAGTAATTGAAACATGTTATGGATGATGGTTGCAAGTGGCTACAAGTGATTGCTAGTGGTTGCTCGTGGTTGCATATACACACACAATCTAGGTTTTAGATCGGCTCAGTCACTTCATATGGCATATGCATATATGTATTTATATTCGTATATGGTTGAAGTTTAATGTGTTGTCATATGGATGTTGCATTTATATATGAATGATTGTGCACTCATGTAGAATCATAAATAGGAAAATTTGCATACAAAATGGATTCATGACACTTACATAATTTGTATTAAGGAGGTCAACTGAATCAGTAGACCGCCACATTTTGCATTAGATAAGTACATGTACACACACTTCGCATATGATCATGAAGCATTAGAAGTCTTTTAAGGACAATGGATGCTCGTGTTTGATGGATGAGTAGATGGACGTTTGGATGTTAGGATATACATTCTTCCTAAACTTGAAGATTTCGGGGACGAAATCCTTTGAAGTGGGGGAGAATGTAACACCCCGTGTATTCTATAACAGTGAAATTCACAAATTAAAGTATAATTAATTTCACATCAAAGAATTAAGGGAAACGGGATACGCCATTGCGTTCGTCTGGGAATTCTGCTTGAGATAGAGTCCGAGTTTGCGTAAAACGGACTCCGTATGAGGGAGATATGACCTCCGGAAGTTTCAGAATTCAGTTTAAAATTCAAACAGACAGAAACAGTTCAGAAATGAGTTCAAAATTCAAAAATCGGACCCAGATTGGGCTGGGCAGGAATTTTCCTGCCCAAGGCACACCCAGGTCGACTGGGTAGTCGACCTGGGTCACCCAGGTCGTCTGGGTAGTCGACCTGCGGGTCAACTGGGTAGTCGACCTGGCCCCTGAGCCAGGTCGAACCCAGCCCCTCCTGGCTGGCCTGGTCTGTGCTTGGCCGAATTTCTGGACTATGTCTTGTCACTAGGGCTAGGTGTCAGCTCCTGATTGGTTTTTCTTTAAAACGAACGGCTAATATTAATCTTAGCTCCATCGATGACTCTAATCAATTCACAAACCCTATAAAAAGGACCTAAGACTCCTCCTAATTCACACAAATAAAAATGAGAATGAGACCGTCATGCTACTGAAGAAAGACTAGGAATAGCCGTCGGGTCAGGAGTTGATTCAAAAGCTTAAAGCAACGACAATTAAATCAAAACAACGCCTACAACAAAGGATAGCATCTCCAAATTCAGAATTCAGAATCCTGAATTGAAGATTCGTCATACGTTGTAAGTAGAGTGCTATTCCGATATGAATGAATAATTGAGTTTTGATTTGTGTAAAATGAGAAATGGAATTGTACTTAATTTGTGGTGATGATAATTCATAATTGTATGTTGCTATGATTCTAATTATGAATAGATTTGGGATGTTATGATATAATGATGTTAGACCTATTGGATATTTGCAAGTATATGATTCATTTTGAAAGTTAACAACTATATGTTTGTGGTAGTTTATTACAACCAAGTTGAGACTCATGCAAGTATATGATTCACTATTATGCCAACATGATTTTAGATCCTTCTATGTATATTTTTATGATCATTTTTAGCGTAGTTGGATCCATTTGGGTGTTATAATTCATATGAATTTATGTTGAAATAGGCGTTATGATTCAAGTGAAAACCATACTTTTGTATTAGTGACAAAAGCAAGCATCTTTGTGAACTTGTGTTAACCCTATGAACATGACTAGATTACGTTTGGTGTTATGCCTAATTGAAAATATGTTTTAGGCCTATGTTGTTATCAAAATCATGTGATAATATATGTGACACATAATTAAGTTAGGTTCACGTTTTAAATGCAAGTTTACATGACTAGATTAAAACCATGATTCATGTTTAGGTATGTTTCATGTCAAGATTATATGCTATTACAATGCAAGTTCACAAGTGCCTAATTTATGTTAATTAGATCATTATGTTGCAAGTTCATGCGTTCACACCCCCCTTTTGATGTTACTTAGGATATATAAACACCATGTTCTAAGCCTCCCCTTTTTCATGTTGCTAAGTTGGGCTTAAATGTTAAGCCCAACATATGTTATAATATAGCGAACGTATAAAACGGGGGTAATGACTTTGGGTTAAAAATATAAAACATATGTGTTGGCATGTTGGACGCATGCCAACGACCTTGAGAACATTTAAGGGGTATAAATTAATTTTACCCAATAAAGATGAATTTGAATAATGGGCTGCAAATATTTACATATAAAAAGAAAAGAGACAAGATATGTAAACTTAGAAAATACGATGTGTTTAACCCGAGGTTGGATTGCGTTGTGACATAAACCTGCCCGGAACCACCCGGCTGTCCAGTAGTCACAACAATACCTATCCAATGTGGGTGGTTAAACACTAAGCCCAATAAACACCCAAGGTTAGACTGAGTTGTGATGTAAGACTTCCCGGACCCAAGCGGCAACAGGCAGTCACAACAATACCTGTCTAATGTGAGTGGCTAAGGCTTTAATAAGACAATCAAGGCTGAGTCAGGATTGATAGGATTAAGTAAATTGAATTAATACTTAATCAAATTGAACATGCTAAACTATACAGACTGATTGGGGGTTAGGTTTATACAAAACACTTAACCAACTTAGCATGTTAGCTAGAAATAGTAAACCTAGTAGCGGGGGACCCTTTTCAGCAGTAACCCTACAAGGTGTATCAGGATACCCTGAACTAGGCAGGGTGGGGCGATTACTGGGCTGACTGTAAGAGGTCAAATCGACGGCAGTGGTGCAGCAGTGTAGGTTCTAACGGGGTGCGGGCGTGCACACTCCAGCGCAGAAAAATTAGGCACTGGGCACCAGTAGTGTACCTGTGCATTCTAGAACTGTGTCGGGCCGCCACCATGGGACTTGATACACCCCATGGTGGGACCAGCATAGGTAGCTACAACATCGGGGGCTGTAAGGCTCATGTAACTATGCCAGTAGGAGCCGGTCATTAGAAATGGATCACTTCACCCTGATTATGGGGTGCCTGTTGGGAACTAGTTTATATGGGTGCAGAGATTAATATGGGTACGATAGTACATTCGACTCTAGACAACCTAACTTAGTTTATGGCGTTTCCCCATTTCCAGTTTGTACTTATCATGCTCATTTCTTTATTCATAGACTGAATAGTCCTAGACTTACTCAGGCTTTATGTCTGACTCTACTTTTCTTTCGTCCCCCCCCAAGGTCCGCAGGGAGGGAATACCGTAGCTTGACCAGTTTTCACATCCAACTTGAAGAGAAAGAATGTATTGCTTGGATCTCTTTCGTTTTGGACTATGGCTTTGGATAGCAATTATGGGGACTTATGCAGTTTACTTATGTTTTTATGCTTCTTTAAATTATGAAATCAAGACAGTTATGAAAATGTAATGTTTTTGGAAGTATTGTAAGACAATTATGGCATGGTTTGTGTAACACGTATTTTGATGAAATAAAAGTTGCTGTTGTTTTCCGCTGTTCAAAAATATGTGTATTTATATCTGTCTTGTGTATCTGTGACTTATACTTATAAACCTCCACCAAAATTAGGGCATTCCCTTTGAGAGTGACCCTAACGGAGGTGGGGTATTTCAATTCCTGGATGACTTGTATGAACGAATGTCTGACAGAGTATTTCTTAAAGATCATGTACGTTGATTTTTACAAACGTATTTCTGTTAGTGGCGGAGAAGGTCACTTCTCTTATTGTGATTTGACGGATCTGACGATGTGGCATTCAAAGTGATGTGCTAATCTGAAAAGGTAGGTAATTGTAGCCTCAAGCCTTATCAACCGGGAAATGACAAAAATAGGGCAGGTAGCATGGTTATATGGGTCGATCCCATTAGGGTGCACAATCATTTATTTAGAGAAATTCCATTTCATTCTTTAATCTATTTCAATGCTGTCCCTTTTTGGGAAATGGTGGGTCGCACCTAACCGTTGGTGATATACATTCGATACACTCAAGAAAAATGAGTGGTCGGTCATCTGTGGGCCGGGTTGCAAGATTTTCTTGTTGAACCCGTGTATTCTCCTCTAGAGATACACTATCGATAGGTGGTTCCATACCTTGTCATAGTCGGAATCCTAGCTCCAATAAGTGCCCACGGTTTTGATTGCATACTATATATGTGGAGTGTGAGATGCAAGCGTTCCGCTAGATTTTTATTTATTTGTATTTAGACATTATTATAATATCAGACTAGATATGATTTTAAAACTGGTTTGAGTTACAGTAAGGTAAAAACCGTTTGTGTTTATGTGTGGACTGGTCTTACTATTATCCTTTCATTTCAAAAAGGATTTTTGATTTAAAATCAATATGGATGTTATTTAGACTTAGATAGTTTTTCTTACTCTGGTTCACTAGACGGATCCGGCGTTTGTAGTGTGTGGGTTAGCCCGGGATTTACAGGTTCAGGTTAAGATGCTATGAATTTTAGAGATGAACTAGAGAAGTTTAGACGTATGATACTGAATATTTATTCCACTGTGTGATGTATATAAGGGCAGGTTGTTATTACTGTCCAAATGTATTGATGTACTCTAATGATTGTAAGTATTTTTTCAATTTTCAATAAAAAGTTATTTCTACATTATATTTTATTCTACTGCGATGTGAGATTCGGTGTTGTGTTCATTCTCCTTCTTATTCTTCTATTCTAATATTTCTTTCTTTTCTCATCCGCTAATTTCTTTATATTAACTATCTGGTGTTTTCGATACTTGAGTTCTGTCAAGCAATACGGGTTAATGTATTACCGTTGGAATTCAAGCATCGGATTCTCTAGGTCGTTACACTATCACTCTCAAAACAGTACAGTCAAGTATGTTGGCAGCTTAGGTCTTTATTATTTAATAATCATTCATTAAAACTCTTTATCGATTTTTGAAAAGCTTTCATCGATTTAGAATCGATTTCATTTACTTACCTCGATAAAACTATATTCTTGACTCTTAAGAACAAACATACTCACCAATCTCCAGTTTATATTCTTCACTTCGAAAATATCACTACATTTTCCAAATATCTCTTACTTTTCCTTTACTTCGGAGAATATCAATATATATTACTAAGTCAATGGTATAAAATCAATTTCCATTTCTTATATGGATCAAATAACATTAATTTATTTACTTATAGACAAATAGACTTCTTTACATTTCTTAAAATCTTTCGACTAATGTTGCAATGTTATTTATATTTCATTATCTTGCAACTATCATTGAAATTATATTTCAAAATTTCCAACTATCATTGCAATATCCTCGTATGGAAATAATAATTAACCTCAACATCATTCACTCATTACGAACTAATACAATTCCTCGATAATAGTGAAGTCATTAAAGTTGGGGTATTTTATTTACCTCTCAGACTTTGATTAACAACGTTCTTATCTTAGAATAGGTAAGAGTTCGTAACTTAAAACCAATAATTCTATAGTATCAATCAAAGCTTATATTTTTATTTTAAAACATGGTTTAACGAACCGCGTTTCTTACTCCTAGAAATTTTGGTCTCTTACGATCATTTTACTCATTATTAACTTTTTCATTATAAACTTCGTTACACATTTCCATTTATAATCAGGATTATATTAATCCATTTTCAAAATGCTTCACTCAAAAATATTTTAGATCGTATTATAAACAAATTCGTGGATTTTATAAATTAAATCAATTTACCAATTTCTTAAGATAAAATCATTTAACATCTTATTATAACTCGAATTGGATATGAATAATCCATTAACCAATTTGATTTCTCAAAGCCGTTTCGTATTTCTTGAAATTAATCTTCCTTTCATTTAAAACTTTCAATTTACATATCAAGCCAATTATTAAATTGTCGCATTAGCGAATATCTTTTTTCTATAACTTCGTTCATGAACCCGGATTTCCATTTAGAAAATCCCTTTATAAATTCTTTTTAAATTTAATTTCAATTCATATCCAATCACTTCTTAAGTAAATTCATTTAAGAAATACTTTCTTTAATTATAATTATAGTTAATTTCCTTTGAAATTATTTAACAGCGACTAATTACGTTAATAAATTTTAAACATTGCTTATACAAAAATAAATAATATTTAAGAAAATTTTATTTAATTCAAACAACTATTCATTACTTATAATCAAACAGTTGACTTAGTCAACTTAAACCCGTCAGTTAATTTGTTAACCGATTTCAATTACCTTTTTCTATTAGATTAATTAAATTAATCTAATAATATTACTAAATCATTTACTTAAATATGATTATTACAAAATATTAACCCATAGGTTAATTACAGCTTCATTTGTTTACAAAACTGATTTAAATGCCAAATCCTTATTATATGATTATTTTATAATATTTTAATAAAACAAATTTATAAACATCAATATATTTTTAAATCTTCATTATAACTTATAAAATATAATTAAAAATCTCGTTTGAGCTATATATAAATTCTATAATTGAACTTCGTCAATTCCCCTGACGGTAAATCAACGTTTTACAAAAAGGTGGATTCTAGGCCATTTGCTGTCAATCCCTCAATCAATATCGTCTATTGGTTCAAATCATAGAAAAGTTTGTTGAATTTCAATTAAAATTAAACAACTAAATAGGTTTTAATGTCAATGGGGTTCAAATAGTTTATATATAAATAATATAAAAACAAAACAACATACACAATATTTGAGGAATCAGGTTGGATCCCTCCTACATGTTCATCCCTGCAACACAGTTCATTATAACATTTCATAACAATATATAAGATAGAATTTCAACCCAATATAATAAACAACGATAATATAATTAACGTCAACCACTGAATCAACAATAGGCATTCAAGGCATCCAACATCCAATTTGTACTATCAGTGATTAAATTTAGTTCTATGAATTTAATCACATCATAAGATTCCAGAATTGTATGAGAATTAACTCACCTTCTATTTTGATTGTCGATTTCCGCATTGTTTCATTTAATTTAAACGAGCATTTAAAATTTAATGAAAATCCAGCTACTTCAAATTCCTTCTGACCCTGCTCAGCGGCGTATTATTCTTTACCGTGATTCCAATGTGTCTGGTTTCACACGATTCTGACAACATACGATAGGGTTATGGTAATTACAAATTTGTACTTGAATTAAAAACCCTTGAAGTTAATTAATAATATAATTAATCCTTACTAATTCAGGTGATTAGAAGATATACTTCATCTTCCCCTAGACAAACTTTCGAAACCACCTGCTCCCATAAACTCCATTACCGCATCTCTTCTCTGCTTGCTTCAACCAAAGCCGATCCATGTCCATATCCTAACCAGCCATTTGCCTAATGATTTGGCTTCTTCCTACGTTCTTCTTTCCCCCTTGGTTTAAAATGAGCCACTCCTTCATTTTATTTTATTTTTAGGCCCAAGCCAACAAAATTATTTTACAGCCCACCCCTTCTCTAAGTCCTCTTTCTTCTCCATGAATACGTTCTCTACTTCCACTTTAACCCACTCTACATTTTTGTAACCTACAGACACCTCCCATCTCCTCTCTCCTTCACCATTCAAGCATCCAAGATCATCCACGTCTATGCCTCCGCATCCTCTATCCCCTGGTCCTCATCAAGGACAGCCCATCGCCCTCCTTCCATGCCACAGTCCTCTCCATAACCGACGCCTCCCATTTAAAAAAACAACTTGATATTCATCATGGTTCTACTCAACTTCACCCTCAGCCCCCGTCGTCTTGAGTCTCTCCTACCAACTGTCGCCATGACAGCGGGCTCGACGCCACCAGAAAAAGAAATGACCTCCCCATGATTCACGACTACATAAAAAATGCGACCCCTGTTAGCATCCAACATCACCAAAATTAGTTAGCTTGTGCGCCTCGCTGCCTTAATCTCCACCATCATTTTGCTCGAACTCAACCTCTACCATGCCATCGTCCAGCTCCTACAAATGCACACGCTAGAAAAAAATGGACCATCATGAACAAATCTCGATCTTCCTTTTGCTCACATCATTACGAAGCTCTCGATCTCTGGAGTACAACGAATCAAATTTCATTTAATTTTGTTTTGAATTCAATTATATATATTTATGAAGATTGGTTTTCAATTTTTATGCTTTTGTGTTCTATTTGTTCACGGGGTAGAAGAAACGAGGCAAGTGCTTGTATACATAAGGCAGATAGGTATATATTGTTTTTTTCATTACATGGTTTCATTGATCTATCCATATGCGGCAGCTAGGGTAGGATGCAGATCAGAATAGGGTGCACAGAGACATTTTTTTTTACTTTGGTTAGAAATGGAGATAGAAACATGTGCCAGTGTAGAAGTTTACAGTGACTTGTATTTTCATTCTTCAAAATTGCACATGGTTTTATCTAATCGAAATGAAGAAAAAAGGGGAGAAATACATGTGGGGAGAGGCAGATTTTTTTCAAATGGCACATGGTTCTGAAAATGCTCACGTGGTTATACGGTTGGGTAATAAAATGGCAGATCATGTGAGGGGAGCAGAAGTATTAAATTTGAAGTGATGAAGGATTTTTATGTGAAAATGACTAATGGTTTACTTCCATGTCTATCGCTATTTATAACTGATGTTTAATGATTTTTACGCTCACATACGAACACTGTTCACGACGAAAATAGACGTCATGGTATAATTCGACGTTGTGGCCCTAATGATACTTGTTTCGTTGAATTTCGAGTCCGTTTGCTCAACCGGCGCTCGTTCGAGTCCAAATGGTCAATTCATTTGCATTTAAATTTGCTACGCTCACAAACCAACTCCAACTGGCGCGAAACTTGAAATCTAGCAATAATTAGCTGTTATGATTTTAATAAAATTTAATTCGTTGAAAACGAAGTTTGTTTGAATAAAGTCCCTTTTTAAGGGTCTAAATTAATTTTAAAACATCCCAACAAAATAATAATAAATTATTATATTTCGACACACTTAAGCAGAATTTCATGTAGTTTCAAAATAAAATACTCCGAGTTGAATTCCAAGCCAAATAAATATTCTGTATATTAAAAATCCTTTTATTTTATATAATAAATCGTTATAATTTATAAACGAATTCCATAGCGACTATTTGAAAAATTGATTTGGACATAAAATAAAATCTACAACATGGAAACCTGATTTTTCTCCTTTATTAGAAAATTATTATCTCATAAATTCGGACGTTTCTTGTTTCAAAGAAATCCGACTTATATTGGATCGTGTATGTCCAATTAAAGTTCAAAACGTAATATTATGAACTAACAGACCATAACAGCTCGTTTTATACTAAAAATTTAAATTATACATTGTAACATAGTGTAATAAAAGAATACGTTAATATAATTCTAAACAAACTAAAAAATATATTTGTATATTGTTCAATTTACATTATACAGTAAATTTAACTAATCCCGACAAATTTCAAAATTAAATTATTATCATGCTATTTATATTAATAAAATATTCAAAACCATTAAATTTCAAGTCATTAAATTTCCAAAACAATGTTTAAAACCATTTTAAATATTAAATTAGACGGTTATTATTTTGGGTCGTTTGTAACATCGCGCATTTTATGAATCAGAGGAACGCAAATTTTTTTTTATTCCCCGAGCATTGGATCATTCTCATATTTTAATATGTTGTTTATGGGGATGTAAGACATGTCAATAATTTGTACCAATTTTGTTTGTGACCATTTTGCCCCTGTCAGTCTTGAACATGCCATAACTTTTGACTGGGATCGAATCAGGTGTTGAGACATGTGCCATTGGAAAGGAAATGATGTTTCCCTTTTCGTAGAGTTGTCATATAAAAAAATATGGCTCAGCGGTTTGGGAGGAATCGATATTTTAAGGTTTCACAGTTGACTGTTCTGGTTTGGTAAGCCATAATGGGCTGATTTGGGGAGGCCCATTAATGGGCTGGTGGAGGATATATATATATAGGGGGTAGAAGGCATGGAGAATAGTTTACTTTCTCCATTCCCTCATTTTGGAAGAGCTTGTGATCCTCCATTCCACCATCTTCTTTACCTTTCCACCATTAAACCTTAGTGAATTGAAGATCTACACCAATTGGGGCTAGATCTACTCAAATCGAAGAGTTTAGAGCAAATTTTTCGCTGTCTGGATCTAGATCTAAGTGTTTTTGGGTTGTTTTGGAGATTTGGTGAGTGATATGCATCTCTCGCACAGATTCAATCAAGTATATGAGTTATATTATCTTAATTTCATCATTTTCTAGTCTTTTTTTTTAGATCTACACCATGGTAAGTCTAATTTCATATGAATTGCCAAAGGATCTAATTTAACAACTTAAATTTGGTAATTTTCATACGTTTTCATATGTTTATGCAAGTTAGATCCATAATTTAGTTCATATGTTCATTTACCACAATTTTGGTGAGGTTAATACAATTTTTGATGACCAATGTCATTTTCATGATGATTAGCGATTCCATAAAATGACTATGGTCGTATTTGATGAACTGGACGAATTGGTTTCGGTGTTAGAGTTGTTTTGGTTAAGTTTGGGGATGTTTTAGGTCTGTTCAGGAGCTGGTCGGTCGATAGAGGCTTGGTTGGTCAAAGTTCGTGACTTAGAGAACACGACATGTAGGATTGGGTCGGTCGGTCGTGTAAAGGGGTTCGGTTGTGCTTCTAAGGGATGGGTCGGTCGGCCATAATGTAAACAAGATGAGTCGGTCATGCAGCATGGGGTCGGTCAGAGTTGCATGGGTTGGTTCGTTCAAGCATGGTCGGTCACGGTAAAGGAATTCAGGTCGGTCGGTCAGCTTGGAGGCAGGCCGGTCGGTCGTACATGGAGCTGGGTCGGTCGGTCTGTATGTTCTGACTATATGGGTTAAGACAATGCTTCCAAAACGTTGTTGTTTGTTTATATGGCAATAAACGAAATGCTATAGATTGACGACGACCAAACAAGGTGTGTTTGGATCAATCATGGATGTGGATTCGTCAAGAGTTCGGGTGGAAATGTTCAAAGCAATGTGAGGTGTTCGTTGGCCGTTATAATGCAATGAATGAGGAGACAACTTAAGGTTTTGAGTTCGTCGATGAAGTGGCTCGAGAATGTTACTTGAGACATGACTCAAAGTGGTGAGTTGGTGAATAATGGTTGCTCGAGAAGGTTGCTTGAGCTAAGAAGACTCACCGGGTTGGAGGACTAGAGATGCGAAGGTCGAGAGATTATTGTTATCATAGGTTCTAGCGGGATAAAAGAAGAGGTACAATAGGGGCAGCTAAAAGACCGAAAGGTTGCTTGTCGAGTACCTTGGGTATCGTCGTAAGGCCTAGGTACGTGTCATTGAAAGGCATATGGAGATTCTGCTAGAACCGGGATTACCATTAGCCCTTGACATATGGCAAGGTTGGTCGTCATACGATTAACGACGGTTTCAAAGCAGGATTGGCGGTGATAGCCAGAGTCTATCATGAACGATTAGTTGCTTTGTTGTACCGTCTCACGTATATTATTCAACGTCGAAGGAGATGTTCCTTGGGTGCTTGTCTGATATTGGTTTAGGCCTCTGGGGCTTGTGCTTGAGGAATGATGAATTCGATTAGGATGAATTGCATGAGATATATAATCTGAACGCTATGAGTGTTTTTGGTCGATTGCTTCTGATTGCCATGAATGAATGGTTCTTCTGATTATCATGGATGCATGGTTGAATTGCTTGATGTAAAGGCTATTACTGTCCGATGCGGGGAAACTCATATACTTTATTGTTGATGATTGTTAGTTGTTCTATCACTCACTAAGATTGTTGTCTGACCAAGGTTTTATGTTTCCCTCTATTACCTTGGGATGTTCATCCGGTGTGGAGGGGCATACTGAGTAGCAGGTGACAGATGATACCTTAGTGAGGACGATGTACCAGTTCAGTGGCGAGCATGAGGCTGGCGAATTATCTTTGCTACTGTATAGTATTTGGACTTACGTTGTTTGTAATTCTTCTCTAGGTGTTGTAGTGAGGTAAATTTGAATAAACACTATTGTTGTAATCCAAGTGTATGGATATTACTTTCTAGTTATTACGAAAGTTCGGTGTTTTCAGCTTCACTAATAACACATGTTGTATATGTTCTATTATATTTTACCCTTGTATTGTAAGTTGTACGAAAGGTTTCGATTCTGTTACCATACTTAGATGTCGTCCACAGCTTCCTGGTACGTCTTTCAACGCATCATTCCTCTTGTTTAATCGCAGGGGTTGTGGGCGGTCGTCACATCGTTAAAACAACCTGATATAACATCAATAAAAACCAATCGTTTACGTTATGAAATACAACGTCAGACACACATCCATTTACAAGTCTGTTCTGGGTTTGAATGGAATCAAACACACCTTATTCCTCGTCCAATTAAGGAGAGAGGCCCTTACACATCCGGACAATCAACAAGCACGTCCAGACTACTGCCACTATAACCCTTCAATGGAGTAAACCATTTTAAGGCATCAACAAGAAATTCATTCGATGTGCAGATTTTCGGCCTTCCACCATCTTCAATTTTTAAGTCGTCTTATAATTATTCGAAATGGGTTGAACCCGTAATTTTCGAAATTACTAGCATCTAAACAATAATCCTTATCGTATCAACAACCCTCTAGTTATGTCCCCTTAAACTGGAAATAATCGTTACAATTTTAGTTACCTTATAAAACGTTTAACCAAAAGGTTCGATTCATTTTAAGAATCCAAAAACCCTTGTCTCAAATCATTTCTTAAAACCTGTTGTATAGAAGCGTTGCAAAAGTGGCTGATTTCTACTTAACAGTTTTTTATCTTTCAAAACCATATATATTTGGTTCTAACCTCTTTCAAATCATTTATTATAATTTATAATAAATTTTCCCTATTTTTATTTATTTAAAAATAGGTCGTTTCAGTCTGATGAAGTTTCGAGTCATCGAGTTGTACTAGCAATGTTTTTATTCAAATTTTATTTGGACTTATCTCACGATATAACTGTTGGATTTCTAGAATCTGCCTACATTTGAAAGCTCTTTTTATTTCTAATCCAACGTTTCCTGTTTTGGAAAAATCCAATGGTCGGATCTCCCGGTACATCATTTTGAAGTTAAATGTCGACGATCGCGAACTACCGCAGCGCGACGAGTTCTATTCTGACCATAACTCAACTCCTATTATAAACTATTTCAAATAGCTTTAAAAATAGTTTAATAATTACATAATATATATAATAATTTTGGAAACAATATTTTTCAATTTTTTCACTTCAAATTCAAATATCCCTACTATAATATTATTTTATTATTAAAATAATCTTATTTTTTCAACTTAATTATTTTAAACCCAATTTTCTTGACATCCATTATAAAAATAAATAAGAAAGTTTTGTAAAATAAATCGTTTCGAAACCTTTCTTAGATACCCTGACCGAACTTTTTCTTTTTGGTTACTATTCATTTTAAAACAAAAACTTGAACATGCCATAACTACTTGAAAATTATTTCAAATCTGTTTCTACCTTTTGCATAAGCTTATCGTAATGAATTATACTTTGTGTCCATTTAAAATCGGACGTCCATTTTTGAATTCTATTTTCACATATTATTATATTGATTAAAACTCATTTTAATAAATGAAGACTTAACCAATGGGCTAATAATTATGATTTTTAGCCACATACAACCATGATGATGACATATTATATCATTATCAATTTTGATAACATTAATCATGAATATCGTGATACATTTTACAACATACATGTTTAAACAATACATGACTACATGTTTTTGTCAGTCAACGTACCAACCTGCAACACATCAACACATGTATTCAACATCAATGAGGTTCATACACATATTCAACAACTCATTACAAGTTAATGTCTATATCTATAACCATTTAAGGTTCAAACCCATCCCAACGTTTATAATAACAGTTCTGCGTGTCATATATGCAAGTGTCATTATAAAATCCACTTAACGATGAATTTTTTTCATCCTAAGCGACATTATACCATCCCAAACATTATCAAACCACAGTATGAACTTATATATAACATCACAAGTCAATATATATTGAAACAAGTTCATACATACAAGTTAATAATTACCTAGCCCTTTTTATGTTCAACGTTTCTCACGGTGGTTTCCACTCCATCTAACTTTGATTATAAGATATCCTTGAAGTCCTAAACGATTTCGGCAGTCTTCCAGCATCATCGAATATTTTTTGGAAAAACTTGGGTAAATGTTTGATGCTATTTAGTTTTGGGTTTTTGGACGATTAAAAAGGTGGCTATAACTTGGTTTTTTGGATGAACGAATTGTAGTTTCGGGGCAATCAGAGCTTTGGCATGAGGACGTGGGGCTGGGGTGTTAAGTGCGCTTAGGTGGGACCCACAGGGTGCTGGTTAGGGAAATTTGGGGTTGTTTTGGGTTGAGGAGGAGTTGTTTTGGGTTGAGGAGGAGTTGTTTTGGTGATTTTAAGGGAGAACATGGTTTTTTATGGTTGTAGGAGTATTTAAGAGGAGGGACCCCACGATCACTGGGGTTGACATGCTAGGGCTGGCCGTGGGCACTACCTGCGGCCGGGGGGGGGGGACGGGGGAAATGGGGAAGGAGGAAGAGAGGAAGAGAGAGTAAGGAAAGAAATGAATGTAAAGTGGAAAAATGGAGTGCAAGGGGTTGGTACTTATAGGCAAATTATGTTCATATGGATTTGTGAGGTGTCATTAATCAAAGTATAGGGAGAAAGCACACTTATGCCTTAGGATGGATGACAACTTAATGAAAGCACAAATAATAATTAACTAGATTAAGGTGTGAACACGATTTAAGGCACGAGTGGTTAATCTTCAAACTATTTGCTAGTGCAACCACATAATGATTCCGTTTTCGACAAAACTTGGAATCTTGACATATTTTCCCATTACGGTTCCAAAGAAACTAATTTCATAGAATTCCAAGTCTGTTTTCTCAAAAGGAGCTCGTTCGAACTCAAATACGTTGATCGGTTAAGACTTAAATTTTGCCCGATTTTATACTAACTCTAAATGATGCGAAATTTGGAACCCTACCATTTTTCGATGTTTCAAATCCAATAAAAGTGGTATCGTTGGATTCCGGGATCGTTTGCAAATTTTTAATTTTTTAGGATATAAGAATTATTATTAAAATATCGATTTTAAATTGACTAAAATTCTTATATAAACTACTAAACTTGGAATTTAATTTTTTTAAATTCGTTTCAAAATTTTGTCCTATTCACCCCCAGTTCACTACAAAACAACCTAAACTGCGTGCCATTAATAAGTAGGTACTTGACATCATATACCGCTTAGCAATGTTCCATCACCATCGGTGGATGCATCCCTTCATGTCGCTCCTTTTCCTAGTTGGCACCATCACTTGAATATGCATGGATTAACCAGAAATCCTAGGTTGTTGGTTAAAGAAATAGGAAGTAGCTACTGAGGCAAACACTAGGGTTGTGGAGTTAGGATGTTTATATAAGGACGATTTATTATAAAATATTTATATGTTAAATCATTTTATGTTTTTCGTTCGCACGACAACATACTAACCCGGTTGCTATGAAAATTGACATCTTGCGATATTTTAATAACCCGGACTCGTTGAAACAGTTTTTGTCGAATTCCGAGACTGTTTGCAAAAGACACTACTTTAATTTCAAATCATTAAGCGATACGTGTTTATAACACGCACACTCACATAATAACTTCGATTGATCCAAAACTGGGAATCTTTCAATAATTAACCATTTTGGATTTTATAAAATATATTTCATTGAAATCCGAGGTCGTTTGAAAATTGGCTATTTTCATGTGTTAAATTAAATCGATAAAATATAAATCGATTTCAAAACAATCAAATCCATTGACAATAATTTCTTATTATCATTCTAAGGATTTTCCAAAGTTATAAAATAAACTTAACTTGATTTTAAACTTGATATTTTAAATTCCAAGTCAAATGACATAAAATTCTCGTTTAAATAAATTTCAAATCACTAAATCTTAAAATTAATCGTTTCAACTATTTAAATTAATTAAATAGTTATTATTAAAAATCTCGGTCATTACAACATGACATGTTCAGATTATTCAGAGCTACATAAGTAAATTATAGGAGGTTACATTTACTTATTTATACTTGTATTATATATGTTTATTCTGTTGTACAGCACCGCGAAGCCTTGACATTGTTATGTATTCTTGTTTGAGACAGGGTATAAGTTGAGTTTATTTACCTCATGTATAAACTCTATTATTGTTTGGTATAACTATATTAGCTTGTATACTTTGATTATCTGGTTTTTACATTTATTGTTGTCTCGTCTATTTTATACCGAGAATGATTATTATATGTTATCTGATGTAGTGTGAGATATACGACATGTTCTATAATTGTGTTTTTAGTCCGTTCTCCCCTTTCTCTTCTCTTCTATTTTTCTTTCCCTTTTCTCTTTTTTTCTACATTTGTTTCTCTTGACGATCGCTTTACATCGATTGGGTGCTTGTATAGCGTGAATTATTAGTTTTGAGCACCCATGGTGTGAGGAGGGTCGTACATTTGGTATTCGAGCTGAAGTTGAGTTTTTTAACCTAAGAAGTACTGAATTTAGGAGTTAGAATATACGGCAGAGTACATATTTGTACATATTTTGGTTTTCAAATCTGTATATTATTAATTTATATAGTATAAGTTGTTTTACGCTCGAGTGCCATAGGAATAACTTTCTCTTTTAGTGGTTGATCGCCAGTGTTTTTCGAGATGGTCTAGCGAATGAGAAATACTTGTAATTACTCCATCTCAGGAGTCGAGATTTAAGCAGAATTGAGAACTACTATTCTTAATTTACAGTTTATGTTTTCAATAGTGGTACAATCCATTATTTTGGATGCTCTAAAATATCTAAATTAGTTACAGGGCTATGTTTTCACTCATCCCTAGATAACATGAACCTAAAAATCCAAATAACATGTCATATAAAGTCTATTCCTAGATAAAATGCCATAATGTGCTACTACATTTTCTATCTTAACAGTTGCAATTTGTAGATATTAGGTGAATCAAGAGCAAATAAGGAAGTCAATAAATCTAGAAGCCTGCATATCCTAGAGTATTAAAAGAATTGAAAATGCAAAACTAATTTTAGTTGCTATTGTAAATATGAATCTAATTCAAAAGCCTGCATAACTGAAGGTATTAAAAGATATGAAATAAATTCTCCTTAAGAAGTTATAAAGCTATCCAAAAGACATGAAAAAAATTCTGTTCAAGAAGTTACGGGGTTATCCATTCAACATACTGCATGCTGGAATTGAAAATATCACATAGAGAAAACTCATGTTCCAGTTGCATTCAGGAAGATTTTAGAACTTCCTACATTAAGTGTGAAAAAATGATTTTTTGACTTACACTTCATATAAAGATTTATTGGATGCACCGAAAAATAATTTTATCAGTGGTTTCAAACCATGTCGTCATGATCGAAATGTACATACTTTGCATAGAAACCATTTTTTTTTTTTTTGCAGAGTAACTCAACCAGAGAATTATGGTTTCTCCTTGAACCAATTATATTCCTCTTCATCTATTGCATCACCATTCCAGTAATGAGTCTTTGGATAGAAAGAAAAACATACCTTAAGTGGTCAGCTAGATCAGTTAGATAAAAAATTTATTTTGCTTAAGAAGTCAAAATGAGTGGATCGTTATCAATAACTCACTTAATCAGAGTCAACAAGTGTGAAATTATGCTTATACACTCCTTTTGTATGATGGTTATCTACCTACATACATTGGAACTTAGAGATTTGAAGTCCTTAGGATCAAGCTCCCAAATGCCTTAGTGACCCATTATCTTTCCCCACATCAACATGTCTTCTCAAATTTTTTGCATTTTCTTAATTTGAAAATAAGAATTTGAACCAAGGATAATACGCAAATACCGTAACATCTTTGTCAAAGGCCGGTTTGTTATTTAAGTCATTATGAACATTCTTTTGTGTTTGGTGATGGGAAAATCAACACTTAGGACACTCATGTAAGTTATCACATTCATTTCGATATAATATATATGGGAATGCATTTATTTTACTTTATACCAATTGGACACATAATTCTCTTTGCCTCATGGTTAGAAGTCAGAATCTTATTACTTTTCGAAAGCATGTCCTTTTAAAGTTCCAATAAAAATGTAAAACTTTTATCTCTCAACATTTGCTTTGCTTTTAAATTGAAAATCTTAAGTAAGGCGTACTGTAACAACATGCTAGGAATGGGCCTAAATTCTGACCTAGAAAAGACACACTGGAGCTTAAGCCATTCTAAATGGGATGTTGGTTTCTATAGGGATTACATAAATAGAGCCAACTAAAACGATATCAGATTCTCACATCTAGGGGATAAAATAAAATAACAGGAAATATAGATGTCATCAAATAAAACACATATACATATTTATTACATGATCTCTCAATTGTCAACAAGGGTACATAAATAATAATAATCTAAGGGTAAAATAATATTGTCAAACAGGATACTAATGATAATAATAACTATAGATCCTCCTTTATTAGGCTCCAACCTCCATGACTGCCTCAATCAAGCGTTTCGCACCTACTAACCAATTTATATGTTAAGAAGAGGGAGGTCAGAACAATAAGTTTTGACGAACGAAAATCACATAAGTTTAAGAAATGTCTGTTTCCTATATTTGGTAGTATAAATTCATCAAATTATGTCTATGCAAATCCAACACACAACCAATATATCTAAAGTCACTTAAGGCCCCGTCTTAAAATCGTCATCACTATTAAATATACTCTCAATGTAATTCGAGAGATAGTAATCTTCCACTTAATGCCAGGTTTTAGACAGTCATTTATTGTCACTTATGACCCTCCCGGCGGACTTATGCGTTACTATCTAGCTGCCATTACATATGAACTCCTAGTCACTTAATACTTCCCATAGACGGACAATCCATAAAATTTTCGTACTGCCCATCCCTAGGTACGCCCTTAAAGAGCCCTTAGATTGAAAGAGGAAAACTTCTGAAGAACTACCTTACTCACACGTCTATCGTTTTAATTAGAATATCTAATACCTTTTAAGAGAAAGGAGAAACCATTGACTACTTAAGACCTTAATAAGGGCGGGTCCCATTACTTTGGTCATAAATCAAGAAGTGAACCTTAGAAATGGATCTAATCCTAATCACTTAATACCCAAATAAGGTAGGTCAACCACTTAATAACCTCTCTTCATACATACACACACAAAATATATCACACAATAAACCAACCACTTGTAGATACTGAATTTGTCGGGCGGTGCCGGTAAGACTTGTATTACAAGTTAGGCTTAACCTCATATCTTTTTGTAATAATTATAATGACCCTTGGCACCTAGACCTCTCACGTTAAGCCGACTAACTTGTAGGCACTGAGTATGCTAGTCTGTTCCGGCCAGATTTCTACTGCAAGTTGGGATTAACCTCGTGTCTATGTGTAATTAATATTAATAAAAGCCATTATTACACACATACATACAAATTTCCTATGAGGACATTTATTATTCTAATTTCCTATTTAACATATTTAATAAGCTCTTATTACGATTTTAATATGAATTTATAATACGTTAATTACGTTATAAATAATGATAAATAAAACATAAATTAAGCACACGTAAAAAATGTCATAACCCATTGAAATGTCAGTCCTAACATATAATAAGGTTTACATGTTTATTTCCCTATTTTCATCGATATGGCATAAATATGTATATCCATATTCAATCAGCAATAGGGAAATTACAACATATACATAAAAACTTGTAACCAAAGTTTAAAAAATTATTTCAATAATAAAGGAAAGACAAAGTGCAACATGTAAAATCCCCTTTTTGGTACCACTCCACATTTCATATGATTTATATATATGTATAAACAATATCTTAAGACTTTAGTGATTTGTACAAAATACGTTCAAACTATCTATTTTAAAAAACAATTTTAAATCCATTAAATTTGCAATACTCAAGTCTTATGCATTTGCACACATATACATACTTTTTATAATTTTATAAGGAAGTGAATCAGACCATTATCAGAAATCATGTTGTTGGGGACTGGGGTGTCTACAACAAAGTGTTAATGGATCTTAAAGCTATTCAGACACTAGAAGGGTGAAGTGCATTTACTATATCTATTCCAATTGAAATTAGAATGAAATAAGTAATAAAATAAATGCAGTAAAGTAAATAACACTAGGATTTTTATAATGTTTCGGATTAACCAATCCTACATCTTGTCCTGCACTTCACCGTGTAGAATTTCACTATAATCGCTTGCTTTCCATGTGTGCAAACAACACCTTTACAATCTTGATTTTATGGGCCACAAGATACACCTTTTTCTCATCAACTACAACAAACAACGGCAAGTAGTCGTATCTTCAATACAGATTGTTGCAGATTTGATACAATGATCCTATAGACCTCCAATGGCAATATATCTTTGAATTCTTTAAGAAAA
Organism: Allium sativum; assembly: GCA_030737875.1. NCBI lineage: Eukaryota > Viridiplantae > Streptophyta > Magnoliopsida > Asparagales > Amaryllidaceae > Allium > Allium sativum. Next base: position 860,787,290 of record CM060922.1, read on the forward strand.
TATGATGAAATCCGAGGGAGAATGATGTGAATTCAAGTAAAATCTCTGATATTGTGTGGCTTGCAAATCAATGAAGAATTAAAGTGAAAGAGAGTGGATTTGCAAGGACAATTGGAAAGTATTCAAAGAATTTGAAGTGCAAATGTATGGAGAAGGAGTAGGAGAAAATATGAAAGGAAAATGAAAAAATTCGTTCCTAGAAGCCTTTAAATAGTGGTTGAAAGGGAGTGTTTTTGGTGAAGGGATGTGAAAGGATAGAGGCAATTTTAAAATTCAAAAATTTGGAAAACACTTATATGTTGACATATATAAAGTTGTATGTCGACATATCTCTATATGTGTCAACATATACTTTTTTATATGTCAACATATCTCTATATATGTCAACACACTTTTTTCATATGTCAACATATCTTTCAGAATTTTGAATTTTCCTGTATATGTGGATTTTGGTGATTCGGTTGTGGTCAATGGTTGATTGTCTTCAATTATAATTGCTATGGGGTCTTTAACAAGAGATTCTAAGGTTCGACTAACACCACATCACTTTAAACACTTCTCTAATAAGTTTTAGTCTTCAATTGCTTTGATTATTCTTCTTCTGCTATTCTTCCATTATTCTAATTAACCTTCTTTTATAATTCTTCTTTTGTACTCTTGTTTATCTTTTATAAATGACTTCATAATATATCTAATGTAACCGTACAACTTGAAAGATATGTTAGTAATAATGTTTATATGGTTGTTTTCATCAAAATTACTACCTAAAGTACTAACAATCTCCCTTTTTTGATGATGACAACCATATAAATATTTATGAGGTACAATATAATACTTTCATATTTGACTCCCCCTAACTCTTTGCACTCCCCCTATCATTTTGTCTAATATATTTATATCTCCCTCCTCCCTTGTCATCAACAAAAAGGGAAAAAAGAATTGTTTAATTTACTGCTAGATAATACGTAGAATTTGTATATGAATATATATGAAACACAATAGGGGAAACCAAATAGATTCAAACCATGAAATAAAGATAATTAAATGAGTTTTAGAGTTACCAACTTTTCCGATGCCACTAGTAAATTCTTTTCATATTTATCCATGATTCGATACATTTCTCGTCATATGCTTTCAAATCTGCTATTTGGTATCTGAAAAATTATAAAATATGCACAATACTACCTTTTTATTTTTGGGTCCATGGGGTTAAGTTTTGGGATGTCAAACCCATGAAAAGTTTGAATGTCTTTTAAAAATATAATCATTAGATGCATGAACCTTATTTATTGAATTATCAGTATATTTTCCTTTTTCAATATTATCCGATCTTTTTGGATGAGACGACCCGAAATCCCGTTCTCACGGAAACAAGGGTTATCTTAGGAATATAACACAGAAACAGATAATAGCAGAACAAAATTAAGTAAATACACTAGATAATGAACAATACAATATACTGGATAAAAGTAATCATCAGAGTTACACAGTATACAGGATCTTACTTAGTACAAATACTGTTCAGCTATACATAAAAGTCTACAGCGGAAATAAACAAAATATGTACAATAGGAGCTGAACAGCATAAAAAGAGATAAATGATAGAATCCATCTTCAGCTCCAGCTATCCAGGAAGAACCAGCTAAACCTGAATACAAGGCTGCCCGTGTAGAAAAAGGGGCACCCGAGTTTGAAAGTGAAACAAACTACGAGTCAGTCATGGGACTGGTATGAGAAATCTACTCAACACATATATATAATTTGGCTAATCACAGGACCACGCCACTTTCGTGGAACGGGTTTACTCCATTGGATTGCCAGTGCTTTAAAACAAATCTTTCTTTTAAACATCGCTATGCTTTTTATAAAAATGAAGCCGTTATAAGACTCAGTTCCCATCACACAATGCAACGCAAATCGGAGGATAGAGTTTTACCTTATAACGGCTAAAATATGCTTGATACGAATAAAACAAAGGCATTTGATATTATTGCTAGTGTTTATATGTTTGGAAAACAATTTCAAATCATAACTATCAATCATAGACGGCATTAATGCCCCATACCACTATGTCGCCATATATAGGTATACAATCAAAACTGCACAGTCACGTATTTGGAAATTGGACTTCCGTCATGAACCAAGGCAAAAGATAGTCCTTACCGAATTCGTGACTCTCTAGCCCGAGCCACAGGACCCAGACTCAGGTGGACCCTTGGATCGTCAGGGCCGGTCCACCGATGTGGATTAAAATGCCTGAACAATACGTTTCCCCGCCCTTTGGGGTGTAAACGAGCCAACGAATGACTCCATCGGACCCGGATCGTCCGATCAAACCGAGGCGCCTCGCAACAGCAACAACCACATAGGTGAAAAGTATATAAATGTCAGGGCTGGTAGGTCACTGACACCACCCTAGCTAGAAAGAAACGCATGCCCTCCCTGAGGTCCTTCTCCCGTTTTAGGTTCATACCGGGGTGTGAGGCTCGCGAATTCACGTTATACACAAAGCTACGCCACACAGGCGGTGCTTTGATCATCACCACAAGACTTTGCTTTTCAACAGAAGTCCTGATCACTGCATCTTAGCATGTCACACAGGCAATTCATGCCATGCGACTGATGTCCATCGATATACAACCTCTGAGCTCGTGCGTCTCAGAGAAGGGCGTTAAGCAAAAGAATAAATTCTCCGCCGCCAAACAGATGTATATTTAATAGAGATCAATCGACACAGAATAAAATCCAATGTCAGACACACAGTCCATTTACAAGTCCGTTCTGGGTCTGAACGAAACCGGAGGCACTAAATACCTCGCAAACCCTTCGATCACCACGTATGTCTGGACGATCACCACTCATTATCCATATTTCGGGATGCCTCCCAATCAGAACCTCGGTTACCATCCAAACGAGGTGAAGATCTCCGGTCTTCGACCACCGTCTTCATCTTCGACTTTCAATCGTCGGTCAATTATTTGAAATGAGAATTAACTCGGCCTTTTCAAATAATTCATGTATATTTAGAATTTCAAATCAATTTATTTCAAGGGTTAAATCATTCAACAACACCAATTTTGTTCTTTAATGTAATTTTCACACCAAACACATTCAACCATCAAAAGCCACATAAATCGAGCAAATTCAGTTTATTTCCATTCCATATCGCTTATGATATTTTATAACTATTTATCGCTATTTTTATTTATTTTTAAATAGCTAATTTATTCAAAACGACGCTTCGGGCCATAAAGCGGCCGTGGCGCTGTTTTTCTTCACTATTTGATTTACACATATCTGAAAATCTAACCGTTGGATCTTCACAAAATTTACATCATTAGAAAGGTCTTTTCAAAACGAATCCAACGGTTCCAGTTTCGGGAAAATCCGACGGTCGGATCTCCCGGTACAATCGTTTGAAGTTTCGATTTCAAAATACGAACTGCAGCGTCGTTATTCGATTAAATATACATAATTATATTTATATATATATATATATATCTAATCGCTTCTGGCGCTGTTTTTCTTCAAATTTGAATTAAACATTCCAGACAATCCAACCGTTGGATTTTTACAAAGTTGGTGCCGTTGGAAAGATATTTCCAAGGCGAACCCGACGGTTGAGGTTTCGGGAAAATCCAATGGTCGGATTCCCCGTACTAGTTGTTTGAAATCACGGTTTCAAAATGCGAACTGCACGGCCACATTTCGTTTTAATTTTATTTATATTTATATAATTATATAAATATAGTTCATTCAACAATTCCTATATCGTTTTCATTTCAAATATTTCACTAACGCCTTAAAATTTTGGAAAATTTCGCCATAACCTCCCCTGCACCGGGAGCATCGGGAAATCGCAAATAGCTTTCCCGGTCCTTCTAATCTCAAAAAGAAAAAGAAAAAGCCAAGCGGCTAGCCAACAGGCTCATAAAATCATCACCCAAACAAAACAGTAAATGTGTACCTATTTGTCGGGCACAAAATTTTATTCCTCTTCTCTAGCCCCTTTGCTATAACCTGTTCAATGAATATGGATGTACATATATATACAGTTCTTATCATTTATCATTTTCTATTCAACTTCATATTTGATTTCTATTTGGTTTAAAAACACTATTCATTCTAATGTTACATACATAGGTACAAATCATTTCATTAGCTAATTAATGAATATTTCAACTCATATATGTTTATTTTGAACAAGTGGCTATTTTTAACACTTCACATTTCAACGATTCATGCATACAATAAAAATGTGATTTTTATTGTAAAACGATTCATTTCAAAACACTATTTTTCTATATAGTTCATATGAGACGACCCGAATTCCCGTTCTCACGGAAACAAGGTTATCTTTTGGAATATAACACAGAAACATATAATAGCAGAACAGAATTAAATAAATACACCAGAATGAACAACAAAATATACTGGATAAAAGTAATCATCAGAGTTACACAGTATACAGGATCTTACTTAGTACAAATAGAGTTCAGCTATACATAAATGTCTACAGCGGAAATAAACAAAATATGTACAATAGGAGCTGAGCAGCATAAAAAGAAATAAATGATAGAATCCATCTTCAGCTCCAGCTATCCAGAAAGAACCAGCTAAACCTGAATACAAGGCTGCCCGTGTAGAAAAAAGGGCACCCGAGTTTGAGAGTGAAACAAACTACGAGTCAGTCATGGGACTGGTATGAGAAATCTACTCAACACCTATATAATTGGCTAATCACAGGACCACGCCACTTTCGTGGAACGGGTTTACTCCATTGGATTGCCAGTGCTTTAAAACAAATCTTTCTTTTAAACATCGCTATGCTTTTTATAAAAATGAAACCATTATAAGACTCAGTTCCCATCACACAATGCAACGCAAACCGAAGGATAGAGTTTTTACCTTATAACGGCCAAAATATGCTTGATACGAATAAAACAAAGGCATTTGATATTATTGCTAGTGTTTATATGTTTTGAAAACAATTTCAAATCATAACTATCAATCATAGACGGCATTAATGCCCCATACCGCTATGTCGCCATATATAGGTATACAATCAAAACCGCACGATGTCGTATTTGGAAATTGGATTTCCGTCATGAACCAAGGCAAAAGATAGTCCTTACCGAATTCGAGACTGCCTAGCCCGAGTCTCAGGCAAGCGCGCAGGCAAGCCTTGGAGCGACAGGGCCGGTCCACCGACGTGGATTATTATACCTGAGCACTACGTTTCGCCGCCCTTTGGGGCGTAAGCGAGCCAACGAATGACTCCATCGGACCCGGATCGTCCGATCTAACCGAGGCGCCTCGCAACAGCAACAACCACATAAGTCAAACTCGTCAGGGCGTGTAAAACCACTGACGCCACTTTTAGCTAGGAGGAAACGTAGGCCCTCCCTGAGGTCCTTCTCCCGTTTTAGGTTCATACCGGGGTGTGAGGCTCGCGAATTCACGTTATACACAAAGCTACGCCACACAGGCGGCACTTTGATCATCACCACAAGACTTTGCTTTTCAACAGAAGCCCTGATCACTGCATCTTAGCATGCCACACAGAATAAATCCTATGTCAGACACACAATCCATTTACAAGTCCGTTCTGGGTCTGAACGAAACCGGAGGCACTAAATACCTCGCAAACCCATCGACCAACACGTACGTCTGGACGATCACCACTCATTATCCATATTTCGGGATGCCTCCCAATCAGGACCTCGGTTACCATCCAAACGAGGTGAAGATCTCCGGTCTTCGACCATCGTCTTCATCTTCGAATTTCAATCGTCGGTCGATTATTCGAAATGAGAATTAACTCGGCCTTTCCAAATAATTCACGTATATTTAGAATTTTAAATCGATTTATTTCAATGGTTAAATTATTTGACAACATCACGTTTGTTCTTTAATGTAATTTTCACACCAAACACATTCAACCATCAAACATCACATAAATCAAGCAAATTCAGTTTATTTCCATTCCATATCGCTTATGATATTTTATAACTATTTATCGCTATTTTTATTTATTTTAAAATAGCCATTTTATTCAAAACGACGCTTCGGGCCATAACGCGGCCGTGGCGCTGTTTTTCTTCAGATTTGATTTACACATATCTGAAAATCTAACCGTTGGATCTTCACAAAATTTACATCATTAGAAAGGTCTTTTCAAAACGAACCCAACGGTTCCAGTTTCGGGAAAATCCGACGGTCGGATCTCCCGGTACAATCGTTTGAATTTTCGATTTCAAAATACGAAATGCAGCGTCGTTATTCGATTAAATATAATTTTATTTATATATATAAATAAATATAATCGTTTCTGGCGCTGTTTTTCTTCAGATTTGAATTAAACATTCCAGACAATCCAACCGTTGGATTTTTACAAGGTTGGTGCCGTTGGAAAGATTATTCCAAGGCGAACCCGACGGTTGAGGTTTCGGGAAAATCCAATGGTCGGATTTCCCGTACTAGTCGTTTGAAATCACGGTTTCGAAATACGAACTGCACGGCCTCGTTTCGTTTTAATTTTATTTATATTTATATAGTTATATAAATATAGTTCATTCAATGATTTCTATATCGTTTTCACTTCAAAAAAATTTTCTAACACCTTAAATTTTGGAAAAATTTCGCCATAACCTCCCCTGCACCGGGAGCGTCGGGAAATCGCAAATAGCGTCCCGGTCCTTCTAATCTCAAAAAGAAAAAGAAAAAGCCAAGCGGCTAGCCAACAGGCTCAAAATCATCACCCAAACAAATCAGTAAATGTGTACCTATTTGTCGGGCACAAAATTTTATTCCTCTTCTCTAGCCCCTTTGCTATAACCTGTTCAATGAATATGCATATACATATATATACAGTTCTTATCATTTATCCTTTTTTATTCAACTTCATATGTGATTTCTGTTTGGTTTAAAGACACCATTTATTCTAATGTTACATAAATAGATGCAAATCATTTCATTAGCTAATTAATGAATATTTCAACTCATATATGTTTATTTTGAACAAGTGACTATTTTTAACTCTTCACATTTTAACGATTTATGCATACAATAAAAATGTGATTTTTATTGTAAAACGATTCATTTCAAAACACTATTTTTCTATATAGTTCAAGTTGGTGATAAAAATGGGATTTTTATCATAAAACAATTTATTTCAAAATATGAATACCATTCAACACATGAATTTCTAAACAACGAATGAATATCAATTCAACACATGAATGTTTCTATAGTTTTTATATATCGATAAAAATGTGATTTTTATTATCGAACTATTTATTTCAAAATATGAATACCATTCAACACATGAATTTCTAAACAACGAATGAATATCAATTCAACACATGAATGTTTCTATAGTTTTTATATATCGATAAAAATGTAATTTTTATTATCGAACTACTTATTTCAAAATATGAATATCATTCAACACATGAATTTCTAAACAACGAATGAATATCAATTCAACACATGAATGTTTCTATAGTTTTTATATATCGATAAAAATGTAATTTTTATTATCGAACTATTTATTTCAAAATATGAATACCATTCAACACATGAATTTCTAAACAACGAATGAATATCAATTCAACACATGAATGTTTTCTATTTTTTTTATATATAGATAAAAATGTGATTTTTATTATCAAACAATTTATTTCAAAATATGAATACCATTCAACACATGAATTTCTAAACAACGAATGAATATCAATTCAACACATGAATGTTTTCTATATAAGGAATAAATATAGTTTAAGCATATGAAAATAATTCTAACACACAAATATTATTCAAAATTTCGGCAGCATAACGGCAGGGTAGTTACACCGGCACCGTCCCTAGTACGGCTCCTCGCTCTACCTTAAAACCTCGCGGTTTTTGACAATGGGAGACATGCATCTAGTTCGCACGCAGGCGGCATGTATATATATTTATTTCATTTCCACAAACTAATCCTATGTGGTTTCAACCAAATATTTCACAACCACCAATGGGTATTTTTCAACCACAATCAACCAATATCAATCACAAACAATCCCAAACAATCATTCAATTTTCACCACAATTTCAACCAATAAATATCGTCCATGGTTTGTGGACGAGGGGCGTATATATATACATATATATATATATATAGATATTAATATATAGCAATTCACTTTCATTTTCACGCGCATATATATATATATATATATATAATTTATAAATCAGAAATCTCACCAATAGCTATCCAACTTCACGACTCTTCCTTATAGAAATCTTCGCCTTTTGTCGCTTTCGCCCGTATTCTCTACATAGGTAAAAATAGAATTTTTACTACGCTATTCAATATATAAAAATATGATTTTTACTTTTGCTTTCAACATATAAAAATATGATTTTTACCTTTGCTTTCAACATATAAAAATATGATTTTTACCTTTGCTTTCAATATTTAAAAATATGATTTTTACCTCGACTTTCAATATTTAAAAATATGATTTTTACCTCGACTTTCAATATTTAAAAATATGATTTTTACTTCGACTTTCAATATTTAAAAATATGATTTTTACTTCTCTTGAAATTTCAAACCTTTCTTCCTATTTAAAGCTTTTACCTTTAAAACTAAATCAGTTTTTATTTTAAAAACAAAATCAGTTTTTATCTTTTTAAAATCAATTCGATATGAAGAATTTCAGTTTTTAATTCTTTTATAAAATCTGCAGTTTTTATCTTTTAAAATTCAGTTTTTATTTTTCTAAAAATCCAGTTTTTAACTTTAAAAATCAGGTTTTAAAATTCTTTTAAAAAATCTCAGTTTTACTTTATAAATAAATCAGTTTTATTCTTTAAAAAATCTCAGTTTTTACTTTTTAAATAAATCAGTTTTATTCTTTAAAAAATCTCAGTTTTTACTGAGTAAAAAAAAGAAAGAAAAAAAAATAAAAAAATTAAAAAAAATAAGGAAAATTGCTCACCGAAGTAGCTGCGAGGGGGGGAGAAAGAAGGCGTCGGCGGCTTCGATGGCGCGGTTTCTTCGTCGGCGTCGAGACGAGGGTTGGGGGGGCGCGGCTCTTCGTCGGCGTCGAGACGATGGTTGGGGGGGGCGGCGGCTCGATAGTTTTAGGGTTTGGTTTTTTTTTTCTTTTTTTCTTTCTGTTATGTATCATAACGAACGGGGGGGGGGCAATGAAGATAAAGGGAGGGAGAGAAATATTTTTTTTATATATATTATTTAATTATTATTTTTGCACATAGGTTGACTTTTACACTCGACCTCGAAACGAGGCCCACCGCCTGTCGTCCATAGCGTTTTACCCCCATTCCGAACACAATGGGATATGTATCGCAAGCTGATTTGATCGTTACAATCAGTTTCCTTTTGAATTTTCATTTAAATCACTATATTGAATTTTAAACGCACATTTCAAATTACCGGGGTCACATACTAACTAGAAAAATTTCAGAAAAATATTTTCTAGCTTCGTATTGACGATACGATCCTAACAAAACTAGTTTCGTCGAATTCTGAGACCGTTTGAAAAATGGCCAATTTCCAGTCGATTAAATTCAACAGAAACTGGTCAAACGCGTTTTCTTTTGCCACGCTCACATATTGATTCGAAAAATTATGAAATTTGAAACCTAGCAATAACTTGACACTGCGGATCTAACAAAAGTCGTTTCGTCGAAATCCGAGGTCATTTGCAAAATGTCCATTTTTAAGGGCCTGAATTCCATAGCGACTATTCAGAATTTTCAACTGGACATATCTTTTGATTCCCGCTATCAAATTTCGATTGGTCGGATTCGTTAGAAAGATATTCATTAACAGATTTAAATATTTTTGGTTTCACTAAAATCCGGATTGTTTTGCACCCGGTATATTCAATTGAAGTTTGAAATCGAATTATCGAACTACCGCGCCATTTTCAATTCTATATATAATTATAATTAATTATATTCGTTTTCAAATGTCGATTCAAACTCAGTTTTCATCGCCATTATTTAAAATATTTATTTTAAATATTTAAAATCCATTATTTAGCCAATTTAAAAATTTTAAATTGGTTCAGATTTTCTGGGTCGTTACATCATATAGGTGACAAAAATAGGATTTTTATCATAAAACAATTTCTTTTAAAACGAGATTATTTTACACAGTTCATATAGTCGATAAAAGGTGATTTTTATTATCAAACAATTTATTTCAAAATATGAATACCATTCAACACATGAATTTCTAATCAACGAATGAATATCAATTCAACACATGAAGGTTTTCTATAGTTTCTATATATAGATAGAAATGTGATTTTTATATTTAAAACGCGAATACCATTCAACACATGAATTTCTAATCAACGAATGAATATCAATTCAACACATGAAGGTTTTCTATAGTTTCTATATATAGATAGAAATGTGATTTTTATATTTAAAACGCGAATACCATTCAACACATGAATTTCTAATCAACGAATGAATATCGATTCAACACATGAAGGTTTTCTATTCAATGAATAAATATAGTTTAAGCAAATGAAAATAATTCAAACACACGAATATTATTCAAAATTTCGGCAGCATAACGGCAGGGTAGTTAAAACCGGGACCGTCCCTAGTACGGCTCCTCGCTCTACCTTAAAACCTCGCGGTTTTTGACAATGGGGATCATGCATCTAGTTCGCACGCAGGCGGCATGTATATATTTATTTCATTTCCACAAACTAATCCTATGTGGTTTCAACCAAATACTTTCAATCACAAGCGGGTATTTTTCAACCACCATCAATCAATATCAAACATAAACAATCCCCAAACAATCATTCGCTATCAATCAATTTTCACAACAATTTCAACCAATAAATATCGTCCATGGTTTGTGGACGAGGGGCGTATATATATATATATATTTATATATAGCAATTCACTTTTATTTCAACACATATATATATAGCTAGAAAAAGAAATTGAAGAGTGAGAAATTCTCACCAATAGCTATCCAATACCACGACTCTTCCTTTATAGAAATCTTCGTCAATCTCGACTTTTGTCGCTTTCGTTGCCCGTATTCTCTACATATGTAAAAAATCGAATTTTTACTATGTTATTCAATATATAAAAATCGTATTTTTTACTTTGCTATTCAATATAGAAAAATCTGATTTTTACTTCGACTTTCAATATAGAAAAATCTGATTTTTACTTCGACTTTCAATATAGAAAAATCTGATTTTTACTTCGACTTTCAATATAGAAAAATCTGATTTTTACTTCGACTTTCAATATAGAAAAATCTGATTTTTACTTTTTCAACTATGTTATTTATTTTAAAAACAAAACCATTTATATTTTTAAAACAAAGTTGTTTATATTATAAAAACAACATTTTCGAAACAAAGTACATTTTCCTTTTCTATAACAAAGTATATTTACTTTTTCTATAATGAATTATATTTTCTTTCGTTAAAAATCAAACTTTTTCGATGTTAAAAATCATCACTTAATTTTTCAGTTTTATATAAAATAATTAATTAAAAGAAACTGAAATAAACAAAATAAAATAATTAAACTTTACCTTTGCTGTCGCCTGAAGAGGGGGGGGGGGCTTCGGGTTCACGGATCGAGGAAGGGGGGGTCGCGGGTGCTCAGGCGCTGGTGGTGGCGGGGCTTGTGGAGGAGGGCGGTTTCCGTCTTAAGGGGGCGTTGGGGGTATCGGGTTCGGAGGTAGGGCTTCGCGGTTTAGGGGGAGGGGGTCGCCGAGGTTGGTGATCGACGGCGCCTGGGGGAGCGCGTCCGGCGGCGTGGAGGATGGGAGGGAGTTCGATTTGAGCAGTTCGGTTTTTTTTTTCTTCTTTTCGAGTCTGAACGAATTGAATGAGGGAGAGAGAGGAAAAAAGGGTGTGGGGGGGTTATTATATTATATATATTTAATTATTTAAATTATCAAAAAGGTTGACTTTTTATTTGACCTCGAAACGAGAGTCAACGACTGTCGTCCCTAGCGTTCTACCCCCATCCCGAACACAATGGGATATGTATCGTAAGCTGATTCGATTGTTTCAATCAGTTTCCGTTAAAATCAACATATAACTCTATATATTGAATTTGAACGCGCATTTCAATTTACTGGGGTCACATACTAACTAGAAAAATTCTCGAAAAATATTTTCTAGCTTCGTATTGACGATACGGTCCTAACAAAACTTGTTTCGTCAAATTCTGAGACCGTTTGAAAAATGGCCAATTTCCAGTCGATTAAAATCAACTGAAACTGGTCAAACGCGTTTTCCTTTGCCACGCTCACATATTGATTCGAAAAATTATGAAATTTGAAACCTAACAATAACTTGACACTGCGGATCCAACAAAAGTGGTTTCGTCGGAATCCGAGGTCATTTGCAAAACGTCCATTTTTAAGGGCCTGAATTCCATAGCGACTATTCAGAATTTTCAACTGGACATATCTTTTGATTCCCGCTATCAAATTTCGATTGGTCGGATTCGTTAGAAAGATATTACCAATTAGATCCTAATGTTTTTGGTTTCGCTAAAATCCAGATTGTTCTGCACCCGGTACAGTCCGACAAAGTTTGAATTCAATTTTTGAAACTGCCACGCCATTTCAGGCCTTGTTTATAATTATAATTAATTATATTCGTTTTCAATCGTCGATTCAAACTCAGTTTTCATCGCCCTTTTTGAAAATATTTATTTTAAATATTTAAAATCCATTATTTTAGCCAATTTAAAAATTTTAAATTGGTTCTGATTTTCTGGGTCGTTACAATCTCCCCCACTTAAAACTTTTCGTCCCCGTAAAGGAACAAAGTCGAAAGTGGTTTGATAAATCTACAATCACACAACACAACAACCAATCCAATTGTTTTTAACCTTCAAAAATATACTAATCAAATCCTATACCCTTTAAAAATCATTCAGACTATATAATTAAAAGTGCACATCTATGGAAAGAAGATAACAATAGAGTAGAGAATTGAATGGTAGTGCAAAGTAGGGTAAATGTACCTTGCACCGGAGTCAATCAGAGATATCTACTCGGCATCTAGGATAAGCTTTCTGAATTGTCTCCTCAGTTTCCCAAGTACAATCTCGCGGATCTCCACTCCATTGCACTTTGACTAAGCGAACCTTCTTGTTCCTCAGCTCTTTGGTTTCTTTGCCTATTATCTTTAGCGGCTCTCTTCTCACAGCTAATTCAGGGGTTATTTCAATGTCATGTTGAGCTGCTTCTTCCACGATCAAGTCTGGATCATGAACGTGCTTTCGAAGTTGAGATATGTGAAATACATCATGAATTTCAGGCAACCAGTTAGGCAGTTTGACCCTATAAGCGAGAGTTCCAATCCGTTCCAGAATAGGAAACGGACCAATGAATTTGGGTGCCAACTTTCCAGTTTTACCGAACCGGATAACTCCTCTCATCGGCGATACTTTTAAATATACATAGTCGCCAACTTCAAAGGATATATCTCTTCTTCTTCTATCGGCATAGCTCTTTTGTCGGCTTTGAGTGGCGAGTAATCGCTTCTTAATAAAATCGACTTTGTCGGCAGCTTCACGAATCATATCAGGCCCTAACACCAGTCTATTTCCAGGCTCGACCCAACAAGCAGGAGATCGGCAAGGTCTACCATACAATGCTTCGAATGGCGACATTGTCAGACTCGCCTGGTAGCTGTTGTTATAAGAGAATTCAGCCAAATGCAGATGGTCTTCCCATGATCCATTGAAATCTAGAACACAATCCCGCAATAGATCTTCTAAAATGCGATTCACCCTCTCAGTCTGTCCGTCTGTCTGAGGATGATAGGCGGTGCTCAAGTTTAACTTTGTTCCCAGCTCGACTTGAAATGCTTCCCAGAATTTGCTAGTGAATATTGTATCTCTATCACTTACTATACTGAGCAGCACTCCATGTAGTCTAACTATTTCCCTGAAGTATATCTGCGCCAGACTCTGAGCGGTTCTATTTGATCTGACAGGTATGAAATGGGCGGTCTTCGTGAAGCGATCTACGATCACCCAAATACCGTCATTTCCTTTCCTTGTTCTGGGCAAACCATCAATGAAATCCATAGAAATATGTTCCCACTTCCAGCCAGGAACTTCTAGCGGTTGTAATAATCCAGCCAATTTCTGTTGGTCACTCTTGACTAGCTGGCAAGTAGGGCATCGGCTAACATATATTGAAACGTCTCTCTTCATAGCCTTCCACCAGAATGTTCTTTTGAGATCGTTATACATTTTGGCCACGCCAGGATGGATACTCAGCTTGGACTTGTGACACTCGTCTAACACTTCCCTTTTTAGCTCTGGGATGTCAGGAACACAAATCCTTCCTTTCAACCTCAAGGTCTCGTCGTTATCTATTTGAAAACACGAGGGTTCGCCTTTCTAAATCCTTTTGATCATATCTTTAATAAAGTTATCCTCCTTCTGAAGAATAGATATTTTGTCAATCAAGGAAGTCGTGATAATAAAGCTGGCGATCATTACATTCTTTCGGCTCAGCGCATCGGCCACGACATTGGCTTTTCCTGGAGTATATATAATTTCAAAGTCATATGCTGCAAGAAACTCCAGCCAACGTTGCTGCCTCAAATTCAAGTCCTTCTGAGTGAACAGATACTTTAACGACTGGTGATATGTAAACAGTTCAAATCTCTCGCCCAAAAGATAGTGTCTCCAGATTTTCAAAGAGAATATGATAGCCAATAACTCAAGATCATGAGTTACATAGTTTTTCTCGTGCGGTTTCAGTTGACGGCTAGCATAAGCAATCACTTGACCTCTTTGCATTAACACTGCCCCAAGGCCTTCTCTAGAAGCATCAGTCCAGACTTTTAAATCTTGGTTGCCATCGATGATGGTTAACACTGGAGCTGTTGTTAATCTCAACTTTAGCTCTTCAAAAGCCTCCTCACTTTCTGGAGTCCATTTGAACTTAGAATGCTTCTTCGTAAGCTTTGTTAAATGACCAGATATCTTCGAAAAGTCTTTAACGAATTTCCGGTAATAGCTAGCCAATCCGAGAAAACTACGGACTTCAGCGGGGGTACTGGGCTGTTTCCAATTCTGAATAGCTGTGATTTTGCTTGGATCCACAACAATTCCTTCTTTCGATACGACGTGGCCCAGAAATTTTACTTCATCTTGCCAGAAGATACATTTGGAAAATTTTGCTTTTAATACATTACGTCTAAGATTTTCTAAAACCTGTTCCAGATGCTTTTCATGTTCGGCCTTTGATTTAGAGAAGATTAGAATATCGTCAATGAAAACCAGAACAAATTTATTCAATACTCCTCTGAACACCCTATTCATCAGATCGACGAAGTAAGCTGGAGCGTTACATAAGCCGAACGGCATTACTAACCACTCGTAAAATAAGTCGGGACCTCTGAATACTGTCATTGGAACACACTCTTCGGCGATTCGAAGTTGATGGAAACCTGTAGCTAGGTCCATTCTTGAGAATACTTGTGCTCCATTTAATCGATCCAACAAATCATCAATCCACGGCAATGGATACTTGTTCTTTATTGTCTGTTTGTTCAGATCCCGATAATCCACGCATAGTCGTAGAGTACCGTCAGATTTTGGGACAAATACCACTGCTGCCCCCCAATAAGAGAAACTAGGCCTGATCAGACCTTTCCATACCAGATGTCGTGTTTGATTGTCTAATTCCTCCTTCTCTTTCAAGGACATTCTTCGAATAGCGTGAACTACCGGCCTTGCATTGGGAATTAAAGCAATTTTGAAATCTATTTCTCTCTGCGGAGGTAAGCGAACAACTTCCTCGAACACATCCGCATAGTTCTTGACGACAGGAATATCTTTAATGAGGTCAGGAATATTCTCTGTGATTTCAGGGACATTTTCAATTTGGGCTGGAGAAACATTTAGAGCTGCCCAGAAGTCTTTTCTATTTGCATTCTGACCTTCACAGGGAATGGTTATATAATCACTTGATTTAATCTTCGCCTTAACGACTCTGTCGGCGCATTTTACTTCAGCTTCATATTTGGTCAACCAGTCTAACCCCAAGATAAGATCAAACTCTTTAAAATTCATGACGGCTGCAATGGTAGGAAACCGATAACGAGAGAAAGAAACTGGAACTCCACAAATCCAACTGAGATCGATGAACCCCCAACCGGATTCTGGACAGTCATTGGTTCCTTGAGCTTTTTCAAATTCAAATCCAGTTTCTTAGCTGCATCTTTGGCAATGAAACTTCGTGACGCGCCAGTATCAAACAGTACTTTGACTGGAATGTTTTTGACAGTTAGCGTGCCTTCTAAAACATCGGCCCTTTCTTGACTAGCTGAGGGCTCAGACGTTTCTGCTACTTCATTTACTTGAACTATTTTAGGCTTTCTGAATAGCGGGCAGTTTTTCGCAATATGACCGGCCTGGTGGCACTTATGACATCCTCTTTTCTCTTGTAGCCTCCCACCGGATTTAGACCCATCCTTAACTTGTTTCTTTAGAGACCTACAACTTATCGAGAGATGTCCTTTCTTATTGCAATTAGAGCAAATAGCAGTTGTTACTGGTTCTTTCCCAGATTCAGCCCTTTTTCTCTTGAATTTAGGCTCTTTACTGGCTTCAGGAATATCAGTTTCCGACTCTTCTTTGTCACTACAACAAACTTCTTCTTCGTCGCGTAACATTCCTTTCTTATGGAGATCTTCATACTGATAAGCCATGTATATCATTTCAGAAAAAGGGAGCTTCACATTCATCATTACACTATTCTGATATCTCCTTTGTAGGCCATGAATAAATCTCAGATTTTTCCTCTTTGGGTCTTGAATCAGATGAGGAGCAAAGTGAGCAAGTTCGTTGAATTTCTTGTGATATTCTGGGATGGTCATATCACCATGTATTAGATAAGAAAATTCATCACATAATCTCTCCGTTGCATCGGGAGGAGTAAATCTTTCTAAGAAAATCACTTTGAATCTGTCCCAGGTGATATCACCTTCTGGATTATTTTTAATAATTGAATCCCACCAAAACAAAGCTTCTTCTTTGAGTGCCCAAGACGCCAGTAATATTTTCTGATCATCTCTCAGCTTTAAACCCTCAAAGATTTTCTCTGCAGAACGAATCCAAGCTTGTGTTTCCATAATGGACTCCTTGCCTAAGAATGGCGATCCACCAAGATTTCGAAATCTCTTGAATAGAACTTCTATATCGGATTCTGGCTGTGGGAGCACAACTGGCTCATTAGCTGGTCGAGCCATACGATTATTTCTTCTGTTCCTGTCACTCATTTTCTAGTACTTCTGCAATTAGCAGAACAAGTGTCAGGTCACAGAAAAGGTATTTTAAAACATAGAAACATATACTTCAAGTGTAAATGTGTCCATCGAGGTGTAATTTCATTCTGCTTTACTCATACTAGGATATTACTGATCCTATCTGTATAGAGTTACCCGTCCTAGAACACTACTGGTTCTATTTCTGACGAGTTCGTTCAAATGTTATATTCCAGAACTAAGCTTAACCAAAGCTCTGATACCACGTTGAGACGACCCGAAATCCCGTTCTCACGGAAACAAGGGTTATCTTAGGAATATAACACAGAAACAGATAATAGCAGAACAAAATTAAGTAAATACACCAGGTAATGAACAATAGAATATACTGGATAAAAGTAATCATCAGAGTTACACAGTATACAGGATCTTACGTAGTACAAATACAGTTCAGCTATACATAAAAGTCTACAGCGGAAATAAACAAAATATGTACAATAGGAGCTGAACAGCATAAAAAGAGATAAATGATAGAATCCATCTTCAGCTCCAGCTATCCAGGAAGAGCCAGCTAAACCTGAATACAAGGCTGCCCGTGTAGAAAAAGGGGCACCCGAGTTTGAAAGTGAAACAAACTACGAGTCAGTCATGGGACTGGTATGAGAAATCTACTCAACACATATATATAGTTTGGCTAATCACAGGACCACGCCACTTTCGTGGAACGGGTTTACTCCATTGGATTGCCAGTGCTTTAAAACAAATCTTTCTTTTAAACATCGCTATGCTTTTTATAAAAATGAAGCCGTTATAAGACTCAGTTCCCATCACACAATGCAACGTAAACCGGAGGATAGAGTTTTACCTTATAACGGCTAAAATATGCTTGATACGAATAAAACAAAGGCATTTGATATTATTGCTAGTGTTTATATGTTTGGAAAACAATTTCAAATCATAACTATCAATCATAGACGGCATTAATGCCCCCATACCACTATGTCGCCATATATAGGTATACAATCAAAACCGCACAGTCACGTATTTGGAAATTGGACTTCCGTCATGAACCAAGGCAAAAGATAGTCCTTACCGAATTCGTGACTCTCTAGCCCGAGCCACAGGACCCAGACTCAGGTGGACCCTTGGATCGTCAGGGCCGGTCCACTGATGTGGATTAAAATGCCTGAACAATACGTTTCCCCGCCCTTTGGGGCGTAAACGAGCCAACGAATGACTCCATCGGACCCGGATCGTCCGATCAAACCGAGGCGCCTCGCAACAGCAACAACCACATAGGTGAAAAGTATATAAATGTCAGGGCTGGTAGGTCACTGACACCACCCTAGCTAGAAAGAAACGCATGCCCTCCCTGAGGTCCTTCTCCCGTTTTAGGTTCATACCGGGGTGTGAGGCTCGCGAATTCACGTTATACACAAAGCTACGCCACACAGGCGGTGCTTTGATCATCACCACAAGACTTTGCTTTTCAACAGAAGTCCTGATCACTGCATCTTAGCATGCCACACAGGCAATTCATGCCATGCGACTGATGTCCATCGATATACAACCTCTGAGCTCGTGCGTCTCAGAGAAGGGCGTTAAGCAAAAAAATAAATTCTCCGCCGCCAAACAGATGTATATTTAATAGAGATCAATCGACACAGAATAAAATCCAATGTCAGACACACAGTCCATTTACAAGTCCGTTCTGGGTCTGAACGAAACCGGAGGCACTAAATACCTCGCAAACCCTTCGATCACCACGTACGTCTGGACGATCACCACTCATTATCCATATTTCGGGATGCCTCCCAATCAGAACCTCGGTTACCATCCAAACTTGGTGAAGATCTCCGGTCTTCGACCACCGTCTTCATCTTCGACTTTCAATCGTCGGTCAATTATTTGAAATGAGAATTAACTCGGCCTTTTCAAATAATTCACGTATATTTAGAATTTCAAATCAATTTATTTCAAGGGTTAAATCATTCAACAACACCAATTTTGTTCTTTAATGTAATTTTCACACCAAACACATTCAACCATCAAAAGCCACATAAATCGAGCAAATTCAGTTTATTTCCATTCCATATCGCTTATGATATTTTATAACTATTTATCGCTATTTTTATTTATTTTAAAATAGCTAATTTATTCAAAACGACGCTTCGGGCCATAAAGCGGCCGTGGCGCTGTTTTTCTTCAGATTTGATTTACACATATCTGAAAATCTAACCGTTGGATCTTCACAAAATTTACATCATTAGAAAGGTCTTTTCAAAACGAATCCAACGGTTCCAGTTTCGGAAAAATCCGACGGTCGGATCTCCCGGTACAATCGTTTGAAGTTTCGATTTCAAAATACGAACTGCAGCGTCGTTATTCGATTAAATATACATAATTATATTTATATATATATATATATATCTAATCGCTTCTGGCGCTGTTTTTCTTCAGATTTGAATTAAACATTCCAGACAATCCAACCGTTGGATTTTTACAAAGTTGGTGCCGTTGGAAAGATATTTCCAAGGCGAACCCGACGGTTGAGGTTTCGGGAAAATCCAATGGTCGGATTCCCCGTACTAGTTGTTTGAAATCACGGTTTCAAAATGCGAACTGCACGGCCACGTTTCGTTTTAATTTTATTTATATTTATATAATTATATAAATATAGTTCATTCAACAATTCCTATATCGTTTTCATTTCAAATATTTCACTAACGCCTTAAAATTTTGGAAAATTTCTCCATAACCTCCCCTGCACCGGGAGCATCGGGAAATCGAAAATAGCTTTCCCGGTCCTTCTAATCTCAAAAAGAAAAAGAAAAAGCCAAGCGGCTAGCCAACAGGCTCATAAAATCATCACCCAAACAAAACAGTAAATGTGTACCTATTTGTCGGGCACAAAATTTTATTCCTCTTCTCTAGCCCCTTTGCTATAACCTGTTCAATGAATATGGATGTACATATATATACAGTTCTTATCATTTATCATTTTCTATTCAACTTCATATTTGATTTCTATTTGGTTTAAAAACACTATTCATTCTAATGTTACATACATAGGTACAAATCATTTCATTAGCTAATTAATGAATATTTCAACTCATATATGTTTATTTTGAACAAGTGGCTATTTTTAACACTTCACATTTCAACGATTCATGCATACAATAAAAATGTGATTTTTATTGTAAAACGATTCATTTCAAAACACTATTTTTCTATATAGTTCATATAGGTGACAAAAATAGGATTTTTATCATAAAACAATTTCTTTTAAAACGAGATTATTTTACACAGTTCATATAGTCGATAAAAGGTGATTTTTATTATCAAACAATTTATTTCAAAATATGAATACCATTCAACACATGAATTTCTAATCAACGAATGAATATTAATTCAACACATGAAGGTTTTCTATAGTTTCTATATATAGATAGAAATGTGATTTTTATATTTAAAACGCGAATACCATTCAACACATGAATTTCTAATCAACGAATGAATATCAATTCAACACATGAAGGTTTTCTATAGTTTCTATATATAGATAGAAATGTGATTTTTATATTTAAAACGCGAATACCATTCAACACATGAATTTCTAATCAACGAATGAATATCGATTCAACACATGAAGGTTTTCTATTCAATGAATAAATATAGTTTAAGCAAATGAAAATAATTCAAACACACGAATATTATTCAAAATTTCGGCAGCATAACGGCAGGGTAGTTAAAACCGGGACCGTCCCTAGTACGGCTCCTCGCTCTACCTTAAAACCTCGCGGTTTTTGACAATGGGGATCATGCATCTAGTTCGCACGCAGGCGGCATGTATATATTTATTTCATTTCCACAAACTAATCCTATGTGGTTTCAACCAAATACTTTCAATCACAAGCGGGTATTTTTCAACCACCATCAATCAATATCAAACACAAACAATCCCCAAACAATCATTCGCTATCAATCAATTTTCACAACAATTTCAACCAATAAATATCGTCCATGGTTTGTGGACGAGGGGCGTATATATATATATATATATATATATATATATATATATTTATATATATAGCAATTCACTTTTATTTCAACACATATATATATAGCTAGAAAAAGAAATTGAAAAGTGAGAAATTCTCACCAATAGCTATCCAATACCACGACTCTTCCTTTATAGAAATCTTCGCCAATCTCGACTTTTGTCGTTTTCTTTGCCCGTATTCTCTACATATGTAAAAATCGAATTTTTACTATGTTATTCAATATATAAAAATCGTATTTTTTACTTTGCTATTCAATATAGAAAAATCTGATTTTTACTTCGACTTTCAATATAGAAAAATCTGATTTTTACTTCGACTTTCAATATAGAAAAATCTGATTTTTACTTCGACTTTCAATATAGAAAAATCTGATTTTTACTTCGACTTTCAATATAGAAAAATCTGATTTTTACTTTTTCAACTATGTTATTTATTTTAAAAACAAAACCATTTATATTTTTAAAACAAAGTTGTTTATATTATAAAAACAACATTTTCGAAACAAAGTACATTTTCCTTTTCTATAACAAAGTATATTTACTTTTTCTATAATGAATTATATTTTCTTTCGTTAAAAATCAAACTTTTTCGATGTTAAAAATCATCACTTAATTTTTCAGTTTTATATAAAATAATTAATTAAAAGAAACTGAAATAAACAAAATAAAATAGTTAAACTTTACCTTTGCTGTCGCCTGAAGAGGGGGGGCTTCGGGTTCACGGATCGAGGAAGGGGGGGTCGCGGGTGCTCAGGCGCTGGTGGTGGCGGGGCTTGTGGAGGAGGGCGGTTTCCGTCTTAAGGGGGCGTTGGGGGTATCGGGTTCGGAGGTAGGGCTTCGCGGTTTAGGGGGAGGGGGTCGCCGAGGTTGGTGATCGACGGCGCCTGGGGGAGCGCGTCCGGCGGCGTGGAGGATGGGAGGGAGTTCGATTTGAGCAGTTCGGTTTTTTTTCTTCTTCTTTTCGAGTCTGAACGAATTGAATGAGGGAGAGAGAGGAAAAAAGGGTGTGGGGGGGTTATTATATTATATATATTTAATTATTTAAATTATCAAAAAGGTTGACTTTTTATTTGACCTCGAAACGAGAGCCAACGACTGTCGTCCCTAGCGTTCTACCCCCATCCCGAACACAATGGGATATGTATCGTAAGCTGATTCGATTGTTTCGATAAGTTTCCGTTAAAATCAACATATAACTCTATATATTGAATTTGAACGCGCATTTCAATTTACTGGGGTCACATACTAACTAGAAAAATTCTCGAAAAATAATTTCTAGCTTCGTATTGACGATACGGTCCTAACAAAACTAATTTCATCAAATTCTGAGACCGTTTGAAAAATGGCCAATTTTCAGTCGATTAAAATCAACTGAAACTGGTCAAACGCGTTTTCCTTTGCCACGCTCACATATTGATTCGAAAAATTATGAAATTTGAAACCTAACAATAACTTGACACTGCGGATCCAACAAAAGTGGTTTCGTCGGAATCCGAGGTCATTTGCAAAACGTCCATTTTTAAGGGCCTGAATTCCATAGCGACTATTCAGAATTTTCAACTGGACATATCTTTTGATTCCCGCTATCAAATTTCGATTGGTCGGATTCGTTAGAAAGATATTACCAATTAGATCCTAATGTTTTTGGTTTCGCTAAAATCCGGATTGTTCTGCACCCGGTACAGTCCGACAAAGTTTGAATTCAATTTTTGAAACTGCCACGCCATTTCAGGCCTTGTTTATAATTATAATTAATTATATTCGTTTTCAATCGTCGATTCAAACTCAGTTTTCATCGTCCTTTTTGAAAATATTTATTTTAAATATTTAAAATCCATTATTTTAGCCAATTTAAAAATTTTAAATTGGTTCAGATTTTCTGGGTCGTTACATTGGAACCCGTAAAATGATGAACCTACTTAGAGGATTTAACTTTAATTTTGTAGGTTTTGGTTTGAATTTGGTGGCTTTAACAAATTTTGTACTTTGAGTACTATTTTTCTTTGATTTAGCCTTGGGGTAGATCTAAGTCCATGTTTATACCTAGTATGTTTAGATATAGATAATAATATCTCTAGATTATCCTTTCCTTTGTTAAACTTATCAGTATCAATTTTCATTTTATCAAAATCCTTACTATGGTGAAGAATAACATTGTTTAGAGTTGTTATTTGTTATTCAGATCAGTGGTCCGCAATTTCATTGAAAATTTTCTAATTTTAAGGACTTATTTTCACTTTTCAGTTTTTCAACACTTTCAAGTGTTAAATCCTTTCCATTTTTATGACCATTTAATCTTCCAATTTCATCTTCTAGGCATTGTTTTTTCTTTACCCAACTTTTCATTGGATATTTTTAATCTGTCTATTTCTGCCAAAATATTTCTGTACTCTTTCATACGTATTTCATATCTCTGATGCATTTCATTTAAAACTTTAGTTGTTTCTTTATCAAAATTTCATACATGTCAATCCATTTCCATGAAGCATACATTGGCCTTTTCAGTTCTGAATCACTATCACTCGATGAATCATCCCATGTTGCACTGAATGCTTGTTTTCTATCCTTATTGAAAATATTTGAAATGTGCTTTGGTTTCTTTAAGTTGGGGCGGTCTCTTTTCAAATGACCAGATTTATCACATTCGAAACATTTAACAACATTTCCATTTCTGGAATTATTGTAATTAGTTTTTTTGAAATTTCTTCATTATCCAATACTTCAAGAATTTCTTGATCTTCTTGGTAATAAACTCGAGATCATCATCAACGGCATCATCATATGGTTCATCATTATTGATCATAGCATTAAGTGTCAATGATGTCTTCGCATTTCCCTGATTAACTTTTCTAACCTGCAACTTTACATCATAAGACATTAAATTACCAATTAGTTCTTCTATTTCCATAATACTAATATCATTGGCTTCTTTCACTTACAGAGTTTTATGATCGCATTCACTAGGAAGTGAAATCTAGAATATATATTCGAAATAGTCTCATTTGGTTTCGTTTGAAAGAGTTAGAACTGGTGAGTTGGCATAGATATCTTTGTATGCTTTACTTTACTGGTGCCTTCATGTGTAACTTGTAGTGTTCTCCAAATTTCATATGTATATAAATAGACACTCGATTAAATTCATTTCTATCTAAAGAGCAAAGTAAAAATTTCATGGCCTTAGATTTATTAAGTGCTAGTATCTTTTGGTCTAATGTCCATTTTGAATATTAAGTTTGAGGCTCTATGCATTCTATTTAGGTAATGTTCCGAATATCTAAACCATTAGACTGTAAATAGAATTCCATCCTACAAACCCAATACGCATAATAACTGCCATCAAATAGAGGGGGTCTAGCGGTAGATTGTCGTTCTATGAAATTATTACTAAAAGTGTTACTAGCGTTGTAACAAACCAAATTCCAACAGACCGATTTTTTCTCAAAAATTCCAATCTATCGAAATTCGATTTGGCTTGTATGGTATCCTCCAGAAAAGACAGAGATAATAAATATATCAAAGCTCAGAAACATCTAATAGCGAAATGGATAAATATAATATAATCAAATATAGCCTTACCAAAGTAATAATACTGCCTAACCAGTATCCAAAGCTATCTTATCTCTGCCATAACCTAACCTGCGAGTGTGTTATGAGGAGGTGGTCAGAACACAAAGTTATGGTGACTATACAAATTACATTCTGAAATAACCCTACATATATCGTTTAGTTATCCAAAGTTAGTTTCTCTTATACATTAGGTTACTTGGGTTCAGTTATGGTGACTGGACCAACTTAGATCCATAGTTGTAAGCATATTTCTTTTATTTCTAATGTGGACATACATACTATTTTTATTTTATTAGTGCGCAATACGATAAAAGAAGATTTATTCCACACTAATCCTCCTTTGCTTTCTCTTCTTGCAACCACATTCTCAATAATTTTGTTGTTATGAAAATATATCATTTTTTCCTGTATCCCACAAACTTGGCCCACTACAAAATTTCTCTTTTTAATTTCTGAGTTAGACATTGAGTTTCTGTTTCATATACTATTTACAGTTACTTAAATTTAGCCAATAAGGCATATCCATTCTTTTCTGTTATTCCTAAATTTTACTGTAATTCTATTTACAACATTTTTAATATAATAATACCTTAAGAATATATAATGGAAATAGGTATTATACAACAGTATTTTTCTTAACATATTCTACGCAGATTTAATCTCAATTACCACAATTTCCGATAATTTATCATGTTTAGAATAATGGGAATGCAAACGATAAATATACCGTTATCCAAAAGGTATAATTTAAATCCACTCACCTGATAGCTTTCCAATCCTTGAATCTGATCCACGTCTGTTATTTGATGGTCTTCCTAACTGAACCTATTATTAAAATAACCATGGATTCAAAAATCTGATACTAAAAGAAGAGGGAAAGAAAGAGAGAAATCTATATAAATTAGATTCAAGAACTTACCTCATGTTGATCAGAAATCTAGACATCTTTGTTGTAGATTTATATCTCTTATCTTCAAACCTTGAATCAGAATCCCTAAGGACTAATATTTTAATTTATTAAAAGGTTTGGAAAGAAATGGGAATGGAAGAGCCTAGCAAGCGTCTCAAAAAATATGAGTTTAAAGCTAGGCCTTGCTAGTCTATTTATAGGTGTACGAGAAAGTCTGGTCCACCAGATTTAATCAAATAAAATTTGAACCGTTAATATCAGAAAACCACATCACATAGAAAAACATATCTGAGCCGATTGGGTCAACCCCTGTGTCGACCCACCTCTGATGTAACGACCCAGATTTTTGGTCAATTAATTTTAATATTTAATATTGTTTTAAATATTGAGTTGATAATATAAATCAATTTTTATTTATTTATTTATTGAGTTATCGACTTAATACTCGAAATAAGATTTATTTCGAATATATATAATTATCGTAATCTGAGAATCATAAATAATTCAATCCGAAATTAAAACGGAGTCAAAATTATTAAAAGAAATCTATTTAAACAGAAACGGTATTAATAATAATAATTTATTATCGATGAATTGATTATTTCAGAATTTGAATAATATTATATCAATTTAATATGGTTATTTTATACATATATTCAAACTAAATTTCGGAATCTATTCCGTTGAGTTCAGAATAGCGTTATAATATTGAAACGTCAGTTATTACGTTTAAATACGGGTTTGGGGTTCGTGATTTCAATTGATTAACCCCAAAATATTTTTAACGGATAAGATCAAAATCAAATCAAATTAATACGAAATCAAATCGAAGTTTAAATCAGAAATCTTTTCAAATTAATGTGTATGTACTTAAGGAAACAAGCATTAATTGGTAGCGTACATTGGTCCCTCTCTACCTTTACATATCGCAATCGCTCCCTTTCATTTCTTCTAAAAAAAATGGATTGGATCTTCAATAGAAAAAAATACTCTTCCTTCCTTAATTTAAAATTGTAAAGTCCTCCATCCAAAATCTGGTCTTTCAAAATCAAAAAGAAAGGGGGGCCGAGTCTAAACAACTCTAAAAAATCGAACCCGTTTGTTTTCAACTCTTCAACAAATCAAAATCGAAATCAAGAACCATGACATCCTGAAGCTCGGTTTTGACGCTGGAGCACTTGCGATTGGAAGAAGAGCTCTACGACTCAGGGAAGGCCAATGCTAGGAAATCAAAATTGGTACTGGTGACAACTGGGTAGTGTTTCTATGACACCCCACGTTCATCAATGTCACTCTTTATCAGAATGCATTAAGTTTCGTGAAGCGTTATAGCTAAACAGAAACAGAAACGTTACAAGACAGATATAAATTAACAGCGGAATTAAAACTTTATTAAATAGAAAAGCTTTGTGGTTCAAACCCAATTACATAGTAAGTCTGGAATCCTGAAAACATAAAACTTCTACCTTGTACAAAAATCCTCATCAGAGTACAATAATACATAAAAAGAGCATAATCCTCAAAATATAGCCATAGTACAAAAGATACATAATCAAGCAGTACATCTAAGCAGCTCCAAGCAGAAGGAAAGAAAAATCCTGATCAAGCTTGAGTATTCCCACCCTGAGAACTTGGGGGGAATGGAAGAGAAAGAAGAGGAATCAAAATGGGTCAGACATAAAGTTTGGCGTGTCCAGTTACTTTTAGCATATAAATCAGTAAAAGAATCTTGACAGGCATATAAGTTGGAGAGATATAACAGTGTCACAAGGAAGGTATAACAAGGCAAACATAACAGAATATGCATTGCGCTTCTCTAATACTTTTCTCTGCACCAATACTAGTATAATTAGAACAAGATGATCCCAACAAGTACAAGATGGTAGGCTTAGGTGTACTTCTGGTGAGAGATTTTACCCTATACAATAATAGGTAGCTTAATAGAACTGACAGTTGTTAACCCCAAACGACAATAACGGTTTCCAAAACAAGCAATACTAGATGTACCCTAACTACTACCCCCCCCCCAATTGATCGGCTTCCTAACTCGTAGATACCCTGTGCTGGCCCCACAGTAGGATGTATCACTTCCTAGAGTGGTAACCCCGCTATTCTCAAGATGCACAACCATATCTACTGATGTCACAGCGTCTTATCTTCCTAGAAATTGGACCTATGCACGCACATGACTCCATTGGAACGCGCCGTCAACACCCTCACTCAAGTGACCTCTTATAATCAGCTCAATAAGCATGCCCGGACCCTAGTGTGAGGGGTTTAAGTGCATAAACGTACACATAATGGTGCTAAGACACGAGGTTACGTCCGACTTGTGGAAGAAGTCATGCCCGGACCCAACTGACATATCCAGCATCCATAAGTGGTAGAATTAATGTGGGAGGTCTAGCGCATTATAACCATAAATGAGTGAATGGTAATGAACTTGTAATACTTAACCTATTTGAATCCACAAGGATTACATGATCCTATTAACTTGAGTAGGGGTTAAGTAAACTTGCTTGAATCAGTGGGAGGGTTAAGTTAATCTTGTTAAATATGTGGGGATGAGTTATACATATGAACCTAACAAACTTAACCTGTTGGGGTTATGCAATCTTGTTAAACTGGTAGTCATAACCTGTTGAAATCCTAGTAGAGGGGATGCAAGCCTAGGAGGAGACTTGTATCTGATATATATATACATATATATATATATATTATATTTTGTTCCGCTGCGATGTAAGATTCTACGTTGCTATTTTGTTCTTCTTCTACCTTTTTCTTCTTTATTAATAATAATTCATGTTTCTATGCAATTTGGGTTGGACATGTAGTGTATTTAGTCGACTCAGATAGTATGGAAATTCGGTTCGTTACAGTTGGTATAAGAGCTTAGGTTGAGCGAATACCTAGGCTTTGGTAGGGGTTTACTCATTAGAGATTGGGTTAGTAATACCCTAGAATGAGTTGAGTGTATATATATATGAGAGAGTGTACTTGTTAATTAATATAAAAGTTGTTTTATATTGTTTTGATTTATTGGTTGAGTGGGTTATGAATTCTAATCGATTTGTAGGACGCCACGATACTGATAGGAATTTATAAACACTTAAACGCGATAAACGTATATATGTTTTTGAAAAGGGTAAATGAAATAATTTTACCCAAAATTCTATTTTGGTATGAAATAATAATTTTATGAAATTATTATAATATATGGGTGTATTGATTGTTATTATAATCTAAAAAGATTATAAGATGGAAATGGTTATATATTACCAAGTAGAATTTGTACAGAAATAACATATACAAATACGATGAACTAAAATTGAATTCAAACTAGAGTTCAGAATTTAAAATTCTAGGAAGATTGGAAAATATTTTTTGAAATATATTAAAATAAAGTAGTTTTGTTTTGAAAGGGTTTTTGAATAAAAACCATTTTAATGGATTTTGAAATTGTTAAAGCACTGAATTCACTTCAGTGGCTAGAAATAATTCTAATGATGACTGAAGCATCATCAATATTCATTTTTGAGTTTCTAAGTGACAAATTGCTACCTTAGAAAAGTTTTTGATGGAAATTTGTTTAAAAGAAAACAAGTTGGTTTGAGAATTCAGATGTTTTGAATTTATGATGGATTATAAGTATATGTATATATTTATATGATTTCTAAAGGATTTGAAACAAAACCGAGAATTTAAATTTAACTTAAGCAAGTTGATGGAATTAAGTGAATAAATTGACTAGAATCAATTTGAAAAGATTTAAATGGAATATGAATCGGATGTGAATGTGTTGATTGTAAATCATTTGAATTAAATGAATGTGCGCATAATGATGTGCAATATGAATGTAAACCAAAAGTGTTATGGGAATTAAATTTTGTTGAAATATGAAGTGTTGAGTTTCAATATAAGTGAATTTTTGAAAAGTTAATGGGTTTGTAGCATTTCTCCTACCTTAGTAATTTTGAGCACGAAATAACTTTTAAGGGGGAAAGAATGTAACGACCCGAATTTTTGGTCAATTAGTTTCAATATTTAATATTGTTTTAAACACTGAGTTGATAATATAAATCGATTTTTATTTATTTATTTATTGAGTTATTGATTTAATACTCGAAATACGATTTATTTTGAATATATATAATTATCGTATTATGAGAATCTGAAATAATTCAATCCGAAATTAAAATGGAGTCAAAATGATTAAAAGAAATTTTATTTGAATAGAAACGGTAATAATAATAATTTATTATCGATGAATTGATTATTTCGGAATCTAAATTATATTATATCGATTTAATTGATTATTTTATACATACGTTCGAATTAAATTTCAGAATCTATTCCGTTGAGTTCAGAATAGTGTTGTAATATTGAAACGTCGATTGTTACGTTTAAATAGGGGTTTGGGGTTCGTGATTTCAAGTTATTAACCCTAAAATATTTTTAATGGATAAGATCAAAATCAAATAAAATCAATACGAAATCAAATCGAAGTTTAATCAGAAATCTTTTCAAATTAATGTGTACGTACTTAAGGAAACAAGCATTAAACAGTAATGTACGTTGGTTCC
This sequence comes from Allium sativum, assembly GCA_030737875.1. Lineage (NCBI taxonomy): Eukaryota > Viridiplantae > Streptophyta > Magnoliopsida > Asparagales > Amaryllidaceae > Allium > Allium sativum. Next base: position 860,817,719 of record CM060922.1, read on the forward strand.
CTCTCCACCTTTATATATCGCAATCGCTCCCTTTCATTTCTTCTAAAAAAAATGGATCGGATCTTTAATAGAAAAAAAATTCTTCCTTATTCAATTTAAAATCGTAAACTCCTCCGTCCAAAATCCGGTATTTCAAAATCAAAAAGAAAAGCGGGCCGAGTCTAAACAGCTCTAAAAATCGAACCCATTTGTTTTCAACTCTTCAACAAATCGAATTCGAAATCAAGAATCACGATATCCTAAAGCTCGGTTTTGGTGCTGGAGCACTTGCAATTGGAAGACGGGTGCTGCAACTCAGGGAAGGCCAACAGTAGGAAATCGAAATTGGTACTGGTGACAACTGGGTAGTGTTTCGAATGAGTGGGGTTCGAGGTTCACGATGTGATGGCGGGGAGTTTGGGTGGCCTGTGATGTTCGATTACGTTCGGCTTTTTTCCTTTTCTTTTCCATTTCTGATGACGTGAGAACAAATGTGGTTTCCTGTGTTGGAAGCAAGGCCAAAACTGAGTTGTGGAAGGGTGGACTCGATCACGCATGAGTTGATACATGGTTTTAGTTTTATGAATAAGGAGAAAAAGGCAAACGGTATCGGCCTCGAAACGAGACAGTTTGATCAGTAGAAAGTATTCGTGAGTTCCTTTGTAAAGGAAGAAGAGTTTTAATGCAAATAATTGTAACATATTTTAATTTTGAATTATGGGAAAACAGGGAAGAAAAGCTATGTAACTTGGTTAGTTGTTTTGGTTTCAAGACCGAAGTCTTACCTGGAGATGAAATTCAAATCCAAGGAATGCTGGAGTTCAAGATTAGTTGGTGAAAATGGCACTGTAGATCGCGGTGGGATGTGGAACAATGGTAATCAGTTTTTGTTTTTAGGCAAAGGCTATTGCTGATGAGAAAAGCAAGGTTATGAACAGTGTATGGAAAAGAAGCTAATTAGGTAAGGCATAAGGGAAGTTCACGATGTTTAGGGATGCGGGGTGGTGTCGGCATTGGTGAGACGTAGGTGGTCGTGTTCTTGCACTTGAACTAGAGGTAATTACAGTAGACTATGATTTATTAAGCATTAATTAGGTTATTAAACCGCAAATGACGATAATTAGTATACTAGAAATATTTTAATTCAATTTAAATATTGTAACACCCGCTTATATTATATACAATAATTGAATCAAATGAAACAAAGACGTTGAGATCGTGGTAATTATATCTACACGATGAATTTGGGTGGAACTAAGGTGACGGATAAAAATCACATTGAGTAAACTCACTCTCTGGATTTTTTTAATATAATATTATATGTTAATTGTTATTGTTTGGACGCATTTAAATATATTGTTTGTAGCTATTATAAATATATCAGTTATTCAGGCTTGGTGTTTGTGGCTATTATATATATATATATTGGTAATTGGATATTTCCTGCAGTACCATTAGCGTATGCCCGCAGTATTATTAGCGGATGACCCGATGCTCACACAATATGATAGTGGATGACCTTCTATACTGCGATATCCTGCCTCGAAGCAGGATGGGTATTATTTATGTTGGCTAACGTCTATGGATGTAGGGAAAATAGGTTGGAGGGATCCAACTGGATTCCTCAAAATTTATCATTGTTTGTTTTCCTATATATATATATATTATCATATATGATGTTTTAGAAAACCTATGATTGGTAATTGAGTGTTTTGAATTTTTAAATATCACTGGGCCTGAATGTTGATTTATCAAAATATCGTGAAAAGGGATTATGAGATTTACAAGGGGAAATCTATTTTTAAAAATGGAATTTGAATGGGCTAAGAAATATTAACTTGTTTTAAATAATAAAAACAAGTATTGAATTTATAAACGATGTTTATAAATTAAATAATGCGGGAAATTGAAGTGAATTTATAATTAGTGTTATAAACAGATTGGAATGATTTTCATTGGATAATGCGGGGAATTGAAGTAAATTTATAAACGGAGTTTATAAATGAAATGAGAAAAATTATCATTTGGATAATTTGGAAAATCTAAATTTGAATATAAAAGGGAATTGAAATTATTTTAAAAAAAGAAATGATGAAATCTATTCTAATGTTCAGAATGTGAATTAAATTAAATAAATCCGTACGGATTTATGATCTGAATTCGATCGGATCGAATTTATTTAAATAAAATATTTTCAGAAAATATATTAGGATTGTATTAAATATAAGTTTAAATTTAAATATGAAAATAGATTTACTATATACATATATATTATATATATAAAGTTATAATCCATAAAATATTCCAGGATAGGATTGGATTTTAATTAGATTTTGATATAAAGATTTTTTTGGGTTATCGTAAGGTACAAATCATCTGTGTTTATGTGTGGGTCGGTCTTACGACTATCGTTTCTTTCAAAAGGATTTGAAAGTTAAATCAAGTGTTTTGGATTCTCTTAAGGGAAAAACCTATTCCGTGTTATACAGCATGGTCTTATTAGATATCATTTATTTTCTTATACTGTTTTAAATTGTTTACTCATACCAGTCCCATGACTGACACAGAGTTTATTTTTCTATGTTTTCCCTAAACTCTTGTGTGCCCAAATTTGTACGGGCAGTCAAGTAGTTCAGGATTTTACAGATTTACCTAAAGGAGCTTGGAGCATGAGGCTTCAGCGTTATTTAGTTATTGTTTTTCCGCTTTGTTGTACTCCGATGATGATATGTATATACAGAAAAAAATTATACTTAAAAAGCATATATATATATATTATATTTTGTTCCGCTGCGATGTGAGATTGTGCATTGTTATTTTTTTTTTCTTCTTTATTAATAATGATTTGTATTTCTGTGCAATTTGGGTTGGACGTGTAGTGTATTTAGTCCAGTCAGATAGTACAGTAATTTGGTTCGTTACATCTGAGGTAGCTCGACCATAGGGTCGACACATGGGTCGACCTAGGTCTTATATGGGTCGATCCATCCAGGGTGCAAATGAGATTTCTGCACCGTTGTGATTTCTGATTTTGATGTTAATCAGTAACGTTAATTTCTTACTTAATATAACTTGCCTGATTTATAATATTCCATTCGTAACTTACCTTTAAGTTTGAATTTCATATTTGCATGTATATATACACATGCAATCTTTTAGTTATTAGTTCATTAATAACTTTCCCATACAAGCTCCATTAATAACCGCGAAATTAATGTAATTAATAAGGCTATTAATTTGTTTGTTTTATTCCTTTTAATGCATGCATTCTAATTTCAAATAAAGGCTTTTCTTGTCCATTTTCATTTACTGTGCATTTATTGCTTTCTGTTTTTAACATGCAATTTTTATTTCAACATTCAAATGTCATCATTTTTTATTTACCCGTTTTATTATTTAATTAAAATGCGGGGTGTTACAACGTTAGCCAATTTATACTTTTCATAAACTAATTGATTAATTTTTGAAAATCAGTGCTCTGATACCAATTGTTGGGGACTGAGGTGTCTACAATACAGTGTTAATGGATCTTAAGTTATTCAGACACTAGTGGGGTGAAGTGTACTTACTATATCTATTCAAATTGAAAATAGAATGAAATAAGTACCAAAATAAAATGCAGTAAAGTAAATAACACCAGGGTTTTTATACTGGTTCAAATTAACCAATCTCACTTCCAGTCCTGCACTTCACCGCGCATAAATTCACTATAATCGCTTGTTATCCACGGGTGGAAGGACATCTTTATAATCTTGATTTTATGGGCCACAAGATACACCTTCTTTTTATCAACAGCAATATGTAACAACCCTCCCGGAATGGGCATAAATTTCGACCCAGAAAAAGTCCCATCGAAACATAGAACCATTCTAAATGGATCGTTGGTTCCTATAAGGATTTCTTTTACACAATTAATATATTCAAAGGTATTTCGAATGGAAATATCACATAGCTGAAAGAGAAAATATAATACTGAAATAAGATGTGCCACTTATTTAAAAATCACAGAAAATACAATAGTCAAAGTCACATATATTCAATGGGTACATCAAATAATTCATTCTCACAAGTTCCCAAAAGAAGTAAAGCAATAACTACTAATAATATTATAACAACTTCGTCTTCTTCTTCGGCTCCAATCATGGCTTTGTCCATGGCTTTTACCCTATCTACTGACCTGTTGGATAGTAGAGGGTCAGAACATAAAGTTCTGTGTGACTGAAATATGGGGTTGCTTAATGTCCATTCCCTGTATTTTTAGTAGGTTACATATGTCAAGGTATGTCTACGTAGCACACAAGATTCACGCAAACACCACGTATCTAACCAATGAGGTGGGTATCCAAGTCAATCGCTCATTAGTGTTTTTGGGGTAAAGATCTAACGAGGTAGGCATTCTTGGTCACTTATGGCCCTATTAAAGGTGGATTTTTACGATCTCTTATGACCCTGAAGCGGACCCTAACCTCTTAACACCCCGTCCTAATACGTCAACGTACTTCAAGTCTATACTCTTAATTGTAATATGAGAAGTGGTATTGCGAACATTACTACTTAATTGATATTACGGCAGGACACCTATGTCGCTTAAGACTTCCCTCGAACAGTTGGTTAGCATGCAATAGCCACATATCTTTTATATACCAAGTCTGTCCCTAGTTGATACCTTACAAACTTATAGAGGAAGTGGACATCCTCCCTGAAATACCCTACTGCGTTACCATTTATGCATTTTTAAAGAACGAGGACCCAAAGACCTACTTCAAATCTAATAAGGGTGGGTCCCATGACTTTGGTTCCTCTCCAAGGAGTAAACTTTCGGAGGGACCCTAGTCCTAACCACTTAAGACCTAAATTAGATAAAAATAGAGTCAGCCACTGAAGACCTTCACAAGGTGTAGTAACCCTACCTATTTTCACATGCAATAGACTTATATATATATAGTTATATATACACTAGACCTCTCACATTAAACCATATACCTGTATATGCTGGATATGTCGGTCGATTCTGGGAATACTTCTACTACAAGTTGGTTTAACCTCGTGTCTAGTGTACTAAGTTTGAATGGTTCATGGCACCCAAACTTCTCATGTTAGTTGGGCCTACATGTGGTTGCTGGATTTGCCGGTCGGTTCCGGGTAGACTTATACCACAAATGGAAACTAAACTCGTGTCTGTGTGTCATTATTTATATATGTAAACCATTCTATATGCACACATAAGAAATAAAATATATTTATTTATATGGGTACACTTCAAATTTGATATCTATTCTAATCACATTTGGTATGCTAATATAATTTTAATAACGTTGGTTACGTTTTATATAAATATAATAATTACAACGTCTAAATAACGTTAATATTCATATGAATGAGCAAACATTCAAACGAGATGGCAATTGTCAATTTGTCTAGATCAAGGTATACAAGTTAGTTTTTCCATGTTTTTACTGCTACAACTTAGGCATGATTGCATAATAACAAAATAACAAATAGCTGTGAATGGAAAACATACGTACATATAAAATTTCAACTTACATCCTAGTCTTGTTGGAATGATTTAAATACTGTATCAAAAATAGAGTATAACATACACATATAATATATATACGTGTGTGTTTATAATTTCCACTTTATCTAATTCACCCCCTTTTGGTATTATGCACATAAAAACTTTTACATTTGACATATTTCAGTATGAATATGTTCGGATTCAAAATAGAATCCAAACCTAATCAAATCATGAAATACATAAATTTAAACTCTTTTAGGTTATAATCAAATGTTCATAAAGTGGATCACACAAAGTATAAACAATAATAACAACACCCCTTTCATCCTTAATCCAGTATCAAAATCAAAAGTCTACAAAACCCAACTAACATGACAATTCTTATTCAAATATAAAACAGTGGATTTGGAGGTTTTGGTATTGATGTTATCGATTTCCAAATCCTCCTAGGAATATCTATCAACATGATAATCTAATAAAAATATGAATATGCCTAAGTACACAACATTCCACTCACCGATCTAGGGAAGAATAAATAGGATTTCTGTAGTAGATCAAGATTTGTGCTTATTCTCTGCGGCAAACTTGCACCAATAATCCTCCTAATATATATGTAAGAAAAATGTTTTAGAATCTTATATACACACCCGCCCCCCAAATTCCAGAGTTCATTCTAAAAACCTATATGAAATAGAATAGAGAGGAGATAAGAATAAAGGTCGGAGGAATAGAAGAAATTCCTAACCTTTTTCTAGAATTTAGCAATGGCAGAGAGGTAGCATGGAGGCAGGGATAAGAGAATGGCTAGGGTTCTATTGTGTGATATGAGGGGCTATATATAGTTGCCTGTGTGAGCGTAGACCATTGGATTTCTCATATTTAATTCAAGCCTTTTATTTAAATATATCCCTTTAGAAAATCCTAAGTAAACATAGATGTATCGGGCTCATCAGTCGCCAGGCGGTTAACACCCATCTTAAGGGGCAGTTGACCCCCTGGTCACTGAGACGCACAATAAACTTGTGTTTTCTGAGGTGTTTATTTAATTAATACATTGCTTTACTTCTTAATCTTATTCCTTATATAAAATATCCTTTATCTCCATAATCTTATCCTCATTTCAAATTACAAATTCTCCCTTTTATATTTAAATATATTTTGGGCACATATATATAATATATTTTGTAACAACCTGAAGAATTCGATGCCCGAATTCTGACAATAATACAAAATCTTGTGTTACTTGTTAGAACTCAAGTAATAGAAAAACAGATAGCTATTAGAAAGGAATTAGAGGATGAGATAAGAAAAGAAATACTAGAATAGAAGAAGAAGAAGAAGAAGAAGAAGAAGAACAAACCTAACACAGAGTCTCACATCGCAGCGGAACAAAATATATTATAGAAATAAATATTTATTGAGAGCTTTGAAAATACTTACAATCACCAGAGTACATCAACACATCTGGACAGTTTTAATAACCTGTCCTTGTATACAACACACAGTGGACTAATATCTACATAATATCATACGTTCGAACTCTTCCAGCTCATCTTCTTAAATTCACAGCAGCCAAATCTAAACCTGTAAAACTCGGTATAACCCAGGCATTACAAACGTCGGATCAGTCTGATGAACCAGACTGAGAAAAACACACTAAGTTTAAAGGCATCACCCAATTTGATTTTAACGTCAAAATTGAAAGAAAAGGATAACCGTAAGACCAAATCCACACATGAATACAGATGGTTTTTACCTTATAACAACCCAAAACATTTTTGAAAAAAATATTATTCTGATATTATGATAGTGTCTAAATACAAATAAATAGCAATCTAGCGGAATGCTTGCATCTCACGCTCCACATACATAGTATATAATCAAAACCGTAGGCTCTTATTGGAGAATGGATTTCCTGGCAATGTTTGGGACCACCTTCCCGACAATGTATGTAACACCCCGAATTTTTAACGACACTAAAAAAGGATAAATTAAGTAATAATTAGTCTAATATTCTGAATTAAGGAAAACGGACTACTCCATCGCGTCCGTCTCGAAATTCTGGTCAAGATAGACATTTGGTTTGTGTAAAACAGACGACATATGAAGAAGTTATGAGGGTTTTAGGTTTGTATACGCACAGAAAGAACATATATACACATATGAGTCATGTATGAGTCAGATATTAGTCAGACCCTGTCCAGAACAGTTCGAAAATCAAAAATTCGTCAAGGCAGCAAATTTCCCGCTTTAGGGGGTCGAGCCCCCTAGAGGGGTGTGGACACCGGGGTCGACCTATGGGTCGGCCCACCTACAGGGGTGTCGACACCCCAAGGGATGAGGTGGCAGTCGGTTTCAGAGGGTCCTGCACCTATATATATGTGTCCAATTCTCCTATTTCTTCATTGGAAATTATGGGAGCCAAATGCTGCAGGTGTGCGAACTGAGACGGTTTCATTTTCTTCAACAACATACAACTTTCAAATTTGCAAATCAAATCCAAAAATTCAAGATCCATTCTCTCTATTCTCTAAACCTAACGCAGTGAGTATCTAGTTGCTTTTAGGTTTAAATAAATAAAAGTAAATTGTGAAAGACTGCGAATTGGATAGGTTGTAAACTATGAATCTATGTTATTGTTAAATCTTATACTATGTCATGATGGATCTACACCTTTAGATACAATGCAATTGTGGTTATTCTATCATGTTACCTATGTGGATCTTGACTTATAACTATGTTGTGGTGAATGTAAATATGTTAATTTGGACGGTTGCAACATTGGTTAGATTTAACTCTTTATGTAAATCACCTTTCACCTGTCATATTGCAATCAACTTAGATATGTTGTAAGTTGGACATGTGAACCCATATTTAGATCTAAACATGCTATTATGTCATTCTAGTGGTGTTAGATCTATTTTAACCTCTAGATCTGAATTATGTGATCTAATTTATCACCTTTTGTTCTCATGTTAGATCTAAACCAATCAGACATCTAAACTGCTAATTTAGATCTTACTATGCTTATTGTAACATTGTAGTTATGTTAGAATCAATTGACTGCCACCAGTTCATCAATTTTATGTCCACCTTGTTATGATGTTAATTACATGTCCATGCCAGTATGTACGTTCACCTTATCATCATGCTAGTTTATGTTTATGCCAAGATGATCACTTTGGTTATATTCCCATTATTTTCCCTATTATCAGGCTATTGACTAGCCAAGGCATGCCACCAGTTTATGAGTGCGATAGTTAGGAAACGGGGGAAAAAGGGTTAATATTGGCATAACTTGAATATGAACAATTTTGGACATATAATTCAAATTTTTGGATAAAATAGGCATTGACACCTATAAAGGGAAAGGATTAATTAATTGATTAATTAATATTGGAATGTCTAGTAATTACAATTAGGAATTGTAATTGTACTTATGACACGAGGTTAGGTTGCATTAGTGGTGGAAGTCTTCCCGGACCCGACCGGCATATCCAGTAACCACTAATGTTGAACCTAATGTGGGAGGTCTAAGTATGCAAATACGAATCGGGCTAAGACACGAGTTTAGGCCCAACTATGGAATAAGACTGCCCGGACCCAATTGGCATATCCAGCATCCACATCTTGTAGGCCTAATGTGGGAGGTCTAGCCCATTATAAACCATAAATGGACATGGTATTGAATTGGACTACTTAACCAAATCAAATCCATAGGGATTGTATGATTATGAAATAAGGTTAGGATTAAGTAAATTGATTGGAATAGTGGATGGGTTATGCATATTTGGAGGGGGTGGGTAATATTTACATATAGTACCACAAACTTAATCCGATAAGGTTATGTAATTAAAGACACCTAGTGGTATACATAACCAGAGGAAATAATAAAGTTATGTAATTAAAGACACCTTTTAGGGTAAGCATAACTGGTATGGGGCTATGTAATTAAAGACACCTAGTGGTATATATAGTCAGTGAAAAACCTAGTAGAGGATACAAGACAAAGGGAAGAACTTGTATCATTTATTGTGGGACCCATTTCAGTCGGTAACCCGGAGTAGGTATAAAATAAAATACTCCGTACTAGGCGTAGGGGGGCACGCTTACTGACTGATTGTAAGAGATCCAAACGTGGTGGACGGTGTGGGCGCAAACCGACCGGGCCATGTGCATGCATGAGCCGGGCAAAGGGGGATAAGACGACCGTGACACCAGTAGATACGGGGATGTGCATATCAATGAGGGTTTGCCACTGTAGGACATGATACATCCTACCGTGGGGCCGACACAGAGTATCTACGGAGCAGGGAGCCGATCGATTAGGGTAGTGGTTAAGGTATATTTTGACATATGCCCTAAGTTTACCACCTAGTGGAAGGGATCATCTCATTCTGGTTATACTAGTAATAGTGCAGCGTAATCATTAGAGAAGTGTATACACCTTACCCTGTCTACCTTGTCACACCTGCCATTTATGTAATGATCTCGCTTATCCACTTTATATGCCTATCATGTTACTTTTTTTATTTACTGGCTAAAAGTAAATAGACTCGCCAGACTTTATGTCAAACCCTTTTGTTTCTCCTTCTTCCTTCCGTTTCCCCTCCCCCCCCCAAGGTTCTTAGGGAGGAAACACTCAGGCTTAGTCAAGACTCAGATGTCATCTTGCTAGGAGCTACTTCTGAAGTATGGCTCAAGTTCTTGTTTCTACTACGGCTTAACTCTTTCAATTGGGGAATTATGCTTTTATATTCTTATGTACTCTGATGATGCAAGACAAAAGTTTTTTTTATTGTAATGGTTTTTGTGACTTATGGTATTGTGGACCACGGTATAATGATTTATGTTTGAAATAAAAATTTAAATTTCCGCTCCTATCTTATTTATATTTGTCTTGTAATTATTTTGTGTCTGTTTACCTATAAGGCTTCATGAAACTTAATGCATTCCCTTAATGAGTGACATTAACGGATGTAGGGTGTCGCACTTGGTATCAGAGCTAAAGGTTACCAGATTAGATAAAAGTTTTTGAAAATTATTTTCAAAAAGGTTTTAAAAGAAAGCATTTTCATAAAGAAAAGTTTGTTTTGAAAAACATTCCCCAGTAAGCCATATGTAGTATCCTTCGGTCCTTTATCTAAATTTCTTCCTTTTTCCTTTTTCAGCATGTCTGGGGAACAAAACATTCCTAATATCCCAGAGGGCGTCACAATACCCGGATGGTTCTGTAGATATTTGGAGGCTATGGAACCTGCTGAAGGCCAAGGAAATGTTCCTCCCCCAACTGCACCAGTCATTCCTCCTCCTCCCTCTACAAGAGCAGATAACTTCGTCATGATCTGCAAGGACTTTTGTGCTATGAGGGAAGCCATTCCATGGGAACGAGACATTCGTAGAAGCTTGGAATTGGCTCAAGGAGATCGAGGACATATTCGTAATCTTTGAAGTTGAAGATAGAAGGAAAGTCCAGTTAGCCGCCTGGCTACCGAAGACAAGCCTCATTTTGGTGGGAAGTTACTCAAGCTGGACATCTGGTGGAAACTTAGGAAGATTTTAGACAAAGGTTCGAAATGAAATTTCTTTCCCAAGACGAAAGCAGCATGCAAATGGAGAGATTCTTAGCACTCAAACAAGGAAACTTGACAGTAAAAGAGTATGTGAAAAAATTCAACCAGCTGGCAAGGTTCGGTTTAGAGTTAGTGGACGCCGCACAAAAGGTCTTTGCAGTTTGCTAAAGGGATGAATGAGCCTCTGCATGGTTTAGCCATGTCCCGTATTCCAATGGGGGCCACTTTTGAAAAGCTTGTTGATATGGCCCTAATGCATGAGGAAGACAAGGGAGAAAAAAAGGCTGAGGAGACATCGTAAAATAGGAAGGTGTGGCCCAAAAAGGGGCAGCAGCAACAGCAGAAGAAAGGAGGGAAAAATGATAAAGCCAAGGATAAGATAAAATGTCACCATTGTGGGGAGAAAGGTCATCCGGTTAAAGACTGTAAGCTAAGGAATAACTCTTGCTAACACTATGGAGAGGCCGGACACTTTGCTGGAGAATGCCCGGAGAAACAGGGATCACAAGGACAGGGTCAAAGGACCAGGACTTTAGGATGGCAGGTGCATGCTCTCGCAATCAGTGCTCCCAACAGAGGTAGAAATTTTTTTGTGGAAGGTTTAATTTCTCTTTCAAACCATCCTATTAGGACACTTTTTGATTCTGGTGCCTCACATTCATTTATATCAAGTTCTGTTGTTGAATCTCTGCACTTAATTACTAGTGTGGTAGTGGATCTAATAGTTGTTTCAAACCCCATTGTTGGTTCGACTCATTTATCTATGATTTGTTGGGGTTTGAAAATATCGGTGTTAGGCGTCGAGTTTTAATGCGACGCGTATGTGCTCGGGTTTATGGGCTATGGTTGATTCTAGGAATGGATTGGCTTACCATGTATGGTTCCATTTTGGATTGTGAGAAGAGGGTTGTTAGGCTTATGACTTATTATGGGAGAACCCTCATGATTTCGTGTGACCCACAAGGGTCGGTTATGCTTAGTTTCCTAGAGTCTCTTGATGCGTCTATCGACGATCTGCAATCTGTTCCAGTAGTCTGAGATTTTCCGAAGTTTTTGATGAGGTTTGGGGTTTACCTCCAAGGTGCGAGATCGAATTTCGTATATTTGGTGGACAATGCAAAGTCAGTTGCATTGCCAGTGCGCCACATAGCTCCGAGGGAAAAGAGGGAGTTGAGTAAGCAAGTAGGGGAGCTGCTTGAAAAAAGGTTTATCAGACGAAGCATATCTGAATGGGGTGCTCCAGTAGTATTTGCAAATAAGGCGGATGGTTTGCTTGGTTTGTGTGTTGATTATAGAGAGCTGAATAAACTCACTAAGAAGAATAGGCACTTGCTTCCAAGGATTGATGATTTATTTGATCAACTTGTTGGTGCCTCGGTATTTTTCCAGTTAGACTTGGTCATGGGGTTCCATCAGTTGAGGGTGGCTGAGGACAGCATAGATAAGACTTCCTTTAGGACTCCAGACGGTTTCTTTGAATGGCTAGTTATGCCTTTTGGGCTGACGAATGCACCCGCCTATTTTGTCGAACTAATGAGTAGGGTGTTTCGGGAGTTCCTAAATAAATTTGTTGTAGTCTTTGTCGATGATATTTTGATCTTCTCCAAAAGCAAAGAAGAGCATGCCCAACATTTGAGAGAAGTTTTGAAAACTCTCTGTGACCATCAGCTTAAAGCAAAATTCCCCAAATGCCATTTTTGGAGAGAAGAGGTGAGATTCTTAGGGGATGTGGCCTCCAAAGAAGGGATAGCTGTAGATCCTACAAAGGTGGTTGCAGTGAAAGATTGGCAGGTTCCTAAAAATGCAACCGAGGTGAGAAGCTTTCTTGAGTTAGTAGGGTACTATAGGAAGTTCATTAAGGACTTCGCAAAGATATCAACCCCACTCACCAGGCTGACGAAGGAGAACTTGGCATTTTCGTGGGAATAGGACGTTTCTTTCCAATGACTGAAGAGGGCTTTGACAACAGCCCCAGTCTTGACCTTGCCTGACGGGAATGAGGTGTTTACTGTTTACACTAATGCGTGTGGTACCGAGCTTGGTGAGGTTCTAATGCAAGAAGGGAAAGTAGTGTGTTATGGGGGTAGACAGTTGAGAGTTCATGAAAAGAACAACCCCACCCATGATCTAGAGCTAGCTTCCATAGTGTTTGCATTAAAGACATGGCTTCATTATTTACTTGGAGAGAAGTTCGAGTTATACACCGATCATAAATCTCTCAAGTATCTGTTCTCGCAGAAGGATCTCAATTTAGGCAACAACCGTGGATGGAATTTCTAGCTTCTTATAATTTTGAGATTTCTTATACCCCTAGCAAGGGTAATGTGATGGAAGACGCACTAAGTAGGCAGAGGGTGGCCCTGAGTCTTCTGTTTGTGGAAAGAAAGAACTTGGAGTTCATACCAGCTTTTGATTTTAGACCCTCCATCGAGATTTTGCATGATTTGTTTGAATCCTTGGAGATACGACCGACCCTTATGGACCAGATAGGAGCTTCGCAACAAGGTGACCCACAGATTCTAGACATCATGGATAAGCTCAAAAGAAGGGAGACGTCTAGTCACCTCAGTAGATATGCCACAGATGAAAAGGGGTGGTTGTGATGAGATGGAAGGCTTTATGTTACTCAAACTGGAAGCTTGATAAAGGTAGTCCTAGAAGAAGTCCACCATTCTACGATGACCATTCATCCAGGCGGTGATAAGATGTACAGGGACATGAAAAGGGTTTTCTTTTGGGCTAGGATGAAGAAAGATGTGGCCGAATTTGTTTCTCAATGATTAGTTTGCCAACAAGTTAAAGCTGAGCAAAAGAATCCAGGTGGATTACTTCATCCGTTGGAGGTTCCGAAGTGGAAATGGGAGAGCGTCTCTATGGAACTCATAGATAGTTTGCCTAGATCGAAGAAAGGCAACACTAGTATCTGTGTTGTGGTGGATAGACAAACTAAGAGCACGCACTTTATTCCTGTTAAGATTAAGAGGATGGTATCATGGTTGGCAGCAATTTATATCCGTGAGATAGTTCGTCTTCATCGAGTACCTTCCAGCATCGTGAGCGATCGTGATCCCATCTTTACTAGCGAATTTTGGAGGAACTTGCAAGAATCATTAGGTACACAGTTGTGTTTGAGCACCACTTATCATCCTCAGACCTAGGGATAGACAAAGAGGGTGAATAGGATTTTTGAAGATCTTTTGAGGCTGTGTATCCTAGACTTCGGAGGGACTTGTGCGACACCCCATCTCCATTAAGGTCACTCACAAAGGGAATGCCTTAATTTTGGTGGAGCGTTTATTGTGTACAGAACAGAAAAGTAAACAAGACAGATAAATACATTGGTACTTGGAAAGTAAAAAAAAAAACAACTTTTATTGCAGCGGAAAAATAGTTTGGCTCCATCACATCAAACCAAATACATTTATTATCCATCTTGACAAATAAGTTCTGAGTACATAAAATAAAAGACATAACCCCAACATAAAATAGCCATAAATAAGATAGGCTGAACTTTACTTCAGCAATCCAAGCAACTTCCAAAAGAAAGAGATAAAGTTGTCCAAATCAAGCTCCACTAGTACTAGTCCCAACCTGAGCACCTAGGGGGAGGGAGAAAGGAGGAAAAAAGGTGGAAACAAAGGGGTCAGACATAAAGTCTGGCGAGTACAATAACTTTAACAATATAATCATTAAAGTAACTAGGATAAGGCATAAGCTGGTAAATAAGGAAATGACTGTGAACAAATGGGCATGACAGAGCAAACAAAGGAAATAAGATGAACAAAGAGAACGTAAAAGGCGCACCTAATCACTATAAGATAATTACTATATTGAACCACACCAAACACCCTAAAAGTTGATCCCCACCTACTAAACTTAGTAATCATAATAGTAGTTTCGTGTACCCCTAGCTGTCTACATAGGTGCCGCCTGCCCCTATCTTCACTAGGTGTACCCACTACCCCCATGCGATCGGCTCCCTAACTCATAGATACCCGTGCTGGCCCTACAGTGGGGTATATCACTCCCCAAAGTGGCAACCCGATACCACCAAAGATGCATGGCTTATATCTACACGATGCAATAACGTCTTAACTACCAGCTCGGCCCTCCGCACGCACATGACCCCGTTGGACTTGTGTTGCCACCGCTAACCCGTTTTGACCTCTTACAATCAAATCCAGTAAGCGTGTCCCGTCCTCGACTTGGGTCGAGCTCACAAAGATACTTAATGGGTTACTGGTTTGAAAAGCCCCCCCCCATGCATGACACAAGCTTACCACCTATGCTTGGTCCCCACTAAGATTTCCCGCTTAACCCCATTTTTATTCATGTCTTCTTACATGTTTCAACTTGGTTAAGTGCATCTAATCGTATTTCACATGCCACCCAAGGCACCCACTTAATTTCACATGCTACCCAAGGCACCCACTTAACTCCCCTCCCCATGTCCCACCACATGTTTAAGTGTTACTTAATTCATTAGAACCGTAACCTTGTAAAGACCTCCCACATTAGACTGCATTTGCGGTTGCTGGATTTGTCGGGTGGGTCCGGGCAGTCTTATACCGCAAACGAGCCTAACCTCGTGTCTTTACAACTATTGCACATTTAATTCATGCCTTTGACCTCTCACATTAGACTGGCATTTGTGGCTGCTAGATTTGCCGGGCGAGTCCGGGCAGTCTTACACCACAAAAGAGTCTAACCTCGTGTCTTAGGCGGTTTATTATTACACATCTTTATTTAACCCCAAATTGGATTAATATCCCTATTCAAATTTGTAAATAAATTCCAAATTTATTTATGTCCGTAATTGTCTCTTAAAATTATGTCCATAAATATCAATTTTTCCAATTAATGTCTTAAATTAATTATATGCCTTTTCAAGGCCATTTATGCCAATTTCACCATTTTTATGTATATTCAATATTATGGCCCATCGTCCCCACACTATTCGTACGTTTTCATATGACATACGTTAGACTCGCAAATAGTCTAACTCATAAAAAGAAAAACAACATCACATAACACATAAAATAGATCTAAGGATCATGACATAAGATTACATAGCCAATAACTTGCATATGAATTTCATTCAAACTAGCATATGATACAAAACTAGCATAGGTGATGGACATAAACTTGCATAGCTTATGTACTTCTATAGATCCAAACATAAAGGTGTGAACTTGCATATGGATCTAAACATAAAGGTGTAATTTTGCTTATGGATCTAATCATAAAGGTGTGAACTTGCATATGGATCTAAACATATAGATTAATGTCACATAAACTGGCATGTGCATATACATGTTTCACATATATTTTAACAACCCAACTTGCATAAGATTCATATAAGAATATATGATCCAATCACCACAAACTTGCATAAGATATATGATTCAACTTGCATAGGATTCACATAAGAACTAACATATGATCCAACTTGCATAAAATTTACATAAGAACTAACATATGATCCAACTTGCATAAAATTCACATAAGAACTAACATATGATTCAACACCACAAACATACATATAATTTACATCACATGATTCACAATCATATTCTTATGATCCCAATTATATCTTATCATAATTAAATTAACGAATTTTCTTATGAAAGCTATCATACTCACAAAAAAGAATAGTCTTGTCTTTTTGGAATCTATATTATGAAATTGATTTAGCTCGCCTTTGAAGTAGACAAATTCGTTGTTGTTGTTGTTGTTATAGACTTGAGTTGAATTGAGTTGATTAGCTTTTCTTTGCTCCTAGTTGGTGGCGGCTACTCTGGGTTGCGGAGTGATAGCATGATGGCCATGGTTCCAATTTTTATTAGGTTTAGGGTTTGAGTCTACATGTGTTTATATAGAGATTAGGATTAATTTAGGCCATCCGATCAACCTAGAAGCAACCTGAACCATCCAAAAAGCCAACTCATCCCTAATGACTCAGCAACAGCTCAGAATTAGGCTTAATTCAAATCTGCCCGAGGGGGGTAGGTCGACCCCCAGGTTGACCCCAAGGTCGACCCCGAGGTCGACCTATAGGGTAGGTCGACACTAAGGTCAACCCCTTGGTCGACCTGGCCTGGGGCGGGAAATTTTCCGCCCTGCCCGGTTCTGAGTCTGAATTCGTTTTTGAATTTCAATTTGAATTTCTAGAAACTTCCGACAGCCATAACTTCTTCATACGAAGTCCAATTTATGCAAACTCGGACTCTATCTCAACCATAATTCCGAGACGAACACAATGGCGTAACCCATTTCCCTTGATTCTCACATTTAAAATTAATTATTCCTCAATTCGTTAGTTTAATGTTAACAGAAAACACGGGGTGTTACATTCTCCCCTCCTTAAAGGATTTCGACCCCGAAATCTTCATGTTACGAAGAATACATATCCTACCATCCAATCGTCCATCTACTCAACCATCAAAAACAGGCATCCATTGTCCTTAAAATACTTCTAATGGTTTCATGTTTATATGCACAGTGTGTGCACATGTCCGTATCTAATGCAAAATCAGGTGGTCTACTGATTCAGTTGACCTCCTTAATGCAAATTATGATAGTGCCATGCGTCCATTATGTATGCAAAAGACCCCTAATGATACATATTATTTCTACATACGTGCACAACCATTCATTCGAATGCAGCATCCATATGATAACACAACCATTATACATCCATTAACCTAAATAAGCACACATTTATATGCAGTATGAAAGTGGTTGAGCCGATCTAGTGTCTAATGTGTGTGTATATGCATCCAAGAGCAACCACTAGCAAACACTTGCATCTACTGGCATCCATCAATCATAACATGTTTCAAATACATGTTTACATCCATTGGTCTCTACCTAAGGATAAAGAATATGACCGAGGAGATACACTAAAAAGGTAGATACAAGCTTGAATAAACTTAAGGAAAAAGAGATCAAAGATGTACCCTCAAAAAGAAAAGGGTAGGCTGCACGTATTTTGGCATCAGTCTCCTAAGTTGCGTCTTCCTCGGCGTCGCTCCATTGAACTTTGACAAGCTTTACTTCACGGTTGCATAGCTTTTTGACTTCCATCCCTAAGATACGAGTTGGAACTCTCCTCACAGTCGCTTCTCATTCCACTTGGACTTCCTCTAGTATGCTTGGCTCCACAACTTCTACAGACTCATGTAAGCACTTTCGTAGCTGAGAGACATGAAAAACATTATGAACTCCAGCCAATCTTTCAGGCAGCTCTACTCTGTAGGCCATCGTCCCAATCCTTTCGATGATAGGAAACGGTCCTACGAATCGTGGTGCTAACTTTCCTACGGACCCAAAGCGGATGACATTCCTCAAAGGAGGTAATTTAAGGAACACCTTATCCCTAACCTCAAACTTAAGGTCGGTCCTTCTATTGTCTGCGTAGGGTTTCTGTCTATCTTGGGCAGTCTTCATTCTCCTTCGTATCAAGTCCACTTTCTCTGAAGTCTCTCTAATCATGTCCGGCCCAAGTATAAGTTTATCTGTGGACTCCCACCAACAAGTTGGTGATCAACATGGCCTTCCATATAAAGCTTCGAAGGGTGCCATGCCTGTAGTGGCTTGGTAGCTATTGTTATAAGTGAATTCCACCAAAGGGAGATGATCCTCCCAAGATCCTCCAAAGTCAAGAATGCACAGTCTTAAAAGATCTTCTAGTACTCTGTTCACCCTTTCCGTCTGACCATCGGTTTGAGGGTGATAGGCTGTGTTTAAACATAGCTATGTGCCTACGGCCTCTTGCAAACTCCTCCAGAACTCGCTTGTAAAGATATGGTCTCGATCACTCACTATGCTGGAGGATATCCCATGGAGTCGAATTATCTCCTTAAGATAAGTGGAGGCTAAAGACGAGGCGATATTCCTACTCTTGACAGGTATAAAATGAGCGCTTTTCGTGAGCCTGTCCACTATTACCCAAATACCGGTATTGCCCCTCCTTGACCTAGGCAACCCATCAACAAAGTCCATCGAGATGCTTTCCCATTTCCATTGCGGAACTTCTAGAGGATGAAGCAAACCACCAGGCTTCTTCTGCTCCGCCTTGACTTGCTGGCATATCATGCATTTCGAAACAAATTCAGCTACATCCCTCTTCATGCCATTCCAAAAGAAAACTCTTTTGATATCTTTATACATATTGTCTCCACCGGGGTGTATGGTCATCTTGGAGTGGTGTGCTTCTTCCAGAACCATCTTCACCAAATCTCTTGCTTGTGGGACACATAATCTTCCATTCCGTCTCAACCAAACCTTATCATCGATGGAGTATCTATTGAGGTGACTGGAAGTCTCTCCCCTAATTAGTTTATCTATTATATCAACTAGCTGAGGGTCTTCACATTGCGCGATTCCTATTGAGTCCAACAAAGTAGGCCACACCTCTAGCATTGCCATCAAGCCAGTCACATAATCAACAGTGGGTCTAAAATCAAAATTTTCTATGTACTCCAAACTTTGACTTTCTACAAAGAGAGGACTTAAGGTCAGATTCTTTCTACTTAAGGCGTATGCTACTACATTGCCCTTGCCAGGAGTATAGGAGATCTCAAAGTCGTATGAGGCAAGAAACTCCATCCATCTTTGTTGTCTTAGATTGAGGTCTTTCTGCGAGAAAAGGTACTTCAACGATTTATGGTCAGTATACAATTCAAATTTCTCACTAAGAGATAGTGGCGCCAAGACTTAAGCACAAAAACGATGGCTGCTAACTCTAGATCGTGGGTTGGGTAGTTTTTCTCATGCACTTTCAACTGCCTTCCACCATAAGCTACTACCTTCCCCTCTTGCATCAAGACAACGCCTAGTCCCGTACCGCATGCATCTGTGTATACCGTAAACATCTTGCTCCCATCTGGTAATGTCAAAACTGGGGCAGTTGTCAGAGCCCTCTTTAACCATTGGAAAGCGACTTCGCAATCCAATTCCCAAGTGAAAGTCAGTTTCTTCTTCGTTAATCTTGTAAGTGGAGGTGAGATTTTCGCAAAGTCTTTAATGAACTTGCGATAAAAGCCTGCTAGTCGAAGAAAACTTCGGACATCGGTTGCATTCTTTGGAACCTTCCAATCCTGGACCGCAACTACTTTTGCGGGGTCCACAGCTAACCTTTCTTTGGACAGCACATGCCCAAGAAATCTTACTTCTTCTCTCCAGAAGTGACACTTGGAGAATGTTGTTTTTAACTGATGTGCACGGAGAGTATCCATGACTTCCCTTAAATGCAAAGCATGCTCTTCCTCATTCTTCAAGAAAATCAGAATATCATCTATGAAGACCACCACAAATTTATTGAGAAATTCCTGGAACACTCTATTCATCAAATCAACGAAATAATCAGGTGCGTTTGTCAAGCCGAAAGGCATGACGAGCCATTCGAAGAAACCGTCCGGGGTTCTGAACGCGGTCTTATCAACGCTATCTTCAGCCACTCTTAGCTGATGAAATCCGGTAGCCATCTCTAATTGGGAGACAACTGTTGCACCTACAAGCTGATCGAATAAATCGTCTATTCTTGGCGGTGGGTGCCTATTCTTCTTGGTCAGCTGGTTTATCTCCCTATAATCAACGCATAGGCAATGTGAACCATCCGCTTTGGCTGCGAGCACCACTGGAGCACCCCATTCAAAAATACTTCGCCTTATAAACCCTTTCTCTAATAGCTCCTTGACTTACTTGCTAAGCTCCTTTCTCTCACTGGGAGCCACGTGTCTAACGGGTAAAGCAACGGGTTTTGCGTTATCAACTAGGTATATGCGGAAGTCTATCTCCTGCTTCGGAGGCAAGCCCTCTACTTCCTCAAAGACATCCGAGTATTCAAGGACCACTCTAACAGACTGCAAATTCTCAACAGACGCGTCAAGCGATTCTAGATAACTTAGCATAACAGAATTCATGGGATTACAAGGGATTTCGAGAGTGTTGCCCAAGCGAGTCATAAGCCTAACCTCTCTCTTTTCACAATCTAGGATGGCCCCATTACTGGATACCAATCCATGCCCAGAATTAACCCATAGCCCATGAAGCCCAAAACATAAGCATCACATCTAAACCCAATGCTAAGTATAGAAATTTCCAAATCCAAACAAATCATCGACAAATAGGCTGAGCCCCCAATTGGATTTGAAACAACTAAGGGATCCTCTATTATACTGGTGTTTAGGTGTAGTGGCTCAACTAAAGCAGTAGATATAAAAGAGTGCGATGCACCAGAATCAAAGAGTGTGTGAACAGGATGATCAAAAAGATAAACTAAACTTTCCACGGAAATCGCTCTACCTGTTCTTACAGCGGTGGGGCCACGAGAGCCTGGACCTGCCCCTTGCCTGCCCTGGTGCAATGAGAGCCTGAATCTGCCCTCCAGAGGTAGGACCTGCCCTCCGCCCTTTCTCTGGGCAGTCCTTAATCAGATGTCCTGCCTCACCACAGTAGAAACAACCAGTCCTCTTCTTCTTCTTCCTACAGTCTTTGCTCAGATGGTCTAGTGTCCCACAGTTAAAGCATCTTTTCTTTCCCTTACCATTGTTGTCTTTACCACCCTTCTTGTTCTGTTGTTGCTGTTGTGGTTTCTTTTGATCCCATTTCTTCTCAGGTGCCTTATTAGCATTGGCGCCTTTCTCCTCTTCATGCATAAGCGCCATGTCAACCAGTCTCTAAAAGGTGCCCCCCATAGGGATGTGGGTCATATCTAACCCATGTAGCGGCTCGTTCAAACCCTTAACAAATCTCATGGCCTTCTTTTCGGGTGTATTCACCAAGTCCAAGCCAAATCTCGCCAACTGATTGAACTTGTTGACGTACTCTTTCACTGATAGATTTCCCTGCCTCAATGCTAAAAACCTTTCCATGTATAGATTCTCTTTGGCCCGTGAGAGAAACTTTGCCTCAAACCTACACCTAAAATCCGGCCATGTATCAACTGGACGCTCTCCATTAGTGACCTCCCACCAAAACGAGGCCTCATCTTTCATTAGCCAGGCAGCTAATTGGACCTTTCTTCCATATTCTACCTCAAAGATTCCAAACAATTCTTCCACCTCCTTTACCCAATTTCGAGCTTCAACAAACGTCTCCGATCCATGAATAGGTTTTCTGGCCATTTCCCGAAAGTCCTTGCATATCTTTGCGAAAGTATCAACACAGGGAGGAGGAGGAGGAGGAGGAGCATTTGCTCGGCCTGCAACATTGGCCCTAGCTTCCAGATACCTTCTAAACCATCCTAGTATCGGTATCCCCTCGGGTTTCTCGGGAATTCCAGACATGCTGAAAAGAAAATGAAGAGATTCAAACGGAGAATTCGAAAGAAAGATATATGGCTCTTGGGGGTAATGTTTTTAAAATAAACTTTTCTCTTGAAAATACTCTCCTTAAAATGTATTTTTGAAAATATCCTTTATGAAAGTGCTTTTTGAAAAATAGTTTTTCAAAATATCTTGTCTGTTCTGGTAACCTTCAGCTCTGATACCACGTGTGACACCCCATCTCCATTAAGGTCACTCACAAAGGAATGTCTTAATTTTGGTGGAGCGTTTATTGTGTACAAAATAGAAAAGTAAACAAGACAAATAAAGATATTGGTACTTGGAAAGTAAAAAAACAACTTTTATTGCAGCGGAGAAATAGTTTGGTTACATCACATCAAAAACCAACTATAAAACCAAATACACTTATTATGCATCTTGACAAATAAGTTCTGAGTACATAAAATAAATGACATAACCCCAACATAAAATAGCCATTAATAAGATAGGCTGAACTTTACTTCAACAATCCAAGCAACTTCCAAAAGAAAGAGATAAAGCTATCCAAATCAAGCTCCACTAGTACTAGTCCCACCCTGAGCACCTGGGGGGGAAGGAATAAAAGAGGTGGAAACAAAGGGGTCAGACATAAAGTCTGGCGAGTATAATAACTTTAACAATATAATCATTAAAGTAACTGGGATAAGGCATAAGCTGGTAAATAAGGAAATGAATGTGAACAAATGGGCATGACAGAGCAAACAAAGGAAATAAGATGAACAAAGAGAACGTTAAAGGCGCACCTAATGACTATAAGATAATTACTACATTGGACCACACCAAACACCCTAAAAGTTGATCTCCACCTACTAAACTTAGTAATCATAATAGTAGTTTCGTGTACCCCTAGCTGTCTACATAGGTGTCGCATGCCCCTATCTCCACTAGGTGTACCCACTACCCCCATGCAATCGGCTCCCTAACTCGTAGATACCCGTGCTGGCCCCACAGTGGGGTGTATCACTCCCCAAAGTGGCAACTCGATACCACCAAAGATGCACGACTTATATCTACACGATGCAACAACGTCTTACCTACCAGCCCAGGCCCATGCACGCACATGACCCCGTTGGACTTGCGATGCCACCTCTAATCCGTTTTGACCTCTTACAATCAAATCCAGTAAGCGTGTCCCGTCCTCGACCTGGGTCGAGCTCACAAAGATAATGGGTTACTGGTTTGAAAAGGGCCCCTCTCCTCATGCACAATACAAGCTTTCCACCTATGCTTGGTCCCCACTAAGGTTTCCCACTTAACCCCATTTTTATTCATGTCTTCTTATATGTTTCAACTTGGTTAAGTGCATCTAATCGTATTTCACATGCCACCCAAGGCACCCACTTAATTTCACATACCACCCAAGGCACCCACTTAACCCCCTATGTCCCACCACATGTTTATCTGGTTAAGTGTTACTTAATTCACTAGAACCGTAACCTTGTAAAGACCTCCCACATTAGACTGGCATTTAAGGTTGCTGGATTTGCCGGGCAGGTCCGAGCAGTCTTATACCGCAAACGAGCCTAACCTCGTGTCTTTACAACTGTAACGCATTTAATTCATGCCTTTGACCTCTCACATTAGTCTGGCATTTGTAGCTGCTGGATTTGTCGGGCGGGTTCGGGCAGTCTTACACCACAAAAGAGTCTAACCTCGTGTCTTAGGCGGTTTATTATTACACATCTTTATTTAACTGCAAATTGGATTAATATCCCTATTCAAATTTGTAAATAAATTCCAAATTTATTTATGTCCATAATTGTCTATTAAAATTATGTCCATAGATGGCAATTATTCCAATTAATGTCTTAAATTAATTATATGCCTTTTCAAGGCCATTTATGCCAATTTCACCATTTTTATGTATATTCAATATTATCCCATCGTCCCTACGCTATTCGTATGTTTTCATATGACATACGTTAGACTCGCAAATAGTCTAACTCATAAAAAGAAAAACAACATCACATAGTGATGGACATAAACTTGCATAGCTTATGTACTTCTATAGATCCAAACATAAAGGTGTGAACTTGCATATGGATCTAAACATAAAGGTGTAATTTTGCTTATGGATCTAATCATAAAGGTGTGAACTTGCATATGGATCTAAACAAATAGATTAATGTCACATAAACTAGCATGTGCATATACATGTTTCGCATATATTTTAACAACCCAACTTGCATAAGATTCATATAAGAATATATGATCCAATCACCACAAACTTGCATAAGATATATGATTCGACTTGAATAGGATTCACATAAGAATTAACATATGATCCAACTTGCATAAAATTTACATAAGAACTAACATATGATCCAACTTGCATAAAATTCACATAAGAACTAACATATGATTCAACACCACAAACATACATATAATTTACATCACATGATTCACAATCATATTCTTATGATCCCAATTATATCTTATCATAATTAAATTAACGAATTATCTTGTAAAAGATATCATACTCACAAAAAAGTATAGCCTTGTCTTTCTGGAATCTTTATTAGCTCGCCTTTGAAGTAGACAAATTCGTTGTTGTTGTTGTTATAGACTTGAGTTGAATTGAGTTGATTAGCTTTTCTTTGCTCCTAGTTGGTGGCGGCTACTCTAGGTTGCGGAGTGATAGCATGACGACCATGGTTCTAATTTTTATTAGGTTTAGGGTTTGAGTCTACATGTGTTTATATAGAGATTAATATTAATTTAGGCCATTCGATCAGCCTAGAAGCAACCTGAACCATCCAAAAAGCCAACTCAGCCCTAATGACTCAGCAGCAGCCCAGAATTGGGCTTAATTCAAATCTGCCAGAGGGGGGTAGGTCGAACCCCAGGTGGACCCCTAGGTCAACCTATAGGGTAGGTCGACACTAAGGTCGACTCCCAGGTCGACCTGGCCTGGGGTGAGAAATTTCCCGCCCTGCCCGGTTCTGAGTCTGAATTCGTTTTTGAATTTAAATTTAAATTTCTAGAAACTTTCGACAGCCATAACTTCTTCATATGAAGTCCAATTTATGCAACTCGGACTCTATCTCAACTAGAATTCCGAGAAGAACACAATGGAATAACCCGTTTCCCTTGATTCTCACATTTAAAATTAATTATTCCTTAATTCGTTAGTTTAATGTTAACAGAAAACACGGGGTGTTACAACTTGGGAAGAGCATCTTCCTTTAGTAGTGTTTGCCTATAATAACAGTTATCAAGCTAGCATCGGCATGGCACCCTTCGAAGCATTATACGGACGACCCTGTAGATCAACAACTTGGTGGGAATCTATAGAAAGATTATTATTTGGACCAGATATGGCTAGGAAAACATCCAAAAAGATTGACCTTATTCGACGGTGGATATAGACAGCTCAAGATAGGTAGAAATCCTATGCAGACAAGAGAAGGACTGACCTCGAATTTGAAGTAGGAGACTTAGTTTTAATCAAAGTGTCACCTCTGAGGAAGGTGGTTCGCTTCGGATCAGTAGGGAAGTTGGCACCTAGGTTTGTGGGACCATTTCCCATAACCGAGAGGATTGGCCAAATGTCCTATAGAGTAAAACTCCCAGACAATCTATCTGGTGTTCATGATGTTTTCTGTGTTTCTCATCTGCGGAAGTGCTTGCATGACACCGCAGTAATCGTTGAGCCGAGTGTATTGGAAGAAGTAAAGTTGAACGGGAGGCGACAGTCAGACGAGTCCCTACCCGTATTCTGGGATCAGAAGTTAAGAAGCTACGCAATAAAGAGATCAAGTTGCTAAATTTTCAATGTGGAGATAACCCAAAGGATGCAACCTGGGAAACCAAAGACAAGATTCATGCTTCGTACCCTTTTCTTTTCATGGGTATGGTCTTAACTCCTTTTTTTCAAGTTTTAACATTGCTTGTTTATATCATTTGAGTATATCTTATCCATAGTTTTTTTCGACCTTTAGATGAGAATCCTATGGATGTAAACATGTGTTTGAGACATGTTATGTTTGATGGATGCAAGTGGATGCAAATGTTTGCTAGTGGTTACCTGTGGACGCATATACACATACATTAGGAACTAAGATCGGCTCAATCACTTTCATATTGCATATGGATGTGTGCGCATTTTCTTTTCTTTTATGGATGGAAATGGATGAACTAGCATATGGATGTTGCATTTGGACGATTGAGTGTGCACACATATAGAACTTATATGATATAATAGGTTTATTTACATACATATTGGATTCATGGCACTAACATACATTGCATTAAGGAGGTCAATTGAATCAGTAGACCGCCTGATATTTCGCATTAGTGTTGGGACATATACACACACCGTTGCATATATTCATATAAGCATTAAAAGGCTCTAAGGATAATGGATGCCAGTGGTTGTTGGATGAGTAGATGGATGATGGATGGTAGGATATGCATTCTTCTCAACTTAGAGATTTCGGGGACGAAATCCTTTGAGTAGGGGAGAATGTAACACCCAGAATTTTTAACGACACTAAAAGAGGATAAATTAAATAATAATTAGTTTAATATTCAGAATTAAGGAAAACAGACTGTGCCATCGTGTCCGTCTCGAAATTCTGGTCAAGATAGACATTTGGTTTGTGTAAAACGGACACCATATGAAGAAGTTATGAGGGTTTTAAGTTTGTATACGCATAGAAAGAACATATATACACATATGAGTCATGTACGAGTCAGATATGAGTCAGACCCTATCCATAACAGTTCGAAAATCAAAAAGTCATCAAGACGGAAAATTTCCCGCTTTAGGGGGTCGAGCCCCCTATAGGGGTGTCGACACCGGGGTCGACTTATGGGTCGACCCACACACAGGGGTGTCGACACCCCTAGGGCTGAGTTGGCAGTCGGTTTCAGAGGGTTCTGCAGCTATATATGTGTGTCCAATTCTCCTATTTCTTCATTGGAAATTATGGGAGCCAAATGCTGCAGGTGTGCGAACTGAGACGGTTTCGTTTTCTTCAACAATATACAACTTTTAAATTTGCAAATCAAATCAAGAAATACAAGATCCATTCTCTCTATTCTCTAAACCTAACGCAGTGAGTTTCTAGTTACTTTTAGGTTTAAATAAATAAAAGTAAATTGTGAAAGACTGTGAATTGGATAGGTTGTAAACTATGAATCTATACTATTGTTAAATCTTATACTATGCCATGATAGATCTACACCTTTGTATCCAATGCAATTGTGGTTATTCTATCATGTTACCTATGTGGATCTTGACTTGCATCTATGTTGTGGTGACTGTAAATCTGTTAATTTGGACAGTTGCAACATTGGTTAGATCTAACTCTGTATGTACATCACCTTTCATCTGTCATATTGCAATCAACTTAAATATGTTGTAAGTTGGACATGTGAACCCATATTTAGATCTACACATGCTATTATGTCATTCTAATGGTGTTAGATTTATTTTAACCTCTAGATCTGAATTATGTGATCTAAGTTATCACCTTGTGTTCTCATGTTAGATCTAAACCAATTGGTCACCTAAACTGCTAATTTAGATCTTACTATGCTTATTGTGACATCGTAGTTATGTTAGAATCAATTGGCTGCCACCTGTTCATCAGTTTTATGCCCATCTTGTTATGATGTTAATTACATGTCAATGCCAGTATGTACGTTCACCTTATCATCATGCTAATTTATGTTTATGCCAAGATGATCACTTTGATTATATTCCCATTATTTTCCCTATTATCGTTTATGACTAGGCTATTGACTAGCCAAGGCATGCCACCAGTTTATGAGTGCGCTAGTCAGGAAACAGGGGAAAAAGGTTAATATTGGCATAATTTGAATATGAACATTTTTGGACATATAATTCAAATTATTAGGTAAAATGGGCATTAACACCTATAAAGGGAAAGGATTAATTAATTGATTAATTAATTAATAATGGAATGTCTAGTAATAACAATTAGGAATTGTAATTGTACTTATGACACGAGGTTAGGTTGCATTAGTGGTGGAAGTCTGCCCGGAGCCGACCGGCATATCCAGCAGCCACTAATGTTGAACCTAATGTGGGAGGTCTAAGTACGCAAATACGAATCGGGCTAAGACACGAGGTTAGGCCCAACTGTGGAAAAAGACTGCCCGGACCTGACCGGCATATCCAGCATCCACACGTTCTAGGCCTAATGTGGGAGGTCTAGCCCATTATAAACCATAAACGGACATGGTATTGAAATGGACTACTTAACCAAATCTAATCCATAGGGATTGTATGATTATGAAATAAGGTTAGGGTTAAGTAAATTGATTGGAATAGTGGATGAGCTAAGCAAATTTGGAAGGGGTGGGTAATATTTACATATAAGCCCAAAAACTTAACACGATATGGTTATGTAATTAAAGACATCTAGTGGTAGGGTAAGCATAACTGGTATAGGACTATGTAATTACAGACACCTAGTGGTATACATAGTCAGTGAAAAACCTAGTGGGCGATACAAGACAAAGGGGA
The DNA here is from genome assembly GCA_030737875.1 of Allium sativum. Classification (NCBI taxonomy): domain Eukaryota; kingdom Viridiplantae; phylum Streptophyta; class Magnoliopsida; order Asparagales; family Amaryllidaceae; genus Allium; species Allium sativum. Next base: position 860,846,615 of record CM060922.1, read on the forward strand.
GAACTTGTATCATTTGGTGTGGGATCCATTTCAGTCGGTAACCCGGAGTAGGTATCAAATAAAGTACTCGTACATAGGTGGAGGGGGGCATGCTTACTGGCTGATTGTAAGAGATCCAAACGTGAAGGACGGTGTGGACGGCGCAAATCGACCGGGCCATATGCGTGCATGAGCCGGACAGAAGGGGATAAGACGACCGTGACACCAGTAGATATGGGGCTGTGCATATCAGTGAGGGGTTGCCACTATAGGATGTGATACATCCTACTGTGGGGTCGGCACAGAGTATATACGGAGTAGGGAGTCGATCGATTAGGGTAGTGGTTAGGGTATATTTGGACATATGCCCTAAGTCTACCACCTTATAGTGGAAGGGATCATCTCATTCTGGTTATACTAGTAATAGTGCAGAGTAATCATTAGAGAAGTGTATACACCTTACCCTGTCTACCTTGACACACCTGCCATTTATGTATTGATCTCTCTTATCCACTTTATATGCCTATCATGTTACTTTTTTCATTTACTAGCTAAAAGTAACTAGACTCGCCAGACTTTATGGCTGACCCTTTTGTTTCTCCTTCTTTCTTCTGTTTCCCCTCCCCCCGGGTTCTCAGGGAGGAAACACTCAGGCTTAGTCATGACTCAGATATCATCTTGCTATGAGATACTTCTGAAGTATGGCTCATGTTCTTGTCTCTACTATGGCTTAACTCTTTCAATTGGGGAATTATGCTTTTTATATTCTTATGTACTCTGATGGTGCAAGACAGAAGTTATTTTATTGTAATGGTTTTTGTGACTTATGGTATTGTGGACCATGGTATTATGATTTATGTTTGAAATAAAATTTACATTTCTGTTGATATCTTATTTATATCTGCCTTGTAATTATTCTATGTCTGTTTACTTATAACGTTTCACGAAACTTAATGCAATCCCTTAGTGAGTGACATTAACGGAAGTGGGGTGTCACAATGTACCTCCGGAGATGAATACATTGGGGTTCAATATGAACATCTTGCAACCCAGGCTAAACAAGACCAACCCCTTACTTCTCCTGAGAGTACCGAATATATCATTACCACGGTTGGGGGCTAGCCAACCGAACCGATAGCACACACATAAAAATAATTGGGACATCCAAAGGCATTTGATTTCTCTAGATCAGGTAATGATATATGCTTTTTATTGGTGCGACCCACATAGCCATGCGACCTAACCAATTTTGTGCTATTTCCTGGTTGATGAGGCTTGAGGTTAAGCTTATTCTTAAGAATAGTACATTTCCATCCACTTTGAATGCCACATCGTCAGATCCGCTGAATATCACTAATTGACATCCACAAAAATAATAAAGTTGTTAAGAGAAGTTCTTTCTCCGCCCCAAGTGTGGTACGTTTGAAGAAGTCAACATATGTAATCCATTTAGAAATATTGTGTCAGACATTTGTCCATACAAGTCATCCCGGAACAGGATGAACCGAAGGCACCCACCTACCGCATCCTAGGTATCACCTTATAGATCAGTAGCGAGTCGTCCTTGCAAATACGTGGATTCCAACCACGACAGATACACAGTTTGTCTCCGGGAGCTAACCATAGAATTTGAGTAATCCTTCCATTTATGAAGATCCATGGTCTTCAATGCTCCATCTTCAATCAGCATCTTCCACCTATTTGTTGGTTTGGAATGGTTTTCGAATATAAATTCGATTCCGGTCTTTCTGTACCAACAATTGTATAGGTCATATTTGATAGTCGGTTATTTAACTATCAAATAAATAACCATGAGAATGAAATGAGTTATCTTATCACTCGTAAAACAACGTTACGAAATCTCTTCGTTTCACTATTTGAAAACAATAACCAACTCTTGTTCTTTTAGAATAAATCCATTTCAAAACTCTCCTTTTCATTTTATTTACCTCAAAAATATTGTTACAATTTCACAAAATCTCCTTTTATTTCTTCCTTTACTTGGGAATTATTATATATATATATATATATTCTCGAATCTCCTCATTTTCGTTACTTTGAAAATTACATTATATACATCAAATCCTTTTTATTTCCGTTACTTTGGAAATCTCAGCATATATATTCTCAAATCTTGCGATTAACATTGCATTATTATTTCACATATGGAAATAATAAATTATCCTTAACCTCCTTCCCATTTCAAACTAAGATCATCCTCAGATAATCCTGAAGTCGTTCAAGTTGGGGTATTTATTTACCTCTCAGACCTTGATCAACACGTTCTTATCTTATAATAGATATGAGTCGCAATTCAAAAATCGATATTTATTCTAATATCAAACGAAATCATATTTAACTAATTTATTTAAAATATAGTTTATAAAACCTTCTTACTTTTGGAATTATCTCTTTTGAAATATAACTTATTATTACTTAATATGTTGATTTAGTAATTTCTTAATAAAATCACTTCTTAACCTTAACTTTTTTCAAAGAATTCATTTTATAACTCTAATTATTATTACTAAATCTTTTACTAAATTCAATCACAAATCCCTTTTTTATCTTTCCTTTTTGAAAATCTCATTTCGATCTTATTCATTTTTCTCAATTCCAATTTTTAATAATGTTAATTTAAAACTAACGCTTTAACTTCACATTTCTTTTTATAAACATTGGTAACAAAACTCAGGTTTAATATAAACCCCTTTATCTTTATTTCCTTTACTTCATTCAAATATTAAGTAAGCATTTATTTTAAGCTGTCGTGTTCGCTTAAAATTCCTTTTATAAATCTGTTATAAAAAATCGAGTTTTAATATAATACCGTTTCATAAACTCCTTTCACAATTCAATTAGATTCATTTCAACTTCGATTACTTTTAAATGGATTTCAATAAAAAGTAATCTCGTAAATAATTATTAATTAAAATAATAATTTACTTCAGTCATTAACTACTGTAGTAGTAGTTAACTTCTTTTATTAACTAAAATAAATAGTAAATTCCTTTTAAAATCTTATTAAAATTAAAACAAATATTCTTTAAGCTATTACATTAGGTTAATTAACAACAAACTAATTTAATAATCAATCCCAATTTAAAACGGTCAACTTAGCCAACTCAAAACACGATTATCTCGTTAACCATTTCCAATTAATTCACACTTTAAATTAATTAATTATATAATTAATTTAAATAATTTTATTTAGTTGTTCTTAAAAACAATTATCCAACTCTTAACCGTTAGGTTAATTTTATACTTTGTTGCTTATAAATCTAATTAACACCATAATTTACTTCATAAAATAATTTATGATTCCTTATAAACTTAAATAATAAATATTTATTTTTTTTAATAAACTTTTAGTCAAAATAATAGATTTTAGATATCTGTCTTGGGATATAAAATAAATTTCATAACTTCACTTCTGTCGATACACCAAAAGGTAAAATGATATGTATAAAACGATTCATTTATAGGCCATATACTACCAATTACTCAACCAATAATACCCATTGGTTTACACAAAACAAATGTTGAATTTCAAGTCAACGGTCAACCACCAAATCAATCATTCAATCAGAATAGATCATATAATAATAATAATGCGAAAATAAGTAACATTTAATATATTTGAGGAATCCAGTTGGATTCCTCCAACTTGTTCTTCCCTGCATCAAAATAGATTATCTCACATAAACTCATTTAGTTCAGTTTGACTGATTATTCCTATACAGTAAATAATGGCTATTTAACATCAACCAATTAATTAAACAATTCAAACAAATTAACTCGTTTATTTTATAAATGTAACCAACAAGGTAAGTTACCTCCATTAGCTCCAATCATTAAAATAACGATTTGGTTTTCGCTGAAGTTAAATAACGTTTGATTTCATCGTTTCAATCAATATATGAATATATTTTTAACAAACAATCAACCATAGCACACAAAATAAAAACCCGACTTATATAAAATATAAGTGGGAATAACTAAATGAGTTTAACTCACCTAGAGTTGATTCGTTTCTTAAACGGTTTGGTTACTGTTAAATTAAATAGTTGTTTAATTTAACTGTAAATCCCGGTCTCCTCATGCGTTGTCCAGATTGACTCCATTATGTTCTGTTCGTCAATAGGGTTTCGATGCAATTTGTTTCATTTTATTTTGCTAACACAATAGAAAGTTATACATGTTTTAGTCTCCGACTTTTAATTATACGATTTAATTAAAATGAACAATTTTTTATTTAAACAAATTAAAATTCTAATTACTTTGATTATGCGTTAATTACTTTCTAAACTTTCGGAAACGATCCAGAATTTCAGTTGCACTACTGCTTCACGTCTCTGTTGCTTTCGGTTTGAACACATGTGCCCGCATCAAATTTTTTTCATTTTAGAATATATGAGTTTAATTAAAGATAATAATCTCTTTAGTAATTTAAATATTAATATTAATTAAATTAAGAACGTTACTAAGAGAACAACGGTTGACTGTTTTGATCGTTTCTGGGAAGCACTGCTTCGTTCCTGAAGCTCAACTCATTTGCCATCCTAAACAATTAATCGTCGCTCCTCCGCCTTTACGTTGCAAAACTATCCTACCGTCCTTCCTTTCGGTACCTTGGTTCCAGAAAATATTCCAAGGCTTCACCATGCAGCCTTATATCCATCACATTATAGCGGCTTCTCCATGCTAAAAGTGCCCAACTTCCCTTTTTTTTATTTCTGCCTTGTCACTTCGCTTCTGTTCCCTGCTGTTCGAAGTGCTTCACACCACGCACGACATCCCCAGTACGCGAGATTTGAACTGTTGCGCCTCCACTCTCGTGCAACGGAATATGATTTGAGCCATCCCAACGTTGCGTCTAAGCCTCCCCTGTCAATGCCTTAAGCCTCGCCTCGCCATTCATCTCCTATCACCGGTAAACACTACATAACCGCCGTCCATTTAAGCCATAATTTCGGCCACCAGAACGTACTGCAGCCGATCGTCGCCATTTAGATCAGTGGCCTCATCGAGCTGAAGATAATTTTAGTTGGAACCAACTTAAATTGATGCATGGATTTGAAAATAAATTGAAGAAGATCACAGAAGTTTCTGTTCGTTGAGGAAAGTGGCAGCTAAATCATGCATTGACCACACCCGAACAAACTTTAGGTATTGACCCTTTATGTGTATTTATAGGGTATGCATATGGGGAGGATTTATTTCTAATTTAATATACCTGTTATAGCCCCGTTACAACAACGCGGTCATTGAACCAGTGCTATAACGAAATGGATCAAAATTGAAGCATGCGTGAACCATCAACATAAGTTCAGCTCGCTCGTTCACATCATCACAAGGCTAGCTCGCACACGCCCATCTGCGAAGCAAGGCTCGCTCATTACCGGTCGAGTATGTCAAGGAGGTAACGGTCAAGCAACGACATCCAGAAGAGGTCGGTCGAGTAGCTCCCCATTATCATGGAGTCAAGCAACACACCTTTAGTCGTGCAAGTCACGTCAGCACCAATGGTCGAGCAAAGCCATGCACGATAGTTCACTGAAACAGGGAGCGAGCAGCTGCACTTAGATGGACGACTCGAGCAACTCGAAGCTGACCGTTCATTTAGCAAGGGTCGCACGTTCTTCTAGAATGAACCGACTCCATGCATATAGTTTGTGACGTATATAGAGTGTGTTCGCATGGTGGAAGCTGCATACTATAATATAAAGTAGTGACAGCCATACAAAATGTTTATATATGACAGTATATATGGAAAAAGTGATACATGTAAAAGGAATCGGTCACAATTGGAATCCATGGCAATCAAGTAAAGGTTATGTATTAGAATACATATTTGTATGAACACGTCAGCAAAATAGGAATGGCTTCAACTAATCAGTATGGATCAACATATGTATCCAAAACATTTTACATATCCAAGTATATGTGGACCATGCATAATCCCAAAACGAAGAAATGGATGAACATAAGAGTGGACGGTCAGCAATAAAGTAATACTGGTTGTGCAATTCTTCTCGTTCACACATGCACTTAGAAGGGGAGTTAGTCTGTAACGAACCGGAGTTTTCGATTCCGAAAATCAACATCAAACTATCATGTTGACCATTCAGACATCGAATATTCCAGATCATTAATAGAAAGAAGTTAGAGGGTGAGAATAGATAAGATAGAAATATTAGAATAGAAGAAGAAGAAGAACACCACAACACAGAGTCTCACATCACAGCGGAACAAAATATAATACAGAAATAAATCTTTATTGAGAACTTTGAAAATACTTACAATATCAGAGTACATCAACATCTGGACAGTGATAATCTGTCCTCATACAACACACAGCGGAATACTAGTAATATCATACGTCTGGACTCTTCCAGCTCGTCACTTCACAGTATTCGATAACCTGAACCTGTACAACCCGGTCTAACCCGAGCATTTACAAAACACCGGGTCAGTCTGGTGAACCAGAGTGAGATAAACCCGCACAGTAATAAGGGTGAATCATCCAATCATGATTTTTATGTTCAAAACCTTTTCAAAAGAAAAGGATAATCGTAAGACCAAATCCACACATAAATACGGACGGTTTTTACCTTACGATAACCCAAAACATTTTTGAAACCAATATCTTGTCTGATATTATAATAATGTCTAGATACAAGTAAATAGAATCTAGTGGAACGCTTGCATCTCACGCTCCACATATATAGTATACAATCAAAAACCTGTAGGCTCTTATTGGAGTTTGGATTCCGACTTGACAAGGTATGGGTCCACCTTCCGATAGTGTATCTCTAGAGACGAATACACTGGGTTCAACAAGAACTTCTTGCAACCCGGCCCTCACATGACCGACCCCTCATTTCGCTTGAGAGTATCGAATGTATATCACCGACGGTTGGGATCAGCAACCGTCTCCCGAAAAGGGACAGCATCGAAACATAGATTTAAGAAGCAAATAGGATTTCCTCTAGATAGGTGATCATACACCCTAATGGGAGCGACCCACATAGCCATGCTGCCTGCCCGATTTTTGTCATTTCCCGGTTGATGAGGCTTGAGGCTAGAATTTACCTTCTGATCATCTGGTCACCATTCACTTTGAATGCCACATCGTCAGATCCGTCAGATATCACTAATTGACGTCCACAAAAATACTCTAGCTGAAAGCTAGAGAATGGCAATTCCCTGCCAACAACTATCGTACGTTTGAAGAAATCAACGTACGTGACCCTTTGGAAATACTCTGTCAGACATCCGTCCATATACGTCATCCAGGAACAGGATGAACCGAAGGCACTCTCCTACCGCATCCATATAGGAATCACCCCACGGATCGGTAGCGAGAAGTCCTTGCAACCCGTAGATTCCAACTACGACAGAATCACAGCTTATCTCTGCTTGCCAGGCAGAGAATATTAGTGGTTCTTCCGTTTATGAAAATCAACGGTCTTCACAGCACCATCTCGATCATCTTCTGATATCTTCACGTATTTGTTGGTCGGAATGGTTTTCGAATATACATTCGATCCCGGTCTTTCCATACCAACACTCGTATTGGGCAGATTTGATAGTCGGTGTTTTAACTATCAAAATGTACAGTGTTTCAAACATTACACTCCAATGAGTTCACTGGTTCAGTATTTAGCATCACCTGGCCTTTAACAAACTGGTTTACTTTTTTGTTAAATTAAAACTTCTAATTCTTTTAATATTCAAAAATATGATATTTGAATATCTCCAATTGATTAATTAACATTTTGTCTTCTCTCCATTCGCTTGACTCTAGATCACAGCGATCACAATGGTTACGCCTGATTCCCTCAGGAAACATCCGACCGCCGTAGGCTATCTACAGCCCTGCGAATTACGCTAGCAGTCGTACACAATGGCAACTTACCTTGAATACTATGTTTGACTAACTCTAGCTCGAATAACTATATTCGATTTCCCACTTAAATCTTCTTTCAAATCATCTTTTAAATTCGGAAATCCATTAGTTTTAACAAAGAAATTTATAACACATATGTTATAACGATAGCGTTATAATTACTATTTAGATTTACAAAACAACAGCGCTATAATCGCTGTTTAGGTTTACAACCCATTTACTATAGCAAAAGTGCTACAACCGCTATATTAGATTTGCAAAACATATATTATAACGACAGCGCTAAAATCGCTGTTTAGATTTTCAAAACATATCCACTAACGTCTCTTACGATTACCAACTAATACTATCTTCAGATAATCCCGATGTTGTTCAAGTTGGGGTATTTTAATTACCTCTCAGACCTTGATCAAACAACGTTCTTATCCTTAGATGAATATCAGTTGTAATCACAAAATCCATATTCCTATTTCCATCTCGAAATACACCCCATTATAACTTGGGTTTAGTTATACAACACTATAACCCACTTCTTTAACCAGATTCATTTATTTCCAATCTTCTTTCAAATCTGTTCGACCATTCCCTACTTTTGAAATCTTATTTCAAATTTCCCTTTTACTTGATCTCATTTTCAAATAACGTTAATTCAATATTAACGATTTACACCTTGAAACTCATTTATAAATCCTGGTTTATCTTAAACCCTTTTCAAAAACCATATCTACGTTTAAACGATATTTAATCCAAAACACATTAATTCGATAATCAATTCAAATTCAAAATGGTCGATTTAATTCACTCAACTTGATTATCTCGTTAGTCGATTCCAAATAAATTTTCACCTTAAATTAATTAATAATTCCATAAATTTCTTCTTCACAAAAACAATTTCCAAAGTGTAACTATGCGACCTTATTTCTCATCTTTACTTACAAATTAGTCTAACATCAGCATTTATTCTATAAGATAAATTTTTAACAAATCAAAATCTTAAATAAATAAAATACTTATTTATTTCCCCTTTTTATAACCTTCATAATATATTCAAAAACCAACTCCAGTTATAAAAATAAATTTTATAACTTCATCTTTATCGATTCACCTGACGGTGAATCAATATTTATAACACGATTGATTTTATAGGCCATACGCTGCCAAATACCCAACCAATATCACCCATTGGTTTAAACACAACACAGGTTGAATTCCCAGTCCAAATCAATAATCAAATCAATCAACCAAACAGGATAGTTCATATGCAAAAATATGAAATAAATAATATATTTGAGGAATCCGGTTGGATCCCTCCAACCTGTTCTTCCCTGTATTCAAATGGTTATCTCAAATCAGACGGTTCAGTTTTGTTTAACTGATAACGACCATTTAACATCAACCATAAGCAACTCAAACCATTCAACCATTTAAACACGTTTACAAATAAACGTGACCAACCAAGGTGAGTTACCTTTATTGGAACCAATCGTTAAAAATAACGATTTGGTATTTCACTGAAATTAAACACAGTTTAATTTCATCAATTAAATCAACAAATAGGTATAACTAGCAACCAGGCGACCATCAGCAAGCAGAGCACATAAAATAAAGAACCCAATTTATATAAAATATAAATGGAAAACTGAGTGAGTTTAACTCACCTTGAGTTGCGTTGTTATAATAACAACTGGTTTGATTAAATTAAACTCGCGTTTAATTTAACTGGGATTTCCAGCTGCATTCCACTACGTCCGTTTCTGTTTCAGAATGTAGATCTCATTCATATAGTCCCGGTATCGCTTGTTGTGTTCCATTCTGATCATATATGATGGAGTTATGAATATTTAAGATTTCGATTTAAATAGATATATAAATAAACCCTTAATAATTAATTAGCTTATTACATTTTAGTTTGACTAATACTCCTGTCTGAGCCAGAACAGATCCTTCCCTGCACAAATCGACTTCTTCTGCATCGAGTAAAACTGATTTAGTTATAAAATTTAATTACATTAAACTAATTCCCAATTAACTTATATTAAAACTAATCGCATTAGTTAACTAGTATAGGTAGATTTACATTTGTTTTGTGTAGAACAGATCTGCATTCCCCTTCCTTTGATCCCCAAAAGGTTCTGTAACCAAAATCCACATTTTTAATTTACCAGCTTAATTAAAATAATTAACTCTAATGATTTTAAGGATCTCAACTAAATTATAACACCATTACATTTGATATACACCAAGTTAACGGACCCTTTTTCTGAAAATTTAAGGGCAGACCTTCCTTAATACTGCTCCGATCAGATTGTTCCCACAACGCCTGTACAAACCATAATTCAATTAGTATTTGAATTAATTAGATTGATTCTTTAACCACTAATTTAACCAAATTAAATCACCATTTTAGCAAACCTAATTACGGCTTTCAAATTCTGGAATCAAGCCCTTTTGTTTTTAAGGAAACAAATCCGTCAAATTTTGCTCAAGTACAGAAAATCCAACCGGCTTTGAAGTCCTTCACGCCTGCTTCCTTCTATCGCAGGTATCAGCACATGATTTCTCAACTTCGACTCCATCCTCAGGCCAACGCCGCCATTTCAGTCCACCGAGACTTCATCATAAACCGCCCAGCTCCTTCCCTCGCCGACCACTGTCTTTGCACCCAACGGCCACAAATTCCTATCACGCCTTCCATCAGAAGACCCTCCCGAACTCCAGCAGTTCGAACAAGAATTCCAGCTTCGTTTGATAGCCTACGGCGATCTCCACCGTCCACTTTGAAGTTCTCATTGGGCTGAGTCCCTTTTCAGTTGGAGTTTGGTTGAATAACGAACAGATTTGTGAATCTTTGAGGAGAAATATGGGATGTTTCTTCCGTTGAAATGGGTTTGTGGCGGCTCTAATATGGTTTGACCGTGAATGAGGGTTTCAGCAACTTAACGATGGTATATATATATATAGGAGAGTTTGGCACCATTTAATAATAATTTATTATCGTTGAAACTTCACCATAAAGTAATTGATAAAAACCCCTATAAATGATCTCTGTTTACTGATAAAAAGACTAATCTTAGTGTAAAAAGATATTCCGGATCCAATGGGACAAGTTTCGTCGAAATCCGAGGTCGTATGAAAAAAATTCCTTTATGAAACCGGAAATGAACACGCGTTTAATTTTTTCACAGTCACCATATAAATCAAATCCACTTGAAACTGCGAACATCGATAATAACTTTTCGATACGAATCCAACGGCACTAATTTCGTCGCATTCTGAGACTGTTGCCCCGGTAGGCTGTTTTTACCCCGAACCGCACTACCCTTTTTAACGCCAAATTTCTCGATCTCTAAAAATAACAAACCATATACCTATCCTGACTCTAATCGACGATACGAACTCAACGGAACTGGTTTCGTGGCCTAATTCGATCATCTGCTCAAGTTATACTCAAATGTCCCTTTATTTATTTGAATGCGCGCTATAGAATTTGAACGGGCGTTTATGGTTGCTGTGGTCACATACGATATCGGTTTTCCACGCAATTCGATTTTCTGACAATACTTTAACGATACGGTTCTAATGAAACTGGTTTTGTCGAAATCTGAGTCCGTTTGCAAAACGGCCATTTTAAAGGCCTATAATTTAATAACGATTTTCCATAGTGACTATTTCAAAATTTGATTTGGCCATAACTTACTATCAACAACACGAAATCTGGATTTTTCTCTTTCATATGAAAATTATCGTCAATACGGCTCCGACGTGTCTTGTTTCACAGAAATCCGACTTATATCGAATTCTGTATTCTCAGTTGAAGTTCAAAACTCTATATTGTGAACTACAGCGCCATTTCAGGCTCGATTTATATTATATATAAATTATATAACGTTCAACTTCGTTTAAATAACGAATTAAATATCAAATTCCATTAATATTTCCAATATAATATTTAAAACTAATTTAAATATTCATATTCAAATGGTCGAAAAACACGGGTCGTTACATTCTTCCCCCCTTAAAATAATTTCGTCCTCGAAATTGCTAAGGTAAGAAAGAACGTTATAAACTCATTAAATTTCAAATCCAATTTTATATTAAATTAGAAACCAATTCAATACTGTGAATAAATATTTCAAAAATATCGAAAATTTTCTAACACCTTAAATTCCCGAAAAAATTTCGCCAGCACCTCCTCTGTACGGCTCAATCGGTACAACCACAACTCGCCTTTCTAGGCCTTCTCCAATCCAAAAGAAAATGAAACAGCCAAGCGGCTTGCCAAATAGGCTCATAAATCACCAAACCATATAAAAATAAACGTGTACCTTTTTGTCGGGCATATCATTATATCCTTCCCGTCTGCTGCTAATCCAACATATACAACTGTCATCCTAGTCAAACTCAAATCACTTTTATCTTCAACACACCCTTTCGCTTATCCAAGCCAAATTCCATTCTTAACTCAATCATCATCCATCATCAATTTCAACTCTTAACTTACCAGTCCAACACCATTTCAGATTCCTGTCTCGCCATTCAAAATCTGGTTCTGCTCGATATAATATATCTCGATTCAATTTCCAGTTAATTGGTTCCAATTCAATTCATATTTTCTTTCCCAATTTCTACTAAATTTTGTTCTTGTTCAAGCAATTTCCCTGGGAGTTTTTAAACAGTTCAGCTCTTTCGAAAATCAAATAGTCTTTTTCAGAATTCGAAACAACTTGTTTTCCTCAAAGCAATTCAAAACAAGATTTTGGTAGTAATCCGTCACTTAAAACTCGGAAATGAACACTGATGATGTGGCCAGCATCCTCAGAGTTATTTCCCAGCTATCAAAGTGAGTTCAATACTATATAACTTTTCAAAAATCATATTTTAAACACTTTCATTTTGAAATCCTTTTCAAAATAATTCACGATGCTTGTAAATAATTTAAAATCTCCCAGGATTTTAAAATTCCCATATATTCAATTTGAATCCCTTTATGAACACTTTTCCCCAGTTTTCAGCATTTTAATTCTAGTTCTGATTTAGTTCAGATTCAATTAATCTGCTTTTATATTATATGAATTTGAATTGGTTATTTATATAACCATTTCAATTTTAATCCACCAACACATCCAATATACTATAATACTTCAAATATATATCCTTCTTTTATATTAAAATATAATTTGGGTAAAATTATTTCATTTACCCTCTTTAAAAAACATACTGTGTCGAATTATTCTGTTCAAGAGTTTAGGAACACTTATCGACACAGTTTGCATTACTGTATCGACCAGAATTCATAACTACCCGACAAACCAATCAACACAATATAAGATAGTTTTTATAACAATTTACAAATACGTGCTCATATATATACACTCAAACTCAATCTAGGGTATTACTAACCCCATCTCTACTGAGTCACGCCACAGAGCCATGGTAATTACTTAACCTTCAGCTCTGATACCACTGTAACGAACCGGAGTTTTCGATTCCGAAAATCAACATCAAACTATCATGTTGACCATTCAGACATCGAATATTCCAGATCATTAATAGAAAGAAGTTAGAGGGTGAGAATAGATAAGATAAAAATATTAGAATAGAAGAAGAAGAACACCACAACACAGAGTCTCACATCGCAGCGGAACAAAATATAATACAGAAATAAATCTTTATTGAGAACTTTGAAAATACTTACAATATCAGAGTACATCAACATCTGGACAGTGATAATCTGTCCTCATACAACACACAGCGGAATACTAGTAATATCATACGTCTGGACTCTTCCAGCTCGTCACTTCACAGTAGTCGATAACCTGAACCTGTACAACCCGGTCTAACCCGAGCATTTACAAAACACCGGGTCAGTCTGGTGAACCAGAGTGAGATAAACCCGCACAGTAATAAGGGTGAATCATCCAATCATGATTTTTAAGTTCAAAACCTTTTCAAAAGAAAAGGATAATCGTAAGACCAAATCCACACATAAATACGGACGGTTTTTACCTTACGATAACCCAAAACATTTTTGAAACCAATATCTTGTCTGATATTATAATAATGTCTAGATACAAGTAAATAGAATCTAGTGGAACGCTTGCATCTCACGCTCCACATATATAGTATACAATCAAAAACCCGTAGGCTCTTATTGGAGTTTGGATTCCGACTTGACAAGGTATGGGTCCACCTTCCGATAGTGTATCTCTAGAGACGAATACACTGGGTTCAACAAGAACTTCTTGCAACCCGGCCCTCACATGACCGACCCCTCATTTCGCTTGAGAGTATCGAATGTATATCACCGACGGTTGGGATCAGCAACCGTCTCCCGAAAAGGGACAGCATCGAAACATAGATTTAAGAAGCAAATAGGATTTCCTCTAGATAGGTGATCATACACCCTAATGGGAGCGACCCACATAGCCATGCTGCCTGCCCGATTTTTGTCATTTCCCGGTTGATGAGGCTTGAGGCTAGAATTTACCTTCTGATCATCTGGTCACCATTCACTTTGAATGCCACATCGTCAGATCCGTCAGATATCACTAATTGACGTCCACAAAAATACTCTAGCTGAAAGCTAGAGAATGGCAATTCCCTGCCAACAACTATCGTACGTTTGAAGAAATCAACGTACGTGACCCTTTGGAAATACTCTGTCAGACATCCGTCCATATACGTCATCCAGGAACAGGATGAACCGAAGGCACTCTCCTACCGCATCCATATAGGAATCACCCCACGGATCGGTAGCGAGAAGTCCTTGCAACCCGTAGATTCCAACTACGACAGAATCACAGCTTATCTCTGCTTGCCAGGCAGAGAATATTAGTGGTTCTTCCGTTTATGAAAATCAACGGTCTTCACAGCACCATCTCGATCATCTTCTGATATCTTCACGTATTTGTTGGTCGGAATGGTTTTCGAATATACATTCGATCCCGGTCTTTCCATACCAACACTCGTATTGGGCAGATTTGATAGTCGGTGTTTTAACTATCAAAATGTACAGTGTTTCAAACATTACACTCCAATGAGTTCACTGGTTCAGTATTTAGCATCACCTGGCCTTTAACAAACTGGTTTACTTTTTTGTTAAATTAAAACTTCTAATTCTTTTAATATTCAAAAATATGATATTTGAATATCTCCAATTGATTAATTAACATTTTGTCTTCTCTCCATTCGCTTGACTCTAGATCACAGCGATCACAATGGTTACGCCTGATTCCCTCAGGAAACATCCGACCGCCGTAGGCTATCTACAGCCCTGCGAATTACGCTAGCAGTCGTACACAATGGCAACTTACCTTGAATACTATGTTTGACTAACTCTAGCTCGAATAACTATATTCGATTTCCCACTTAAATCTTCTTTCAAATCATCTTTTAAATTCGGAAATCCATTAGTTTTAACAAAGAAATTTATAACACATATGTTATAACGATAGCGTTATAATTACTATTTAGATTTACAAAACAACAGCGCTATAATCGCTGTTTAGGTTTACAACCCATTTACTATAGCAAAAGTGCTACAACCGCTATATTAGATTTGCAAAACATATATTATAACGACAGCGCTAAAATCGCTGTTTAGATTTTCAAAACATATCCACTAACGTCTCTTACGATTACCAACTAATACTATCTTCAGATAATCCCGATGTTGTTCAAGTTGGGGTATTTTAATTACCTCTCAGACCTTGATCAAACAACGTTCTTATCCTTAGATGAATATCAGTTGTAATCACAAAATCCATATTCCTATTTCCATCTCGAAATACACCCCATTATAACTTGGGTTTAGTTATACAACACTATAACCCACTTCTTTAACCAGATTCATTTATTTCCAATCTTCTTTCAAATCTGTTCGACCATTCCCTACTTTTGAAATCTTATTTCAAATTTCCCTTTTACTTGATCTCATTTTCAAATAACGTTAATTCAATATTAACGATTTACACCTTGAAACTCATTTATAAATCCTGGTTTATCTTAAACCCTTTTCAAAAACCATATCTGCGTTTAAACGATATTTAATCCAAAACACATTAATTCGATAATCAATTCAAATTCAAAATGGTCGATTTAATTCACTCAACTTGATTATCTCGTTAGTCGATTCCAAATAAATTTTCACCTTAAATTAATTAATAATTCCATAAATTTCTTCTTCACAAAAACAATTTCCAAAGTGTAACTATGCGACCTTATTTCTCATCTTGTACTTACAAATTAGTCTAACATCAGCATTTATTCTATAAGATAAATTTTTAACAAATCAAAATCTTAAATAAATAAAATACTTATTTATTTCCCCTTTTTATAACCTTCATAATATATTCAAAAACCAACTCCAGTTATAAAAATATTTAAAGATAAATTTTATAACTTCATCTTTATCGATTCACCTGACGGTGAATCAATATTTATAACACGATTGATTTTATAGGCCATACGCTGCCAAATACCCAACCAATATCACCCATTGGTTTAAACACAACACAGGTTGAATTCCCAGTCCAAATCAATAATCAAATCAATCAACCAAACAGGATAGTTCATATGCGAAAATATGAAATAAATAATATATTTGAGGAATCCGGTTGGATCCCTCCAACCTGTTCTTCCCTGTATTCAAATGGTTATCTCAAATCAGACGGTTCAGTTTTGTTTAACTGATAACGACCATTTAACATCAACCATAAGCAACTCAAACCATTCAACCATTTAAACACGTTTACAAATAAACGTGACCAACCAAGGTGAGTTACCTTTATTGGAACCAATCGTTAAAAATAACGATTTGGTATTTCACTGAAATTAAACACAGTTTAATTTCATCAATTAAATCAACAAATAGGTATAACTAGCAACCAGGCGACCATCAGCAAGCAGAGCACATAAAATAAAGAACCCAATTTATATAAAATATAAATGGAAAACTGAGTGAGTTTAACTCACCTTGAGTTGCGTTGTTATAATAACAACTGGTTTGATTAAATTAAACTCGCGTTTAATTTAACTGGGATTTCCAGCTGCATTCCACTACGTCCGTTTCTGTTTCAGAATGTAGATCTCATTCATATAGTCCCGGTATCACTTGTTGTGTTCCATTCTGACCATATATGATGGAGTTATGAATATTTAAGATTTCGATTTAAATCGATATATAAATAAACCCTTAATAATTAATTAGCTTATTACATTTTAGTTTGACTAATACTCCTGTCTGAGCCAGAACAGATCCTTCCCTGCACAAATCGACTTCTTCTGCATCGAGTAAAACTGATTTAGTTATAAAATTTAATTACATTAAACTAATTCCCAATTAACTTATATTAAAACTAATCGCATTAGTTAACTAGTATAGGTAGATTTACATTTGTTTTGTGTAGAACAGATCTGCATTCCCCTTCCTTTGATCCCCAAAAGGTTCTGTAACCAAAATCCACATTTTTAATTTACCAGCTTAATTAAAATAATTAACTCTAATGATTTTAAGGATCTCAACTAAATTATAACACCATTACATTTGATATACACCAAGTTAACGGACCCTTTTTCTGAAAATTTAAGGGCAGACCTTCCTTAATACTGCTCCGATCAGATTGTTCCCACAACGCCTGTACAAACCATAATTCAATTAGTATGTGAATTAATTAGATTGATTCTTTAACCACTAATTTAACCAAATTAAATCACCATTTTAGCAAACCTAATTACGGTTTTCAAATTCTGGAATCAAGCCCTTTTGTTTTTAAGGAAACAAATCCGTCAAATTTTGCTCAAGTACAGAAAATCCAACCGGCTTTGAAGTCCTTCACGCCTGCTTCCTTCTATCGCAGGTATCAGCACATGATTTCTCAACTTCGACTCCATCCTCAGGCCAACGCCGCCATTTCAGTCCACCGAGACTTCATCATAAACCGCGCAGCTCCTTCCCTCGCCGACCACTGTCTTAACACCCAACGGCCACAAATTCCTATCACGCCTTCCATCAGAAGACCCTCCCGAACTCCAGCAGTTCGAACAAGAATTCCAGCTTCGTTTGATAGCCTACGGCGATCTCCACCGTCCACTTTGAAGTTCTCATTGGGCTGAGTCCCTTTTCAGTTGGAGTTTGGTTGAATAACGAACAGATTTGTGAATCTTTGAGGAGAAATATGGGATGTTTCTTCCGTTGAAATGGGTTTGTGGCGGCTCTAATATGGTTTGACCGTGAATGAGGGTTTCAGCAACTTAACGATGGTATATATATATATATAGGAGAGTTTGGCACCATTTAATAATAATTTATTATCGTTGAAACTTCACCATAAAGTAATTGATAAAAACCCCTATAAATGATCTCTGTTTACTGATAAAAAGACTAATCTTAGTGTAAAAAGATATTCCGGATCCAATGGGACAAGTTTCGTCGAAATCCGAGGTCGTATGAAAAAAATTCCTTTATGAAACCGGAAATGAACACGCGTTTAATTTTTTCACAGTCACCAGATAAATCAAATCCACTTGAAACTGCGAACATCGATAATAACTTTTCGATACGAATCCAACGGCACTAATTTCGTCGCATTCTGAGACTGTTGCCCCGGTAGGCTGTTTTTACCCCGAACCGCACTACCCTTTTTAACGCCAAATTTCTCGATCTCTAAAAATAACAAACCATATACCTATCCTGACTCTAATCGACGATACGAACTCAACGGAACTGGTTTCGTGGCCTAATTCGATCATCTGCTCAAGTTATACTCAAATGTCCCTTTATTTATTTGAATGCGCGCTATAGAATTTGAACGGGCGTTTATGGTTGCTGTGGTCACATACGATATCGGTTTTCCACGCAATTCGATTTTCTGACAATACTTTAACGATACGGTTCTAATGAAACTGGTTTTGTCGAAATCTGAGTCCGTTTGCAAAACGGCCATTTTAAAGGCCTATAATTTAATAACGATTTTCCATAGCGACTATTTCAAAATTTGATTTGGCCATAACTTACTATCAATAACACGAAATCTGGATTTTTCTCTTTCATATGAAAATTATCGTCAATACGGCTCCGACGTGTCTTGTTTCACAGAAATCCGACTTATATCGAATTCTGTATTCTCAGTTGAAGTTCAAAACTCTATATTGTGAACTGCAGCGCCATTTCAGGCTCGATTTATATTTTATATAAATTATATAACGTTCAACTTCGTTTAAATAACGAATTAAATATCAAATTCCATTAATATTTCCAATATAATATTTAAAACTAATTTAAATATTCATATTCAAATGGTCGAAAAACACGGGTCGTTACATAGTCACATCCCTTGTAGAGCTGTAAAATATGAAGCAGTAGCATATCAAAATATATCCGCACGATGGTACTATCGTGATTACCGTTTCCATTTTCACAAAGTGTAAATACAATGGCATGTCGGTGAATCTTGTTCCCAAAAACATAAATGGATGGCAATTTTGTAATTAATGTTCCCATTTCTTAGAATAAGACAAGAGCTGCACAAATATATACATGAAAAGAAGATGCACGTGGCAAGATTTGATGTTACATGTAGCTCCTATTTCACATTAAAGCAGGACGCGCATGCAAATTGACAGATATTCTGGTCACTTGCACGTTTGTGTATAGGGTCGCTCGTTCATTGGGACACTGCTCGTTTGTTCACGAAGGAAAGGGAGCTCGCCTATTCAATTTAGTATAGTTGTAGCCAGCTACCTCCGACTGTCTAATGGCAGTTCTGTAAATATACCAGCGTGCGATCCTTACCCAGTTCACCATAGTTACAGCTTTGCCACCTGGTCCAAACTTCTCTTATAAATACTCCATTTCACCACACTTCAAAGGACCGATCAAAGCCACCCCGAAGATCTGTCATTTCTGTTCTCCACCATTCCCAAGCGTCCATGCTCTCTCTAAGCTCTATTAATGGCTTCTCTAACTCACTTCATCTTCCTCCAACGATGTGAAGATCAAATCACCTTCGTTCTCCATTAGAAATCTCTTCAAGCTCCATTAATGGCTTCCAATGCTTTCTCCTCCTTCTGCCATGACCGATTAAACCAAGTCACCTTCTCTAATCTCCATTAGAGATCATTTAAGCTTCATTATACTTCTCTCCTACCTCCATTAATTCTCTTTAAAAGGGGAGATTGGAATGTCGCACACTATAGGAAGGGGGGGTCGGAGACAATCGAAAATCCTGTGTTCAGTGGGATACAATTATTGATGGGAATCAGCTTGGTCTTGCATTTTTTTTCTTTTTTTCTATTTCAAATAGAATAGGAGTGTTCCCTATGGGAAGCTGAAAGCTCTCCCGGCTAGCCAGAGGAATACAGTGGTTTTCTAGTTTTGTTGCAAGTGAAGGATTCGTAGGAAGAGGTAGCTTAGCTGTATATTAATTGGTAGGCTCATCAAGTAAGTCAGTAGCTTTGGAGCTGATGTCCATTACTTGCTTTTCTCACTCTACTAGATGCTCCTATACTTGACTTTAGAAAGAACTCAAACTATCCATTGTTCTCATCTTCGATACGATTCTTGAACGGGGAACTCCAGGGGTCTCGAAAATAGGACCCGCGCGCGTTAGTACGCACTACTATATAGCTTGATCTCAATCTCGTTCAATTGAAATGATGAGGTGCTTGGCATATTATCAAACCATGCCCCTACTGCCACAGTGGTAGATATAGGTCGTTCGAGAATATGTCTCAACGACCAATGGTTAACAGTAGCCTTGATGGGGGTTTCGCTAGAATAAGTAATAATGAGATCACCATTTTGATCAACCGCAAATTCATCATGGAACCAAGGAAGCTCACCTAAATCTCCAAGTGATTGAAGATCTATGCTTCAACCTCCATCAAGTCAAGAGATCTCCTTCGTTCCTCCACTAATCCAAGCATAATCTAGATCAAAAAAAGAAAGAAAAGGGAGAGATGAACAATATGAATGAATTCATGTATTTTGTAATATCTAAAATGATAATGAGAGTGGCATTCAAAGTGGACATAGATTTATTCTAGATCAAACCACTATAAAAATTCCTTGTTCTTTTCTATTTCCTCTTTATTTTGTGTTTGTGGCCCTATAATTTCAAATCATACCGATTGGTGAAGAGCTCTAATAGCACCTTTGGTGTTTGGACCATTTTTGGTTCAAACATTTTGGCGTCCACCATGGGGCCACGTTCGCACTTCCTTCTCTCACACTCTCTCAAGGTTGAAGGCCTTGCATAGAAGTTCTAAACCACCTTCTTCTCTAAAATAATGACTAAATCTAAGAAAGCTACAAGCAAGACCGTTAGAGAAGCCAACAATATTGCTAATGAGGCTATGCCACTCACTAATTGCTTTGAAATTGGTCAAAGCTCGATAGGCGGAGCCGGAATAACTAGAGCATAATTAAACATCGTTATCACCAATTTAAACCAACGAATGGATAATTCTACCAAGGCTTTCATGGACAAGTTAGATGCAGTTCTCAATGCTCGACTAAATCCCGCCCCTCAAAAGGTACATGTTGATCTTGATGAAGATGACGATGTCTCTGCTACTTCTCAAACTAATAATCCAACTATTGGCAAAATTCCACAAGATGTTGTGTCTTGAGAAGAGTTCGATAGTGCTATAGCCAGCTTACATTAAAAAATTGATGCTTCAAATGAGATGTTGCTAGACCTACTCTATGCCCTCAAAGTCGCTCAAGCTGATTTTGGAGATTACTTAATAAACATTGTTTTGCAAGGAAACACATATTTCTATGCTTCGGGTTCTCATAAAGGGAAGTGCATTTGTCGTAATCAAGAGGAGGATGAGCTCAAGCAACCTTTCTTTTCCATCGATTCGGAGGATAGTCAGAAAGATACTCGGGGGCAAAAATGCGCCAGCGATGGAAAGAGCAACAAAGAACATAAGAAAATTCGCCTTTTCAACCCATCAGAGCTGACGCCTTTAAATGACACCCCTGAAAATATTTATCTTGCAACGAAGCATTCTGAAAAATATGCGAAACCAAAACCACTAAGGATAAGCGATAAAGCATTAAAGTATGGAAGTTTTTGCCTCTATCACAATTAGCCTGGCCATTATACCAATGATTGCTGACATCTAAAAAGCTCAATTGGAATGCTGGTTAGAGGCGACAAGCTGTAGCAATATGTTAAGAAATTGCATGCAATAAATTCTCTTCCGACCACCCAGGGGCAAAGCATACCCGCCAATCAACTGGTCTTGGATGGAAAGGCTCCAACAGCAAACAATTCTTGCTCAACCGATAAAAGCTGGGAGAAGATGCAAAGTTACGTGAATGCTCAGGAGTACAGTCCAATAGAAGCAATAACTCCTATCGAATTAAAAGCTCTTGTTCATCCAATAATCGCTAGGCACTTCCATACCAAAGAGTAGCAAATGCTAGATGGCATCTACAAATTGTGAACCCTTGACGGAATCTCAATGCCAAGAATCTGGAATAACGACTTGTTGTGTCAACAATTTGCATGTAAGCACTACTCAGTGCTTATAAAAATTGATATACTTTCTTTTACAAATATATGCCTCCTTTGGTAAAGGGGCGGTTGTAATAGGATATCATATCTACTATTGAAAGCGTACCTGCCTGTGTAAATCTCTTGCATGCAAAATTTTCTTAAAGTTGATTTTATATTACAGGTTACTCGTCGAGCGCTCGTTTCGTCAAAATCCGACGAAACATGGCGACCCCAACAACGCTAGTTCAATTGCAAAATGTTGTAGATATCAACATACATAGATGCAAAGAAAGAGAAGCATTGCCTTGGAAAGTGAATGGGAAGAGCCGCAAAGATTCAAACAACGAACAAGCGCTACGACAAACAAACGAGAGGGCTGTAACTTTCATCGAAGGGGCATTTCCCCAAATGAGAGATTCAAAACCCCAAAGGTCGCGGAATTCGTTGCGCGAAACAAAGCGCGGGATTTCACTATAACTGAAATAAAGCATGGGAGTTTGTGGCATGAAGCGATGCAACTCTCCAAGGCTGCTATCCATTTGCATGGCATTTGGAAGCCCCAGATGTGAAGAATGTAAATCCATTTGCGTAGCAACTGGAAGCCCCAGATGTGAAGAATGTAACACAATTTGCGTAGCATGTGGAAGCCCCTGATGAGAAGAATGTAAAACCATGTGCGTAGCATCTGGAGGCCCCAGATGTGAAAAATGTAAATCCATTTGCGTAGCATCTAGAAACCCCAAATGTGAAGAATGTAAATCCATTTGCGTAGAATCTGGAAGCCCCAGATGTGAAGAATGTAAATCCATTTGCATAACATCTGGAAGCCCCAGATGTGAAGAATGTAAATCCATTTGCGTAGCATCTGGAAGCCCTAGATGTGAAGAATGTAAAACCATTTGCGTAGCATCCGAAAATCCCAAATTGAAGAATGACCAATCAACTTGCGTAGTGTTTGAAAATCTCAGACACGACGAGTGATGGATTTTAGCCCAAGCAAGGGTATGAAATCCGAAGTACTACCCATAGAGAAGAATAATGATGACTTCCTAAACAAGGGGCATAAATGTCCAAGCATCTCAAAGAGGAAGTAGAAAATAAATCACAAGAAACGTATTTCCCAAATATGGAATATCGTACACTACCATGTAAGTCGTAAAGACAATTATATTTGAAATCCACAGTCGACTTAAGTCGATTAGTTGATCTTAAGCATCAACATGAATTCGAATTAGAATATCGTGTTTGTATGGATAATATTCAACAATTTATTAACCATTGAATAAAAAAATTCCTGTGCAAACACTTTGTTTAGTTCAAGACAAAATTCGCCATAATTCATTTTTTAATGATTAACTAACCTATTATTGATGTGGACGATCAATAACAAAGTATAAGTCCAAAATCGTGCAATTACTTGTTTTAATTACAGACTAGGTGATACGAAGCATATGAATTCAACGTATGACTTGCCATAGCAAACAAAAAGCTATAATTGGATCTCAGTGCAAAATATATCAACATTAGCGGTCGTTTCGAATCCCGCATTTCTCGCAAGCAAAAAAATACAAATTTCGAGGGGCAAATGTTAACCTCGTTACAACAACGCGATCATTGAACCAGTGCTATAACGAGATGGATCAAATTTGAAGCATGCACGAACCATCAGCATAAGTTCAGCTTGCTCGTTCACATCATCATAAGGCTAGCTCGGACATGCACGTCCGTGAAGCATGGCTCGCTCATTACCAGTCGAGCACGTCAAGGAGGTAGCGGTCGAGCAGTGGCATCCAAAAGAGGTCGGTCGAGTAGCTCCCCATCATCATGGAGTCAAGCACCACGCCTTTAGTCGTGCAAGCCACGTCAGCACCAAGGGTCGAGCAAAGCCATGCATGACATATCACTGAAACAGGGAGCGAGCAGCTGCACTTAGATGGACGACTTGAGCAACTCCAAGCCGGTCGTTCATTCAGCAAGGGTTGCACAACGTTCTTCCAGAATGGACCGACTCCATGCATATTGTTTGTGGCCTATATAGAATGTGTTCACATGACGGAAGCTGCATACTATACTATAAAGTAGTGACAGCCATACAAAATGTTTATATGGAACAATATATATGGCAAAAGCGATACGTGTAAAAGGAATCGGTCACAGTTTGAATCCATGGCGATCAAGTAAAGGTTATGTATTAGAATACGTATTTGTATGAACACGTCAGCAAAATAGGAATGGCTTCAACTAATCAGTATGGATCAACATGTGTATCCAAAACATTTTTACATATCCAAGTACACGTGGACCATGCATGATCCCAAAAAGAAGAAATGGATGAACATAAGAGTCGACGGTCAGAAACGAAGTAATACTGGTCGTGCAATTCTGCTCGTTCACACATGTACTTAGCAGGGGTGTCAGTCAAGTCCCTTGTCGAGCTGTAAAATATGAAGTAGTAGCATATTAAAATGCATCAGCACAATGGCAATATCGTGATTACCATTCCCATTTTTACAAAGTGTAAATACAATGGCATGTCGGTGAATCTTGTTCCTAGAAACATAAATGGATGGAAATTTTGTAATTAATGTTCCCATTTCTTAGAATAAGACAAGAGCTGCACAAATATATACATGAAAAGAAGATGCACGTGGCAAGATTTTATGTTACATGTTGTTCCTATTTCACATTAAAGCAGGACGCGCATGCAAATTGGCAGATATTCTGGTCGCTCGCACGTTGGTGTATATGGTTGTTCGTTTATTGGGACATCGGTCGTTCGTTCATGAAGGAAACAAAGCTCGCCTATTCAATTTAGTACAGTTGTAGCCAGCTACCTCCAGTTGTCCAATGGCAGTTCCATAAATACACCAGCGTGCGACCCTTACCCAGTTCACTAAAATTACATCTTTGCCATCTGGTCCAAACTTCTCCTATAAATACCCCATTTCACCACACTTCAAGAGACCAATCGATGCTACCCCGAAGGGCTGTCATTTCGGTTTTCCATCATTCTCAAGCGCTCCATGCTTTCTCCACGCTCCATTAATGGCTTCTCCAACTCACTTCATCTTCCTCTAACGATGTGAAGATCGAATCACCTTCATTCTCCATAAGAAATCTTTCCAAGCTCCATTAATGGCTTCCAATGCTTTCTCCTCCTTCCGCCGTGGCCGATTCAACTAAGTCAGCTTCTCCAATCTCCATTAGAGATCATTCAAGCTTCATTCTACTTCTCTCCTACCGCCATTAATTCTCTTTAAAGCCTAGATCTACCACAAACTCATCATGGATACAAGGAAGCTCACCAAAATCTCTAAGTAATTGAAGATCTACACTTCAACCGCCATCAAATCAAGAGATCTCCTCTATTCCTCCACGAACTCAAGCATAATCTAGATCACAAAAAGAGAGAAAAGAGAGAGATGAACCATATGAACGAATTCATGAATTTTGTAATCTCTAAAGTGATAATGAGAGTGACATTCAAAGTGGACGTAGATCTATTATGGATCGAACCACTATAAAAATTCCTTGTTCTTATCAATTTCCTCTTTATTTTGTGTTTGTGACCCTATAATTTCAAATCATACCGATTAGTTAAGAGTTTTAATAGCACCTTTGGTGTTTGGACCTTTTTTGGTTCAAACAACATGAAACTTTACAATGAATTAATACTCCTAAACAAGCACGTATAACCTCCAATTGAAATGAAACTCCTAATCCTAGCATTAAAAAAATATTTCGGACCTAATGGGATAGGTTTCATCGACTTCCGAGGTCGTTTGGTAAAAGTCCTTTATAAATCACAGGAGAAAATTAACGCGTTTAATTTTCCCATAATCACAAAATCAATCAAATCAACTTGAAACTTTGAAATTTTACTTTACCTTTTCCTTACGAATCCAATGAAATTTATTTCGTTAAATTCGGAGCGTTTGGCCAGCTGTTTGTTACTTTAAAGTTACCCCTGTCTAAAATAGCCAAAATAAAATAAATGATTAAATAAAAACAAGGGCGTTTGACGCTACCACGATTACATGGTTAATCGGATTGCCACCAAATTTGAAGCTTAACAATAACTTACTAATACAGATCCAATTAAACTCGTTTGGTCGAAATCTGACTCCATTTGGAAAATGACGATATTTTATAATTCAAATTGTTTGTCAGTTTACACTTAAATTCCATACGCTCACATATTAACCCCGTTTGGCCCCAAAATTCGCAGGACTCTATGTTTTGACATTCCAGATCCAACAAAATTCGTTTCATCGCAAACAGAGGTCGGTTGAAAATTAGCTATTTCTGAGGCTTATAAAATATCATTTAAATATTATAAAACTCCAAAATAATTCAATAAAATAATAATAAATTATTATTATTGTATATATCCAAATAAAATTATCATATAGCTTCAAATATAAACAATATGGATCTTACAACTGAGTATCATCACTTTCGAGTTAAGACGATATCAAAATTATATTAAAAACCGTTATATATAAACATTATCATCTGTTAACGAAATCCTTCTTGACTATTTTAAAATCTAATTTTGACATAACTTACAACCAATAACATGAAATCTGGATTTTTCTCTTTCATATGAAAATTATAATCAATAAGATTCAAGCGTTTCTTGTTTCACAAAATTTCGACTTATATTGGATCCTGTATATTCAATTGAAGTTCAAAACTCAATATTACGAACTACCGTGCCATTACGAGCTCGATTTATAGTAAATAAAAATTTAACGTTCAAACTTCGTTTTAAATAAATGAATTCAATATTAACATCCATTAATATTCCAAATAAAATATATAAAATAATAAATTAAATTAAATATCTAACTACCAAAAATGCAGGACATTACATATATATATATATATATGCGCTTAATTGTCCATATACAGTTACTTGTAACTTTTTCACACATTGACCGTTTTCAGCATATTATATATAAAAACGATTCAGAATTTAACCACGAATCCAGATAAACGATTTTCGTAGCCAAATTCCTAAAAATGCAAAATCTCATTTTCCAGCCTTATCATTAATTTGTTTATTTTTATTCTTATTTATTTATTATTAATGTTTATGTATTTTACGGGGCATTACAAATAAACAATGGCAAGAATTTGTATTGAATGGCAAATATTCGTATCTTCAATACAAATTCTTGCAGATTTGTTATAATGATCCTATAAACCTCCAATAACAATATATCTTTGAATTCTTTGACGAAATAGAATGAGATCAAAGAGAGAATCATGTGAATTCAAATACGAGTCTGTGATATTGTGTGAATTCCAAATCAATGAAGAATTGGAGTGAAAGAGAGTGCATTTGCAACGATAATTGAAAAGTATTCGAAGAATTTGAAGTGCAAATGTATGGAGAAGGAGTAGGAGAAATTGTGAAAAGATGATAGAAAAAATCGTTTCCAGAAGCATTTAAATAGTGGTTGAAAGGAAGTGTCTTTTGGTGAAGGGATGTGAAAAAATTAAAATTCAAATGGGAAAACTATTATATGTCGACATATATAAAGTTATATGTCGAAATATCTCCATATATGTCAACATATACTTTTCCATATGTCAACATATCTCTATATATTTCAATATACTTTTTTCGTATGTTAGCATATCTCTCAGAATTTTGAGTTTTCCTATATATGTGGATTTTGGTGATTCGGTTGATGTCAATAGTTGATTGTCTTCAAGTTTAATTGCCACCGGATCATTAACAAAATATTCTAAGGTTCAGCCAACTCCACATCACTTCAAACACTTCTATCATAGGTTTAAATATTAAATTGCTTGGATTATCCTTCTTCTGTTATTTTTCCATTGCTCTGATTAACCTTCTTTTATAATTCTTCTTTTGTACTCTTGTCTATCTTTAATAAATGAATTCATAATATATCTAATGTAACTGCATAACTTGAAAAATATGTTAGTAATAATGTTTATATGGTTGTTGTCGTCAAAATAAATACCTAGGGTACCTAGGGTATTAACATGTACAACACACAAAAGGATATTTTTTATTACATCAATAACCAAAA
Source organism: Allium sativum (assembly GCA_030737875.1). Taxonomy (NCBI): domain Eukaryota; kingdom Viridiplantae; phylum Streptophyta; class Magnoliopsida; order Asparagales; family Amaryllidaceae; genus Allium; species Allium sativum. The sequence goes on from CM060922.1 coordinate 860,875,081, forward strand.
CCCAACTTACAAAAATTGGTTGACCATTTCCACAAATTATAAATGATTTGGACGTATTGTTTATATTTATTTTTCCTGAAAATCCCAACCCCTTTGGGCATAATAATTTAAATCTACACTAAAGAATATAGAAAATAGAAAACTGATGTAATTTCCATTCGTAGAGATAGGAAGAGAAGAGTAGTGAATTCAATGTAGAATCTAACAAATATGGGTTAAGCCTTTCGAATCAATTTACTCCAAATCCTCCTAATATATATATATATATATATATATACAAGAATCGGATTTAGAATCTCACACACACTCAGAATCCGCATATAAGAATACGAATTTAGAAGAAATAGAATATATGCTAGAAGAAAGAAGAAACCTAACCTGTTTCTGGAATTAAGAAAAATGACAAGAAGATAGAATGAAGACGTGGAAAAGGATGAACATAGCGTTTAAGGGAGAGGTTAGAGGTCTTTTTTATAGTTTCTTGTGTGTATGTGGACCGTAGGATTAGTTATATTAAATCTGGACAATCCGTTTAAGCAAAACTATATGAAAACCTCAACGAAAATGCCTCTCTTCCACCCACGACCAGGAGGGCCGCGACCCCCAGGTCGATCCCCGCTTATGAGGAGATCAACCCCCCTTCTAGGTCGAGCAAAGAGAGATTTGTTTTCCCTTAAGGTTACCTTTATGTTAATTACAATTAAAATTTTCTATTTGTTAATGTCAAAAATTGAACACTAACACGTCGGAAAGTGTGAATGAACCTTTAAATGATATGGATCTAGATTATGGGAAACCACAAACACAAAAGCAATAAAAAGACAGAGATTTATAGTGGTTCGGCCTTAGATCTGTCCTACATCCACTTTGAAGAGAGTTTTAATTATCATTCTCAACATTACAAGGTACATATTCTTTATAACTTCACTCATCTTTTCTCTTTTACAGCAATGCTCTCTATTTCTTCTCTTTAATCTCTTGATTCTCTCGAATTCACCATGGAAAGGACTAGATCTCTTTGATTGTGATGATTGTTGGAGTAGATCCTCAACAATTGAGCACTTTGACAATCTTTGATGATTTCATGATGATTGAGATATTGAATCGGAGCTTGAAAGATATTTAATGAAGATTACGATGGTTTGGAGTTGTTGAGAAATGAAAATGACAGTACTTCATGGTTGGAGAAATCGGTCCCTTTCATAGTAGAAATGTGGAGGTATTTATAGGTATGGAAATGAGGTGGAGAGGCTCAGAAGTAGGTGTGCAGGAAATCAGGTCGTTCGGGCGACATGGTGTCTTAGGTCATTATACGACCTAACTCGTGTCTTGGGCTTTAAGAAACGACCTGGTAGGTCATTAAACCGTATATACGAACAGTCCAGGATTCAAACAACCTATCTGCCCATGCAAGTGAGCAACCCGCTTGTTTCATGTTGAATTGATGGACGACCCACGACCTAAGGAGTGAGCGACCTGCTTTCACATATGTAGCCAACAACCTGATTTAAGCATATGTTTAATGACTTGAGGCTTCAAAATGCGGACGAACTAAAGAGTAACGACCCAAGCTGGTGATATTGTTAATAGCACCAACGACCCAAGGGTTAGCGACCTAACAATGAACGATCCGATTTCATGTGTACACGACCCATCTTATATTTTCTAGATGCATCATTTATGACTCATATTTTATAGGTTAACACTGTTTATTATTCATTTTTGTCCCCTCTTGTATATAAAGATACACACACAAATTCAAATCTTCAGGGAATATTCAATTATGTTAATTAGTATATAATTTTATTCCTGAATTATATTTATTCACTTTGAATTTCAAATTTTGTGTGTACAATTATTGTCTAAACTATTTTATTAATACCTTTTTCTAACAGACTTCGTTTCGACAAATAAAATATGAAAACAGATCGGAATCTCGTCAAGAATACAATGGTAATGTTCTCATGGCCAAATTCTCAACTGTCAAAAATTCTTATTTTCAACACATTAATATTTTATTGATTTACTATTGCTTATATTTAGTTTAATTATCTATGTCTATTTATGGTACATTTTACGAGGTGATGGACGAACAATATTGTGTATTATCCCAACCAAGAAACAAATACTTCTTTGCTCAATTAATATTCTTTCATACTACTTTGACTCTTCTATTAATTGTTCTTCAGCTTCAGAAAACATCTCATAAACATGATTATTCTCATTATCCTCATCATTCAACTCATTATTCATATTTTCTCCTAGGTTATTCTCATCGTTTCCATGATTAATAATACTAGTGTTACTTAGTATACTTTCACCATGCATTATCCACCAAGTATAATTTTGTTCAAATCCATTATATAATCCTTAATCTGATACATGTTACCTCCTTGTATTTTTGAGTCCACAAGGACATAAAATAGTTTCTTTCCTGCTTCTTGATTGATCATTCAATGCATAATTGATGGACTCGTTAGTCTAGTTTCAGAACTTTGCATCACTACATTTCATGTTGTACATCCAACTATGATCCATGTTAAAATGCTAGAGACACACAACAAAAGTTAAATAAAATAAAATAAAATAAAAAAATCCAAAGTTTCTCATTCAAATGATCTTGATGATTGGACATTTAACCAAAGATGAACAATTACAAAATATTACATATCAGCTTCCAGTAGGTTAATAGATAGGAAAATTGCTAATGGAATATCTATAAAAGTCTGGCTTGATCCTTGGTTAGACAGGGACTCACTTGTCCAAAGTGGAAGTTTTTACGCCATGCGTTAGGCTATCCAAAAGAAGCATCTTCACTATATCTCCAATGGAAAATGATGCCTCAAGAATTCCAATTACTTCCTAGCATATGCATTTAAATGCATGAAATGAACATATTTGACACACTAGAGCACGAATTCTTATGATGAAACCCATGCACAATAATGCACAACTATAAGTTGACATCTAATTTTCTGCAATAAGAACGCAATTGAAAGAATTATTTCCTCAAGGTGATTGGCTATTTTTAAGTTTGCAGAATTATCCACCTCTCAACCAAAAAAAAAAAAAAAAAAAAAAATCCATAGTGATTTATATGATCATAATAATAAAAGCAAAAAATCACGATCAAAATTTAAAATAGGAATAGGTACGCAAATATAATTTTGGATCGGTGGTATACCTGGATTTAAAACGGTGCTAAAAGACAGCCAGAGATGGAGATAGGTGGCAAGTAGCAGTTCTTGGGATGTTGATCGATGACTGTTCAATGTTGGACTTTGATCTTTGATGATGAGGACGATATTTCAATTGACAATGTTATTCGGTCATTCATTTTTCTTTGGTTGTAAGCTGCCGCGAATTGTAATTTTTTTTTTTTCTTCACTTTTATCATTGCATAATTTCTGTGGTTGTTAAATAAAAACCATCACAGATGATGTTACTTTATGTGGGATACTAACTCAGGTTATCAATATAAGACGAGGCTATAGATGTATTGTGTACTAATGTGTTATTTTTTACGTTTGTTTTATATATTATGAACTAATAATTTATATGCAATTTCCTTATTGAATACAAATGTTCATATCTACGGAAATTTATCAATGAACTAAACAACGAAAACTGGGTAGGCCTTCAGTACCATTAATTTGACTCTGGACGGCATAAGCTTATATTTATCAAATGCAAAGACTTCATTTACTCTTTTTCCACTCCCGGACTTCATTTACTCTTTTTCCACTCCCACTGACCAGATGTTTTACCCTTGGTAATTTGAAATACAATTCATAAGCATCGAATGATTCACAATCATATGCTCAAATAATTATTTCTTGATGATATGGCTTCGTCCATGATTCAAAAAATAATTGTTGTTATTTAGATTCTTTTGGACTTTCTACAGCTAACACATTACAATTGTCATGAAAACAAACACCATTATCAGTACACCATTAAATAATTATTTTATTATGAGCACTCTATTTAGGGCCGTTATGGTAATAATTACTGCTATCATTTGACAAATACTATTATCGTACCGTTAGTATTGGTAAGTCAGAATTGCTTACAGAGGAATAAAGGTTTCCAACGGCCAGAAACTGTCGACAGCCGTTGGTATAAATATCAATAGTTACCAACGACTTCCAATGGTTTTCAATTGTATAACTTGTATTTCATGTTTGGTCAGTAAGTCGTTGAAAACTGTTGAAGGCCGATGAAAATAAGTCGTTTCTAACCGTTGAAAGCCGATAACTACATAGACCTGTAAGTCAGTGTCAACCGTTGGACACCATTGAAAATTTGGGTATATTTCTTTTTATAGATATCAGATTACTCACTTCCAACCACTCACGATCTCATATTTATCAAAACTGCTTCATTTCGAGCATATGCATCACAGTCACAATCACATGTATAACCAAACATAATATTGTACCAAAATCAAATACAAAACATGCAAAACACAAAACATAAATCAATATTTACAAAATACATCAATCCAACGTCATCAACACAACATATATGTACATATATCCTAGCGTCTAGGGGTGGCAATTAGACCCGACCCGATAGACCGGGACCCAACGGGTCTCGGTTCTAGGCTGGTCGGGTTTTGTCGGGTCAAAACTATACATTCCAAAAATCTGGACCCGACCCGACCCGAGCTTCGGTTCGGGTCGGGTCGGGTTGAAGCTCGGGTCGGTTCAGGTCGGTTCGGGTCCGACTGAATAATAACACTAAAAATACATATATTTCAATATTTTTTGGTTCGGTCTTTCGGGTCGGATCTATGCGTCCGGTTTTATCGGGTCTTTATTGTATTTTTCATCACCCATACCCGACCCGAGCTTCGGTTCGGGTCGGGTCGGGTTGAAGCTCGGGTCGGTTCAGGTCCGACTGAATAATAACACTAAAAATACATTAAAAATACATATATTTCAATATTTTTTGGTTCGGTCTTTCGGGTCGGATCTATGCGTCCGGTTTTATCGGGTCTTTATTGTATTTTTCATCACCCAGACCCGACCCGAGACATTTCGGGTTCGGTTTGGGTTCAGGCCTTTTCGAGTTAGTTCGGTTCGGTTTCTCTGTTCTCAGTTCTAATTGCCAGCCCTTCCAGCGTCATCAACCCAACGCCAAAATAAACAGTCATCCAACAACACCACGTCCAAACCATCATCAACATATACATAATGTATCAAACATAATCCTCACATACTCTCAAAGCGTATATGTGTGTATGTATATATATATATATATATATATATGTATATATATATACACACACACAAACACACACACACCCATATATATATATATATATATATATATATAACATCAAAACAAACTAACCTTAACTCATTCTTCGCCTGAAGATGAACGAATCGTACCGTACTAGGCAATGAACTCCGCCAGATGCTGGTTAAGTCACTCCATCTGCTCTTCGCGGCGGCGATCACGCTCATTAAGTTTTGCGATCTGAGCTCGTAGCTCTGTGATCTGAGCTCGTAGTCATGCGATCTCCTCCTTGTCCTGAGCCCTCTGGTACTACTGATGAGATGTCTTAACCTGCATATAATTTTAGATTCTCAGTATTTCATAAACAACAATTCCAGTAAATTATAGTTTTTATTATAAATTTTAGTTTATACTACCGTTAGGTTGCCAAAACCATAGCGTTTGTTCCGTGTTGGTGGATTCATGACAGCATCAAAAATCTTATCCTCATCCTCCGCAGTCAACTTGGTCCTCCCAGTCTTCTCAAGCATCTATGCCCTTTGTTACTGAAATTTATCTCGTTAAACAAAATACAGTTGAATTTAGATAATATTATTTTAATTAAATTATAGCTTTAAGTTAACTATGTTATACTTACATATGCATCATGTGCCATGGCATCGGGGTCCTAAGAGTAGGAAACTGAGCATGTGTCATTGATCTAACTTACTGCATGTGTATGCTCAAAAACATTCCAGTACGACACAGGAACACCACGCTGTCTCTCCTGCATATATTTAAATTAGAACTTAAAGTTAAATCAACTATAACTTTTAACAACTTATAACTTAAAATCTAGAACTGTGTAATTAATAAATATAGCATAAAAGGGCTACCTACCAGAGGATGAGATGTAAGAGGAGATCCAGAAGTTGTATGTCTGTGTGATGTCATACCTGTTACAGACAACAATATAACATAACATAAAAGGGCTATGTAAAACAAATAATATGATATAACATAAGAATACAATGCGATATAAATACTATGACATAACATAACATAAAATTATAATATTATAGCAAACAGTATGGCGCAACATAAAGGACTATGTAATCAAACAGTATGACATGGCATAACATTAAATTGCCTTTTTAACATGAGGATTATTGGTTAGTCTTCGTCACTTTCGGATTCTGACTCTATTTCCTTCTCTATATATGGTTCATTTGTAGTTTTAAATACTTCAATTAATGCATTCAATTCATCGTTTAGAGGTCCAAAATCAGTTTGATCATCGGTTATTACTATTTCTCTATTTTCCTCAACATTTACTTGATAAACTTGTTCGTCGGGAATATTCCGTCCGTCAAATGTAAAGCTTGCCTTTATTTTAAAAACTCGCATAGTGACTCATCATATGTGCCCACATTCCATCCTTCAATCTTAGCGATAAAATACCTCTTATATTCCTTAAGGCGTCTCGATGCCTGACTTTTGCCTATACTGGGCACCACCTTGCTTTTAGCATTTTATGTCTGACCATACAGAACCATGGGAATGATTATAATTGGCTCCTTCCTTGATTGCACATTTATGCATTTTCACCACATGAGTTACTCAACTTAATGACCCTCTACATCCTACTCTATGGTATTAAACCATGAATTGAATTCACCAACTCAAAATAAAACATATAAATGCCTCTATGCCAACTAAGCAATTTAAAGAACAAGGTTTATGCACCTATCGAGCTCAAAGCCCCAATCAATTTTCTAAGTCCAAAAATGGTTTACGACAGCTGCCATATGCTACTATTAGGTTGATTGCTTATAATCCGATCATTTCCATTTTACCTGTTTTATGATTTAAATTTCGTTTAGTACCTCTTTGTTGCCAAACGATATGGCATTTAATTATTATGTAACTAATCAATCATATGCTTCTATAATAATAACAATTAATCATTACACAACTATTCATTATGTGTTTACAATTTTAGATCTAATCATTACGCAACTAATCATTAGTTCATACAATATTAAACCCAGTTATTGGGCATTTAATCGTTATGTTTACCAATTATCTAAATCCCAATATCAAATACAACTTTTATTGTAAGGTTTAGAACTTCACAATTTGCATGTGTTACTTACAACTAGATAAAAAGATCCACTATTCTAGATTTCCAATTCTATATTTTAGGGATTAAATTTAGAGTTGAAAATTTAATCAACAAAGGGTAGAAATTAAAATCAACTATTTAATTAACTTTTTAAATTTATGGTTAATTACCTGTGTTTAAGATGTAGTTTTGCCTCTAAAACCGCAAGCATCCTTCTCCAAATCCCACTTAGGCTTTTCTTCTAATTGTTAGATGCCTCTTAAATTTAATTTAGATTTTAGATTAATGATAGAATTTCAGATTAGAAATTGATTTGGAAAATTAGGGTTTAGGTTATACTTTGGTAGAGCTTTATTGTAATATTGGAGTGAATTAGGATTTCATATTATCCTAAGCTATCAGTTTGTGAAGTAACACCATTATATAATACCATCACATCCAAGCCCTAACAATCACGTTTGCTGCCAGCTACATTCGCTTTCATGAAATAATCAACCACGTTTCTAGACAAAGTGACTAAAGTCACAACCTTCGAATTAAAAAAAATAGGGGAGACCACCACTAAGGCTAGATCAGGTCAATCGCTCCAATCATGATCAACTTGGCTTTGTTATTTTTTAGTTTTCTTTTAAATTTTTATTAAGTATTAAAGGGGAAAATTTTTTTAAGGACAAAAGCCCACTAAAATTTATCCATAAGGACAGCCGCCTAATATTTTATCCTAAAGGACAATACACTGGAAAAAAAATCGGCCGCTTCTTTCTTCTTCTCTCCTCTTGCGCATCAGTCATCACGAAATAAAAAAATCACGAAATCATGAATTGCAAAATCACGAATTTCATAATATAACAAAAACGAAATTTGAAATCGAATTCAAACATCACGAAATCGAAATCGAATAGAAAAGCATTCGAAACAAAAATCGCGAGAAACAAAAACCCTAGAAAAAAAATTTGTCGAACAACATAAATCCATTCGAAATCACAATTGAATTGAGTAGTAAAGTTTTTCTAACGATGGAAAACACAATTGAAAAAGTCGAAATTGTTGAAATATTTTTTTCGTGATTGGAAATGATTTTTTTTCGTTAATAATATTTCAGTTCGTAGGTATCATTTTTCTATTTTTTTAGTTATCATTTTTCCGGTTTTAACTTTAAAATATAACAGCAGTTTTTAGTTATCATTTTTCTATTTTTCTAGGTATCATTTTTACTGCAGTTTATATGTTGTGTTAAAACATTTTAGCAGTTTTAAGGTATCATTTTTATATTTTTTAAGGTATCATTTTTAATGTAATTTCTTTGTTATGTTACACATTACTGCAGTTTGAAGGTATCATTTTTATATTTTTTAAGTTATCATTTTTACTGTAACACAACAAAAAATCACATGAAAAAACACTTAACACAGTTAAAACATTAAAACTGATACTCAAAAAAATAGAAAACTGATACCTAATAACTGATTCAATGTTTTGAAGAAAAACTAATGAAAAAATATAACAAACAAATGAATACCTACAATATTAAAAAACTGATATTCATGAACTCTGAAAATGAGAAAAACTTTAACTTAGCCATACCAACTTATAAAACTGATAACAAAATATAACATAAAACATAACAGTTTGATTGAATAAAACATATAAAATGATACCTAAAAAATTAGGAAAATGATACCTACAAACTGCATCAATGTTTTAAAGAAAAATTAATGCAAAAATTGTTTACATCACAGTTTGATTGAATAAAATGAAATACGTTCGACTGAGTGACGAAGTTGATGCAAAAAAACAGTTTCAAAATTAACACAGCAATAAAATCACATCAAAACAACACATAACACAATTAAAACAGAAAAAATGATACCTAAAAAATTAGAAAAATGATAAGTAAATACTGATGCAATGCTTTGAAGATACAATAATGAAAAAAAATTATATCATAGTTTGATTGATTAAATTGAAATAAGTTCGGCTTCGTTTCTTAGCTGATACATCAATATAACTTCAAAATTAACACAACAACAAAATCTCATAAAAAAACATATAACATAGTTAAAACGGTAAAAATGATAACTACGAAAATAGCAAAATGATAACTAGAAACTGCTGCTATGTTTTTAAAGTTAAAACAGAAAAAATGATAACTAAATTAATAGAAAAATGATAACTAAAAACTGCTGCTATATTTTAAAGTTAAAAACGGGAAAAATGATAACTACAAAAATACAATAATGATACCTACGAACTGCTGTACTGGTAAAATGAAAAAAAAAACATTTCCGATCTAAAAAAATTGTTTCTACAATTTCGACTTCTTCAATTGTGATCTCCATCGTTTGCAAAATATTTTTATTCCATTCAATTCTGATTTCCATTGGGATTTTGTTGATCGACATTTTATTTTCTATTTTTTAGGGTTTCGAATGATTTTCTTCTCGATTTTGATTTTGTGAAGTTTTCCTTTTATTTCGAATTTCGATTTTAGTATTTTCTGAAATTCGTGATTTCTTGTTTTCTGATTTTGCGATTTCATGATTTAAGATGAAATCGAGAATGACGTGAGAGAGGGAGAAGTTGAAAGTAGCGGCCGACGTGAGAGAGGGAGAAGATAAAAGTAGCGACCAAAATTATTTTTCAATGTATTGTCCTTCTGAGTAAAATTTTAGTGGGTTGTCCTTATGGATAAAACGGCCTTCAGTTTTGTCCTTGTAAATATTTTCCTGAGTATTAAAACCTTGATAATCCTTTTGTTTTAGCTAATTTCAACAAGTAGTATATGTAAATTGTGCAAAAAGTTGCTACTGATAAAACGGTACAAATTCTATAGTCAAACTCAGGTGTTTGTTCTCCTTTTTGACTCACTATTATATTTTAATTATATTTTACTTTATTTTGATAAAATCCTGGTGTGTTACACTTATCTTAAGGCTTTTCATTTTTAATTTGGTTTGTACTAATCAATTTTCCTTGGTGTTAAAATCCTTTAAGCATGTGAACTTGTTGGCTTGATAATTGAAGCCTTCCAAGTTAGTGGTTGAATTTTTCTTAAGTGTTTAGTACAACTTTATTTCCTTAGATATTTGTAAAACAACTGCCATGTGGATAATTAATTCTTTTAGTTGATATGTAGCAACTGATATAGCATTGAATCGTGCTAGATAGTTCTTTAAACTTTTCATCCTTTTGCTTGATGTTGAATAAGCACATCTCATTTTTAGATAGAAAAATGAAACTTTCCCTCCACACAACTCAACTACTAATGGACTCATGCTCAAATGGAAAAATAAAATAATCTATAAGCTTGAAGAGAATAGAGGGAATCAGTAACATATTACTTCCTCCATAGCTCTAATCACCCCAGCTATTTCAATGTAGCACCTCAAATTCGCTATAGGATCAACTTTTCCGTGTATGGTTCCATGATTGGCATTGCAAAATATAAGGATTTGTTAAATTTTGATGTTTGGAGTGACAAACATTGGTTTATCTCGCCAACATTTGGCCTCATGTTATATCTGCATAACACGTGATATATTAGCTCAATCAAGGTCGGTCTTAGGAGTTTGATACCTAAAGCCAATCAGAAAATTAAGTCCCTTATAAAGAAACTAAAGCTATATTGTACAATCAAAGTAATTTACGTAATAAAGATGAGAAGAGTGACTTTATTCGCAGTAATAATTCATGTTATAAATAAAAATAATATTAGTTGCTTATAAACATTTCTTAGCCTTTCGACTTGCAAAATTACTAACAATATTTTCATATTTAAGTTTACTGACATAAAATACGAGCGAAGTTACCATAAAATTTCCGTACTACCCATATAGAGACCCGTCCAAAAGAAGTTGATTCTTAATTGCCCTTTTGATTTCATTCTACCCAATAGAATGATACGTATGAAAGTACATAATCACACTGTCCAACGGCTAACTTTAGAATTGTTTAACCAGAAGATGGGATTTGCGAATAATATATAACTACGATAGGCATTTACCATTTTTATTTATTCTCGACCAATCTCGAAGCAAACATTTGTGTTGACATGAGCTATGTTGATTCCATAACTAGTAGAAAGTTCATGAGGATTAGTTTTGATTTCAGTCCACCCATCTCCATCATTTTAACCAAAATTTTAAAATCGATATTTTATTCCTTTGTGATTAATTGTAAATGAATACCATATGTCATAATTTACTTTTTACTTCAAACCGCTCACCGCCTACTGCTACTTCTATATTTGGCAAATGAAAATTGGAGTTCATACAATAATGTAGGAAACTAAGACCACAAGCAATAGCACTTGCACCTTGTGCTACAATTCAAAAAGTTATGAACTACTACCGCATCAATTCAAAATATGATATTATTTCAAATAACAAATTAAATAGCCAAATAATCAATTTTATTTTTATTTTTATTTCATATATACAATCTAATTCCTAATATACAATTAACTGATTATATAAGATTACAACATATGGATTAAAATAGAATTGGCATACTGCTTAAAATTTTCAATATAGCTATCCATATAACTAAAAGCAAGAATATACAAACTTTCAAAACAAGGATTCAGTTTAAAACAAGCTGGAATTTGAAACTTGAAATAATTCAAATTTACCTTTATAAAATAAATTCAACCACAAGCACAAAGTTTCAATTCTACTATATACGTTAACAGACTCAGTAATAATAGCCAATCCCAATTTCCTATTTGCCAATTCCAGGTACAAAGTTTGAATTTGAATTGCAACACCATGTGCCCTATAGAAAAATCAGATTTGCCTACTGCAAATTTTGGAGGCTGTAATTTGTCGTCACTTCCCCTGCCTTTACAAGCAGATACTGAGACTGGCCCCACCGAGATGAAGTTGCTGCCGCTGCCCATCTTGATCGATCACGTTCTGTCATTATGGTATTTTGATGTGATGTTTAATGTTTCAACATGGAATTGCATATGGATATGATGCCCCAAATTTTATGCGCCCTAAGTTGTTGCTTCTCTTGCTTTGTTAAAGGGCTGACCTTGAGCTCAATGACTCATTCCTCTATCATTTGGAATGGACTGAATGGATCCTTGGATTGCTTGGTAGGACACATCGTGACCCCTTATATAATGGATCATCCACTTATGGAACATTATGTATGAACTCAAATGGCCTTATGTTGGTAGCCAAGCATATGGCTTGAGCATCAGCATTGACTTTTGGTTTGACGGCCTCTCTTAGCCTAGCCTTGGCTATACCATTCAGCCAGCCTGGTACCTTTCATCTAAATACCGAGTTCAATTAAGTCGAGTTCTAGTCAATTCAATAGTGTGGAAGTTCATGTCTCCACAATTTTTTCCTTCCTTATCCGCTCACTTGCGTCTGTTCATGAATCATGATGTTTGCTAACATAATTGCTGACTCAGTCACTTTTGACCTACGTTAGTGCTGCTTGCTCAATGTGTCTAAGGAAGTATCCATCATCCTCTCTTCCTTAGCTAAGTAGGAAGCTGCTATGTTTCCCATCGTCATATATGCCTCTTTCTTGCTAAGTAATTAATCGTTTGACTTAGACCGTGCATTCCTTATTGGTTGCCCCAGTGGGTGGACTACTCTCTATGTAACAACATCCACTTCGATCCATGCTTTCTAGTTGACCAAACCGAACTAAACCAAATATTTACCCGGGTAATTTTATGTTCGAAACATAAGCAATTCATATATCATTTTATATATCATTTTGTATTCCAACTATGTACATTATACTTTTACTGTATCTTGTTATATTAGTAATAACAACTGTAATAAAAGAAGAAGTTATAATTTTCATACCGTATTTTTCAACTTTTATTCATATAAATGCTAATATATCTTATTCTAGTCATTTTACTTCATGATTATACATTGACTAATGTTGACGATTGGTTAATCTATGAACAAAAATCTCACTTGTAATTAAATGCCACCTTGAAATATCTATACAGTTAAGAATTAATCTTTTATTTCAGTATAATATTTTATGTTTTGGCTTCGACTATTAGCACTCCTCCTTTAACTTTACACCCTCCAGTTATCATATAAAATTTTGAATTCCATTTTCATCCTTTACCCATTAATTAGATAATTTTTTTCAGTTTATCTCTATAACTGCCATATTTTCCTATTAAAATTGTGAGATACAAGTTTCATAAATAAGGAATGTATATCAGTGACTATAAATCAACACCACCTTCAGATGTTGATTTTTATTTGCAAAAATAGATTAAAAAAGCCCAATAACTATACTTACAGAATTATGACACTATTTTGATCTTCTTTTATCTCATATTTTGCTATGTTTATCTATTTCCATTGTTATTAGATTTTGAGAGTTGAGGTTTTGAAAATTGCAAAGTATCATAATAATCTTTCAATAAATTGTTGTAAGCGTACCGGTTTGGGCTTCAATCAGGACCCAAAGCGACCGGCGCCTACCGTTTCTTGTAAGTGGACTGTAATTTATACACTTCAATAAATTGTTGCCATTAATGTACAAAACGGTAGTGCTTTTACTTTTGGCCCAAATATTCTCGAATATATAATAAACCCCAAATTCTTTAATAACTATATTTCCAAATTCCGGAAAATATTCCCTCTTTTCTTCTTCTCCATGTTATTATGAGCAATCACCATGGCAAGTTCTGAAGCATACCAAGCATACGGAATTCAAAGGCAAGATCTCAGAGCGGCAATTGCCAAATCTTTAGAGCTTCGAGCTCTTCACGCTGCTTTATTGCAAGGAAGCAGCAGCAGTCCTGCTACTGTTCATAAATTTCAGGCTGTAGCTTCTCCTTCTCTTTCTAGATCTTCACATCAGTTGTCTGCTGAAGATTACCCTGTCTTTACCCCGGTTAGTTTATTTTTATGGTTACATTTTCAGTATTTTGCTTGTTTTAGCTCAAGTTAGGTTTTAGCGGTGGATTTTACTTTATCTGTAGGTAATTTTTGATGAACTTCTTGTTAAATTTTCAATTGTTCTGATGTGTATTTAGCAATTGATGATCAGAAATCCCAAGTTCTTGATTTAATGTGCTTGTTATATCAGGCATTTATTAGCAATTGGTCAATTATTGACTATAGTTGGAAGATTAGGTAATGTGAAATTTACGTTGTTGGTTGATTTAATTTTTACAATGTACAGCTGTTGTATATATGCTGGCTGGTTGTTTACTTTTGTGGCAATATATTAATAAATTTATGTTTATGTCAATTTACAGTCATTGTGTTAATGCGTTTTAGCTAACACCTGAACTCCTGTGTGCTAGGCTGTGCAATATCTTACTGTGATTTTTCTGGGTACTGTAGACGTTTTACATGATGTTGGAAAACTTAAAGAACAAAAGCTTATATATAAAATTATGAATCCTATCAAGTATAATAAATGGTTATAAATTGGCTTTTGCAATAAAGAATCTTTGATTTTCAGGTTAGTAGCTTGAATGCTAACTCATTGTCAGGGCCAAGGAGAAATTCTACTATTAATAAGATTTGCAACTTACCCAAAGACCAGTTTTGTTTTGTAATCAGAACTTTCCATCTTTGTTATTACGTGGTAATGCCATGTAATATACCATAAACTACAAGAGCATTCTCTTTTGTTTATACTTTGTCTGTTTGTTTGTTTCGGAGTGTATATAGCTTCAAATCTACAATGTTATTGCAGGCTTTGAACTCCAACCGATTTTTTTATTATTTTGGACTCTGTCCCTCTATTTTTTGACCTGTCCTATCTTTTTTTAGGACCCCTTTTTTGGCTTCATGTGTGGCGAAACGCATACAATAAAGGATCAACTGACCTCCTCCGAAATTTTGTAATGATGCTAATCAGTGTTTTTTCCCCTTCACGGGACCTATTTCATCGACATTGTGTACTACCACATCACTCGCTCCCATTCCAAACTTGGAATGACATCAATTTGTTTGTCTTCTTTGGCTTTTGTCCAATGCATTATAAAATTGATGTTGAAGAAAAAGGATGAATTAAAATTTTGCATTGTCCCTATATATATCAATATAGTAGTAATGTTTGTACGTATATATTTGAAATTATTGATTATTTTGGTTGTGTGCAGTGAACTAAGACCAAATTTATGTTTCTCTTTACTCATTATATTACAATGGCTCACAGAGCTATGATGATGAACCCTTACCTGGATATCAAGCCATGCTTCCAGAGAGCCAAAGTGCATCTGAGAGTTGGAATGGTATTGGATTCGAAGAGGAATCCAAATATAATGGGGAATTCTTATCTGAAATCAAGTCGTTAAACCGAATTTCAAGCAACCAATTTTCGAAAAGAAGCTCGTGCACAAATAACGTCCATGATGCATTCAAAACGTGTAGCAGGCGAACAAACTCAAGTGAATTCAAATCCATCGATACATATAGTAGCACTTTTAAACCTGTGGCAAGGGAGAAAAAGAATGCTCTTGACACGAAAAGCTTAAAGAATGTTTCGACTACAAAACACAAAGGAGCCCTTTTCACTTGGAAATTTCCAAGACTGATGAAAAAACCAAAATCTGAGCCGTCTCCAAATCTTGTAGAATCTGAAGATATGTCACAGATTTTAAAAAACTGGGGCATTATCTCAATTGAGAATCTTAAAAAGGAACTACTTGAGGCGAACGAGAACAAAGATGCTGCCTTGGCTGAAGTTTCTGATATGAAAACCTCATTTGAAGAGCTGCAACATAAGATGGTGAGTTTAGAATCATACTGCGAAGAATTAAAGAGAGCTCTTAAAAAAACAGCACAAGGTAAAGAAGCCTATTCAAAAAGATCAAAATCTATTGTGAGTAAGGAATCAATGCCTGTTAGTGATGAAGTAATGATAGAAGGCTTCTTGCAAGTAGTATCCGAGGCTCGACTTTCTGTCAAACAGTTCTGCAAAATTCTCGTTAATCAAATTGAAGAAGATGATATTGTTGTACTGGGGAATCTAAATTCGTTGCTGCAGCCAAACCAATTCGGTATTGGTAATAAATACTCCAAAGGAGTACTTTATCATTTAGAATCTCTAATAAACGATTCTTTCTATCAAGACTTTGAGAATTGTATCTTTCAAAGGAATGGAACGCCAAAGATACTCGATCCAGTGCAAGATCGATTGGCGAAATTTTCTTCTTTTGTGGCACTCAGAAGCTTGAGTTGGAACGAAGCTTTGAATGAAGGTGGTAAATATCACGATGAGGATTTCACAAGGTTTTGTGATCAGAAAATGAGAAGCATTGTTTCCGCATTGAACTGGTCGAAGCCATGGGAAGAGCAACTTCTTCAATCGTTCTTTGTATCTGCAAAATGCATTTGGTTGTTGCATTTGTTAGCCTTCTCATTTAGTCCCCCTTTGGTAATACTGAGAGTTGAAGAAGATAGAAATTACGACCCTTTATACATGGAGGACGTCTTGTACGATAAGCAAGAAGGTATCAACCCAGCAAAGGTTAAAAGAATGGTGATGCCAGGCTTTTACGTTCGAAACAAGGTTTTAAAATGCCGAGTTCTTTGCAGATATCGATCTATACCATAACGATGGAACCTAGTGTTTTTTTTTCTTTCTTTTCTTTGTTATTGTCTGATTTGGAGTTGAGTGAGCTAATTCTTGTTCTTGTTTCACTGTATCTGTAAAGGCTTAACTGGAGTGGGAGGGAGATGAAAGAAATCCTTTACTTACTGTTGAAATATCATTGGCAAAGTTCATTTGAACAGGCGTGGAACTGTGTGTTTTTTTGTTTTACAGCTGAACAGCAACTATAAGCTGATGTACATGCTTTGTGTTGGATGAATTCTTACTTGGATGCACCTCTTGCTATATTCCATTTTGCAGAAGTGATAAATTGTCTTTGCTCATTAATCTGGCATCTAAAAGGCCAGGACATTCTATTATTGTAAGTTTTTATATTCAGAAGTTTTTGCTATATGCCAAATACTGTGACTTGGGCAGTTGGGCTGATAAGATAGTGTGGACATATTTACCAAACGAGTTCTTATAGAAAAAATATTTTTTGGTTTTCGGTTTTGGACTACAGTGCGTTTATGCTTTGATTTACTGGCAAGTGGCAACCACCATAAAATTTGGCTGTATTAACACAGAACAATATTTTTTTAGCAGTGCGACTAGAAAATACGAAATTAGTAGGTGGATGTTAGTGGTAATCATTCCTGCTCAGATCCCTGTTTTATTTAGCCAGGCTGTAAGTAGAATTACTCAGATTTTATACTGTACAACATTCTTTTTCCACGACAGAACATTCTTTTGCCATGACAAGGTAGTTAAACCAAGAATGCTTTCTCACTGACAGAACGTACTTCCAACTGAATAGTAGTCTAAACTGTACTTATATGGATTTTCTTTTCGATTTGGCCAAAACAGATTACTGAAATAGCCTAGTTTTAAAACTTATTACGGTCGTAATCTGGTTTTAGTCACATTAGTCAAAACTGTTATTTATATTTGCTCCATTTCAAATGAGCATACTGTGGCATTTCAAATGGAGCACAACTTTTGTATTTTGTGCGGCATTTGAAATGGAGCACATTGCGGTATTTGAAATGGAGCACATTGCGACATTTGAAATGGAGCAAATAAAAATAACCGTTTTGGCTGATATGACCAAAACCATGCTACGGCCGTAATAAGTTTTAAAATTAGACTATTTCAGTAATAAGTTTGTAAAAGGTGGCCGAATCGAAAAAAAAAAAATCCTACTTATATACAGTGACTATAGGTCCATAGGAGAGGATGGGGTTAACGTGAGCAGGGAGAAGAACCATGGTTATGTGTTTAAGTGTAAAATAAATTATTCCACATGTTAACCAAAATAAGTTTTAGTGGACTGATTATTTAATTGCCATTGATACTAATGATACTATATAAGTCCCACTAGATAACGAATTAATTATTTTTGAGCCCAGCCTATTGCATACTGTTCTTTCTCTTTTAGAACATGACAACCCATTAACGCATTACATTGGACAGGCCTATCCACCGCATATTCTGATTAAATAATATCAATTTCTCACCTTTCTTTAAATATATATTATTTAATTTAGAATATATGGTGAAAATCAAGAGAGAAGTAGAGATGTAGTCAAATCATGCAGCACTATACACATTACAAGAAGTACAGTGATTTCCATTGGCCAGAGGCCGTTGGAAAGCTGTTGTTATACGAATTAACGATTTCCAACAACTTCCAATACCTCCAATTACAATTTTCCAACGGCTTCCAACTGTATAACTTGACCACGTGTATTTCATGTCTGACCAATAAGCCTTATTTCCACCAAATCATCTGAATCAAATAATACGGCATTCGTTTTCTTTCACAAACCATATTATTTAATTCAAATTGTATAGTAGAAATCAAAAGACAAAAAGTATGATGCAAAGCATAGTTGTCATTTGGTGGTGTGTGTATGTATGCGTGTGTGTGTATGTATGTGTGTGTGCGCGCGCGCGCGCGCGCACACACACACACACATATATATATATATTATTGACTTGTCTTTTTGCAAGGTCGTCACACTTCAAAACTAACAACATGACCTGGGTCGGCCACGAATCAACTTGGCTAGGCGGAACTACTTTGGATCGACAAAGATTGTGTTGCCACGAGTTGGCATGAGGGAGTGCACTCGGCTCGGCCATGCTTCGACTCGGCTAGGTCAAGATTTCCCAGTTCAGCATGGGCTCGGGTCGGCCATGCCGAACCAGATTGGGAACGCCTAATGACTGTCCCACTATTTCCTCTCTTATATCCCACTCCATCCTCAACCAACACTACTCCGGAGTTCACTTCACAACCACTATGCTGACCCAAATCGCAAAGCGCCTATAAATAAGCAAAGAGATAGCCATTCAGAGGGACCTCTTCTACTTCCCAAGACCGAGACTTTACTGGTTCAAGATTAATCCTCTCTCTCTCTCTTTTCAAAATTCATTTATAAAACTCTATAGTAACATTATTTATAGAGTATAAACAAGTGATATAATAAATGGACGTAGGCGCGATTGCCGAACCACTCTAAAAGCTGCTATGTCTCTTTACTTTGTTGTTTCTCTATGATTTGATATTGTTGTGATTTTTTTATTATCATTGAGATTTGGGTGTTCGACGTGAGGGTGTTATTTTTTGAGTCAACATTTTGGCGTGTTAAGAAGGGATGCTCGTAATATTCTATTGAATCATATTGCCGAGAAATTTGATCATGGTGAAGAGGAAGAAAATTGATGCTTTCATTTCTTTTGGAGAAATCAGATTAGAGGGAGACTAGGGGGCTTCCTCCAAAGTAGAACCTTCCAACTATCTGACAAGAGAGGTGATGGAAGAGACTATTCATGGGATACAGGCTAGGATGGAGAATCAGGAGAATATAATGTAAGAGATACTCTCGAGACTCAAAGGATCGGAAGTTCAGAACCAAAGTGTTGAATCAGGGACTGACAAAACATAGGCACTTGCCCACATGCCAGAGGCCATTCCAGGTTGGCATGGCCGGTTCGGTGCCGAACCAAGGCCCTGGCTCGGTGACGAACCAGATAGCTCATGTGACGTGCTTTCGAGTCCCCAACGAACGGATGTCACAAAAGATGTGATACCTTCCAAAGCCAAGGTAGACCGTTCCGAGCTTAAAAATCCTTATAGGCTTGTACGTGATGTAGGCCAAACTTCGACAGAAAGAGTTGTTGGAATGCAACACGAGTTGTACATGCCAGAACACCCCTTATACTCGGGAGGCGAATATCCCAATTTGTTGATGAAAGCGACAAGTTATCTGAGATGGTACAACGCATAACAAGAGGTGGTCTACCCAGCCAAGGATATTATGACGTAACTAGAAACCCTTTCACTTCTGATATTCAAAATGCGAGGAATCAACCATATTTCAATTTGTTGGTGCTGGTTACGATGGGAGATCGAATCCAACGACGCATTTGACATGCTATATTCGACATATGGATGTGCTGGGGGAATCTCCCGAATTGACGGCGAAATTTTTTTCACTGTTCCTGACTGATACGGTTGCGCTTTGGTCTAGGCAGCTCAGTAATGAATCAATTTGTTCTTGGAATGAACTTGTGAATATGTTCATGGGGCAGTTCAGATTTCACATTGCTGGTTCAAAAAATGTGATGACGTTTACTACAATAAGACGTTGACCAAGAGAAACGCTGAGAAGTTTCTTGGATAGGTTCAATGCGGTGGTGGCTTCGCTAGATAAGCTAGAACCACGCATGGTCTTGATGGCACTGTGTCCAGAGTGGCCGACAAGTCTGAATTTAAGGCAAGTTTGCAAAAGGCTCCCTCGAGAGATCTCAATGAATTTTATTTTGAGGCTGATGGGTAGGGCTGTCAACGGATACTTTCGGATGCAGATAGTGCCATATCCGTATCCGCATTCGAAACCGTTTTCAGATATCGGATATCTGCATCCACAGATACGGACGGATATCGGATAATTATCCGCTCCGCCAGCGATCGATAAACCAATGAACATTAATAAAAAAAATAACTTGATATTAAGCTTTTTCAACCTAATTAATTACTAAAGTGCTAAAAATAAATAAATATGATGATAATATATAATTTTGAGCAATCAACATGCATTTAGTAAACTTTCCTTGAGAGGATATAAGCATATTCCTCTTGCCGTAGAGATCCGACTGAAAAGTAGAGGAGGATTGGAAAGTTCTGCCTATTCCATGTGCTGGATCGGCAGACTACATCAGATTGCAGACACCTCTAAGATGAGATTGAGGAGCATGTCAGGATGGACCGCTCTAGGACTACGTTGAAAACAGAGAGATGGTACCAGAGCAAGGACAACCGTCTATGGCCCAAACTCAAGAAGGGCCTCGATCCAAGGGCCAAATCGTCACCTCATGATAGAGGTGATGATGGTAGGATGAACACCTCCCGAATTAACAACTTAACCACTTACACATGTACGAGACCATGATCTGGTTCTTAGGCGTGTTCTGAGTGGATGTTGAGTCTCGGGGACCGAAGAGGCTTTGCTCAGCTTAGATTTTTCATTTTTTTTGCACTTTGTTTACGAATTTGCTTTGAATCACCCTTGGCGGAAATAATATAGATAGTGGTTTTTCTTCAGTCGCAAAGACGATGTAAAGCCGCAGAAATACGTATCCCTTTTATTAGGAAGTGATTGGATGGATTCGTATAATTGAACTATGAAATCCTTTCACCAGAAAGTAACTACATGAGTTGAAGACGACAATCATGAATTCCTTTCACCAAATCTTGACTGCATGGACTCATGTCAATGAATCACAAGTTCCTTTTACTAGAAAGTAACTGGATGATTCGTGTGGACTGATTGTGGATCCCTTTCACTGGAAAGTGGCTGGACGGATTCATCCGATGGACTACGAATTCCATCAACATAAAGTGATTGGATGAATTCGTATCGATGAAATATGAATTCCTTTATTAGAGAGTGATTGGATGAATTCATAATGATAAACTATGAGTTCCATCACTAGAGAGTGAGCAGATGAACTCGTAATGATAAACTATGAATTCCATCACTAAAGAATGATTGGATGAATTCGTATCGATGAACTGTCAGTTTCGTCACTGGAACTCATATTGATGAATCGTGAGTTCCCATCACTAGAAAGTGACTGGACGAATTTGTGTTAATTAAACTACAAGTTCCATTACCTTACAATGATTGGATGAGTTTGTATAGGAAGTAATGTCACTTCATCGGAGAGTGACAGGATCGACTTACTTGTTATTGAATGCCATTCACTAGAGAGTGATGAATTTGGAACTCGGATTGCGCTCCACACACGAGATTATGATAGTTGGATGGTGTGACATTTAGCAAGATCCGGGAAACACTACTATTTGCTGTTTAGCGAGTCAAATGGATTGCGATTTCTAAACCGATTCGAAACACATCTTTTGGAGGGTAGAAGGTTGATCCACCTTTTTGCATGGTCGTTCACATTATAAAGTTCACAACATCCGGATCACTCAAAGCTAAAATGCAAATTAACATTGACTCGAAAAATTTCAGACGTTGAGGGAGATGTCACGAGAACTCAAAGTTTAGGATGGGTGAAACCCAATTCAGCATCACAACTTATTCCCAAGTCAACCACGAATCAACTTGGCTTGCCGGAACTACTTTGGATCAGCAAAGATGGTGTTGCCTCGAGCCGACATAGAGGAGTAGACTCGGATCAGCCATGCTTCGGCTTGGCTAGGTTAAAATGCCCTGGTTCAACATGGGATTGGGTCGGCCATGCCAAACCGAAGCGGGGCTCATCTAGTGACGTGTTCCACTATTTCCACTGTCATATCCCATTCCATCCTCAACCACTACTACATCGGAATTAACTCCACGACCACCATGCCGACCCGAATCGTTGAGCACTTATAAATAGGCCAAGAGATAGTCATTCAGAGGGATCTCTTCTGCTTCCATAGACCGAGACTCTGCTGGTTTCAAGATTAATCCTCTTTCTTCAAAATTCATAGATAAAATCTATTGTAACATTATATATATAGTATAAACAAGTGATACGATAAGTGGATGTAGGCCCAATCGCCAAGCAACTCTAAAAACCAGTGTGTCTCGTTACTTTTACATTTGTCTGTAATTTGATATTGTTGTGATTTTGAGATTATCATTAAGATTTGGGGTTCAACTTAAGCAGTACTATTTTTCGAGTTAACACATACAAACGCAAATATGAGCAACATTCTGGTGCACCTAAAACACACGAACACGTATATATATATATATATGTATGTATGTATGTATGTATGTATGTATGTATGTATGATGATGAGCACCCCAAATAGTGCATGCCTCACAACCCCCATGATTTCCACCATACATTTTCATTTCTCTCTCCTTTTACTAGCTCTCTCTCCCCCTACTAACTTATTAAATTATATATGAGTGACCTAAAATGAGGTGCAAAAAGGGTACTACCAAATAGAGGTGCTACCAAATAGGGGTGCCCTGGAGCGTGCCTCACATATATCTATATATATATGTGTAACGACCCATATTTTTAGTCACTAAAAAATATGGATTTAAATATAATTAAAAGGACTTTTAAATGAGCAAGTCTAGTTGGATTTCAAATTTATTAAATATTGAATTTTTATATTGGAACAACTAGTATTTTAAATGTGTAATATAAGGATTAAATATATCAAGAGAAAAAATATTGTAATTGATTTACAAAACAATGAATAAATCGATAAATTGGTCAACTAGTTTTGTTAAGTTAAAATATTAATATAACTAAAAGATTTGGTTTAGATTTATTTTGGTTTAAAAATATTAGTAAAAGAAATGTAATAAGGTTTAGAATGAATTTTTATGATAATGAACCTGTTTATAAATTTTATAGTTAATTTTTATCGATAGAAGATACTAGTATTATTTACACTACTTTTAAATTGGAAATTTAAAATCGTTAAGAGGATAATACTTGTTAATAGCAATTTATGTAGCTTAAATAATTCAAAGAAGTGGTTAGTGCTTTCTTATGCATGCTTATGTAATAATTAATTTAATTCAAAAAGAAAAACAACTCATTTGCACCATTTCCAAAACCTCCCTTCATTAGACAACTCACACCCTCTTGCCTCCACTTGTCACCTTCTTCCATGTTGTTTCTTCCTTAAGTAACTTAGCATATGAGTTATGAGATCATTTCATTTTGTTTTCTTCCATCTTCTTCTTCCTCTCCACAAACTCCACTCTCTTGCACCACCACCACCATTATCGCCCCACCTCCTTCACATCCCTTGGCAGCCCCCTTCCTCCTAGTCGTGCCCCTCCCCAGCCCAAAAACCCCTCCTTCCTTCCTTAAAGTCCAAAGCTCCCTCCTTTATTCCATTTTTGCACCACCCAAACCCTTCCACCTCTTCCTACCACCACCGCACTCCCCTTGGACCCCACCACCGTGTGCAACACCTCCTCACTCCAAGCCGTGGACCGACTACCCTTGGTCGTGCCCCGAAAGCCTTAAAGATCCGAGCTTTCCTTTCCTAAATGCAAAAAAAAATATACACAAGTATACATAGTGTTCGTGAAGAGTTTGAAGTGAAAACCTTGCTAAAATAGTTTCTATGTGAAGTTCAAAGTCGTAGAGAAGCTAAGGAAGTCCTATACTAAAAGTTTGTTGGAGTGGAGAAATAATAGTGAGAGAATTTTGCTCACATTTGGTTAACTATTGTAATTAGTGTTGCTTATTATGTTATGTGTAGTAATTGCTATCTGGTTAAGTAATTTTGGATTTAATGATGTTAATGGTTAAGTTAGAAAGTTAATTACTTAGGGTTTAGTAATTAAAGTGGATAACTTAATGGCTATGAAGTTAAACCATAAATAAATGATTGGTTAGTTTGGTTGATAACGTGGTTGTCATGGATGGATGAAAATGGATGATTAGTGACATTGGTCCATATTGATGTGACATTGATTGATAACTGGATATGATGTGTGTTGAAATTAATTTTACATGATTGGATGTGCTAATAATAGCAAATAAATTATTAACGATGGCTAACACTTTAGTTAAAGTGATTTGAAATAGCAATTAAGTGTTAATGACCTTAACACTTATGTTATTGATATCATTACATGTAATAATTGATTGTTAATGGATGTTAATGATCTGTTAAACCCATATAAGTTGGATTATATGGTGATTGATTGAGTCTTATTCCAAATCAGAATTTTATTGAATTTTTTTCAATTAAATAATAAGAGAAAAAAAATAAAAGTTTGAATTTTTAATCCAAACTAATTTGGAAAGGTAGTTTAAGTAATTACGAATAATTTTCGTAAAGATGGAAAATTTATTTGAATAAGTTTTCAATTAATTAAGGTATGTTCAAATTTAAAATTAATTGTGAATAGTAACTTTAAAAAGTGAAGTTCGGTTTGGATATGTAGAAAGTGTTTTAACAAGACTTTATTATCCAAACCATCTTAATTTTTATTGGTTGAGGGAAAGTTTGGGTTTCTAAAGATGAGGTTTAAAAAATAATATTATTTTAATGATCTAAATAATATTATAATATTTAAATAATGGAATAATTGAATTTAAAGTTAAATATTGGATATATATTTTCCAAAAGTTATTATATATGTTTTATATGATTAATAAATTATTTTGAAGGCAATTCGACTTAATTTTAAATATAAGTCGAAGGTTGGTCTGAATAGGACTAGTCGCGCAGTGGTAGTTCGCGAATTTCGACCAGCTTATAGTGTTAGACCGATACGACAGTTTATATCGATGATGAACTGATATTAATTTCCATGAAGATTTCAATGAGAATGAAAGAATGATTTTGGGTTTATCATGAACGATGTTTTAATTAACATTTGTTCTTTAACCCATTTAAAGGAGAAGATGATTTCCCAAGTTAAGTTGAAGTGAAATCTTTATTTAATTTGTCTATAAAGATTTAATGAAAGATTTTCCCCTAGCAAATGATAATGGGAAGAAAGTTTAATGATCGCTTAAATAAAGATAAGTGTTTTTCGCGTAAAGATAAGATTGAATATTGAATATGATTTTGGGATAAAGAAAGAAGTTGGAACTTGATTGTTTTATCGTTGAGTTGGGTGATCTTTTGAATGTTTGATCTGGTGTTAGCTTAGGCCATCGGGGTCTTGCACTCACTACGCCATAGATGGCCTAGTGCAATGATATTAAATGGTGTTGCTAGCTATAATGTAACGATAGCTATGCTAATTTTTGTCTATTACAACACTTGCTTCAAGGTGTTAACACAGATATCAATATGATACTGTAGTAGCCGCGTGAATAAAATTGTCAATCCGCGTGAATACCATTTAACGGCCTACGTTATCAATCCGCGTCATTCTGATTTTCCTTCACCTCCTCAGCTCCTTTTCCCCAAATTTTCATTTTCCTACCGAAACATAATTCACGCTATTTTCACTTGAGAAAAAATACAGCCGGCTTCCGTTTTAATGGCCGATCGAAAACTAGGGTTTTACCCTCTTCAACAAATCGTGAATTTAGCTTCTTTAATCCGAGATGATCCTCTGATTGCTTCGAATTACAACTGCTCCTCTCGTCGTCGATTTATCGAATGCTACTAGTGCTCCGATAATCTTCGATCTTGGCCTTATTGCGATTTATCGAATGCTACTAGTGCTCCGATAATCTTTGATCTTGGCCTTACTGAGATGAAATCGATTTATGAAATTAGTACGTGATTTTTCCCATTTTTACTTTTGATTATTGTTTGGTTGTTCGATTTCAATCCTACCTTTTCCTATGATGAATTCGTGTGAATTTATAGGGTTTTGAATCCCTAAATAATCTCTGATTTCAACATTGGATTTGGTTGTGATTTGTTGCTCCAATTTTATCGGGTTTGTAATATTCAAACTTTTTGGAATTAAATTTTGTGATGACTGACTCGACTTTGAATTGGTCCCTTCATGCCAAATACGGAAGCTTTGATTTATTGCTGATTAATGGAAGATGAAAGTTTATATGTTGATTAATGGAAGATGAATTTTGGGAAAATCAATAAATTTACAGATTCAAAGTTATACTCTGGGAGTGTTCGTTTCTTGTTTTTTTATAGGATTTGCAACTGTGGTTTCAAGCGTAAGTATTCCTGTATGATATAGCCAAGGACGATAAGTTTTTACTGGTTATACATTGCTTGTGCACTTGAACATGTTTGTGTACTCTGCCTTCTAACTTGCTATTTTCTACCTATCCTTGTGTTTGAATCGCCACTGACTTGCTTGTGAGTTCATTGAGGTGTTATGCACTTGTATACATTGCACTTATTTGTGTGATGTCACCGTCCATGTTTATTCACCATGTCACCTTGATTCTGCACTTGATATTGTAGTATGCCTTGCTCTATGTTGGCCATTGAGTTGCCAGGTCTTGAACTCTTGGTGCACCATTCTTTTGCATATTTGTATATATACATATGTACATACATATATTTAATATATGTATATGCATATTATATATGAACTATATATTCCACTTCTTGAACTGTTTTGATGTTTGTACACACATTCAACCGGTCTACGTTCATGTATTCAAGCATCTGGCTTTCTTGCTATACTTGATTAAATATAATCTCATATGGTATTGTGCCATACTTGAATTTCATCAGAATACATATCATACCAAGTTTAGAAAGATAATGAGAAACACACCAGAAATCTGAGGAAAATAAAATTTAAAATAAATTAATATTTGCTCGAATTTAAATCTATTATTGTTCCAATTTACTGTGTGTGTTTCTATAATTGATAGGCCGATCGCCATCAAGACTGCTGTACCCCGGACCTCCGTCGGCGCTGCGCTCGGACCCGCTACTCGGCTAGCCTTTGGCTCGTCATATATTTGTCAATGTCAGTATTGTATAAATTGAAACTGTATATGTAATGAGTGAACTGAGTGATGTAGTGAGGAATATCTGTATATATGAATAATCAGTATTGTAGTAAATCATTGAGTTGTAAATAGTTGGAGTCAGAAATTTGTACTATTGCAGTTGTTGAAATAAAATATTTTATTTAATAAAACACTGTTTCAATTCAAATTTTGTGCAGTAGTATTCTATTAAATAAATATTTAATCCTGTTAGAGATGAAATATCTATAACAACATTTTTGGAATATAAAAGTGTTATCATTGGATGGTAAAAGTGATACTATAGATAATGCGGGTCGCACTTTTGAATAAAATTAGTATCCGTGACAACACCAAGAAAATGTTCCCACTGAATGGTAAAAATGTTGTCTTTGATTTTGAGGCAACGCGGCAAAATGCATCACCGAGAAAGTGTTGCCTTTGATTTTTTTTTTTTGCCTATAGCAACATTTTTTGGCGCTTCCTGCATCACTTCTATGGTGTTGCAGTAGGTCATCTATGGCATAGTGATTTGATATATTATTATTTTGGCATTGCACAATCGAGAACTAATTCTGGTTAATGAATGGTTTTCCCTAATGATAAGACTAAGAAATCATAAGTACGATTTGGGCTAGAGATATGATCAAGGAAAGATAAAGTAATTTATTCTAATCAATGATCAATGAATGTGTTGGATTTGGGTAAATATGTTTTCCCTTAAAGATAAACGAACTCTTTAATCATATTTGGAATGAAAGAATGGAATTAATATAGGTAATCAAACTTACCAAAATACGAGGGAAATTAGATATGGAGTATTGCCAGTTTTTCTTTGTGGGATGGATATGATGAGAGTGGGATAATAATTTGAGAAATTAACTTTTCGTGAGGTTCAATAATCCCGATAAAGCATGGAAACCTTTATTTGAGTAAGATTTGTGAAATAGGATTTTATAATCACTTGAAATGATTTCAAAGGGAAGATTTAGTAAAGAGTTTAAAGTATGAAAATCTTGATAGGAATTAAATGAGTATACCCAATATGTAACACTCCACCTCCGCCCGGGTGGCTCTTGCAAGCACTCTGACTTTGGAGGGGCGTTTGTACCGGGTAAACATGCATAATGATATATCAAGGCAGAACAAGAACATATGTATATATGTAAACAGAGTAAATAAGATAAGTAAAACAACAGAAGATTTCAAACTATTTCAAAACAAGTCTGGTACAACATAATGTCAACTTTCCAAATACACAAGTCTAGATAAAAACAACATCACTGAAAAACTGAAATACATAAGTACTATCCCCAAAATAAGTGATAACCATAGCTAGCTTCATGTCAAGACCGCACATGAGCTAAAATCCCACAAGCAAGCGATCAGAAATCCAAGCTAAGCTCCAACGTTCCCACCCTGAGAACCTGGGGGTGGGGGGAACGGAAGAAAAGAGGCGAAAGAAAAACAGGTCAGTCAAAAAGACTGAGTAAGCCCTACTACAATCAATGTAAACTGATAAAGTTAACTGGCATGAGAAGCAGGGATGAACATAAGGATAACAACATACTAGCATGATGATTAACTAACAAGGTAGATAAAGGTGTCATCGCATAATCAGGTTTAAGGTTTTGCACCACAGGTGTACTAGCAAACTAACATGACTTGAATAAACAAGTATTGATCCCTTGGCCCAAGCTTTGGCCCAATAACATGAAGTGACCCTAATACGAGGTCCAATAACATGAAGTGACCTAATACGAGGTCCAATAACATGAAGTGACCCTAATACGAGGTCCAACCAAATGGTCTAATCGATCGGCTCCCTAAGCCTAACTCGTCATGTGTTGGTGTCAATACGGCCCATACATAATTGTAGTCAGACTGTGCCGGGTCTCCCGTCGGGTGTATCAAGCCCTAGGGTGTCAACCCCTGGACACCATAAACATAAGTGCACAGTCTAGATCTACTGGTACCCATGCTTGACTTCTCCAAATACGGACTACGTGCACGACCATAGTCCGTCCGGAACAACATCGGCGTACCACTCTGCCGTCGTTTTTGGTCACTTACCTCAAGTCCAGTAATCGTGCCCCCACCCTAGCCTAGTCCCTAGGGTCTTAATGATACAAACTTGGGATTACTGCTGGAGTGGACCCCCATTGCTAGGATTTTCTAGTGGGTTAAGTACGGTTTAACCCTCTTGCTAATCATGGATTAACTTGGTTAAGTGTAACGATGAGTTCACGACTTAACCCTGTTTAATCTACCAAGCCCAAATTGGTTAAGTATTAAGTGGACCATGACTTAACCCTAATCATGAGGCATTAATTAATTTAATGTGCCTTAACCTCTCACAATAGACCTTGTTGTGGTTACTAGTTAAGCCGGGCGGGTCCGGGTAGCTTTACACCACAACTTGGTCTAACCTCGGGTTCAAGGTACAACATGACCAACTTCTCACATTGGGTCCTATTGTTTGTAGCAACTAGTTAAGCCGGTCGGTTCCGGGTAGTTTTACGCTACAAACTCAACCAAACCTCGAGTTGGTCACACTTATATTTTCTAAGTGTCATGTCCATCATGTTTTCAAAACATATTACAAGTTTTCAAGCATTTTGGGTAGACCTAACTTAATAGGTAAATTTCCAATGGGTAGACCTAACTTAATAGGTAAATTCCCAATCTTATGTTTTTATGTCTTTTAAGTTTACCCAACCCCAAACGCAATCCCATCGCTTACATATCGCAATAGCGCATAAAGGATAGAAAGAGGGAACTTGGCATAATCATGACATAAAGGTGTTGAAGCCACAAGTTTAACATGGTGGCATATGAAATGTACATATGTTCATATACTTGCATATTACATTTTTAGGCCTCAAAAGCATGCATAAAACCAAACTTAGCATATTGGTGATACATGGTGATAAATGACATGTAGAAATGGCCATAAGTTCGCATTTAGCCTCACATGCAAGTTATCATAAGGGATATGATAACTTATATGTTGCCAAAACGCAACCTTTAGCATAAAGCTTGAAGCTTTAAGCTCATAAACCCAATATAAGCTTGCATAACATGATAACATGAGCAAAATGATCAACCCAAACTTGCATAACATAACTTGCATATCATATGGCAAACTTGCATATCATAACATAGCAAACTTGCATAACATAACATGATAAACTTGCATATCATAACATGGCAAACTTGCATAACATAACATGATAAACTTGCATATCATAACATGGCATACTTGCATAACATAACATGATAAACTTGCATATCATAATGATCAAACACAACTTGCATCATTCATTAACTTTAGAGTTTAAATATGAAAGTAGAAAAGGGCTTACAATGCTTATGAAGACACCAAAAATATATATAGATTGAGACAAAGCCCTTATGAAATCAAATAAACCCAAAATGCAAGCTCCAATAGAAAAACCCTTAAGCCAAAATGATCAAAACTCTTGCTTTATGATGCAAATATAGAAACTTGACTTGAATGCAAGCTAATGATGCTCATACAAGCTTGAAAACACTTGTATGCATGGAAAATCTCTCATAAAAATTTATTTAGGAATTTTATGAAGAGAGTGGAGGCCATGAGAGGAATGATTTTGCCATAGTTTAGTTGTATGAATGAATAATGATGATTTAGGGTTAGGTTAGGGTCTTATTTATAGAGATTAAGACTAGTTTTAGCCTTAGGATTAAACCCTAGTTCCAATTTCAGCCCTCAAAACCGAATCTGGCCCCAAAACCTAACCAAGACCCCAAAATGGTGCACCAGGCAAAACTGCCTGGCTGAACCAAGTCGACACCCAAGTCGACAGGGCTGTCGACTTGGGCCTAACCATGTCGACTGCCCAGTCGACAGGGCTGTCGACATGGGTGGTCTGGCGGGAAATTTCCCGCCTGCGCCCAACTGCCCTAATTTCCAAATTCAAACTTGAATTTGAAATCTGTTTTTACTTTGAAATTTTCTGAAAACTTCGTTGGGCCTTAATCGGGTCATACGGACTCCGATTTTAGAAAACTCGGACTCTATTTCACGTATTTTTCCAAGACGAACGCAATGGCACAGCCCGTTTCCCTTGATTCAGACTTATAAATTAAATTCTGCCTCGATTTATGTTATAACAGGTTATTGAAGATACGGGTTGTTACATTCTCCCCTCCTTAAAGGATTTCGTCCCCGAAATCTTCAAGTTAGGAAGAATGTATCCTACCATCCAACATCCATCTACTAAAAACATCATCCACGAGCAATCATTGTCCTTACAAGATTCTAAATGTTGTATGAACATATGCAAAGGTGTGTGTATATGTACTTATCTAATGCAAATATCATCAATGCAAATTATGTTAGTGAAATGAATCCATATGTATGCAATTCCTAACATAATGTATAACATCTATATGTGTGCACATAACATACATCCATATGCAACTTCCATGTGATAACACAAAAATTTTCATCCATGAATAAGCGTAAACACTCATGCATATGCAATATGAGGAGTGTGTGAGCCGATCTAGTGCCTAATGTGTATAATGCATCCACGAGTAACCACTTGCAAACACTTGCAACCACTTGCAAACATCAAGCATAACATGTTTCAAACACATGTTTCATCCAAAGGGTTTCTACCTAAGGTTCTCATGACGAGATTAACACGATAAACTAGATAAACATGGATAGCAAAGAGAAAGATATGCTAACAAAGAAAAGAGATTGAGAGTGTACCCTCAAAAAGGAATGGATAAAGCCCACGCATCTTCTCCTCGGTTTCCCAAGTTGCGTCTTCTTCGGCTTCACCCCATTGAACCTTCACCAACTTGACCTCTCGATTCCTTAGCTTCTTGGTCTCCGTCCCCAAGATACGAATCGGAGCTCTCCTCAAGGTAGCCTCTTTCTCCACTTCCACATCTTTCAGAACACTTGGCTCAACAACCTCTGCTGATTCATGTAAACACTTCCGGAGATGCGAGACATGAAAAACATTGTGTACTCCGGCAAGCTTCTCGGGCAACTCCACTCTATAAGCCATCTGCCTGATCCTCTCTATAATAGGGAATGGTCCAACAAACCTCGGTGCTAACTTCCCAACGGCTCCAAATCGGACCACATTCCGCAAAGGAGAAACCTTCACGAAAACCATATCCCCAACATCAAACTCCAAATCAGTTCTTCGCTTATCAGCATAGGATTTCTGTCGGTCTTGGGCCGCTTTCATCCATCTCCGAATCAACTCGACCTTCTCGGATGTATCTCTGATCATATAAGGCCCAAGTATAAGCTCATCTGTAGTCTCCTACCAACATGTAGGCGACTTGCACGGCCTCCCATATAAAGCTTCAAATGGTGCCATCCCTATGCTTGCCTGATAACTGTTATTATATGCAAACTCAACAACAGGAAGATGGTCTTCCCAAGTACCACCAAAATCCAGAATACAAAGCCTCAACAGATCCTCGAGTACCCTATTCACCCTTTCGGTTTGACCGTCCGTCTGTGGGTGATAAGCCGTACTTAGATTCAACCTCGTGCCCATAGCTTCTTGCAAGCTATTCCAGAACTGACTTGTAAAGATTGGGTCACGGTCACTGACTATACTAGAAGGGACTCCATGTAGTCTCACAATCTCACGAAGATATACAGACGCTAGCCAAGATGCGGTCCTCTTGCTCTTCACCGGAATGAAATGAGCACTCTTCGTAAGTCTATCCACAATAACCCAAATGCACGTATTCCCTTTCCTTGACCTTGGTAGCCCATCGATAAAATCCATGGAAATACTCTCCCACTTCCATAGTGGAACGTCTAGAGGATGCAATAGCCCACCGGGCTTCTTCGACTCGGCCTTAACTTGCTGGCAAATGATACATCTAGAGACAAACTCTGCCACATCCTTCTTCATCCCAGGCCAAAAGAAAATACGCTTCATATCTTTATACATCTTATCTCCGCCCGGATGTATAGTCAACTTAGAGCGATGCGCTTCCTCAAGGACTTTTCTTACTAAATCTTCTACCATTGGAACACATAACCTTCCGTCTCTCCTCATCCAACCCTTGTCATCAATAGAATATCGAGCGAGATGACTAGACGCCTCTCCTCGAATCAGCTTATCCATAATCTCAACTATCTGAGGGTCTTCTCTCTGCGAAGCCCAACTTGATCAAGAAGGGTAGGTCTGAGTTCCAGAGATGCTAAAGAACCGGTCATCGACTCAATCGCCAAAGAGAAATCAAAGGTTGCCACATACTCTAAATTCTTCATCTCAACGAATAGAGGACTCAGAGTCAACCTTTTTCTACTCAATGCATCAGCTACCACATTCCCCTTGCCAGGGGTATAAGCTATCTCAAAATCGTAGGACGCCAAGAATTCCATCCATCTTTGTTGCCTCAGATTCAGATCCTTCTGAGAAAAGAGATACTTCAATGACTTGTGATCGGTATAAAGCTCAAATCTTTCTCCCAGAAGATAATGGCGCCAAGCCTTGAGTGCATATACTATTGCTGCCAACTCTAAGTCATGAGTAGGGTAATTCTTCTCATGTACTTTGAGTTGTCTACCGCCAAAGCATATCACTCTTCCTTCTTGCATCAGAACAGCTCCTAACCCCATGCCACTTGCATCGGTGTATACTGTAAATAACTTCCCTCCATCGGGCAAAGCTAGAACAGGTGCTGATGTGAGAGCTCTCTTGAGCTTCTGAAAAGCAAGCTCGCATTCTATGCTCCAAGCAAAAACTAAATTCTTCTTCATCAATTTAGTGAGAGGAGCAGAAATCTTCGCGAAGTCCTTGATGAACTTCCGGTAAAAGCCTGCAAGACCTAGAAAACTTCTCACTTCGGTTGCATTCCTTGGAGTCTTCCAATCCTGAACTGCAACTACCTTTGCGGGATCCACCGCTAAGCCTTGCTTAGATACTATATGCCCAAGGAATCTAACTTCCCTTCTCCAAAAGTGACACTTGGAGAACTTGGCCTTCAACTGATGCGCTCTAAGCGTATCCATCACCTCCACGAGATGCCTTGCGTGCTCTTCCTCATCCTTAGAGAAGATCAGAATATCATCTACGAAGACCACGACAAACTTGTTCAAGAACTCCCTGAACACCCTACTCATCAAGTCCACGAAATATGCGGGTGCATTAGTCAAGCCGAACGGCATGACAAGCCATTCGAAGAATCCATCTGGAGTTCTGAACGCAGTCTTGTCTATACTATCTTCTGCTACCCTGAGCTGATGGAATCCAGTAGCAAGATCAAGCTGAGAGAAAACAGAAGCACCGATAAGCTGGTCAAAGAGATCATCAATCCTCAGTAACGGGTGTCTGTTCTTCTTAGTCAGCTTATTCAACTCTCGATAGTCAACACAAAGTCGGAGAGAACCATCTGCCTTGGTAGCAAATACCACAGGCGCTCCCCATTCAGATATACTTCGTCTAAGGAAGTTCTTCTCAAGCAACTCCTTCACTTGCTTACTTAGCTCCCGCCTTTCACGCGGAGCCATGTGCCGAACGGGCAAAGAAACCGTCTTTGCATTATCCACCAGATAAATGCGAAAATCAATCTCTCGCTTAGGGGGCAACCCCCTAACTTCATCGAAAACATCCGGATACTCTCGAACCACTCTCACAGACTGAAGAGTTTTCATTGACGAGTCGAGTGATTCAAGATAGCACAACATGACGGGACCTCTCGGATTACAAGAAATTTCTAGGGTGTTTCCGAGGCGAGTCACGAGCCTCACAACCCTATGCTCACAATCAAGGATGGCTCCATATCTGGACAACCAATCCATGCCCAATATCAATCCGTATCCCCTAAAACCAAGAACATAAGCACTACACAAGAACTCTACACTCAGTATAGAGATCCTCAAATCCCCACATATCATAGACAGATGGGCGGAACCCCCAATAGGATTTGAGACACAGACGGGATCCTCTACCAAGCTAGTACTAAGGTGCAAACTATCAACAAGATCAGATGAGATAAAGCTATGCGATGCACCAGAATCAAACAAGGTACGAACTGGAAAATCAGAAATATATACAAGGCTCTCAACAGAAATACTACCTCGATCGGGAACTGGAGCGGCATTGAGAGCATGAACTTGCCCTCCTGAAGGTCCAGCACGCTGAGTCTGACCCTGGCCTTGCCCTTGTTTCTTCGGGCAATCCTTACTGAAATGTCCAGTCTCACCGCAGAAAAAGCATTCACCATTCTTCCTTTTCCTCTTCTTACAATCCTTAATAAGATGCCCAACTGAACCGCAATAATGGCACTTCCCCTTGTTGTTCTTGCCCTTGTTGTTGTTTCCCTTGTTGCCTTGACTCTTGTTCTTGTTCTTGTTCTGATTGCCTTGACTGCTCTAACCACTTGGATTACCCTGATTTCCTTTCCACTGGGAATCAGTCTTCTTGGCTTGAGTATCATTCAACTTGATTTCTTTCTTGACATCTCCCTGAAGTAACGCCATATCAACCAAGCTCTCAAACGTGGACCCATGGGGAATATGTGACATAGCCAATCCCTGCAACGGCTCATTCAATCCTCTAGCAAAACGAAGAGCCTTCTTCTGAGGAGTATTCACCATATCCAAGCCAAAACGAGCTAACTGATTGAACTTGTTCACATATTCTTTGACAGACATATCTCCTTGTTTCAAAGTTATGAACCTCTCCATTTGCAGATTCTCCTCAGCAGAAGATAGAAACTTAAGCACGAACCTTGCCCTGAAATCGGCCCAAGTCTCAACAGGCCTAGTACCATTAGTGACTTCCCACCAATAAGCGGCTTCATCCTTCATAAGACAAACCGCCAACAAGATCTTCCTCTGATCGTCTAACCCAAAGATAGCAAATAAATCCTCGGTCTCTTTCAACCAATTTCTGGCCTCTACAAAAGTCTCAGTGCCTTGAAAGTTCTTGCCACCCATTGCTTTGAAATCTTTGCAAGTCTTTGCGAAGTCAGCTTGAGGATGCTGAGGGGGAGGAGGAAGAGGAACCTCAGCGACATGAGGAGGAGGAACATTAACTACCGGAGGAGGAGGAGGAACATCTGCGGGGCCGGCTTCGGTCGCCCTAGCCTCCAAAAGTCTCCTATACCAAACAGGTACGTGTACTCCCTCTGGAATAGCAAAGTTATCGGCCATACTGAAAACGAAGAAAAAGACAGATTCTAAATAGAGAAAAACGAAGGAATTTTACTAATGGCTTTTTAAGGATAGCCTTTAAAATAAACTAGACTTTTCTTTGGAAAATAATTTATACTTGGTTTTGAAAATAGTTTTCCAAAAGTTTTTAAAAACCTTTTTGTTCCTTCTCGTAAACCATATGCTCTGATACCAAATGTAACACCCCACCTCCGCCCGGGTGGCTCTTGCAAGCACTCTGACTTTGGAGGGGCGTTTGTACCGGGTAAACATGCATAATGATATATCAAGGCAGAACAAGAACATATGTATATATGTAAACAGAGTAAATAAGATAAGTAAAACAGCGGAAGATTTCAAACTATTTCAAAACAAGTCTGGTACAACATAATGTCAACTTTCCAAATACACAAGTCTAGATAAAAACAACATCACTGAAAAACTGAAATACATAAGTACTATCCCCAAAATAAGTGATAACCATAGCTAGCTTCAAGTCAAGACCGTACATGAGCTAAAATCCCACAAGCAAGCGATCAGAAATCCAAGCTAAGCTTCAACGTTCCCACCCTGAGAACCTGGGGGGGGGGGGAACGGAAGAAAAGAGGCGAAAGAAAAACAGGTCAGTCAAAAAGACTGAGTAAGCCCTACTACAATCAATGTAAACTGATAAAGTTAACTAGCATGAGAAGCAGGGATGAACATAAGGATAACAACATACTAGCATGATGATTAACTAACAAGGTAGATAAAGGTGTCATCGCATAATCAGGTTTAAGGTTTTGCACCACAGGTGTACTAGCAAACTAACATGACTTGAATAAACAAGTATTGATCCCTTGGCCCAAGCTTTGGCCCAATAACATGAAGTGACCCTAATACGAGGTCCAATAACATGAAGTGACCCTAATACGAGGTCCAATAACATGGAGTGACCCTAATACGAGGTCCAACCAAACGGTCTAATCGATCGGCTCCCTAAGCCTAACTCGTCACGTGTTGGTGTCAATACGGCCCAAACATAATTGTAGTCAGACTGTGCCGGGTCTCCCGTCGGGTGTATCAAGCCCTAGGGTGTCAACCCCTGGACACCATAAACATAAGTGCACAGTCTAGATCTACTGGTACCCATGCCTGACTTCTCCAAATACGGACTACGTGCACGACCGTAGTCCTTCCGGAACTACATCGGCGTACCACTCTGCCGTCGTTTTTGGTCACTTGCCTCAAGTCCAGTAATCGTGCCCCCACCCTAGCCTAGTCCCTAGGGTCTTAATGATACAAACTTGGGATTACTGCTGGAGTGGACCCCCATTGCTAGGATTTTCTAGTGGGTTAAGTACGGTTTAACCCTCTTGCTAATCATGGATTAACTTGGTTAAGTGTAACGATGAGTTCACGACTTAACCCTGTTTAATCTACCAAGCCCAAATTGGTTAAGTATTAAGTGGACCATGACTTAACCCTAATCATGAGGCATTAATTAATTTAATGTGCCTTAACCTCTCACATTAGACCTTGTTGTGGTTACTAGTTAAGCCGGGCGGGTCCGGGTAGCTTTACACCACAACTTGGTCTAACCTCGGGTTCAAGGTACAACATGACCAACTTCTCACATTGGGTCCTATTGTTTGTAGCAACTAGTTAAGCCGGTCGGTTCCGGGTAGTTTTACGCTACAAACTCAACCCAACCTCGAGTTGGTCACACTTATATTTTCTAAGTGTCATGTCCATCATGTTTTCAAAACATATTACAAGTTTTCAAGCATTTTGGGTAGACCTAACTTAATAGGTAAATTCCCAATGGGTAGACCTAACTTAATAGGTAAATTCCCAATCTTTTGTTTTTATGTCTTTTAAGTTTACCCAACCCCAAACGCAATCCCATCGCTTACATATCGCAATAGCGCATAAAGGATAGAAAGAGGGAACTTGGCATAATCATGACATAAAGGTGTTGAAGCCACAAGTTTAACATGGTGGCATATGAAATGTGCATATGTTCATATACTTGCATATTACATTTTTAGGCCTCAAAAGCATGCATAAAACCAAACTTAGCATATTGGTGATACATGGTGATAAATGACATGTAGAAATGGCCATAAGTTCGCATTTAGCCTCACATGCAAGTTATCATAAGGGATATGATAACTTACATGTTGCCAAAATGCAACCTTTAGCATAAAGCTTGAAGCTTTAAGCTCATAAACCCAAGATAAGCTTGCATAACATGATAACATGAGCAAAATGATCAACCCAAACTTGCATAACATAACTTGCATATCATATGGCAAACTTGCATATCATAACATAGCAAACTTGCATAACATAACATGATAAACTTGCATATCATAACATGGCAAACTTGCATAACATAACATGATAAACTTGCATATCATAACATGGCATACTTGCATAACATAACATGATAAACTTGCATATCATAATGATCAAACACAACTTGCATCATTCATTAACTTTAGAGTTTAAATATGAAAGTAGAAAAGGGCTTACAATGCTTATGAAGACACCAAAAATATATATAGATTGAGACAAAGCCCTTATGAAATCAAATAAACCCAAAATGCAAGCTCCAATAGAAAAACCCTTAAGCCAAAATGATCAAAACTCTTGCTTTATGATGCAAATATAGAAACTTGACTTGAATGCAAGCTAATGATGCTCATACAAGCTTGAAAACACTTGTATGCATGGAAAATCTCTCATAAAAATTTATTTAGGAATTTTATGAAGAGAGTGGAGGCCATGAGAGGAATGATTTTGCCATAGTTTAGTTGTATGAATGAATAATGATGATTTAGGGTTAGGTTAGGGTCTTATTTATAGAGATTAGGACTAGTTTTAGCCTTAGGATTAAACCCTAGTTCCAATCTCAGCCCTCAAAACCGAATCTGGCCCCAAAACCTAACCAAGACCCCAAAATGGTGCACCAGGCAAAACTGCCCGGCTGAACCAAGTCGACACCCAAGTCGACAGGGCTGTCGACTTGGGCCTAACCATGTCGACTGCCCAGTCGACAGGGCTGTCGACATGGGTGGTCTGGCGGGAAATTTCCCGCCT
Organism: Allium sativum; assembly: GCA_030737875.1. Lineage (NCBI taxonomy): Eukaryota > Viridiplantae > Streptophyta > Magnoliopsida > Asparagales > Amaryllidaceae > Allium > Allium sativum. The sequence goes on from CM060922.1 coordinate 860,915,157, forward strand.
GCGCCCAACTGCCCTAATTTCCAAATTCAAACTTGAATTTGAAATCTGTTTTTACTTTGAAATTTTCTGAAAACTTCGTTGGGCCTTAATCGGGTCATACGGACTCCGATTTTCGAAAACTCGGACTCTATTTCGCGTATTTTTCCGAGACGAACGCAATGGCACAGCCCGTTTCCATTGATTCAGATTTATAAATTAAATTCTGCCTCGATTTATGTTATAACAGGTTATTGAAGATACGGGTTGTTACACAATATAAAGAATGATTTGAGTAAAAGGATAATCTAAAGTGGAATGAGACTCATGATACCCTATATATCTATTAATTTTAAAGATGCGCTAGTTATTCGGAAAGATCAGGTTTCAACCCATTGTTAATAACTATACGACGTAATGAGAGTAATTGAAAATGGCGATGGCTGTGACTGAAGACCGGAGATCTTCACATCAGATGGAATTTTCGTTGATGTCTCAGGTGGTCACTCATTACGAGATTTAAGTAGTAGTGATCTGATCATACTTAGAGCGAAACATATTGTAAGGGGTTTCGGACCCAGGCGGGGTCATGGAATAAAGTGCCTTCGGTTTCGTTCAAAACCCAGAACGAACTTGTAAATGGATGTATGTGCGACGTTGTATTTTACGATATAATAAATTGGTTTCTATTGATGATATATCAGCTAGGTGGTGGAGGATCTATCCTCTTAGCTTAACACTCTCCTCTGGGACATATGTACTCAGAGAGTTATATATTAATAGATACCAATTATATGTTGTGAACTGACAATGTGTCATGCTAAGTTTTCAGCTATTGATGATTAAATTATGGCTAATATAGCGTAGCTTTGTGTGGAAACGTGACTGGAAGCCTCATAACCCGGAAATGAGTCCAAACAGGATGAAGTACCGCACAGTTAGGGACAAAAGTTTCATTCTAGTTGAGAAAGTGATGCCAAGGTATGGAGACACGGCAATTAACTTACGTTAAGATGGATCGAGGCGCCTTGGATAGTGGTCGGTTACGATCGGGAGATGTTATGTTCATGAGAGGACACAACATGATTATCGAATCAACAGAAAGTTTGATCTTGATTTTTCCTTTTTATATACAATGAATGTACTACAATTAATGTGGAATCCCCAATTTGATTTAGAAATTAGGGTTTTCTCTCTCAGAAGAGAATACAAGATTGTGGAATGAAGAAAAGTCCTCTCAATTGAGCCCCTAGGGTCTTATTTATAGACAAATTGAGCCCCATTTGGTTGCAAATCACTAGAAAGCCCGATTCTGGTTCATGCTTTTGGTGTCAACCCCTATCTGTGGCCTTCGGTGTCGGTTTCTAGGTTTCATCCTTCTTTTAGCGACTCCTAACTTCGGTAGTGACATATGGTTCCTTTTCCCTTGTACTTCTGGGTGTTGACCTGCTTTTGACTTTGGAGCCATGTGCTGGCTTCACGTATGAGTATCGATACTAAGCACATTCGCATGAATAGCTTTCTTCTGCCTTATGCTTCCACCAATTCGGCTTTCAAGATTCTCTCTTTGTAGATCTGATACCGCCTTTAGTATTGGTATCGATACCCAGCCAATTGGTACCGATAACGGTTCACCTCCCTCGGTGTTGGTCTTATGATTTCCCTGCTTCCTTCCTTTTGGTGTTAGACTGCCTTCGGTGTAGGAATCGATACCACTCTGGGCTGCTTATTGTATGTTGGTTTCGGTGCCCCACCTTGCTGCTATCTTCTCTGTATCGATGCCAAGCTTCTGTTACCAATGTTGGTACCGATGGAAATGGACCAAGTTTTTTTACTTTTAGCTTGCTGTACCGGCTATAGACTTTCCTAGCTTCCACTATGATGTTGTTCCATCTTGATATCCATTCACCACTGTTCGATTTCGATATCGAAATCTGGTAGTAACGTTCTCCCCCTAGTGAAGGGGTATTCCTGACTTTTCAACACTACAACAAATTCAACCTTTCACAACGTATCAGAAACACTATGAAAACCTTTAACAGCGTTTTTCTGAATGTTGTCTGCTAACAAGTTGTAATAGGTCCAAGAAATATCACAATACATATCTAAAAATTGCACAAAATTGACATACTACAATGTTTCAAATATGGTGTTGCTCTTATGTTTGTACAACGTTTTATGTAACTGTGTTTTTATGGTGTATCACAGCGATTCCTTCTCCCATCAAATATTTAACAGACCCTTTTCTACGGCGTTTTTCAACATATCACAACGTTTCTACATGTTTACATGCTCTGTATTCTACAGCGTTTTGCACATATCACAACGTATTTGAAAGTTTACATGTTCTATATTCTATAGCATTTTGTTTGATGTTCAGATGTTTTTTACAATGTTTTTGGTTTTCTGTAGAGTCTTTGAGGTACATCTATCACATCATTTAGCATTTTCTGCAGTATTTTCACACAATGCATATATATATTCAAAATAATCACTAAATTCAAACAACATAAAATAATTATAATCTTAAAACTCTATCACATAAGTTATAATAATTCCATATGCCAAATAGACAATAAATGTACATAACATTTCATAATCAATGTTCCCATCAAAGATGCTACTAACATGTTTTTACAAAAGGTGCTTACTAAGAAAAATAAAATATAACTTTTTGAAAGTCCAAGCTCGTGTGCTTCAAATTTGAATTTCATACACTGGAAAAAAATTGAAATTAGAACCTAAAAATCTTAATCATGTTTACAGAGAAAAGAAAGATAATGTGTAAAACATCAAAACATAATTAGGTAATTTGGCCCTCCAAAGAGAATTTTGACAAATATTTCTATTTTTCTTTTGTAACCTCCTTTAAGCAAATGCATCAAGCATCAACACCTGATTTGCATCAAGCACAAAACTATGTTTCACTATTGTTGTACTAACAAAAAGGCCTAACTTGAGACATAAGGTAAATATACTTTCTGGAGAGAATTGCCAGGTTTTATATAGTAGCCTAACTAAAGTAAATATATTTAATGTTGTCCCCGCCTTACCTAATTTATACAACAGTGGATGTATGTTTGCCCTTAACAAATATGCAAGTAAATTAAAGTGTCTATGATTTATACAGCGTAATGATGGTTTCAACCGACTCATTTTGTGACTTGCTTCACAACTTGTGTTTTACTACTTGATCAATCATTGCATGTTAAACTGAAATGTATATACACAAACAGAGACATTTGACGAATCAATTAGGCTTACCTAGAAGTGATATTTTGAGAAAACTTTAATAACGTGAAACCATGACAACATAATATTTAAATGATGAATGATCATGACACCGTGAAAGCAGTATTTGTTAAAAATGTCAATAATAGTGCAATATTATCTACAGAAATGATACGCGGCGAAAGCAACATTTGTTTCAAGTTCACTTTCTCTCCGCAGCCAATAATAGTGCAATCTTATTTGAACAGCACTACAATACATTATAGTGGAATTTTCTTTCTTTTAATACCCATTTTATCAGCAAAACATGTTGATTATACTTGAACTTTATCTATTTTTTTATATAAAAAAATAAGCATAAAAGCTCAAACAACATTGCTAGATGATATTTGGCTCTATCGGTAGCATAACTGCTGGTTTTGTATTTCTATTATACTGTTTTATTTTTAAGCGAACTTTGCTACCATTTATGCACAGAAGAATTGAACCTAGAACATTTGGTTGCATAATCAACTAACTTACCTTTGTTATTTAAATTTCTTCTACTTCTGTGCATGCATTATATTGTTAACTAGAAAACTGTTAATTTGATGGAATTTAAACATTACTTGTTACAACTTGTAAATTTCTATATTTCATCTTCAAATTGAATTTGACATTGTCCAATTTGAGTTATTTTTCTTAGACAGTTTATTATGGAATTATGTTTACTGTCTTTAAATTGAAATTTTAGATTTCGAAGATTTACTATTAATAATCATTTTTGTGTAACATGTATCTTTTGTCTAGATACACCGGCATTCACGCGTGCAAACACACACACACACACACGTGTAATTTCTCAACTTCATAATGGTTTTCATAACCCATAAAATTAAAACTCAAGCAGTCATTAAATCACCTCAAAAACAAACCCTTCAATAATGGTCAAACTGGTACAACCAAAACCCCTCATAAATGCCGCAAAAAACTCCAAAATGGAGCCTTAAAATTTAAGCGACAAAGAACATAGAGTGTGTAATTGGAAAATGGTCTTTAAATCGAAATATTAGATTTTGAAAGCTTAATTTCAATAATCATTTTAGTGTTATATATATATATATTATCTATATTCACACACATATGTAATTTCTCAACTTCAAAACGGTTTTCACAACCCATAAAAATTAAACCCAAGCAGTCATTAAATCCTCTCTAAACCAAACCCTTCATAAATGGTCAAACTGGTGCACCCAAAACCCCTTATAATAAGTGCAAAAAACTTTGAAACAGTGCCTTAGAAATTTAAGCAACAAAAAAGCATGGAGTGTGTCATTAGGGCGTTGGTTACCATGAACCTTACAAGTAAAACAAATGTTCGACAACCTTTTCTTACTGTAAAACCAACTTTTGAATATGGTGGAAGTGTTTTTGGACAATCATGCATCATACATTCCAACCGAGTTGATGACTTGAATGATGTCTTTCTAGCATCCTTGTATCTGTGAAGCAAAGGGAACAAACATGGAATTTTCTTAATAATACAGTAATGACTAACAATTAATAAAGCAACACGTATCAGGGTGTTGAACACCATAGTATGCATATATTCTGATTTTAGATGAATAAAAATAGGATTTTATTTGTTTCGTAGGGAAAAAACATCAAATTGAGGACTTTGATATTCATACTAGTAACTCTCTCTGCCACTCTATTGAACTTAATAAAATAAGATAAATTTCCCACTGGCTAAAAGGCATTTAATCTGAAACATAAAATACCTTCCCACAAAGCAAGTGATATTTAAATATCCCTCAATCTATGCCTCAATCACTTTAAGCATTGTATTACATTTACAATGAAGATAAATCGTTAAAAAAAACTGATAAATAGAATCAGTTGCCAATGGAAGAACAGGGAAATACATCCTTCGATACATGTGTGGGATTTTATTCCATTTTAGCACAATTATATTAGATATTGCATGTAATCAACTCTGCATGTGTACAACTGCAAAACCATTAATGATCATTCATACAATGCAGACTAAATATATTTTGAGATTTTATTTGACAAGAAAGCATAAGAGCATTCCCAGCAGTAAAGTGGGAATTCAAGTGGCAAACAACATTAAAAGCGTCGATTCCTCCCACCCTTCCAGCAGTAGGTGGGAGGCCGCTCTAAATTCTTTTTTTTTAATTTAAAGGCTTAACAGAAAATCGTTTAAGGTTAAAATATTTTAAAAAAATGAATTAGAGCATCGATTTGCACTTGTGAATGGCGACGCTCGCCATTTCCTTTTGCTCCCCACACTTGTGCTGCCACTGCTGGAGCGGATTTCTCCTCATTTCAATGAGAATTCCCACTGCTGGGAATGCCCTAAGCGAAAGGAATTACTTAGGATTCACAAATTCTACAATAGCTCCTTTTGTTTTATTTAGCTCTTCAATGTATGGCCCAAGTTGAAGGATTAACTGCCCAAAATGGTTAAGCAAAACATTTAATTTTCAAGTACTATAAATGTCACTTACCAATTCAATAGTAGCGGGAAAAATGATCAAAAGGTGTGGTCTTAGTGGATAAAAAAGGATGGTACATAATCAAAATGTGTCATCCAGGACCTATAGCTCGGAGAGTGAATCTGTTCACCTCATTTTAACTGAGGTGAACATAACATCACTAACGGTGTTAGTGATGTACGGCCAGGATTAAACCAGAGGAATTCAGGGGCCAATCCCTACCTCACACCACTAACACCGTTAGTGATGTTATGTTCACCTCAGTTAAAATGAGGTGAACAAACTAGTATTGCTCTAGCTCGGGCGCTTAAAGGTTGAATGCTTTTGACAGGGATTTTATAGGTCATAAGTGAGCCCATGAGACATCATAATGAGTGCTCTGCTTAAATAAAATATCGCTATTATTATCAAAAAATAGTCAACAATCACTACAAAAATAAAGATAATTAGAGACTCTTTAATTTGGCATTTAATCAACAGTTTTTGTCCCTATTCATTGGTTGTGACCTACTTGATAAAAAAACAAAATTGTCTTTAAAATCAAGTCCCAAAAATCTTTGAGACAACATGCATTGGTTACAAAAACACTAAAGACCATAATCTTTGTTTTAAACGGGTCTCTGAGTTAAAGCCTCGTTGGAGACAATTTTGAATCCCTGTAATGATGTTAAAGACAACTGACAACATCTCAAATCCGTCTCAGTAACAATAATTATTATAAAGAAACCGGATAGTGAATAATAACAACAATTATTATAAAGCAACCGGATAGTGAATATACAATCCATACAATTTCATATTCAGCATAAACAGACGTCAAACTGGATGCAATTTCAGATAACCATGTATAATGTAATTTCTCCATAAGAGAGCGCTACAATATGATTATCTCATCGTACAGGAAATATTAGTAATAAGAGAAAAAATGAATGGAAAATAAATTAGAACAGATTTCATCAATATACAATATAAACATGCCATATTTTCATTTGATGAAATGAATATATAATTCATGGTAAAATATGTTAATGTCAAGAGCATATCAGGTTATAACAAATGAAAATAAAACCAATTCTAGCCTTAAAACCATTAGTACAAATGCACTAGTAAACAAATCTAGACTAACTTTTTTAGAAGGAAATCATGCTGCAAGTGTTGCGCCATTTTTTTTTTTTTTTTTTTTTGAGATCGTTGAAATTTGCGAGCCCAGTAGATGAAACTCACATAACTCATGTGTGTCTTCACTTTGATTTAGATGTTTCCCATGGTGCATTGATGCTCGGTAGCTTCCAAATTGATCTAGATTCCACATTGTTTCACAATATAAGTTCATTCCTGAAGTATTTTGTGATAATATTAGAACAAAATACTATGTAAGTGTGTATTAAAAATTGCAAGGGATGAAAAGCACACATGATGTATGAATGAAGTGGATAGCATCACAATGAAATCAAAATCAAAATCAACTAGTTGATAAAATCAGAAATCGAATCCTCATCAACATATCAAATGCAAAATTTATAAGAACTACAACCAATTTAAAATCAACGCTTACAGCCAAATCAACTTATTAGTGCAAAACTACTAGGAGAACTAACTGTACATCACATTTTCTAAAGCATCATAAGCAGATTCGTAAGAATTTACCTTTAATTTCTTCCAATAAAAATTTTCCTTCTTCATTACTTGTCGGGTTTAAAAGCATCTAAGATTTTGTTTTCCCCCTTCTGTTTTTAATTTGCGAGAAGCGAAGATAAACTAGGTTTTTAATTCAAAGGAGAAAGAGCATTGTAGAAGCGGTGATGTGGAGATATACGTGGGAACATGTACTGAAGTGGATAGCAACCGAATATAAGCCACGTAAATAGCAGTTGAGACCCACTAGTGACAGCAGTTTGGTCTTTGGAAAGATACCTAAAGACAGAATTATTTTATCGACAAATTTTTCTTGCGCCTTTAAAAGTTGTCTCAAATTTTCTTTTTTGTTGTAGTGAATTCTCTATGCTAGGAAAAGTCATAAAGAACTGTAATCAATTAAGAAAATGCACATACTTATACATAATTCCAATAAAATTCATCATTGGAACAAAGAAAGGGCATTGTTAAAGGAGCATCAAAAGTTGTGAGTTGTTTGTCAGAGGGGCCGTTGCTTATTGTTGGGGGTGGGGGGGTGTTCAGCTAGATTGCCATGTAGCAGGGAAAAATGAATCAAGTTTGTTAGGGGGATGCAAAAAATCAAAGGAATAACATGCTGATATGAATGTACAAGCATATTACTTGATTTATATTTCCAGGGAAGGGAGAATGGCCAATTTCACAATTAACATCTCCATCAGTATGTCCAGTTACTCTAAGCAAGGGATCAAGTTGATTATACTCAACATTTATAACCATTGTCCTTCCTAAGGTCAATACTTTAAAATGTGAGTTTTAGGCTTAAAGCACATTGACACCAGAAAAATAAAACTGGTTTTATAACATCAATGAAGTTTGTACCTCAGCAAAATTTATTACATGCGCATAACGCATTACATGTGCATGTGCATGCAAATGCACACACACACACACGTGCGGGCGCAAGAATATGCACTGAATGTCAAAACAATGAAGCTACGATAATACAAAATAAACAATGATTTGTGTGGTTTTAATAATGCCAAAATATATTACCATCAACATGTGTAAGCTTAGCTATTCCACCAATAGATTCTTTTGCTTTGCGAAGAACCGTAAGGGAATTAACATAATAACCTTTGGTTGAGCTTACACCTAATGATGCTGGTATTGCCTATATAAATAATTGAAAATTTTGAAAAATATAGGTGGAAAAATATGAAACTATATGTAATGTTAGTCTCAGGTAACAAATAGGTATAATTAGAATTGAAATATATGATCATGGATTGTAGTTGTAAATAAAATTGTAATACACAAGTTTTTGCTTAAACACATAGTTCGCATTTAACATGAAAAATTATATTCAGCAGCAAAGACATGACAAAAAAGTGAGAGGACAAACCTTAAAAAGTAATCCACTTATATCTTGGAAAAATAAAACCCACTTTACACCTGCATCTTTTCTGGAATATATATTACTCGTATTTGGTTAGGTTTAACTTCAACATTAAAAATAAGGAGGCCATTATTTATGGGGAGGGGAATCAGTGGTTAATCGTGTAGACTATGAGCGTAAAATGATTGAAGTGACTAATTTACAGACCACTGATTGACAATGCCACTATAGTGAAGTAGTGCATGCATATCTCCATAGCCATGAGGTTTTGTCTGTTCAATTACAATGCATGTACACCCTTTTGTATTTGATTTGGCAACACCACCAGGTTGTGCATTTTGATGTTGTAGCGAGCATTCTTAAGTGGTGGTTCTTCTTGAATAGAAAATATCCCTTTATGGGCCTCTCTTAAATATCAGTTCCTAGTAGATTGACCCCTCCTCGGCTGTATGTGGCCCTCCATGGATCACATTAATTCGGTTTATCGGAGGTCCCAGATCAAGTTGATCCTCCTCCACTGGATCTTCTACTGAGTTGGCTGAGATCCTTTGACTTCCGTTGGTATGATGGTTTTCTTGTTGTTTGTCTAGAACATATTTTTTCAAGTGCCCTTCTCGAATGAGCTTTTGAATTATGCCTCCTTGTACTTTGCATACATCGGTCTTATGCCCGTTTTTTTGTGCTACTCACAATACTTTCCTCCACTGTATGGCTCTGGGAAACTTTTAGCCATGAAAAAACTAGGAAGTTATCTACTCTTTCCTCTGCCACAGTGTAGATGAATGAGATTGATTTGCTCAAGGCTACAGAATTAGTGTTGGAATCTTCCCACCTTGGTTTCTTTTGACTCTCATCAAGTCCAAACTTTCCACCTTGAGGTTTTCGATTTAAGACTAGCTTTCCCGTTCCCCTCGAGGGCCAAACTTCTTATTTGAGTAGTACAGTTCATCCATGCGAATAAATTTATTTGCTTGGAAGTGGAAATCTTGCAAATCTTTGCACCCGTCGACGTATAACTCCTTACAGAAAGGAGCGTTCTCAACTAGTCCTGAATGAATGGCAATGAGCATGTCACGGTCATTTATGTCTTTTTCCTTTAAAGATTCCACATTGAACCTTTTCGTATAATCACCCAAAGACTCCCCTTGCTTTTGCTTTATGTTGGCGATGATAGTGTAGTCCATCGTTGGGTCCTTGCAGATGCAGAACTGTGCAGAGAACTCGTAAGAGAATTGCTTTCATTAGTAAACGGTATTCTCCCGATATTGACGATACCACTTAGTGATTTCCCCTTGAAGTGTTACTGGGAAGAGATGATATCAAATAGCTCCCGAAGCGTCATAAAGGTCCGTTTGGCTGTCAAAAGCCATTAGATGATCATCGGGGTCGGTGGTTCCGAGATACTTCATGGTCGGGATCTTCACACAGGATGGAATTGTAGTATTCGTAATTTCATCGGTGAATAGGGCTACCCTTTCATTTTCATTAACCCTATCATCCAGGGTCCTCTTTCCTTTACTCCAAAGAAAATCTTTGACTGCTTTCTTTGCCATGTTCTTGAGATAAGCTTCTGTATTGTCGTAGTTTGACCTTTGGGACTATATCCCTTATATTCGAGCTTCCAGGCAATTATGTGTGTTTTCTCTATTGGTTCCCTTGATGGACCATCTCCGAAATATTGGATCTCTTCTTCTTAGAGGAAGTCACTTTGACTATCTCCTTTCCTTCAGATTGTTGGATGGGCGCATTTTCTTAGGAGATTCGACCTCCTCCCTTTTGCTTGGTTTAGTGTTCCTCGAAGACTTTTGCATCCGAGAAGCTTGTAGAAGAGTCTACATTTCAAGGAACTGTTTCACCAAAGCCTTTAGTTTGACAGCTTTTTCCTCTGGGACATTCATGTTCGGAGGCTGGGCTCCATTAGCGGTTCCACCTACCTCACTAGGGTTTAAGTTGAATGTCGAAGTTACATTCTCCTCAAGAGTAACATCAACAACCACTTTCAGTTATGGCATTAAATCCTTTTGCTTTCATCCTTCCCTTTCGTTTAGGCAATAAGTTCACCAAGTAAATCTATAAATGAATAAGAGAGTCGGAGGTTTAAGCCCTCCTTCTAGTGCTAAAATGTTAACGACAAAAATTGTTGACACCCAATTTGAGAATTGGTAATGCATATATGGAGGAATTTAGAGGGTAATCGATCTGGAAGGCACTTTAAAAAACAATTACCTTGGGATTAAAGCATTATAAGCTTACTGAAGGTAAAGAACCTCGATTCAAATGTGTTCCCTAGATCCAGGATAGAGTAATATACACCGTTTAGAGAAGAAACTAGCTAATACACCACAATAATTATGTTTTGTGACATACTATAGCCTTTAGTGAGGAAATGGTACTTTCACATCGATCCAGCCTACGAATGGCCTTGGTTGTGTCAGTTATCGCGTCATAAGACTACAATAGGTCCTTTTTAGAACGTTGTGCTATGTTTGGCTTATTGCAATACGGCTGAAGCATAAATATGAATCATAAAAGAGGATTCATTGATTTCACTTAAAGATTCCCCTTTCTGATGTGTTTATGCTTAAGTCCCCCACGTATGAGGTTAGTATTAACTCCCTATTAAATCAATAAGGACACAACATGATTATCGAATTGATAGAAAGTTTGATCTCGATTTTCTCTTCTTGTATACAACGAATGCATTACAATTAATGTGTAAATCCCCAATTTCATTTAGAAATCAGGATTTGCTCTCTTAGAAAAGAATACAAGATTGTGGAATGTGGAAAAGTACCCTCAAATGAGATCTCCAGGGACTTATTTATAGAAAAATTGGGCCCTCCTTTGATTGTGATTCAGTAGAAAGCCCGCTTCCGGTTCATGCTTTTAGTGTTGACCGACATCTGGAGTCTTCGGTGCCGGTTTCTAGGTTTCGACCTTCTTTTAGTGACTCTTGGCTTCGATAGTGACCTCTGGTTCCTTTCTCCTTGTACTTATATGTAACACCCCACCTCTGTTAAGGTCACTCTCAAGGGGAATGCCTTAACTTCGGTGGAGCTTTTTAAGGTACAAGACACTAATAAATTACAAGATAGAAAATTTATGTAGAGGAAAAAGATCAATATTATTTCATAAATACTTGTTCAACACAACAATTCAACAACTGTTTCAATCTTCCAAATTATTACAACTTTTCATCTGTCTTGAAAACATAAAGAAGCAATACTGAAAATAAAATGACATAAATCCCCAATAAGTGCTTGACCATAGCCATAGCTCAAAAAGGAAAGTCCAAGCCTTACATCTATGGTCTTCAAGCTTTGGCAAACATGGACTAAGCAGAAGTGTTTCCTCCCTGCGGACCTGGGGGGGGGGGGGGAGGGGGAAACGGAAGAAAAGAAGCGAAAGGAAAATGGGTTAGACATAAGTCTGGTAAGCCCAGTTATTTAATAGCATGTAAACAAGTAAAAGACTATGACATGAATAAACTGAACTTAAAATGATACAACAAGGATAGGGTAGTCCTAAAACGAGGTAAAGTAAGATTTAACTAGATTTGGCTATCGCACCCACTTTTACTTCTCTGCACCCACTAAGAGCTGTTTAACTAGCAATGTATGTTCATGATAAAGTGATCCCATTCATGTATTGATCGGCTCCTACTCGCATTCATGTATTCCCGGTGTCATGCGGCCCCACGTGATTTTTAAGTACTTGTGCTGGTTCCAGTATGGGGGGTATCAAGTCCAATAATGGCAACCCTGACACGATTCAAAGATGCACAAGTGTATACCTAGTGCCCAATGCCTGCTTTTTCCACTACGGAGCCCGTGCATGCCCGTACTCCGTTGGAACCTACACTGACGTACCTAACCGCCACCCTTTTGACCGCTTATATTCAGCCCAGTAATCGTGCCCCACCCTGCCTAGTTTATGGTACCTTTATACATCCATGTGGGTTACTGCTGAAACGGGTCCCCATTACTAGGGTTTCTCTAGTCAACATGCTGAATTGGTTAAGTGTCCTTGGTTTGACTTAACCCCTATCAATCTTGTCTAGTTAACATGTTAAGTTGGTTGAGTGTTTCCTCAATTACTTAACCCCACCAATCTTGTCTTGTTAACATGTTAAGTTGGTTAAGTGTTCCCTTAATTACTTAACCTCACCATTTCTAGCTTGATTGTTCATGAGCTTTAATTAATTAATTAATTAAAGCACTAACCACTCATATTTTACATGTATTGTTGTGATTACTAGATGTGCCAGTCGGTTCCGGGGAGTTTTACACCACAACTCAGTCTAACCTCGGGTCTTTCTGGACTTGATGCACTAACCTCTCACATTAGACATGTACTGTTGTAGTTACTGGATGTGCCGGTCGGTTCCGTGCAGGTTTACACCACAACTCAGTCTAACCTTGGGTTAGGCATATTCATCTTTTACATTTATATATGTTAATTTTCTACTAGTGTTTCATGTCACATATTTTAATTATGTTCAAAACTAATGGTATAAATTATACCATTCACGGCCTTAACCATTTACATGGTTTTGGGCCCACCTACATTATTAACATGTTTTGATTTAATAACTATCCCAACGTTACTCCCGTTTGTTCGTTCTTATTAATCACATAAAGTCATTGGGCCTGCATATTAGCCCAATTTATAAACAAGAGGTAAAGAAGTGAACATGCATAATATAGATTCAACCAATCATGTAAATTTTGCATAAAACTTTATTCATATAGTTTAACATGTCACATGAACTTGCATATAATTTAGACTTAGATAATCATAAGCCTAAACATGTTAATATGTAGATCTAGGCATGTGTGAACATAACCTCAATTATAAACTAGCATATGACATAATCATGACATGTCCAATCCCAAGGCATGTATAATTTTAACATTAACATATAGATGTGAACTAGATCTAACAAGGTGAACTTGCATAAGTCCACTTTACAAACATGCATATAAATATAGATCTAGTTTTTGATCTAACATGTAACTTGCATATGAACATATGTATAATTAGATCGTTACTTGGATCTATCATAAAACATATAACTTGCATTAAACATATGAACCTAGATAGATCTTGACATGTAACTTGCATATGAACATGTATATAGGCATATGGATCTAACATAAAGCATATGAATATATATATATATATATATATATATATATATATATAGATCTTGACTTGGATCTAACATAATACATACAACTTGCATTAATCATATAAACAAATATATGTAGATCTTAACATGAAACATATAACTTGCATATGATATTGATAGTTTCATTCTCAATCTTTAATAGATCCAACACCAAGTCCAATAAGCCACAAACATTCCAAGACAATTCATGATAAAATCATCACAAGAAACAAACATGAGTTAGCATCGTCAATATTATACAACATGGTATAATTCTATTTTTCACTTTATATCAAATCACGTCTTAAATTTATTTACATCTAAAGATAACTACACTTACAAAAGACAATCTTGATTTCTGGAATCTGGATTCTGAAGTTGAAATGCTCGCCTTTGATGTTGACAATAGTTGTTTTAGTTTAATTTTGATTTGATTTGGTTTGTCTCTTTTAATTAGCTTCAAGTTGAATGGCGGGTACTCGAGGTTGTCCAACGGCAGCATGACGGCTCTTGGTTTGATTTTTAATATGATTTAGGGTTGAGGTATTAGGTTGCTTATATGGAAGTTTGATTTAATAGGAACCGTCAGATTAACCTAGAGCAATTCCAAGCCATTTAGATAAGATAGAACAGCCACATCAGCCCTAATGACTCAGTAAGGAGTCCATCAGAACCAATCAGATGCCACATCTGCCTTAGAGCGAATCTGCCCGCGGGTTGACAGCCAAACACCCTGAATCAACCCCTAGTCGACCCGGCGGGGCTCCGGTCGACCTCAAAAATGGGTCGATTCGGTTATTCCCCTCCCGATTCACTATTTTGAACTTTTTTTGCATATTTATTTATTTAATTTATATATATACATATATATATATTTCTCATATGCATACAAACTTCAAGGCTTAATAACTTCTTCATAAGGTATCCATTTTATGCAAACCAAATGTCTATCTTGACCAAAATTTTGAGACGAACGTAATAGCTCAACCTATTTAACTTAATTCTTATTCTAAAAATTAAGTGTCCTTGAATTTGTTAATTTTAATATTCTCAGAAAATTCGGGGTGTATGTTCTCCCCTCCTTAAAGGATTTCGTCCCCGAATCTTCAAGTTAAGAAGAATGCATCTTAACATCCAATCATCCATCTACTCATCCATCATCCACCAGCAACCATTGTCCTTGAAAGACTTGTATTGCCGTATGAACATATGCAGAGTGTGTGTATATGTCTCTTATCTAGTGCAAAATCAGGCGATCTACTGATCCAGTTGACCTCCTTAATGCGAATTATGAGAGTGCCATGAGTCCATTATGTATGCAAATTTTCCTATTCATAATTCTACATGAGTGCACAATCATTCATACAAATGCAACGTCCATATGATAACACATCAAGTTTCCGTCCACATACAATTTCATGCATTCATATGCAAATGCAATATAAAAGTGATTGAGCCAATCTAGAACCTAATGTGTATGTGCATATGCATCCCCGAGCAATCACTAGCAACCACTTTGCAACCATCAACCATAACATGTTTCAAATACATGTTTACATCCATTGATTTCTACTAAGGATCAAGAAATAAGACCAAGAAGATAACTAAGCATGAATAAACTTATGATAAAGGAGAGATCAAAGATGTACCCTCAAAAAGATAAGGGTAGGCTGCGCGTATCTTGCTTTCGGTCTCCCAAGTCGCGTCTTCTTCATTGTCACTCCATTGTACTTTAACAAGCTTGACTTCACGGTTGCGTAGCCTTTTGACTTCCGTTCCCAAGATACGAGTTGGGATTCTTCTCACTGTTGCTTCTCATTCCACTTCTACCTCTTCTAGTATCTTTGGTTCCACCACTTCTGCAGACTCATGTAAGCACTTCCGTAGGTGAGAAACATGAAAGACATTGTGAACTCCAGCCAAATTTTCAGGTAGCTCTAATCTATAGGCCATCATCCTAATTCTTTTAATGATAGGAAATGGTCCTATGAATCTAGGTGCCAATTTCCCTTTGGATCCAAAGCGAACAACATTCCTCAAAGGAGATACTTTAAGGAACACTCTGTCTCCAACCTCAAACTCAAGGTCTGTCCTTCTTTTATCTGCATAGGACTTCTGTCTATCTTGAGTAGTCTTCATTTGTCTTCTTATCAGGTCCACCTTTTTTGAGGTTTCCCTAATCATGTCTGGCCCAAGTATAAGCTTATCTGTGGATTCCCACCAACAGGTTGGTGATCGACACGGTCTCCCGTACAAGGCTTCGAAGGGTGCCATGCCTATTGTAGCTTGGTAGCTATTATTATAAGCGAACTCCACCAGAGGAAGATGATCTTCCCATGTCCCTCCAAAGTCAAGAATACACAATCTCAAGAGGTCTTCTAAGACTCTGTTCACCCTTTCCGTCTGTCTATCGGTTGGGGGGTGGTAGGTCGTGCTTAAACATAGTTGTGTGCCTACAACCTTTTGCAAACTCTTCCAGAACTCGCTTGTAAAGATAGGGTCTCGATCGCTTACTATGCTGGAAGGTATCCTATGCAGTCGAACTATCTTTTTAAGATATAGAGATGCTAGAGATGAGGTAGTTCTTCTACTTTTGACAGGTATAAAGTGAGTGCTTTTTGTGAGTCGGTCCACTATTACCCAAATACTGGTATTTCCCCATCCTGACCTAGGCAGCTCATCAATAAAGTCCATCGAGATGCTATCCCACTTCCACTGTGGGACCTCTAGAAGATGAAGCAAACTACCAGGCTTCTTCTACTCCGCCTTGACTTGTTGGCTTATCATGCACTTAGAAACAAATTCAGCTACATCCCTCTTCATGTCATTCCAAAAGAAAACCCTTTTGATGTCTTTGTACATTTTGTCTCCACTGGGGTGTATGGTCAACTTGGAATGGTGTGCTTCTTCAAGAACTTTCTTCACAAAATCCCTTGCTTGTGGGACGCATAGTCTTCCATCCCGCCTCAACCAACCCTTATCATTGATGGAGTATCTATTGAGGTGACTAGAAGTCTCACCCCTACTCAGCTTATCTATCACATCAACCAGCTGAGGGTCTTCACGTTGTGCGGTCCCTATTGAGTCCAAAAGAGTAGGCCGCACCTCTAGCGATGCTAACAAACCCGTCACATGATCGGCAGAGGGTCTAAAATCAAAATTGGCTATGTACTCCAAGCTTTGCCTTTCTACAAAGAGAGGGCTTAGGGTCAGCTTCTTTCTACTCAAAGCGTCTGCTACTACATTTCCCTTGCTAGGAGTATAGGAAATCTCAAAATCATATGAGGCAAGAAACTCCATCCATCTTTGTTGCCTCAAGTTGAGATATTTCTGCGAGAAAAGGTACTTCAACGATTTATGGTCAGTAAACAATTCAAACTTCTCACCTAGGAGATAATGGCGCCAAGACTTAAGTGCAAAGACGATGGCAGCCAACTCTAGATCGTGGGTTGGATAGTTTTTCTGATGTACTCTCAACTGTCTTCCACCATAAGCTACTACCTTCCCTTCTTGCATCAAGACAACACCTTGTCCTGTACTGCTTGCATCCTTGTATACGGTAAACATCTTGCTCCTATCAAGCAATGTCAGAACTAGGGCTGTTGTTAGAGCCCTTTTCAAGCGTTGGAAAGCAATATCGTAATCCAAATCCCAAGCGAAAACTAGGTTCTTCTTCGTCAGCCTTGTAAGTGGAGCTGATATTTTCGCAAAGTCTTTGATGAACTTCAGATAAAAGCCTGCTAGCCCAAGAAAGCTTCGGACTTCAGTTTCATTTCGTGGAATCTTCCAATCTTGCACAGCAACCACTTTTGCGGGGTCCACGGCTAACCGGTCTTTGGACACCACATGTCCAAGGAATCTAATTTCTTCTCTCCAAAAATGGCATTTGGAGAATTTGGCTTTCAACTGATGTGCACGGAGAGTATCCATGACTTCCCTTAAGTGCTGAGCATGCTCTTCCTCACTCTTCGAGAAGATCAAAATATCGTCCACGAAGACCACCACAAACTTATTGAGGAATTCCGGGAACACCCTGCTCATTAAGTCCACGAAATAGGCAGGTGCGTTTGTCAAGCCGAAAGGCATGACAAGCCACTCGAAGAAACCATCCGGGGTCCTAAATGCAGTCTTGTCAGTGCTATCCTCAGCCACTCTTAGCTGATGAAACCCGGCAGCCAGATCTAGCTGGGAGAAAATGGATGCACATACGATCTGGTCAAACAGATCGTCAATTCTTGGGAGTGGGTGCCTATTCTTCTTGGTCAGCTTGTTCGGCTCCCTATAGTCCACGCATAGGCAGAGTGAACCATCGTCTTTGGTCGTAAACACTACTAGAGCACCCCATTAAGAAATACTCCATCTTATGAACCCCTTTTCAAGCGGTTCTTTAACTTACTTGCTGACTTATTTTCTCTCCCTTGGAGCGATGTGTCTAACAGGTAAAGCAATGGGTTTTGCATTGTCAACGAGGTATACGCGGAAGTCTATTTCCTGCTTCGGAGGTAAGCCCTTTACCTCTTCAAACACATCCGAGTATTCACGGACCACTCTAACAGACTGCAAATTCTCAACAGACGCATCAAATGATTCTAGATAACTTAGCATAACAGAATTCATGGGATTACAAGAGATTTCGAGAGTGTTACCGAGGCGAGTCATGAGTCTAACCACTCTCTTTTCACAATCAAGGACGACACCATTACTAGATAGCCAGTCCATGCCTAGAATCAGCCCATAGCCCGTGAAGCCCAAAACATAAGCATTACATTTAAACCCAACGCTTAAAATAGAAATTTCCAAATCCAAACAAATCATTGACAAATAAACTGAGCCCCCAATTGGATTTGAAACGACCAAGGTATCCTCTACTATATGGGTGTCTAGGTGCAGAGATTCAACTAAAGCAGTAGATATAAAAGAGTGCGATGCGCCAGAATCAAAGAGAGTACGAACAAGATTATCAAACAGATAAACTAAACTCTCAATAGAAATATGTCTACCTCGTTCCCACTGAGGTGCAACGAGAGCATGAACCTGCCATCCAAAAGATGTTCCAGTCCTGTGTCCCTGCCCTTGCCTTTTTGGGCAGTCCTTAGACAAGTGTCCTGTATCCCCGCACTGGAAACAAGCGCCTAATTTCCTCTCTTTTTTCTACAGTCCCTAGCCAAGTGTCCAGGTATCCCACAGAAATTGCGCTTCATCTTCTTACGGTATTTGGGGTCCGTCTTCTTGTTCTTAGATCCATCTCCTTTCTTGTTTTGAGGCTCTTCCTTCTTCACCTCCTTCTTGCCATCTTTGTTCTTCTCTTGCAACAGAGCCATGTCCACCAGTCTCTCGTAAGTCGCTCCCATAAGTATACGGGACATTGCCAAACCTTGCAGTGGCTCATTCAGTCCTTTGGCAAAGCGGAGAGCCTTCTTGTATGGAGTGTTTACTAACTCCAGTCCAAATCGAGCAAGCTGGTTGAATTTATTGACGTATTCTTTGACCGACAAGATGCCCTGTTTAAGTGATAGGAACTTCTCCATTTGCAGACTCTGCTCAGCTTGTGAGAGGAACTTCATTTCAAATCTCTCCCTGATGTCCTCCCAAGTCTCTATCGGTCTTTTAGCATTAGTGACACCAGAAGGAGGCCTCGTCTTTGAGCAACCACACCACCAATTGTAGTTTCTGCCTCTCATCCACTTCAAAGATAACAAATAAGTCCTCAGTCTCCTTGAGCCAGTTTCTGGCTTCCACGAAAGATTCGCTCCCCTTAAAGTCTTTTCCACCCATGGATCTAAAGTCTCTATAGATCTTTGAGAAAGCATTTCCTCTCGGAGGAGGAGGGGGAGGAGCAGCAGCTGGGGGAGGAGGAATGTCTGCTAGGCCAGCGTCATTGGCCCTAGCTTCTAGGTATCTCCTGAACTAGCCAGGTATCGGTACACCCTCTGGAAGCTTAAGACCCCCAGACATGTTGAAACAAAAAGGAAAGATTCAAAACGAAGGATAGAAAGATAGTGCATATGGCTTTGGGGATTATGCCTTTTTAAATTAACACTTTTTCTTGAAAATGCTTATTTACGACTTCTTTTTGAAATATAGTTTCAAAAATTTTATCCGATCTGGTAACCTTTAGCTCTGATACCAAGTGTAACACCCCACCTCCGTTAAGGTCACTCTCAAAGGGAATGCCTTAACTTCAGTGGAGCGTTTTAAGGTACAAGATACTAACAAATTACAAGACAGAAAATTTATCCAGCGGAAAAAGATCAATATTATTTCATAAATACTAGTTCAACACAACAATTCAACAACTGTTTCAATCTTCCAAATTATTACAACTTTTCATCTGTCTTGAAAACATAAAGAAGCAATACTGAAAATAAAATGACATAAATCCCCAATAAGTGCTTGACCATAGCCATAGCTCAAAAAGGAAAGTCCAAGTCTTACATCTACGGTCTTAAAGCTTTGGCTAACCTGGACTAAGCAGAAGTGTTTCCTCCCAACGGACCGGGGGGAGGGGGGACGGAAGAAAAGAAGCGAAAGGAAAATGGGTCAGACATAAGTCTAGTAAGCCCAGTTACTTAATAACATGTAAACAAGTAAAAGACTATGACATGAATAAACTGAACTTAGAATGATACAACAGGGATAACATAGTCATAAAACGAGGTAAAGTAAGATTTAACTAGATTTGGCTATCGCACCCACTTTTACTTCTCTGCACCCACTAAGAGTTGTTTAACTAGCAATGTATGTTCATGATAACGTGATCCCATTCATGTATTGATCTGCTCCTACTCGCATTCATGTATTCCCGGTGTCATGCGGCCCCACGTGATTTTTAAGTACTTGTGCTAGTTCCAGTATAGGGTGTATCAAGTCCTATAATAGCAATCCCGACATGATTCAAAGATGCACAAGTGTACGCCTGGTGCCCAGTACCCGCTTTTTCCACTCGGGAGCCTGTGCACACCCGTACTCTATCGGAATCTACACTGACGCACCTAACCACCGCCCTTTTGACCGCTTATATTCAGCCCAGTAATCGTGCCCCCACCCTGCCTAGTTCAGGGTACCTTGATACATCCATGTGGGTTACTGCAGAAACCGGTCCCCGTTGGTAGGGTTTTTCTAGTCAACATGCTAAATTGGTTAAGTGTCCTTGGTTTGACTTAACCCCTATCAATCTTGTCTAGTTAACATGTTAAGTTGGTTAAGTGTTTCCTCAATTACTTAACCCCATCATTCTTTTCTTGTTAACATGTAAAGTTGGTTAAGTGTTCCCTTAATTACTTAACCTCACCATTTCTAGCTTGATTGTTCATGAGCTTTAATTAACTAATTAATTAAAGCACCAACCACTCACATTCGACATGTATTGTTGTGGTTACTGGACATGCCGGTCGGTTCCGGGCAGTTTTACACCACAACTCAGTCTAACCTCGGGTCTTTCTAGACTTGATGCACTAACCTCTCACATTAGACAAGTATTGTTGTAGTTACTGGATGTGCCGGTCGATTCCGGGCAGGTTTACACCACAACTCAGTCTAACCTCGGGTTAGGCATATTCATCTTTTACATTTTATATATATGAATTTTCTACAAGTGTTTCATGTCACATATTTTAATTATGTTCAAGACTAATGGTATAAATTATACTATTCATGGCCTTAACCCTTTACATGGTTTTGGGCCCACCTACATTATTAACATGTTTTGATTTAATAACTATCCCAACGTTACCCCCGTTTGTTCGTTTTTATTAATCACATAAAGTCATTGGGCCAGCATATTAGGCCAATTTATGAACAATAGGTAAAGAAGGGAACATGCATAATATAGATTCAACCAAACATGTAAATTTTGCATAAACTTTATTCATATAATTTAACATGTCACATGAACTTGCATATAATTTAGACTTAGATAATCATAAGCCTAAAACATGTTAATATGTAGATCTAGGCATGTGTGAACATAACCTCAATTATAAACTAGCATATGACATAATCATGACATTTTCAATCCCAAGGCAAGTATAATTTTAACATTAACATATAGGTGTGAACTAGATCTAATAAGGTGAATTTGCATAAGTCCACTTTACAAACATGCATATAAATATAGATCTAGTTTTGGATCTAACATGTAACTTGCATATGATCATATGTATAATTAGATCGTGACTTGGATCTATCATAAAACATATAACTTGCATTAATCATATGAACCTAGATAGATCTTGACTTGTAACTTGCATACGAACATACGAACATGTATATAGGCATATGGATCTAACATAAAGCATATGAATATATATATATATATATATATATGTAGATCTTGACTTGGATCTAACATAATACATACAACTTGCATTAATCATATAAACATATATAGGTAGATCTTAACATGAAACATATAACTTGCATATGTTATTGATAGTTTCATTCTCAATCTTTAACAGATCCAACACCAAGTCCAATAAGCCACAAATATTCCAAAACAATTCATGATAAAATCATCACAAGAAACAAACTTGAATTAGCATCGTCAATATTATGCAACATGGTATAATTCCATTTTTCACTTTATATCAAATTACGTCTTAAATTTATTTACATCTAAAGATAACTATACTTACAAAAGAAAATCTTGATTTCTGGAATTTGTATTCTGAAGTTGAAATGCTCGCCTTTGATGTAGACAACTGTTGTTTTAGTTTAATTTTGATTTGATTTGGTTTGTCTCTTTTAATTTGCTTCAAGTTGAACGGCGGCTACTCGAGGTTGTCCAACGGCAGCATGACGACTCTTGGTTTGATTTTTAATACGATTTAGGCTTGAGGTATTAGGTTTCTTATATAGAAGTTTGATTTAATAGGAACCATTATATTAACCTAGAGCAAATCAAAGCCATTCAGACAAGATAGAATAGCAACATCAGCCCTAATGACTTAGCAAGGAGTCCATCAGAACCAATCGGATGCCACATCTGCCTTAGAGCGAATCGGCCCACGGGTTGACAGCCAAACACCCTGAATCAAGCCCTAGTCGACCTAGCGATGCTCGGGTCGACCTCAAAAATGGGCCGGTTCGGTTATTCCCCCTTCCGATTCTTTGTTTTGAACTTTTTTTGCATATCTATTTATTTAATTTATATATATATATGTATATATATATATTCTCATATGCATACAAACTTCAAGGCTTAATAACTTCTTCATACGGTATCCGTTTTATGCAAACCAAATGTCTATCTTGACCAAAATTTTGAGACGAACGTAATAGCACAACCCATTTCACTTCATTCTTCTTCTAAAAATTAAGTGTTCTTGAATTTGTTAATTTTAATATTCTCAGAAAATTCGGGGTGTTACATTCTGGGTGTTGATCTGCTTTGGATTTGGGAACCTATGTGTTGGCTTCACATATGAGTATTTATACTAAGCACATAAGTATGGATAGCTTTCTTCTACCTCATGTCGCCATCAATTCTGCTTTCAAGCTTCCTTCTTTGTAGATCTGTTGTCTCTTTTAGTATATGTATCCATACCAAGCCAAATGGTACTGATAACACTTCACCTTCCTCTGTGTTGGTCTTATGCTTTCCCTACTTGCTTCCTTTTGGTGTTGGACTTCCTTCGGTGTCGGTATCAATACCACTCTGGGTTGCTTATTGTATGTTGGTTTCGGTGTCGCACCTTGCTGCTATCTTCTCGGTATCGGTATCAGTATTAAGCCTCTGCTACCATGTTGGTACTGATAGCATGTGGACCAAGTCGTTTCCCTTTTTGCTTCTGGTATCAGTTGTAGGCTTTCCTGGCTTCCACTCTGATGTTGGTTCCATCCCAATACCCCTTCACCACTGTTCGGTTTTGGTATCGAAATATGATGGTAACACTCAAGAATTCTATTAACCCTCTCTGTTTGTCCATCTGTCTGAGGGTGATAGGCAATGCTAAGTCGTTGTTATGTCCCAAATGCCTCCTGTAGGCTCCTCCAAAACCCGTTGGTAAAGATGGGGTCTCAATCACCAACAATACTAGACGGAGCTCCATGAAGTCGGATGATCTCCCTAAGATACACTGATTCCAACCAAGCTTCCATCCGTTTACTCTTAACTAGGTTTTAATGATCACACTTAGTCAAACTATCAACTATAACACAAATATTGGTGTTGCCCTTCCTTGACTAGGCAACCCATCTATGAAGTCCATCGAGACGTTTTCCCACTTCCACGATGGCACATCCAGAGGCTGAAGCAATCCACCAGGCTTCCTTTGCTCAGCCTTAACTCTATGACAAGTATTACATCTAGCCATGTACTCTGCCATGTCCTTCTTCATCCCTATCCAATGAAAACCCTTTTCATGTCTCTATACATATTATCACCTCCCAGAAGGATGGTCATCCGAGAGTGATGAGCCTCCTCTAAAACCGATCTAAACAAATCATCAACTCGAGGAACACATAATCTTTCATTGCAATGTAGCCACCCTCTCTCATCCACAGATGGTCTAAAATTGAATGACAAGATAAACTCCAAACTCTTCCACTCTATGAACAATGAACTCAAATTCATCCTCTACCTAGTCAGTACATCTTCTACTACATTCCCCTTCCCAGAGTATATGATATCTCAAAGTCGTAGGATGCAAGAAACCCCATCCAACATTGTTATTGCAAATTAATATCCTTTTCTAAAACAAGTACTTGAGAAACTTATGGTAGGTGTATATCTCAATCCTCTTGCCTACTAAATAATGTCTCCAAGACTTAAGTGCAAACACTATTACCGTTAGCTCCAAATCGTGGGTAGGGCAATTCCTCTCATATACCCTTAGTTGTCTACTCCCGTAGAAGAGAACCCAACCCTCCTGCATAAGCACCACACCTAAATCCATGCCGCAAGCGTCCATATATACGGTGAACATTTTCATACCATTTGGAAGAGTCAACACTGGAGCTAATGTGAGAGCCTTCTTCAACCTCAAGAATGCATCCTCACAGTCCACATCCAAAGCTGAGTATCCTGCCAACCTTAGAAAGCTCTTCACCTTTGTCGCATTCTTGGGGGCTTTCCAATCCTGTACTATGACAACCTTAGCGGGATACACTGCTATACGAATTCTAGAGACAACTTGCCCCAAGAACCACACCTCCTTCCCCTAAAAGTGACACTTAGAGAACTTCATCTTCAGCTGATGTGCACGGAGAGTACGGAGGACCTCTCCCGAGTGCAAGGCGTTCTCATTCTCACTCA
This sequence comes from Allium sativum, assembly GCA_030737875.1. Taxonomy (NCBI): domain Eukaryota; kingdom Viridiplantae; phylum Streptophyta; class Magnoliopsida; order Asparagales; family Amaryllidaceae; genus Allium; species Allium sativum. Next base: position 860,940,299 of record CM060922.1, read on the forward strand.
TCGAGCACAGCAAAATATCGTCAACAAACACTACCACAAACTTATTTATGAACTCCTTAAATACCCGGCTCATTAAGTCAACAAAATACGCTGGATCATTGGTTAGCCTAAAAGGAAGGACCAGCCACTCAAAGAATCCATCGGGAGTCTGAAAGGTAGTCTTATCTATGCTATCGTCTGCCACCCTAAGCTGATGAAAACCTGTAGCCAAATCCAACTACGAGAAAACTGAAGCACCTGCCAATTGATCGAACAAGTCATCTATCCGAGGGAGTAGGTGCCTACTCTTCTTCGAGATCTTGTTCAATTCTCTGTAATCCACACATAACCGAAGAGAGTCGCCTTCCTTTAAGGTGAAGATGACTGGTGCTGCCCACTTAGAAATACTCCAACTAATAAACCCTTTTGTCGAACAACTCACCCACCTGCTTACTAAGCTCCCTCCTCTCCCTCGTAGCCATGTGGCGCACTAGCAATGCAACAGGCTTAGCATGCCCACCAAATATATCCAGAAATCAATCTCGCGCCAAGGTGGTATCCTCCTCAAATACGTCCGAAAAGTCTTTAACTACAAGCACTAAACTAAGATTGTTTCCATAAGCATCTAGGGAATCCAAGAAACTGAGCATGACCGAACCTCGTGGGTTATAGGAAATACCGAGAGTCCTACAATGGCATGTCAAAAGCCTCACGACTCTGCTTTTGCAGTCAAGGATGGCATCATACATAGCCAACCAATTGATCCCTAGAATAAGCTCATAACCCATGAAATCCAGTACATATGCATTACAATCAAACTCTACGCCATGAATAGAAATTCTCAAACCCCTATGCATCATAGATAGGTGGGTCGTACCTCCAATAGGGTTTGAGACAACTATTGGATCAGAAAATATAGAAGTATATAGGTGTAGACTATCAAAAACATAACTGGATATGAAAGAATGAGAATCACTGTAATTGAACAAGGTCCTAATAAGGAAGTCGAAAAGAGAAATCAAACCTTCTACCGTGACCTTCCTACCTCTATCCTGACCACTACCACTGGTCATAGCTCCCTCAAGCACATGAATCTGTGTTGTGGATGGACTCGCTTCCTGTCCATGTCTCTGAGGGAACTGTCTGCTATAATGTCCCATCTGTCTGCACTAAAAGCAAACACCCTTCTTAGTCGTCTTCTTGCAATCTTTGATGAAGTGCCATGTCATGCCACACCTATGGCACTTCACTTCCATCTTGATTAGTGCTTTATCCGGCTTCTCTCCCTTTTTGTTTCCACCTTTCTTGGGCCACCACTTTTTTTCCCAAAAACCCATTTTGGCTACCTCAGCCATAGCCTTATGTTTACTGTCCTTTCCATCCTCTTGTATTAGAGACATTTCCATGGGAGACTCAAAAGTCTAACCCATAGGAATGCGCCTTAATGCTAGTCCTTGGAGGGGTTGGTTCAGCACCCTCACAAACCTCAGTGCCTTCTTATGCGCAGTATTAATCAGATCTATGCTAAATCTCGCTAACTCGTTAAAGCTATTCACATAATCCTTAACCGACATATCACCCTATCTCAGGCTCAAGAATCTTTCCAACTGCATCCCTTTTTCAGCTTGTGCCAAAATCTTTTTCTCAAACTTATCCTTGAACTCATCCCATGTCCTCACGGCCTGCTCCGCCTTGGCCAGTTTCCACCAGTAAAACGCCTCTCCTTTCAGTTGCCAGGCAGCCAATTGAATCCTCCTTTTGTCATCAATATAGTTACACAAATGCATGATTGGTCTCTCTAAGTTAATTACGAGCATCAGAAAACTCTCTAATCCAATAAATGGCTTGCCATCCATAGTAGAAAAATCCATACAAAACTTAGAAAAATTAGCCGTAGGATTTGGGGGGCTACTGTGGTTAAAGTTGGAGGTTGGGCATTTCATTGCCATTCGGTAGGCGTCGAAACTTCAACATACCTACAGAACCATGCTTGAATGTGAACACCCTCCAAAAAATTGGGAGCTCTAGACATTTTGAAAAGGAAAAGAAACAAAGATTCAAACAGGAATCAAGGGAATATTGTAGTTGACTTAAGGGGATATTTTTCAAAAATAAGTTTTACTTGGAAATACTTTACTTTTGAAAACACATTTTCAAATACTTTTCTCTTATCTTGTAACCTTAGGCTCTAGTACAAAATGAAACCCCCATACCCCTTAACGTCACCCATAACAGGAGGCACTAAGGTTTATGAAGCATTTAGGTATAAAGTAACAAACAAAGACTAAAATTCACAAGAAAAAAATTATAAAGCACGTAAGAAATTTTAAAACAACATTTAATAAAGCAAGTCAAATCGCAATGTTTATTACATTTCCAAAGTGCCAAATAATCATTAATCTAAAACCAAATACGCTATCTCATGGAAAACCATAATATCAAAGTACATAAGTAAAACCATCTCTCTCAACATCAACATAACAATCAAAAAATGAAAAGTGAACCAATATATCTATTTGAAATGAGTCTGAATTCAAGCTGAACTGAAAAACCAAGAACCACTACTAAGACTCTGGACCCTATGGGCCTGGGAGAAAAAGGAAGATAGAAGGAGAAAACAAACTAGGTCAGACATACGTCTGGTGAGTTCTAGTAATTTCTAGCATGAGCATAAATTAAGCAAGCATTAAACAAATGAACAGTTCTAAGGACATAAGACATAAAGGTATAAAGATAGTAAATAAAGTTAAACATGAATAAATATTGGCTTCTCATTCATATCCAAGATTGCTGCACCAACTTACCAAAGATATAATAATTAGGTTTTACCTAATTTCTACCCGTCGATCGATTCCTATAACCAAAATGTGATAACCTATGTGGTTTTGGAACTTGGGTTTGTCAAGCCCGAGCCCATCAACTAAAAGGACATATCCGTTAATCACAGGCGTTACAAAGGCTTATTTTCCCCAATCAGCAAGATGCATGCTCATCGTCCCGTTGGAACGCGCCTGTACCCACATCGTTTGGACCTCTTACTATTCAGTGCAGTAAAGCGTGCCCTCGCCTCCACATAGTGTGAGACCTCCATGGATGATAATAGGGATAATCTCCGATATGGATCACCAACCAAGAAAGCAAATGATATAAGTCACCTCTAGGCTTGGTTCCCATTTATTTTTCTATTATGCCACTTATTTTCCCTAACCAACACCACGATGCCGGGACGAACCTAAACTATGAGCCACTTATTTTTCTCAATCAGCCCCGCGTTGCCGGAAACGGACCAAAACTATGAGCTACTTATTTTTCCCAATCATCTCCATGCTGCTGGAATGGACTCCACTACCTTAACTTATTAGTTTTATCTTTAATTTAACTTAACACAATTTAAATTTATTAATAAGCCCAATATAACCTCATGTTATATTCCTAGGTTGCATTAAACATTCCTAATTAATATTATCCTTTTATACAAACCAACCCCACCTATCTTAGCGTCCAACTAAGTTAATCTATTCCAGTTTATGTGTTTGCACGTTCCCCAATTAAGTATTAAGTTTTATCCTCAATATGCAGTCCAATACTGGTTATAATATTTAATCAGTTCTAAAATTCCAACAATCCCTATTCATTCAATTTAAATATTATTCCAATTTAAATGCAAAATAGCGATAAAGGCCCAGGATCTCTTTAGGCCTAGGCTCAACATTAAAATAAAAAGAAAAATGGTCTAGGGTACTAGCAAAGCCTAGACACAAAACAATTAAAATAGGGAATAGCTCGAACTGTAAATAAAAGCATAACAGAGAAGGGGATAGGAGAAGGAAAATTACTTATAGACAATAAATAACTAGAAAGAAATAGGTATATATAGTAAATAAGTTACAGGAACTTTATAGAAAAATTAAACGCATAAATACTATAAAAAACTGTAAACTTTCGTAAATTAAAACTATGTAACTGTCTAATTTTCCTACATAATTTACTAATATAGAAATTACATAAAAACTCACAGATCTGACCAAGAAAGCCTCCCCCGTTGCCTTTCTTATTCCAACAGAACCTCCACCTCCAGAAGAATTTATTAAAATAAATATTAAAAGTATAGTACTTCTTTATCTTTGTAAAAATTCAATTATTTGGCCCTTCCTAATTTTGAGGATATGCCTAAGGAAAAAGAAGAAGATAGAAGAATGGATGTGAAGAAATGAGATAGGCTCTGCTAGTTAATTTATAGGGTTTATTGGGCATCCACAACCGTACAAACTTAGGATTAAATCTTGGAAAGCTACGTCATTGGAGCAATCAGAAAGTGCCACATCAGCCTTATGTCCAAACTGAACCAATAAAACTAAGCCAGCTCAGAAAATAATACTGTAAAAATTAAAATGTTCATCGAATAATACGTGCACACCAAAGCACATGCCTATAGGTGTGTTGGGTAGACCCACTTATATCTGGGGTTGACATAGGGTCGACCCACCTACATCTTGGGTCGAACTTATATGCTTCTCTGTTTAATTATTGTTTATTAAAATTTGGGGTGGTACATCCGTCGATTCGAGAAATTAACTATTAGTTGTCAACTCTTGCTTACACCTAAATGTAAGCAAGTCGTTGCTCATTAGGAGTCGCATATGAACTTATATGATTGTACATGGTTTTTTGTGATAGCGAGAAATTTTCTACAAATAGTAAATGGGAATGTAAAAGTACGCATATCTTTATAGATATTAGTGTTTAGAATATGATTGTATTCAAGTATCGAGCGTACGCTCAACTGTTGAATAAAATTTTTATGCTTGCAAGTCCTATATTGGTAGTGCATGTTCAATACTCGATTTGAGACCAAGTCGACGATCGATTATTAGTACAGTGAAACGTGTAAAAATAAGTAGGCTAAATTGAATGGGTATATGCATTCCTATTCTCCCTCTTCCGTCGTGTGCCTATATATATATATATATATATATATATGGATAAGGTAAAGGATCGGTCTCGATACCTTTATAAGGATCGATACTGATCCCATCCTTGGCATTTTTGTCATAAAATAACTTGGTTTGGGATTCGATTGCCCCCTTAGTATAAATATTCTTTTCCTTGTTCCTTCATTTACACTTTCTACTAGACCGAGTTCAAGTTTTTATGAAACCCACGCGATATCTTCCCCTTTAAACTAACATCGTTCACCACGCTTTATCTCCATCACTTCATCTTCATACTTCACCGTTCTAGACTCCAGTTTCCACCCTCATTCCAAGGTGTCTTTCATCACCTCTTATATTTTAGAACTACGCTTTAAGGGAATAAATAGAGAAGACGACTATAAAGCGGCTATAGGTGGAAGCGAGAGGCAATGATGGTAAATCTGTAGTGACCCATGCAGAAATCGAGTAGGAGAAGGAAAGTCGGGGTCTTTTTGACTAATGCATGAAAGGGAGGGAAAGAGATTAGTGAGGGTCAGATAAAAGTTGAAGAGGGAAGGAGGAAGAAGGAAGGAATTGAAATCAGATTAGCCACTAAAGATGTGGAATAAGGCTTGGGTCAATGATACATTGTGTAGAAACCAAATTATATTAAGGACTTGAAATGTTGGGTCTAATCATGATTATGGCATATGGCAGGGATCGACTCTTTTGGATAAGGCTTGAAACATGTGATTAGATCAGGAATTTATAACTCGAGGATAGTTCAGTCAATATAGTAATGTGATTGAATGGTCAATTTAGCATTTGAGTTTAATGTCTTCGTGAATATGTTTAAGTTAGAATTCGTTTAAGAATTCTGACTTGGTGGTTTCTCGATTTCGTCGACATTACATCGATAACTTGACCACCTCACGCACATAGATAGCCTTGAATGTTGAATTGGACCAGTAAATCGGCCATGCAGATAGGATTGAGCATGAAATTGGACTATGGACACATGAATAGATTATCAATCCTGGACTTCATTTTCCAATCTCGAGCTTCAATGGAATATTACGATACAATCTAAATGGTAGGAAGATGGTAAGTTATGACAGTCACTCCAGTAATATATAGAATCTTGTCACCACATTTTGAAATTTTTATTTGAACGGCATAATCAAGCATGCCACAACACATTCCATGTTAGTTTGCGTTAACATAATGGGTACATATTAATCGTACTAACTATTATTGTTTGGAAGCATAGTAAGTTATGGCCACAAAAAGTTCAATGCGACTTAGACGCTACAAGAGAAGAGTTCTAAATCCATTTTAGAATCCAGCCATTTTGCGGAAGAATCAAGTCCTTTGTCTAGTAACCACTTCGCTTATGGAAATCAAGCCCATCTCAATAAACAAACAAACTTGAAGGGACCAATTAGGAGGAGCAACTCCAGAAGTAGCTTCCAGTAGATCACCCTGGTGGTGAATTAAATGTCTAGGAAGTTCTACAACAAGAAGTAGCGAGTTCTGCAAGGGAACAAAGAAAAGGAGACTGATCAGGAAGGCTTTCCACTAGCATAAGATACTTTGGAAGATGCGATGATCTTGGAGAATCCCATAAAGTTAGTTGCATCTAGGATCGATAGGTCTATATTTGTGTGAATCCGTATGAAGTATGTTATATTGCCAAATGGCATTCAGACACCAGGATGGATGAGAGAGTACATGCACCTCCGGAAGAATTTACTACTAGTAATAGATATATGTGCTCTGTATGGTGCATGTCCCCGTTCAACCCGATCATTCTAATGCGATTAGAGTTGACACAACTCCATCTGAACAATTATGTCTTCCAGCTCAAAACTTATATCCTAGGTCTATAGCTTACTGGAGAAGATATTCGATATTTATACACCTTCAAGCACTAGAGAGGAGCCCCATCACTTATGTATTGGGATGCATTACCCAATAGTCGTGTCATCCTTGGGGGCATGGAATAAGTTGGGTAACTTTAAGCATGAACGGTTTTATGTGTGGTGTACTCCCCGGATAGTGAGGCATTGGATAGAAAGACGCCAGTTGTAAAGCTCTAGACTAACATAACGTTTGAATAGTGCATGTAATCCTCCAAGGCCATCAGGTCAATAGTATTTGAATAGGGTTTTGACCTTGAAAGAAGCGGGAGTCAAGTATCGCAATGGAAGACATTAGTTTCTAGTTATCTCTTATATACATTTGATTTATTACACTAGGACTGTTCAATCTGTCGCGGTGGCGATGAGGAGATAGTACTGAAGAAGCTGAATTAAATGGAGTTATAAGAGAGGAAGCAATCAAATGCCCCCGTCGTGCATTTGAATGTGCCCCTAGTTAAGGGGAGACCTAGTGGAACTAAGGAGGAGATTGAAGGCGAAAACGTGACCAATGAAGAGGAGCACAAAAGAAGAGATGATCTACCAACTACTCAGATTCCTTCTATGGCAAAAGAAGCTAGGACATGCGAGTTGCGAAGTCGATATCTCCAGTAACCATAGCCAAGACAACAATGTCGATGGAGATAGAGGGACAATTCACTGTACTAGAAGACATACCATTAGAAACGTCATCTTTTGATTTCGATAATGTTAACGTCGATAGTTTCCTTCCAAGATCATAAATAGCTCTGATGCCATCATGACCGGGGAGATCACTCCTCTAAGAAAGTTGAAAATTGCTCCGTTGGAGGGACACTAGGACACAAACTCAAAAGCATTGCATGACACAACACTTACTCACGTGTTGATTGATGGTTTTTAACTCGATTTTTTTATCTTATTTTGGCATAATAGTTCGAGGAGACCACGAAAAGACAAAGAGCGGGACATAGACAAAGAATGATAAAGGGAAGCAAAGAAAAATAGAGAAATGGATGTCTAAGGTCCAAGCCAGTTGGACATAAGTGGATCATTTTTCTGTGGTGTTAAAGGTTGTTATTCTCGTAGAAAGTGCAAGAACGATTATAGTAGTAGCCACCACCGAGGTGACGTAACCCTCCTCACTCTCGATCTCCACTAGCTGATACAATGCCAAGTGAGTTTGATAAGAGAAAAGATTTAGGAAGTACGGGCCAATCTATTTTTCCGTCGACACCTTCTTCCACTAGACCAATGCCTCCACCGCGTCCGCCCATGGATACAGGCCGATGTTATCCTAGCTAAGGCTCAGATGTAGTGAAAATATCACTATAGGGAGATAAGAAGAGAGAAGGAAGATAGATAAAGAGCTCGATGTTGTGTTAGCCCTATCAACCTAACAGCATGTGAATAACCTCAAGTTAGCCTTCGCTAGATTTTAGTTTGAAGAAATAACGTTTGTATCGCTTATGCACCCATCTCGGGAAGTACTGATAAAGAAACTTTTGATTAGTTGTTTGGCATTTGTAATCAATATAGAGTAACAATAAGTAATGCTGAGAAGATGTTTGATCTATTGAGGAAAAAGAACGCATAAATTATTGGTCTAAAATTTGAGGTTGTGATAGACTAGGGTAGGATGGAAGCAGTGGAAGGCGAAATCAATGATTTTACAAAGCAATCAAAGGGACAAACAGAAAGATAGCCGACATGACAAGCAGCCATTGGGGACTAGGCTATATTCAGAGAGGAGATGGATAGTGCCTCTTTCCTTTCAAATGCTTTGGAAAAGGACAAAACTCTTCTTATTGAGGAGAATCAAAAAATGAGAAAAAGCTCAAAGATACTGAGCAATTGAAAAAAGATATTAAGGAGCCAAAAACGGAAAGAGACGATGATAAATTCGAGTTGGAAGTGGCATTGAAAGACAAAAAACCAGCAGCAATGGAGTCAAGCAAGGCCGTGCTTGAGTAGGTCGATAAAAAGAGAAAGGATTCGAAGCCCAACTCGATGAACTTAGATCCCAAGATCAAGAGGCGAGGATGTTAGAAAATGGCATCTCTAGTTGAGAGAGGAAGTAAAGTCAGTAGTTGTAGGGAAAACGATCATGTTTGAGAGTGTTAGAGTTGCTCATACTTCTAGCCTGTTGGGCCAATCATCAAGTCTAGTAAGTGCTTCCTAGCCCCTAGTTGTCTCGCCTATCATCAAGATCGAGTCTTAGTCCCGAAACTTCGCTATTGCCAATTCATGTAGGCGTAACTCCCGCAAAAACCCCTAAACACAAAGTGAAACATATATTTACCCTCTCTCTGAATTTTGAGAAGATGATAAAGGAGTGCGAAGAAGCCGTTGGGGTTCCCGCTAGATCACCGTAGAATAAAGAAGACTAATTCTTCTTTGTCTTCATGTTATAGGTACATCTGGAATGAAAATCCCCACCACAACTCTAATCTTTCCAAGCTATGGACCCTTTGTGACTCTAAACCCTACATATGTAGAAGGAATAAATTAGGATTAGAGGGCCTAATTGATGATTGGAGTTTGGACACATAGGGTTAATAACAGAGATCGAGAAAATAATAGAGCCAAGAGAAATTGTTATCACCAAAGTTGTTGGTGAGACCAATGGACAAGCATGAAGGAGTCAGCCGAATTGAAACAAGAGCAGATTACTGTCAAGAAGGAGGAGATTAAGGTAGAGAAGAAAGAAAAAGAAGAAGTAGAGAAGGCAGGGGAGGAAACATAAGAGGTTGCATCTAATCATATGCCTCAGAAAACAATTCTTACTTGCGGTGCCACTAATCCAGTTACTAAAATCGAAGATGATATTAAAAAATCATCTGATCCAGATTCGATATAGAAATATAAAATAAAGCTTCATCCAAGGAAAAATCCGACTAAGAAAGATACCAACTTCGGTGGAAGTAGTGGGAGGAAGAGAAGCGACAAGAAAAGTGAATCACCAACATCAAAGAGTAAGCTCGAAGGAATACGACCATCGCATTTGTATTTCTACAGTAACACTTGTATAGCTATCTATGCTTGTAATTAAAAGTTTCGTTTTCCTTTTAATTTTCATGTGAATTTTGTTAAAGTTTTCAAGCTTTTGTATACCATTTATTAACTGGATTGGTGTTTCATAACTCGTCGCTACACTTTAACTTGGATTAATCGTTAAGAACTTCGTTGAAGCATCCCGAGAAATTCACGCTCGAATCCTGACACTAATACATCCTGTGTCCAAAACTCAAGAACCGAAAACCCCAAAAAATAAATAAAGAATTTAGAGGCTGAGATAAGAAAGTAAGAATATTAGAATATAAGAATAAGAAGAAGAATCAACACAGAATCAGAGTCTCACATCGCAATGGAACAAATATAATATAGAAATAAATCTTTGTTTAGAGCTTGTAATAAAACTTACAATCATCGGAGTACATCATTACATATGGACAGTTATAATAACATGTCCTTATATATAACACACAGCAGAATAATAACTGTATAACACCATACGTCTGAACTTCTCCAGCTCATCTTTAGACTTCACAACATTCGATAACCTGAACCTGTAAAACTTGGTCTGACCCGAGCATTGCAAATGCCAGGATAAGTCTGGTGAACTAGCGTGAGAAAACTCACTAAGTTTATATACATCATCCAACTTGATTTTAAAGTCAAAATTCCTTTCGAAAGAACAGGATAATCGTAAGACCAAATCCATACATAAAAACAGATGGTTTTTACCTTACGATGACCCAAACCATTTGAAATTGTATCTTTTCTGATATTATAATAATGTCTAAATCAAATAAATAAGCCTCTAGCAGAATGCTTGCATCTCACACTCCACATACATAGTATACAATCGAAACCCCGGGCTCTTGTTGGAGAGTGATTTCTAACTATGGAAAGGTATGGGACCACCTTACGACAGTGTACCTCTAGAGAAAATACACTAGGATTCAACAAGAACATCTTACAACTCTGGCCAAACATGACTAGTCATGCATTTCGCTTGAATGTTCTGAATATATTGTCACCTAAGTTTGGATCCAACATAACCATTCCCGAGAGATTTAGAAGCGAAAGAAGAACAGATAGAAATTTCTCTAGATAATGAAATATACCCCAATAGGGAGCGACCCACTTAGTCATGCGACCTACCCGATTTTATACCGTTTCCCGATTGAAGAGGCTTGAGGTTAAAATGAACTTTTAGAACATCTGGCTACAATTCACCTTGAATGCCACATCGTCAGATCTGCTAAATAATGACTAATTGGCGTCCAAAAAAATACCCTAGGTTTTAAGCTAAGGGAAGGTGTCTTCTCCGCCACCAAACAAAAATACGTTTGTAAAATTCAATGTACATGATGCATTTGGAAATACTTTGTCAAACATCCATCCATACAAGTTGTCCTGGGACTAGACAAACCGAAGGAACACTTCTACCACATCCTAGGAATCACCTTATAGATCAACAGTGAGTTGTCCTTGAAACCAGTAGATTTCAACCACGATAGAATCACTGTCAAATATATATATATATATATATATATATATATCTAGGGATCAGCTAGAAAAATTCAACAATAGACCCCCCGCTCATGAAGGTTTTCGGTCTTCAGTTGCTCCTTCTCGATTACCATCAGATGTCTTCTTCGTTTATGTATCCGTTGGTTCAGAATGGTTTTCAAATATAAATTCAATCCCAGTATTTCCGTACCAACAAAAAATTAGGCATGATTTTGGTAGTCGGATATTTCACTATAAAAATAAACACCCGTAAAAATAAAATGAGTCCATTGGGTTATCACCCAGCGTCACTTGGCCTTTTTAAATTTTCCATTCGTTAATCAAAATCTTTAAATCTTCCAATATTTGAAAACACAATGTTTTTTTCTTTTTTAAAAAATAAGAATGTACTCAAATGCTTCTATTTAACTTATACAACTTTTTGAATTATATTTTATAATACCACACTCACTTTTTGGAAAACTTATTTTAATCTTAACAATGTTTACTTAATTTAAATATTAAGTAAATTATTTATTTAAAACCTTTTCTATTAACATTAATAATCTCGAATACAATGTATACAAGCCTTCATTCTATTATAACAGAATCGTTTAATAAACTTCTGATAAGTTTAATTCAACCCATTTAATTTATACCTCGACAAAACTTCATTTCTTATTTAATACAGCGAATTTGGATCACATCTTTATAACTTAACTTGCCTAACCACTTTACCTCAAATTTGGTTTCTGTTTCAATTTCCATTTCATACCTTCATCAGTCTCTAACCATAAATTAGTAAGAAAATAATTCTCTAAACATCAACCCCGAAGGTTGAAACTAACATCAGATCAATACTCAGAAAATCATTTAACTCAACCGATCTCCAGTTAAGTTCCAATTCTTTAATTTCATACCTGGGCTTTTATTTCAATCATAAGCCATTTCTAATAACTCGTCCCAATCGTATATTAGTAAAATTCATGTTCATAACGTCATCAAATCTTGGATTTCAGAGAATTCAATTAAATAGAATTCCAATAATAATTTTATTAAAACTTCAATTCAAACATAACTTATATTATTATTAATCTCAAATCGCTTAAATATTGATTAAACTATAAACAGGGCTTTAAAACTTGACAAACTTCCATTACTAAATTTTACATTCCCAGATTATCACTTTAATTATTATTAAGTACTAATAATCGAGTTTCAACGTTCAATAAAAATAAATTTAGGTTTACTTCACCATTAACTACTCCATTAAACTAACGAACTAATTTAAATAATCAATTTCAGTTAACACAGTTGACTGAGTAACCTCTAAAGCTGATTAACTCGTTAATAAGTTCTAATTTATCTTTCATTTAAATTAACTAATAATATAACTAATTTAAATAATTCCATTTACTTTGATTATTATTAAATTCAATATAATCCCACTTTCGTTGTTTCTTAAAAACAATTTACCTCAAGTATCAATCATTACATTAATTTCTGCTCACTTGCTTCTCAATCTTATTAATACAAGAATTAGATTTATAAAATGATTTAATAATTACTTAAGACTTAAATAATAAATATAAATGTTTATTTCCTTGTCATAAACTTCCATTCAAAATAATTCATTTCAAATTCTAGTGTCAGTTATAAAATAAATTTTGTAATTCATTTCTATCGATTCACCTGATGGTAAATCAATATTTTTAAAACGACGTGTTATTAGGCCATATATTATTAGTTTCTCAACCAATACTGTCCGTTGGTTAATAATAAAGCAATTGTTGAATTCGGGTTCAATAATCAATTACAAATCAGTTACAATCATATTGGTTAAACAATTCATATAATAATCATATGAAAATAAACAATAAATTCGATGAATCCAGTTCGATCCTTCCAACCTATTTTTTCCTGCATCCAAATAGGTTACCAAAAATAAAATGATCCATTTAATATGATAATACATTACCTACTATAATAAACACGAAGAACCAATTCAGCAAATAATAGTCAACTAATAATAATGATTCGCGCATATAATTTAATTTAATACGTTTATATTATAATAAATGTAACCAACAAGGTAAGTTACCTCTTTTGGAAATAACCATTAAAAATAACAATTGGTCTCGATTAAATTAAACGAACATTTAATTTAAATCAGTTATATATAAATATTCAATATATATCCAAATAATCATCAAATCATTCAACAATTAGAAAACATAGCACGCAATTATTTAACCCGATTTATAATAATTATTAGTGAGACATCTGAATGAGTTTAACTCACCTTGGTTTTCCTGTCATTAAAACAACTTGTTTTATTAAAATTAAAACCGATGTTTAACTTAATTAAAAATTATGGTTGCTTCCAGTCTTGATCAGACTAGCTCCATCTCGTAGCCTTCGCCAACATGGTCGCAACGTCGTTTGTTTAGTTCCATTCTGTTAATATCAGATAACGTTACACAAATTTAAAGTTACGATTTAAATAGAATAATTAATCTTAAATTATATTAATTAACCTAATCTAATTTAATCTATGTAACTAGCCCAATACCTTTGATGATAATTAAATAGGCCCGACATCTTCTTTGATTTAAATTGACTGGCCCTACTTGAATTTGAAAACAAGGGTCGACCGTTTATTAGAGAATATGCCTCAACTTTAATCCTTTTTAGCATCATTCTTCACTCATGCTTCTTTGTTTTCGAATATACAAGTCGATTCACCCTTAAACTGCTTGGTCTCTTTTTCTTAAGACGTCCCAAGCCCTCGTCCCCAAACCCACACTACAATACAACTTCATTTTCCTCAATCTTTTATTCCTCCTCCTATAACAATATTGTGCATCACCGGGCACAGTTCTCACGTGACACCACCACAAACTCCATGATTCGCCAATCAAGTACACCACTCGACTTCTCTCCCTAAAACAAAACTGCCAATTACATCACCTTCCCCTCCGGCGTGCACCACCATGATCCAATAGTGAATAGGGTGTTCCAGAGCTCGACACTTTTTATGTCTAGATTTTACAAAATAAACACCATTTGCTCGCCGTACTTTGTTGATCACAGCTCCATTCTCGAATTCATATGAAACTTTTTAAATCTCAAGAAAAAGCAATACTTAGTTTTCCACTAATGACATTTACCTGTACCATTCAAAATTTTGAGATGGTGAAAACACTGAGATGGATTTTAGGGACTCGTTGAAACAAGATTCGTGATTTTAGGTGTTGTATTAGGATAGCAATGATTTTTTAAAGCCAGCACAACATTTATGTTTTACTTTTTTTTTTAGAAAATGGAGACGAATGCGCTCCTACGTATTTATAGAAGATTGAAAGCAGATAAGATCAATGCAATTTCATTGTACAGTATCAGCTTGTGCATAGCTGAAATAATACACAGAGGAGCTGTGCTAATTTTTGTACCTCACTCTCTTAGGCATGTAGTATTTCAATTTTGCAAAGGCTATTCGCAATTTCTTCCTTATGAACTCTGGCAGGTTTGTGTTGATAGATTATTGGATAGTTGCTGATCTTTCCTTTCCATTATTGTGATTGATTTAGCATGTGCAAATAGGTATGAGTTTGTTAAGTTTTAGGCTAGGCTACCTGTATTTATTTATATTTCAAGTGTACATTTTTAGGGTAGAGGTAGGTTAAGCTTTGCTGTAATGTACATGGAGGTGTTTTTTCAATCTGGATAGATCCTTCCATTTTATTTGTCTTGCTTAGGGTAAAAGTCTTAGTTTTATCTCAGTTAATTTAGTTTCTACATTATTTAACGTTGTACGTTAGATATTCGTACCGATATTTACAACTCCAAATGCAATGAAAATGGACGTACTGCAATGTCTTGGCATTCTGGATTCAATGAAATTAATTTCGTTGAATTCCAACTCCACTTGCACAATGTCGTTATTTTAATTTCAATTTATTAGTCGGTTCATGTCTTATATATTACGTACTCACAAAACAAGTTTGACTAGCTCCAAATTAGAAATCTAGCAATAACTAACTATAAGTATTCCAATAAAATTCATTTCATCTAAAACGGAAGTCATTTGAAAAATAGCTATTTATAAGGCTTATATAATAACGATAAAATATAAATATATCCAGAATAATTAAAATTAATAATAATAAAACATTAACATTGTATATATCCAAATAAATGATATACCACTTCAACTTCAACCAATGTGGAATTATAACTCAGTATTAATATTTTTAAGTCAAACAATATCCAAATTTTATTAAAATCCCTTTTCAATTTATTAAATAAACGTTATCGTTTAAACGATTCCATAGCGACTATTTTAAAATTTGATTTGGACATAACTTACAATTTATAAGATAAAATCTCGATTTTTCTCTTTTATTAAAAAATAATATATAATAGATTCAAATGTTTCTTGTTTTGCAGAATTTCGACTTATAATAGATCGTGTATATTCGATTGATGTTCAAAACTCAATTTAACGAACTACCGCGACGTTACGAGCTCGTTCATTTTTAAATACAAAATTAACCATTCAATCCTCTTTAGTTAACGAATTCTATATAAATATCCATTAATATTTGAAATAAAACATTTAAAACAAATTTAAATATTCAAATTCAGATGATCAAAAAATCCGGGTCGTTACAGTAGTTCTCAAGATTTCCTTTTGGTCGTGAACTCAAGTCGTATTAAGTTCGAAGTTATTGATCCCACCCTCGAAATTTCCTTTTGGTCTCCATCTCTAGTCATGTGGAATTCAAAGTTAGGAGCTCCACTCTTGGGACCTCCATTTAGCCGTTTCTCCCAAGTTGTGAAGAGCTTTGAGTTAGGTGTCATAATCAGCCCTTTACCCTTAACTGTTGTTGATTCGGGTTTGAGCGATAGATGTCGTTGATTTTTCCTTTATACTCTTTAGTCGTTTCATTTAGGTTAGTGTCAAGGGCATCTTTTATACATCGGTTTATGCTTAAATCCAAGCTCTAATGATCAGAGTTGGCTAAGCGAACTGTCGATATCACACTTACTTGGGTTGGAGAATAAGAGATGGCAGTCGGACACACGATTCATGTGTGTTAGCCTGCTTTGTGACCAGGCTACCTAAGGCAAAGGATTTGTATATGAACATGAATTGAATAGCAATCGCTCGGTTGAAATGGTGGAATAGCATCACTCTCCGACATTGAACGCATCATTAGAAGACATAGGGCGGTTTGGTCAAAATCGCAACATCAGTATAAAATGGCCCGAAACTCCTATAAAACTACCTCATTTGGATCTAAACACATCAAATACTTGTAGCTCTCTGAATTAGCTTCAAGTAGAGCTTTCGTTTGGCCCAATCGGCCTTACGGTTTGAAAGTTACGCCTGTTTTCGTGAATGGGTGTAATATGGCAATCATTTGGATGAAGTGACGAAGCATCACCTCCTGGATCGGATCGCCCCCCTCGGCTTGCCCTCATCACGATCCATTCAGGACACACCTATGATCCACGATCCAACTCGTGGAGCCCCTCATGACCCGATCCGGGGTGCACAACATGGTCACGAACCGCCTGGACCGAACCTGCTTCTATGCATGAATGTTGATCTATTCTTGAGGCTATGACCGCTCCTACTTTCCCGGATCGGGTGCCACGTGTCCTACCACGACCTGATCACCATATGGGCTTTCCTACAGCTGTAAATACAACTCTAGGGAGCATTTTCAAGGGACTTTTGACATCTCAACATTCATGGCTGCCATGGCTAACACTTCCCCATGAATAACCACCAACTTCCTCAATAAAATTAATGAATTCAGAGAGAAATATTCATTAGATTCAAGTGATTGAAAGACAATATTCATTGTAATTGTAATCAGTGAATGAAATGAGAAAATATGAAGTGTACATAGGCTAGTTAATGCCGAACCACTATAAAACTCCTGTTGTCTTGCTTTTTCTCTTATTTTTCATTTATTTCTTCATATCCTATGCTCTAAATACGACAATTTGGGTGTTAGGACCATTTTTGGTCTAACATTTTGATGCTTTCACTGAGAATTGAATTCTCAGCCTATCGGATTGCTATTCTACTATTTGGATTTGAAAGTTATAAGAAAACAGTCCGCATTTCTACCATTTTTGAAGATATCAGTTATTTCGGTAAAATCAGAACTTTTTGCCTTAGAAGAAAACAAAGGAATCGCGTGCTTCACGACCAAATGATGAACAAGCAGATAACGCACAGGAGCAGGTGGCTGGTTCGCGGCTTGCGGGGGGCACCATGAACTGCTCCCAAGTGACTTTCTCGATCCGAACCAAAGATGAGAAAATGTGGACACCGCGGCTCGTGGGGGTGTCCACGAACGGGTCTCAGAATATACCCGCGATCCGACCAGAAGCTAGGAATTTGAAGGCCTTTGCATTTCTCGTTCGACGACCCTGAAGGCAACCACGATCCGGAGATATATCTGATTCACGAACCGCGTCCCACGAACTGAAGAAATGTCTGGACTACAATCCGAAGAGATGCATTCGACCCACTCGACCTGTTGGTGATATCGCGATCTGCGATCCAAAAAAGCATGGGGCGGACAGCAATCACGACCCGACCTAGTGCAGGTCCCGCCACCCGATACGAAGATCTTGATTCAGTTGATGACTCACCCGCGATCCGAAAGTGAATGATGAACAAGGGTCATGACCCGACTCAAAAAAGTGACAGTTTTCACGATAAATGCAATTTTCGGATCATTTCTGAAAAGCCCCCATCTTCCAAAATCGAAAAAAGCCGGTTAGGTCGATCGCCGCCGGGACCGTGGGGCCCCGGACCCCCACCGGCGCTGCGCCCGGATCCGGTGACGGCCTCGCCTTCGGCTCGGAGTATGCTTTGTCCTATAATTAATACTTACCAATCGATATTCGGTAGATATTCTGATCATATCGACAGCTAATTGACAACGACTGAGATTCTTCCCAGAGCAATAACACCTATTTATTGATGTTATTCAATATGAGGAGCTATTGAAAAGATTTGACATGCTGGATACGACAGTATACGAGATAATGATTGTCTCAGAGCAGCCTCTTCTCCCAAAGTTCTGATGGTGTATTGATTTCACCAAAGCAACTGATGTTTTCCATGAACGAGTAGTAATCATCTGGTTTACATGACTTAAACCTATTCGATGGGTGGGGTCCTAGATGGCATTAACATGGAACCGTCCAGGCAGTATTCTGGAGACTCAGATGATCATAGCAATGATGACTCGCAATGACAATATACTAGAAAGTGACTAAGGATTATTACAAATCTACAATTCATTTGTATGGTATAATGAAAGACACATATCCTACGATCTATACCCGGGAGAACTTATCTGACCTTTCCAATGCATAACTGCTATCCACAGCATTAATGAAGATTGATTTCCATTATAAAGGTGTCACATCAACACACTTTGGTGCCCAGAGTTAGGTGCCAGTTGAACTGCCGCAAGCCATGATCAGACATATGGATCTTTGCACAAGTGATAACAACTTGATTGCCCATCAGTCGCCATATGACCTTGGTCAAGAGACGAGAGCTTGAGATTAACGCAAATATGAATCAACCATTAGCTCTCCACTTCATTTTCCAACCACGCTACTGCATTTAAGATTATCTGATCAAGGTCTCGACCAACCAGCTCCAATAGAGTTCAGAGCCTACATTGCACCCTACTGCCTATTGCTAAATATCCCAACCGAAGATGGTGTGGAAATGGTCTATTATTGACCAAGTTATTGGAGAAGCCAACTATTTGGCTAGAATATGCTACACAATACAGATGGCATGAAACCCAAAGACACTTCCCCGCCAGATGAAATGGAGTGTGAAGGTGGTGTCGATATTGTGAATAAAGGGAGCATCACTAAAGGAATTGCCCGTTGATATGCCCGAAGACATGGACCCCAAAGAGGATGGTGATTCAGATGTAGAAGGGTGACATCTAATGATGCAACTGCGCATGTTCCGATTGTTGACGCCGACCTGACTAAGGCGAGCCTGGATGTGTTCACTTGGACCTATGCTGATACTCACGGGATTTTACCATAGGTTATGAGTCACTTGTCAAGTATAAAACTGAAGTGTGCCCCTATCAAGCAAATAAGGCTTATGAGAGCATCTGTCTTGAAGTGAGATGCCACACATCCTGCTTGGATATCAAATCCCATCCTCATCAAGAATGCTAATGGAAAATGGCGCACATGCATTGATTTTCCAGATTTGGTCAAAGTTCGCCCAAAAGGAAGATTCCCATCACTCAGAATTGACCGGCTTGTGGATTCAATGACTGGACATGAACATCTCCCTCATATGGCCATGTGCGCAAGTTACAACCAGATTTTTATGCATGTGCCTGATCATGAATAAACATGTTTTATCATGGACCTTGAACGGTACTATTATATGGAGCTGCCATTCAGACTAAAGAATGCCGAGGCAACATACCAAAACTTATTAAATTGTATGGTCCACAGCCGTAGTGAAAGGCCCATGGAAGTCAATATAGATGATACAATTATGGAGTCCAAGCGATCAACCTACTACATTTCAAATCTGACAGAGATGTTCAACATCTGAAATGAAGCTACACCCTTTGAAGTGCTCGTTTGGTGTTGCGTCGCGAAAGCTTCCTGGCCTCATAGTTAGCTCACACAGAATCGAAATCAACCCTGATCAAATTGCAACGATCCTAAACATCCATGAACAACAAAGAATTAAAGTTGTCTGATTCTTGGCAGGAAAGTTGGCACCACTTGCAGGTAAGAAGGATAGGGTCTAGAAACTAGCCTATAATGTGAGCAAGAAGGTAGCCATGGTAGAACGCAACTACCCAAAGATTGAAAAGCTTGTCTACAGCTTGCTGATTGTTCTGAGAAAGCTCCCCCGCTACTTGCTAGTTCTTCTTATTGTGATACACACTCATTAGCCGCAATGACAGGGCTTGCAGCGACCTGAGGCATCTGGAAAGTTGCTCGAACGGAACATAGAGCTGAACTAGTTTGATCTTAATTCCCTCCTAAAGAGGTCCGTACGAGGGCAAGCGTTAGCCGACTTCATCGCTGAATGTACCATTCCCGAAGAGGATATGTTAGACGAAGAAGACGGCCCCTCAAAATGAAAGATGAAATCAAGCCTCTGGAAACTGTATACAGACAGTGCAAGAAATGATCGACGATCCAACGCTGGATTTTTGCTGATAATCCCCGAAAGGAATTCCAGGTGGAGGAACCACAATTCGCAGCTCACCTAGAATAGGAAGAAGAGCCGTTGGATGGATTAGAGCATTATAACATATCTCATGTCCTACGAACGGAAAATCAAAAGGCGAATAATCTGGGTAAGTTAGAAGGTTCCGACAATCCAGAAAAGACGGAGATGATCCCCATCGAGACACTATAAAATCCAACAATTGATCAGATGGAAGTTGATCTAATATTGGATACCGAGCCCCAGAAGGAGTCATAGACAATCCCCGTAAAGACCTTCCTGCAGCACAGAATGCTTCCGGCAAGAGGAGGTGATAGGTGAACCATCGTTCGTTATATCTAGAAAATATGACATGCATGGCGACATTGCTAATTTCCCTTGGAAGGTTATCCCAAGAAAGACACCAACAAGCCCCATTGCTGAATCACCGCCCTAAGTGATTCGATAAAATCAGTAATTAGTCACTCATTAGATGGGAGATGTGCATGAGTGAAACTTCTGATGAACGGCGTTTTGAAGGTAGAAAGCGAAGACTCACAGTTCCACTCCTTTCATCGGTTATCTGTTAAGTAACCCATGCCCCAAACAGAGGGGCAACTAGAGATCGAGCATGGATTGTCATGAATACATCATCTAATTCAAAGATGATACATTAAACGCTTGCATGACCAATTGCCTTAGTCTTGCCTAAAAGTTAGCAAGTTGAAAGTTTAGAATGCTCACGCCCGAAAGCTGATTGATTATTTGCGGACCAACCCTTGTCCCGATATGGAATCGAAGGCCTATCAGCAAATCTATGAGATATGACTATCCCACTAGCCGCAATATCCTATTTTCTAGCATAGAAAGTGCAAAAGTTTCTATAAACGTAAATCCATTGTTCTCATGCCAATTGCCATCCTAACACCAATGTGATGGTGTGCTTCCATTAGCGGTACAGTCGCGACTTCCTAACACTCTATCCTTACCCTCAGCATGGTGGCCAAAAGGCAATTCAAAGGAGATGCGACCTCATCAATCGCTTACGATATTTACCTAACCGTCTTTGCCATCTCAAGTTCCTGATCAAGATCTATTCATTCTTGGGACCGTCGCCCCGTAATAATTTGAAAAGATTTTCGTCATCAGCTTAAGATTCTGGCATCCATCCCATGGCAGAGACAAGATTACTAAGAGTTAACTAGAAAAGAGCATGCAATTCCAATTCCCTCTCAGAATGATATTCATTCCTCTAACAGGACTACTTTTTAACCATGAATATTATATTTACATTCTTTATGAGTTGCCGATGTAATTAACTCAGAAAAATTTATATATGGATTGTGTAGGTACCTCAGATCTGGTACCGATCAGACTTCTAACACCCGCACGTAGAGTTATGGAGCACTGCTGTAACGGACCCGACTGGACTACTCGTTTGCAAAGTCGCGCCCCCGCGTCTAACCAAAGTTGTATAACTCAAAGTGGATCTGAGATGACTATATGATCCCTGGCTCACACTTGGCATACCATAAGACAATTGTACATAAATCATTGAATTGCAAAGTCGGAGTCCGACTCCAGATGGACACGGTGTGACCATCTATATGGCTCGATCCTATCCTCGATTCCACCAGATTACATGAACCCCGATAGGGGGGCAGCAATGCCCATTGATATTCTTATTTTCCAATCATGAAATTTTCTTTTACATGCCTCTTGAGTTATTGACATGACTAACTCATATGATATGAATGATGCAGGTACCCGAAGTTTGGTGCCAACTACTCCTCCCATAAATTGTTTGGAGGAACACAAAGCCTTGGCAAACATTTCCCAACTGCTTGACTGACTGATGCTATCCACAGAGCTTAGATAGAAATATAAATCTAGGATGAGTGTGACCCGACCACTTGTCCAAAAAGCTCCATTCGCCAAAGTGAAGCATGGAGCATGGACCAGAACCGATCTTGAGAACGACATCCGAAACGGCAGAGTCCCACTCTTTGAACTAGAGTGTAGAAGGAATGCCAGGGCAAATGATATGACCGTTCGCCTGAACCACTCTAACTCTCATGATTCGAGAGAGAGTATAAAGGACCAGAGAGAATGTCCATGAGGCATAAAGGTGCACCATTACTAAAACTGCCTCGAAATACAGTCTAACCCGCTGAAGGATCGGGAGAGTATAAAGGCGCTAGAGACTTAGCACCCCCAGAACTTCTGCCCCGCTGAAGGATCGGTGAGCAGACAAAGAACCGAGCTCGAACTCTAACCCGCTGAAGGATCGGTGAGCAGACTAAGAACCGATCTTGAACTCTAACCAGCTGAAGGATCGGGAGAGTATAAAGGCGCTACAGACTTAGCGCCCCCAAGAACTCCTACCCTGCTGAAGGATCGGGGAGCAGACTGAAAGCTGAGTTCGAACTCCAGATAGAGTATAAAGGCACAGATTAAAATGCCAGTCAAGGGCTCCTACCCCACCGGAGTGTCGGGGGCAAAACTGAAAGCTGAGCCCGGATCCTCCATGTCCGGATATGGGGGTCCTAATCAATCCTCAGCAAGCCTTGGCCAGGCACTAAGTTAATGATTGATTGGGGGCATACCCATACATACGTACTACTTTAGTGCTTTTTCATTTATAGTTGCATTGATAACTTATAATGTTTCATTTACCAAGTGCAGGTTCCCAGAACAAAGCTAAATAAAACGCGAGGGCCGCACTCGCAACAATAACAGATCAGTAGGAAGCAACTAAAGGGAGACGTGAAGGAGGCTGACACCAATGCCCAATGCTAAACTTCCTACGCAGTTCAAGGCGGCAACCGAAAGGAAGCCTTGAAAATGAATTATTCAATGACATGTCATGCGACTTAATACTCGCGACTGGGAAGGACCCGGTGAAGCCCTGAGTTTTTTGGATTTCTATCCGGCCTTAATACGATCCTGAGCGGTCGTTGGTTTTCCGATCATAATACGATCTGGCACGATCATGGCATTCAGGATTAAAGATTTCCCCAACTATCCAGAATACGCCATCCTTCGTCTAAATTTGAAAGGGAATTGATCCGACTATCTGTCTTATGCCATTATCCCTGAATTGAGGGCATAACCATTGAAAATATTCACAAACGGCATAGCTTACGTGCTTGTATTTAACTTATGTTGTGATCTTTACAGGCCCCTTGAGGTCCACGAAACGGATGCAGAGAGAATGTCCATTTTCTAATCCAAACTTACTTCCAGCCTCGAAAGCTCAGATGAGGTTGGACATATCCCATGCAATAATTAGGCGTGAAACATCCAACCTATCTCCGGCCTTTCCCTTGATGCAGGGGGCAAGCGGCAACACTCCGGACGATCAAAGTCTGACCGTTTGCCGTCTAATGTCGACCCTTGGAACCTGGATAAGAGACAAGAGATTGGCATGGGCTGCGTACCAACAAATCGATTTTCACCCAACTTTGACTTATGATGTGAAGAGGGAGCACGAAAGATATGGATTCGAAGTCTACTACCTAGAACAAACCCCCGAGGATGGGGGCACGGAATACGAGCCTCAAGCAACATAGTTCAACCACCTGATGCCTATATTCAGAATTGAATGATAGAAGCCTGATTGACGGCTACTACTCATGTGGAACCAAGAAGCCCGAGGCCGGCCTTTACCTATTTCAAGACTTCATGCTAGAGGCACCAGCGCCAAACCAGAAGGCCAAGCAGCAATCATCAATTCACTGGAAATGATAAAATTGAAATTCAAGCAATAACGAACTTGGCACAGTCATATAGCAACCATCAGCTCGGGTTGAACACGAGCCAACCAGCAGGCATGCAACATGCGGCTCTGATTCAGAACATCATGGATGGAAACATGGTCAATAGAACAACTACCTGCAACATCTTTGATGAGAAATTGTAACAAACTTAGGTCATGCACGAATAGCATTAGCCCCAACCCGAATGGGTACTCGAGCGATATTTCATACTCAGCTTCAAGCAAGAATGCGACAATTCGAAGATCAGGAACTCGGTCGGGTCGAATAACTCGAACTATGACCCAGGGGGCAATATCGAAGCAGAAACAAGAACTCAGCAAAGACCCCCTTTGTAATCTCAGATTCAATGTTGGGGCCAGCCATGATATTGATAATATGCAGCAATTTTTTGATGGCAACCTGCTTGCCAGTTTGATTTGGCGCCTCTTGAGAGGCGCCCCTTCTCAAGATGATATGGATAACGACAATCACAACCCTTACATATAGGACATCAGGATCCCCTGTTATTCCCCCGAATTTTGAATTTTCTCTACAATGAGATTTTCCCAGAATCTTTGATGAATTCAACCTTGAGGTGGACATACTTCCATGACAAGAAGGTGTTAAAGTCGAGAAGAAGGACCAAGATGCTTTTCCGACTAAAGAATGGAGCACCTTCCAATTCCTGAAATGATAAGGACAAAGGAAAAGTCCTAGAAAACAATGACAAGAATATGCAATTCCAAAGAGAATCTTTACCACTAATCGAGCTCATGATCTTGTTTTGTCAAGCTCAATTGAACCGAGCATGAGAAAGAAAATCAACAAGACTGTGACGACCACTTCAGACTATGCTGAAGCATAAACGAAAGGGCCCAACTAACTTCATAACGATATTTATCCACTCGCATTTAGCAAGCTTACTTAACTTCACAATTGATCCAATGGGAGTCTCGCTGACGCCCAATGAGGCAATCCTCACTATCCGACTAAAGAGTAGAGATGATATCAAAGAAAATACAATTCGAAAATTTGTGTATACAACACCAACTCTTGCTGAATCGAGAGAGAGCATAGAATGTCTTGGGTCGACTAAGATTGCTGAACCTGTAACTCTTACCCGTTGCAATGACTGGAAGAATAAGACCTTGAAGATTGGATGCCTGAATGACTTACTTTAACCCCCATCGATGCAGGGGGCATAAGCCCTGACTTTGCTTGTCCTCCGATGGAACTGAGAGCACAAGTGTCAATTTGTAGACTAACTCTAAAGACAATCCTGGCATGGAATAAGATTCAAAACATGTATGTTATGCCTCCATAGTATGACCTGATTCATCTTCCCAGACCAAGCGAGCTTAATTGCGGATCAAATGTGAACTTAAAGAGTCAAACTACACTGGATGAAAGGTGTGACAAACCTATCTACTACTTTGCGATGGTGACGATCCTATAGGCACTAGTCCACATGATTTAACAACATCCCTTACTGACTACTTCATATGTGAATGTGGGATTAAGAAATGACCCGTAACAATTGTGGATTCCGTCGACTACGTTCCAGAGTGATCATGGCTCCCGGATTCCTTACTGTTACGATTCAATGCGATTTTAAGATCCTGGATCAATACCAAGATCCAAACTTGAGTACAAATGACAAATTCATATGTTCTGATATGCTTCGTCCCAACAGTCCATTTGTTAGCTCAGAGCCCAAAGATTCTTACATTGCCTCATGATTTGGGTGGCTACTTCATACATTGGCTCATATGAAAAAGAAAGTCCAACCCTACCATGCGCTTGGCTTGCATAGAATGGTGATGTTGTTTGGAAATGACCTGTGCGTGTAGAATCACGGTCGGGAGCCAACGATTTAGCATGACTTCTGACGGATGAATTAGATCTTTTGATTCAACAAGGTTTAAACAAT
This sequence comes from Allium sativum, assembly GCA_030737875.1. Taxonomy (NCBI): domain Eukaryota; kingdom Viridiplantae; phylum Streptophyta; class Magnoliopsida; order Asparagales; family Amaryllidaceae; genus Allium; species Allium sativum. The sequence continues at coordinate 860,966,539 of CM060922.1, forward strand.
TTCTTAATCGTCTCGAACACTCCTTCCATGGAACTTGGCCTGACTAGCATCCAGGGAAGCAATGCAACAGTTGGATAAAGCCTTCTCAAGGATAAATGACGTTCCAGAGAGATTTAGCTCAACATACTCAAAGCACATCTCACCTGCGATAGGTTGTACTTTGGGGGGCAAAATGTTAGCCTGCTTTGTGAACAGGCTACCTAAAGCAAAGGATTTGAATATGAGCATGAATTGATCAACAATCGCTTGGTTGAAATGGTGGAATAGCATCACTCTCCGACATTGAACGCATCATTAGAAGACACATGGCGGTTTTGTCAAAATCGCAACATTAGTATAAACTGGCCCGAAACTCCTATAAAACTACCTCATTTGGATCTAAGCACATCAAATACTTGTAGCACTATGAATTAGCTTCAAGTAGAGCTTTCGTTTGCCGCAATCGGCCTTACGGTTTTAAAGTTACGCTCGTTTCCGTGAATGGGTGTAATATGACAATCATTTGGATGAAGTGACGAAGCATCACCTCCTGGATCGGATCGCCCCCCTCGGCTCGCCCTCATCACTATCCGTTCATGACACACCCATGATCCACGATCCAACTCGTGGAGTCCCCCATGACCCGATCCGTGGTACACAACATGGTCACGAACCGCCTGGACCGAACCTGCTTCTATGCATGAATGTTGACCTATTCTTGAGGCTATAACCGCTCCTACTTTCCCGGATCGGGTGCCATGTGTCCTACCACGACCTGGTCACCATATGGGCTTTCCTACAGCTATAAATACACCTCTAGGGAGCATTTTCAAGGGACTTTTGGCATCTCAACATCCATGGCTGCCTTGGCTAACACTTCCCCATGAATAACCACCATCTTCCTCAATAAAATTAATGAATTCAGAGAGAAATATTCATTAGATTCAAGTGATTGAGAGACAATATTCATTGTAATTATAATCAGTGAATGAAATGAGAAAATATGAAGTGTACATAGGCTAGTTAACGTCGAACCACTATAAAAATCCTGTTGTCTCGCGTTTTCTCTTATTTTTCAGTTATTTCTTCATATCCTATGCTCTAAATACGACAATTTGGGTGTTAGGACCATTTTTTGGTCTAACAATGTGTGTCATGAGTTTTTTATATTTGGCCTCGTCATTTGTTCAAGGCCCAAGTGGATTTGTGGGTGGTCGTGACATACCCTTCCGATTGTAGTCTGGCATGGGACTTAGAGTAATCAATTGATGCCAATCTCCGAGGTGTCGTATTCATCGATTTACGCTCATATATGAAAATCGATCGTATCACAACTAACACGTTGCACGTAATAGGACTTGATCAAGAGCGTGATTCGGCGAGTAAATGGATGGATCACATTTAACTCTAGTTGCACTTTTTCCAATAGGCCAGGGTTTAAGTCACAAGATAGACTCCTAAGTACACCTGAATATAAATGGGTTGCTTCATACCCATCAGACTCATGGTTTATTTTACAAATGGAAAAGGAAAGCCAATGGAAGGACTCATAAGTGCATTGAAGCATAGGTTGGTTGTGTCATACACTTTGAACTTATCGCCTTACCCTAGTGTAGGAGGAAGACTAGAATGTAAGACAACTTGATTGCACTCTTTGTACTCGTACTCTGGTAGTCCACGAATAGATCACAAAGGTTTATATTGTTACCAACATGTTAATCATAAGGTTATTTATATGCCGATCATGTCAACAACTCAAAAAATATATGAAAATAAGGTTTACGACCAACCAGTTTATTGAAATAAATACGCACCAAAGCCAATGCTGAATCGAAATTCAAAGGAATAGAATGAACGATGTGGCATTGGACATCTGAGTGATTTATTCTTATTGCAAGTTTATCCATTCGTGTGTTGATCCCTAGAGATCTAATTTATGACTACAGTCCTCCTTTGTTGTTGCTTTTGTTGAGTATTGGATGGTTATGGAACCTCATTTGGGGGAGCTTGTTTATATTGCTCTATCTTTCTTTGGTGGATGAGTTTTTTGATGGCATCCATCAAGTGACGGCAATCGTTTGTATCATGGCCATATAGTTTTTGATATTTGAATATTTTCTAGGCTCTTTGGCATTTGTCATTGATTCTCTAGGATTAGGTTTTTTGTACTATAAAGTGTTATAGGTTTCCAGATAGATGTTTTCAAGGGAATCGTTGAGCTAGGTGAAGTTGTCGAGTGATTAAAACCTCAGTCGATTCTTGGAATGTTTCTTTTTATCATGACTACCTCCATTGTTACCACCATGAGCTGGTTTATTATGGACATTAGGATTTTCCTTACTGGAACTCTCTCTTCCTTGCTTCGTTGCAACATTATATTGGGAATTGTCCTGTTGCTGCTCATGAGGATAACCATTACTGGCTCTGTTCCTGCGAGTTTCTTCCTGATGTAGATATTTGTTCGCCTTTTCCGAAAAGAGTCCTAGCATTTTTGAAGGCTTCTTATCGAGCCATTCATCGAAGTTGGTTTCAGGATGTATGCCTTTGACGAGTGCAAAGAGAATGATACTTTTCTATAGATTATCCACCTCTTCCAGGGCGTTATTGAAGTATTCCAGAAAGCTTCTGAGCGATTCACGAACCCTTTGGAAGATGTTAGAGATGGGTGTAATATCTTTAGATCGGGTGGCATATATATGGAGTTGCTCCACCAGTTTCCTAGAAAATTGATTGAAAGAAGATATTGTTCATGATAGAAGTTGAGAGAACCATAGTAAAGCCATGCCTTCTAGGAACATAGGAAAGCACTTGTACTTCACTACATCGATGAAACGACCGAAGTCCATATGTCACTCATATCGGTCGAGAAATTTTCATGGATCCATTTTTATTGAGTAGTCGCAAGTTGTGGCGTGTTAATCATGAGGCCATTCAACATTTAGAACAACATCAGTGAAAGGGTTATCCATTATACCTACTTCTCAGTCATTATCGACATAATCTTATGGCTCTCCCACGATCCTACAGATCATAGCGGTGAGGTCATCATGATCATGATCGAACTCTGGCGTATATTTACTATGGCATAACCTAGGAGGAAGGTCATCATGGTTAAATTGAACATCGTTATTGGCTGATTCCCGGTCTTTGGATGGGCCACTTGGTTTTGGTTAATAGCTGGAAACCCAGAAATTAAGTTTTGCATAGCGGTGGCTTAAGGCAGCTTGTTAAAGGGTTCAGTTCTAGTCCCACAGGTGAGACTAGTTCTGAAACGGGAACAATCTAGTTGGTTTTCTCCCTCTATTATGGTGGCTCCCGCACCGTCTTGAGTCATCTTTAACCTTTGGTTCCAATTGCTATGGTGAGAGTCGGATGAAGTGTTTTCAAAGACATAATTAGTAAGAGTTCAGGCGCTTCTATTTACCTCAAGGCGACTGATATCCCTTTGGGTGGACTGCTGCAGTTGCTATGTTAGTTCAATATTTTGCTTGATCTGTTGTGAGATAACCCAAACCCCCATGCCACAGAAGAAAGGATAATCATAGGAATATAACACATTAATCACATCAGTAGATTACAGATAGTAGCATATCACATGAAATCAAAGAATAATATACATCATCATAACAGCAGAATCATAAATGTCATCATCATTAGAGTTACACAGATACAAGATCATACTTAGTACATAACATAGTTCAATATACATAAGGTAATGTCTAAAAGTCCAAAAGGATGATAAAAGATAAGTCTTCTTCTTCAGCCAAAAGAGCACCTGATGCTGCGGTGCATATCCAAAATAAAGCCAGTTACCTGTTTACTTGGATGCCCATGTAAAAATAAGGGCGCCCGAGTTTACAAGAGAAAACAGACTATAAGTCAGTCATGGGACTGGTATGGGAAATCTTACTTAACTTATTTAATAATAAGGCTAATCACAGGACCATGCCGCTACTGCGGAACGGGTTTACTCCATTGGATTGCCAGTGCATAAAATAAAATAAATCATTTAAACAACGCAATGCTTTTCAGAAAAATGAAGCCATTATAAGACTCAGGTCTTATCACACAATGCAACGCAGGCCGAAGGATAGAGTTTTACCTTATAATGGTCAAACATGCTTGATACGTATAAAACAAAAATCATTTGATATTATTATTAGTGTTTAGTTAGTTTAAAACACTTTCAATATAAATGTATCAATCCTAGACGGCATAGCTACCATATACTATGTCGCCATACTAGTTTTACAATCAAAACCGAACGATGTCGTATTGCAAATTGGATTTTCATCATGAATCAAGGAAAGGGATCTTCCTTTCGATTCGAGACACTCTATCTCATGCCTCAGGATTCAGCCGCAACTGCACCTGGATGTGACAGGGCCGATCCACACTTACTTTAGTGGATTATTAATTCCTAAACAATACATTCCCTGCCCTATGGTCATAAAAATCAGGTCAGTATGTCAACCATCAAATCCGAGATACATCGCTTTTAACATCCTTATTAGTAAAGTGTTTGGGCTCCATACCATGACACCACTCCTAGCTAGAAAGAAACGCATATCCTCCCTGCGGTCTTCTCCCGTTTCTGGTTCATACCGGGGTTGAAGCTCACGAATTAACGCTATAAACAATGCTATGCTAATTAAAGTTGTTCTTTGATCATCATCCACAAGACTCTGCTTTTCAACAAAAGCCTTGTTCGTTTGCATCTTAGCATGTCACATTGACAATCCACGCCACGCGATTGATGTCTAAATATATAACCTCTAAGCTCGTACGTCTCAGAGAAGGGTGTTAAGTAAGAGAATAAATTCTCTTCCACCAAATAGATATATATTTAATAGAAATCAATCAACATAGAATGAAATCCAATGTCAGACACACATCCATTTACAAGTCCATACTGGGTCTGAACGAAACTGGAGGCTCATTATTCATCGTTCCATATGTCCAATATGGAAGAGAGGTCCTATCATATCCAGACAATGAACAAATACTTCCGAACCACTACCAATGTAACCTCATCAAGTTAGCTACCCATATCGAAGGCATTAGTAGTAATCCATTCGATGTAAAGATTACCGGTCATGCATCGTCTTCATTTTCTTTGACTTCTAGTCATCGTTCAATTATCTGAAATGCAATTTAACTCGGCCCATTCAAATAATTCACGAATATATATAATTCAAATCCATTCTTTCCCTGGTTAAATTAGTTGACATTCCCGATTCAATTCATTTCTATAGTTTCATGTGAAATAAATCTTAATCGTCATCATTATTTTATAAACCAAGTGAAATTGGTTTATTTTTATTCCAAATCGTTTATAATATTTTAAAATGATTTATCGCCTTTTTTATTTATATAAAAATGGCCCATTTTCATTAAACGACCCTTCGGGTCATTCGGCGGCCCTGACGCTGTTTTCATTTAGATTTGAATTACACATTTGTCAAAATCTAACTGTTGGATTTTAACAAATTTAATATCGTTGGAAAGATATTTCCAAAGCGAATCCAATGGTTCCAGTTTCGGGAAAATCCAATTGGTTGGATCTCCCGGTATAATCGTTTAAAATTACGATTCGAAAATGTGAACTACCGCATGCGATTCGTTTAATTTTAATATATATATATATATATATATATATATATATATATATATATATATATATATATATATATAAGTATATATATATATATATATATATATATATATATATATATATATAAGTATCGATTGATGCAACTCGTATTGCCTGGTATGCGTATTAAAACCAAATTAACATGGGATATTTAGGAACCAAAGTACAGAGGCCTAGGAACAGACTCAATATCAGGCTCTGTCTAGTTCATAAACCAACCATTTAAGTTAAATAAAATAAAAGGATATCATTGTGTGATACCTTGATTTAAGCTGTCAAATTCAATTCCCATATTGTTCCCTAGAGTTTAAATGACTGTGCTTATTATAGTTAAAACGTAGAACTAGGCAAGGAGCGTACTACCAGGGCCAACTATTATGTAATTAACACAAGTTGTTTTAACTATTCATGTTTGTTGTATATGTATTACTTTACATATAATATTTATAGATAGATCTGCTATTAGGATTAGGAACACTATGAATACTGGAAACAAGATTTATGTGTTTAAAATCAGACAAATAAAAGAAACAGAGAGAGGGGTACACCAGTTTTATAATGGGGTTTGTGACGACGTGACACCATGCACTGGAAGGTGAAAATAAAGGAAATAAAAGAAAATGGTAAGAGGAGGAGAAGTATTCAAACATGATGGATATTGGTACACAGATGTGCCAAGGATGATGATAGTAAAAGAATGATGGTTGGTGACTCATGTGGAGTTTGATAGCTTACTCAATGTTTCGGGATCAGTGATAGAGATCCGGCACCTATGAAGTGTAATTGTATGAAGTGTATTTCTAAATACTACTGATATCGTTAATCATGATCATACACATCACAGCTGTATCAATAGTCCGGAGCCAGGTCATTGAACGATTATGAAAAAAAGAAAAATCGAATTTTCCTAACTGTGTTACGATTATAATATTAGAGTTGGCAAGGAGAAGAATTAAAAAGGGATGAAAACTTAAGTGGTAAAACACAGTAAAGAAGGAATGAGGGTTGGCAAGGAGAAGATGGGCTTGTACCTAGGCAGCCGAAGCTACCGAGTAGCATGAAGCAAATAATTATAAGACGGAGAAGAGGGAATAAAACTACTGATAATCCTCTGTATTAACAAAAGCTTAAATAAGCAAACAAAAACCCACAAATTAAGGTAACACAACTAGCGACACTTCAGAAAAACTGACCAAACCAGTAGGACATGCATGATTCATTCTAGTTGACTTATTCAAGTTTAAAACATGTGTTCATTTCCAGTATTAATCAAATTTAGTCATTATGTTAAAGATTTATTATACAACTTTTGTTAGAGATAAAACGTATTAAAGACTTAATAAAAACAATGGTAGTTTGAAACACCTTGTGTGTCTAAACATCGGTGCACATTGAGTGTTGGGTCTGTTAATTGTACTTGTATGGCACTTTGGGTTTGAGCACCCAGGTTTTGACGTTGTGGCAACTATCGCCGGGTCGAGATCGTCGAGGTGAGCTCATGTGCGTGCACGATACAGGGTCCATGGAAAATAGAAGGTTAAAAAAAATATAAGGGGATTAGTATTTCTTGGTAGTGCTTGTTGCTATTAAGGAGAATAAAGCATTTTTATCTTGTTGTTTATATGGGGGCTTAGCAGTGGCGTAGCCAGAAAACAAGACGCGGGGGGGAGGGGGGGGGGGGGATGGGGGTTCGGATGTTTAATACATTAAACAAACACGACTAAGCATACTTATATAACAGTAATCCACTGCAAAAACGATAAATAATTGATCTTTAATACAACCATAAATACTTCAAGTTTAAAGTTGTCCATGTCGAGTTCTCATGTTCTGAAAACGATTGAGAATCCCATCATTGCTAATCTCATTTAATATGTCTTTTTCTATGTATGCAACACAACTATCATTCAACCATTCATCTCCCATTCGATTTCTCAGATCAATTTTCACTATATTCATGGCAGAAAATGCTCTCTTTACAGTTGTAGTAGAAACGGGTAAGATAAGCGAAAAGGTTATGAGCTTGTAAACCAAATTATACACAATATTTTTTTTCATCAACACCATCTTCCTAGCCAAGTCCCCAATCCCTTCCACATCTTTAAACCTATCATTAGACTTCATATCAATCTCATGAATCTCTAATTGATTATAAAGATCCATATGCTCGGCTTCAGAAAAATCATCGGGATAAAATTCAGATAAGCGAACCAACTTTACTTTGTCAAAAGCGGCAAATGAATCAACCGGATTGAGTTCGGACATACAAAGAAGTAATTATGAATTTACTTCATCAAAGCGATTATTAAGCTCAACAATCTGCTTATCCAAACAAATATAGAACAAATCAACTTGATAATGATGTAAATTTGTAATCATTGGTCCTCTTCTTGATCTACCCAAAAGAAGTTAATTATCCTCCATATTTGAAATAGGAATTTGCTGTTTGACACAAAAAGATTCCACCTCATTCAATAGAGTATCCCATCCATAAGCCCTCATTTTAGACACTTTTACCAACATCAAAGCATTTATAATATCTTGATCTTTCTGTTGTAGTGGCTTGCAAAGATCATTGGTAATCGCAGGAACATTTTTCATTAAATGCAAAATAAATATGAAATCATAAGATTGCAATATTTTTATCAAATTTAAAGCTTCTCCTTTTTTGTCACATGAAACATCTTCTACTAAATCCGTAAGAACATCAATAACCGAAGGGAACATAATAATCAAATTGATTAATGTACCATAATGTGACCCCCAACGTGTGTCCCCCGGTCTTTTCAAACTACACTCTTGATTTAACCCCCGACCACTAGATAATTCACCCCTTTCAAGTTGATCAAATATCCTTTCAGCTTCTTTTTCTCTAAGAATATCTAGATGCTTACCTAATGCTCCAGCAAGGTTTACCCAATTATTAACCAAGAAGAAAAACTCAGAAATATGGACAATATCTTTAGCAACACGAACAAGTGCTAATTGAAGTTGATGTGCAAAACAATGAACATAGAAAGCGGAGTTGTTCTCATTTAAAATAAGTGTTTTAAGACCATTAAACATACCTTGCATGTTACTTGCACCATCATATCCTTGACCACGTAACTTTGACATGCTCAATTTATGTTTACCAAAGAAGGCTTCAAGTGATGTTTTTAGAGAAATTGGTGTTGTGTTGGGAACATGTACCATACCCACAAACCTTTCAATAACACTTCCTGTATCATCCACAAATCGTAAAACAATTGCCATTTTCCCCTTAATTGATGTATCACGAGCTTCATCAATCAATACCGCAAATAATCCTCCAAAAAGATGTTGTAGGATAACATCTACAATTTCCACCGCAATACAATTGACGATATCCTTTTAAATGTCATTTTAAGATTTTGTGCTGCATTTTCTGGGCATCAATCGACGACTTTTGATGAGCTAGCCATTGTAGAAGTTCAAGAAAATTTCCCTTATTCAATGATCTTTCAGATTCATCATGACCGTGAAAAGACAAACCTTGATGCAACAAATAACGAATGCACTCAAGGGTTGAATTTAATCGAATTCGATAATCAAATCGACTTTGATTTGATTGTCTCTCAATTACCGTTGCGGTATGTTGAGTTTGATTCATTAAATTCTCGGCCTTTGCACATGCTGCTCTATGAACATCTGAAATATTATGTTCTTGAAGTCTTTGATTGCGTTTCCAATTTTTAAACCCGCCTCGAATAAACGTATCACTTGTGTTTCTACTCACTGATTGAGGACGAAATAAGTAGCATGGTAAACAATAGACTGCATCTTCTTTCGTACTATATTCTAACCAATTCCTATAATTGGTAAACCATGATTTATTGAAACATCAAGCACTTCCACCAATTATTGTTTGCGGAAATATTTGCAAGGAAGGTTGACAAGGACCTTTTTATAAATATGCTCTTCTAATTATGTCTTGGTCATTTGGATCATAGTCAGAAATTTGATGTCGTAGATTGGGATCGGAAGGAAGATTTGATAAATTTACTTGAATACGGTTTCGTGTTACCAAGTTTGGAGTAGTTATGTTTTGAGTATCATCATTTATCGCACTACTAATAGGCATAGAACTTGCAGAAGCTCCAACTTCGCTAGACATATTTTCGAATGTTCTTTTGAAATACTTTCGCATATCTAAAATATGAAAGTATATGTTTACTGAAACAATAAACCACAAAGGCATAAAATATGAAAGTATATTTTTTTAAACTGGTTGCAATTAGTTCATCATAGGGAAAAAACCACAAAGGCACAAAATGAAAACTGTAGTGAATCATATCCCTAATTCCTAATTTCAGTTTGGTAAATACATTAAACAGCAAATTCTGTAAAAACTAAACAGCAGTCTAGGGTTAAAATTCAAATCGAATACATTAAACATCTGTCTAGGGTTAAAAGGCGAATTGCATAATCTGTAAAAACTAACCGCTCATTGTTGATTTGATTTGTTTGTTGATGGAGAACAGCTGACCTGCTTTGTTGATGGGGAACGATTTGTTTTCGGAGAGAAAGAGTCGAGAGCACGACGGAACGAGGTCGTGCGAGAGAGAGACGAGAGAAAGTTTCTTTTTTTTTTGCGTTTTCTGGGTTTTTTTTTTGGTATCCTGGGGGAGGGGCAATTGCCCAGGCCAATGGGCACGTGCCTCCGCCCCTGGGGCTTAGTGGATTGCAATGCAGACTGTATCAGGGTCTCTCTAAATTCAGGTATGCAAAAAGGGGTTGCATGTATCATGGCTGATAATAGTGTAGTGGATGGAGGTTTAAACGAGTTACGGTAGTTAAGGTTGTTAGTAAAATGAACGGATATTGTGATGATTTGGTGTGTGTTAAATCCAACGCTTATACAATGTACATGCTCAGTTTCCAGTAGGAATAGTCTTATTTTTGTAGACAGGATACAATTTCGTCCTCCTTGAATGATGTGGGGCTAGCCTCCTATTATGATATGGGTCGTTTACAAAAGCAGATATTCAGCTTCGTTTGACTTCGTGGGTTAAGTGGTTGATGCGGGACTGCACGTGTAGAAGAAGGTTGCGAAGTCAAATAAAAGAAGAAAAGAAGAAGGTGGCAAAGGCAAATAAAAGAAGAAAAGAAGAAGAAGGTGGCAGCAGCAAATAAAAGAAGAAAAGAAAGGAAGAAGGGGCAGCCGCAAATAACTGAAGGTAAGAAGAAAGACTGATGGATGCAGAAATCTATTAAATAATAGTAAAGCAGAAGAATTTCTAGCTCTCTCCTTAATTATCTCAATTCTCTTAATTATCCTTAATTCTCTCGATTCTCTCCATTCTCCTTAAAACTCTAAAGATACTTTTATTAAATCAAATAATACAATAATATAAATTTGCTCTCCCCTTGATTCTAGGATTTCTCTTTCTTTAGCCTAATTCTCTCTTTTTGATATTTAAAATTTGAATCTTTTAATTATAAAAGTAAATTATTTAAGCATATCTCTACCTTAGTATCAGTTAAATCTTTTAATTCTCTCCGTGTTTTCCTTTCTTATATTTACTTTCGACAATTTTCCTTCTTCTTACTTCCAAACCCTAGCTATGTATGATTTCTCTCTAAGCCTTTTACACGCCTTCCAGGTTGACCTCTCCTCTTGCAAATTGTTGTCGGTCCTTCTACTCCAGATCTGTGGCCAATCCAGCGCTAGCCTTTTCTGTTTGCCGTTTTCTGTCCCCGTTCTTCTCCCATCGTCGCGGGATTTCACTCTTCTTTGGCCATCGTGGATGGTTTTTTGCTGCGCAGTGTCAACAGTTTTCCTTCCATCTTCCTATCTGCAGCTACAGGTGCTTTTGCTTAAAACCGAGTCTTTTGATTTGAGACAATTATATAAATTATATATAAAAACAACCGATCCTAGGGGTTAAATTTGATTAAATTATGCTTGATAGTAATGGTATCAAAGTTGGGCTACTGATTTTAGGTAACTAATTCTAATAACTAAAACAATTTGCAACCAATTATTTTGATAGTATATCAGTAGCTTGATTAATTTAAACTTTTTGGTACTTTTTACATTTATACTTATTTTACTATATACAGGGACTGAATACTTTGAGTAGCTGGAATGGTTTTGCATGCATAAACCAGAAAATGAAGTATGTTTCTTTATCATAGAGTACATTTGAGAATTACTATTGGTTAGCCATTAACTAGGTACAAGCCAAGGTAATATAATATGGTAAATTTTATAGATCTTCCAACAAATTAAGTTATGGAAATGTGAACTCCAGGTTATTAATGATACCATCATTTGTCAAGTAGATGTATCCTTCTCTGTCTTCTCTCATCGTGCATGATTCCATGAATGCCTTTTTATATCAATATTCAACCTTTTCATTTTAGGCTTCCTTCATTTCCAATAAAATTTAGCTTACTTCATCCATAGAATAAGAATAAAATGATCTTGATATAGTAGTTTTAGGCTTTGAGAGTGATTTTTTTTCTTCAAATTATAGTTTCAGCAGTATAATTGCTGCCAGATGTAATTAGCATATACATTGTTGGGAATGCCTTTTTGTTTATCCAGTTTGATTCCATATGAAATTCTGATCTTACTTTCCTTAAAAGATATGAAAAAAATGTTGTAACAGTTCATGGGTTTGAACCTTTGTTGCAATTAATCAAACACTATATATTTTTCTTTCATACTGTTATTTTCATTAAGATTTTGATGGCTATGTGTTATCTGTCATATGACCTGATGAGATAGGCAGGCGTTCCTTATGTTGCATGGACCTTTTTTTTTTTACAGTTATCATCTCATGCATCATGAAGTAAGAAGAGAGTAATAATTGACATGGGTTAGGAAACCCCAAATTATCCGCTAAACTTGGTTTTGACAAGGTAATTAACATGCAATAGTTGTGATTATACCTTATATTTACTGATCAAACATTACCCAAAAAAACCAATAAGTTCTTTATTTTGTTCATTATCTTAACTGATATTATGTATATTTACATTGAATACTTATCAAAATTTATTACCATAATAACATACAACCCATTGAATGAAAATTTACTGTCAAAATTTTATAAAATAATATTATTCATCACACTATATTTGTTAATTTCTTTAAATGTGTTCTTCTCTTCCACTGCAGATTCCATTTATTAGAACGAATCTATGCACATTGAGCCATCAAAAGACAAATTTGTGCAATTTTATTATCTTCTTACTAGGTGAGTCCACACTTTTTTATACATCGCCTACTACTGCATCCTTTTACATAGATCTATATCCAAATTTGTTAGAATTTTCAGTTGCATTTGTATTGGAAACCTATTTTATTCAATAAAAAGTCAGTCTCTCATAGCTGTTATACTCTATTTATTCCCTGTATTTCTGCTTCATGATATTTATCTTCTTTTTCATTTTGTTTTGTTTTTGCAGAAAAAAGAGCACAAAATGGCATTTTTTCTAATAATCAATTTTCATGTCCAACCTTTGTTTGAGTGTATGACATTGGTTCAAAATTTGTTCATGCATCATGGATTATGTTCGTTGGTTCGTGGCCAGCTGTTTTTATGCAGATTCGTTAACTTTTAGCAATTTATTGCCTTAAAATTTTTTATGCTTCTTTTGTCAACTTTGCTTTTTTTATCCCTAAGATTTGTCTACCTCAAATACATTCAGGTTAGTTAAACTGATTAATGGTATTTGTTTCAAATTCTACATCAGCATTTGGGGAAATAAATATTTTACACTGTTTTTAAGCACTGTCTTCTTGAATTATGCATCGATCTCCTAAAGTAAGTATAATTGTTGTGTTTTGTAGGTTTATAGGTTTCCAAATATGAGTTATTAATGATACCATCATTTGTCAAGTAGACGTACTTTCCTCTGTCTTCTCTCATTGTCCGTCAATGCCTATTTATGTTCATATTATCAATATTTTAACGATAATGGATGCAATTTTGCTTCTAATTTTCTGTAAAATTTTTATATTCCACCTTTTCAAGTTGGGCTTCCTCCTTTTCCCATAAAATTTTGCTTTCTTATTCCATAGAATAAGAATAAAATGATATTGATATAGTAGTTTTATGCTTTGAGAATGAGTTTTTTTTTTTTTAAATCATAGTTTTAGCTGTCTAATTGCTGCAAGATGTGATAAAGATATACATTATTGGGAATGTTTTTTTGTTTCTCCAGTTTTATTCCATATGAAGTTTTCTTCTTACTTTCATTAAAAAAAATTAAGAAAATCTGTAAATTTTCATGGTTTTGTGTTTGGAAATCGAGCTTTTGTTGCAATTGATCAAACACTATAAGTTTTTCTTTCTCATTATTATTTTCATTAAGAGTATGAAGACTATGTTTATCTGTCATGGGACCTGATGAGATAGGCAGGTGTTCCTTATGTAGCATGGACTTTTGTTTACAGTTATCATCTCATGCATCGTGCAGTAAGACGAGAGTAATAACTGACATGGGTTTAGGAAGCCCCAAATTATCTACTAAACTTGGTTTTGACAAGGTATTTAACATGCAATAGCTGCGATCATACCGTCTATTCATTGATCAAACATTACCACAATAAAATGCCAGTAATTTCTTTATTTTTTTCATTATCTTAATTGATATGTATATATACATTGAATACTTGGCAAAATTCATTATCATAATAGAATGCAACCCATTAAATGAAAATTTACTTTCAAAATAATATTATTGACTATATTTTTTTGACTTTTTTAATGCGTTCTTATCTTCCACTGGAGATTCCTTTTATTAGAACAAATTAGCGCACATTGAACTATTAAGAACAAGAGACAAATTTGTGAAATTTTCTTTTCTTACTTGGCGAGCTCCACACCTTTTTATACGTTGCCTACTACTTCATCCTTTCACATAGACATCCAAATTTGTTAGAATTTTCAAATGCATTTGTTTTGGTAACCTATCATATTCAATAAAATATCAATCTCTCATAACTATTATACTCTGTTTGCTTCCTATACTTCACCTTCATGAAATTAATCTCTTTTTGCATTTTGTTTTGTTATTGCAGAAAAAAAAAGCACAAAATGCTCCAATAATCAATTTTCATGTCAAACCTTTGTCTGAATGTGTGACATTGGTTCAAAATTCATTAATGAATCATGGATTATGTTCGTGGTAAGATGTCTTTAATACCTTAAAAATTTTGATGCTTCTTTTGTCAGCTTTGCTTTTTTATCTCTGAGATATGTCTACCTCAGATATATTCCGGTTAGTTTAAGTGGTTAACAATGTTTGTTTCAAATTCTATGTTAGTATTCGAAGAAATCGAGTTTTACACTATTTTAAAGTACTTCCTGAATTAAGTATTGAACTCCTAAAGTATGATTCTTATGCTTTATAGGTTTATATGTTTTCAAGCATGAGTTATATGTAGGTTTAGGTAAGTTTGTCATTTTCAGTTTCAGTTTCATTTTGCTTCTTTGCTATTCTAATTTCACGAAAAAATGTATTAGCTAAGGTTGTTCCATATTCCAATTCCACTAGCCTTCTTTCGTTTCTTTTTCTTGCCTGAAGTGATTGAGTGTTTCTAAAATGTTGTTCCAATTCTAAACCTATAGGAAATTGTGAAAAAGAATATTTGTTTGTTTCAATCACTTCGTTTACTTACGTGGATGAACGTAATTGATATTATACTAAAGGATAGAGCATATGTGTATGGGTATTGATCATTTAGTATTCTTTCATAAAATTTACAAGCGGAGGTATGCATACAACACTATGATATATTTATGAATTTACATTAAAACGTTACAAATCAAGAATATTAATATTTTAACAATTGTTCCATGCAATTATTTACCTTATCATCTTTTGTACGGATTAGTACACGTTTTTCCCTTTCAACAAACTATTTTAGATATTTTCTAATTAGTATTCAATATATCGTGTACACATGCGATTTGGCATAGAATCAAAGGGAACCGATATGTAAATTCATCATGAATCTGCAATTTTCATTTAGATGGCATGCAACAATTTTAGTAATCACTTTTATTTACAAAGACCGTGTAAGAAGCATGGGTTTGCACTTGTGTGTGTATATATATATATATGTATGTATGTATGTATATGTCTATATATATGTATGTGTGTGTAGGGGGTGGGGGGTTGAAATACATGTTTGTTGGTTTATGCATATTAGGAGTTACTTTCATTCAATTGCTTATTAAAATTGATCCAGAATAATCACCCAAAAAAAGAAGAAAAAAAAGAAAGATAGTTGCATTAACTCTTTTCTTATGCGTTTTAAGTAAACCATTTCTTCTCCTTCGTTATTTAACGTATTTTATGGGTTGATGGTTCTGAAAGTATCTTAGTGTGGGTTATATTGAGGTATCTCTTTTTTTTCACAACGATATGATAGAAGAACAAAATAATATCAACCCTCATAAAAGTAAATATATAAGCAACGTACTACCAAATATATATTTTAAAAAAATGGAAATAATAATAACAATAATAGTCATTACTCATTTGTATGATATGCCTGGTAAAGTGTGTATGATACATCTTCAAAATCATGTTATCTATCAGATATCTATGTTCCATCATTCAGAATGCGGTTCTGAAAATCTAAAACCATTTTGGGTAGTCCTTCACACAGAGAAATCTTGGGTTCCCAATTTAGCAACTCTTTTTCTTTTGAAATATCAGGTTTTCTTTTGTGTGGATCATCTTCTATGTTTTCTTTGAAATTGTGTCATATTGAGGTATCTTATTGCCTATAATCCGAAGAAGACTATATTTTTTTTGGTTAGCTTCTTCATATTAGATTATATACATACATGTTTTAAGGAAAGTATGGGATGAATTTTTTTAACTAATAGAACTTAGACCTTCCTACAAATAATAGAGGTTTGATTTGATCAAATTTGAAGTTCGTCCGCTTATGAAGGCACCTACAACGAATTCTACAAGGAGATAACCTCAAAAAAGTTTAATGCACAAAATGGTTTCTGTTTTTTTTATGACATCAATCCAAATATTGGAGAATGCTAATGAATTCCATTGTTTAAGAATGTGGTGAAATACATTACTGCCACCCATTCAATACTTATAATAAAGATAATTTAATATTGCAACTTAAGTATAGACAGGAATCATCTTTTGGCATGATATTTTATAGTTTGCTTTCCATATACAAAAGATTTAGATTGTCGCAACAATCTCATTTTAAATTTAGATAGCAAATATCTTTTAACATGATATTTTTCTGGCCAATGTTAGTCCACAAAAAAGAAAAAAAAGAAAAAATAATAATAATAAATAAAAACAGAGAATTTTAACAATCTCATCTTTATACGTGTATAACGGAAACATATTTTGACACGATCTTTCCTGATATTTGTTCTTTTTCACCGTTTAATTCTATACTTCTGCTTTATATCTGTGTTTTTTTTCCATCTGGCTACAAAATATGTATAACTCAGTTTGTTAACGTATTAGGTTAGTATGTTTTTGAAAACTTAATAAGTACGATTTTAATTTTAATGATTTCCTTCACCGATTAATTAGTAAACTGATAATTATCTTGCATGCTTATACTTATGATTAATATAAATGTGATAATTTGAGGACATTGAACATGTAGGTGGGAATTAGACGAGCAAATCACCTGTACCAAAAATTCTCTATCCCTCTATACCCAACCAATCAAAACCCTTGATTTTCTTATTTTTGCAATTAAATCAAAGAAAAAAGGGTTTAATTACAAAAAGGTAAAAATCGGGGTCTTTATTGGTCGGATACAGAAAGACAGAGAATTTTGGGTATAGAGGATTTGATTTCAGGAATTAGTACAAATGACAAACACTACACACATAAAATTAAAAATATATAACTAAACCATCATGCATGTATATACTTCAACGGTCTCCTACCATGTTTGTGGACTACAGTTAAGGAAATGTTTGTTTGAGTCTCTTTGTCTCTTTCACACACACATAGGGGTGTGTGTATATACATGCATGCATGCATACATACATATATGTATGTATGTATGTGTTATTTTTTCTGAAAAAACATAGTATTTTAGTATGTATATATGGTTAAAATTAATAAAGCTTTGAATTTGTAAAGCTGATAGTTCAAAGCATATAACATTATCAATGTTCATTAAATGATTAATATTCATGATTTGGTACAATGAGCAAACTAAATAAATAAATTGCTTCTCTACAACTAATCATACTTAAAATTGTAATTGCAAAAAGTCTCATTTATATCACATAATTTTATACATTATCATCCATATATTTTCAATTAATCACGTAAATGTTGGTTTTAAATTATTTGGATAAATTTAATCAATAATAATTCATTAATTTATCTAATAAATCATTAAATGTGACGGTTTCAATATGTACATCATATTCATATTAAAACAAGGGAAAGTCTATATAGACACAAAATTTAGGTATAATTGGTGACACAGTTAATCTCCACCATTAGATCACCACCAAAATTATACATCTCCATATAAGGATAAAAAGATCCAATTGCTCAGATCTCACGTGTCACTAACTATGTCTGATTTTACGTCCAAATAGTTTCGCTCTTAAAAAAAATAGTCAAGTGAATTTTTCATTTAAATATATAAATGTATAATTTAGATATCATAAATAGTAATACATGAGCAACATTAACAAAGATAATTTATTATTCATTTATCTCACAAAATTTATCTGCATTGTAGAATTCTATTTTTAACTTTAAATATCCATAATTTAACATTTTTATGGTTATGTGCACTTCATCGACCGTTTACTAATTTTTTTATATTTAGATCCTATGTATTTAAATTGCTTATGGAATCTCGAATTTAAAGTATTTTAATAATCTATATATCAGTCACATATGTGTAAATTTTCGTATCAATACAAATCAAAATAAAAAATTTGTGTTTAACTACGTAGATGTATATATCACATGCATACATTTATGTAAATAAACAACAATAATAAAGTTAATTTGCAAATAACTATCATCGTTTATGTACATAAACAATAAATTTATCGTACACTACGTTAAGAAAAATACGATTCTTAATTTCAAATAACTCTACAATAAGATCTATACAATTTTGTTATAAAATCATTCTCGATTTATTTAGATTATTTACTCTTAAGATAATATATCTTAACCAATTACATAATTTCAAAGTTACATATTTTTAAAAGAAATAAATAATATTTTTTAATATATCTAAAATAATTAAAATATGTCAGTTTCAACATAAACACTTGCTTATAGTAATAAGAACAATAACATTATCTTTTACTTCAAACAAATAAAAGTTACATAATACATAACTTATATAAACAACAACAATAATTTATAGTTTATTTATTTTGTCAGATTCATCATGTTATATGATAAAGTTCCAATTTTTAAAATTAAATTCTAAATACTATTTTTTTAATATTATCGTGTGCAACGCACGGGTTACACACTAGTAAGGAAGGGGAAGGAATAGAATAAAATCAAAATAAAATTTGTTTGGACCTTTCGTAGTGTTAGGCCATATGGGCTTTTAAGAAAAAAATAAAAATAAAATGTAGATAAAAGAAATGCTAGGGGACACAAAAATGCATCGGAACACGTAAAGAACAGAAGTAGAAACAAGGAAAGGGTGTCTGGTGCGTGATAACACTGGATGCGTGCGGTTTTGTTTGTGAAGTGATGATGGGCTTTGGGATCGGCCCGTCTTTTAAATAAAATAAAATAAGAATTTCATAATTTAAATTTAAGTTAATTTTAAAATATATATTGATACTTATATTTATATACATATGTTTGAAAATGTATTCGAATGGAATTTGGCGCGAGCATGTTAATCGAGTCCATCGATAGGGTGTGCGATGTAAACGACTCGATGTAGCTATCGAGTTTTAACAGGTCAAAATCTAAATTTTTATGCAATTTATTAAATAATTAAAATGGGTGTTATTGATAACAATTGTTTATAATCTAATAACTGTAAATTTAGGCATTTAATTAAATTAATGCATAAACCGTTAATATATAATGATATATAATAATCTGTAAATTTAGTAAACTCTGAATCATTTGTTCAATTAGTTATTTAATTAATTGTGTGTGTTAAATTACGTTAATCATAATAGTGACATTGGTTAGTAGAATTGGAACACCATTCCACAATGTATTGACTAGACTGTTTAAAATACACTGTTAGCAGAAATAAACATCGTTCTGCTATTTATTTGCTTGACATATTATCAGTAATTATATGTGCTGAGGTGTTATGTTATCAGTAGAAAATATTGCATTTTATTACATGTGTGTTTGTGCATATTAGATTTGACAAGTCGAATGTCATAAAAATTGATATAGGCCATGGGAATTGCTAAGTTGTAATTTTTGTAAAACAATTTAGA
The DNA here is from genome assembly GCA_030737875.1 of Allium sativum. Taxonomy (NCBI): domain Eukaryota; kingdom Viridiplantae; phylum Streptophyta; class Magnoliopsida; order Asparagales; family Amaryllidaceae; genus Allium; species Allium sativum. Next base: position 860,986,615 of record CM060922.1, read on the forward strand.
AATAAGTACAAAGTTAATATTCGAATAATGATTATTTATGACTTAGCAAATCCAATGGTGTTAAACATGTTCTTTATTTGATAGTTAAATCACCGACTATCAAATCTGGACCTTTTCGTTATCGACTTCGAAGAGACCAGAATCTAAATTCCACTTCGATTCGATATAAACGTTATAAGTCAGAGGTTTTATCAAGGACCATTGAAGATGAAGTATTGCAAGGGCTGTTCTATTTACAGGATAGTGCCTTTGGTTTGTCCAATCCCAGGACAACTTGTATGGATGAATGTCTAACCGATCACATACGTTGATCTCTTCCAACATATTTATGTTGGTGGCAGAGGAATTCATTTCTCTTGCTTCATACCCATAATATATTTTTGGGGAAATCAATTAGTGGTTGGCGATATTGACGATGTGGCATTCCAAGAAATGAATTGTCAAAGGTAAATTCGGCCTCAAGCCTCGCAACCGGAAAATGACAAAAATTGGGCAGGCAGCATGGCTATGTTGGTCGCCCCCATTATGGTGTATTGTCACCATCTGGAGAATATTTGTTTTGCTACTTCTTTTCATTTCTGTATCTCCCGAGAAACGGTAGCTACGCAACCGTATGGTGACAATATATTCGATACACTCAAGAGAAATGAGTGGTCGGTCATGTGTGGCCAGGATGCAAGACATTCTTGTTGAACCCAGTGTATTCCTCTCTAGAGATACACTATCGGTAGATGGTTCCATACCTTGTCGTAGTTGGAATTCAATCTCCAATAAGCGCCCACGGTTTTGATTGTATACTATATGTGGAGCGTAAGATGCAAGCGTTTTGCAAGATTTTATTTACTCGTATTTAGACACTATTATAATATCAGAAGAAGAATATCATTTTCAAAATGTTATGGGTTATCCTAAGGTAAAAACCGTCCATATTTATGTGTGGATCGGTCTTACTATTATCTTTTCTTTCAAAACATTTTTGAAAGTTAAACAAGATGTTTTGGATTCCCAAAAGAAAAAAAACTCATTCCGTTTTTATGTCGTGGTCTTATGAGATGTCCTTTATCAGAATCAGTTTTTTTTAAAAATCGTTTACTCATACCAGTCCCATGACTAACCCAGAGTTTATTTTTCAATGTTTTCCCTAAATTCTTGGGTGTCCAAATTTGTACGGGCAGTCCAATAGTTCAAGATTTTACAGATTTATCTGGAGGAGCTTGGAACATGAGGCTTCAATGTTAGATATTTAGAGTTTATTCCCGCTGTAATGCATATGTGATGTACTCTGATGATGTATGTAAGTTAAAATCCAATTTTTATATCAAAGGTGATTTTATATATTATATTTTGTCCCGCTGGGGTTGTGAGATTCTGTTGTATTGTTCAGTTCAATCTTTTATCTATTTTCTTCTATTCTAAATTTTCATTCTTTCTATTTCTCATCTTCTAACTTCTTTCTATTAAAGATTCGTATTTTCGTGCAATTTGGGTTGGACGTGTGTTGTTCTAGTCAGCTCAAATGGTATGGATTTGCAGGTCATTACAATGGTACTTTCGGAGAAGACCCTGTATGAATCGCTTGTTCTTCTAAAGTGGTTCCTAAATCAGTTCGTATCCATAGCTTGGGAGTTCACTAAATTTATTCACATATTCTTGAATGGTTCGATCCCCTTGCTGGAGATTTGCAAACTCGTCGTGCAAGCCCTCGACTTCCTGTCAAGGGACAAACCTTTCGTTGAAAATTTCTTTGAACCTAGCCTATGTCATGTCATGTCAACTTCAACACCGCCAATAGTTATTGCATCCTACTATATCAAGGCCTCGTCCTTAAGTATCCAAGATGCCATAAACGTCTTCTTGTGATCGGGTAGTTCTAGGCCCGCGAAGATTCGTTTGCACGACCATAACCAAGCTTGAGCCTCGGTTACTGTTCCACTAGTAGTGAATGGTAGGCCATCCATATTTTTATACTTCTTAGTGACCGCATCTAGATCAAACAATGGTTGTTGCGGTTGCTGCTGAATTATAGGTTCATTAACAACGGGACCCTCCTCCACCCCGACCACTCCTAGTCCTGCCTCTGCCTCTACCACTCATTTTTTGTCAGTTCTGTAATTATTTAGAAAAGAGTCAGGCCAACAGAATAGATATCTTAAGGGATGGTAAAAGCATGAATAATGATGTAATGATCAAGTTACATGCTATTCTACTGCACGCATTCTAGCATATTTCTAATCCTATCTCTAATGAGTTTGTTAACATGTTATACTCCAGAACTAAGGTTAATCATTAACTCTGATACCAAAATGAGACAACCCAAACCCCATGCCACGGAAGCAAGGATAATCATTGGAATATAGCACATCAATCGCATCAGCAGATTACAGATAATAGCATAACACATGAAATCATAGAATAATATACATCATCATAACAGCGGAATCATAAATGTCATCGTCATCAGAGTTACACAAATACAGGATCATACTTAGTACATAACATAGTTCAACATACACAAGGTAATGTCTAAAAGTCCAAAAGAATGATAAAAGATAAGTATATGTCTTCAGCCGAAAGAGCACCTAATGTTGCGGTGCATATCCAAAATAAAGCCAGTTACCTGTTTACTTGGTTGTCCATGTAGAAATAAGGTCAACCGAGTTTGCAGATGAATACAAACTACGAGTCAGTCATGGGACTGATATGAGAAATCTTACTTAACTTATTTAATAATAAGGCTAATTACAGGACCACACCGCTAATGCGGAACGGGTTTACTCCACTGGATTGCCAGTGCGTAAAATAAAGTAAATCATTTTAACAATGCATTGCTTTTCAGAAAAATGAAGCCATTATAAGACTCAGGTCCCATCACACAATGCAACGCAAGCCGGAGGATAGAGTTTTACCATATAATGGCCAAATATTCTTGATACGTATAAAACAAAAATCATTTAATATTATTATTAGTGTTTAGTCAGTTTAAAATACTTTCAATATAAATGAATCAATCATAGATGGCATAGCTACCATATACTATGTCGCCATACTAGTTTTACAATCAAAACCGAACAATGTCGTATTGGAAATTGGATTTCCATCATGAACCAAGGCAAGGGATCTTCCTTTCGATTCGAGACACTATATCCCGTGCCTCGGGATTCAGCCGAAACTGCACCTGGATGCGGCAGGGCCAGTCCAAACTTACTTTAGTGGATTATTTAATTCCTGAACAATACGTTTCCCTACCCTATGGGCATAAAAATCTAGTCAGTATGTTGACCATCAAATCCGGGGTACCTCGCTTTCCAACATCCACATAAGTAAAATGTCTAGGCTCCATACCATGACACCACTCCTAGCTAGAAAGAAACGCATGTCCTCCCTACGGTCCTCTCCCGTTTCTGGTTCATACCAGGGTGTGAAACTCGCGAATAAACGCTATACACAAATCTATGCTAATTAAAACTGTGCTTTGATCATCATCCACAAGACTTTTCTTTTCAACAAAAGCCTTGTTCATTTGCATCTTGGCATGCCACATTGAAAATCCACGCCATGCAACTGATGTCTATCAATATATAACCTGTAACATCCCAGATTTTTTTGCCATTTGAATTGGAATATTTAAATCTGTTTTATATATTATATTGAAAATATAATGGATTTTATATTGTATCTTATTTAATAAAATAGAGTTAGAATATATATATTTATAACGAGCCCGAAACGCCAGGGTAGTTCGTAATTTTCGATTTGAACTTTAATTGAATATACAGAATCCGATATAAGTCGGAATTCTGTGAAACAAGAATCGTTCGGATCGATTTGATTATATTTTTCTAATGAAAGAGAAAAATGGAAATTTCATACTATGGATTGCCAGTTATGTCCAATTCAAATTTGCAAATAGTCGCTATGGAATTCGTTAATAAACGATAACGTTTATTTAATATATGTAAAGGATTTATATATTTAATTTGAATATCGTTTAACCAAAAATTATAGAATATTGGATTATGAATCTATATCGGTTTATTTTGAAGTTATATAATATTATATTAGGGCATATACGATAATATTGGATTATTTTTATTAATCGAATTATTTTGGATTTAATTATATTTTATCAATAATATATAGGCCATGGAAATAGTTTTCTTTTCAAACGATCTCTATTTTCGACAAAACAAATTTTTCAGAATACCTATAATTAATTATTGTTAGATTTCAAATTTGGAATCAAACGGAGTTGTTTTGTCGGTAGACGCAAGTTGAAGATGAACCGATGAATTAAAATAACACTATTGTGCAAACGAAGTCAATTTTCAACGAAATTAATTTTCATTGGGATCGAAACATCAAGACATAGGGGTACGTCAATTTACATTACGTTTGGAGTTGATGTATATCGGTATGAGTTAGAATATTCAACGTAAATTCTGCTATATATATATTTATATACACACACACACATTAGGATAAGGCCCGTGTTTCGCACACGAACAGATACTCATACTTATTGATTGAAAAATACTATCTGGAAATTAAGGAAATTAACATAGGTTTGGGTGAACAATGATTTGTCTTTGTAAACCATGTAACAATAACAAACCGCACCAAATCATAGTAATATGCCATATATTTAACTTAATTAAATATTTTTCGCTATCCTTCTCTTGCTTATGCACTACAACTTCAACTTTCTTGCCTGCCAAACTTCAAAAGTGTGCTGACAAAGTTACTTAGAGAAAAAAAATTGAAAAGAAAGAACTTTACAATGTGCTCTCCATCTTTTTAGCAGTGTGCCCCTATCCTTTCACTAACCGTGCTTCCCATGCCATTTTATTTTCATGGGTATCAAGCTATTATTCTTGTGCTCTCCAAGGCATTACAGCCGTGCTCTCCAAACCTCATCTTCTTTAAATACCTGCACCCTCCATTTCTATTCTTACGCAGAAAACAAAACGAGAAATCAAAATACAAAAGGAGAATTATATAAAAAAACTCCCTACATTAAACATAATCAAGTCTCCGCTCCTTCACCACTTCACGTTATCTGATGCTGAAAAAGGAAGGACTGATTGCAAGGATTAGTTGGAGGCACTGTTCGAGGGTTAGTTGCGGTTTGTACGTGTTGCTGGTAAGGTGAAACTGTCGGTGCGGTGGTGAGTGACTGATGATGGGGGAGCAGCTGAATGAAGGGCGAATAGCAACGGGATGGTGCAGTTTGTTACTGATGTATGGGGAGGCAAGAAACTGACAGTGATGTGTGTAGAAGGTCAATAAAGAAGAAATATGGAATAGAAGAGAATCTTACAGTGGGAATAAAAGAAGAGCAATGGGGAGCAATGCACTTGTGGCGAAGGCTACTGAAGTTGCATGGGGGCGTTTATTCCATGTTTGCAGCGTGCCTTGTAAATCTATTGCTTAAACAAGAAAACAGGAAACAACACATGCTTACGTGTCCAAACTCACTTCCGCTATTTCAAAATACTGCTTAGAGCACTCCCAGCAGTGTCGATTGGGGAAGAAGTGGGGAGATTTCTGTTGCCATCGCACTGCAGCAGTGTAGATCCGCGCGTGATGAGGGAAGAAAAATGGGGATTCTTCACATTTTTATTTTTGAGTGGGGATGCCTAAACGGGGAACTGTACACCGTTTATGGATCTGTAGTTAAAAAGAAAATAAAAATAAGCGTTAAACGGGGAATTGAATCCCGTTTAACGTATATTTCTATTTTTAATTTATTTTCCCCGCTCACTGCTGGGTGAGTTGGGATTGTTGACGCTTTTTATCTGGTTCCTCACCCCTGAACTCACGTTGCTGCTGGGAGTGCTCTTATTACTGCATTTTCACTTTTCCTCCACACTAAAGCCACAGCCTGCAAATTGCACAAATTTCTACTCTAACTACCACTTTTTCCAAATTAACTGCTGTGATACGCTGCTTTCACATTAATGTAATACATCTTCTCCCCAAATCCATCTTTATTGATTTCTGTCTTCGCAATTACTGCCACCGTTACTTTCCTCCCTCTCCCATTACCACATCTATTCCTAGTAATTTCTTATTCTGCCACTATTCTCTTCTTTCTTCGCAATCATTTGTTCAATTTATGAACACGAGAGACTAAACGACATTATAGTTCATACCCTATCATCATTCTCATCAACCGATTGTGGACGTGTGAGGAATTAATTGACATCGTAGGTTCATGGGAATGCAACAACGACATCGTTCTACCGTATTTCTTCACGATTTGGTAAATTATCCTCTTGATTATGTTTTGAAATTTTACAAATCATGCTCTTATCTGCGTTTACTTTCACGGTTATGCCATTTCATTTCATTGTGTTTACTTATCCACGCTTCTGGTTTGCTTTGCACAGTCACTACTCGCAATATACGTATTTGAGAACCAACGTGTACGAAGAAAAGAAAATGTTGAGGCTTTCTACATGTGAGTTGGGAAGATTTTCATGGATTGGGCATTTACTTGGCTCCAATTCCCTGGCAAGTTACCATAAACTATTAAAAACTACTTGAATTTCCGATTTACATAACAAATTTCATTTGGCTTAATGGAAAGACAAACAAAGAACGTTAGATTTAATCAACAAAAAGATATAAGGTGGCTTACAAATTGATTACAGAGAATATTTAACGCTGTTAGGATAACTACATTTAGCCGTATACATTTGAACTGCTTTCTGCCTATCTGTGAAGACAACCACACACATTGCTTCCCACCTCACAGTAAATACAAACACATGCACTCCTTCCCTAAAATTGCCCATCACCTCATTCCCCATCAAAACCGCTTGACATGTATATCGTAATCTGATCACCATATTCTTCCACCACCAACATCTTACGTTTGCAGGTGCCACTGTCTTTCCCATAAATTTTTACCGTGGTTTTTCAGTATATTCTTAAATTATTAAGCGTAATAATGACTACTAACTACAGTTTCCTTCTTCCCTCCATTTGCTGCAGAAATCTTACAGGGAATCAACATGAGGTGGATGCTATTCTATTTCTTCTTTCATCTACAACATGCTCATTTGTATTGTTATCCCCTTTCCTCACTTTGGTCATTTATAAGATTGTAGAATAGAATAACAACTCAGAAGATAGAGAAGTGTTGAAGACCAAAAGCTATGATTTTTCTACTGCTATCAAGAATGAATTAGATGAAATGGAAAAAACCGCAGCTAATGGCATACCCATAAGAAATAAGGTTGATGCTGACCTGCTGCAGTGATGATCACTGTTGAAATACATCGGCTATTAAAGTTGTTCTATTTCTTACAATTCTTTTCATTTTCTTATATGTAGGTTGACTGCGTAGAGAAGAATGGACGCAGATAGCCTCTTTTCTTAATGATTCCACCTCTACTGTTTTATCTTTCTACTGTCAGTTTATTTATCTATGAATAATTCAAGTTCTAACTCTTTTTTCTTAAGAATTAGTTGATTATCTATGAAACAAACCATCCATGTGCATGTTATCTATAAATCAAATCGTAAATAATTTAAACATATGTTATTTCTCTAGCTTAAGTTATTAGAAAACACATATTTTTTTATGAAATACTACAAAAAAATATGTGCGGTTGGTATGGTTTACCGCGGTTATCAAAATCCACAATCGTTACCGTCACCGTTGTAGACGGTAACCGTGTTTACGGTTGGTGCGATTTGGCGATTGAGCGGTCCAACCGTAACAGCCCTACTTTGCAATGCTGTTCTTGATCTTCTTTTAAAATAAATCTTCAAGATGACTGTGTGCATTATGACCCATGTCTATTACAGTGAAAACGCTACTATTTTTCAGAAATTATTATGTTACTTATGCAGGTAGTTTTTTTTATATTATGGTTTGTACCGTAATTGTCAGGTATTCTTTCTTTTCAACTTTTAAATTTATAAACAATTTAAACTGAGTTACCAGAAAATTAAGCCTTAAACGAATCAATCAATTATCAATCTATTTTAAAAGCTGAATTGTTTAACTATCACATTTTTGTCTAACGAATTTGCTGAATCTTCATTTAATAATTTTTCCCTATTTTTCCTTCATAGCCTTATGTGGACAAAGGCACTTTGGTTTGGTTAGTTATCTTACGGTCTAATAAGCAGACCATTCAGAGTACCTATTCAACCCAGGTTAGCGTTTTTCTCCTCACAATTGTACTCATTGATCAATCAGTCTTATAGTTTAGGATATGGCTTTACCTGAAAACCTGCACACGGTTCACAAACCCAACAAAAAATTGCAAAGTAGTGTCTTTCTAAAATCGCCAGCTAATGAAGTAACAACGTAGAAGGTATGAATTTACATATCTCCTTTTTTAAACAAAGTTATTTGAAATTAAAATTTGTGACTTCAAACATCGACACCAACCGAATTGTAGGAGACTTCACTGTGTTTGCTTGCGCATTGGTAGATAACTTATTCCATCAGCCAGTACGTGCTTTTTTCCCACTTTGTGCTCCTGAATAGATAAATCAGATGTTTTCTTGGATTGAATTATAAGTAGGTGATGATTCATGCACCATACATTACACAAACATAGGGATATTAACATTGTGAGCTATTATTTATTTTATAGGAGTTAACCAAAACTAATAAAAAAAAAACTAAAATCGCCAACAACAGAAGTAACAATTTTATAGGGGTTATGGAAGAAATCTTCGTTCGATTTTGATGCGATCTCATGTGATTCAGTTACCAACGTGTACGAGGAAAAGAAAATGTTGAGGCTTTCTACATGTGAGTTGGGCAGATTTTCATGGATTGGGCATTTACTTGGCTCCAAATTCCTGGCAAGTTACCATACACTATTAAAAAACTATTTGAATTTCCAATCTACATAACAAATTTCATTTGGCGTAATGGAAAGACAAACAAAGAACGCTAGATTTAATCAATAAGAAGATATAAGGTGGCTTACAAATTGATTACAAAGAATTTTTAACGCTGTTAGGATAACTACATTTAGCCGTATACATTTGAACTGCTTTCTGCCTATCAGTGAAGACAACCACACACATTGCTTCCCACCTCACAGTAAATACAAACACATGCACTCCTTCCCTAAAATTGCCCATCACCTCATTCCCCATCAAAACCACTTGACATGTATATCGTAATCTGATCACCATATTCTTCCACCACCAACATCTTAAGTTTGCAGGTGCCATTGCCTTTCCCATAACTTTTTACCCTGGTTTTTCATTATATTCTTAAATCATTAAGCGTAATAATGACTACTAACTACAGTTTCCTTCTTCCCTCCATCTGCTGCAGAAATCTTACAGGGAATCAACATGAGGTGGATGCTATTCTATTTCTTCTTTCATCTACAACATGCTCATTTGTATTGTTATCCCCTTTCCTCACTTTGGTCATTTATAAGATTGTAGAATAGAATAAAAGCTCAGAAGACAGAGAAGTGTTGAAGACCAACAGCTATGATTTTTCTACTGCTATTAAGATTGAATTAGATGAAATGGAAAAAGCTGCAGCTAATGGCATACCCATAAGAAATAAGTTTGATGCTGACCTGCTACAGTGATGATCACTGCTGAAATACATTGGCTATTAAAGTTGTTCTGTTTCTTATAATTCTTTTCATTTTCTTATATGTAGGTTGACTGCGTAGAGAAGAATGGATGCGGGTAGCCTCTTTTCTTAATGATTCCACCTCTACTGTTTTATCTTTCTACCGTCAGATTATTCAGCTTTATTGTCTTGAATATTGATTCTTATTTCCTCTGATCTTTTCATTTGATGTCATGTTTTCACTTTCCCACATTTACATACCGGATGTCTCTGTTAAATATTTGACGTCGAGTTTGTACATCCAACCACCTATTATTTTAGTACATGTACAAAGGCATTCTCCTTTGCCTACCTGCTGTTAACCTAAAGTTTTTTTATATTAATATACTTAAGTTTTAACAAGGAATGTCCTTTGCCTACCTGCTATTAACCTAAAGTTGTGCCTCGCTACTACGGTTTAGCCAGCTTATATGCCTATATGTTTAAATTTCTATATGTATGTACAGATTTAAATTAATATTTAACATCCAACACTTAGTTGACCTGACGATAGTTGTCAATAAATTAGTTGACCTGACTTCTGTTTAGGATCCAATGTACTGGTGTCTTGCAACAGAAACGATCTGAGGTTTGTCCAAGTACTCAGAGTGCAATCTATTTTATTCACGTTTATATGTACACTGGCATATATCATTGTAGGAATTTCACCCCAAAATGCTATTACGTCAGTTTCGATGAACATTTTGTATGCATTTTAATACTTCATAAAAACACACAAGCTCCTTCCATACCTATGTGGAAGATCCATGTATAATATCAACGAACTTTTCTTCCTTTTGGTTATGTTATGATACCTTCGACATTCTCATTAGCCCTAGCGTCAGCCAGTATTACAGCTCAACAATATAGAACTATGTTTATATTCTACCTTGTGTTAATTTTACAACCTTCACTGGCAAAATAAGAGTGCAAAAATGATAGCAAACTTGAACCAACACATTACACCTATAGGTTATATAGAAAACATATAATGCGACTATTTTATGATGATAATCAACTCACATTCTAAAATTATATTTGAAAAAGATTGCGTTTTACTGTCTATCAACAGAAGAGGCGAGTTTAAGATAAGAATTGATTTCACCAAATATCTTAATAACTACCTAACCGGGAAAACTATTCATACAAAGATAAGTTATACTTAAGTTTAACAAATGAATAAACTATAAATGAAATATTACTATACAATTTAACAAGAAAATAATTACAACAATTAATGAACTAACATTATTGTAGTCATTGCCCGTGTGCGAAGCACGGGCCTCATCGTAGTTCTAAAACAAGGGAGAGGAAAAATAGATGGCGTGAGAAATGTGAACGGGAGAGGATGGGGCTTAAGCCTTAGCTATTTATATTAAAAAAACAAAGAAAGTAGCGAAGTGGGTAGTTTTATAAAGTGGGATGGCAATGTTTCCCCATTTCGAGGCAGCTGGTTCACGCAAAGAAGTGTGAGAAGGTGGAGTAGTTTTGTTGAGGAGATGTATCAACGTTGAATAAGGAATAAGGCATGAGTAGTACAACGAGGTGGTGATGTGATGTGGAGCCTCGTGATGGACGTGAGGGGTGCATCGATAGTGTGGCAGTGAGAAGATGGAATCTGATGTAGGAAAATGGGAAGTCTATAATATAAACGGATGGGATAAGTACAAGAAGTAGGAAGAGTGTGGACGCAAGAAGAAATAACTGCAGATCAAAAGGTTGAGACAATGAATAGTAAATTATTTAACATGCCTAAACGTGATTTTATATTGACTAATTAGATATTAACCTACCTATTAAAAACAATTTAGTTTGCCTAACCAGTAGTGTGCCTGGGATAATGATTAGTTATGCCTAATCCTATTAATAACATGCTTAATTTAAAGTGTTAACATGACCGACTATTTTATTTGTACGTAGTTTAACAATTACAAGTGCGTAACTGTTTTCAAATGGTGCTGCTAATCACATATGTTGTGAATTCAATATGTTGTGCCGAACTTAGGTGAATAGTAAAGTGCCTAAATTGGTATGCTTAATGGCTAACTGGCTAAACCAATATGTAAAAGGGACATTATGTATTAAGTTAATAATATAATAGGGTGGTATATAATAATAAGCCTAATAGTAAATAACGTGTTTAATGAATGTGTCATGGCCTAAAATTTATCCAACATTTAACATGGCCAAAGTAGTGTAATGCAGTAGGTAGGGTGATGAAATATAGGGCGCCTGATCACGTTTAGTTTGTACCCAACTGTTTAATTAATAGAAATATATGTTTAACATGTAATTAGTAGTTTATTAGAGATAAATAAATATTTAATTAAAAGTTTAATTAATTAAAATGAGAAACATGAACAACATTTTCATATGTGCACAAAATCAGACAAATCAGGGTACGTTGGAATCATCGTGACAGAGGCTTCATCCTGGAGCAGAATTGAACGCGTCTGAGTGCAGTTGGGATTTTCAGTTAAATCAAACGCGTGTTTAATTTAACTAAAACAGACATTATTTTGACGAATGGAAATCAAGATGAGTTCTACTCACTCAGATTATCCCGTTTATATTTTATATAAATCGGGTTTTTATTTTGTGTGCAATGTTTGCTAATGGTTGCCGATTGGATGGCTGTTTGTATATATACTGAATAATTCCAATATTCATTGATCAAATTAAACGTTGGTCTAATTTAATTAAATCATTATTGTTAACTCCGTTCTTGGAACGCGTTTGAGAACTAAGAAGTATTGACAGATGATGACACACGACATAACTGAATCAAGTCGTTTCTGCGACATGGATCTTGCAGTCATCCACACGACATGACTTTAAGTCACTGACACGAGATGGTTCTAAGTCATTAACATGACACAAGACATAAGTCGAGTCGTCCTCTACGTTTAAGTCACCCACACGTCATCCCTCATGGCGTAAAGTTAAAGCAAAGGCTTCATAACGTTATCAGCATGACGTTCGTTGTATATATCAAGTCGTTTTGCACGAGCTAACTGTTCTAAGTCGTATAACATTATACATGGAACCAGAGAATTGCATCAGGCCATTATCCCCTTCTGCAACCATGCCATATGTCACTTACCTGAATTTATGTCGCAATTTTTTGGTACGGGATATGTTCATCTATGTCATGAAGAACGGCATGAAGCACCAACTGTATGGGTGCTAACTACACTATGCAACACACCATATATATTAGAGCAAGTCCAAGTCGCATGGATACGTGACCCAAGAGAATGAGCTTAGTCATGTCGTTAATCACTATTTGCACCAAGGCGTTGGAAGTTATATACGAGTTATTTACACTACAACATAATGACGCGTGGCCTAGCTTTATGCCATTGATATAACAATCAAGCAGTTACAAAGCAAGAATGCCATGTGTGATGGAAACAAATCATGTCGCAAAAACTGGAGGATACTCATGTCGTTCAGTTAACCATGACATGATTCATGTTTCCCAAAAAAAAAGATGTCGCAGGTTTGTAAACCAATGAGCTGTTGCCAGCTGTAGAGCACCACACTAATTAATTCGGGAATTCATGTCGTATAAAGATAAAGATAGACCCAATTCAAGCTGCATGTTGGATATTTTAAAAAATTCATGACGTGGAGCCTCCTTAATTCATGTCGCATCTGGTATGCTAAGTATATTGTATAAGATGACAAACCTATAGCCAGCTGTCATCATGTTGTTACCTCACATATCTCATACCCTCAAGTTCATGCCGCATAGTGTAATCAAGCCATTTTATCTCGCAAGTCTTCATGTCGCATGGATCCATGTCGTGATGAGCATGGCGTAAGGTTGACAGCAGATGACAATTGTTAAGTGCGCTGGTGAAGTTGTGTATGCTTATTTACCAAAGTGCCACCGAGAGTTATGCCGCATTTCACCATGGCGGGATAAGTCATGGCAATGTGAGTCATGTCGAAATTGAGTCATGTCGGATTGAGTCATGTCGGAGTGAGTCAATACGAAATTGGGTCATGGCGCTTTCAATATAATTACAGAATTGCCACTCGGGCTAAAATCACCTATAAATACCTCTCATAATTCATTTGAATGGGGGACCGAAAATTCATTCCTACAAGGAGACTTCGTCGAATTCAAAGCTCATCTACAACTTCTCTAATGGCTCTTATGGATTCATCAACACTTTTCTAACTTCATGAAGATCAAATCCAAGTCAATGATCATGAGAGCTCTCTACAATTGAATCTAAGCACCTTCAATCTCATTCAAGCTACAAGATGAATCACTCCAACATCATTCAAGCAATTTCATATCTTCTCTCCATTCTAAATCCGGATCTAATGCAAAACTCTTACAAAATCATGGAGAAAGGCCAAAGCACTTAAAGGATTGAAGATCCATACTTCTATCACTATTAAGTTAGAGACTCCGCCAACTCCTCGCTAATTTAAGAGAAATTAGATCATAAATAGAATTAAAAGAGAGAGATGAATGTAATGAGGGAAAATTCATATGTTGTAAGCTTGAGTATCATAATGAGAATTGACTAAAAGTGGACGTAGATTCATATTGAATCGAACCACTATAAAAAATCCTTTGTGTTCTTATTTGTTTTTATCCGTTTATTTTGTGACCACACGGTTCCATACTCTTACCGAATCAGTGAAGTTTAACTTTTACATCTTTGGTATTTGATCCCAAATTTGGAGCAAACATTTGGCACCCACCATGGGGCCGCGCTCGCATCTCCTACCTCTTCTCGCACTCTTCCAAAGTTAAGATCCTTGCATTAAAGCTCTAAACCGCATTCTTCTTCAAAGTTATGGCTAAATCAAAGAAGATCGTAAGTAAAGATGTCAGAAATGCCGATAATGTTGCTAACGAAGAAACACCGCTTAATAACCGCTTTGAGGTCAGCGAAAATTCAGAAAACGGAGCTGGTGTGACTAGAAATGAATTGAAAGCCGCCATTGCCGACGTAAACAACTGAATGGATGCCTCTACCAAAATGATGATGGAGAAACTCGATACCATCCTTAATGCTCGATCAAATCCAATCCCTCTGAAAGTGCATGTGAACGTCCGCTTCCGATCATAACCGCAACGACAATATGGAAGACGATTATGATTGGGAAAGTGACAGGGACGAAGCTAACATCGAGAATTTGAGATCAAAAGCTAAGGACCATTCCGAAGCAAATGCTCGAAAGGTCATTAATCATGTCATGGGGGCACCTCTTCGTCGAGAAGGCAAAGGGCCTATGCTCTCTAATCGAGATCATATGCCTAGACAAACATTTGGTAAAGAGCTCAGCTTCACAGAGCGCCATAGCACCGAAGAATATATCTCGGACATGATAGAACGAGCCATGAAAAAGAATCAAGCTAGCAAAGATGATGAAAGAGAATGGGACTTCTCTCCTGATAGGACTCCATTCACCGAAAGAATCCTTGAAGCAGAATGTCCGAAGAAGTTCAATCCTCCGACTTTGCCTCCGTACAATGGCCTTGTTGATCCAAACTACTTCTTATTCAAATACAAGTGGCATATGAGTGCAGCTAAAGCAACTGATGAGATGAGATGCACATATTTTCCTCTTTACTTAGAAGGTGCTGCATCATTATGGTTCACAAAGATGCCACCCAAATCCATCGATCGGTTCTCTGACCTGGCCAAAATGTTCAAGGAGCATTTCCGCCTGTACGCTACTAAAGCCAAGGACGCTGTAACTCTCTCAGCAATGAAGCAAAAGCCAGGGGAGACAGTCAAAGCCTTCCTTAGTCGATTCAATATTACCTTATCTGAAGTAAGGAATCTGAAACCACGCATAGTCCTCATTGCTCTACTCGATGCTATAGACAAAGCAAGCGAATTCGGGAGGTGGATAAAGATGAAAGAACCGAATACGCTTGACAAGTTTTATAAGAAAGCAGAAGAGTACATGAGGGTGGACGATAATCCTATACCCCTTCAGATCATTGGTGTAACCAACTCCTTGAAGCTCCTAAAAGTGCAACTATTGAGCCCAGTCAAAAGAACCCCGGAAATGGTCAAAAGAGGGGAAATGACGGAAGGGATGACCGAAACAGTAAGAAGCCCCGCTTGTTCAAGAATTCTGAACTAGTCCCCTTGACGGAAACTCCCAAAGACATTTTCGCTGCGAATAAGGACACCAAAGAGTATCCAATACCAAAGCCTCAAAAAATAGGAGATGATCAAGCCAAATCTGGGAGGTTTTGCAGGTTCCACAACCAGCCAGGCCACACTACCAACGAATGTAGGCACCTGAAATCATTAATTGAAGAGATGATTAGAAAGAACCGTCTTTAATAGTATGTGAAGAACTCCCAAAATGCAAATCCTTCTGCAATTCCCCAGGGGAAAGGGGCATCAAATGGCCAATCCGGCCCAAGCAACGTAGCTTCTGCTCATACTATGCCAAGGCAGATAATCAACTGATGATCGCTGATGATGACATCTGCGGCTCAGAATAAGCGATTGCGATCGCGTTTACTTTACTTCCTGCATTACTTTACTCTTTTCTATGATCTACTTTCTTGTAAATATTCTGTAGCGATTTACATGCATTGTACCGAACAATAGCACTATGAATGAAGTATTGCCTGCTTGTATAAATCGCTGACTTGCCAAATTTGCATAAAATTTGCTAATAGACGATTCTTCATTACAGGCTATCCAATAAGTGTTTTCTCTCTCGAGACCTAACAAAGTGAAATGCTCCCAATGAAAACTAATTCTAATGTTGAGCGCTTTAACCGTCAACATGCATGACGCAAAGAAGAGAGGCACCACTTTGAAGGGTGAATGGGGAGGATCACAATGGGTTAAGCAATAAAAGAAGAGAAGCACCGCCTTGGAAAGTGAATGGAAAAGTCGCAGAGATTCGAATAGCGAACGAGCGCACCGTTAAACAAATAAGAAGGTTGTAACTTTCGTCCAAGGGGCACTTTCCTAAGTGAAAGTTTCAAAGCTCTAATTCTTAAACTGAGTTGGCTCGCCAAGTGAGCATCCGACAAAGGAATTAGATTCAGCCCCGTGAAACGATACAACAACCAACCAATTAATTTGCGCAGTGTATGAATGTCTCAGATGCGACAGGTGTTGGATCATGAACCAATTAACTTGTGCAGTATTTGAATATCTCATATGCGACAGGTGTTGGATCATCAACCAATTAACTTGCGTAGTGTCTGAATATCTCAGATGCGACAGGTGTTGGATCATTAACCAATTAACTTGTGCAGTGTTTGAATATCTCAGATGCGACAGGTGTTGGATCATTAACCAATTAACTTGTGCAGTGTCTGAATATCTCAGATGCGACAGGTGTTGGATCATCAATCAATTAACTTGCGCAGTGTCTGAATATCTCAGATGCGATAGGTGTTGGATCATTAACCAATTAACTTGTGTAGTGTCTGAATATCTCAGATGCGATAGGTGTTGGATCATCAACCAATTAACTTGCGCAGTGTCTGAATATCTCAGATGCGATAGGTGTTGGATCATTAACCAATTAACTTGTGCAGTGTCTGAATATCTCAGATGCGACAGGTGTTGGATCATTAACCAATTAACTTGTGCAGTGTCTGAATATCTCAGATGCGACAGGTGTTGGATCATCAACCAATTAACTTGCACGGTGTCTGAATATCTCAGATGCGACAGGTGTTGGATCATTAACCAATTAACCTGTGCAGTATCTGAATATCTCAGATGCGACATGTGTTGGATCATTAACCATGCAGTGACTGAATATCTCAGATGCGACAGGTGTTGGATCATTAACCAATTAACTTGTGCAGTGTCTGAATAACTCAGATGCGACAGGTGTTGGATCATTAACCAAATCGCTTGCGTAGTGTTTAAAACCTCAGACACGACAAGTATCAGATTTTAGCCTAAGCAGGGGCACAAAATCTAGATTACTTCTCATAGAGAAGACTAGAGGAACCCCTAAATGGGGGCATGAATACCTAAAGCTTCTCCAAAAAGAATAGAAAGGTTGTAGCGGTGAAAATAACCCGAGTAAGAGCCGGGGCACAGACAATCAAAGGCTTCTCCAAAAAGAAGCAGAGAATAAATCACAAATACGTATTTCTCAAATGAGAAATATCGTATACCATCATATAAGTTATAAAGCGATAATGTTTGGAATCCATAGTCGGCATAGTCGATTAGTTGATTTCAAGCGTTAACGCGAATTCAAATTTGAATATCGTATTTGTACAAACAGTATTCAGTGTGTTATAAACCACTGAGTAGAACAATTCTTTGCAAACACTTTATTCAATTTGAAATAGAATTCGCCATAATTCATTTTCTAATCTGTTATTGATGTGGGTGATCAATGACAAAGTATAAGTCCATAACTGTGCAAATACTTGTTTTGATTATAGAACAGGTATCATGGAGCATCTAATTTCGAAGAATGATTTTCTATAACAAACCAAAAGCTACGACAGAATCTCAACGCAGATTGTGTTTATTTCGAAGCCCGCATTTCTCGCAAGCAAAAAATACAAACTTCGAGGGGCAAATGTTAACTCCGTTCTTGGAACGCGTTTCAGAACTAAGAAGTATTGACAGATGATGACACATGACATAACTAACTCAAGTCGTTTCTGCGACATGGATCCTGCAGTTGTCCACACGACGTGACTTTAAGTCACTGACATGAAATGGTTCTAAGTCATTAACATTACACAAGACATAAGTCAAGTCGTCCGCTACGTTTAAGTCGCCCAAACGTCATCCCGCATGGCGTGAAGTTAAAGCAAAGGCTTCATACCGTTATCAGCATGATGTCTGTTGTATATATCAAGTCGTTTTGCACGAGCTAACATGTTCTAAGTCGTATAACGTTATACATGGAACCAGAGAATTGCATCAGGCCATTAGCCCCTTCTGCAACCATGTCGTATGTCACTTACCTGAATTTATGTCGCAACTTTTTGGTACGGGATATGTTCATCTATGTCGTGAAGAACGGCATGAAGCACCAACTGTACGGGTGCTAACTACACTATGCAACACACCATATATATTAGAGCAAGTCCAAGTCGCATGGATACGTGACCCAAGAGAACGAGCTTAGTCATGTCGTTAATCACTATTTGCACCAAGGCGTTGGAAGTTATGTATGAGTTATTTACACTACAGCATAATGACGCGTAGCCTAGCTTTATGCCATTGATATAACAATCAAGCAGTTACAAGCAAGAACGCCACGTGTGATGGAATCAAATCATGTCGTAAATACTGGAGGATACTCATGTCATTCAGTTAACCATGACATTAGTTATGTTGCCTAGAAAAAAAAAAGATGTCTCTGGTTTGTAAAGCAATGAGCTGTTGCCAGCTGTAGAGCACCACACTAATTAATTTGGGAATTCATGTCGTATAAAGATAGACCCAATTCAAGCTACATGTTGGATATTTAAAACAATTCATGACGTGGAACCTCCTTAATTCATGCCACGTCTGGTATGCTAAGTATATTGTATAAAACGAAAAACCTATAGCCAGCTGTCATCATGTCGTTACCTCCCATGTCTCATACCCTCAAGTTCATGCCACACAGTGTAATCAAGCCATTTTATCTCGCAAGTCTTCATGGCGCATGGATCCATGTCGTGATGAGCATGGCGCAAGGTTGACAGCAGATGACAGTAGTTAAGTACGCTGGTGCAGTTGTATATGCTAATTTACCAAAGCGCCACCGAGAGTTATGCCGCATTTCACCATGGCAGGATAAGTCATGGCAAAGTGAGTCATGTAGAAATTGAGTCATGTCGGATTGAGTCATGTCGGAGTGAGTCATGTTGAAATTGAGTCATGGAGATTTCTGTATAATTACAGAATTGCCACTCAGGATAAAATCACCTATAAATACCTCTCATAATTCATTTGAATGGGGGACCGAAAATTCATTCCAACCAGGAGACTCCGTCGAATTCAAAGCTCATCTACAACTTCTCTAATGGCTCCTATGGATTCATCAACACTTTTCTAACTTCATGAAGATCAAATCCAAGTCAATGATCATGAGAGCTCTCTACAATTGAATCTAAGCACCTTCAATCTCATTCAAGCTACAAGATGAATCACTCCAACATCATTCAAGAAACTTCATATCTTCTCTAATCCATTCTAAATCCAGATCTAACGCAAAACTCTTACAAAATCATGGAGAAAGGCTAAAGCACTTAAAGGATTGAAGATCCATACTTCTATCACTATTAAGCTAGAGACTCCGCCAACTCCTCGCCAATTTAAGAGAAGTTAGATCATAAATAGAGTTAAAAGAGAGAGATGAATGTAGTAAGGGAAAATTCATATATTGTAAGCTCGAGTATCATAATGAGAATTGACTAAAAGTGGACGTAGATTCATATTGAATCGAACCACTATAAAAATTCCTTTATGTTCTTACTTGTTTTTATCCGTTTATTTTGTGACCACGCGGTTCCATACCCTTACCAAATCGATGAAGTGTAACTTTTACATCTTTGGTGTTTGATCCCAAATTTGGAGCAAACAATTATTTTAATGATTAAATGCCAAACAAGGTAACTTACCTTGTTGATTACGTTTATAATAGTATAAACGTGTATTGATGTTTGAGTGGACGTTATAAATTGATTGTTTGTCTGTTATTGGTTAAACTATTCATGTCTGTTTACCGTGATAGATATATATTGTCGCAATGAGTTTGAAATAACCCATTTTGATGCAGGGAAGGACAGGTTGGAGGAATCCAACCGGATTCCTCAAACATGTTGTTTATATACATATTATATTATATGGCTAGTATGACTGAATGATTGATTCATGGTTGATCGTTGAATTAAAATTCAACATTTATTGGTTAACCAGTGGGTGATACTGGTTGAGTAGTTAGCAATAGTTGGCCTAAAACGAATCATTTTATGAACATTGATTTACGATCAGGTAAATCCATAGAAATAAGGTTATAAGAATTTATTTTATAACCAAAACGAATTATGAAATCTATTTTATATAGATTATTTGAATAAAGGTTTATTAAAATAAATAAATGATTATTTGAATAAAGGTTTATTAAAATAAATAAATGATTATTTTTATGCTAATAAGTTTGGTAAGCGATGAGCAGAACCAAATGGTTAAAAATTTAATTACTTGTTTCAAATAACAATTAATTGCGATTATTTAATTTAAATAGATTGTTAATTAAATTAACAAAAATTATTTGAAGTGGTTAAAGAAAGGATTAATAGAATTGGTCCATGGATTTACCTCGTTTTGAATTGACTTAAGTCAACTGTTTTAAAACAAGATATTTTATTAGATAAATTATTGATTCATGAATTATTTTTAAAATCGATTATTATTATTTGAAAGGAAGATTAACTATAAATGTTGAAATAAACAAATTGATTTCTAAAGATGCTGGAATTGATTATAATAACCAAAGTGACGAGTCTTGAAATTATATTCTTTAAACAAAAGTTTATGAAATTGAAAAGCCTTAGACGTAGTTGAATGGAATTTGTCAAGGGATTTATATTTAATATGAACACTTATCTATTGGTCGGATTTTTATAAAATCTGAATTGGGAAATTATTAAGGTAGATTTAAACGGATTAATGTGTTAAAGGATTTTTAGAATCGAAATGAGTTCAAAAAGGGGATTGGAAATCTTAAGGAAGTTAAATGATGTTTAAAAGCCTAAAGATAGGGAAATAGAAATGGTTTAAAATGAAGTAAGCGTGATTTTGGAATTGAGAAACAAGTGTTCCAAAGAGAATAAATGGAGTTGAAAACCCATTTCTAAAAGGTATGGTAAATAGAAGTGTTGGGTATTTATTTGAAATGAGATTTCGTTGATAAACTTCTATCTATCCTGGAGATAAGAATGTTGTCGACTCAAAGTCTGAGAGGTAAATGAATTACCCCAACTTGAATGACTTCAGAATTATCCAAGGATGATATTAGTTTAGAAACGAGGGTAGTTGAGGGGATTAAAATAATACTTCCATAAAGGATATTAAAAACTATATTTGAAAAGTTATAAGCTGAATAAACGGTTATCGAAATAAAAAGAGATTTTGGTGAAAGTTTAACGATATGTTCGAGATTGAAATAAGTTTATCCAAATGGGGGAATGTTAGTTATTATTTTCAAGAAACGAAACAAAAGAGGTATCGTAATAATGTTTTACGTAAAATTGAATTGAACCCAAAGTGAGAATATGTATATATCTGATTAATTTCTAGTATGTAAGTTAGTGAAATAAGAAGTTAAAACAATATCCTAAGCATTAAAAGATTTAAGAGTTTTTAAGTTAATCTTCATTAATTATTTTTAATTAAAAGGCCAAGTGATGTTGAGTACTAAACTAGTGAATTTGTTTTACTTTTATGGATGATAGTTTATTATTTTGATAGTTAAATCACCGACTATCAAAATCTGGCCAAATCGATTGTTGGTACGGAAAGACCGGGATCAAATTTATATTCGAAAACCATTCCAACCAGCAAATACGTTAATGTTGAAGATATTCAAAAGCTGATCGAGATGGAGCATTGAAGACCGTGGATCTTCATAAGCGGAAGCATTGCTGTTGAATTTCTTTGACTTGCAACTAGAGATTTCCTGACGTGATTCGGTCGTGGTTGTGATTTTGCGAATTGCAAGGACTTCTTGTTACTGATCCTTTGGATGCGGTAGGAGGGTGCTTTCGGTTCATCCTGTTCCTGGATGACTTGTATGGACGAGTGTCTGACAGAGTATTTCTAGTGGGTCACGTACGTTGATTTCTTTAAACGTGCCTAGTACATTTTTGAGGACATTAATCAGTGATTTGACGGATTTGATGATGTGGCATTTAAAGTGATATGTTGATAAGTAAATGTAGCCTCAAGCCTTATCAACCGGGAATGACAAAAATCGGGCCAGCAGCATGGCTATGTGGGTCGCTCCCATTAGGGTGTATAATCACCTGACTAGAAAAAAATCCATTTCACTCTTTTATCTATTTTCGAAATTATCCCTTTTCGGGAAACAGTGGGTAGCTCCCAACTGTTGGTGATATACATTCGATACACTCCAGTGAAATGAGTGGTCAGTCATGTGTGGGCCAGGTTACAAGATGTTCTTGTTGAACCCAGTGTAATCCCCTCTAGAGACACACTATCGGAAGGTGGTTCCATACCTTGTCATAGTCGGAATTCAATCTCCAATAGTCGCCTTCGGTTTTTTATTGTAAACTATATATTTGGAGGGTGAGATGCAAGCGTTCCACTAGATTGTTATATATTTGTATTTAGACACTATATAATATCAGACGAGATATGATTTCAAAACTAGTTTGGGTTGTATTATGGTAAAAAACCGTCCGTGTTTATGTGTGGGCTGGTCTTATTATTTTTTTTTTTTAAAGGATTTTAACTCTAAATCGATATGGATGTCATTTAAAATTAGTGGGTTTCTCACTCTGGTTCACCAGACTAACCCGTCGTTTGTAATGCTCGGGTTAGCCCGATTTACAGGTTCAGGTTATCGAATGCCGTAAAGTTTAGAGACAAGCTGGAGGAGTTCAGATGTATATCATTATCTAGTATTTTTTCGCTATGTGTTGTATATCAGGACAGGTTAGTATAACTATTCAGATTGATTGACTATTGTACTCTGATGACTGTAAGTACTCATTTTTTCAAGTTTCAATAAAGATTTATTTCCATATTATATTTTATTCCGTTGCGATGTGAGACTCAGTGTAGTGTTGGTTCTTCTTCTTATTCTAATATTTCTTTCTTATCTCACCCTCTATTTTCTTTCATTAATTGTCTGGTGTTTTCGATACTTGAGTTCTGACAAGTAGTACAGGTATATGTATTATTGTTGGAATTCGGGCATCTATTTCCCCGGGTCGTTACAGTGGTATCAGAGCTATTGGTTGAGTGGTAACCTTGGCTCTGTGGCTTAACTCGATAAAGATGGGGTTAGTAACACCCTAGATTGAGTTTGAGTGAATACACGAGAGAGCGTATTTGTAGATTTTATATAAAAATGTTTTGAATTGTGTTGATTGATCGGTTCAAGTGTTGGGAAACCACATTGATTTGGGAATTGACACAGTATTGTTTTATAAAAGGGGTAAATGAAATAATTTTTCCTAAATTATATTTTTATAGAAAAAGGGAAATAATTTTCTATAGTGTAGTAATATTGATTGTCGTTTTGCTTGATTTGCTTGGAATTCAAATTGAATTATGAAATAAAATTGAATTAGAAATTCAATTGGTCAATTGAATGGAATATGGAAAATGAAACTTAACCGGGTTAAGTGAATTGATTTAAGATGGAATTCAAGTGGAATAAAATAAAATAAATTTGGTAATTGGAAACCGAATGGATAATAATGGAAATATATTGGATATTAATCGATCAATATTAATATATGTTAAACCAAAGTGAAACATACCAGTAAGTATAAGTGTTGTATAATTCAAATGATTTGGTTGTTTGCTATCTGAGTATTGGATTGGTTGAATAAAATTCACCAAATTGAACGGATTAAAACCAAATCCCAATATAATGAATTGTGAAGTAAAACTAAATGATTTAGCCTTGTACTGGTTATCTGTATTATAAATTGAGATAAATACAGATATTAGAAGGCTATGGAAATTGGCTCGATTACAGAAATTGAAGCACAGGTTCGAAGAGGAAGAGCAGCTAGTTGATCGCTTGGAAATTGGAATTGAGTTACCTGACAAAATAGGTAAATCTTAATATTACTAGAGTGATTGATTTTATAGCCTGAGCTGGGTAGCCATTTGGCTTTTGGTTTTCTTTTGGAGGAGTTTAGGCCCGAAGTGGTAGTTGTGGTTTTACCGATCGAACCATGCAGAGGAGATGCTGACGAAATTTTCGAAAATTTTAAACAGTCTGAATTTATTTTGATGATAATCCAAAATATATTTATTTTGGTAAGAATTAAGATCATTCTTCTTACCTTGTAATTTCGGGGATGAAATTCTTTTAAGGGGGAAGAATGTAACATCCCAGATTTTTCTGCCATTTAAATTGGAATATTTAAATCTGTTATATATATTATATTGGAAATATAATGGATTTTATTTAATAAAATAGAGTTTAGAATATATATAGATTTATAACGAGTCGAAAACGTCGCAGTAGTTCGTAATTTTCGATTTGAACTTTAACTGAATATACATAATTCGATATAAGTCGGAATTTTGTGAAATAAGAATCGTTTGGATCGATTTGATTATATTTTTCTGATGAAAGAGAAAAGGAAATTTCATACTATGGATTGCCAGTTATGTCCAATTCAAATTTGCAAACAGTCGCTGTGGAATCCGTTAATAAACGATAATGTTTATTTAATATATATAAAGGATTTATATATATATATATAATTTGAATATCGTTTAACCAGAAATTATAGAATATTGGTTTATGAATCTATATCGGTTTATTTTGAAGCTATATAATATTATATTTGGGTATATACGATAATATTGGATTATTTTTTTAATCAAATTATTTTGGATTTAATTATATTTTATCAATAATATATAGGCCATGGAAATAGTTTTCTTTTCAAATTATCTCCATTTCCGACGAAATGAATTTTTTGGAATGCGTATAATTAATTATTGTTAGATTTCGAATTTGGAACCAAACGGAGTTGTTTTGTATGTTGACGCAATTTGAAGATGAACCGATAAATTAAAATAACACTGTTGTACAAACAAAGTCATTTTTCAAAGAAATTAATTTCATTAGGATCGGAACATCAGGACACAGCGGTACGTCAATTTACATTACGTTTGGAGTTGATGTATATCAGTATGAGTTAGAACGTTCAACGTAAATACTGTTATATACATACATTAGGATAAGGCTCGTGCTCCGCACACGAACAAATACTCATACTTATTGATTGAAAAATACTAATTGGAAATTAAAGAAATTAATATGGGTTTGTGTGAACATTGATTTATCTTTGTAAACTATATAACAATAACAAACCGCACCAAATCATAGTAATATACCATATATTTAACTTAATTAAATATTTTCCGCTGCCCTTCTCTTACTTGTGCGCCACACCTTCTACTTTTTTGCTTGCCAAACTTCAAAACCGTGCCGACAAAGTAACTTAGAAAAAACTAAAAAGAAAGAACTTTACAACGTGCTCTCCATCTTTCACTAACCGTGCTTCCCAAGCCAATTTATTTTCGTGGGTATCAAGATATTATTCTCGTGCTCTGCATGGCATTACAGCCGGGCTCTCCAAGCCAAATCTTCTCTAAATACCTGCACCTTCCATTTCTATTCTTATGCAGAAAACAAAACGAGAAATCAAAATACAAAAGGAGAATTATATATTAAAAAAAACTCTCTATATTAAACATATTCAAGTCTCCGCTCCTTCACCACTTCACGTTAGCCGATGTTGTCGAAGGGAGGACTGATTGCAAGGATCAGTCGTAGGCACTGTTCTAGGGTGAGTTGCGGTTCGTACGTGTTGCTGGTAAGGTGAAACTGTCGGTGCGGTTGTGAGTGATTGATGATGGGGGCGTAGCTGAATGAAGGCCGCATAGCAGTAAGGTGGTGCAGCGTGTTACTGAGTATGGGGAGGTAAGAAACTGATGGTGATGTGTGTAGAAGGTCAATAACGAAGTAATATGGAATAGAAGAGAAGCTTACAGTGGGAATAAAAGAAGAACAATGGGGAGCGATGCACTTGTGGCGAAGGTTACTGAAGTTGCATGGGGGGCGTTTATTCCATTTTTGCAGTGTGTCTTGGAAATTCTAAAACAAGGGAGAGGAAAAATAGATGGTGTGAGCAATGCAAACTGGAGAGGACGGGGCTTAAGCTTTCAGCCATTTATATAAAAAAACAAAGAAAGTAGCAAAGTGGGTGGTTTTATAAAGTGGGATGGCCATGTTTCGAGGCAGCTGGTTCATGCAAAGAAGAGTGAGAAGGTGGAGCAGTTTTGTTGAGGAGTTGTATCAACGTTGGAAAAGGAATAAGGCATGAGTAGTACAACGAGGTGGGGATGTGGAGACTCGTGATGAACGTGGGAGGTGCATCGATAGTGTGGCAGTGAGAAGATGGAATCTGCTGTAGGAAAAAGGGAAGTATATAATATAAACAGATGAGATAAGTACAAGAAGTGGGAAGAGTTTGGATGCAAGAAGAAAGAACAATAGATCAAAAGGTAGAGACAATGAATAGTAAATTATTTAAGATGCCTAAACGTGATTTTATATTGACTAATTAGATATTAACCTACCTATTAAAAACAATTTACTTCGCCTAACCAGTAATGTGCCTGGGATAATGATTAGTTGTGCCTAATCCTATTAATAACATGCTTAATTTAAAGTGTTAACGTGACCGGCTATTTTATTTGTACGCGGTTTAACAACTACAAGTGTGTAACTGATTTTAAATGGTGCTGCTAATCACGTATGTTGTGAATTCAATATGTTGTGCCGAACTTAGGTGAATAGTAAAGTGCCTAGACTGGTATGCTTAATGGCTAACTGGCTAAACCAATATGTAAAAGGGACGTTATGTATAAAGTTAATAATATAACAGGGTGTGGTATATAATTATAAGTCTAATAGTAAATAACGTGTTTAATGAATGTGTCGTGGCCTAAAATTTATCCAACATATAACGTGGCCAAAGTAGTATATTGTAGTAGGTAGGATGATGGAATATAGGGCGCCTGATCACATTTAGTTTGTACCCAACTGTTTATTAATGCAAATATATGTTTAACGTGTAATTAATAGTTTATCAGCGATAAATAAATATTTAATCAAAAGTTTAATTAATTCAAATTAGAAACGTGGACAACATTTTCATGTGTGCACAGAATCAGACAAATCAGGGTAGGTTCGAATCATCGTGGCAGAGGCTTCATCCTGGAGCAGATTTGAATGCCTTTGGGTGCAGTTGCGATTTTCAGTTAAATTAAACGTGTGTTTAATTTAACCGAAACAGTCATTATTTTGACGAACGGAAGTCAAGGTGAGTTTTGCTCACTCAGTTTATCCTGTTTATATTTTATACAAACCGGGTTTTTATTTTGTGCGTAATGTTTGCTAATGGTTGCTGATTGGATGGATGTTTGTATGTATACTGAATAATTCCAATATTCATTGATCAAATTTGATGTTGGTTTAATTTAATTAAATCGTTATTTTTAACGATTAAATGCCAAACAAGGTAACCTACGTTGTTGGTTATGTTTATAACAGTATAAACGTATATTGATGTTTGAGTGGACGTTATAAATTGATTATTTGTCTGTTATTGGTTAAACTATTCATGTATGTTTACCGTGATAGATATATTATCGCAATGAATTTGAGATTAACCATTTTGATGCAGGGAAGGATAGGTTGGAGGAATCCAACCGGATTCCTCAAACATGTTGTTTATATACATATTATATTATATGACTAGTATGATTGAATGATTGATTCACGGTTGATCGTTGAATTTAAATTCAACATTTATTGGTTAACCAATGAGTGATATTGGTTGAGTAGTTAGCAATAGTCAGCCTAAAACGAATCATTTTATGAACATTGATTTACGATCAGGTAAATCAATAGAAATAAGGTTATAAGAATTTATTTTATAACCAAACCGGATTTTGAAATCTATTTTATATATAGATTATTTGAATAAAGTTTTATTAAAATAAATAAATGATTATTTTTATCTTGAAACTATAAACTAATTATATAAAGCGAATTCTTATGCTAATAAGTTTGGTAAGCGATGAGCAGAAATTAACCAAATGATTGAAGATTTAATTAATTATTTCAAATAACAATTAAATGCGATTATTTAATTTAATTAGATTTCTAATTAAATTAACAGAAATTATTTGAAGTGGTTAAAAAAAGGAGTTATAGAATTGGTCAAAGGATTTACCTCGTTTTGAATTGACTTAAGTCAACTGTTTCAAACCAAGATAAATTATTGAATAAATTATTGAGTTGTGAATTATTTTTAAAATTGATTATTATTATCTGAAAGGAGGATTAACTATAAATGTTGAAATAAACAAATTAATTTCTAAAGATGTTGGAATTGATTATAATAACCAAAGTGACGAGTCTTGAAATTATACTCTTTACACAAAAGTTTATGAAATTAAAAAGCCTTAGATGTAGTTGAATGGAATTTGTCAAGGGATTTATATTTAATATGAACACTTATCTATTGGTCAAAATTTTATAATATCTGAATTGGGAAATTATTAGGGCAGATTTAAATGGATAAATGTGTTAAAAGACTTTTAGAATCGAAACTAGTTCAAAAAGGGGATTGGAAATCTTAAGTAAGTTAAATGATGTTTAAAAGCCTAAAGACAAGGAAATAGAAATGGTTTAAAATGAAGTAAGCGTAATTCTGGAGTTGAGAAACAAGTGTTCAAAGGAGAATAAATGGAGTTGAAAACCCATGTCAAAAAGGTAAGGTAAATAGAAGTGCTGAGTATTTATTTGAAATGAGATTTCGTTGATAAACTTCTATCTATCCTGAAGATAAGAATTTCGTCGACTCAAGGTCTAAGAGGTAAATGAAATACCCCAACTTAAACGACTTCAGAATTATCCAAGGATGATACTAGTTTAGAAACGAGGGTAGTTGAGGGGATTAAAATAATTTCCAGAAAGGATATTAAAAACTATATTTGAAAAGTTATAAGCTGAATAAATGGTTATGGAAATAAAAAGAGATTTGGTGAAAGTATGACGATATGTTCGAGATTAAGATAAGTTTAAATAGGTTTATCAAAAGGGGCGAATGTTAGTTATTGTTTTCGAGAAATGAAACAAAAGAGGTATCGTAATAATGTTTTACGTTAAATTGAATCGAACCCAAAGTGAGAATATGTATATATCTAATTTAATTTCCAGTATGTAAGTTAGTGAAATAAGAATTTAAAACTATATCCTAAGTATTAAAATATTTAAGAGTTTTTAAATTAATCTTCGTTAATTATTTTTAATTAAATGGCCAAGTGATGCTGAGTACTAAACTAGTGAATTAGTTTTACTTTTATGGATGATGGTTGTTTATTTTGATAGTTAAATCACCGACTATCAAAATCTAGCCAAATTGATTGTTGGTACGGAAAGATCAGAATCGAATTTATATTCGAAAACCTTTCCGACCAGCAAATATGTTAACATTGAAGATATTCAGAAGCTGATCGAGATGGAGCATTGAAGACCATGGATCTTCATAAGCGGAAGGATTGCTGTCGAATTTCTCTGACTTGCAACCAGAGATTATCTGACGTGATTCGGTCGTAGTTGAGATTTTGCGGATTGCAAGGACTTCTCGCTACTGACCCTTTGGATGCGGTAGGAGGGTGCCTTCGATTCATCCTGTTCCTAGATGACTTGTATGGAAGAGTGTCTAACAGAGTATTTCAAGTGGGTCACGTACGTTGATTTCTTCAAACGTGCCTAGTATATTTTTTAGGACGTTAATCAGTGATTTGACAGATCTAACGTTGTGGCATTCAAAGTGATATGCTAATAAGTAAACGTAGCCTCAAGCCTTATCAACTGGGAAATGATAAAAATCGGGCAGGCAGCATGGCTATGTGGGTCGCTCCCATTAGGGTGTATAATCACCTATCTAGAGAAAATCCATATCATTCTTTTGTCTATTTTCGATGCTGTCCCTTTTCGAGAAACGGTGGGTAGCTCCCAACCGTTGGTGATATACATTCGAAACACTCAAGTGAAATAAGTGGTCGGTCATGTGTGCGCCGGGTTGCAAGACGTTCTTGTTGAACCCAATGTATTCCCCGCTAAAGGGACACTATAGGAAGGTGGTTCCATACCTTGTCATACTCGGTATCTAATCTCCAATAAGCGCCCGCGGTTTTTGATTGTAAACTACATATGTAGAGCATGAGATGCAAGCGTTCCGCTTGATTGTTATTTATTTGTATTTAGACACTATTATAATATCAAACAAGATATGATTTCAAAACTGGTTTGGGATGTAGTAAGGTAAAAAACGTCCGTGTTTATGTGTGGGCTGGTCTTACTATTACTTCTTTTCTTTCAAAGGATTTTAACTCTAAATCAATATAGATGTCATTTAAACTTAGTGGGTTTCTCACTTTGGTTCACCAGACTGACCCGTCGTTTGTAATACTTGGGTTAGCCCGGTTTACAAGTTCAGGTTATCGAATGTTGTGAAGTTTAGAGACGAGCTGGAGGAGTTCAGACGTATAGTATTATCTAGTATTTTTCCGATTTGTGTTGTATATGAGGACACTTATTATAACTGTTCAGATTGATTGACTGTAGTGCTTTGATTATTGTAAGTATACATTTTTCCAAGTTTCAATAAAGATTTATTTCCATATTATATTTTATTCAGTTGCGATGTGGGACTCTGTGTGGTGTTGATTCTTCTTCTTATTCTAATATTTCTTTCTTATCTCACCCTCTATTTTCTTTCATTAACTATTTGGTGTTTTCGATACTTGAGTTCTGACAAGTAATACAGGTATATGTATTATTGTTGGAATTCAGGCATCTAATTCCTCGGGTGGTTACATAACCTCTATGCTCATACGTCTCAGAGAAGGTTTTAAGCTAGAGAATAAATTCTCCGCCACCAAACAGATATATATTTAATAGAAATCAATCAACACAGAATGAAATCCAATGTCAGACACACATCCATTTACAAGTCCATTCTAGGCCTGAACGAAACCGGAGGCACCTTATTCTTCATTACATATGTCCAATACGGAAGGAAGGCCCTCGCATATCTGGACAATCAACTAATATGTCCGGACCATTAACACTGTAACCTCATCAAGGGAGCTACCCATATAGAAGGCAACAATAGTAATCCATTCGATGTGAAGATTACCGATCTTGCACTATCTTCGTTTTCTTTGACTTTTTGTCATCGTTCAATTATTTGAAATGAGATTTAACTTAGCCTTTTCAAATAGTTCTCGAATATTTATAATTCAAATCCATTCTTTCCTTGGTTAAATTAGTTGACATTCTCGATTCAATTCATTTCTATAGTTTCATGTCAAATAAATCTTAACCGTCATCATTATTTTATAAACCAAGTGAAATTGGTTTATTTCCATTCCAAATTGCTTATAATGTTTGAAACCAATTTATCGCCATTTTTATTTATATAAAAATAGCCCATTTTCGTCGAACGACGCTTCAGGTCATTCGGCGGCCCTGGCGCTGTTTCATTCAGATTTGAATTACATATTTCTCCAAATCTAACTGTTGAATCTTAACAAATTTAATATCATTGGAAATAACTTTCCAAAGCGAATCCAATGGTTCCAGTTTCGGGAAAATCCGATGGCCGGATCTCCCAGTATAACCGTTTAAAATTACGATTTGAAAATGCGAACTACCGCGCGCTATTCGTTTAATTTTAATTTATATTTTTATATATAAATATAATTCGTTCGACAACTTCTAAACTATTTAATTCTTCAAATATTTGGCTAACGCATTTAAATTTTGGAAAATTTCGCCATAACCTCCTTTATACGGGGAAGGTCTGAAAAATTTATTGGGCCAGATTAGGTACCCAATAAATTAATAAAAAGCATACACAATTTTTTAGTGACCTATTTATGCCCAAGGAAGAGTGTAAAGATCATATATCATGCCTTGCCCAGTGTTGGAAATAAATAATCCATATGTTGTATCTAAAATCAAGAGAGACGTGAATTATTGTCATCTCCAGACCCGTGTGGGGTTTTTACTAAATCCAGCCCCGAGCACCGTTACATGTATTCCTTAATTATGTCCATAATCAGTCTTTTGTTCAACTTGTAATACAGTCATCGCCATACGAGCATCTCGCTCGTATGGTAATCCCAACCTCGTCATATAAGCTCCAAATGCTTACATGGAATATGTCATCATATGCTGTCTTCATGCAGTATGTCATGTGCTGTAGTTCATAATTTATTTGTTGCTATCCTATGGCGTGGTTTATAACCTCACACAGTACAACCATCACACCGCATCCAATTTCATTCACAGGAGTTTATATAATAATAAAATTGCGCATCAAACTCATTAAGGTGCACCTATTTGTTGGGTACACAAATTAATTCTTTACTCAACAGCGAATCCATTTACCTGTTTAACATGTATATATATATATATACATATCTAAGCTAAAGGTAATATTTTTAGTGAACAAATATTTATTTCCATACATAACAAATTTATTTACTTCATATACATGTTAGAAATAATATTTTACTGAACAAACATTTATTTCAACACATATCTATTTTATATACTTCATTAACATGTTAAAAATAATATTTTTAATGAACAAACGTTTATTTCAACACAGGGCTATTTTATATACATCATTAACATGTTAAAAATAATATTTTTATTGAACAAACATTTATTTCAACACGTGGCTATTTTATATACTTCATTAACATGTTAAAAATAATATTTTTAATGAATAAACATTTATTTCAACACATGACTATTTTATATACTTCATTAACATGTTAAAAATAATTTTTTTAATGAACAAACATTTATTTCAACACACGGTTATTTTATATACTTCACTAACACGTTAAAAATAATATTTTTAATGAACAAACAATTATTTCAACACATGTCTATTTTATATACTTCACTAACAAGTTAAAATAAAAATTTTAATGAACAAACATTTATTTCAACATATGGGTATTTTATATACTTCATTAACATGTTAAAAATAATATTTTTAATGAACAAACATTTATTTCAACACAAGGCTATTTATAATACTTTATATACATGTTTAAAATAATATTTTTACCAGTCCAATATTTATTTCAACACATGACTATTTTTAATACTTCATTAACATGTTAAAAATAATATTTTAATGAACAAACATCTATTTCCATATATGATAGATTTTTATAAATCAGTTTCAGATAATTTCAACATTATAACGGCGCGATATTAGAACTGGGAAAATAATGTTTAGCATTTTCTCTCTCCGGATACTGGCTCGTGCCATACATAACCATTTCATTTAACCAAATCAATCATATGGTTGCCAAACCCATATTCAACCAAATTTTCCACAAGACAATCAATTTTGTTGCATTTCCAATTTAAACAACGCATAACCAATTTTTATACATCGCATATACATTTTCCACAACGCGCATATATATATATATATATATATATATATATATATATATATATATATATATATATATTATACAACACATGTACAACCCATATATAACGCGTATATATTTTATACAATGCTTATATATATTATTCAATGCATATATATATTTTACCCTATTTTATTTTGAATTTAGAAATCTCACATTGGATTCCACTCCTTAATTGGTAGGTAGCTCTAAATTTCTCCAGACACTTCTAGAATGTGGAATACGCTGTCACGATCCTAACGGTTCCTGTTTTATTGGTTTTTGACATCGTATGAGCAAGTTGTGTAATTTTATAGGTTAATTACATTTTTTAAATAATTAATATAATAATTAATTAAACTAAAAATACCTACTTCCTCTATCAATTCCAGGCCACGTTCGAACCCAATTTGTTCGAAACTAGGGTTGTAATTTTCGCTCCAACCGAGACACTTGCTGACGATCAGATGCTACCACGTGGGCCGCCTCAAAGAGCCACGCCTATGGCCACCCATCTCGATGAACTCAGTGGCGGTATGAGGTGGCAATTTTGAACTGAACGGTGGCGCTTTGTGAGCGTGATTTGAGAGATTTTGGCCACTAAACCAGATCTTGGCCATATGGATTTATAGATCGTGCTGAGATCTAAAGATTTGGTTTATAAAATTACTTGGATTATTAAGTGCATCGAACAATTTTAAGGGAAATGATTTGGAGCGGTTTTTGGCGTTGAACAATATAGAGAGCGGAAGTTTTTCAGAGAAATGAATTAGGGTTGGGAATAATGCGATTGGCCCATATATATATATATATATATATATATATAATTCTTTTAATTCCAAAAATGTCTGTTTTCACATCCGAACTCCAAATCAAACCCAATGACTATCGCTTCTAGCTAAATACCCCCATTTTGGGCACAATGGAATATGTTTCGTAAGCCAATTTAACTGTTTCGGTCAGTTTTTCTCAAAATTAAAATATATAATGTTCAATATTGAATTTGAACGTACATTTTAATTTATTGAGGCCACATACTGACTCAAAATTTTTTGCAAATTGGAATTCAGCTAGCTTTTGATGATACGGTCTTAACAAAATTAATTTCATCGAATTTGGAGACCGTTTGAAAAATGGCCTTTTAACAGGTCAATCCAATTCACTGAAATTACCAAACGTGTTTTATTTACCACGCTCACATACTAATTCCAAAAATTATGGAATTTTAGATCTAGCAATAATTTGACATTCTGGATCCAACAAAAGTGGTTTCGTCGAAAAAGGAGGTCGTTTGCAAAATAGCTATTTTTAAGGGTTATGTTCTAATTTAAAAATCGAATTCTTAAATTCTGACTCAATTTATGATAAAATTACCTTAAAAATAATTTTTAATTTGGTTTTGAATTTCAGGGTTGTTACATATTGGTTGATTTAAACTTGTGTATCCTTCGGTTTCTTTTATCATGTGCCTGAGTAACCGAAGCTTCGAGAGAGGATGTTATGGCCATGTTGGTCGTGGTAAGAGCATTATGATTAGCATTACTAGCAGGTTGCTACTGGATCGATGCCTCTTCACGGTTAGCATTAGAAAGTCCAACAGCTTGAGATTTCTTCTTCTTTACCATGGCTTCATGCTTCTTAGGTAGACCCTGTAGAGATATGCGAAGATTCAGAAACTTAAATACTAGGAAGGTAGGAAAATTGAGTTTTTTATTTCTCGGTGAATGCACCAGAATGTTGGCACCAAAATTTAATACGATATCTAATGAGTTTGATCGGTAATTAAACTAAATTAAATGGAAAATGAGATAAGAAGTAATTGAAATGCAATAGACAGAGACACAGAGGTTTGTAGTGGTTTGACGTTGATCGGTCTACGTCCACACTGAAAATTTATTCACCTTATTGCTGAATTATAAGATTACAAGTGCTCGGACCAGTAAAACTCTGAATTGTATAGTGAAAAGTAAACAAATTCCAAAAAGAAATCTATGTGGATATTTATAGATGAAGGTAGACCAAAAGAGTCAGAGGATCATTGGAGAAGAGTCAAAGAAAGCCTAAGCCCATATTAGGTTAAATGAGGGATTAGTCATGATCCCCCTATAGGAATCGGTACTGATCCCTCAATAGGAGGGCTATGATGTTGTGAGTTATCATGTGGGTCCCTCAATTGGAGAAGAGTCAAACTGCGGTGATTGTGTGTCATCACATCTCGAATCCTAATGATCCTTTAATAGAAGGAATCACCAAAACTACATCAGAGTTTGAATATTGTTCAGAAGAAAGAAGATGAGTTTCAGCAAAGAAGAAAATGAAACTATTTTTTTCGTTAATTCTGCTACCTGTACATTGAGTTCATATATATAGGGATGTTGATTTTGTGCAGTATTGCTTATGCTCATCACCTGTACATACGTCATAACAACATCGTGCTTGGATCTGAACATATTACAAATCTTAATACACATTGCAAATCACTCAGACATTATTGTGTTTGGATATTGCATCAAGTTATAAGCATTTCACGGAAGCCAGCAAATAGCTCAAAATTTTGAAAGGGAAATCCTAAAAGCTGAAAATGACTATTATATAACAAAACAGAATTGAAATCTCAAAATTCAAACCAATAATCTCTTAAAACCATGCATCAAATTTAGTAAATCTTCAAATCGAGATGATCTTTATTCAAAAACGTGATAGCGCCAAACTATAAGCTTATAACAACATTTTGATCGATTGCTTTCCTATCCTTCCAATACATGCTTGTCATAGACTTACATTGATGTAAAATGCAGTTACTTTAGATTTATTTCAATACAACTACAACAACACAGAGGAAAAATGTATATTTATATTGAATATATGATGAATGTAACTACAAGTTACATATTGCCAACTAGATGACAGGCTGGCGTTGGATGACAAACTGGCACATTTTTTCTTTCTTTTTCGTTACTTTGTATTTTTAGCTTTCATATATAAAAAGGGTGTAACACTGTACAATTTACTTACTTTTCATTTTTCCTTTCGTGTATTTCTTTTCTTCAAATTCTCAATGAATAAAAACGAAAATTAGGTTTTGTGTTCAAATTTACTTTATCCTATCAATCGACGAAGATGTAGTAGATTTCAAAAATTAACATGGTACCAGAGCAGAGATCTTATCAAATTCTTCTGATCTTTACTCAAGGTGATATCAAGTAGTTTGAATTCTTTCAGATCTGCTGATTAGTAGTTTTTCCAAAATTAGTTTGATCGATTTCTCTGAATTCCTTTGTTTTCATTTTCTGAGACACTTTTGTTATTAGATATACACGGTTTGTTGTTCTCTTTCGTTTTTGTATTTGATAATATGCCTGAAAATGTTTCAAATCTTCCTCTGAATCAAATCCTGCAAGCATATACTACATACATCCTTCATATGTTGATTCCGCACAACTTGTATCATTCAAATTTAATGGAGACGGATTCACTAGTTGGAAAAGAGCTATATGCTAAGCCTTTCAGCAAAGAATAAAGTAGTTTTTATTAACGGTCTATACATGAAACCAATCGATGGAAATGAAGTTGAATACAAAGCCTGGGAGAGATGCAACGATTTGGTCTGTTCTTGGATATTTATTAATCTAGATGAGAAAGTTGCTTCTTCTGTGATGTTTCTGAAAAGTGCCAGAGACATTTGGATGGATCTCAAAGAGAGGTTTAGATATACATCTTTGGTAGAAATTTATACTTTAGAGCAGAAATTGGTTGATATCAGTTAAGGCAATAATTCGATCTCTGAATTTTTTACTTCAATCAAAACAGTTTGGGATGCAATAGATGAGGCACATCCACTTCCATATTGCACTTGCAACGATCGTACTTGTAATCTGACTAAAAGACGAGTTGAGAGTCATCAAGAAAAAATGGTGATACAGTTCATGATGAGACTTTCAGATCAATTTGCAACAATTAGAGGAAGTATGCTTATGATGAAGTCTCTACCCAAAGTAACAGAGGTTTATAGAATTTTTTCTCAAGAAGAAAAACATAAAGAAATCTCACAACTAGTAAATCAATCTGAACCCATGGCATTTATAGTTGATCAGAAGAAGAATGTTGATGCAGGAAATTTTAAAGGCACAAAGAATTTTACTGGCAACATTAAGCAAGCTAAAATTGGGAAAAATAATACTAAACTAGGATCAAAATATTATTGCACTCACTGTGAAATACTAGGGCATAGCATTGACAGATGTTTCAAAATTCATGATTATCCACTAAATTTCAAGGGTTTTAAAGAGAAGAAAGCAGCATCTGTTACTTGCAATGAAGCAGACAACATGCAGGTTGATGATCAGTCTACTCAGTCCATCTCAATGGAACAGTACAATCAATTGATGAATTTGCTAAAATCATAGCAGCAAAATTCTAAGCAAACTGGTCATGCTGAATCTTCTTATAAACATGTCATGGTGGCAGGTAACTTCTGTCTTTTATCTTTCTCTGATTTGAACTAGCTTCTAGACAGTGGAGCCAGTGACCTTATTTGCTCTGAACTAAAACATTTCTCTGAATATAAATCCTTGATTAACAATAATAACCACATAACCCTTCCTAATGGTGGAAAAATATTGGTAAAACATGTTGGGACTGTGAAGCTGAGTGATGGAATTATTCTAAAAAATGTGTTGCATGTTCCAAATTTTAGATTCAGCCTTATTTCTGTACAAAAGTTATGGAAAGACATGAATTGCGAATTACATTTTACTCATAGTAAATGTTTCTTGTCCACACAGAAAGGAAGTTGATTCTTCTTGGTAATTTAAAGGAAGGCTTATACAATCTGGAAGGTCAGACGGAAGGTAATAATAATAAATTCAATTTCATAATTGTATTGTTGTTTTTCTATCAGTAGTAGAAGACATTACATTTTGGCATTTGAGGTTAGGACATCTATCTTTTAATAAAATAAAACTTTTTAATGAAAATTGTCAAATGAAATCTTGTTTAGCAGACACCATTTGCCAAGTTTGTCCAAAAGACAAACAAACTAGGCTATCTTTTCCATCTAGTAGCATAATGAACAATGCTCCTTTTCAGTTAATTCACATTGATGTTTGGGGTCCAAATTCCGTTAAAACTTCTAGTGGATGTAATCAGTTTTTGACTATTGTTGATGATTATACAAGATTTACTTGGGTACATTTGATGAAAAATAAAAGTGAATCTGTTAATATCACGATTGATTTTGCTAAAATGGTTGAAACACAATTCAATTCCAAAATTAAGTGTGTTAGATCTGATAATAAAAAAGAATTATGTGAAGGAGACATGAAAGTGTTTTGCAAAAATATGGGAATATTACACCAAACTAGTTGTCCAGACACACCCCAGCAGAATGGTGTTGTTGGAAGGAAGCACATACATCTTTTAGAAACTGCAAGAGCTTTGTACATTCAGTCAATGGTTCCAGTTAGATTTTGGGGAGAATGTGTGATGTGTGCTGCCTATTTGATAAATAGAATGCTTCTAAAAGCAATTAAAATGATATTCCTTATCAAAGACTGCACAACAAAATTCCTGCTATAGATCATTTGAGGACATTTGGGTGTTTGTTTTATGTGTATACTTCGAGAATCAACAGAGGGAAGATGGATCAAAGGGGTTCTTGTGTTTTCTTGGGATATTCGGTTAGATAAAAGCAATATAAAGTTTTAGATATTGCCAGTGGAAAATTAATAGTAACCAGACATGTCAAATTCCATGAAAGGCATTTTCTATACCATCTTCTTCACAAACAAAAGAATCTCTCACATTTACAAACTACTATCTATCTTCCGGCATCTACATCTCCATTTTTTGATCAAACCTACGAATTTACTTCACCTGATGATATTTTTCCTTCCAATGATTATGCATCAAATAATCCAAATGATGATGTTTTATCTTCAGATCCATATCATACCAATTCTTCAAACATAATTGATATGACCCAGAATTTACCCACTGAAACTATTAGAAGATCCACTCGAACTCATAAAACCCCATCTTATTTGAGTGATTACAAATGTAATGTCATTACTCAACACGGGTGTAATTTGATATCTTATAACCTATTTTCTAATAATCACAAAGTTTTTCTATCCCAAGCATGTAAACTACATGAACCAAAGTCTTATGAAGAAGCAGCCATTGATCCAATTTGGACTGAAGCTAGGAACAAAGAAATTGTAGCTTTGATACAAAATGGTACATGGCAATTTGTTGATCTACCCGAAGACAAGAAGGCAATAGGTAGTAAGTGGGTATATAAAATAAAACCGAAGGAAAATGGAAAACTGGAATGGTGTAAAGCAAGATTGGTAGCAAAGGGCTTCAATCAAAAATATGGAGTTGATTACGATGAAACTTCAGCCTAGTAGTAAAGATGAGTACAATAAGATGTTTAATTGCCTTAGCAGCCAGCAGAGAATGGGAATTGTTTCAATTAGACGTAAATAATGCATTTTTGCATGGAGACTTGAAAGAAGAAGTATACATGAAGGTACCTGAAGGCATTTCAATTCCTGAAAACAAGGTATGCAAATTAAAGAAATTTTTGTATTATCTTAAGCAGGCTTCCAGACAATGGTTTGAAAAACTACACAATTGTTTGAAAGAAAGGGGATTCTATCAATCTAAAAATGATTATAGCTTATTCATAAAAGAACTGGAAATCTGATTTGCATTGCAGGAGTATATCTTGATGATATTATACTTACTAGGAATGATTCAGAATCTATTATAGATTTAAAGACACATCTTCATTGTGCTTTCAGCAATAAGGATCTAGGATTACTTAATTATTTCCTAGGCATTGAGATTAAAAAGACTGAAGATGGAATTATTTTAAGTCAACAAAAGTTTACCAAAGAAATGTTAAATGGTTGCTCTTTTGACTTAAGCAGAAAAGCTATAACTCCATTACCCCTTAACTTCAAGCTTACTGCAGAAGATGGTGACATACTACCACTGAAGTGTATCGATCATTTGTAGGTAAACTTAGTCATCTTACCCACACACGGCCTGATATTTTATTTGCTGTACAAAATTTAAGTCAATTCATGCAAATTCCTTGAACTGGACATTTAAAAGCCTTACAACATGCGCTAAGGTACATAGCACACACGACATGACAAGGAATTTTGTTAAAAGGCAGTGATGCACTTAAATTGCAATCCTTTTCAGACTCAGATTGGGCAAGTTGTGTTGATTCCAGAAAATCTATAACAGGATATGTTTTACTTCTTGGACAGTCACCTATTGTGTGGAAATCAAAGAAACAAAGTACCATTTCTAAATCTTCTTCTGAGGCTGAATACAGGGCAATGGCTGCACCAGCATCTGAGGTTATATGGATCCTAAGATTGCTGGAATAACTAAGTGTTCAATATTAGAAAATAAAATAGAAGAAACAAGACTGAAAGAAGTTTTATTATTGATGATATATTGTAGATAATACAAATTTTATATAGGAGTCCTCTATTTATAATATAAGAAATAAATGTAAATAGGCTTGAATAATAGGCATGTGGCCGTTGCTTTGTTATAATAGGCATGTGCCCGTTGCTATGTTATAATGGGAATGTAACCGTTGCATTGTTATAATAGGCATGTGACCGTTGCTATGTTATAATGAGAATGTGACTGTGACATTCCCACTATTCTTTCTTTCTTTCTTTATTTACTACCCCTCAAATTAAGGTTAGATTTTACTGTTTTAATTTGCCGAGAAACATTCCATCTTCTACTTCATAAGTGCTTCTCTGAATTTATGAAAGTTTTTAGCTGAAAGTGATTTTGTTAGAATTTCATCCCTTTGATAATAAGATGGAATGTGATTCACTTGTAAATTCTTCTTTTCGACTTACTCTCGAACAAAATAAATGTCGATTTCTATGTGTTTGGTTTGATTATGCTGAATAGGGTATGCTGTCATGTAGATTGTGCTTAGATTATCACACCAAATTATAGGGTTCCTATTGGATGATAGCTTTAACTCCTCTAATAATGATTGCAACCATAAGATTTCCGCAGTAGTGCTAGCAGCACTCCTATACTCTACTTCTGTACTAGATCTCGAGATAGTTGTTTGCTTTTTAGAAAACATGAAATAAGACTTTCTCCTACATAAATACAGTAACCAGAAACTGATTTTCTATCGTCTCTATCTGTAACCCAGTCTACATCTAAGGACGCTGTAATGCTTAAGCCTCTTCTGCCTTTTAGTGATATGCCAAAGTTGATTGTTGCTTTTAAATATTTGAGTATTCGTTTCACTGTTGTCCAATGCTCACTTTTGGGTTCCTGCAAAAATTGAGACACTTTGTTAACACTAAAAGAAATATCAGGTGATGTTATAGTAGCATGTTATGCTCCTACAACACTTCTATACTGTTTAATATTTAAGATAGATTCCCCCCTGTTCTTTGATAAGTGCTGGTTTGAGATCATAGGAGTTGGTGGACCATTTGCTTCAATCATATTTGTCTTGTTTAGAAGCACTGCAATGTACTTTCTTTGACAGAGATGAATTTCTTTATTTGATTCCCTTTTGACTTTTATTCTAAGAAAATAAGATAAGTCACCAATTTTTTTATTGAGAACTGATTGTTCAAATAATCTGCCAATTTTCTGATTTTAGTTTCACTACTGCTTTTAATAATTAAATCATCCACATATATTAATTGATTCATTGATGTATCAGTTATGGTAGGTGAATAGCCTAGTGTTGTTAAACTTGTTTTTAGTCTTTTAAACCATACTCTGGGTGCTTGTTTCAGGCCATAGATTGCTTTATTCAGTTTGTATACCAATGCTGGATCTTGTATATAGCCTTGTGGTTGTTGCATGAATATTTCTTTATGTAGATTTCCATTTAAGAATGCATTATTGACATCTAGCAGCTTGATTTTCCAATTTTTGCTTAATGTTATAGTCAATATAAGTCTAATTGTTGAGGGTTTTACCACTTGTGAGAAATTTTCATTATAATCAAAAGCCGAATTCTTGTGTGAACCCCCTTGCAACAAGTCTTGCTTTATATCTGTTGATAGACCCATTTGGATTCTTTTTCAGTCTATATACCCACTTGCACCTAATTAAATTCTTGCTGCTTGGTGGATTTACTAGTTCCCATGTATAGTTGTTCATCAGTGCTTGATATTCTTCATCCATTTCCTTCCTCCATCCTTTGTATTTCACTGCTTGTTGATAACTATTTGGCTCTTCTTCAGTAATGACTGCAGTATATGTCTTTGGTTTGAATGTTCTCCTTTTTGATCTAGTTATCATTGGATGTCCAGTTTTATGATGTGGTGATTGAGTTGGTGAGTCATTTTGTCTGCTGCTAGTATTTTGATTGCTCACACTGCTAGTTTCTTCTCTTATTGCTTCTGATTGCCTGCAACTTGATTCTGCAGGTGATTAAATGGCGTAGCTAGTTTCTTTGGTTGATCATCACTAGTTTCGCTATCACTGTGATGGCCTTCAGAGTTACTACTAGCAGCCTTGTCACCATTCTCTTGATGCCATGTGTCAGCAATACTATGCAGATCAGGTATACTAACCTTTGGATTATATATTTTGGTCATGGTTTGTATATCTGATCTGCTATAAGGAAAAATACTTTCTTCGAAAATAACATGTTTGCTTGTAAAAATTCTACCAGACTTGTCTATACATCTAAACCCTTTTTGATTATTGTAATAGCCTATAAATGTGCAAGGTTTAGATCTATAGTCAAGTTTATGATTATTATAAGGTCTTATGTAAGGGAAACATAGACAACCAAATGTTTTTAGGCTATTCTAATTAGGTTTCACATTGAATAGCTTTGCTAGAGGTGTTATGTATTTCAGTACTTTAGTAGGCATTCTATTTATTAGATACACAGCAGTACTGAAAGCATCAGGCCAAAATTTAAGTGGCAAAGATGCTTGAGCTAACAAAGTTAAACCTGATTCAACTATGTGCCTATGCTTCCTCTCAACTATACCATTCTGTTCAGAAGTATAGGAACATGTTACTCTATGTACAATACCTTTATTTTTAAAATAATATGTCATAGGTTTGTATTCTAATCCTCCAGCAGATTGCATGACTTTGATTTGGCAGTTTATTTGGTTTTCAAACATATTGATAAAACTGATGACAACACTTTTAGTGTCAAATTTATATCTAGTATAAGCATCAACAAATGATATGTAGTATTTATATCCATAATCAGAAAATATAGGAGATGGACCCCAAATACCAGTGGTAATTAATTGACCAGGTTTGGAATACATAATTAATGAATCAGAGAATGGTAATTTGTGGGTTTTTTCTCATTCGGCAATAAGTTCATACATAAGGTAATTTTGCAGGAATAAATTTTATTTTATTATCATTAAGAATTTTTGTTACAATGCTAGCATTAGGATGCCCTGACTTATAATGCCATAAGTCAAAAATACTTCTAGTTTGAACTTCATCAGT
This sequence comes from Allium sativum, assembly GCA_030737875.1. NCBI lineage: Eukaryota > Viridiplantae > Streptophyta > Magnoliopsida > Asparagales > Amaryllidaceae > Allium > Allium sativum. The sequence goes on from CM060922.1 coordinate 861,031,009, forward strand.
TATATCAATCAGATTACAACATGTGTGATCATTAATAGCAGTATTGCGATTACTGAAATTGAATTCATAAAGTTCCTTTACAGCATTACCCTGTATAAGAATTTCTCTAGTTAGTATGTCTCAAACTACACAATGTTTAGGGAAGAATTCAAAATATATGTTGTTATCCCTAGCAAATTGAGACACACTAATTAGGTTTTTCTTAATTGTGGGGACTTTTAATAAGTTATGTAAAAATAATTTCCTATTACCATTTATACTACTAGTACCAATATATGAAATTTTAACACACTTACCATTGCCCATACTTACGGTTTGATTACATTTGTATTCTTTGTTCCCGAGATTCAGGTTGTCTAGATTGTTGGTAATATGATTGCCAGCTCCAGAATCTGGGTACCATGATTCATCTTGAATATGATCAACATGATTAGATGGTCCACCTTGTGTTTGTGCAACATTGGCAGTATAGTTGGAGTTTCTTTGGTTGTTGTTGTTGTCTTGGTTTACTGAGTAGTTTGAATTGTATCGGAAACAACACTTGATGGCAGTGTGACCAATTTTCTCACAAATTTGGTATTTTGGTCGATTGTTGTTGTTGCATCAGCGTCCTCTTCCTCTGTTACCTCTGCCTCTAGTGATGAAGTTGACTCTTTGAAACGTTTGTTCAATTCTATAATTATTATTTGCCTGTGTTTTGTTGTTATCATTATTTTTGTTGACATCATAGTTGATAATGAAGTCACTTTCTTGAGATTTCTTGCTTTCACGTCTGGCTTCATGTGCTAACAGAATTGAATGAACTTCATCTAAGGAAGAATTCCTTTTGTGAAGAAATAATGGCTTCGACGGCTTCATACTCGTCACTCAAACTATTAAGAATTGTTAGAATCTATTCTGAATCTTGCACTTTATGGTCATCTGCCTCTAACATGTTACAAACAGATTTTATTTTGCTCAAGTATTCTCTCATGGTAATATTATCTTGCCTTATTTTTTGTAATTGCCTTTTATAGAACATAACTTTGGCTACAGACTGAATGCTGAAGTCTTTTTTTATTGTTGTCCATATCTCGTTAACACATTTGCAACCAATCACTTGTGGTAATAAGCTTTGGCTGATAGAGGATAGTAGCCATGGACTAATTAAACGATCTTGCATTTAGTATTTCATGTATTCTTCATTACCGACTATTTTATTCTCTTGATCAGTAATGAACTTTGGTGGAATTGATAAAGTCCTCATGATGAAACCTTCAAGGCCATAACCTTGGATTGTAGTCTCGATCCGAAGTTTTCAAAGTAAGTAATTGTTTTCATTCAATTGTACTGTAATTAGTTATGACTAATGACTAGTTACAGTTTTGGTGAGTTTGTCAACTGCAATGAGGCTTTCAATCCTTCTCATAGCATTTTCTGAAGCTGATGAAGCAGTATCATTGGCCATGATGAACATACGATGAAAATTAACTGAGGAGAAAGATTATTCAAAACTCTTTCGAGTTGAAGAAAATAGGGATCAATGGATGTGAAGCATTAATGAAGCTTTAATACCATATTAGAAAATAAAATAAAATAAACAAGACTGAAGAGAAGTTTTATTATTGATGAATTATATTGTAGATAATACAAATTGCATATATGTAACGATACGAATTTCGCACAGACTTAATCGATGTATGAAGTTGGTACTTATATAGTATAGTCTATCTCTTACTAACACCGAGGCCTTTTGAGGAACAAAACCCCACACCTATACGGTGGCTAAGTTGGAGAAAATATCTTGCGTGAACGGAGGTGTGGTTTGTTACAATATATGAGTCCTCTATTTATAATACAAGAAATAAATGTAAATAAGCTTGAATAATATGCATGTGACCGTTGCTTTGTTATAACAGACATGTGACGGTTGCTATGTTATAATGGGAATGTGACCGTTGCATTCCCACTATTCTTTCTTTCCTTTATTATTCAAAGCTTAAAACCTGTCATTATGCACTGTAACAGCCAGTCTACTCTGCATATTGCTCAAAATCCTGTTTTTCATGAACGAACAAAGCACATTGACATTGATTGTCATTTTACAAGGGATAAAGTCTGATAAGGGTTGATACAATTGACCTACTTGCGTACTCAACCTTAGCTTGCGGATGTGTTCACAAAAATTCTGCCTTCATCTCAGCATATGGAGTTATTGTCCAAGTTAGGAATGACATTTTCATGACATTCTAACTTGAGGAGCGCTATCGAATACTCTCTTAGTCCAAAATATATGACGTTTTGTGAAGTTTTTTGTTTTTTAAAATATAAGATGTGTAACAACCCGTATTTTCAATAACCTGTTATAACATAAATGGAGGCAGAATTAAACTGTAAAATCTGAATCAAGGGAAACGGGCTATGCCATTGCGTTCGTCTCGGAAAAATACGCGAAATAGAGTCCGAGTTTTCGAAAATCGGAGTCCGTATGACCAAGATATGGCCTCGCGAAGTTTCACGAAAAATTCCCAAATTAAAGTATACTTAATTAAGTGAAATGGGTTGCGCAGAGAAATATATATATATTGATATATATATATATAATTGAAAATTAAATAAATAAATATGCAAAAATGTTGAAAACAGCGAATTGGGAGAGGGGAATAACCGAACCGGCGGGTCGACTAGGGGTTAATCCAGGGTGTTTGGCTGTCAACCCGTGGGCCGATTCGCTCAAATGCAGATTTTGCATTTGGATGGTTCTCATGGTTCATCTTTAATCTAAAGGCCCTAGATGGTTCCTACACTTGACTTCTTCCCCAAGACATGCTTTGATGGCTTGGATTGAATCTAGGTTTAATCCTATGGCCTAAAACATTTGCCTAATCTATAAATAAGACCCTAACCTATCCTAAATCCTCATTATTCATTCATGCAACTAAACTATGGCAAAATTTTACCTCTCATGGCCTTCACTCTCTTCATAAAATTTCTAAATGGTTTCTATGAGAGATTTTCCATGCATACAAGTGTTTTCAAGCTTGTATGAGTGTCATTAGCTTGCATTCAAGTCAAGTTTCTATCTTTGCATCATAAAGCAAGGGTTTTGATCATTTTGGCTCAAGGGTTTTTATGTTAGAGCTTGCATATTGGGTCTATTTGATTGCATAAGGGCTTTGTCATATCTTTTGTGCCTTCATAGCAATGTAAGCTCTTTCCCTACTCTTAGATATTAACTATGAAGTTAAATGTTCATGTTGCAAGTTTGAGTTTGATCATTGAGTATGATACATGCTATCATGTCATGCAAGTTTATGAAGTCATTATCTTGATCTTGTGAGCTAAAAGCTACAACCTTTATGTTGAAATGTTGCATTAGGCAACATGAGAACCCTCATAACCTTTATGTCAACTTGCATATGAAGTCATAACCCTTATATGATGATATATGCGAGTTACTAGTCATCATTCCATATCTTTTGTCACCATGATTCGCTTATGTGCCAAGTTTGGGTTTATGCATGTTTTGAGGCTTAAGAATGTAACATGCAAGTTAATGAACACATTTGTGCCTCATTTGCCACCATGATTAACTTGTGGCTTAATATCCATTTTTGTCATGCCTTTGCCAAGTCTCTTCTTTTAATCCATTACGTTGTCGCGAACGTATATGCGAGTTTAAAAGCGTTGGGTTATGTTATGGGTAATTTCTAATGACATGAAAATACAACTTGAAAACATGACTTGAAATATAACATGGAAGTTGACATGTAAGTATGCATAAAAACATAAGCTTGGGAATTTACCTATTAAGTTAGGTCTACCCTTTGGGAATTTACCTATTAAGTTAGGTCTACCCAAATGCTTGAAAACTTGTAACATGTTTTGGGAAACATGATGGACATGACACTTAGATAATATAAGTGTGGCCAACTCGAGGTTGGGTTGAGTTTGCAACGTAAAACTACCCGGAACCGACCGGCCTAACTAGTAGTTGCAAACAATAGGACCTAATGTGAGAAGTTGGTCATGTTGTGCTTGAACCCGAGGTTAAACCAAGTTGTGGTGTAAAGCTACCCGGAACCGACCGGCTTAACTAGTAATCACAACAAAGTCTAATGTGAGAGGTGAAGGTGCATTAAGTAATTAATGCCACATGATAGGGTTAAGTTAATTTGATTAATGACTCTTAACCAAATATGACATGGACAAATGGGTTAAGTAATTTGATTAGGCTAATGATACTTAACAAAACATGACAAGGTTGGGTAGGTTAAGTAACTTGATTTGCCTAATGACACTTAACCATTTTTATATGACTAGTGGATGGGGTTAAGTTAACCAATACTTAACCAATATAACGTGAAAACATGATAAGGCTAAGTCACGAATCGCTTGAATACACTTGACCGATTTGACTAAGTAAATTGATAGGGTCAAGTTAATATATACTTAACCAATCTAGAATGATAATTGGACGAGGTTAAGTCGTGAATTGCTTAATATACTTAACCAACTTGAGCATGGTTTGTAGGGTTAAGCCTTGAACTTGGATACTTAGCCAATTTTGACAGGATTTGTAGACGGGTTAAGTCATGAACTTAAGTGACACTTAATCCATTATGTAAACCCTAGTTCTGAGGATTAAGTGGATAACTGTAGTTAACAAGGATAACGGGAACAATGCTAAGTGGTAAACCTTAGTTGAAGAATGACTAAGTAATGATTCTTAGTCAAGGAAATTTAGACCAGTTCATAGATAGATGAGTAACCTGATACGGTAGGTCATCGTTTAAGTATACGAGTAGGAGCAAGTATCTGATTTAGATAAAGGCTCCAGCGAACTGGGTAACGAAGCAGCGGCTTCGGGGAACGTGAGGATATTCTTGGTATCCCTCTATGAGCTGCCAGGTGATTATACTAGGCTCATGAGAGGTTAAGGTCTGCGTTAGAAGAACCAAGAGTATGCCTTGGTTGCTATACGAGCGACCTAAAGACGGGGATGGATAGGGGATAGTCGACGATACACGGTCGTACCCTAGATAGCATTTCGTCAGGCTACCTACCATCTTTGGTCAAGCGTGTACGTACGGAAAGGCAGAGAACACCCAAAAGACCATAATTGCTATCTAATTATGGTTGCGGTAAGGCTTGGATGTGGGTTGGCCAGTGTTGTGTTCTCATACAGGATTTATCCTGTCTTGTCTTTCACTAGTTGAGGGAGTGGTCTCGTGGGACCATAGCCACGTATAAGAAAAACAGACCTTAGCATCTGCATCGGCAGATAAATCGAAAGCTCCCGACCGAGTCCTGTATTTCTTGATTTGCCCTGTGACAGGACTCGGATGGCACGATGTGATACATGTGCATACAGTCATGGAAAAGCGATTCACGATGAATGCGTGGGAAAAAGGGCGTGGTTGGCGGTTAGTGTAATCCCTAGTGGCCCTAGGTGGTTGAACCCAAACCGAGATACGAAAACGTGCAATAGGTAAGCATAATCCCTAGCAGCCCTAGGTAGCATAAGTCCTAGTTGTACAAACAATAATTCATGTTGGAAGACCCTAGCTAGGTTTAGGGTAACAGTCCAAACCGATCTTAAGGATCATGGAACTATGTTAAAGTAATATAGAATCTCATGGGAAAGCCCGTATGGTCTACGGCAAGGGACTGAACATTTACATGGAATAAAACATACAAGTTGAGTAACCTATATATGCGATATATTAGGTTGACATGGACCATTACACGACTTTTGAGTGAGGGTCATTCTTGGTTAACACATGACACGGTGGGGATACTAGTACGGTAGGTGCAGAGCTAAAATACAGGATAGATATCACGGGGCGTTATACGTGACAGATATCTTGGGGATATTATACTTGATAGAAACCTGACGATGTGATACCTTGTTTTATCTTGACATCGTAATTTTTCATGACACCTTAGTTTATCTGAGTTCAGTAGTTCATCCTGTTATTTTGATTTAGCTTATCTATCTTGTTATCATGCTTATGTTCATCTCAGTTTCTCATGTCAGTTAACTTTACTAGTTTTTATGCTAATAGTAGATAGGGCTTACTCAGTCTTTTTGACTGACCCGTTTTGTTTCGCCTCTTTTCTTCCGTTTCCCCCCAGGTTACAGGGAGGAAATACTGTTGTTTTGTTCGGACTTCTTCTGCTTGAAGGTCATCATGGATGGCTTGGACTTTTCTTGGCTAATGGCTACTTTACTGTTTTTACTTGGGGAATAATTTATGAAAATGTCTTTATGCTTCTTTACTATTGCAAGACAGGTTTTGATGTACTCTGATGTAAAAGGCTTTAGACCTTATTTATTCATGTTATGAAAGTTTGATTTTACTTCTGCTATTTTATATGTTCTGTCTTGTGATATTTCTGTGCATGTTTACCAATAATGCCCCTCTAAAGCTAGTGCATTCCTTTGCGAGTGACCCTAGCGGAGGCGGGGTGTTACACGTGGTATCAGAGCAGAAGGTTACCAGACTGGGCAAAAGTTTTTAAAGACCTTCTGAAAACTATTTGAAAAAAGAAAAAAAAAACCGTTTACAAAGAAGCATTTTTCAAGAAAATTTTCTTTTAAAAGAAAAAGGCTATTCCCCAAAGGCCATTAGCACTATCCTTGTTTCCTTAATTGAGTCTCTTTTCCTTTCTTTCCTCCATCTGTAGTCACAGTAGTTTTAACTGCGACTAGTCTTTTCTACCTACGAAGTGCTTTCCATACGATGGAGGTGGTTCTCGAGAGACCAGTGGCCGCGTTATAAGAAAGGATCGTGAGAAAGAAGGATAAAGGATACGAGCTTAAGGATGAGCAACTTGTTGGTATGGCTTAGTCCTCAAAGGAGGGAGAAAGATGAACAATGAAACCCATGACGAGAGAGTACCTTTGGCATGGTAAAACGGGGCGGATAGTTAAGTATTATGGGACAAGGACAAGATCATCGGGAGGGCAGTAGTATCCTCTCATTTCTAGAGTACCTCGGAAGGAGGGTAACGATCTTGTTAAAGGTTTAGCTTTTCTTCTCTATCATCCCGTTAGGACTTCGTTGTTCGTATCATTTAAGTCTGCTTCGATAGTTGAGTCTCTGCACCTTAAGTACTAGCGTAATAGAGAATCCCATTTTTGTCTCAAAGTCCTATTGGAGAATCAGTCCATTTATACATGACTTGTTTGGATTTGGGAATGTCTATGCCAAGTGTTGAGTTTGGAAATAATGCTTATGTTTATAAGGTATGGATGGATTCTAGGGATGAAGTGGTTATCCAGTAGGGGGTGCCACTCTCGGTTTTGATAGGAGGGTAGTTAGACCTTTTGACTAGCCTTGGTAATGCCCTCGAAGTATCGGGTAACCTTTTTGAGGTTCTGTCATGACTAGTTACTTAGAATCCCTCGATGCCTTTATTGGAAATTTGAAGCCCGATCGAGTGGTGTTCGCCAATAAAACGGATGGTTTACTTCATTTATGCATGGGTTATAGAGATCACCCTAGTAAGTGCGAATGATAACCTGATTGACATCTGTTTACTTTCAAGAGAAAGTTCTTCTACATGAAATGCCTTATAGTATATAAACGAGATCCAAGATTCACTAGTGAATTTTGGAAAGCTTGCATGAGATCATGAGTACGCAGTCATGTTTGTGTCAAGTATTCTAGGAAAAGGATAAGTGCAAGTGGAACGAGAGGCGACGAAGAAATGAGTTCCAGCTCATGTTATGGAAACAGGAATAAGAAGCTACAAAATCGCGAAGTTAAAAGACGACTTTGATGGTCAAAGACTAGATACGCGCATGATATCTCTTTTTGGGAGTATATCCTTGATCCCTGTTTTCTGTAGAGCTTACTTGTAGGCTATCTTTTGTGGACATCCTCTCAGTCCTATTCTCCGTTACAAACCCTGTAAGGAGTTTGTCCTGTTTATCTTCTCGACCCTGTTTCAGGGAATTCTAGGTAGAACCCTATGGATGTAAACATGTATTTGAAGCATGTTATGATTGATATGGTTGCAAGTGGTTGCAAGTGGTTGCTCGTGGATGCGCGAATACACATTAGATACTAGCTCGACTCGGTCACATTTCATATTGCATATGCACGAGTATTTATACTTGTTTATGGATGAAATCGAATGTATTATCATGCGGTTGTTGCATATGAATGAATGATTGTGCACGCATATAGTATCTATATGACTAGGACTATTTGCATACATGTTGGATTCATGGCACTATACATATTTTGCATTAGAAAGATTATTCAGGCCTGATCATTAGCATTAGCTAAGGAACATGTACACACACGTTTTGCATATATTCATACAGCATTAGAAATCATCTAAGGACAATGGTTGCTTGTGGATGATGTTTTGAGTAGATGGATGATGGATGGTAGGATATGTTCTTCCTAACTTGAAGATTTCGGGGACGAAATCCTAAAAGGTGGGGAGAATGTAACAACCCGTATTTTCAATAACCTGTTATAACATAAATGGAGGCAGAATTAAACTGTAAAATCTGAATCAAGGGAAACGGGCTATGCCATTGCGTTCGTCTTGGAAAAATACGCGAAATAGAGTCCGAGTTTTCGAAAATCGGAGTCCGTATGACCAAGATATGGCCTCGCGAAGTTTCACGAAAAATTCCCAAATTAAAGTATACTTAATTAAGTGAAATGGGTTGCGCAGAGAAATATATATATATATTGATATATATATATATAATTGAAAATTAAATAAATAAATATGCAAAAATGTTCAAAACAGCGAATTGGGAGAGGGGAATAACCGAACCGGCCGATTTTTGAGGTCGACCCGAGCCCGTTGGGTCGACTAGGGGTTAATCCAGGGTGTTTGGCTGTCAACCCGTGGGCCGATTCGCTCAAATGCAGATTTTGCATTTGGATGGTTCTCATGGTTCATCTTTAATCTAAAGGCCCTAGATGGTTCCTACACTTGACTTCTTCTCCAAGACATGCTTTGATGGCTTGGATTGAATCTAGGTTTAATCTTATGGCCTAAAACACTTGCCTAATCTATAAATAAGACCCTAACCTATCCTAAATCCTCATTATTCATTCATGCAACTAAACTATGGCAAAATTTTACCTCTCATGGCCTCCACTCTCTTCATAAAATTTCTAAATGGTTTCTATGAGAGATTTTCCATGCATACAAGTGTTTTCAAGCTTGTATGAGTGTCATTAGCTTGCATTCAAGTCAAGTTTCTATCTTTGCATCATAAAGCAAGGGTTTTGATCATTTTGGCTCAAGGGTTTTTATGTTAGAGCTTGCATTTTGGGTCTATTTGATTGCATAAGGGCTTTGTCATATCTTTTGTGCCTTCATAGCAATGTAAGCCATTTCCCTACTCTTAGATATTAACTATGAAGTTAAATGTTCATGTTGCACGTTTGGGTTTGATCATTGAGTATGATACATGCTATCATGTCATGCAAGTTTATGAAGTCATTATCTTGATCTTGTGAGCTAAAAGCTACAACCTTTATGTTGAAATGTTGCATTAGGCAACATGAGAACCCTCATAACCTTTATGTCAACTTGCATATGAAGTCATAACCCTTATATGATGATATATGCGAGTTACTAGTCATCATTCCATATCTTTTGTCACCATGATTCGCTTATGTGCCAAGTTTGGGTTTATGCATGTTTTGAGGCTTAAGAATGTAACATGCAAGTTAATGAACACATTTGTGCCTCATTTTCCACCATGATTAACTTGTGGCTTAATATCCATTTTTGTCATGCCTTTGCCAAGTCTCTTCTTTTAATCCATTACGTTGTCGCGAATGTATATGCGAGTTTAAAAGCGTTGGGTTATGTTATGGGTAATTTCTAATGACATGAAAATACAACTTGAAAACATGACTTGAAATATAACATGGAAGTTGACATGTAAGTATGCATAAAAACATAAGCTTGGGAATTTACCTATTAAGTTAGGTCTACCCTTTGGGAATTTACCTATTAAGTTAGGTCTACCCAAATGCTTGAAAACTTGTAACATGTTTTGGGAAACATGATGGACATGACACTTAGATAATATAAGTGTGGCCAACTCGAGGTTGGGTTGAGTTTGCAACGTAAAACTACCCGGAACCGACCGGCCTAACTAGTAGTTGCAAACAATAGGACCCAATGTGAGAAGTTGGTCATGTTGTGCTTGAACCCGAGGTAAAACCAAGTTGTGGTGTAAAGCTACCCGGAACCGACCGGCTTAACTAGTAACCACAACAAAGTCTAATGTGAGAGGTGAATGTGCATTAAGTAATTAATGCCACATGATAGGGTTAAGTTAATTTGATTAATGACTCTTAACCAAATATGACATGGACAAATGGGTTAAGTAATTTGATTAGGCTAATGATACTTAACAAAACATGACAAGGTTGGGTAGGTTAAGTAACTTGATTTGCCTAATGACACTTAACCATTTTTATATGACTAGTGGATGGGGTTAAGTTAACCAATACTTAACCAATATAACGTGAAAACATGATAAGGCTAAGTCACGAATCGCTTGAATACACTTGACCGATTTGACTAAGTAAATTGATAGGGTCAAGTTAATATATACTTAACCAATCTAGAATGATAATTGGACGAGGTTAAGTCGTGAATTGCTTAATATACTTAACCAACTTGAGCATGGTTTGTAGGGTTAAGCCTTGAACTTGGATACTTAGCCAATTTTGATAGGATTTGTAGACGGGTTAAGTCATGAACTTAAGTGACACTTAATCCATTATGTAAACCCTAGTTCTGATGATTAGGTGGATAACCGTAGTTAACAAGGATAACGGGAACAATGCTAAGTGGTAAATCTTAGTTGAAGAATAACTAAGTAATGATTCTTAGTCAAGGAAATTTAGACCAGTTCATAGATAGATGAGTAACCCGATACGGTAGGTCATCGTTTAAGTATACGAGTAGGAGCAAGTATCTGATTTAGATAAAGGCTCCAGCGAACTGGGTAACGAAGCAGCGGCTTCGGGGAACGTGAGGATATTCTTGGTATCCCTCTATGAGCTGCCAGGTGATTATACTAGGCTCATGAGAGGTTAAGGTCTGCGTAAGAAGAACCAAGAGTATGCCTTGGTTGCTATACGAGCGACCTAAAGACGGGGATGGATAGGGGATAGTCGACGATACACGGTCGTACCCTAGATAGCATTTCGTCAGGCTACCTACCATCTTTGGTCAAGCGTGTACGTACGGAAAGGCAGAGAACACCCAAAAGACCATAATTGCTATCTAATTATGGTTGCGGTAAGGCTTGGATGTGGGTTGGCCAGTGTTGTGTTCTCATACATGATTTATCCTGTCTTGTCTTTCACTAGTTGAGGGAGTGATCTCGTGGGACCATAGCCACGTATAAGAAAAACAGACCTTAGCATCTGCATCGGCAGATAAATCGAAAGCTCCCGACCGAGTCCTGTATTTCTTGATTTGCCCTGTGACAGGACTCGGATGGCACGATGTGATACATGTGCATACAGTCATGGAAAAGCGATTCACGATGAATGCGTGGGAAAAAGGGCGTGGTTGGCGGTTAGCGTAATCCCTAGTGGCCCTAGGTGGTTGAACCCAAACCGAGATACGAAAACGTGCAATAGGTAAGCATAATCCCTAGCAGCCCTAGGTAGCATAAGTCCTAGTTGTACAAACAATAATTCATGTTGGAAGACCCTAGCTAGGTTTAGGGTAACAGTCCAAACCGATCTTAAGGATCATGGAACTATGTTAAAGTAATATAGAATCTCATGGGAAAGCCCGTATGGTCTACGGCAAGGGACTGAACATTTACATGGAATAAAACATACAAGTTGAGTAACCTATATATGCGATATATTAGGTTGACATGGACCATTACACGACTTTTGAGTGAGGGTCATTCTTGGTTAACACATGACACGGTGGGGATACTAGTACGGTAGGTGCAGAGCTAAAATACAGGATAGATATCACGGGGCGTTATACGTGACAGATATCTTGGGGATATTATACTTGATAGAAACCTGACGATGTGATACCTTGTTTTATCTTGACATCGTAATTTATCATGACACCTTAGTTTATCTGAGTTCAGTAGTTCATCCTGTTATTTTGATTTAGCTTATCTATCTTGTTATCATGCTTATGTTCATCTCAGTTTCTCATGTAAGTTAACTTTACTAGTTTTTATGCTAATAGTAGATAGGGCTTACTCAGTCTTTTTGATTGACCCGTTTTGTTTCGCCTCTTTTCTTCCGTTCCCCCCCCAGGTTACAGGGAGGAAATACTGTTGTTTAGTTCGGACTTCTTCTGCTTGAAGGTCATCATGGATGGCTTGGACTTTTCTTGGCTAATGGCTACTTTACTGTTTTTACTTGGGGAATAATTTATGAAAATGTCTTTATGCTTCTTTACTATTGCAAGACAGATTTTGATGTACTCTGATGTAAAAGGCTTTAGACCTTATTTATTCATGTTATGAAAGTTTGATTTTACTTCCGCTATTTTATATGTTTTGTCTTGTGATATTTCTGTGCATGTTTACCAATAATGCCCCTCTAAAGCTAGTGCATTCCTTTGCGAGTGACCCTAGCGGAGGCGGGGTGTTACAAGATGTTTTTACCTATAATAAATTGTATCTATTTTATTGATTTGTCATAAAGTATTTCTATTGGCTCATGTGAGTTGGTGACTGCTTTGGAAACCCCAACAACCACCTTTTTGTGTTTGAAAATAGAGAAAGTAAATTAACTTTGCATGAAAAAAGGAGTCAACTCATCAAAAAGAAGCATTTGAATTATTTTCTTAATTCCTGTGCAAATCTCTAAAATGATTTATATTTTGGATTGGAGGGAGTATGATGAAAGCAATCCAAGTTATATGTTGCCAGCTAGATGACAAGCTGGCCTCGGATGACAAGCTGGCACATTTTTTTTTTCTTTCTCGTTGCTTTGTATTTTTAGCATTCATATATAAAAAGGGTGTAACACTGTGCTGTTTACTTGATTTTCATTTTTCCTTTCGTGTATTTCTTTTCTTCTAGTTCTCTATGAATATTAAGGAAAATTAGGTTTTGTGTTCAGATTTACTTTATCCTATCAATCGATGAAGATGTAGTAGATTTCAAAAAATAACAATTTACAACAACAACAAAAGGCAAAGCAATGCTTCTTTTCCGTCTGGAAGAATGCCAAATATTGAACCAACAGTCTAACATCGTGTATAAATTGGATTAGCTGGCATGAAATATATGTCTATGCATTATTTTAGCACGTAGAAGAATCATAAGAAAACGTAACCACACTTTAGTATGCCTAGTCTCTAAAGTTAAGAATGCAACAGATGCCGAAGAGTTTAACTGATCTCATGTTGCAAATATTTACTACATTTAGCAGTCATGCTTTAATATTTAAGGTGAGTGCAAATGTGACTTGAACCTTTTAAATGCTCTTATTTACAGGAACTTCTGACCAACGATGATGATTTTGTGCACTGCCACAAACACATAATGATGTCTGCACAGAACTAAATATTCACTTCTTTTTAATTTGACTCCGATTTAAATACTTTATCTTAGTTGATTATAAATCTTTAAAAAAATAAAAAATAGAAGTAAAATAAAATTAAGTGGTAATTCATTTGGACACAAAAAATACAATCAGAAAAAATATGACAAAAAAGTTGGTAATTCAAATAAAAATACAAAGATAGCTAAGAATGAAGCGGATATTCATTTTATTGTACAACGGAAAATGTGGTATATACAAAGATAGCTAAGAATGAAACGATGTGTTTCACTCAGCGCATGGACATCAAAGTTTTCCTTTGCACAACCTCCTCCTTACCAGCTTCCGCCTTCAAACTACCATTTACCTTCAAGTTCTTTACAATTATTTCCTCAATCTTCGCGATGGACTTGGTCAACTTCTCCTCAGCATCAGCTTCATCGTCGACATCGGTGGAGGTGGATGGAGTAGGCAGTGGGTGCTCAACTGGAGACGATGGTTCGGGCACGCATGGAGTGCTAACTTCCTCATCAGCAACTGTTTCCTTTGTATCTTCAGCTGATGGTAATTCTGTGCCTCTTGCTTCATTAGCAACAGCCATGGCCGCGTGCTCCAAGAGTCGTCTACCTTGAACAGCCTACATAACGTTTATGTATCGTTGTTATAACCACTAAAAGATTTGCATGCATATAACTTAAAGTAAACACTTACAATAATTTACAAACATTAGACATTAGACACAGCCTACATAACGTTTATATGATGATTTTCTAAAACTGTAGAAATGGAAAATACTTTACAAACATTAACTAATTAAGGTAAACACTTACAATAATTTAACAAATATTTTAACAAATATGGCCAATCATAGTTAAACACATGGACGTATGTATATATTTAGTGTGGTGCTAAGGACATCTCAATATGTTCTTTCTAATACCGAAATTTAAAAAATAAAATTTATTAAATTTTGTATGCTTCCTAATACCATATTATCTTTCCATTTTGATCTCTCACTAAATCATTATTTATCGAATTAATCACGTACTAAGCTAATCCAAAAACCATAATCTCTCGTAATTGTTATCTTCTTCGTATCTCTCACGGAAAAATTCAAATTTGTATGGTAATCTTTCAATTGTTTGTCGATTTGAAAACCCTAATCTCTCACTTCATCTTCTAGTTTGCTTAATTCAAACTTTATTCACGATTATTGTATATTCCTTGGCATTACGGCGTCGAATTCGTCGATCGGTTATAGATCTAGGGTTTAGCTCATCGATCGGTTTTAGAAACGAGGACGAATGAATATTGAGCAAAATAGAAATAGGTTAAAACAGTGTGGTAGGCCCTATTTTTAAGTATGTGGTATTAAGAAGAGTGCAATACTAATTCTTATGATATTTTTTAGTCGTGGTATTATTAAGAACATATTGGAGTGCCTTTAGCACAACACTATATTTAAGGAATTCCATCAGCTAATCAGGTAAAATAAACATCCATCGTCATAATCCACTTAAGTCAAGATTCCCAAAAATAATTACCATCAATCAGACAATTATTGTAATATTACAAGCTATAAATTCATTTAGGGAACCTTTTCAGTAGCTTCTTTTCGTTATTAAACCTATCGTCATCGATCTATTGATTGATACCATTTGGGTCCAACGGTCACGCTCATGCATCAATAAGATTCACTACAAACCCACTTTTAAAGAAAAGAAAGGGAAAAATCATAAAACTTGGCTCAAGCAATCCAACGAACTTTAACCAACCAAATTTAACTCGCTTCTACATCAAATTACTAAAATTGAATAACCAAATATTAAAATTTGCTTACATTGTAAAGGTCAGTAATATCCCTCAAGGGCGTTCTTGGATACCATGTAGGAAGCTGGCTCCTCTTCGACCTCAAGTATCCGTAAGGCGGTATATTCTCCTTATTATCCTCCGGTCTTGCCAGCCTCCGCGATCTGATCAGCACTCTACCCGGTGGCGCTTCCCTCTTGATCGAAAAACCTCTAGTATTTGTGGCTTCAGCCATCTCTAAGTGTGGATTTTTTGGGGTATTTGAGAAATGCTAGAATACTAGAATTTTAGAAAATCGATGTTCGGACGATGGAATTGGAGATTAGGGTTTTCTGAGATTTGGATGTATGGCTACGGATTTTAAGTAGTTTCGAAAGATTCAAATTTAAGAAACGCGGACTCAGCTAAATTACGGAACTGCCACTGGATGTCATAGGCCCGTTGCGATTGTGAGGACCAAATTACGGTTTAGGTGGTGTTTTGGAGTGGATTATTAATGTGTAACGGTAAATTCATTGTAGTTTCCGTAAATATCAACAAAATTCATTGTAGCCACTAAATAAGTGTTTGGACTAATTCAGCATTTTGAATTTACTAATAATTATTGTGCTTGATACTAAGATTGCGTTCGCACTCTTTGAGCGCGCCACAGTCAGTGTTGATAGCGTCGGACGTTAGAATATGACCCACCACACTCTCAACAACGTTTTGTCAATGCTGGAAACTGGCTCGTTAGTGTCGAACGCGTCCGATGCAAAGTCATTAATTTCTCTAATCCTACTTAATAATTGAAGCATTCATAGGTTGGTTGGTAAATGCATATGCTTTAATAGTAAGTAACCAGGACAAATTTTCAAAATAAGCTAATTTTTTAAACAAATAGCAGAAATAGGCCAGTATTAAAACTATTAGCAGAAATAGACCAGTTTTTGCCACCTCAGCAATGAGGTGGCAACTAAATAAAAAAAATTCATCGGGGGCGCACTTGACAAGTGCGCCCATTAAAAATAACACGCGCCCATTATAAATAACATGGGCGCACTTGACAAGTGCGCCCATTATAAATAAAACGGGCGCACCTGCCAAGTGCGCCCGTTATATTTTCAACCTGCTATAACAGCAGCATCTCTTTTTCGACCCAATTACTTCACAGCTGCTATACAATTGTTTCGTAGCAGTTTTTCATTGTAAATTGAATCAATTTTAAACATACGCTAGCCCAAATAAAGCATAACACATATATGAATCTACTTCAAACATAAATATGAAAAAACAACGTCAATATTCGATTACGAACATAAGTATGGATAAACTTCAAACATAAACATAAGTTTAAAACACAAACATACGCTAATACAACACTTATAAATACGTTCGTGGCGATGCTTAATCTTGAGTAGGGGGAGGTTGAGAAGGTCCTTCCGCCTGCGATTGAGCTGGGTCTTGACGAGGTGGAGCTGGAGAAGGATCATGTCTTCTTTTAGTTCTTCGCTCTCCCGGGCGTTCCAGTCTACGTCTAAAGAGTAATGTGTCAATGAGTTTTTTCAAGCTAATACATCGTGGTTGGACATCGTGCTCCGGTACTCGACCATGTCCAATATCCTCCAATCCTCTACCAACCGTCTCTAGCACATCGACCTGCAAATTGTGTTATTTATAATCACATATTAGAAGATTTAAGTCAGCAAATTAAAACAGTAAAGTAAAGTAAAAGACGTACGACATCTCGCTCAAGCGGTGCACGAGCGGTGTATGCTCGTTCCTGAGGAGCCCGATCCGCAAGAATGAATCTTCGAGTGATCGACCAATACCAAGTCAAGTATGCTGAAATATGAGTGGTAGGAATTTCTTGACGAACGATACAGTTATGTCTATCGTTCCACTGAATGATAGCAAAATGCAAATTCGGCTTTGCTTCGCAAGGCTCAGGGATGTGTTGCTGAAGACCAAATTGTCGCATCACTCGATCAGGATTATACATCTCAACAGTTCGCATGCATATGATCGGTGTTTTGCAAAGCTAACTAGGCATGCCGCTTATACATATTTGAGGCAGATCAACTAGCACATCTTGTGTGCAGAGATTCCATACAATAGCCTCATCTGTCAGCATGTCAAGCTGGTCACGGTAGTAAGTGGTAACTTGCTTTGGAGACTCAATCCAACTCCTATTTCCAAACCACCTGCGATATAAAGTAATGCATATAAAATATGTAAATGTAAGTAATATAGCATAAGCATAAACATCATTATTGAATATGCAAATGTACATAAACTACCTTGCACTATAAGGTAATGATCTGTCGATCTGCGCAGATAAAGACGACCGATAGGAAGACGTGTCCATGACCAAAGCTGTAAAATATAAAAAACTGTTGGGATTTCATATTACAAGTGGCCATAAAAAATTATGCATACTAATATTTACCTGTAGAAGAGAAAGACAACAGGCTATGGATTTGGATTTACCGAGCGCAGCATTTGTTAATTCAGTGTATAATGTTGTCAATACCGCACTACCCCAAGAATATCGTCCACATTCTTCCAAATTTCTCACAAATAATAGCCAAAAAAGATTTAATCGTCCTTTAGAATGATCGGGACATAGACGACACGATATCAAGTGCAGAATGACGGCTCTCGCATGACGTTCAACTTGCTCATCTGATGGATCCTCTGCTGGCTCATTGTGAAACATATTTCGAAGCCAAGTCAACTTAATTGTTGCGCCTCTTATCTCATTTCAATTTGGGACAACGCCTAAACACTCATAACAAATATCTTCATAATTACTGAGATGTGTAGCAGTAACAGGATTTCCTTCCACTCTAACACCCAAAAGACAACTAACATCTTGCAACGTGATAGTAATTTCACCAGTGGGAAGATGGAAGGTGGAAGTCTCCGGTCTCCACCGATCTACCAATGCAGTAATAAGTGCATGGTCAATCTTAAAAAACCCTAATCTGGATATTTCTCTAAATCCATCTCTTTCTAGCGCAAGTTGAACTCTAGGTGTGTTTGAAGTAATCAACGCTAACTTGCTAGAATGATCTTGACAATCAATTGGCTCGTCGCTCTACAAAATTCAAAACGAAAAGAAAGTAATTAGCTATTGCATGAGAAATGAAAAAAGTATTGAATTCTTCCATTTGGATTTTTTAAATACCTTCATCAAGTCCAGATTATTGCTTTTATGCTCATTTTGAAGATACAAGACACTTGCATCCACTGGACCGGGTGCTAACTCTACAAGAAAAAATTTGAAATGAAATGAACAAGCAATGAACTAGGTTTTGAAATGATTATATAAATCACCATATACATGAACTAAGAATTGGTATGAGTCATCCATTGTAATGAACAAGTAAATCATCATATACAAGTAAACTACCAAGTAAATGAACAAGCAAATCACCAAATACAAGTAAATGAACAAGTAAAATCACCATTGAAATGCGCCTTCTATTGTAATGAACAAGTAAATCACCATATACAAGTAATGAACTAGAGTAAATCACCATACACATGTAATGAATTAGGGTTAATCAAGTAATGAATTAGGGTAAATCAAGCATGAATTAGGGTAAATCAAGCAATGAAAAAGTAATGAACTAAAGTAAATCACCATATACAAGTAACGAATTAGGGTTAATCAAGTAATGAGCAAGTAATTTGCTAGGGTTAGTCAAATAAATGAATAAGTAATGTTGTTTAAGAATTTACCTCTAACTTCATAAGAGGAGGATGTGCCTTCCATTGTAGAATTAATTTAGTGTAGAAGTAATGAAAATTGAAGTATTAGAAAGTTTAGAAGAATAGGATTTTGGGTTTTTAGTTTTAGGGATTTTGGAGAGGAAAGGGTGCTTGGAGGAAGTGAGGAAACAGGAGAGAAGATGGTTGGTTTAACCACGGTTTGGGCGCACCTGCAAGGTGCGCCCTTGTAAATTTACATGGGCGCACTTGTCAAGTGCGCCCATGTAAATTTACAAGGGCGCACTTGTCAAATGCGCCCATGTAAATTTACAAGGGCACACCTGTCAAGTGCGCCCATGTAAATTTACAAGGGCGCACCTTGCAGGTGCGCCCTACCCGAGAGCTACAGCTCCAAACTTCTGCCTCACCTACACCTAACACGTTACAAACCGCATCATAATACCAAATCAAATACAACTCTTATGCTTATAAAATGAAAACGTGCACTACTGACATGCAAATCATTCATTCATTCATTCATCAAACTAAAAGTACAAATCGTTCATTACATTACAAATCATTCGAACAAAATCTCAAAATACATTTTCAAACTTTTTTGACCACATTTGCTTACATCAATCATATAGAACTCATTTTGACGGACATGTCGATCTTTTGTGCCCTTTTTGACCACATTTGCTGCAAGTAGTTTGCTTACTTCCTCCCATTTTATCCATCATACCTTTAATTCTTGTCGAACGCGGACGCCCCGTCTTTTTTTTTGTATGCGGAGGCAATATGGTCGGACCGTGATAGGCATCCCAATATCTACTATCGGGAATTGGATGAAAGCTTGGATCGTAAGTTGCTTTATATTTTTCGACGGAAAACCACGATGAACAAAATTCATAGTATGATATATTCGCTCCGCCAACGGTTTGAGCACAAGCGGCCATCACATGCAAGCATGGCAATTTTTGCAATAGCGGAATGTTGCAAGTGCAAGTACACACATTATCATGTAAAGTCACGGTAAATGCTTTTCCAAATTGATCATTCACTTGCCATTCGGTTTGATTGAATCTAACAATTCCACAATGTCGTGCTTGTTTTGCTCTTTTGGCTAAAAGAGTTTCAACTTTTGGAGTCATTTGCATTTCAAATCCTTCGGCATCGGAACGACGTTTCATGAAATAATCATTTAAACGGTAAAACGTTCGTGATACTAAAGACTTGACTGGCAAAGCACGAGCACCTCGTAGAACTCCATTAAAACTTTCGGATACATTTGTTGTCATCATCATAAATCGTCCACCGTTATCCTTGCATAGAGCCCAATTTTCCTCCGCACCACGTAAGCTCTTTTCAACCCAAGCATGCGCATCTGGCGAAATGGTTCTCAAGTGACCTCTTAACTCTTTGTATTGCAACTCATCGGTAGCACTAGCACTAGCACATGAATAGAATAAATCTACCAAGTTTTTTTGAGTAAATCCGGCAACTTGGAAGTTTGTTTTGAGATGCCTAGCACAAAAGCGGTGATAGTGCTCTTGAGGCCAATTTTCTAATGCTCCCGGAATGCCGTTCATTCGATCGGATATAAAAGTCAAACATCTATTGTGAACGCTATGTATGAGATAGTGCATGCATCTAAGAAACCATTCCCAATTGTCTTTTGATTCGGAGTCTACAATTGCATATGCTAATGGAAATATACCATCATTTGCATCAACTCCAGTCGCGACTAGCAACATACCTTGGTATTTGCCGTATAGGTGTGTGCCATCAATGCAAATTAACGGTCGACAATGCGCAAAGCCATCAATAGAAGCACCGAATGCCCAAAATGCACTTTTGAAACGAACTTTGTCATTCGTGATTCTTTCATTTTCAATCTTAAAAACAGTTCCCGGATTATGTTTTTTAATAGTAGCCAGATATTGTGGTAGCTCAGCATAAGATGTTTCCCAATCTTTAAAAACTGTCTCAAGTGCTTTCCGCAATGCTCTATACGCCTTGAAGTAGCTTATTTTGATGAAAAAAGTTTCAGACATCAAAACTTGAATCGCAGCAGGAGTGGTATTCAAATCAGATTTCATGAAAGGAAGAATTTTGTTAGCAACAAATCTACTTGTCGCTTGCTTGTGATTGGAATTGATGACCGGATTAACACAAGAATGATTGCCATCATATTTTCTAACTTCCCACCTTCCCGTCAATGATTTTTTTGGGACAATAGCATGTATTCTCCACTTGCAATTGTTATCGACATTACAAATTGCAGTGTATTGTTTTTTGCGGGATTTTACAGGTTTAAAAGAGATAGAATTTTTTATAGACCACTCACTAAGCTGTTGAATAAGCACTTCCTTGGTTTGAAACTGCATTCCCACATGAAAGCCCGAATCAACACAATCTGCAGTAAATGCTTCTCTAATAGGAGCCACATTTTGAATCAACGATGCTGCCATAATTTGTGCACTACATAAATCGTCTGTCAGAGGCATCTCAAATTCCATTTCTTCGTTGTTATCATCTTCCTCTTCTTGCACCAACGATGCTTCATTATTTTCGTTTTCATTAGCATTACCAATTCCAAACTCAAGTGGATCATTGTTAGCTTCCATATTTTCCATCCATGTCATATCATTATCCATTGAAGCAATTTGCATGCTATCAATATGTGGCGAGCTACAGCCTACATCATCATTTGCAGGTCTAGAGCTTGAACCACCCGCATGCACCGTATAACTGTTTAAAAAAAAGTATGAGATCATAACACTATGAATTATAGCTACTCAAATGCAAAATTTACAAACTTACTTTGTATTCATGAATGGAGGAAATATTGGAGTTGGATTGCTTTAATGAGCACAACTCGGAATAGTTCCGATAATTTGAGTAGAATGTTGGTTTAAATTAGTATCCATTGCCTCTTCATGTCTCAGCTCCTCTTTTATTACGAATAACTCAATAACTTTCATACTAACCGAAAACATTGCATCGACATCATCATCATCATTTACATCAATAGCAGAAGATCCAGAATCCGTCACCCACTTGCTTACCAATCGTACATCGTACTTTTGTGAATCAATTTTTGTATCTCTATACACCGTTTCCTTTAATTCATGGTAGGAGCAAAAATTTTTGACCTTTGAGCCTTTTTGTTTGCCACCAACATACACCGGCGTATTATTTTCTTTTAAGTTCAACTTTCCATCAAAATAGCAAATAATAGGGATGAAATCGGACATAGTCTAAATGAAAATTTTGCAAGGTATAAGGATAATTAATTGTTAAACAAATATTAGTACCATAAGAAAGCAAGAAAAACTAAACCTAGGGTATGAATGAACTTGACAAATATAAGAATTTGAGATAGGGTTTGAGTTTAATCTAAATCAATACCTTCAAATTGATGTGCAATAGCTGATAGAAGTAACCCAATCAATAAACCTTGTTTATTTTGATAATTTTTGAAGATTTTAGGTTTTTTTTGGAGCCAGTGGAAGAATGGTACGAATTGGTACTTTTTTACCCGAAATAGTAAAAAGCAGGATGGCAGAGAGTAACAGGGAGCAGTAGGAAGCGTTAAGGGTTTTAGTTTAAATTATAACTGGCGCACTTGCGAAGTGCGCCAGTCAAAATTTTAAGGGGCGCACTTGCCAAGTGCGCCCTCGATGATTTTTTTTTATTTAGTTGCCACCTCATTGCTGAGGTGGCAAAAACTGGCCTATTTCTGCTAATAGTTTTAAGACTGGCCTATTTCTGCTATTTGTTTAAAAAATTAGCTTATTTTGAAAATTTGTCCAAGTAACCAGGGTTCAAATCCCACCTTCACCACATTTTATAAGGTTTTATTGTACATTGTTTGTTAACGCTCAATGGCTATGGTAGACTATTTGTTAATGTGCTAAATGTCATTTTTCAATTTTTTTGTTGTATATTGTTAATATATAATGATGTTACAACGTAATTGCATCAATTATATTGTTGTTTAAAAAGATTTTAACACATTCGCTAATTAGATTTAGTGGTCCAATTAGAAATTAATATCTAATTAAATCAAAACAATTAAATTAACAATTAAATATCACGCTCAAATACCCCGCTCGTAGCTAAAAACACATTCCCCGTTCGCTACAGTACCTCGCTCAAATACCCCGCTTCCGTTCGCCAAGAATGCACCCTAAACATCCGTCTTTTGGTGAGAGAATGCTAGTTTCTACTCTGTTGAATCTAACGTTTATTGGAAAAGCTCTTAGCTAGAGAAGAAAGGATAACTAGGTGCTCTAAAATGCATCCCTAGTTTTATTGCAGTTTGTATAAATTCACAAAAATTAAATAAAACCTTCACATTTTGTATTATCCAGTCTATCATCAAAAAAATTACTGATAAAAAATGTATAATCAATTTCTAATATGTCACTAATCGAAAATTTATGGACAAAAAATAATCTACTCATTATCCGACATTTTAACCACGTGACATTACAATGGGACTAGACAACGAATGTTAAAAGAATGGACGCGAAATGATCGATTACAAAAGTGAAGGAAGAAATGGGAGAAATTTGACTAAACACATAGACCAGTACTGATCCACTAGAATATCCAAATTTCCCCCAAGCTCTTAAGAAATGGATTTATAAGTTAGGATGAAGAAAGATAGAAGTTTTGGGTATGAATGATGGAGCAGTATCGCTCCATCAAAAAGACCATTTTACAATAGAACTCAGGAGCATTGAAGGCTAAGGAATTTTGCAGTAAAACACAAGAACCTGGACTAAGGATGTGGATCTGTATTGATCCACTGATGAATCGGTATCGATCCATCAAGCTTCGAGCATTGGTCCAAATTTAACATGATCTCTTTCCTAATATATCAAATCTGATCGAATTGTAACAACTTGTGTTTTACATATCGAAGGATCATAAATATTCTATTTAATTCATTTGAGGTCATATGACAATAATATTTTGGGATATGGATATCAATAATATTTTCCAAATTTCCTAGTGACCATTTGTCTATTTAGAATCATATTTTGGGTATAACTTTGGATAAGAGCTGAATTAAATGCTTTAGCATATTTAATTGCTTCAGGATGATGGTTTCTCATTCCGTAGTAAGGTCATATAAGAAAATCAAGTCAGCAGTTAGGCAGTTATAACAGCCTTAAGTTTCAAATTTTACTGGACATAATTTGCGGAAATTATTCTAATTAGTTTTTCCTATAAAATAGGTTGACTGGAGATATTTGAAAGTTTCTCACCCATTTCATATCAGCTTCAAACTCTAGATCTTCGTCTGTTTCATCGGTTCTTACTAGATTTCATCTTTGATTGCCTTTGATTACAAATTAAAGGTTAGATATCCATCTATTTGTTAAATCTCATCTCTTTGGTTGCATATTCACTGTATTTGTCACCGTTCGAATAAGATATCATATAGATCTACTTGTTCTTGATTGATTTCATGACGTGTAACGACCCAGAAAATCTGAACCAATTTAAAAATTTTAAATTGGCTAAAATAATGGATTTTAAATATTTAAAATAAATATTTTAAATAATGGCGATGAAAACTGAGTTTGAATCGACATTTGAAAACGAATATAATTAATTATAATTATATATAGAATTGAAAATGGCGCGGTAGTTCGATAATTTGATTTCAAACTTCAATTGAATATACCGGGTGCAAAACAATCCGGATCTTAGTAAAACCAAAAATAATAGAATCTAATTGATGATATCTTTCTAACGAATCCGACCAATCGAAATTTGATAGCGGAAATCAAAAGGTATGTCCAATTGAAGATTCTGAATAGTCGCTATGGAATTCAGGCCCTTAAAAATGGACATTTTGCAAATGACCTCGGATTTCGACGAAACCACTTTTGTTAGATCCGTAGTGTCAAGATATTGTTAGGTTTCAAATTTCATAATTTTTCGAATCAATATGTGAGCGTGGAAAAAGAAAACGCGTTTGACCAGTTTCTGTTGAATTTAATCGACTGGAAATTGGCCATTTTTCAAACGGCCTCAGAATTCGACGAAACTAGTTTTGTTAGGACCGTATCGTCAATACGAAGCTAGAAAATATTTTTCTGGAATTTTTCTAGTTAGTATGTGAACCCGTTAATTTGAAATGTGCGTTTAAAATTCAATATAGTGATTTAAATGAAAATTCAAAAGGAAACCGATTGTAACGATCAAACCAGCTTGCGATACATATCCCATTGTGTTCGGAATGGGGGTTAAACGCTATGGACAACAGGCGATGGGCCTCGTTTAGAGGTCGTACGTAAAAGGTCAACTCTTTGCTAAATATAATAATTAAATAATAAAAAAAAAAGTACTCTTCCCTCCCTCCCTTTATTCTTCATCCTGGCCCCCCCGATTCACAATCCAGAAAACAGAAAAAAAAAAAAAAACCCTAAGCATCGAAGCCGCTCCCCCCTCCGACGATCGAAGACGACGAAGCCCCCCCATCGCACGAACTCCGACGAAGCCTCCCCGCCCCTCGTTCGAACTCCGAAGCCCCCATCGATCGACGACCTGCGAGAAGCCCCCCTGGTTCGCAACGCTGAACCGCCGACCGCCACCCTCGAGAGCCCCGCCTCCGACGATCTGCAGACCCCCCCCGCTCCTCTGTAAGTATTTTTATTCTTATTTTTATTTTTAAATTCTATAAAACTGAATTTTTATAAAGTTTAAAAACCGATTTTGTTAAAGTTTAAAACAGAAATTTTGTTAAAGTTAAAACAGAAATTTTTATAAAGTTAAAACTGAAAATTTTTAAAAACTAAAACTGCATTTTTTTTATCAAGAAAAAAACTGATTTTTTTTAGTAAAAGAAAAACTGTTTTGCTTTAAAAAGTAGTTTAAAACTGAATATTTTCAAAAGTAAAAACTGAATCTTATAAAAAGATAAAAACTGATTTTAAAAAGTATTTTAAACTGATTTTCTTTAAAAGATTAAAACAGAATTTAAAAAAAAGAAACTAAAACTGCATTTAAAAAAAAAATAAAAACTGCATTTTTATAAAAGAGAAAAACTGATTTTATTTTGAACTTTAAAATAGGAAAAAGGTTTAATCTTTTAGTAGAGAAAGATTAGAACTTGCAAAAGTAAAAATCATATTTTTATATGTTGAAAGTCGAAGTAAAAATCATATTTTTATATGTTGAAAGTCGAAGTAAAAATCATATTTTTATATGTTGAAAGTCGAAGTAAAAATCATATTTTTATATATTGAATAGCGAAGTCAAAATTCGATTTTTATATATTGAATAGCATAGTAAAAATTCTATTTTTACATATGTAGAGAATACGGGCGAAAGCAACAAAAGGCGAAGATTTTATACAAGGAAGTGTCGTGCAGTTGGATAGCTATTGGTGAGATTTCTGATTTAAAAATATTATATGAGTGTTGAAAATGAAAGTGAATTGCTATATATAATATATATATATATATATACGCCCCCTCGTCCACAAACCATGGACGATATTTATTGGTTGAAATTGTTGTGAAAATTGAATGGTTGTTTGGGATTGTTTGTGATTGATATTGGTTGATTGTGGTTGAAAAATACCCATTGGTGGTTGTGAAATATTTGGTTGAAACCACTTAGGATTAGTTTGTGGAAATGAAATAAATATATACATGCCGCCTGCGTGCGAACTAGATGCATGATTCCCATTGTCAAAAACCGCGAGGTTTTAAGGTAGAGCGAGGAGCCGTACTAGGGACGGTGCCGGTGTAACTACCCTGCCGTTATGCTGCCGAAATTTTGAATAATATTTGTGTGTTTGAATTATTTTCATATGCATAAACTATATTTATTCATTGTATAGAGAACATTCATGTGTTGAATTGATATTCATTCGTTGTTTAGAAATTCATGTGTTGAATGGTATTCATATTTTGAAATAAATTGTTCGATAATAAAAATCACATTTTTATCTATATAGAAAAACTATTGAAAACATTCATGTGTTGAATTGATATTCATTCGTTGTTTAGAAATTCATGTGTTGAATGATATTCATATTTTGAAATAAATTGTTCGATAATAAAAATCACATTTTTATCTATATAGAAAAACTATTGAAAACATTCATGTGTTGAATTGATATTCATTCGTTGTTTAGAAATTCATGTGTTGAATGGTATTCATATTTTAAAATAAATTGTTCGATAATAAAAATCACATTTTTATCTATATATAGAAACTATAGAAAACATTCATGTGTTGAATTGATATTCATTCGTTGTTTAGAAATTCATGTGTTGAATGGTATTCATATTTTGAAATAAATTGTTTGATGATAAAAATCCTATTTTTATCGCCAATATGAAGTGTATAGAAAAATAGTTTTTTGAAATGAATTGTTTTACAATAAAAATCACATTTTTATTGTATGCATAAATCGTTGAAATGTGAAGTGTTAAAAATAGCCACTTGTTCAAAATAAACATATATGAGTTGAAATATTCATTAATTAGCTAATGAAATGATTTGCACATATTTATGTAACATTAGAATGAATGGTGTTTTTAAACCAAATAGAAATCAAATATGAAGTTGAATAGAAAATGAAAAATGATATGGACTGTATATATATGTACATGCATATTCATTGAACAGGTTATAGCAAAGGGGCTAGAGAAGAGGAATAAAATTTGTGCCCGACAAATAGGTACACATTTACTGATTTGTTTGGGTGATGATTTTGAGCCTGTTGGCTAGCCGCTTGGCTTTTTCTTTTTCTTTTTGAGATTAGAAGGACCGGGACGCTATTTGCGATTTCCCGACGCTCCCGGTGCAGGGGAGGTTATGGCGAAATTTTTCCAAAATTTAAGGTGTTAGAAATTTTTTTTGAAGTGAAAACGATATTGAAATTGTTGAATGAACTATATTTATATAAATATATAAATATAAATAAAATTAAAACGAAACGAAGCCGTGCAGTTCGTATTTTGAAACCGTGATTTCAAACGACTAGTACGGGAAATCCGACCATTGGAGTTTCCCGAAATCTCAACCGTCGGGTTCGCCTTGGAATAATCTTTCCAACGGCACCAACCTTGTAAAAATCCAACGGTTGGATTGTCTGGAATGTTTAATTCAAATCTGAAGAAAAACAGCGCCAGAAGCGATTATATTTATATATATATATAAATATAATTATATATTTAATCGAATAACGACGCTGCAGTTCGTATTTTGAAATCGAAATTTCAAACGATTGTACCGGGAGATCCGACCGTCGGATTTTCCCGAAACTGGAACCGTTGGGTTCGTTTTGAAAAGACCTTTCTAATGATATAAATTTTGTGAAGATCCAACGGTTAGATTTTCAGATATGTGTAAATCAAATCTGAAGAAAAACAGCGCCACGGCCGCCTTATGGCCCGAAGCGTCGTTTTGAATAAAATGGCTATTTTAAAATAAATAAAAATAGCGATAAATAGTTATAAAATATCGTAAGCGATATGGAATGGAAATAAACTGAATTTGCTTGATTTATGTGATGTTTGATGGTTGAATGTGTTTGGTGTGAAAACTATATTAAAGAACACAATTGGTGTTGTCGAATAATTTAACCATTGAAATAAATCGATTTGAAATTCTAAATATACGTGAATTATTTGAAAAGGCCGAGTTAATTCTCATTTCGAATAATCGACCGACGATTGAAATTCGAAGATGAAGACGATGGTCGAAGACCGGAGATCTTCACCTCGTTTGGATGGTAACCGAGGTCCTGATTGGGAGGCATCCCGAAATATGGATAATGAGTGGTGATCGTTCAGACGTACGTGTTGATCGAAGGGTTTGCGAGGTATTTAGTGCCTCCGGTTTCGTTCAGACCCAGAACGGACTTGTAAATGGACTGTGTGTCCGACATTGGAATTTGTTCTGTGTGATTGATAGCCATCAGTTGCACGGTGTGAATTGCCTGTGTGGCATGCTAAGATGCAGTGATCAGGGCTTCTGTTGAAAAGCAAAGTCTTGTGGTGATGATCAAAGCACCGCCTGTGTGGCGTAGCTTTGTGTATAACGTGAATTCGTGAGCCTCACACCCCGGTATGAACCTAAAACGGGAGAGGACATCAGGGAGGGCCTGCGTTTCTTTCTAGCTAGGGTGGTGTCAGTGACCTACCAGCCCTGACATTTATATACTTTTCACCTATGTGGTTGTTGCTGTTGCGAGGCGCCTCGGTTTGATCGGACGATCCGGGTCCGATGGAGTCATTCGTTGGCTCATTTACACCCCAAAGGGTGGGGAAACGCAGTGTTCAGGAATTTTAATCCACATCGGTGGACCGGCCCTGACGATCCAAAGGCTTGACTGAGTACTTGCCTGAGGGGCGGGCTAGAGCGTCTCGAATTCGGTAAGGACTATCTTTTGCCTTGGTTCATGACGGAAATCCAATTTCCAAATACGTGACGTGCGGTTTTGATTGTATACCTATATATGGCGACATAGTGGTATGGGGCATTAATGCCGTCTATGATTGATAGTTATGATTTGAAATTGTTTTCAAAACATATAAACACTAGCAATAATATCAAATGCCTTTGTTTTATTCGTATCAAGCATATCTTGGCCGTTATAAGGTAAAAACTCTATCCTCCGGTTTGCGTTGCATTGTGTGATGGGAACTGAGTCTTATAACGGCTTCATTTTTATAAAAAGCATAGCGATGTTTAAAAGAAAGATTTGTTTTAAAGCACTGGCAATCCAATGGAGTAAACCCGTTCCATGAAAGTGGCGTGGTCCTGTGACTAGCCAATTATATATGTGTTGAGTGGATTTCTCATACCAGTCCCATGACTGACTCGTAGTTTGTTTCACTCTCAAACTCGGGTGCCCCTTTTTCTACACGGGCAGCCTTGTATTCAGGTTTAGCTGGTTCTTTCTGGATAGCTGGAGCTGAAGATGGATTCTATCATTTATTTCTTTTTATGCTGTTCAGCTCCTATTGTACATATTTTGTTTATTTCCGCTGTAGACATTTATGTATAGCTGAACTGTATTTGTACTAAGTAAGATCCTGTATACTGTGTAACTCTGATGATTACTTTTATCCAGTATATTTTGTTGTTCATTCTGGTGTATTTATTTAATTCTGTTCTGCTATTATATGTTTCTGTGTTATATTCCAAAGATAACCTTGTTTCCGTGAGAACGGGAAATCGGGTCGTCTCAACGTGGTATCAGAGCTTTGGTTAAGCTTAGTTCTGGAATATAACATTTGAACGAACTCGTCAGAAATAGAACCAGTAGTGTTCTAGGACGGGTAACTCAATACAGATAGGATCAGTAATATCCTAGTATGAGTAAATCAGAATGAAATTACACCTCGATAGACACATTTACCTACAAGTATTTGTCTCTATATTTTGAAATATCTTTTCTGTTGACCTGACACTTGATCTGCTATTTGCAGAAGAACTAGAAAATGAGTGCCAGGAACAGAAGAAGTAATACTAACCCGGATATTGAAGCTCTATTCATGAAATATAGAAATCTGGGTGGAAAGCCGTTCTCGGGCGAAGAATCTATTATGAGAACACAAGCTTGGATTCGTTCGGCTGAGAAAATCTTCGAAGCCTTAAAACTTAGGGATGACCAGAAAAGATTACTGGCCTCCTGGGCACTCGAAGACGAAGCTTTGTTTTGGTGGGATTCAGTTATTAAAGATAATCCAGAAGGTGATATCACCTGGGATAGATTCAAAGTGATTTTCTTAGAAAGATTTACTCCTCCCGAAGCGACCGAACGGCTATGCGATGAATTTTCTTATCTGATACAAGGGGACATGACGATTCCCGAATATCATAAGAAATTCAATGAACTTTCTCACTTTGCTCCTCATCTAATTCAAAATCCGAAGAGGAAAAATATGAGATTTATTCACGGGCTTCAAAGGAAATACCGGAATAAAGTATTGGGGCATGTGAAGCTTCCTTTCTCAGAAATGATTTATATGGCTTATCAATACGAAGATCTAGACAAGAAAGGAATGTTGCGCGACGAAGAAGAAGTTTGTTGTAGTGACATAGCAGAGTTGGAAACTGATATTCCTGAGGCCAGTACAATGTCTGAAGTCAGTAAGGAGCCCAAAGCAAACCGAAAAAGGGCCAGATCCGAAAAAGAACGAATAATGATCGCCACGTGCTCAAGCTGCAATAGAAAAGGGCATTTGGCGATAAGTTGCAAATCTTGGAACAAACGAAGAAAAAGTGGATTTAAGCCCACTAAGAAACAAAAGAACCCACATGGGGAAAGGAGATGCCATAAGTGCCGCCAGGCAGGACATATTGCACGGGAGTGCCAACTCTCAAAGAAATCTGAAGCCGTATGTATAAATGAAGTAGCAGAAACTTCCGAGCCCTCAGCTAGTCAAGAAAGGGCCGATGTTTTAGAAGGCACGCTTACTGTCAAAAACATTCCAGTCAAAGTACTGTTTGACACAGGCGCGTCACGAAGTTTCATTGCCAAAGGTGTAGTCAAGAAGTTGGATTTGAATTTGAAGAAACTCAAGGAGCCAATGACTGTCCGAAATCCAGTTGGAGGTTCCATCAATCTCAGTTGGGTTTGTGCAGTACCCGTCTCTTTTTCTTGCTATAAATTCCCTATTATCTCTATCGTCATGAATTTTGATGAATTCGATCTTATTTTGGGATTGGATTGGCTAACCAAATATGAAGCAGAGGTTAGATGCGCCGAGAGGGTTGTTAGAGCTAAGATTAAATCAGGGGGTTATATAACCATACCGTGTGAAGGTCAGAATGCTAATAGAAAAGACTTCTGGGCAGCTCTAAATGTTTCTCCAGCCCAAATTGAAAATGTCCCTGAAATCACAGAGAATATTCCTGACCTCATCAAAGACATTCCTGTCGTTAAAAACTATGCGGATGTGTTCGAAGAAGTTGTTCGCTTACCTCCGCAGAGAGAAATAGATTTCAAGATTGCTTTGATTCCCAATGCAAGGCCGGTAGTTCACGCTATTCGAAGAATGTCCTTGAAAGAGAAGGAGGAATTAGACAATAAAACACGACAGCTAGTATGGAAAGGTCTGATCAGGCCTAGTTTCTCTGATTGGGGAGCAGCAGTGGTGTTTGTCCCAAAATCTGACGGTACTCTACGTCTATGTGTGGATTATCGTGATCTGAACAAACAGACGATAAAGAACAAATATCCATTGCCGCGAATAGATGATTTGTTGGATCGATTAAATGGAGCACAAGTATTTTCACGAATGGACCTAGCTACAGGCTTCCATCAACTTCGAATTGCCGAAGAGTGTGTTCCAATGACAGCGTTCAGAGGCCCCGACTTATTCTACGAGTGGTTAGTAATGCCATTCGGCTTATGTAACGCTCCAGCTTACTTCGTCGATCTGATGAACAGAGTATTCAGAGGAGTATTGAATAAATTTGTTCTGGTTTTTATTGATGATATTCTAATCTTCTCTAAATCAAAGGCCGAGCATGAAAAACATTTGGAACAGGTTCTAGAAATCCTCAGACGGAATGTATTAAAAGCCAAATTTTCCAAATGTATCTTCTGGCAAGATGAAGTGAAATTTCTGGGCCATGTCGTATCGAAAGATGGAATCGCTGTGGATCCAAGCAAAATCACAGCTATTCAGAATTGGAAACAGCCTAGTACTCCCACTGAAGTCCGCAGTTTTCTCGGATTGGCTAGCTATTACCGGAAGTTCGTTAAAGACTTTTCGAAGATATCTGGTCACTTAACGAAGCTTACAAAGAAGCATTCTAAATTCAAGTGGACTCAGGAGAGTGAGGAGGCTTTCGAAGAGCTAAAGTTAAGATTAACGACAGCTCCAGTGTTAACCATCATAGATGGCAACCAAGATTTGAAAGTCTGGACTGATGCTTCTAGAGAGGGCCTTGGCGCAGTGTTAATGCAAAGAGGCCAAGTAATTGCTTATGCTAGCCGTCAACTGAAGCCGCACGAGAAAAACTATGTAACTCATGATCTTGAGTTATTGGCTATCATATTCTCTTTGAAAATCTGGAGACACTATCTTCTGGGCGAGAGATTTGAATTGTTTACAGATCACCAGTCGTTAAAGTATCTGTTCACTCAGAAGGACTTAAATTTGAGGCAGCAGCGTTGGCTGGAGTTTCTTGCAGCATATGACTTTGAAATTATATATACTCCAGGGAAAGCCAATGTCGTGGCCGATGCTCTGAGCCGAAAGAATGTAATGATTGCCAGCTTTATTATCACGACATCCTTGATTGACAAAATATCTATTCTTCAGAAGGAGGATAACTTTATTAAAGATATGATCAAAAGGATTCAGAAAGGTGAACCCTCGTGTTTTCAAATAGATAACGACGAGACCTTGAGGTTAAAAGGAAGGATTTGTGTTCCTGACGTTCCTGAGCTAAAAAGGGAAGTGTTAGACGAGTGTCACAAGTCCAAGCTGAGTATCCATCTTGGTGTGGCCAAAATGTATAACGATCTCAAAAGAACTTTCTGGTGGAAGGCTATGAAAAGAGACGTTTCGATATATGTTAGTCGATGCCCTACTTGCCAGCTAGTTAAAAGCGACCAACAGAAATTGGCGGGACTATTGCAACCGCTAGAAGTTCCTGGTTGGAAGTGGGAGCATATTTCTATGGATTTCATTGATGGTTTGCCCAGAACCAGAAAAGGAAATGACAGTATTTGGGTGATCGTAGATCGTTTCACGAAGACCGCCCATTTTATACCTGTCAGATCAAACAGAACTGCTCAGAGTCTGGCGCAGATTTACTTCAGGGAAATAGTTAGACTACATGGAGTGCCGCTCAGTATAGTAAGTGATAGAGATACGATTTTCACTAGTAAATTCTGGGAAGCATTTCAAGTCGAGCTGGGAACGAAGTTAAACCTAAGCACCGCTTATCATCCTCAGACAGACGGTCAGACTGAGAGGGTGAATCGCATTCTAGAAGATCTATTGCGGGCTTGTGTTATAGATTTCGGTGGATCATGGGAAGACAATCTACATTTGGCTGAGTTCTCTTATAACAACAGCTATCAGGCGAGTCTGACAATGTCGCCATTCGAAGCATTGTATGGTAGACCGTGCAGATCTCCTGCTTGTTGGGTCGAGCCTGGAAATAGACTTGTGTTGGGTCCTGATATGATTCGAGAAGCTGCCGACAAAGTCGATTTTATTAAGAAGCGATTACTCGCCGCTCAAAGCCGACAAAAGAGCTATGCAGATAAAAGAAGAAGAGATATATCCTTCGAAGTTGGCGACTATGTATATTTGAAAGTATCGCCGATAAGAGGAGTTATCCGGTTCGGTAAAACTGGAAAGTTAGCGCCTAAATTCATTGGTCCGTTTCCTATTCTGGAACGGATTGGGACTCTCGCATATAAAGTTAAATTGCCAGACTGGTTGCCTGGAGTGCATGATGTATTTCATATATCTCAACTTCGAAAGCACGTTCATGATCCAGACTTGGTCGTGGAAGAAGCAGCTCAGCAGGATATTGAAATTACTCCAGAATTAGCTGTGAGGCGAGAGCCGCTAAAGATTATCGGCAAAGAAACCAAAGAGCTGAGAAACAAGAAGGTTCACTTAGTCAAAGTGCAATGGAGTGGAGATCCACGAGATTGAACTTGGGAAACTGAGGAGAGCATTCAGAAAGCTTATCCTAGATGCCGAGTAGATATCTCTGATTGACTCTGGTGCAAGGTACATTTACCCTACTTTGCATTACCATTTAATTCTCTATTCTATTGCAATTTTCTTCCTATGGATGTGCATTGTTTATTCTATACTCTGAATATAAAGAACAAATTGGTTGTTGTATTGTGGGATTGTAGATTTATCAAACCACTTTCGACTTTATTCCTTTTCGGGGACGAAAAGTTTTAAGTGGGGGAGATTGTAACGACCCAGAAAATCTGAACCAATTAAAAAATTTTAAATTGGCTAAAATAATGGATTTTAAATATTTAAAATAAATATTTTAAATAATGGCGATGAAAACTGAGTTTGAATCGACATTTGAAAACGAATATAATTAATTATAATTATATATAGAATTGAAAATGGCGCGGTAGTTTGATAATTTGATTTCAAACTTCAATTGAATATACCGGGTGCAAAACAATCCGGATCTTAGTGAAACCAAAAATAATAGAATCTAATTGATGATATCTTTCTAACGAATCCGACCAATCGAAATTTGATAGCGGAAATCAAAAGGTATGTCCAATTGAAGATTCTGAATAGTCGCTATGGAATTCAGGCCCTTAAAAATGGACATTTTGCAAATGACCTCGGATTTCGACGAAACCACTTTTGTTAGATCCGTAGTGTCAAGATATTGTTAGGTTTCAAATTTCATAATTTTTCGAATCAATATGTGAGCGTGGCAAAAGAAAACGCGTTTGACCAGTTTCTGTTGAATTTAATCGACTGGAAATTGGCCATTTTTCAAACGGCCTCAGAATTCGACGAAACTAGTTTTGTTAGGACCGTATCGTCAATACGAAGCTAGAAAATATTTTTCTGGAATTTTTCTAGTTAGTATGTGAACCCGTTAATTTGAAATGTGCGTTTAAAATTCAATATAGTGATTTAAATGAAAATTCAAAAGGAAACCGATTGTAACGATCAAACCAGCTTGCGATACATAACCCATTGTGTTCGGAATGGGGGTTAAACGCTATGGACGACAGGCGGTGAGCCTCGTTTAGAGGTCGTACGTAAAAGGTCAACTCTTTGATAAATATAATAATTAAATAATAAATAAATAAAAAAGTACTCTTCCCTCCCTCCCTTTATTCTTCATCCTGCCCCCCCCCCCCCGATTCACAATCCAGAAAACAGAAAAAGAAAAAAAAAACCCTAAGCATCGAAGCCGCTCCCCCCTCCGACGATCGAAGACGACGAAGCCCCCCCATCGCACGAACTCCGACGAAGCCTCCCCGCCCCTCGTTCGAACTCCGAAGCCCCCATCGATCGACGACCTGCGAGAAGCCCCCCTGGTTCGCAACGCTGAACCGCCGACCGCCACCCTCGAGAGCCCCGCCTCCGACGATCTGCAGACCCCCCCGCTCCTCTGTAAGTATTTTTATTCTTATTTTTATTTTTAAATTCTATAAAACTGAATTTTTATAAAGTTTAAAAACCGATTTTGTTAAAGTTTAAAACTGAAATTTTGTTAAAGTTAAAACAGAAATTTTTATAAAGTTAAAACTGAAAATTTTTAAAAACTAAAACTGCATTTTTTTTATCAAGAAAAAAACTGATTTTTTTTAGTAAAAGAAAAACTGTTTTGCTTTAAAAAGTAGTTTAAAACTGAATATTTTCAAAAGTAAAAACTGAATCTTATAAAAAGATAAAAACTGATTTTAAAAAGTATTTTAAACTGATTTTCTTTAAAAGATTAAAACAGAATTTTAAAAAAAGAAACTAAAACTGCATTTAAAAAAAAAAATAAAAACTGCATTTTTATAAAAGAGAAAAACTGATTTTATTTTGAACTTTAAAATAGGAAAAAGGTTTAATCTTTTAGTAGAGAAAGATTAGAACTTGCAAAAGTAAAAATCATATTTTTATATGTTGAAAGTCGAAGTAAAAATCATATTTTTATATGTTGAAAGTCGAAGTAAAAATCATATTTTTATATGTTGAAAGTCGAAGTAAAAATCATATTTTTATATGTTGAAAGTCGAAGTAAAAATCATATTTTTATATATTGAATAGCGAAGTCAAAATTCGATTTTTATATATTGAATAGCATAGTAAAAATTCTATTTTTACATATGTAGAGAATACGGGCGAAAGCAACAAAAGGCGAAGATTTTATACAAGGAAGTGTCGTGCAGTTGGATAGCTATTGGTGAGATTTCTGATTTAAAAATATTATATGAGTGTTGAAAATGAAAGTGAATTGCTATATATAATATATATATATATATATACGCCCCCTCGTCCACAAACCATGGACGATATTTATTGGTTGAAATTGTTGTGAAAATTGAATGGTTGTTTGGGATTGTTTGTGATTGATATTGGTTGATTGTGGTTGAAAAATACCCATTGGTGGTTGTGAAATATTTGGTTGAAACCACTTAGGATTAGTTTGTGGAAATGAAATAAATATATACATGCCGCCTGCGTGCGAACTAGATGCATGATTCCCATTGTCAAAAACCGCGAGGTTTTAAGGTAGAGCGAGGAGCCGTACTAGGGACGGTGCCGGTGTAACTACCCTGCCGTTATGCTGCCGAAATTTTGAATAATATTTGTGTGTTTGAATTATTTTCATATGCATAAACTATATTTATTCATTGTATAGAGAACATTCATGTGTTGAATTGATATTCATTCGTTGTTTAGAAATTCATGTGTTGAATGGTATTCATATTTTGAAATAAATTGTTCGATAATAAAAATCACATTTTTATCTATATAGAAAAACTATTGAAAACATTCATGTGTTGAATTGATATTCATTCGTTGTTTAGAAATTCATGTGTTGAATGATATTCATATTTTGAAATAAATTGTTCGATAATAAAAATCACATTTTTATCTATATAGAAAAACTATTGAAAACATTCATGTGTTGAATTGATATTCATTCGTTGTTTAGAAATTCATGTGTTGAATGGTATTCATATTTTAAAATAAATTGTTCGATAATAAAAATCACATTTTTATCTATATATAGAAACTATAGAAAACATTCATGTGTTGAATTGATATTCATTCGTTGTTTAGAAATTCATGTGTTGAATGGTATTCATATTTTGAAATAAATTGTTTGATGATAAAAATCCTATTTTTATCGCCAATATGAAGTGTATAGAAAAATAGTGTTTTGAAATGAATTGTTTTACAATAAAAATCACATTTTTATTGTATGCATAAATCGTTGAAATGTGAAGTGTTAAAAATAGCCACTTGTTCAAAATAAACATATATGAGTTGAAATATTCATTAATTAGCTAATGAAATGATTTGCACATATTTATGTAACATTAGAATGAATGGTGTTTTTAAACCAAATAGAAATCAAATATGAAGTTGAATAGAAAATGAAAAATGATATGGACTGTATATATATGTACATGCATATTCATTGAACAGGTTATAGCAAAGGGGCTAGAGAAGAGGAATAAAATTTGTGCCCGACAAATAGGTACACATTTACTGATTTGTTTGGGTGATGATTTTGAGCCTGTTGGCTAGCCGCTTGGCTTTTTCTTTTTCTTTTTGAGATTAGAAGGACCGGGACGCTATTTGCGATTTCCCGACGCTCCCGGTGCAGGGGAGGTTATGGCGAAATTTTTCCAAAATTTAAGGTGTTAGAAAATTTTTTTGAAGTGAAAACGATATTGAAATTGTTGAATGAACTATATTTATATAAATATATAAATATAAATAAAATTAAAACGAAACGAAGCCGTGCAGTTCGTATTTTGAAACCGTGATTTCAAACGACTAGTACGGGAAATCCGACCATTGGAGTTTCCCGAAATCTCAACCGTCGGGTTCGCCTTGGAATAATCTTTCCAACGGCACCAACCTTGTAAAAATCCAACGGTTGGATTGTCTGGAATGTTTAATTCAAATCTGAAGAAAAACAGCGCCAGAAGCGATTATATTTATATATATATATAAATATAATTATATATTTAATCGAATAACGACGCTGCAGTTCGTATTTTGAAATCGAAATTTCAAACGATTGTACCGGGAGATCCGACCGTCGGATTTTCCCGAAACTGGAACCGTTGGGTTCGTTTTGAAAAGACCTTTCTAATGATATAAATTTTGTGAAGATCCAACGGTTAGATTTTCAGATATGTGTAAATCAAATCTGAAGAAAAACAGCGCCACGGCCGCCTTATGGCCCGAAGCGTCGTTTTGAATAAAATGGCTATTTTAAAATAAATAAAAATAGCGATAAATAGTTATAAAATATCGTAAGCGATATGGAATGGAAATAAACTGAATTTGCTTGATTTATGTGATGTTTGATGGTTGAATGTGTTTGGTGTGAAAACTATATTAAAGAACACAATTGGTGTTGTCGAATAATTTAACCATTGAAATAAATCGATTTGAAATTCTAAATATACGTGAATTATTTGAAAAGGCCGAGTTAATTCTCATTTCGAATAATCGACCGACGATTGAAATTCGAAGATGAAGACGATGGTCGAAGACCGGAGATCTTCACCTCGTTTGGATGGTAACCGAGGTCCTGATTGGGAGGCATCCCGAAATATGGATAATGAGTGGTGATCGTTCAGACGTACGTGTTGATCGAAGGGTTTGCGAGGTATTTAGTGCCTCCGGTTTCGTTCAGACCCAGAACGGACTTGTAAATGGACTGTGTGTCCGACATTGGAATTTGTTCTGTGTGATTGATAGCCATCAGTTGCACGGTGTGAATTGCCTGTGTGGCATGCTAAGATGCAGTGATCAGGGCTTCTGTTGAAAAGCAAAGTCTTGTGGTGATGATCAAAGCACCGCCTGTGTGGCGTAGCTTTGTGTATAACGTGAATTCGTGAGCCTCACACCCCGGTATGAACCTAAAACGGGAGAGGACATCAGGGAGGGCCTGCGTTTCTTTCTAGCTAGGGTGGTGTCAGTGACCTACCAGCCCTGACATTTATATACTTTTCACCTATGTGGTTGTTGCTGTTGCGAGGCGCCTCGGTTTGATCGGACGATCCGGGTCCGATGGAGTCATTCGTTGGCTCATTTACACCCCAAAGGGTGAGGAAACGCAGTGTTCAGGAATTTTAATCCACATCGGTGGACCGGCCCTGATGATCCAAAGGCTTGACTGAGTACTTGCCTGAGGGGCGGGCTAGAGCGTCTCGAATTCGGTAAGGACTATCTTTTGCCTTGGTTCATGACGGAAATCCAATTTCCAAATACGTGACGTGCGGTTTTGATTGTATACCTATATATGGCGACATAGTGGTATGGGGCATTAATGCCGTCTATGATTGATAGTTATGATTTGAAATTGTTTTCAAAACATATAAACACTAGCAATAATATCAAATGCCTTTGTTTTATTCGTATCAAGCATATCTTGGCCGTTATAAGGTAAAAACTCTATCCTCCGGTTTGCGTTGCATTGTGTGATGGGAACTGAGTCTTATAACGGCTTCATTTTTATAAAAAGCATAGCGATGTTTAAAAGAAAGATTTGTTTTAAAGCACTGGCAATCCAATGGAGTAAACCCGTTCCATGAAAGTGGCGTGGTCCTGTGACTAGCCAATTATATATGTGTTGAGTGGATTTCTCATACCAGTCCCATGACTGACTCGTAGTTTGTTTCACTCTCAAACTCGGGTGCCCCTTTTTCTACACGGGCAGCCTTGTATTCAGGTTTAGCTGGTTCTTTCTGGATAGCTGGAGCTGAAGATGGATTCTATCATTTATTTCTTTTTATGCTGTTCAGCTCCTATTGTACATATTTTGTTTATTTC
This sequence comes from Allium sativum, assembly GCA_030737875.1. NCBI lineage: Eukaryota > Viridiplantae > Streptophyta > Magnoliopsida > Asparagales > Amaryllidaceae > Allium > Allium sativum. The sequence goes on from CM060922.1 coordinate 861,071,552, forward strand.
CGCTGTAGACATTTATGTATAGCTGAACTGTATTTGTACTAAGTAAGATCCTGTATACTGTGTAACTCTGATGATTACTTTTATCCAGTATATTTTGTTGTTCATTCTGGTGTATTTATTTAATTCTGTTCTGCTATTATATGTTTCTGTGTTATATTCCAAAGATAACCTTGTTTCCGTGAGAACGGAAAATCGGGTCGTCTCATGACGCCCCACCCTGAAATTCATATTAACAAAAAGTATTAATGAGTAATGTTGTCTGCTGATACGGAGAATATGGTTGATTAGAAGTGACCATCTGTAACACCTCATTCTCTATGGTCGAAAGCTAAATTCCAGATTAGCTTACCACTTGCACCAGGTCACTCAACATCACTCGTGCTCTCACAAGAAGACAGACCACTTGTTGGTTGTAGATCAAACTCCATTTGACGTGCTGGTGAGTTTTCGACTTTTTTTGGTGTACTTGCTTGTGGGGACAGTGATTTTTTTTGTCTTGGATGGTAAGTATCTGCATGCGTCCGTTTGTGTTTGGGTCATAGTGTTGGGTGAGAGTGTTTTGACTTGAAGATTATACTTCAGCGTAGTTGTTTGGATTGTTAGACTTGTGCAAATTTGTGTGGTTTTGCGTGGCTACTTCATGCTTTCTGCGGCTGCTTATTTTTATCTGGACTTTGGCTTGTTAGTTTGATCCTCTAATCATCTGTAGGAGGTTGGCTTCACGATTCTTGTTTTAGCTGTGATTGTTTTCTTCAACCTGAACATTGAGTTGCGAAGCTATTAGACTTTGTTTTCATCGATGTGCATCTCTTAGTTGTGTGGAGGTGATTTTCTGTGCTTTTGTATGCACTTGGGACTGCTTTGCAGCCTTTAGTCTGTAATGCTTCTTGTGAGTCTGTGTTGTAACTTTCCAGTGTGTAAGTGTGTTGTATTTACTGCCTTTCAAGTCTACATGTATTTATACTGAATAATCACCATATGTGGTGATTTAAATCAGTCTGTATTTGTAACGAACCCGAATTTTTGGCATTTAAATTTTTAGAGTTTAGTGTCGGAAATTTATGTTTATACTTGACGTGTGATTTTAAATTTGAAATTTAATATATTTTATTTTAGTTTTAGATAAATTTTGTAAGTAAAAATCTAAATTTTGATTCAATATTTGAACTTGAACGGTTGTTTAAATTAAATGTTAGTAATATTTTGAACTAATTAAAATTATATGGTTTGAGAAATTTTAATTTTTGATTTTTACATTTAATTTGATTTTGAGTTAATTTTATAAGTCTGAATTTAAAATTTAATTTAAGTTGTCTTCTTAAATTTAACGATAGTTGTATATTTTAAAATTTTATTTGAATGTGAATAGCTTTATTTAAATGTTAGCTGTATTTTTAAATTTATTGAAATACATTGTTTTGACTTTTGAATTTTATTTAACTTGAAATATTTAATTTATTTAGATTTTATTTTCTGTTTTAATAAAAATTAATTAATTTGAGAATTGTATTTTAAATATTTTGGATACCCTATTTTATTATATATACGTGGTATTACAAATGGTATTTACTTTAAAAATATTTTTTTAATGCATTTTGCCACTTGTAGAGGATTGCTGGAAAAAAAATTGAAACCTGTTAAAATTGTTTTGAACTCTTTAAGCGTGTCCACCATGCCCCGCCACTTTAAATTCTTCTGTCCCTTATTCATTTCTTATCCCATATTTCCTGCCCCCTCATTATTTTCTTCAGCCGATTGCGTCTTCTCCCCCAAATTAAATCAGTTCGCCCTTTTCCCAAAACCATCGTAATGGCCTCCATCGAAAAAAGCCACCGCCCGGCACCTTAGGCGAAGTCCGCCCCTCCCTCTCACCTTCGAACAGCTCTCTGTTTTTTTTCCAAACCCGCAACAAAGCCCAGCTCCATTGCACCGCCCTGAAATCAAAGCCCGTACCACCTTCACCACCGTTAACCACAGCCACCACTCAAACCGTCGTCTCCGGTATTGTAAAATTTTCAAAACATGCTTTGGGTTTAGGTATTTTATTTTTGAAGAGAAGGAAGAAGGAATAGGCAAATATTATTTGTCCCACATTATAAAATATTGAGGGGTATATCACTATATATGTAATGAAATGAAGTATCATATCAAAAGAAAGAAAAGGGAGAAAAAAGCAATGCATGGACATGACATGGATCTTGATATTTAAAAGGTCAAAAGATGGGCCTTGGGCCTTGGGGCTCTTGGGGTCTCGTGATCCATTGGGCCAATAAAACAGTTAAGAGCCAAACCAGTCGACAGGTCAATTTTTAACCGATCGACCGTTTTAGTCTCTGTTTAAAAACGGTCGACCGGTGAAAAGTTAGCTGTCGACCGGTGTCTTCTATTTTGCAACACTTTGAGGCGTTGCAAGGCTGAAAGGACGCATCTGTTCGAATTCGAACAGAAACGACTGTTGCAAATAACAGTCACAACGCTTAAATATATGGTCGCCTCCCTCTACATATATAAAAATAGGCACAGTCACAACAGTGAAAAACAATTCGAATTCTTCTTCTTCATCCATCATTCTGCAATGCCATTAAACTGTTGCAAAACAGTTCTGTTCGAAACACTTCTGCAGTGTTTCAATTCTGGAAGTGTTGCAGAATTGATTTCTTCTTCTTACTCTTCATTTCTAAATTTGCATCATCAGTAATTATATTTTAGAGTGTTCTTGGTCAGATCAAAATCGTACAAATTTTGAATCCGGTTATGCTGTTTCAAGGCTTTATTGAATCCTGAAGTCAATAGTTCGTTAACCCGTTTGTACCTGGCGGGTTGAACTATTGTCTGAAAGAATTTGCTACGCAAATCCTTGAAGTCGGAAGTACGGCAATCATTCTCCTCCATTAACGTCTCAAACCACAAAATTCCCCAACAAATTCTCAGACAATATTTTCAACCATGGAAGGTTTGAGCACGTTACAAGTGATGAATCAGCATTTGACGAAGTTAGAGCGATTTGATGGAGAGAATTTCACTCGTTGGCAAGAGACCATGAAATTCTTTTTGATCACGGTCAAGTTATTTCATATTCTCGAAGATGGATTGGAGAAAATACCGGAGGAAACCGATAAGGATAGTGCGGAACTAAAATCTAAAAGGGCAAAGCGCAAATAGGAAGATTTTCTATGCAGAGGCCACATTCTGAATGCACTGTCTACTCCGATATACAATGCTCGCAGGACCTTGGACACCGCAAAGGCACTCTGGACTGCGCTAGAAAGCAAATATCGCATCTCTGAGGCAAGTAATAAAAAATTTCTTATATGCAATTTTATGGATTTCAAAATGGTCACCAACAAGTCCATAATTGGACAAGTAAGTGAAATACTATTGTTGGTAACTCAACTTGATGCCGGTATTGATCTCCCTGAATCTTTTGTTGTTGGAGTTATTATTTCAAGACTCCCGAATTCTTGGACTGATTACAAGAAAAAATTAAAACATGCAGAAACGGATTATGATTTAGACGGTTTACAACGTCATCTTTGTATTGAAGAGGATTCTCATAAACCGAACTAGATGATAATCCACAAACCGAGTCTCAATCTAAGGCTAATAACGTTGAAATTAATGAGAAGTTGAAGCCTAAGAATGAGACACAGTTTATGTAACACCCCACACCCGCTATGATCACTCACTAAGGGAATGCCATAGCATCGGTGGAGTATTTTAGTGAATATAGAACAGAAAAATTACAACAAGACAGATATAAATAGTACTTGAAATTTTAAAACATCATCTCATAACAGCGGAAGTAAAACATGTCTGGTTACATCATAAAACCACAATAAAGGTCAAGTACAATATCCATCAAAATAAAGGAGTACATAATCCCACTCTCATACAATAGCCAAAAATCAAGAGAAAAGATAACTGGATAACTGGAGCTTTACATCTATCCAAGCTCCTCAAGACTGGAACAGCAATCCGATCAAGCTCCACTACTGCTAGGATCCACCACAGGACCTGAGGGTTGAGAAAAAGGTAAAAACAACGGGGTCAGACATAAGTCTGAGCGAGTCCTATAACTTTAACAATACAATCGTTAAAGTAACCAGAGAAGACATGAACTGATATACGGTAACATATAGGGATGAATGGGTACCCTAAGCAGTCAACTGAACTGAGATAAAGGATAAAGACGCATCTACCCTTCCTAAGGTAAATTACTAAACTGCACCACACCAGTCGTTTCTAAAAGTTGATCCCACCCAAGGACTTACAAAATTTACTAAATAGTACTTGCGTACCCCTAGGTGACCAAGTAGGCGCCACGGGGCCCTACAATCCACTAGGTGTACACACTACTCCCCATTCGATCGGCTCCCTAACGTAGATACCCGTGCTGGCCCCACCGTGGGATGTATCATTCCCCAATGTGGCAACCTGATAAAACTAACGGTGCACGGCTTATATCTACACGATGCAACAACGGCTTACCTACCAGCCCGGGCCCACTCACGCATATGAAGCCCGTTGGACTTGCGTTGCCACCGCTAACCCGTTTGCCTCTTACAGTCAAGCCCAGTATGCGTGTCCCGTCCTCGACATGGGTCGAGCCCACAAAGATACGTATGGGTTACTGGTTGAAATGGGCCTCCACAAGCTACCCACCTAAGCTTGTCCCTTTTTCTAGTACATCCCACTTAACCCTTTAATCATGCTTTAATTACATGTTTCATTTCGGTTAAGTATTCTAATCGTATTTTCTATTGCCACCCAAGGCAACCACTAGATTTTCTCATGCCACCCAAGGCACCCACTTAACCCCTCATGTCCCTCTACATGCTAATGTGGTTAAGTGTTTCTTAATTAATTAATTAAGAACGTAACCTTTGTAAAGACCTCTCACATTAGACTGTCTTTTATGACCGCTGGTTAAGCCGGTTGGGTCCGGGCAGCCTTATGTCATAACAGAGTCTAACCTCGTGTCTTTACATTAATTACGTATTTAGTTTGTGCCTAAGACCTCTCACATTGGGCTAACATTTGTAGCAACTGGTTAAGCCGGTTGGGTCCGGGCAGTTTTACGCTACAACTGAGTCCAACCTCGTGTCTTAGTCAATTAATTACACCTAATTAATCCCCCTCATAATTTTATATTAATTATCCCTAATTAATCAAGTTTTCTTAACATGGGTAGACCTAACTTAATAGGTAAATTCCCATGGGGTAGACCTAACTCAATAGGTAAATTCCCAACACATAGTATGGGTACACCTAACCAAATAGGCAAATTCCCATACTATGTTTATTTATTTTGTGTTATGCATAATTATATTAATTTCACACAATCTTATTAACTTATGCATTTAATTACCCCATCGTTCCCACGTAATTTCGTTCATGATATAACACATATAAAAGGTGTCAACTTGCATATGAATGAACATGTTTCAAAGGTGCCATCTTGCATATTAACAAACACATAACTTGCATCATAACATGTCACATAACTTGCATATAATATGTCACATAACTTACATATTCATTTTGCATAACAAACTTGCATATTAGCTTATAGACTTGCATAGTGTGTCATCATGAACTTGCATATTAATAAACATGTAACTTGCATATTTACATACATGTAACTTGCACATAAATAAACATGTAACTTGCATATTTACATACATGTAACTTGCATATTAACCAACATGTAATTTGCATATTAACAAACATGTAACTTGCATATTTACATACATGTAACTTGCATATAAATAAACATGTAACTTGCATATTTACATACATGTAACTTGCATAGCATATCACTATGAACTTGCATAACATGCATATGATTACATAGCCCACAACTTGCATATTTAGCATCATGCATAACATACATCATATTAAACTTGCATAAACTTACATACTCAACATGCATAAACATACATACTCAACATGCATAAACATAAGATTAATGCTAACATCATATCATATGATTTCAAAGCTCATTAACCCACATACAAAACCATAAATCTCATCACATCTCATCTAATTAGTTTACCAAAAGATCATCAAAGTGATAGAAACTCACAACTAGCAACTTTGCACACCAAACAAAAGAAGATTAAGATGCTAAGAAGAGATTAGAGGTTGATTAGAGAGTGATTAGCATGCAACCCTCTTCATAAAATTAGTGGAGGCCATGAGAGCTAGCATTTTGCCATAGTTTAGTTACTAGGTTTAATTATGAATGAATTAGGGTAGGGTTAGGGTCTTATTTATAGGATTAGAAAGTGTTTTAGGCCCTTAGATTAACCCTAGATTAGATTAGGACCCTTAGATTTAGGAACCCTCTAGAACATAGCCCAAGACTCAGCCAAGACCAAACCTGGTGCACCCAGACCAGCAGGGCCGACACCCTGTGTCGACACCCCTGTCGACAGGGCTGTCGACACCCCTGTCGACACCCCTGTCGACATGGCTGTCGACACGGGGCTAGGCGGGAATTTTTCCCCCCTTTCCTCTTTTGGCTCCAAACTTGTTTTTCAAATCTGCTTTTTAAATTTAAACTTCCTAAAACTTCTTTGGGCTATAACCGGGCCATACGGACTCCGATTCTCGAAAACTCGGACTCTATTTCGCGTATTTTTCCGAGACGAACGCAATGACGCAGCCCGTTTCCCCTGGTTCTTCCATCTGAGATTAATTATACTTTAATTACTAACTATTAGTGTTAATTGAAATTCGGGGTGTTACATTCTCCCCTACTTAAAGGATTTCGTCCTCGAAATCTCTAAGTTAAGAAGAACGTATCCTACCAACCAAACAACCATCTACTAAACCATCAACCACAAGCAACCATTATCCTTAGAAACTTCTAATGATATATGAACATATGCGGAAAGTGTGTGTATATGTCCGTATACTAATGCAAAATCAGGCGGTCTACTGATTCAGTCGACCTCCTTAATGCAAACCATGATAGTGCCATGCATCCAATATGTATGCGAAACCCTATTGACACATACAAATTTCTACATGCGTGCACAACCATACACAAAAATGCATCATCCATATGATAACACAGCCATGATACATCCATCAATCTAACTACCACATCCATTTATGCAATATGCAATCATGAAGTGACTGAGCCGATCTAGTGCCTAATGTGTGTGTATATGCATCCACGAGCAACCACTAGCAAACAATTGCATCCATATGCATCCATCAACCATAACATGTTTCAAACACATGTTTCAACCATAGGTTTTACCCTATCTAAAGGTCATAGGTACTAGCGAGAGGATATACTAAAGATAAGATAAGTACTAGACAAGCAATAAAGGAGGAGTTAAAAGACATACTCTCAAAAAGAAATGGATACAAAGAACGCATCTTTGCTTCCGTCTCCCAAGTAGCATTGCTTTCGTCATCTCCCCATTGCACTTTAACTAGCTGAACTTCTCTGTTCCTCAACTTCCTAGTTTCTGACCCAAGGATGCGAGTAGGAGCTCGTCGAATCGTCGTATCCCGCTCTACCTCTACATCTCTAAGCAAGCTCGGCTCTACCACCTCCGCGGTCTCATGTAAGCACTTCCTCAAATGTGATACATGGAATACATCATGAACACCACTAAGTCTGTCGGGCAACTCCACCCTATATGCCATCCGTCCAATCCTTTCCTTAATAGGAAACGGCCCAACAAATCTCGGTGCTAACTTCCCAACGGACCCAAAGCGAACCACATTTCTTAATGGAGATACTTTGACAAAAACCATGTCCCCAACCTCAAACTCAAGATCCGTCCTTCTCCGATCCGCATAAGATTTCTGTCTATCTTGTGCTGCCTTCATCCTTCTTCGAATCAAATCAACCTTCTCTGAAGTCTCTCTAACCATATCTGGCCCAAGCAAGATCTTATCCGTAGATTCCCACCAACATGTAGGAGATCGACAAGGCCTTCCATAAAGAGCTTCGAAAGGAGCCATACCAATACTGGACTGAAAGCTGTTATTATATGCGAACTCCACCAAAGGAAGATGTTCTTCCCATGTACCCCCAAAATCCAAGATACAAAGCCTCAAGAGATCTTCTAAGATACGGTTCACCCTCTCGGTCTGACCGTCCGTCTGAGGATGATATGCGGTGCTCAAACACAACTGAGTCCCTACCGCCTCTTGCAAACTTCTCCAAAACTCACTAGTGAAGATAGGATCTCGATCACTCACAATGCTGGATGGTACGCCATGCAATCTAACAATCTCTCTAACATAGACTGAAGCAAGCCATGGAGCGGTCCTCTTACTCTTCACGGGTATAAAATGGGCACTCTTGGTAAGTCTGTCCACCACAACCCAAATTCCCGTATTGCCCTTCCTCGATCTTGGTAACCCGTCGATGAAATCCATCGAGACACTATCCCACTTCCACTGCGGAACTTCCAATGGGTGTAGCAACCCACCGGGTTTCCTTTGCTCCGCTTTAACTTGTTGGCACACTAAGCATCTAGCCACATACTCGGCCACATCTTTCTTCATACCGGCCCAGAAGAAAACTCTCTTCATATCTTGGTACATTTTGTCTCCACCTGGATGGATAGTCATTCTTGAACGATGTGCATCACCCAAAATAGCCTTCTTCAAACCCTCATCTTGCGGTACACAAAGTCTACCGTCTCTATGCAACCATCCCTTATCATCTATGGTGTATCTACCCAAATGGCTGGACGACTCCCCTCTTATAAGCTTCTCTACCAACTCAACCAACTGTGGGTCGTCTCGCTGAGCCTCGCCAATCCGTCTCAAAAGAGTAGGTCTAACCTCCAAGGATGCCAACAAACCAGGTACAAAATCAACAGAAGGTCTGAAGTCAAACAAAGAAAGAAACTCCAAGCTTCGTCGTTCCACGAACAATGGACTCAAAGATAGCCTTTTTCTACTTAAGGCGTCTGCCACCACGTTACCCTTGCCAGGAGTATACGCTATCTCGAAATCATAGGATGCTAAAAACTCCATCCACCTTTGCTGTCTTAAGTTTAAATCCTTCTGAGAGAATAAGTACTTCAATGATTTATGGTCGGTGAACAACTCGAATCTCTCACCAAGAAGATAATGGCGCCAAGACTTAAGTGCGAAAACAATCGCGGCCAACTCTAGATCATGGGTAGGGTAATTCTTCTCATGCACTCTCAATTGCCTCCCTCCATAGGCTATTACCCTTCCCTCCTGCATCAAGACTGCGCCTAATCCTGTCCCACAAGCATCGGTATAAACAACAAACGGCTTACTCCCATCCGGAAGCACTAAAACTGGAGCGGTGGTCAAAGCTCTCTTTAACCGTCGGAAAGCATCATCACAATCTACATCCCATGAGAAAACCAGATTCTTTTTCGTCAAGCGGGTTAATGGGGCTGATATCTTCGCGAAGTCTTTGATGAACTTCCTATAATATCCTGCCAACCCCAAGAAACTTCTTACTTCGGTAGCATTTCTAGGAACTTTCCAATCCTGGATAGATACTATCTTTGCGGGATCCACAGCTATCCCTTCCTTAGAGACCACATGCCCTAAGAATCGCACTTCTCTTCTCCAAAAATGACATTTAGAGAATTTAGCTTTAAGACTATGCGCTCGAAGAGTCTCCAACACTTCCTTGAGATGTAAGGCATGCTCTTCTTCACTTTTGGAAAAGACCAAGATGTCATCCACAAAAACTACTACAAACTTATTCAGATATTCTCTGAACACTCTACTCATGAGATCAACAAAGTATGCAGGGGCGTTTGTCAACCCAAATGGCATCACTAGCCACTCATAAAAACCATCCGGAGTCCGGAAAGCAGTCTTCTCTATACTGTCCTCCGCCACTCTTAACTGATGAAACCCTGTAGCTAAATCCATTTGTGAAAATACTGAGGCGCCAACCAACTGATCAAAGAGATCATCTATTCTCGGTAATGGGTGTCTATTCTTCTTCGTGAGCTTATTAAGTTCTCTATAATCCACACAAAGTCTGAGGGACCCATCCGCCTTCGTGGCAAACACTACTGGAGCTCCCCACTCCGATATACTTCGCCTTATGAACCCCTTCTCAAGCAACTCCCCTACTTGCTTATGAAGTTCTCTTCTCTCACGAGGAGCCATGTGGCGCACTGGCAAAGACACTGGTTTGGCATTATCCACCAAATAAATTCGGAAATCAATCTCCCGCTTCGGAGGTAAGCCCCTCACCTCCTCAAACACATCCGGATATTCCCGGACTACTCTAACAGATTGCAAACTCTCGACCGAAGCTTCAAGCGATTCAAGATAACTTAGCATAACAGGATCCCTGGGATTACAAGAGATCTCGAGAGTGTTACCCAAGCGGGTCATAAGCCTGACAACTCTCCTTTCACAATCAAGAACGGCACCATTACTGGATAACCAGTCCATGCCCAAAATCAGCCCATAGCCCGTGAAGCCCAATACAAAAGCATCACATCTAAACTCAACGCTAAGTATAGAAATCTTCAAACCCAAACATATCATAGACAGATATATAGAGCCCCCAATTGGGTTTGAAACAACCAAGGGATCATCAACTAGACTGGTGTCTAAGTGCAGTGACTCAACTAACGATGATGAGATAAAAGAATGCGATGCGCCAGAGTCAAACAAAGTACGAACTGGATGATCAAACAGAAAAACCAGACTTTCAACGGAAATAGTTCTACCTCTCTGCTGAATCGGTGGAACTGAGAGAACCTGAACTTGCCCCCCTGACTGAGGTGGTGCTATAAGAGCTTGCACCTGCCCTCCTGAGGTAGACCCCGTCTTCTGCCCCTTCTTTGGGCAGTTTTTCACAAGATGCCCTGCTTCACCACAATGAAAGCAACCGGTCTTCTTCTTTTTGCGACAATCCTTACTAAGGTGTCCTGGTGTTCCACAATTGAAGCACTTCTTCTTCGTCTTCTTTTTGTCACCATTGCCTTTCCCGCCCTTGCCTTGTTGTTGTTGTTGTTGTTGCGGTTTCTTCTGATCCCCCTTTTTCTCTGGTGCCTTAGAATTCTTATCATCCTCATGCATAAGTGCCATGTAGACAAGTTTCTCAAAGGTGGCCCCCATAGGAATGTGAGTCATAGCTATTCCTTGCAATGGTTCGTTCAAGCCTCTAACGAACCTCAAAGCCTTCTTCTCCGGTGTATTCACCAACTCTATGCCAAATCTCGCTAATTGATTAAATTTGTTGACATATTCTTTCACCGTGAGATTCCCTTGCTTCAAATTCAAGAACTTCTCCATAAACAGATTCTCTTCCGCCCTTGAGAGGAACTTAGCCCCAAACCTTTGCTTAAAATCTGCCCAAGAGTCAACCGGGCGTTCTCCATTAGTGACCTCCCACCAGAACGAGGCCTCTCCCTTCATTAACCAAGCCGCCAACTTGACTTTCTTTCCTTCTTCCACTTCAAAGATATCTAGCAACTCTTCCACTTCCTTAAGCCAATCTCTAGCCTCTACGAAAGTCTCTGAACCTAGAAAAGGTTTTCCTCCTATAGCCTTGAACTCCTTGCAAACCTTAGCAAAATTATCCACTCTAGGCTGAGGAGGAGGAGCGGTTGTCTCTGGTGTAGTAGCATTGGCTGGACCCGCAGCCGCGGCCCTAGCCTCTTGCAACCTCCTATACCATAGTGGTATAACTAAACCCTCCGGGATGTTAAGATCTTCAGCCATGCTGAAACGAAAGAGGAAAGATTCAAAAAGGAGATTCCGAAAGATAAAGATATGGCTATTGGGGATTATGCTTCTCTTTTTCAAAAACTTTTTCTCTTAGAAGACATGCTTTCGAAAATACTTTCTTCGAAAATACTCTTAGAAAATAGTTTTTCTCAAAAATTTTATCTGTTCTGGTAACCTTAAGCTCTGATACCACGTGTAACACCCCACACCCGCTATGATCACTCACTAAGGGAATGCCATAGCATCGGTGGAGTATTTTAGTGAATATAGAACAGAAAAATTACAACAAGACAGATATAAATAGTACTTGAAATTTTAAAACATCATCTCATAACAGCGGAAGTAAAACATGTCTGGTTACATCATAAAACCACAATAAAGGTCAAGTACAATATCCATCAAAATAAAGGAGTACATAATCCCACTCTCATACAATAGCCAAAAATCAAGAGAAAAGATAACTGGATAACTGGAGCTTTACATCTATCCAAGCTCCTCAAGACTGGAACAGCAATCCGATCAAGCTCCACTACTGCTAGGATCCACCACAGGACCTGAGGGTTGAGAAAAAGGTAAAAACAACGGGGTCAGACATAAGTCTGAGCGAGTCCTATAACTTTAACAATACAATCGTTAAAGTAACCAGAGAAGACATGAACTGATATACGGTAACATATAGGGATGAATGGGTACCCTAAGCAGTCAACTGAACTGAGATAAAGGATAAAGACGCATCTACCCTTCCTAAGGTAAATTACTAAACTGCACCACACCAGTCGTTTCTAAAAGTTGATCCCACCCAAGGACTTACAAAATTTACTAAATAGTACTTGCGTACCCCTAGGTGACCAAGTAGGCGCCACGGGGCCCTACAATCCACTAGGTGTACACACTACTCCCCATTCGATCGGCTCCCTAACGTAGATACCCGTGCTGGCCCCACCGTGGGATGTATCATTCCCCAATGTGGCAACCTGATAAAACTAACGGTGCACGGCTTATATCTACACGATGCAACAACGGCTTACCTACCAGCCCGGGCCCACTCACGCATATGAAGCCCGTTGGACTTGCGTTGCCACCGCTAACCCGTTTGCCTCTTACAGTCAAGCCCAGTATGCGTGTCCCGTCCTCGACATGGGTCGAGCCCACAAAGATACGTATGGGTTACTGGTTGAAATGGGCCTCCACAAGCTACCCACCTAAGCTTGTCCCTTTTTCTAGTACATCCCACTTAACCCTTTAATCATGCTTTAATTACATGTTTCATTTCGGTTAAGTATTCTAATCGTATTTTCTATTGCCACCCAAGGCAACCACTAGATTTTCTCATGCCACCCAAGGCACCCACTTAACCCCTCATGTCCCTCTACATGCTAATGTGGTTAAGTGTTTCTTAATTAATTAATTAAGAACGTAACCTTTGTAAAGACCTCTCACATTAGACTGTCTTTTATGACCGCTGGTTAAGCCGGTTGGGTCCGGGCAGCCTTATGTCATAACAGAGTCTAACCTCGTGTCTTTACATTAATTACGTATTTAGTTTGTGCCTAAGACCTCTCACATTGGGCTAACATTTGTAGCAACTGGTTAAGCCGGTTGGGTCCGGGCAGTTTTACGCTACAACTGAGTCCAACCTCGTGTCTTAGTCAATTAATTACACCTAATTAATCCCCCTCATAATTTTATATTAATTATCCCTAATTAATCAAGTTTTCTTAACATGGGTAGACCTAACTTAATAGGTAAATTCCCATGGGGTAGACCTAACTCAATAGGTAAATTCCCAACACATAGTATGGGTACACCTAACCAAATAGGCAAATTCCCATACTATGTTTATTTATTTTGTGTTATGCATAATTATATTAATTTCACACAATCTTATTAACTTATGCATTTAATTACCCCATCGTTCCCACGTAATTTCGTTCATGATATAACACATATAAAAGGTGTCAACTTGCATATGAATGAACATGTTTCAAAGGTGCCATCTTGCATATTAACAAACACATAACTTGCATCATAACATGTCACATAACTTGCATATAATATGTCACATAACTTACATATTCATTTTGCATAACAAACTTGCATATTAGCTTATAGACTTGCATAGTGTGTCATCATGAACTTGCATATTAATAAACATGTAACTTGCATATTTACATACATGTAACTTGCACATAAATAAACATGTAACTTGCATATTTACATACATGTAACTTGCATATTAACCAACATGTAATTTGCATATTAACAAACATGTAACTTGCATATTTACATACATGTAACTTGCATATAAATAAACATGTAACTTGCATATTTACATACATGTAACTTGCATAGCATATCACTATGAACTTGCATAACATGCATATGATTACATAGCCCACAACTTGCATATTTAGCATCATGCATAACATACATCATATTAAACTTGCATAAACTTACATACTCAACATGCATAAACATACATACTCAACATGCATAAACATAAGATTAATGCTAACATCATATCATATGATTTCAAAGCTCATTAACCCACATACAAAACCATAAATCTCATCACATCTCATCTAATTAGTTTACCAAAAGATCATCAAAGTGATAGAAACTCACAACTAGCAACTTTGCACACCAAACAAAAGAAGATTAAGATGCTAAGAAGAGATTAGAGGTTGATTAGAGAGTGATTAGCATGCAACCCTCTTCATAAAATTAGTGGAGGCCATGAGAGCTAGCATTTTGCCATAGTTTAGTTACTAGGTTTAATTATGAATGAATTAGGGTAGGGTTAGGGTCTTATTTATAGGATTAGAAAGTGTTTTAGGCCCTTAGATTAACCCTAGATTAGATTAGGACCCTTAGATTTAGGAACCCTCTAGAACATAGCCCAAGACTCAGCCAAGACCAAACCTGGTGCACCCAGACCAGCAGGGCCGACACCCTGTGTCGACACCCCTGTCGACAGGGCTGTCGACACCCCTGTCGACACCCCTGTCGACATGGCTGTCGACACGGGGCTAGGCGGGAATTTTTCCCCCCTTTCCTCTTTTGGCTCCAAACTTGTTTTTCAAATCTGCTTTTTAAATTTAAACTTCCTAAAACTTCTTTGGGCTATAACCGGGCCATACGGACTCCGATTCTCGAAAACTCGGACTCTATTTCGCGTATTTTTCCGAGACGAACGCAATGACGCAGCCCGTTTCCCCTGGTTCTTCCATCTGAGATTAATTATACTTTAATTACTAACTATTAGTGTTAATTGAAATTCGGGGTGTTACAGTTTAAAAAGAAAGGCACTAATTCCAAGAATAAGAAGAAGGGTGACGTTACTATTGTCACAAACCCGACCATTATGCCTGAGACTGTTGTCTTCGGAAGAAACAACAAAAAGCGAATATGGTCGAAGAAAAGCTTGTGGTTGTCGTACAAGAGGCGAACTCCGTTAGTGGCATTGATAGTGATTGGTGGCTCGATACTAGAGCAACTATTCATATTTGCAAAGACCGTAATCTGTTCAAGACTTACGATGAAAATAATGGATAATCCTGCGAAGTAACTAGTGCAAACAAAGTTGCAAGTAAAGTTCTGGGAAAAGGCACTATTGAAATTGACATTCACCTCTGGGAAAATTCTTATTTTAGTCAATGTATTTTATGTACCTGATATGTGTAAGAATTTGATTTCTGGATACCTTCTTAACAAAGGAGGATTCAAGATGGTGTATGAGTCTGATAAGTTAGTGTTGTCCAAGAACAGCAAATTTATTGGATAGGGATATTCTTGTAACGACATGATTAAGTTGAATCTAATGAAGAAATCTTCTGCTTATATTGTTGACTCTGTTAATTTATGGCATAGTAGATTAGGACATATTAATTATAAGTCACTTAGAAATATGCATAAATTAGGTTAATTTCTGATTGTGATTTCGAATCTATTTCTAAATGTGAAATATGTGTTCAAGCAAAAATACATTGGAAATCCTTTAAATCTGTTGAAAGGAAAACTAGTTTTCTTGATTTAGTATATAGTGATGTGGGTGAAAGAGTCATATCACCTATGATGGTAATCAATACTATATAACATTTATTGATGACTATTCTAGATATGCTTATGTATATCTAATGAAATCTAAAGATGAAGCCTTTGATAAATTCAAAATTTACAAAGAAGAAGTCGAAACACAATTAGGAATCAAAATTAAAGTATTACATTCAAATCGTGGTGGTGAATATTTTTTAAATGAGTTTACTTTGTTTTGCAAACAAAATGGTATTATTCACCAATGTACTGCCCCTTACACACCACAACAAAATGGTGTTGCTGAGAGAAAAAATAGAACTTTAGTAGAAATGGTTAATGCCATGCTCATAAGTTCTATATTGCCTTGCCTTATAACCTATGGGATGATGCTATGTTATCTGCATGTTACATTTTAAATAGAGTACCACTTATAAAGAATAATATTTCCCCTTATGAATTATGGTTTAATAGAAAACCTAATCTTATTAGACTTAAAGTTTGGGGTGGTTTAGCATATGTTAGAAAACTAGACCCTAAACGACCAAAGTTAGGTAATAGAGCTTTTAAATGTGTTTTCATAGGATATTCTGTTAATAGTATAACTTATAAATTTATGATTCTTAATACTTTAGAAGTCATAGAATTTGTAGATGTAGAATTTTTTGAAAATCAAACTATTGAGAATCCATTAAGATCATCTAGTCCAGAACCAACTGAGACTAATGATACAAATGACGATGAATATACTCCTGCTCAAAACAGCAAGGAAGTGTCAGTACCAGATGATAGTACTGAACACAGGAGAAGTAAAAGAGCGAGAATAGAGAAGAACTATGGTCCTGACTTCATAACATATCTCGTAGAAGGCAATAAGGACGAAGTCCTTAATGTAACAAGATATGTAATGAACGTCGATGATGATCCCAAAACTTATTCTGATGCTATGAATTCTAGATATTCTAATTTCTGGAAAGAGGCTATCAATGATGAGATGAATTACATAATGTTAAACCAAACTTGGGTATTAAGCGATTTACCTCCTGGTGCTAAACCTATAGGATGTAAATGGATATTCAAGAAAAAGTTGAATACAAATGGATCCATTGATAAATTTAAAGCCAGATTAGTTGCTAAGGGATATAAACAAAGACAAGGAGTAGATTATTTTGATACATATGCTCTGGTGGCTCGCATGTCTTCGATACGCTGTTTAATAGCACTTGCATCAATTCATAGCTTGGTCATACATCAAATGGATGTAAAGACAACTTTTCTAAATGGAGATTTAGAAGAAGAGATATACATGGAACAACCTGAAGGTTTCATAACCCCAGGCCAAGAAAAGAAAGTTTGTAAATTAGTTAAATCTCATTATGGCCTGAAGCAAGCTCCCATGCAATGGCATGAGAAGTTTGATAAAGTTGCACTGTCATTTGGATTCGTTGTTAATGATGTAGATAAATGTATCTATAGCAAATCGAATAACAACTGTAATGTTATAATATGTTTATACGTTGATGACATGCTGATATTTGGTTCCAATATATCCTGCGTGAATGAAACTAAGAAGTTTCTATCTTCTAAATTTGATATGAAAGATCTGGGAGAGGCTGACGTAATTTTAGGAATTAAAATCATTAGGAAAGCGGGGGAGTTTTTACTAACCCAATCTCATTACATTGAGAAGCTCCTAAAGAAATATGGTCATTATGATAACAAACCAGCACCAACTCCATTAGATCCAAGTATAAAATTAGAAAAGAACACTGGACGAACCATTTCTCAATTAGAATATATTATTGGGAGTCTCACGTATGCTATGCATTGCACGAGACCAGACATCGCACATGCTATTAGTGTATTGTGTCGATTTACGAGTAAACCAGGTTTTGAACACTGGAAAGCCATTTCCAGAGTCTTAGCTTATTTGATGGGAACCATAAACTATGGTTTATCTTATAAAGGATTTCCTGTTGTAATAGAAGGATATAGTGATGCAACCTGGAACAATGTGAAATCGAAATCCAAGTCTACGACTGGATGGATATTTACATTAGGAGGCGCTGCTGTGTCTTGGGCTTCCAAGAAACAAACTTGTATATCTGATTCAACTATGTTATCAGAATTAATTGCATTAGCAGACGCACATAAAGAAGCGGAATGGCTTAGAAATTTGTTAGTGGAAATCCCGTTATGGAAGAAGCCATCTCCAGCAGTCTTGATTAATTGTGATAATCAAGCAACAATATATAATGTTTCTAATAAAACATATAATGGAAAGTCTAGACATGTAAGTCTAAGACACCACATGGTGAGACAGTTACTCAAAAGTGGAGTTATAATTTTTGACTACATAGGAACGAAGAAAAACTTGGTTGACCCACTTATTAAGAGTCTTCCAAAGGCTATGATTTCTATAAAGTCTAAAGAAATGGGACTAAGGTCTGTGAATGAAGATTGATCATCCTTAACAGAAACCCAACTTGTGTCTTGAAAAGGATAGACAAAGTTCAATGGGTACCAACAAGTTAAGGAAGTGATTATGGAACACTAAATCAATAATCCCATAATATTTAGTGTTGGATTCTGCAAGAACAAAGGATGGATAAATATCCTTAATAAGTCAAGAAATACTAAAAGGTGTCTCGTAGAAACACCTTAAGTAACTTACCTATATGAGTATGGAAATCAGGTCGTTTCCTAGGAAAGTAAGACCGCTTTCTAAGTAGACTCATGAACTAGGATTTAAGCACATGGCCATTAACGTGTTGAGCAATACAGAACACTCTAACTAAGGAATACAACATGTGTGATTGTTCCGGTTTTATCGTTAAGGGATACTTGGTTCAAGATTCGTTCACCATTGAATCTCGATAGAATTTTGAATGGTTTACACTAATTAAAAGTTCAAATCCAAAAGATACTTTTATTTATGTGTTGTTTCCATGATGATGCAAAACTTGATCTTAGAACTACATAGGCTTGATCCCACTTGGGTATGTAGGAAGTCACACTAGTGATTCAGCCGTCCACTTTATTTATTTTCTTATTTTGAAAATTGGGGGATATTGTTGTAAAATTTTCAAAACATGCTTTGGGTTTGGGTATTTTATTTGTGAAGAGAAGGAAGAATGAAAGGAAGAAGGAATAGGCAAATATGATTTGTCCCACAATATAAAATATTGAGGGGTATATCACTATATATGTAATGAAATGAAGTATCATATCAAAAGAAAGAAAAGGGAGAAACAAGGCAATGCATGGACAAGACATGGATCTTGATATTTAAAAGGTCAAAAGATGGGCCTTGGGCCTTGGGGCTCTTGGGGTCTCGTGATCCATTGGGCCAAGAAAACAGTTCAGAGCCAAACCAGTCGACATGTCAATTTTCAACCGGTCGACCGTTTTAGTCTCTGTTTAAAAACGGTCGACCGGTGAATAGCTAGCTGTCGACCGGTGGCTTCTAATTCGCAACGCTTTGAGGCATTGCAAGGCTAAAAGGACGCATCTGTTCGAATTCGAACAGAAACGACTGTTGCAAATAACAATCGCAATGCTTAAATATATGATCGCCTCCCTCTACATATATAAAAATAGGCATGGTCACAACCGTGAAAAACAACTCGAATTCTTCTTCTTCGTCTATCATTCTGCAACGCCATTAAACTGTTGCAAAACAGTTCTGTTCGAAACACTTCTGAAGTGTTTCAATTCTGGAAGTGTTGCAGAATTGATTTCTTCTTCTTACTCTTCATTTCTAAATTTGCATCATCAGTAATTATATTTCAGAGTGTTCTTGGTCAGATCAAAATCGTACAAATTTTGAATCCAATTACGCTGTTTTACGGCTTCATTGAATCCTGAAGTCAATAGTTTGTTAACCCGTTTGTACCTGTTGGGTTGAACTATTGTCTGAAATAATTTGCTACGCAAATCCTTGAAGTCGGAAATATGGCAATCATTCTCCTCCATTAACGTCTCAAACCACAAAATTCCCCAACATTCGACTTGCTGTGCCACCACTAGTCACCCTACCTGAAGCAATTGTGCCTAAAACCTTCCTGAACCCATAAGTTGAATACCATCAACCTTTTAAATCATCTTTCCTCTCATAGTTGCCACCACCTATTCAACCAAATGTCACCTCCAAAGTTGTATCGTTCTTCCACCTCGGGTCATGACCTGAAACAGTCTGGCCATGTTCTGGACTGACCGAGTCATGCTCCAATAGGTTATGCTATGTTAACCTAGGATGAGCATAGCTTATGTTTGAGTTTGAGTTATGTCTTCATTTTGAAGTTGAAACCCGTGATGGAATGGACGGACGACGACCAAAGGCCATGATTGTTCCAAAGCTGCCAGTGGCAAGCATGACTTCAACTCCGACGAACCGTCCTGCGTCATCACCTGTTGCCATCGCGTCGTCTCTGATTGTGAGTTCCCTTACGATTAAACTTCATTTGAAGTCCAGTAACTCAACAAAATACTGAATATAAAATAGGAATTGGGTTTGTTTGTCATTGTTTGTGTTGGTGATTATTGCAAATTTTGTTGCTTGTTGCTCACGGCAATTCACCCGCTGCCCAGTTCACTTGCATGTTGTAGTAGACCCAGTCCTGTATTCTTCCCATTGTTTAATTTTCTTACCCACACATTGACTAAATACATATGAACTACCCATTTGTTTACCTTCTGTGATCATCATATATTCACATCCCATTTCCTTCGCATTAGTTTTATCGTTCAAACTTGTTGCATTTCAGTTCATTTACATAAATATTCATTTTACTTATGTGAATCCACTATGCTAATAAAATTTGCATGTTTAGCAAACGTATACATGATCATGCTAGTGTTGCATTTCAGTGGTAGATTGTATGTCTATGCTGCTACATGCATTTGCTACACTTTCCATTTTATAGACGTCCTTTTACTATACATGTTACTCTAATTTATAGGTAAAAAGTAATTAACTCTTTCTGCATAACCAACAACTGATTGCTATTTGAAATTTTGATACTTGATGCATACAAAATTTTGTGCATGCTTTAATCTATTTATAGTCTTACATCGAGCGGACAAATTTGTACAGCATATATATATATATATATGTATGTATGTATGTATGTATGTATATATATATATATATGTATGTATGTATGTATGTATGTCAGAATATGTAATCTATCCCATGCATTTGTAAGCTTGGGGCATGTAACCACTTCATGCATGCACTGTCCATACACATAATTACTGCACACCATATTATACAACCTTGTCTGATTTCTTAAGGGTGTTGTGTGTACTGCTTTTGCTTTACTGTACGTCTTGAACCCCTATTTCCTTAATGTACAGTTACAATGCTATTTAAGGGTATATCATGTATGTTTGGTTAAAGTGTCCCTTTTAGATTATTTCTCCTGTAGTGTCTCGGTTTTAGGCTGAAATGATGTGCCCATTTTACTCTCCAGTTCCACTTTTATTCCCATGTTTTGCTTATGCCTGTACACTCCTATTTTATTTGAAAAAAAAAATTATGTCAAAGCATCCTTATATATATATATGTATGTATATAAATTTTTCCTTTGCACAAAGGTAGGAATGGAGTTGATAGATTTGCTGGAAATAATAAATATTTACATCTTTTGTGCCACTGGTAGTTGCTGTAGCACTTCCTCGTTGGGATCGACATTTCCTGTAGGATCTAAATTAACCCTAGAGTGAGGATGAATAGGGTTTATTATAGTTTTTGTTGAATAATTAAATAATAACAATCACAGATAATAATCAGAGTTTACAGATATACACAGTTTCGGCAAATCACTGCCTACTGCTGCATTCCCCAAGGTTTCTACTGGGAGTTAAAACAATCTCTACGCTTACAATCCCCTGTAAACTCGCGATACTCGCTCCCAACTGTTCTTAACCCTACGCTCAAAACATTGCACTGGTTTCTATCCCCGAAACCAGATTTCCCCAAATTACAAACCCAGTAATTCATCTCCTTAGTTTTACAGATAAACTAGAAAACTGTCAACACGTTTACAAATTGAAAAAAATAAAAACAAATGAAAGTTAAAAAATCAAAACCCTTAAAAAAATCAAAACCCTAGATTATTACAACCACTAAGTCCTTGTCCCCTTTAAAAACTTGGCCAACCATTTTCATTTTTATGTCTGGAAAAAAATATGGCGATGACGATTGGATCTAGTGTTTTGATTCTCTTCAATTCGAGGCTTCCGCTTTCTCTCCAGTAATTCTCTAAATATCCAGTGTCTTTACTCTTCTTCGATTGAATTGATGATCTTTGATTTGGATCCAAGTTTTCTCCTTTTTCTGGTATGAATTTGAATTTGAATTTTTCTTTGATTTGTTCGAACTTGGATGATCTATAGCCAGTGATGATTGGGTGTTTATATAGGATTAAAAATCCGATATTTGTGCTCTGATTTCTTGAATGACTTAGTCTGATTAAGTTATGATATTTTCGTGAATTTTGGGGCTTTTTAAAATTCATGGCTTTGAATTATTCTTGAGTATATATTGCATGATTTCTGGATTTGAAATCTTCATTGCTTTGAATTGTTAAGTTTGATTTTGAAGTTCTCGGCTTTAATTGTGAACTTGGATGGAAAAACTGGTCTTTAATGATTCTCCAAAATGTATTTGTCCCTTGCATGAAAACTTTGATTGATAAATCGCCGAGAATAAACTTGATGATGATTTCTTGCCCAAAATACATTTTTTGAAATCTAGAAATAATTGACCACTTCCCAAAAATGTAATGTGATTTCTAGAAACCTATCAAAAACTTGCCATAAAAAATGTTGTCCAAAAAAGATGTAATTTTCTGCATGATTTTCCTTGAATTATTCTTCCCATGCTTGATTAAAACTAGAAATGTATTTAAGCAGAGATTCTTGTATTGAATTTAGAAAACATCCTAAAATGTTGCCTTTGTTTTCTCTGAAAAATATTGTCCTTATATGGATACACTGTCGCCCCTCCCCCCTTGTTCACATGAATATGCTGCACTCATACATTACATCATTGCTGAAATTTTACTTGAGCTACTGAATGTCTGTGTGTAACATCACTTGACCATTGCATTGAAACTGAAATGAAAATGTGCACTTGTTTGCTCCATGCATGATGATCAATATAAAACTGCTAAATTTATATACACTGAGATGTGTTCAACATGCCATGTTGATTGTTGTATATGCTTGATGTTCCAATATTGCATATGTGAACAGCTGAGTTGCTTTAATGGCTTCACTGTGTTAATATATGTTGCTCTATTTTGTAATTGTCCATACTGACATGTACATAGTCTTGTTGTATTGCTGGCACCTTGGCTTTATCACTTGAGTATGTATATTAGCACACCTTAACTCATGTTGTTCACTATAAATGAACATGGACACGACCATGTTGTTCACTTATCCATGATGTCTATGCTGCACCCAGTGAGCTGTTTTGTTTCTTTTTGCTGTATTGTCCCATATGTTCATGTTTACACCTTTGCATGCTGAAATGTACACTCTTGTCCACTTGCTTTGTTGACCTTGTTGTTGCATCAGTGATACCTGAAACATGTATTCTGCCTTGACATTGCTTGAGCATTAGACTGGCCCACTTGAACTAAGCTGAGATGTAATCCACCTGAATTTTGTCATGCTTTTGCTGTGTACACTAAAGTCCATGAGCTGATCATTTGTATTGCTGCTTTGAACCCTTTGCCATGTCAACTTCTTTGAACTTGCACAACCTGTGAGTCCACTGACATTTTTCATCTTGCACTTGAGCCATGCTACTTGACAATACTACTTGAGGCATTGGAAATGATCTGCTGCATTTCCTTGTTGAAACCATTTGCTGACTTTATTATGTGACCTTTGTTGTGACATTGCCTCGACCATTCTTTGTTCATTGTCCCTTTTGGTTGTGCAATGAGTCGAGTTGCTCCATGTGGCTGCTCCTTTATTGCACTTTGATTGGCGAGGCAGTGCACGCGTGTATATTTATACACGTGTGCACATGCAGCCATTCAGAATAGTTTTCCTGTCCTTGCACTGTAATATGTGTATATACATATTGGCTGCCTTGTGGTATTTATAGTCTATCACTGTGAATATCACAAGCTGTCTAGACACAGATGGATGAATATAAAAAATAGATCAAGTCATGAAAAATGATGAGAAACACACCAAAATTCTGAAGCAAATAAAATTTAAAATTAAATTTATATGTGTACGCACTTCAGTTTTATTTCTATTGCAGTGTACTGTGTGTGTTTCTGTATGCGAAAGGTAAGTAGATGGTGACTGGACTGACTGTGAAGTGCTGTGAAGAAACGAAGACAGAAGAGAAGTATTAAGCCAGTGAGTGTACGCAACAGTGTTAGCAAATGTATATGGGTTTGTAAACTGTATATGAGTGTCAGAGTGTTGTAGTGAGGAATAAATGTATAGAATGAGAAAATTGTATTATATTTGTAATAGACAAATTTGATTGAAATAAAATGTTATTTTATTATGTTCAATTCAAATTGTATATCGTATTCAAATTAATTCAGTAGTACAATTCCATGTAAAATATTATAACTGTGAATATACAATAGTGGAGTTAGAATATTGTACTATTTCAGATTTTGAAATAAAATATTTAATTGAATAAATATACTGTGAATATATTCAATTGTGTATAATAGTATATTATTCAATAAATATTTATTTCTGTGAAACGGTGTAATATAAAATAGTACAATTACAAACACATTTAAATAATATTATATGTTTGTTATTATCAAACAAAAATCGTACAACACATTGTTGCACCCAACAAGCTCCCCTTTTTATGATGACAAACATATACAAGATTTTGAACGTGTTAAATGTGTTTGAACTTGAAATATATTACTTCCCCTATTTGTATGCTCCCCCTACAACTGAACTCCCCCTATATATGTGGAAAATATAAATAACGAAATGCAATTGACCATTTTGCCCCTTGATATTTAATTTCCAATCTTGAAATATTTTTGAATTAAATACTCATCAATTAAAATCTTGACCATTCTCCCTCTTTTGTTATCATAAAAAAATAATAGAAATCGAAATAGTGACAAATATTGACCATAAATATAAATTCAATTTAAGAGAGAATATATATCGTAAATATCATTTAATCAAGCAAAAATCATAATAATCTTTAAATCAGAAGCAAATTTCACTTTCAGAATGAATAGATTTACGATGGATTTTATAGAATGAGGAGAGTTCAATAAAATTGAATATTTGAATATGAATTTTGAAGATTTAAATAATCTCACAATGCGTTATGCACTTACTAACCACGCATAGCCCAAAGGTCTTTTGAATGGTGTTAGTAGTAACTTAACTTTATCCTTTCTTAATGAGTTCCATCCATGCACAGCGCAAAGGTATTTTAAGTGAGAATGGAAGCATATAGAGATTAAGGTAATTCACCTACGCATAACCGCGAAGACTTTTAAATGGGAGTGAATACCAAGGATAAATAATATATATATATTTCTTTTTCTCTTCTTTTATTTTTATTTTTATTTTTATTTCCAAGAATAATATTTGAACTCTCCATATTAAATAAAACCATGATGAATGATAGAAATACGGTAGACATAGAAGATGGTCGTGAAATAAGCTATAATTCAAAGATATTATAAATTTTGTCCAATCATCATGAGATTTTAAAAAAACATCTCCTCTAGTTATGAATTATACCATAGTCACAGCTCAACACAATTTCATAAATCTATTAATAATTTTGATGAGTCCCAAAATGGCTCAAATCGATCAATAATTTCAATTTTTGAATAAATAATTTTAAATTGAAAATATCAATTTCAAGTGGGGTTTTTGAAATATCAATGCAAGTTGAAAATCAGTTTCAAAAATCAATTAGCAGAATGTGAAAATTTTCTAATATTTCTAATACTAATTGCTCCTAGACAATTTTAAAACCACTTGTATATTTAATTCAAATTGCCTATGAATTTCAATGAAATCCAATCACTGATTTTCCAACCCATCTTCCAATCACTAAGATATTCAAACGAATTAAATTGATTTCCTTTATCAAAGCAGCATAAAATCAGTTTCGAAGCAAGATTCACAAGAGAATTTTTCAAAGTATTTTAACAAGCACAAGAACCACTCAATAATTCAAATCAAAGGCAAATTATTTGAAACTACATGAGAAAAATAATAATTATTTTTAGAATTCAAAAATTATAATCCATGAAATTCAACAACCATCCAAAAATGATATCAAAATCAATACAAAAAAAAATTCACAACTAATCAATTATAGCTTTCAAGTAATATATTGAATTGAGTACGGTTTTTCAAAATTTTCCAAAGTGAATTAGAAAACACTCAAAACAATAAAGATGTGTGAAATTTCATCATAAATTTTAAAAAATTTGATTGACAATGTTTAAGATATGTCAAAAATATAATGGAAGTGTCAATATAAATCAGAACAAAAGAAAATAAAAATCACGAGTTTAGAGATCATACCTGATTTACCGTTATCGATGTTAACCAATGAATCTCCAACTCTGAAATCTATGGCTAAGGAACTTCAAACAATTCAATAAAATGGAACAATTTGAATTTTATCTCTTAAACACAGTTGTTCCTTAGCCTCTCCTTGGTACCTAAATGTTTATAGGATCGAGTGGTCTAACAAAAGTTGTTTTACCACTCGTAGCTTCGTTTATACTTTTTGGTACCCAAACCCGTTTATATAACAATCCATTACTATCCACTAAAGTACACTATGGAACCTAAATTCATCTAATCTTATTTGAATTCATCTTATTATCTTTTGGGATCCAAATTCATTTAATTGAATTGTTATAAATGAGTTTTCATTTTGTTTATGATTTAAAAACCCTTTGAAATTATTAGAGTTCAAGATTTCAAATCGATCTTTTTCAAAAACATTTATGGTTTTTTAGAATCATTAGAATTTTGTTTTTCAATTGGATCAATTTTTCCAAAGCCAAGTCGTTTCTTAATCTCAACAAAAAAATGGTTTTTTAACAACATATTCAACGATTTTTCTCCTTTAGAAAATTTTGTCAAAGTTGATTCAAGCCGTTGAATTTTGGATTTAAGATTGCTATTTTCTTTCATTAAATTTGAACAATGATTAGTTGCGATTTTCCTCTTTTCAGCATCAGTTTGCTTTAAACCAAATTTTCGTTTTCAAGTGCTTTGATTTTAGCATTGGACTTAGAAATTTCAATTTCAAATTGTTTTCGCTTTTCAAAATCAAGTTGTTCAGATTCTTTAAGCTTTTCAATCCCCTTCTCAAAATTACGATTATCGTTCTTCAAATTCATGTTTTCACTTTTAGGTAACTCAAAATCAGTTTTGAAATTCAAAAGATCATCACTCAAAAACTGACATTTTTCGCATTTAGTAAACGGTGAATTCATTACTTTTTCAAGTTTCCTTTCTAACCTGTTATTTTCTTGAACTAGTTTTGAACTATCAGATTTCAATTTCTTAACTTTTAGTTCAAGAGAATCAACGGTTTTTGTGAGATCGTGACACATTAAAATTAAATCTTTATAAGTAAAATTCGATACCTCGCTTGAATCCTCTTCACTACTTTCCGAATCAAATTGAGCCATAAGACACAAATTAGCTTCCTCTTCATCACTTTCAAATACTTCTTCTCCTTCCTCGTGATCCCGTGTAGAAGTAAAAGCCTTCTTCTTTTTCTGAATTTCTTCTTCTTTTCTTTCTTAAGCTATGGGCAATTTGGTTTGATATGTCTGGGTTTCTTGCATTTGTAGCAAAACACTTCATCGTCTGAACTATCTGAACTTTCAGACTTGTTGGCTTTTGAATTCTTCTTTCGTGGCTTGTAATTTCTTTTCGCCCACTTTCTAAAAACCATAATTAGCTCTCCAGCAGGGTCTTCGTCATCACTTTCAACAATATTGTTTTGAGCAATCGTCTTTTTCTTTGATTCAGAATTCTTTCGTTCTTCCCTTTCTTTTAGCTCCATCTCGTAAGTAATCAAATTTCCTATCAACTCTTCCATGCTTATTTTATTTAGATCTTTTGATTCTTGAATCGTTGTTACTTTAGCTTCAAAATTCATCGGTAGTACTCTTAATATTTTTCTGATCAATTCCACTTCAGTATAAGCTTTGCCAAGGGCCTTTGCATTGTAAACCAGTGATGAGAAGTGTCCAAACATCTCCTTTATATCATTGTCTTTTTGCATAGAATTTTTTTCACATTCATTGCTGAGTAGAGAAAGACGAGATTCCTTAACTTGAGATGTTCCTTCGTGTGTGACCTCTAACTTATGCCATATTTCCTGCGTAGTTTCACAATGAGAAATTCGATTAAATTCAGTTTTATCAAGAGCACATATTAAAGCACTCACCGCTTTGGCATTAGTTGAATTTTTTATCATTAGCATCCCACCTGTCTTTTGATTTAGGAACTTCAACATTATTAACAATAACAGTGGGAGATCTATACCTGTTTCGATAATATCCCACACATCATAACCGACTGAACTCAAATAAATTTTCATCCTAGCTTTCCAATAAGCATAATCAGTTCCATTAAACATTGGTGGCCGAGCTATGGACTGACCCTCAGAAAAAGCGTTATTAGACATATTCATGACTCTAGAGTTAAAATAAAAATACCTGCTCTAATACCAATTGTAGGATCTAAATTAACCCTAGAGGGGAGGGGGTTAATACATTTTATTGTATTTTTTGCTGAATAATTAAATAATAACAATCATAGATAATAATCTGAGTAAATGCGAAAAATAAATAACACACAGATATACCTAGTTTCGGCAAAACCCTGCCTACAGCTGCATTCCCCAACGTTTCTATTAGGAGTTAAAACAATCTCTACGCTTACAATCCCCTGTAAACTCGCGACACTCGCTCCCAGCTGTTCTTAACCCTACGCTCAAAATCCTTCACTGGTTCCTATCCCTAAAACCAGATTTTCCCGAATTACAAACCCCGTAATTCGTCTCCCTAGTTTTATAGATAAACTAGAAAACTGTCAACACATTTACAAATTGAAAAACTAAAAACAAATGGAAGTTAAACAATTAAAACCCTATAAAAAAAATCAAAAGCCTAGATTATTAAAACCACTAAGTTCTTGTCCCTTTTAAAAACTTAGTAGGCCATTTTCCTTTTTATCTCTAGAAAAAAAATATGGCGATGACAATTGGATCTAGGGTTTCGATTCTCTTCAATTCAAGGCTGTCGCTTTCTTTCCCATGATTCTCTGAATATCCAGTGTCTTTCCTCTTCTTCAATTGAATTGTTGAACGTTGATTTGGATCCAAGTTTTCTCCTTTTTCTAGTATGAATTTTAATTCGAATTTTTCTTTGATTTGTTCGAACTTGGATGATCTATAGCCAGTGATGATTGGGTGTTTATATAGGATTAAAAATCCAATATTTATGCTCTGATTTCGTGAATTACTTGGTCTGATTAAGTTATGATGAATTTTGGGGCTTTTTAAAATCCATGGCTTTGAATTGTTCTTGAGTATATATTGCGTGATTTCTGGACTTGAAATCTTCATTTCTTTGAATTATTAAGTTTGATTTTGAAATTCTCGACTTTAATTGTGAACCTGGATGGAAAAACTGGTCTTTAATGATTCTCCAAAATGTATTTGTCCCTTGCATGAAAACTTTGATTGATAAATCGCCAAGAATAAACTTGACGATGATTTCTTCCCCAAAATTGATTTTTTGAAATCTGGAAATAATTGATCACTTCCCAAAAATGTATTGTGATTTCTGGAAGCTAATCCAAAACTTGCCATAAAAAATGTTGTCCAAAAAAGCTATAATTTTCTGCATGATTTTCCTTGAATTATTCTTCCTATGCTTGATTAAAACTGAAAATGTATTTAAGCAAAGATTCTTGTATTGAATTTAGAAAACATCCTAAAATGCTGCCTTTGATTTCTCTGGAAAATATTGTGCTTATATGAATACACTGCTATCCCCCCTTGTTCACATGAATATGCTGCACTCATACATTACATGCTTGTTGAAATTTTACTTGAGTTCCTGAATGTTTGTGTGTAACATCACTTTACCATTGCATTGAAACTGAAATGAAAATGTGCACTTGTTTGCTTCATGCATGACAATCAATATAAAAATGCTAAATTTATATACACTGAGATGTGTTCCACATGTCATGTTGATTGTTGTATATGCTTGACCACGTTTAAGATGTTCCAGTATTGCATATGTGAACATCTGAGTTGCTTCAATGGATTCGCTGTGTTAATATATGTTGCTCTATTTTGTAATTGTCCATACTGACATGTACATAGTCTTGTTGTATTGCTGGCACCTTGGCTTTATCACTTGAGTATGTATATTAGCAACTTGCTCATGTTGTTCACTGTAAATGAACATGGACACAACCATGTTGTTCACTTATCCATGATGCCCATGCTGCACCCAATAAGCTGTTTTATTTCTTTTTCTGTTGTGTCTGATATGTTCATGTCTACACCTTTGCATGCTGAAATGTACACTCTTGTCCACTTGCTTTGTTGACCTTGCTATTGCATCAGTGATACCTGAAACATGTATTCTTTCTTGACATTGCTTGAGCATTAGACTGCACCACTTGAACTAAGCTGAGTTGTGATCCACCTAAATTTTGTCAAGCTTTTGCTATGTACACCTAAGTCCATGAGCTGATCATTTGTATTGCTGCTTTGAACCCTTTGCCATGTCCACTTCTTTGAACTTGCACAACCTGTGAGTCCACTGGCATTTTGCATCATGCACTCGAGCTATATTGCTTAGTGAATACTACTTGAGGCATGTGAAATGATCCGCTGCATTTCATTGTTGAAACCATTTGCTGACTTTGTTGTGTGACTTTTGTTGTGACATTGCCTCGACCATTCTTTGTTCATTGTCCCTTTTGGTTGTGCACTGAGTCGAGTTGGTCCACGTAGCTGCTCCTCAGTTGCACTTTGTTTGGCGAGGCAATGCACGCGTGTATGTTTATACATGTGTATATGCAGCCATTCAGAATAGTTTTCCTGTCCCTACACTGTAAAATATGTATATACATATTGGTTGCCTTGTGGTATTTACAGTGTATCACTGTGAATATCACAAGCTGTCTGGACACATATGGATGAATATAAAAAACAGTTCAAGTCATGAAAAATGATGAGAAACACACCAAAATTCTGAGGTATATAAAATTTGAAATTAAATTTATATGTGTATGCACTTCAGTTTTATTTCTATTGCAGTGTACTATGTGTGTTTCTATATGTGACAGGTGAGTAGATGATGACTGTACTGACTGTGAAGTGATGTGAAGACAAGAAGACAAAAGACAAGTATTGAGCTAGTGAGTGTACGCAACAGTGTTTGCAAATGTACATGAGTTTGTAAATTGTATATGAGTGTCAGAGTGTTGTAGTGAGGAACAAATGTATAGAATGAGAAAATTGTACTTACATTTGTAATAGACAAATTTGATTGAAATAAAATATTATTTTATTATGTTCAAATAAAATTGTCTATCGTATTCAAATTAATTCAGTAGTACAATTTCATGTAAAATATTATAATTGTGAATATACCATAGTGGAGTTAAAATGTTGTACTATTTCAGATTTTGAAATAAAATATTTAATTGAATAAATATACTGTGAGTATATTCAATTGTGTATAATAGTATATTATTCAATAAATATTTATTTTTGT
The DNA here is from genome assembly GCA_030737875.1 of Allium sativum. Lineage (NCBI taxonomy): Eukaryota > Viridiplantae > Streptophyta > Magnoliopsida > Asparagales > Amaryllidaceae > Allium > Allium sativum. The sequence goes on from CM060922.1 coordinate 861,103,111, forward strand.
CAAATGATGTAATATAAAATAGTACAATTACAAACACATTTAAATAATATCATATGTTTGTTATTGTCAAACAAAAATCATACAACACATTGTTGTACCCAACATTTCCTTATTCCCGAATGCATGCAAGTATGACGAATCAATGTAATACATATAGATTTTCGGCAGTCCACTGGTTATCGTATTCGAATTAATTATTACATTGTCAGGATTAACCAAGTATGTTTACATGTTTATCGAAGTTTACTTACTTGAAATAAGTTTAATCTTGACTCAGATGTTTTATGTTTTGCACAGAACGCTCGGGTCAGGCCCCAAGTGTTTTAGATTTAAGGATTTCAGCTCGCAAAACTGGAGAGGAACGCAAAGACGAATTCTAGTGTGCAAGCTCGACTATACCATAAAATTTTTATCTTAAAAATCTATGTATACATTTTATATTTCTTTCATGTATAGTTAAAATTTGTGCACTCTGATATTATTTGTATAAAATTTTATTTTGCGGCAATTATTGTGACTGTGATTCTGTGTGATTATTCTGTCAAACCCGTAAACTAAATAACTATCTGTCGTTTTGAACTCTTCAAGTTGGTTTAAATATTGACTTAAAGCGGTCAAAAAGGCAGATCATTACAAAGTGGTATCAAAGCCAGGTTTGTCAAAGCTGAGCTAATTGGGTTTAAAAACTCATTAAAGATAGGGTAGCAATACCCTTGAATGAGTGAAATTATCACCAGAATTACTCTAGAGAGAGAGCGTATTTTGATAAATAAAGTATTTTGGGAAAACATAAATTATTCTGAAATATAAGGTATTTTGAAATTTAAATCCTTTATGAATCCCCACTCTTCGAGGCCGTCCTCTTTGATAGCTTCTCTCTTTGGTAAGATTTCCTTAGATTTGAGTCCCGAATCCATTTGAGTTCATCGTCGAGTGTCGTGGTTTATCGAAAAATATAAGTATAAGTTAAGTAAATTAATAAAAATAGTTATTCGCTAATTAAATTTGAATAAGGTGTTTGGAAAATACCCATTGCAAGAAAAAAATGGTTGTGTAAAATAATTTGTGGGTGTTAACAAATAAAGTATGCATGATTAGTGAATGAATAAATTTAAGAATGTTGAACCATTAAAATAAAAATAAGAAGTGTATTCCGAATAAAGATAAATTGTGGAATAAAATGAATTTAGTCATAATAAAGGATATCGTTTTGACAAAAATTTGAGAATTTGATTTCGGAATTTTTTTATATTGATTTCTATGGTTTGAAAAAAAACTAGTGGTATATACTAGTATTTTCAGAAAGAAATGTTTGAAGTAACTTTCTGAGATATTTTCTAAAAGGAAAATATATGAATGGAGAACACACTTTTGTCGCTAGATAATAATTACAGTGATAATTTTACGTTGTCGGAATTTATTTTCGTGTCTCAAAGTGAGGGAGACCACTTTGACAGCTTTATTACATGTTTATCCAACGAAGTTGATTTATGAAGCATGATTTTCTATGCAAATATATAAGTATATTTTGAATAATTGAAAGGAAATCCAGAATTGATCCTCGAGTTTAGAAGAATGATAATCCTGTGTATTAGGATAGTGTAATTATACAATTAGAAGATATGTCTTGAAAAAAAATTGAAATTTATATAACCAATATTGTGAAACGAAAGAAAAATTCAAGTTTCAAATGAAAATTTACAATGAGAAACTTGGGTTATGATCGGACGTGAACATTTGGTTCTAACTGAAAGATTTCAGATTGAACCTCAAGTTAAATTTGAGTTTAACTTCAATATCGAAATTAATGTTAGTGAAAATTTTGAAATGTTCGGAAAATTGATTTGGATTGGAATATTTTTGGAAATTAGTACTACTTATTTTATAACTATCATATGTTTTAACATTATTTTAATTATACTAAAGTATTAAATTTATCTATTTTATTAATTGTTTTATACCAAGTCTATTTTTTATTCTAAACAAATTTTGCAAACTTACTTTAATTTAACCTATTTTGTTATACCTATTTAATTTACTTGAACTATTTTTTATATTAACCCTTACTTAATTTATTCAAATCCTATTTTACAAAGACTTATTTGTTTAAACCTATTTTATCTCGAGCTTACTATTTTAAACTATTTTATAACTAACTATTTTGAGATATATTATTTATTTTCGATCCGTGCAATTTTAGTCTGAAAACATGGAATGTAAAGACCATTTGAATAATGAGATTTGTGATATATAACCCAAATCGAACATGAAGTTTTGAAAATGAATTGATTGTGAATATGAACTAGACTTGAAATGATATTGAAATTCAAATCGATTGTGAAAGCAAAAATTTAATTGATATTGAAATTGGAAATTTTGAAAATCTTTGACTTTGAATATGAAGTTTTCAAACCTTATATATGGAAGATTTATATAAGAAGTATGATTAATTGGAAATTTATTGATTTGGAAGGAAATTGATTGAAATAAAATTTTATATAATAGAAATTGTATAAGAATGATGTGTTCAAGAAGGAAAATCTTATATAACTTGATATTTATGTAAATGTGATATATGCTAGATAAAATGAAGTACTATACGTGTATAGTATCTTATGTTTTAAAATTAAAGGTATGAGCAAGTACCTTCCAGTGTGTGCCTACTCGGTAGGTAATGTTTGGGACCTCGGGTCCATTGGAAACCACAACTGCGTTGGAGCTCCAAGGTTTGAACCTCCATCAAAATCGATGCCCATGCGATGGGGACATGTATTACATATTATTATGATTGATTATTCTAGCGTAATCTGAGGGGCGCGATGCCTACAGTTACAAATGAATCCACTGGGATAGTGGCGCAACCGCCGTGTAACTGCGATCTATGACAAACAACCATGGCGAAATTTGAGGGGCATGATACCCACGGGCACAAGCTATTCTACTGGGATAGTAGCGTAACCGCCGCGTGTCTACGATCCATGTGGGAAGTGAAGTACTTTCCATATCTGTTCTATTAAAAGATTTTAAAGTATTTTCACTCGAAGTTGAAACAAGTATATTTAAGTACTTGGAAATTTTAGTCATTCGCCTGGCCAACATATGTCTAACGTCTGTGAGAACGACACTAACTTGAAAAACTTCATGTTATCAAGTATTTTCATACTTTAAATAACAAATCAATAAACTGAAATGAAAATTTATAACCTAAATAAATAAACGACGAAAGAGGGTTTTAAATTTATTACAAGTTCACAGCTTTGAAACATAACAAAATACCTTTCCTAATTTTCCATCATAAGAATTTCCCTTTGGTTTAAATTTGAGTTTTCTAAATAAAATTTTGTAAAGGTTTGTAACAAAATTTAATAGTAGATGGATTTTGTGAGTTAAAACAAGAAAATTTTGAGTTTTAGAACTCTAAGCTAAGTAAATTTGGTATAAGTATGATTTGATATATAAGGTTTATTGGCATATAAAGTATCTCGATAATTTGAAATAAAACGAGTATTTTTAGATTAATGGAATTAATTTAAAGAGTTTATATTTCCTAAGCTTATTATTTTGTAGTAAAGCCTTAGCCTCTCAATGTTGTTTTCCAAACTTTCCTAAATAAAAACTTATTTTCAAATATAAGATACCAAATTGAAGTTTTAGTTAAAGAAGAGTATTTGATATGTAAATATAATTGTAAAGATTTAATAAGTAAATTTAATAGTAAGTGAGTAGTGTAAATTCTATATAATTGTAAGAACGTGAAATTAGACGATTCACTGATTGAAACACCCCACTCCGTTAAGGTCACGTACAAAGGGAATGCCTTAACTTTGGTGGAGGGTTAAGGGTACAAGACACATAAAAATTTACAAGACAGATGAATTTAAGCAGTGGAAATTCAAACATTTATTGCATACATAGTTTAATACAAAAGCATTACACCATAATTTCTGTCTTGATTATTCAATAAAGAAGCATAAACCAAAAAGTAAAAATAAATGCATAAGTCCCCAAGGATCATATCCAAAAGCCATAGCCAATGCAAGAGAGTCCAAGTCATACATATACTTTCTTGAAGCTTGTAAAGAGTCTGATTAAGTTGGAGTATTTCCTCCCTGTGGACCTGGGGTGGGGGGGTGAACGGAAGAAAAGAAGACGAAAGTAAACGTGTCAGACAATAAGTCCGGTAAGTTCAGTGGTTACTAGTATTTAAACAAGGAAAGGGATCATGACAGTGATAACAGAACATAGGACAATACCCTAATATAAGATAAGATGGACGTGTGATCGCACCCATTACTATAGCCTCTTCACCTACTTAACCATTGGTTCAACCAGCCCACGTGTTTACAACAAAGGATCCTCTTAGTGATCAGCTCCTACTCGCATGTATTCATGTCCTGTGTCCTTCGGCCCCGCTTGATTGTAGTCACCTATGCTGGTCCCACCATGGGGTGTATCAGTCCCTCTGGTGGCAACCCGACATGATTCAAGATGCACAGTGTACACAATTGATGCCCAGTGCCTGATTTTTCCACTTCGGAGTACGTGCACGCCCATACTCCGTCGGAACCTACACTGGCCCACCAACCGCCGACGTTTTGACCGCTTATAGTTCATCCCAGTAATCGTGCCCCACCCAGCCTAGTTCAGGGTACCATGATACATCTATGTGGATTACAGCTGAAATGGGTCTCCGTTACTAGGGTTTTCTAATCAACATGTTTATTTGGTTAAGTGTCCAAGTTTACCTAACCCAGCCCATTCGTTTTAGTTAACATGTTGAATCGGTTAAGTGTTTTCCTAATTTACTTAACCCTACCAATCCTGACTTAGCTTTAATTTATTAAAGCACCAACCACTCACATTAGACAGGTCTTGTTGTGGTCACTGGATATGCCGGTCGGTCCGGGCATATTTACACCACAACTCAGTCTAACCTCGGGTTCATTTTGGGCTTGATGCACTAACCACCCACATTAGACAGGTCTTGTTGTGGTCACTGGATATGCCGGTCGGTTCTGGGCAGATTTACACCACAACTCAGTCTAACCTCGGGTTAGGCATATTCGTCTTTCCTAAATTCATATTTTTTTATATATGTCAAATTTATTTATGTAAATTTAATTTAATTTTTAATCACGGCATAATTATCCTATGGTTATGCTCAACATAAATGGTATATTAAATATACCATTTAATGAACAATTTTATGCCATGAATTTTCATATTTCTCATCGCTACCCCCGTGGAACGTATGCGTAAATCACATAAACTGTTGGTCTAGCAAATTAGCCCAAATCCATAAACAAAAAGGACGATAAACAAAGATCATAAAATAAACATAAAGTAGCATACATTAAACTTATCACATGTAACTTGGTATAGATGTATATCATTAACTTTAATCAATTGGGCAAAGGTGAACTTGTGACTAAGTTGAATCTAATGGTCATGTAAACTTGACAAAGGTCTAGCATGAAAGTTTAACATATAACCACAGTTTCAACCTACAACTTGGCATATAATCTTATGTATGTCAAAACATAAGAAAGCTATCATAATCATTTTCTTATCAAAATTTTGCATGATGTTAACAGCATAAGAGGACTACAATTCCACTTTTACAACATAAATAGATTCAACTTGGTGTAGTTCTAAATATTTATAAATGTAAATCTAACATGTAAACATGTGATTTAGATCCTAAACTTGCAAATAACCACCAAATTACAACATGACATGTTTTACCATTTTGTTGGCATAATAAGTTCTTTACTCAATCGTAATAACATACGATGTTGTACATCACCCAAGCATATAGACATGAAATATACAACATGTTCAACGCCATAAGCATATAGACATGAAATATACAACATGTTCATGGCCACAAACATATAGACAAGATTAATTACAACTATATTTTAAGATAAACGGGAATCAATTCTCGTACATAAGCATCGTACTATATTCCAATTACAACATTTCATGATTCAATCGAAAGGAATGTTTAAATCTGCGTAACAACTAACTTACAAACTAAAAGAAATTCTTGCGTTCTGAAATCTGAATTCTGAAATTGGAGATGCGCGCCTTTGCTGAAGATCGTTGAATTAAACTAGTTGTAGTTTGATTTTAGATGTAGCTTTTTAACTCGTCTTTAGAATTGAAAAGGGTGACGGCTACTCCAAATCCTCCATTGACGGCATTTCAGTTCTAGGTTTATTTTTCTGTGTGTTTTTAGGTTAGGCATTGAGTTGTTTATATAGAATTTCAGTTTGATTATAGCCGTCAGATGAACCTAGGGTTAATCACAGCCACTCAGACCTGATCAGGCCCATCCAGAAACCCTAGTGACTCAGCAGTGAGTTAGAAATCGTTCAAATATTCGATCTGGCCGGGGGCCAGGTCGACCCCCAGGTCGACCTCAAGGGGGAGGTCGACACTAGGGTCGACCCTCTGGTCGACCTGCCTGGGCAGGAATTTTCCTGCCCAACCCACTTCTGGCTTCTGTTTGAATTTTGAACTCATTTTCGAACTGTTTGAATTTATCCGAATTTCTGAAACTTCTAACAGCCATAACTTCTTCATACGAAGTCCAATTCACGCAAACTCGGACTCTATCTCAACTAGAATTCCGAAACGAACACAATGGTGTAGCCTGTTTCCCTTAATTCTTACAATTTAAATTAAGTGTTCTAGTATTTATAATTATAATGTTAATAGAAAGTACGGGGTGTTACATTCTCCCCTCCTTTTAGGATTTCGTCCCTGAAATTTTCAAGTCGAGAAGAACTTATATCCTATCATCCAAGCACCCATCTACTCAACCATCAAACACAGGCGTCCATTGTCCTTAAAAGATTCCTAATGCTTCATGATCATATGCATTGTATGTGTATATGTCCCTATCTAATGCTAAAATCAGGCGGTCTACTGATTCAGTTGACCTCCTTAATGCAGATTATTTCAGTGCCATGAGTCCATTATGAATGCAATTTTTCCTACTCAAAATTTCTTACATGGGTGCACAACCATTCATACAAATGCAACGTCCATATGATAACACATCAAGTTTTAATCCATAAATCAATACATATATGCATATGCAAAATGGAAGTGACTGAGCCGATCTAATACCTAGTGTGTGTGTATATGCATCCACTAGCAACCACTAGCAACCATTTGTAACCACTTGCAACCATCAATCATAACATGTTTCAAATACATGTTTACATCCAAATGGGTTCCTACCTAAGGATAATGGATGGGATCGAGGAGATATACCTAAAAAGGTATATACGAGCATAAACTTAAGGAAAAAGAGAATAACGACGTACCCTCAAAAAGAAAAGGGTAGGTTGCGCGTATTATGTCTTCAGTTTCCCAAGTCGCGTCTTCCTCGGTGTCGCTCCATTGAACTTTGACGAGCTTAACTTCACGGTTGTGTAGCTTTTTGACCTCTGTTCCCCAGATACGGGTTGGAATTCTCCTCACCGTTGCTTCTCGTTCAACTTCAACTTCCTATAGCATACTGGTTCTACCACTTCCACAGACTCATGTAAGCATTTCCGCAGGTGAGAGACATGAAAGACATTATGAATCCCAGCCAATATTTTGGGCAGTTGTACCCTATAAGCCATCTTCCCAATTTTCTCGATGATAGGGAACGACCCTACAAATCTTGGTGCTAGCTTTCCTGTGAATCCAAAGAGAACGACATTCCTCAAAGGAGATACTTTAAGGAACACCTTGTCTCCAACTTCGAACTCAAGGCCAGTTCTTCTTTTGTCTGCGTAGGACTTCTGTCTGTCTTGGGCAGTCTTCATTCTTCTTCGTATCAAGTCTACTTTCTCTGAAGTCTTCTTAATCATATCTGGTCCAAGTATGAGCTTGTCTATGGACTCCCACCAGCAAGTTGGTGACCTGCACGGCCTTCCATATAAAGCTTCGAAAGGTGCCATGCCTATGGTGGCTTGGTGGCTATTGTTGTAAGCGAATTCCACCAAAGGTAGATGATCCTCCCAAGTTCCTCCGAAGTCAATAATGCACAACCTCAAGAGGTCTTCTAATACTCTGTTGACTCTTTCTGTTTGGCCATCGATTTGAGGGTGATAGGCCGTGCTTAAGCATAACTGTGTGCCTACAGCCTCTTGTAAATTCTTCCAAAACTCGCTCGTGAAGATAGGGTCTCGATCACTCACAATGCTGGAGGGTATCCCATGGAGTCGAACTATCTCGTTAAGATATATGGATGCTAGAGATGAGGCAGTCCTTCTACTCTTGATGGGTATAAAGTGGGCGCTTTTTGTGAGCCTGTCCACTATAACCCAAATGCTAGTATTGCCCCTTCTTGATCTAGGCAGCCCATCTATAAAGTCCATCGAGATGCTATCCCATTTCCACTGTGGGACCTCCAGAGGATGAAGCAGACCACCAGGCTTCTTCTGCTCCGCCTTGACTTGTTGGCATATTAGACACTTAGAAACAAATTCAGCTACGTCTTTCTTCATGCCATTCCAAAAGAAAACTCTTTTGATGTCTTTATACATTTTGTCTCCGCATGGGTGTATGGTCAATTTGGAACGGTGTGCCTTTACCAAGCCCCTTGCTTGTGGGACACATAATCTTGCATCTCGTCTCAACCAGCCCTTAGCATCAAAGGGGTATCTATTGAGGTGACTGGAAGTCTCACCCTTAATTAATTTGTCCATCACTTCAGCTAGCTGAGGGCCTTCTCTTTGCGCGGCTTCGATTGAGTCTAATAGAGTTGGTCGCACTTCTAACGTTGCTAGCAAACTCAGTGGAGGGTCTGAAGATAAAGCTTGCTGTGAACTCCAAGCTTTGCCTTTCCGCAAAGAGACGGCTTAAGATCAGTTTCTTTCTACTTAAGGCGTCTGCTACTGCATTGCCCTTGCCAGGAGTGTAGGAAATCTCAAAATCGTACGAGGCAAGAAACTCCATCCATTTTTGCTGCCTCAAATTGAGATCCTTCTGCGAGAATAGGTATTTCAATGATTTATGGTCAGTATACAGTTCAAATATCTCACCTAGGAGATAATGGCGCCAAGACTTAAGCGCAAAAACGATGGCTATGTAACGAGTCGGATTTTGCCCGGCCTTAATCGATCGCAAAATCGACCAAGACCGTTCAAATCCCGCCTACGTTAGCTTTGGGAATACAATAACATCCGAACAACAACAACAGATTTTTATAACATCAATAATAAATGTTACATCAGAGTACGTAATATCAGAGTACATTGAATAATAAAATTACAGCGGAAGATAATTTTACATTATTTTAATACATTGCAGCGGAAATAAAATAACTAAGGCAGCGGAAGACTCCAATGTTCTGGACACAGCTTTAAGCTTTAATCCAGGATCCTGCTAAAGAGATAAACCTGTAGACAAACTGCTCTACTTCCCGTGTGGAAAGAGGGCACCCGAGTTTGCAAAGTGAAACAAACAATGGGTCAGTCATGGGACTGGTGTGAGAATTCTTAACTAATTAATCACTATTAATAGGACAGATCCAAAGACCACGCCGTTAACGCGGAACGGGTTTGCTCTAATGGATTGTCGTGCATAAAAGTGTCAAAAACAACTGATAAGTAAATCGTACAACAACGTTATGCTTTTTAGAAAAATGGAATCACCATAAGACCCAGGTCCCATCACACAATGCAACACAAACCAGAGGATAGGGTTTTACCTTACAGTGATTAAACATGCTAAATACAGCAAATACGAGTTTAATATTATTATTAGTATATATCAAAACATTTCAAAGTTAATGTATAAATCCTAGGAAGAATAGTATCCCATACTACTATGCCTCCATACTAGTAATACAATCAAAACCGAATGAGGTCGTATTGGAAATTGGGTTTCCATCATGAGTCAAGGCTAGGGAGGAGCTCCTACCGATTCGAGACACTCTAGCTAATGTCTCAGGATCCCCCACAGTGAACCCTTGGAAAGCTGCAGGGCCGGTCCACCATACGAGTTGCGGATTAGTTATTCCTGAACACACGTTTCCCAGTCCTATAGGACCTATCATCCGAGGCGCCTCATTCCATCATCCACATAAGTAAAATGCTGGGCCGTGTTAAAGCCTAAACACCACTTCTAGCTAGAAAGAAACGTGTTGCTCTCCCTGCGTTCCCTTCTCCCGTTTTAGACTCCGCCGGTGTGTGAGGCTTGCGAAGTCACGCTATACACAAAGCTATGCCTAAACAGGCTATGCTTTGATCATCGCACAAGGCCTGCTTTTCAACAAAGCCTTGATCATATGCATCTTTGCATGCCACATCGTCACTCCATATGACACTAACAATCCTTTGCCGAAATATATGAACGGGTGTTAAGCAAGAGAATAAATTCTCCGCCACCAAACATCCATACATTCGACAAAAGATTAATAACATGATATTTAATGGAGTACGACGTCAGACACACAATCCATTTATAAGCTTATGCTCTGGGTCTGAGCGAAAGCCAAATCCGTACTAATCAACACTACGTCCGGACGGCCACCACTGTAGCCCCTTCAAGGTAGCTACTCCAATCACGGGCATCAGCAGTCGTCGTCCATTCGATATGAAGATCGTCGGTCGTCAATCGCCGTCTTCAACTCTTGAATTTTAAACGTCGTTCAAATTATTGGGAATGAGTTAGACTCGGACTTTCCAAATAATTCTCGTATATATATATATAAGTTGGAAATCATTTCATATCGTTATTAGTAATTTGTAACGACTTATCTTTATTTTTATATAAATAAAAATAATTAAATTCCATTTCACTAACGTAATTACATAACAAGTAGTGAATGTTTTGCTTCACAACCTACCGAAATGTTTATAATGCGTAATGAAATTTATTTTATTTCATTACAATTTGCTAACGAAAAACATTCCTATTCGTATATACAATATTAACGTACAATGTATACACCATAATGTTTATCTTAATTTTCATACACATACACATCTTATACATAACAACGTACATTTTCTTGTTTCATCTTTCGAATTACACATCATGTATTTTGCGTATCATACCAATTTCTACAAAAATAGCATTTTTGTGTTTCATTTCAATTTAAACAAACGAATATTTTAGTTCATCCATTTTTACTTCTACAAGAATGAGTATTTTTGTTTCTTTATTTCAATGTAACAAACTTGATAATTTTATTATCTTTTCAATGCAAATCAAAAGTAGAAATTTTACATTACAACCAAAACGATAATTTTTTGTGCTAATCTATTTCCATGAAAATGAAATTTCCATACCTTAAATCTTTTTAATGAAAATCTAATTCATTAACATATAAATTTCATCGTTATAATCTTTACTGAAATTCTTTTACATGGGTACGTAAATTTCATACTGTTATACTTTTTAATAAAAATTCAATTGATTAAACTGTAAATCTTTTACTTTAAGTTCTATTTACATGAAGATGTAATTTTCCTTCTTTTATCCACATTAAAATGTATACTTTTCTTTTTACATCAAAAATGTAGCTTTCACCTTTTTAAGTATAAACAAAAGTTAAATATTTTAATTTGACAAAAAATTGTGATAAACAATATGACCTTTCATTTTTAACAAAAGAATATTAAAAATATTCTTTTTAACTTTCACCAAAAATGAAAATTGTGTGTTAACTTTCAAAACACAAATAAAATGAATGTTTTCTTTTTATTACGAACAAAAATGAATGTGTTTTATTTCATTCTTTGCATTTGACAAAATAAATATTTTTGTCCTCCATTTACATTTGATAACAATGTATATTTTTATCATTATTTCACATTTGACAAAAAGAATTTTTTTTTATACATATCATGTACACAAAATGTATATTTTGTGTGTTATTCCAATTACAACAAAAATGAATATTTTTGTACGTCACTTATAATCTAACAAAAATGAGTATTTTTGTGTCATTCAACTCCTAACCAAAAATGCCATATATTTTGATGTCAACTTCATTTCTATACAAATGAATATATTTTTTGTTTGTTTAATTCCCATGTAACAAAAATAATAACTTTGTTATTCTTTCAATGCCAAGCAAAAATAATTATTTTTCTTATCTCTTTCAATGCAAAACTAAAATGATCTTGACTATTTAGAATGACAATGTAAATTCCAATCTTAAGTTACACAGAAAAAATGTAAATTTTGTTTACAATGTAAATTTCATATCATAGTTACATAGAAAAATATAAATTTTGTTTACAATGTAAATTTCATATCATAGTTACAAAGAAAAATGTAAATTTTGTTTACAATGTAAATTTCATATCATTGTTACATAGAAAAATGTAAATTTTGTTTACAATGTAAATTTCATATCATAGTTACATAGAAAAATGTAAATTTTGTTTACAATGTAAATTTCGTATCATAGTTACATAGAAAAATGTAAATTTTGTTTATAATGTAAATTTCATATCATAGTTACATAGAAAAATATAAATTTTGTTTACAATGTAAATTTCATATCATAGTTACATAGAAAAATGTACATTTTGCTGCTGCTACTTTACATTGACAAAAATATGGTTTTTGTCGCTACTACTTTACATTGACAAAAATATGAATTTGTCGCTACTCTTTACATTGACAAAAATATGAATTTGTCGCTCCTCTTTACATTGACAAAAATATGAATTTGTTGCTACTCTTTACATTGACAAAAATATGAATATGAATTTGTCGCTACTCTTTACATTGACAAAAATATGAATTTGTCGCACCTAGTTTCAACAAAAGTGATGATTTATATTATTGACTCTAATCTCAACAAAATGGGTATTTTGTTGTTCCATTCCACAAAATAAGTAAATTTGTTGGTCAAAATTGTCTATTTAACAACCTAGGACAATTTGGTTTTATCGATTCTAAGTTTACAAAATATGACCACTTGGTTTGTCAATTTTAAATTAACAAAGTATGACAGTTTGGTTTTGTAAATTCCCAAACCGACGAAATATGGAAATTTGGTTTTTCAACAAAACAAACATGAGATATTTGTCATCGACTACACAACATGAGATGTTTATTTTCAACTATACAAACACGTGATGTTTATTTTCAACTATACAAACAATCCAATTCAGCAGTTAAAAACAAGATGGTATTTTTAACAGTTTAATATAAATAAAATAAACATGACAAAATATGATACTGTATTTGGATCAAAGATTCTAATCTAATCCAATCCACAAACAAGATAATATTTTTAATTGGATTAAAAATTCTAGTTTAATCCAATTTACAAACCGTGATGATTTTTATTGGATTCATCATATCTAAATAATACAATAACAGATCTAGCTAATACAATACAATCCAATTCATCACAGCAACAATCATAATTCATCACAATGCAAATCTAATTAAGTAATATACAAACAACTATTTAACAGCGATAAAATAATTAATTAAATTAATTAAAATTAGAAATTCTCACCGAGCTATTTATTTCAGATCTGAAATTTGCTCAAAATTTCATCTGCTCCTTTTCAGATCTAGTTTATTCCATGTTATAGATCTCGGAAAGACGAGTTCAACGCAACTGGTTTCGTTCGGTTTCGATACTGTATGACCAAGTTATGGATAATTAAACATTTTATACATTCATAATTAATTAAAAATAATTATCCAAGTTAATTACTTCATTAATCAATCATGGCCGCTCCTCCTTTCTTCTCCTTCTGTCGTCTTCAACCTGTTAACGCAACCCATCAACTCGAAATGAATTCACCATCGTCGCTTGCACCACAGTCGATCAGAGTAGGATCGGACTCCGCCGCGTCGAAGGGGGTCACGCCTCCTCCCTTCGCCCAGACCGAGGCCGAGCTCGGTGCGCCCTGCCACCCTGGAAACCGCGCCAAAGTCGGCGGTTTTCACCCAAATTTCCGGCCTCCTCTTGCAAATAAACCCCATTATCACCGTATAGATCAAAAGCCCTCTCGAAGCTCTTCCGATTCCATTTTGAGATTTCGAATTTCGTTGATTGTGTTAGAAGAAAAAGGGGAAGGAAGTCGGGAAGAATGTGGCCATTCATAAAGATAGATGGCGGCTGTAGACTTTGTGGTATTAGGGTTTTGGTAGTGATAAAGTGTATTTTTATAATATTTAAATGCTATTTTTACAAATAAATCCACACATATTAAACTAATCCAATTTCAGCCCAACGAAGAACGTTCCTAGGCAAATACCCCCGTCCCGGACGCGATGGAACAGGTCCCGTCAGCCCGTTTGGTCATCTCAGCCCACTTTTATTTAATTTAATATATAAATTATTTATTTAATTAATTAAATCTTACATTTAATTTCACCGGAGCCACATACGACCTCTAAAAATTACAAAAAAATTATTTCTGGCTTTCTTTTGTCGATACGGTCCTAACAAGACTAACTTCGTCGAATTCTGAGATCATTTGAAAAATGGTCATTTTCTAGTCGACCCGATTTGATTGAAATGGACAAAACACAGTTTCTTATGCCACGCTCACATATTAATTCGAAAAATTCTAGAAAATTAAACTTAGCAATATTTCGACATTCCGGTTCCAACAAAAGTGGTTTCGTCAAAAACAGAGGTCGTTTGAAAAATGGCTATTTCCAAGGCGTATATATTTAATATTAAAAATACATTTGTAAACAAATAATTTCCGAAACTCAAAATATATAAGTGTTTACTGTTTTTCAATGCAGAAACATCATTCTAAACTCAATGGAAGTGGTTCCGAGTCCAAATTCCTTCGTATGCAAAAAGTAGCATTTTTGGCCTTTGTAAATTTCATAGCGACCTTTCTAAATTTTAATTTGGGCACAACTTTTGATTCCCGCTATGAAATTTCAATTTTTCGGATTTGTTATAAAGATATTTTTAAATAGATTCTAATATTTTTGGTTTCACTAAAATCCGTTAAATTTTGCATCCTGTACAGTCAATCAAAGTTCAAGTTTGACTTTTCAAACTATCGCGCTATTTCTAACTCTTTTTATAATTAAAATTAAATTATTCATTCTAACTTCGATTTAAATCAACTTTCAATCATTTTTATTTTAAATAAATTATTTTAAATATCGAAAACTCATTAAAATCAATTAAAATAAAATTTTAAATTGGCCCCAAAAATCAGGGTTGTTACAGTCTCCCCCACTTAAAAACTTTTCGTCCTCGAAAAGGAACGAAGCTAAAAGTTGATTAATTAACTAACTAATTTATATATATTTTCTCCACTGGTTTAAATAATTTTATTAGTTGATTAACTTTCAAATATATAACTTTTTATATATTCACAAATCATATTTTCTAAAATAGATTATATATAATCACAAATACGTTAATTATAAGCCTATCACTCTGGACTCATTCTAGGGTATTACTAACCTCATCTCTAATGAGTTTTCTCATTCTAGGATACTGCTGATCCTATCTCTAATGAGTACTCTTATTGGATATTACTAATCCAATCTCTGATGAGCCTTTTGTTCAGTTCTAATGAGTTGTATCCCAAAGATTTGAGCAAACCAAAGCTCTGATACCAACTGTAATGAGTCGGATTTTGCCCGACCTTAATCGATCGCAAAATCGACCAAGACCGTTCAAATCCTGCCTACGTTAACTTTGGGGATACAATAACATCAGAACAACAACAGCAGACTTTTATAACATCAATAATAAATGCTACATCAGAGTACAAAATATCAGAGTACATTGAATAATAAAATTACAGCGGAAGATAAATTTACATTATTTTAATACATTGCAGCGGAAATAAAATAACTAAGGCAGCGGAAGACTCCAGTGTTCTGGACACAGCTTTAAGCTTCAATCCAGGATCCTGCTAAAGAGATAAACCTGTAGACAAACTGCTCGACTTCCCGTGTGGAAAGAGGGCACCCGAGTTTGCAAAGTGAAACAAACAACGGGTCAGTCATGGGACTGGTGTGAGAATTCTTATCTAATTAATCACTATTAATAGGAAAGTTCCAAATATCACGCCGCTAACGCGGAACGGGTTTGCTCTAATGGATTGCCGTGCATAAAAGTGTCAAAAACAACTAATAAGTAAATCGTACAACAACGTTATGCTTTTTAGAAAAATGGAATCACCATAAGACCCAGGTCCCATCACACAATGCAACACAAACCAGAGGATAGGGTTTTACCTTATAGTGATTAAACATGCTAAATACGGCAAATACGAGTTTAATATTATTATTAGTATATATCAAAACATTTCAAAGTAAATGTATAAATCCTAGGAAGAATAGTATCACATACTATTATGCCTCCATACTAGTAATACAATCAAAACCGAATGAGGTCGTATTGGAAATTGGGTTTCCATCATGAGTCAAGGCTAGGGAGGAGCTCCTACCGATTTGAGACACTCTAGCTAATGTCTCAGGATACCCGCAGTGAACCCTTGGAAAGCTGCAGGGCCGGTCCACCATACGAGTTGCGGATTAGTTATTCATGAACACACATTTCCCAGTCCTATAGGACCTATCATCTGAGGCGCCTCATTCCATCATCCACATAAGTAAAATGTCGGGCCATGTTAAAGCCCAAACACCACTTCTATCTAGAAAGAAACGTGCTGCTCTCCCTGCGTTCCCTTCTCCCGTTTTAGACTCTGCCGGTGTGTGAGGCTCGCGAAGTCACGCTATACACAAAGCTATGCCTAAACAGGCTATGCTTTGATCATCCCACAAGGCCTGCTTTTCAACAAATCCTTGACCATATGCATCTTAGCATGCCACATCGTCACTCCATATCACACTACCAATCCTTTGCCGAAATATATGAACGGGTGTTAAGCAAGAGAATAAATTCTCCGCCACCAAACATCCATACATTCGACAGAAGATTAATAACATGATATTTAATGGAGTACGACGTCAGACACACAATCCATTTATAAGCTTATGCTCTGGGTCCGAACGGAAGCCAAATCCGTACTAATCAACACTACGTCCGGACGGCCATCACTGTAGTCCTTTCAAGGTAGCTACTCCAATCACGGGCATCAGCAGTCGTCGTCCATTCGATATGAAGACCGTCGGTCTTCAATCGCCGTCTTCAACTCTTGAATTTTAAACGTCGTTCAAATTATTGGGAATGAGTTAGATTCGGACTTTCCAAATAATTCTCGTATATATATATAAGTTGGAAATCATTTCATATCGTTATTAGTAATTTGTAACGACTTATCTTTATTTTTATATATATAAAAATAATTAAATTCAATTTCATTAACGTAATTACATAACAAGTAGTGAATGTTTTGCTTCACAACCTACCGAAATGTTTATAATGTGTAAAAAAATTATTTTATTTCATTACATTTTGCTAACAAAAAACATTCCTATTCGTATATACAATATTAACGTACAGTGTATACACCATAATGTTTATCTTAATTTTCATACACATACACATCTTATACATAACAATGTACATTTTCTTGTTTCATCTTTCGAATTACACAACATGTATTTTGCGTATCATACCAATTTCTACAAAAATAGCATTTTTGTGTTTCATTTCAATTTAAACAAACGAATATTTTAGTTCATCCATTTTTACTTCTACAAGAATGAGTATTTTTGTTTCTTTATTTCAATGTAACAAAATTGATAATTTTATTATCTTTTCAATGCAAATCAAAAGTAGAAATTTCACATTACAACCAAAACGATAATTTTGTGTGCTAATCTATTTCCATGAAAATGAAATTTCCATACCTTAAATCTTTTTAATGAAAATCTAATTCATTAACATATAAATTTCATTGTTATAATCTTTACTAAAATTCTTTTAAATGGGTATGTTTAATTTCATACCGTTATCCTTTTTAATAAAAATTCAATTGATTAAAATGTAAATCTTTTACTTTAAGTTCTATTTACATGAAGATGTAATTTTCCTTCTTTTATCCACATTAAAATGTATACTTTTCTTTTTACATCAAAAATGTAACTTTCACCTTTTTAAGTATAAACAAAAGTTAAATCTTTTAATTTGACAAAAACGGTGATAAACAATATGACCTTTCATTTTTAACAAAAGAATATTAAAAATATTCTTTTTAACTTTCACCAAAAATGAAAATTGTGTGTTAACTTTCAAAACACAAATAAAATGAATGTTTTCTTTTTATTACGAACAAAAATGAATGTGTTTTATTTCATTCTTTGCATTTGACAAAATAAATATTTTTGTCCTCCATTTACATTTGATAACAATGTATATTTTCATCATTCTTTCACATTTGACAAAAAGATTTTTTTTTTATACATATCATGTACACAAAATGTATATTTTGTGTGTTATTCCAATTACAACAAAAATGAATATTTTTGTACGTCACTTATAATCTAACAAAAATGAGTATTTTTGTGTCATTCAACTCCTAACCAAAAATGCCATATATTTTGGTGTCAACTTCATTTCTATACAAATGAATATATTTTTTGTTTGTTTAATTCCCATGTAACAAAAATAATAACTTTGTTATTCTTTCAATGCCAAGCAAAAATAATTATTTTTCTTATCTCTTTCAATGCAAAACAAAAATGATCTTGATTATTTAGAATGGCAATGTAAATTCCAATCTTAAGTTACATAGAAAAAATGTAAATTTTGTTTACAATGTAAATTTCATATCATAGTTACATAGAAAAATGTAAATTTTGTTTACAATATAAATTTCATATCATAGTTACATAGAAAAATGTAAATTTTGTTTACAATGTAAATTACATATCATTGTTACACAGAAAAATGTAAATTTTGTTTACAATGTAAATTTCATATCATAGTTACATAGAAAAAATTAAATTTTGTTTACAATGTAAATTTCATATCATAGTTACATAGAAAAATGTAAATTTTGTTTACAATGTAAATTTCATATCATAGTTACATAGAAAATGTAAATTTTGTTGCTACTACTTTACATTGACAAAAATATGGTTTTTGTCGCTACTACTTTGCATTGACAAAAATATGAATTTGTCGCTACTCTTTACATTGACAAAAATATGAATTTTTCGCTCCTCTTTACATTGACAAAAATATGAATTTGTCGTTACTCTTTACATTGACAAAAATATGAATTTGTCGCTCCTAGTTTCAACAAAAGTGATGATTTATATTGTTGACTCTAATCTCAACAAAATGAGTATTTTGTTGTTCCATTCCACAAAATAAGTAAATTTGTTGTTCAAAATTATCTATTTAACAACCTAGGACAATTTGGTTTTATCGATTCTAAGTTAACAAAATATGACCATTTGGTTTGTCAATTTTAAATTAACAAAGTATGACAGTTTGGTTTTGTAAATTCCCAAACCGACAAAATATGGAAATTTGGTTTTTCAACAAAACAAACATGAGATATTTGTCATCGACTACACAACATTAGATGTTTATTTTCAACTATACAAACACGTGATGTTTATTTTCAACTATACAAACAATCCAATTCAGCAGTTAAAAACAAGATGGTATTTTTAACAGTTTAATATAAATAAAATAAACATGACAAAATATGATATTGTATTTGGATCAAAGATTCTAATCTAATCCAATCCACAAACAAGATAATATTTTTAATTGGATTAAAAATTCTAGTTTAATCCAATTTACAAACCATGATGATTTTTATTGGATTCATCAGATCTAAATAATACAATAACAGATCTAGCTAATACAATACAATCCAATTCATCACAGCAACAATCACAATTCAACACAGCGCAAATCTAATTAACTAATATACAAACAATTATTTAACCGTGATAAAATAATTAATTAAATTAATTGGAATCAGAAATTCTCACCGAGCTATTTATTTCAGATTTGAAATTTGCTCAAAATTTCATCTGCTTCTTTTCAGATCTAGTTTATTCCATGCTGTAGATCTCGGAAAGACGAGTTCAACGCAACTGGTTTCGTTGGGTTTCGATACTGTATGACCAAGTTATGGATAATTAAACATTTTATACATTCATAATTAATTAAAAATAATTATCCAAGTTAATTACTTCATTAATCAATCTTGGCCGCTCCTCCTTTCTTCTCCTTCTGTCGTCTTCAACCTGTTAACGCAACCTATCAACTCGAAATGAATTCGCCATCGTCGCTTGCACCACATTCGATCAGAGTGGGATCGGACGCCGCCGCGTCGAAGGGGGTCACGCCTCCTCCCTTCGCCCAAACCGAGGCCGAGCTCGGTGGGCCCTGCCACCCTGGAAACCGCGCCAAAGTCGGCGGTTTTCACCCAAATTTCCGGCCTCCTCTTGCAAATAAACCCGATCATCACCGTATAGATCAAAAGCCCTCTCGAAGCTCTTCCGATTCCATTTGAGATTTCGAATTTCGTTGATTGTGTTAGAAGAAAAAGGGGAAGGAAGTCGGGAAGAACGTGGCCATTCATGAAGATAGATGGCGGCTGTAGACTTTGTGGTATTAGGGTTTTGGTAGTGATAAAGTGTATTTTTATAATATTTAAATGCTATTTTTACAAATAAATCCACACATCTTAAACTAATCCAATTTCAGCACAACGAAGAACGTTCCCAGGCAAATACCCCCATCCTGGACGCGATGGAACAGGTCCCGTCAGCCCGTTTGGTCATCTCAGCCCACTTTTATTTAATTTAGTATATAAATTATTTATTTAATTAATTAAATCTTACATTTAATTTCACCGGAACCACATACGACCTCTAAAAATTACAAAAAATTATTTCTGGCTTTCTTTTGTCGATACGGTCCTAACAAGACTAATTTCGTCGAATTCTGAGATCGTTTGAAAAATGGTCATTTTCTGGTCGACCCGATTTGATTGAAATGGACAAAACACAATTTCTTGTTCCACACTCACATATTAATTCGAAAAATTCTGAAAAATTAAACTTAGCAATAATTCGACATTCCGGTTCCAACAAAAGTGGTTTCGTCGAAAACAGAGGTCGTTTGAAAAATGGCTATTTCCAAGGCATATATATTTAATATTAAAAATACAGTTTTAAACAAATATTTTCCGAAACTCAAAATATATGAGTTTTTACTGTTTTTCAACGCAGAAACATCATTCTGAACTCAATGGAAGTGGTTCCGAGTCCAAATTCCTTCGTATGCAAAAAGTAGCATTTTTGGCCTTTGTAAATTTCATAGCGACCTTTCTAAATTTTAATTTGGGCATAACTTTTGATTCCCGCTATGAAATTTCAATTTTTTGGATTCGTTATAAAGATATTTTTAAATAGATTCTAATATTTTTGGTTTCACTAAAATCCGTTAAATTTTGCATCCTGTACAGTCAGTCAAAGTTCAAGTTTGACTTTTCAAACTACCGCGCTATTTCTAACTCTTTTTATAATTAAAATTAAATTATTCATTCTAACTTCGATTTAAATCAATTTTCAATCATTTTTATTTTAAATAAATTATTTTAAATATCAAAAACTCATTAAAATCACTTAAAATAAAATTTTAAATTGGCCCAAAAAATCAGGGTTGTTACAGGCTACCAACTCTAGGTCGTGGGTTGGGTAGTTTTTCTCATGTACTTTCAATTTCCTTCCCCCATAAGCCACTACCTTCCCTTCTTACATCATAGCAGCGCCTAATCCTGTTCCGCATGCATCGGTGTATACTGTAAACATCTTGCTTCCATCAGGCAATGTCAGAACTAGGGCTGTTGTTAGAGCCCTTTTCAAACATTGGAAAGCAATATCGCAATCCAAATCCCAATTGAAAGCTAGGTTCTTCTTTGTCAATCTTGCTAGTGGAGTTAAGATTTTTGCAAAATTTTTGATGAAATTTCGATAAAAGCCTGCTAGTCCGAGAAAGCTTCGGACTTCGGTTGCATTTCGAGGAACCTTCCAATCTTGCATAGCAACCACTTTTGCGGGGTCCACAGCTATCCCCTCTGTGGACACCACATGTCCAAGGAACCTAACTGTTGAGACACGAGAATTTCGATTGATAATAACAAAATAAAGATCAATGGAAATCATGACATGGAGCTAAGATTATGGATATATAGATGTTTAAAGGGAGACAGAGCTTATATACAGGGGGAGATAGCAATAAAGATTAAAATATCAAGCTATATTGTCATCAATCAAAAAGGGGGAGAATGTTGAGTCAACGGTTTCAATGCTTATTTTGATTAATGACAAGAAGGAGCTTCATGATCGACAAAAAGAAGATTCAATGTTTTATAGGTTAAAAGATGGTTATTTAGAGTTATTTATGTTAAAATCTATCCTCAAATAATCATACTTCTTATTCTCTTCAAAAATATACATGAAAACTCATTTTTTTATGTATATTGACAAAAACCTGTCAACCTGTTAAATTTAACAGGTCAACAGCTTTTTAAACTTAACAGGTCAACCTATTAAAATTAACGGGTCAACAGCATTTTGAAATAACGGTCAAAAACCTGTCAACCTATTAATTTTTCCTGTCGACCTATTTTTGAATTTCATGAAGAGTCATCTTCTTTCTTGAAAAGTTGCATCCATTTCTCTTCATTAAAAAGCACTCCTTTTGATTGCAACTTTTCACTAATAATTACAACTTCTCATTTGCTATAAATACATCATCTTTCATTCATCCAAATAACCGATTCTTGCTCTGATTTCTGATCTTACTTTCTAAATACTCTTGCATTCTAAAAAGCTCCCAAATTCAAGTTACTTATTGAATCCTTGATAATATTTCTCATATTTTGATTCAACAAGCAACTAACTTCCTTCAAATCTTCGCATTTAATTCATATACTTGAGGATAAGATTATAGGAAGGTTGTACTCAATCATTGACTAATCAATGTTGAAGAATGAACACATTCAAGGTCAAACTCTTGTAATCGTCTTGTGGGTAAGCTTGTAGCCCGTGAAATCAAGTGGGTAAGCTTGTAGCCCGTGAAATCAAGTGGGTAAACTTGTAGCCCGTAAATCAAGTAGTTGTGAACCTGTTCCTCCGTATGAAGCGAGGGTGTTGTTTAGTGAAAAGCCGAAGAGGAGCTTCGGGACTGGACGTAGGACTGGAGGTCCGAACCAGTATAAAAATCCTGGTGTCGTTACTCTACTTTACTTTACTTTACTGCATTTATAGTTATTTGTGATATATATCTTGTTTGCGAATTTTTACCTGCATAACTATTGAATAGCTTAAGTTATCACATACATTCCGCATAGCCATATTATAGATCCCGCACAAGTTGTACACACTCAGACTTTTCAATTGGTATCAGAGCCTGACGTTCTAGAGATCGTAACAACATCCTAGAACAAATGGCTATAAAGAAATCTAGTCAGGGAATTAGAAAATGGAAGAGCAACAAAGCAGAATCAGGAGAGCAAGGAAACAAGTGTCCCATGGCCAAAGTCAGATCACAATCGGTATGTACAGATTCATTATATAAAGATCTTTTGTTAGACCATGAATAATTATTGAAACTCAATACAGTCGTTTTAGCTATGTCAAAAAATTACAAGCAAGAAAATTCCAAATTAAAAGAAGAAAACAATCTATTGGTAAAACAAGCCAAATGTTTTGAAAATACCTTAGAAGAGCTTGTTTCTCAAAAAGATCTCCTTCAAAAAGAAAATGAGCGACTAGAAGATAAAAACAATGTTCTTTTAAAGGAAATCGATCTTTTGCAAAATAAAAATATATCATTAGAAGATTCTTTAAATAATTCTAGTTCTTTAATTTCGTCTCTTGAAAAAGAGAATAGAGCTTTAACTGAAAAGAATTTAGAACTATCTAAAGAATGCGAGTTTTTAAAGGTGAATAATAATATTTTGCAAAATGAAATTTCTGACTCAAAAGAAAATTTTGAAAAGTTACAATCTTCTTTAGATAATTCAGAATCTCAAATTTTAGGTCTCAAAACTGAGAATGGTACTTTAAAAAGGAAAAATTCTGAATTAAATAAGGAAATTGATGATTTAAAGAATAACAAAATTTCTTTTGAAAATGTCAATAGCGACTTTGGAAATAAATTTGATAAAAGTGCAAATAAGTTCGCAAAATTTAATAAAGGTCAAAATGATTTAAATATGATTTTATCTAGATCTCGACCTTTACATGACAAAAGTGGTTTAGGATATAATAAAACTAATCTTAGAAATAGTACTAGATATGCTTTCATGTACAATAAAAATATTACTGCTAGTACTAATGCTTATCCTAGATCCAATTATTATAGAAATTCGAATACTTCTATGACTAGAGATCTGAATAATAGATCTAGAAGTATGAAAAGGAATATCAATAGAGATTACTTAAGTATTTGGGTTCCTGTAAGTTGGAAAAACAGAGAAAAATATATTGATGATTATTTTGATTCAGTAGTTAATAATGAAAATTTTATCTTTAAAGGTTCCATTAAACCCTCTTGGGTATGGTTACCTTCCATCTAACTCATGGACCCAAACAAAGCAAGTGGGTACCAAAAGTATACATGTCATATAATTTTTGCAGGTACACCACAACAAAGAGAAGGCTATTCGGTATCTCTAAATATCTTTGAAAATTTAGCTTATCAAAAAGCACATGTTTCAATATTTCATCGTCATCGAGGATACAAAATTCATGGGATAGGAATTACAACAAAAATGAAGGCGGAAGCGGAAAATATTCTCCATGGGAACCAAGAAAATAAATTTAATATATCGGATCTAAGGAGATATTTTATATTCCTTTTAATATTTGTTTTATTTCTTTCTTCATGTATTTAATATATATTATTATAATAAAATGTTGTTTGAGTTTGATTTTTTTTTCAAAATAAGGCAGAAAAACAATTTTTGACAAATTAGGTCGACCTGTTAAAAAATATAGGTCGACCCGTTCTGAATATTTTCAATCCAGAGAAGAATTAGGTCGATCGGTGGCAAAATATAGGTCGACCGGTCATACAGGTCGACCGGTCAAAAACTATAGGTCGACCGGTTTTGCCTTATTTCCTCTATCTCGAACCCGAGAGTTTTTAGGTCAACCACCTTGATTTTATAGGTCGACCGGTCTCTCTGAAAACTTTTTTTTTATAAAGACACGTCGTTTCAAATTCCAAACTCAAACACCATTTCTTA
Source organism: Allium sativum (assembly GCA_030737875.1). Classification (NCBI taxonomy): domain Eukaryota; kingdom Viridiplantae; phylum Streptophyta; class Magnoliopsida; order Asparagales; family Amaryllidaceae; genus Allium; species Allium sativum. The sequence goes on from CM060922.1 coordinate 861,128,274, forward strand.
TACTATTTTAAAATTATACTACTCTCGATTATTGAGGTTATTATGATATTTATTCTTTTTAATCGATGACAAAGGGGGAGAAATATTTTACATATACTATTTAAAATATATGTGCTTAATATGGTAAAAGTATATGTGTGCTAACATTTGTTAATGCAGGAATCAAAAGGTAAGATTATTTACTAACAAATGTTGCAGAAATTCAGGGGGAGCTTTATACTCAAAGGGAGAAAATCCAAGGTGTTGTCATCAATCAAAAAGGGGGAGAATGTTGAGACACGAGAATTTCGATTGATAACAACAAAATAAAGATCAATGGAAATCATGACATGGAGCTAAGATTATGGATATTTAGATGTTTAAAGGGAGACACAGCTTATATACAGGGGGAGATAGCAATAAAGATTAAAATATCAAGCTATATTGTCATCAATCAAAAAGGGGGAGAATGTTGAGTCAAAGGTTTCAATGCTTATTTTGATTAATGACAAGAAGGAGCTTCATGATCGACAAAAAGAAGATTCAATGTTTTATAGGTTAGAAGATGGTTATTTAGAGTTATTTATGTTAAAATCTATCCTCAAATAATCATACTTCTTATTCTCTTCAAAAATATACATGAAAACTCATTTTTTTATGTATATTGACAAAAACCTGTCAACCTGTTAAATTTAACAGGTCAACAGCTTTTTAAACTTAACAGGTCAACCTGTTAAAATTAACAGATCAACAGCTTTTTGAAATAACGGTCAAAAACCTGTCAACCTATTAATTTTTCCTGTCGACCTATTTTTGAATTTCATGAAGAGTCATCTTCTTTCTTGAAAAGTTGCATCCATTTCTCATCATTAAAAATCACTCCTTTTGATTGCAACTTTTCACTAATAATTACAACTTCTCATTTGCTATAAATACATCATCTTTCATTCATCCAAATAACCGATTCTTGCTCTGATTTCTGATCTTACTTTCTAAATACTCTTGCATTCTAAAAAGCTCCCAAATTCAAGTTACTTATTGAATCCTTGATAATATTTCTCATATTTTGATTCAACAAGCAACTAACTTCCTTCAAATCTTCGCATTTAATTCATATACTTGAGGATAAGATTATAGGAAGGTTGTACTCAATCATTGACTAATCAGTGTTGAAGAATGAACACATTCAAGGTCAAACTCTTGTAATCGTCTTGTGGGTAAGCTTGTAGCCCGTGAAATCAAGTGGGTAAGCTTGTAGCCCGTGAAATCAAGTGGGTAAATTTGTAGCCCGTAAATCAAGTAGTTGTGAACTTGTTCCTCCGGGTGAAGCGAGGGTGTTGTTTAGTGAAAAGCCGAAGAGGAGCTTCGGGACTGGACGTAGGACTGGAGGTCCGAACCAGTATAAAAATCCTGGTGTCGTTACTCTACTTTACTTTACTTTACTGCATTTATAGTTATTTGTGATATATATCTTGTTTGCGAATTTTTACCTGCATAACTATTGAATAGCTTAAGTTATCACATACATTCCGGATAGCCATATTATAGATCCTGCACAAGTCGTACACACTTAGACTTTTCACTAACTTCTTCTCTCCAGAAATGGCATTTGAAGAATTTCGCCTTCAACTGATGTGCACGGAGAGTATCCATGACTTCTTTTAGATGCTGAGCATGCTCTTCCTCATTCTTTGAGAAGATCAAAATATCATCTATGAAGACCACCACGAACTTATTGAGGAATTCTTGGAACACCCTGCTCATTAAATCAACGAAGTAAGCGGGTGCGTTTGTCAAAACGAAAGGCATGACAAGCCATTCGAAGAAACCATCGGGAGTTCTGAACGCGGTCTTATCAATGCTGTCTTCAGCCACTCTTAGCTGATGAAACCCGGTAGCTAAATCTAATTGGGAGGAAACCGATGCACCTACAAGCGGATCGAACAAATCATCTATTCTTGGGAGGGTTGTCTATTCTTCTTAGTCAGCTTGTTTAGCAACCTATAATCAACGCACAGGCGAAGCGAACCATCATCTTTGGTTGCGAACACTACCGGAGTACCCCATTCAGAAATACTCTGTCTTATGAACCCCTTTTCAAGCTGCTCTTTGATTTGCTTGTTGAGCACCTTTCTCTCCCTTGGGACCATGTGCCTAACAGGTAAGGCGACGGGTTTTGCATTGTCAATGAGGTATATGCGGAAGTCTATCTCCCGCTTCAGGGGTAAACCCTTTACCTCTTCAAACACATCAGAATATTCACGGACTACCTTTATAGACTACAAGTCCTCAACAGACGCATCAAGAGATTATAGATAGCTTAGCATAATAGAGTTCAGGGGATTGCAAGAAATTTCAAGAGTGTTACCAAGGCGAATCAAGAGTCTAACCATTCTTTTTTCATAGTCGAGGATGGCACCATTACTGGATACCGAATCCATGCCTATAATCAACCTATAGCCCGTGAAGCCCAAAACATAGGCATTGCATCTAAACTCAATGCTTTGAATAGATATTTTCAAACCCAAACAAACCATTGAGAAATAAGATGAGCCCCCAATTGGATTTGAAACAACCAAGGGATCCTCTACTAAACTAGTGTCTAGGTGCTGAGATTCAACTAAATCAGCGGATACAAATGAGTGCGATGCGTCAGAATCAAACAATGTACGAACAGGATGATCAAAAAGATAGACTAAACTTTCGATAGAAATATTTCTACCTCTTTCTTGCGGAGGTGCCGCGAGAGCGTGATCTTGTCCTCCAGATGAAGGCCCAGCTCCCTGCCCTTGCTTCTTTGGGCATACCCTAGCCATATGTCCTGTCTCACCACAGTGGAAAAAGCCACCCATCTTTCTTTTCTTCTTCCTGCAGTCTTTGACCAGATGCCCGGGAATGCCACAGAAGTTACACTTTCTCTTTTCACTTGGTTTGTTGTTATTCCCGCCTTTCTTTGAATCAGCCTTCTTATTCTGCGACCCTTCCCCCTTCTTATCTTGAGGCACTTCTGCTTTTGCCTCATTCTTGCCCTTGTCTTCCTCAGGTAAGAGTGCCATGTCCATTAACTTCTCGTAAGTTGCCCCCATAGGTGTATAGGTCATAGCCAAGCTGTGAAGTGGCTCATTCAACCCCTTAACAAAACGGAGAGTCTTCTTATGAGGAGTATTCACAAAGTCCAGTCCAAATTGGGCCAGCTGATTTAATTGATTGACGTACTCCTTGACAGTCATACTTCCTTGCCTAAGAGATAAGAACTTTTCCAGTTGTAGACTTCGTTCAGCTTGTGAGAGGAATTTCATCTCAAACCTTATCCTGAAATCCATCCATGTATCAATATGTCTTTCAGCGTTAGTGACTTCCCACCAATAGGAATCTTCGTCTTTGAGCAACCATACTGCCAACTGTACCTTCTGCATATCGTCCACCTCGAAGATAACGAACAGATCCTCAGTTTCTTTGAGCCAGTTCCTCGCTTCTACGAATGATTCAGTTCCCTTGAAATCCTTTCCACCCATGGCCCTAAAATCTCTACAGATCTTTGAGAAATCATTTGCATGAGGAGGAGGAGGAACCGCTGCAGCTGGAGGAGGAATATCCGCTGGGCCTGCGTCGTTGGCCCTAGCCTCTAAGTACCTCCTGAACCAGCCGAGTATTGGCACACCCTCTGGAAGGTTAAGATTCCCAGACATGATGAAACGAAAAAGAAAAGATTCAAAACGAAGGAAAGAAAGATAGTTCATATGGCTTGGGGATTATGCCGTTTTAAATTAAAAATAACATTTTTCGGTGTAAAATGCTTCTTTATATTTCTTTTTGAAAGATAGTTTTCAAAAATTCTTATCTGAACTGGTAAACCTTTTGCTCTGATACCAAGTGAAACACCCCACCTCCGTTAAGGTCACTCACAAAAGGAATGACTTAACTTTGGTGGAGGGTTAAGGGTACAAGACACAGAAAAATTTACAAGACAGATGAATTTAAGCAGCAAAAATTCAAACATTTATTGCATACGTAGTTTAATACAAAAGCATTACACCATAATTTCTGTCTTGATTATTCAATAAAGAAGCATAAACCAAAAAGTAAAAATAAATGCATAAGTCCCCAAGGATCATATCCAAAAGCCATAGCCAATGCAAGAGAGTCCAAGTCATACATCTACTTTCTTGAAGCTTGTAAAGAGTCTGATTAAGCTAGAGTATTTTCTTCCTGTGGACCTGGGGGGGGGGGAACGGAAGAAAAGAAGACGAAAGAAAATGGGTCAGACAATAAGTCTGGTAATTTCAGTGGTTACTAGTATTTAAACAAGGAAAGGGATCATGATAGTGATAACATAACATAGGACAATACCCTAATATAAGAAAAGAGGGACGTGTGATTGCACCCATTACTATAGCCTCTGCACTTATTAAACCATTTGGTTTAACCAGCCCACGTGTTTACAACAAATGATCCCCTTAGTGATCAGCTCCTACTCGTATGTATTCAAGTCCCGTGTCATTCGGCCCCGCTTGATTGTAGTCACCTGTGCTGGTCCCACCATGCGGTGTATCAGTCCCTCTGGCGGAAACCCGACACGATTCAAGATGCACAGTGTACACTACTGATGCCCAGTGCCTGATTTTTCCACTCCGGAGTATGCGCACGCCCATACTCCGCCGGAACCTACACTAGCCCACCAACTGCCGACATTTTGACCGCTTATAGTTCAGCCCAGTAATCGTTCCCCACCTTGCCTAGTTCAGGGTACCATGATACATCTATGTGGGTTAATGCTGAAATGGGTCTCCGTTACTAGGGTTTTCTAATCAACATGTTTATTTGGTTAAGTGTCCAAGTTTACCTAACCCAGCCCATTCGTTTTAGTTAACATGTTGAATCGGTTAAGTGTTTTCCTAATTTACTTAACCCTACCAATCCTGACTTAGCTTTAATTTATTAAAGCACCAACCACTCACATTAGACATGTCTTGTTGTGGTCACTGGATATGCCGGTCGGTTCTGGGCTGATTTACACCACAACTCAGTTTAACCTCAGGTTCTTTTTGGGTTTGATGCACTAACCACCCACATTAGACAGGTCTTGTTGTGGTCACTGGATATGCCGGTCGGTTCCAGGAAGATTTACACCACAACTCAGTCTAATCTCGGGTTAGGCATATTCGTCTTTTCTAAATTCATATTTTTCTATATATGTCAAATTTCTTTATGTAAATTAAATTTATTTTTTAATCATGGCATAATTATCCTGTGATTATGCTCAACATAAATGGTATATCAAATATACCATTTAATGAACAATTCAATGCCATGAATTTTCATATTTCCCATCGCTACCCCCGTGGAACGTATGCGTAAATCACATAAAATGTTTGGCTAGCAAATTAGCCCAAACCCATAAACAAAAAGGGTAATAAACAAAGATCATGACATAAACATAAAATAGCATACATTAAACTTATCACGTGTAACTTGGCATAGATGTATATAATTAACTTTAATCAGTTGGGCAAAGGTGAACTTGTGACTAAGTTGAATCTAATGGTCATGTAAACTTGACAAAGGTCTAGCATGAAAGTTTAACATATAATCACAGTTTTAACCTACAACTTGGAATATAATCTTATGTATGTCAAAACATAAGAAAGCTATCATAATCATTTTCTTATCAAAATTTAGCATGATGTTAACAACATAAGAGGACTACAATTCCACTTTTACAACATAAATAGATTCAACTTGGCGTAGTTCTAAATATTTATAAATGTAAATCTAACATGTAAACATGTGATTTAGATCCTAAACTTGCAAATAACCACCAAATTACAACATGACATGTTTTACCATTTTGTTGGTATAATAAGTACTTTTCTCAATCGTAATAACATACGATGTTGTACATCACCCACACATATAGACATGAAATATACAACATGTTCAACGCCATAAGCATATAGACATGAAATATACAACATGTTCATGGCCACAAACATATAGAAAAAATTAATTACAACTATATTTTAAGATAAACGAGAATCAATTCTCATACATAAGCATCGTACTATATTCCAATTACAACATGTCATGATTCAATCGAAAGGAATGTTTAAATCTGTGTAACAACTAACTTACAAACTAAAAGAAATTCTTGCTTTCTGAAATCTGAATTCTGAAATTGGAGATGCGCGCCTTTGATGAAGATCGTTGAATTAAACTAGTTGTAGTTTGATTTTAGATGTAGCTTTTTAACTCGTCTTTAGAATTGAAAAGGGTGACGGCTACTCCAAATCCTCCATTGACGGCATTTCAGTTTTAGGTTTATTTTTCTGTGTGTTTTTAGGTTAGGCATTGAGTTGTTTATATAGAATTTCAGTTTGATTATAGCCGTCAGATGAACCTAGGGTTAATCACAGTCATTCAAACCTGATCAGGCCCATCCAGAAACCCTAGTGACTCAGCAGTGAGTCAGAAATCGTTCAAATTTCAGATCTGGCCAGGGGCCAGGTCGACCCCCAGGTCGACCTCAAGGGGGGAGGTCGACACTAGAGTCGACCCCCTGGTCGACCTGCCTGGGCGGGAATTTTCCCGCCCAGCTCGCTTATGGCTTCTGTTTGAATTTTGAACTCGTTTTCGAACTGTTTGAATTTATTAGAATTTCTGAAACTTCTAACAGCCATAACTTCTTCATACGAAGTCCAATTCATGCAAACTCGGACTCTATCTCAACCAGAATTCCGAGACGAACACAATGGCATAGCCCATTTCCCTTAATTCTTACAATTTAAATTAAGTATTCTAGTATTTATAATTATAACGTTAATAGAAAGTACGGGGTGTTACATTAATGAATTAAACATTCACTGGAATTAAATGAAGATAACGAATATTTTGAATATAAACCTGAAGTGAGTAGCGTAAATCCGGGCATTAGAAAAATTTTCAACTCTTAAAATTCTATAACTTATTTTTTTTATATAAGTTGTAATAAGGAATAATTTGAATATAAACGAATATTTAGAAAATACAATATTGTCCCTTCGCTTGTTGACGCGTTTAATTTTCCTTTGACCTGCCGTCACCTTTCGCTTATCATTCGATCTATTCGTGCTTTAGCTGTTAACCGTCCAGTTCGTATTCCTGATCCTTTCCTTTTCCTCACATCGACCAATATGAGGGCAAGTTGTATTGATAACATAGTTTTGGATTTGGAAACAAGTTTTTTTTAAAATGATTGACAAATAAATTTTTGTAGTATTGAGCAAGTCCAAACTACCATGTCAAATTGTGACACATGACATTTGTAAGATAAATTGAATGTTAGGGAAAATATTATGTTATGTATAATGGTTGAAACCTCATTTCAGGAATGTTTCGAAAATGATTTGGAATTTACTTGTATAAAACTTGACCTGACGTATAAATTGAAATGGTTTATAAACTGGTCTATAAACATGGAATGTTCGACGGCTTGAAATCCTGATATTTTGAAATGTTTAGAAAATGAAAATAATATGATTTGAAACTACTTGTGAAATTATTATTGCCGCGAAATAATTTATAAATTCGGGATATGAAATGAAATAAATTATTACTGAGATTCGAGTAACCCGTGACTAAAGAAAGGTATATACGGTGTCCGAGTCTGGATGAAAACCGAGATATATACTTCGCGCTCTATATTTGATGTCCGGGTCTGGATGTTAGCCGGAAGATACTTAGCTTATGTTTGTGAGTAAGGTATATACGGTTTCCGAGTCTGGATGAAAACCGCGATATATACTTTGCGCTCTGTATTCGTTGTCCAAGTCTGGATGTTAGCCGGGAGATACTTAGCATGTGCCCTTGATGATGGTCTGCTCTGGGGTCCGGAGAGACATCAATTATATATTGATACATGCGTACGCCGTGCCTAGTGGCCTTATCATTGGGAGGAACCTCTCAACTTAGGACATAAATGTTTTATGTCGTTTATCATGAATATTTAAAATTTTCAAAATGATTTTGTTTTTAAAATCCCAAAGCGAGTATAATTCGATATGAAAGAAATGTAATTTTCTAATGATTTGAAAATAAAACGGGATGTTAAGTCGAAGAAATTATTTCATACTTTGATTTCAAAATTTCCATTCTCTCCTTTTCGAGGACGAAAAGCCTTAAGGAGAGAGAGGGGGATTGTAATGAACCTGAATTTTCGGCATTTAAATTTTTAGAGTTTAGTGTCAGAAATTTATATCTATACTTGACATGTGATTTTAAATTTGAAATTTAGTCTATTTTATTTTAGTATTAGATAAATTTTGTAAGTAAAAATATAAATTTTGATTCAATATTTGAACTTGAATGGTTGTTTAAATTAAATGTTATTAATATTTTGAACTAATTAAAATTATATGGTTTGAGAAATTTAAAATTTTGGTTTTTACATTTAATTTGATTTTGAGTTGATTTTATAAGAGTGAATTTTAATTTTAATTTTAATTTAGGTTATCTTGCTAAGTTTAACGATAGTTGCATATTTTAAAACTTTATTTGAATGCGAATAGCTTTATTTAAAGTTAGCTGTATTTTTAAATTTATTGAAATATATTATTTTTAATTTTGAATTTTATTTAACTTGAAATATTTAATTTATTTAGATTTTAATAAAAAAATTAATTTCAAATTTTATTTTAGGGTGCGTTTTACACATGTCCCTATTATCTTTTAAAATGTAAAAAAAATGGTCGTAAAAAGAAAATAAACTACATCCCTATTTTTGAAAATCGGCTAATAAAATTCTGATTTTATCCTTTTAAACCCTAAAATCCGTCGTTTCAGGAATTATCGATTCACTTATTGTGGCGCACGATTAGGGCAGAGGATCGAAGAAGAAAATTAAAATTTTCCAGTCGATTTTCATTTTTTGTATCTCGATCGAGTGAAAAAGCAAAAAATCATTGCCGATTTGATCATAAAATTTCATCGATATGACGAGAACAAAGGTAAAATTTTGATTTTGTTACTTTTCTGTAAAACAATAGATAATCTTGTCGTATTTTATATTAAAATATGGATTAACATCAGATTGTTGCATGATTATATGATTACATACAAATATTCATACAAATTTGGTTGAAAAAATGTTTTCGATTGCGAAAAAATCCCGTACAACCGCTTTTTACAAATTTGAAACTATCAGTAGATTCGTGCAACTATCAACAGATTCATGCATAAATGTATGTATTTAATCACAATTATTGCATGTAATTATGCAATTATTATTTGAGTGCTGAATAATTATATGCATTTATCCAAAACTGTGGAATGCGTATGTGATTTTATTACATAATTGTTTCATAATTCTATGCATGTAATTAGAAATGTTGCATGCAATTCTGAAACTATCAATACATTATATGCAATTCTGATAATATTTGCATGTTTTGATGCATATAGTAAAAAAAGTTGAATATTTTATGCATATATTTTGAATAGTTAAATATGCATGTACACACATAGTAAGTGCATACTTATGCGCATGAATTCATAATATTTTCAAACTCGTATGCATAAAATATGATGACTTGCATACTTTTTTCTGATTTCGTAAATGTTATCATATTAATGCAGACATTGAGAATGTTTGCATATTTCTATGCATGTTTTAATACAGAATAGAATAATTCTAACAAATTGATAATTTTTTTACAATTTCTGCAGCATCAATTGTGAAAAGTTTGTAACAAATATAATGAAACAGAGAAATGAGGACAAACAAGTCGACAAAGATGATGAAATATACAAGCCTAATTCTGTAAATCTACAATGAGCTGTGCTTAGTGCTCAAATTCTAAGTTGCAAAATTTACAATTGGACTGTATATGATGACCTAACACAGCCGTTCCTGCTATCAGACGAAAACAAACCTTCTGATTAAAATTATTAAAAATGGTGTGTAGATTTCTGTACAAATGTGTTGACCGATTTTCTGTATTTGAACTACTATTACATCATTATGTATTTTCTGTACTGAATTACTGTGGAAGTTTATGTATTGAATTAAGTTCTTCTATTCTTAAATGATATCATGAATTGTTGCTTTCTTGTATATAGTTATTCATAATATTTGCATGCTTAAATGCAAATATTGTTATATGTTATGCGTATGTGAATTAACAAAATATGCAGGATAATTTCAAAAATAAAAAAAGGGAACTAAACTTCAAAGTTAAAAGAGGATATGCATACACGCTGAATATTTGAATACTTGCATACACATAATAAGAATAACTGCATACGTGTATGCAAAAATTGAGAATACTCGTATACATTAGCCAGTTATAAAGATACTTTCGTACCAGTATATGTAACTACTATGAACTGTTTCAAACATTTATGCAGCAATGCAAAATACTAGGAAAACATGATACAAATATTCAGTATAATTGCATACATGTATGCAACTATACTGAATAATTGCATATGTACAAGCCTAAAAAAATAACTATAAAAATCACAGAATTTAACATTAAAATACTGAACTAAATTTAAAGTAGAATGTAAATGTTCACAACAGTATACAATATAACTTTGTTAAAAAAAATACAAAAAATCATCTAATAGTCTTTTGAAGAACACGTCATCTTCTACGATCATCTTACAGAAAGTTTTTGAATTGTTGACAAAACAAAATCCAATTGTCTTCATTTTCTCCAGACACAATAGCAATTGCTACAGGGAAAAAACTTATGAAAAAATAAATAAAAAATATTAAAAGAATGAAATAAAATATAGAACAAATAGTACAAAATAGAAGTAAAACATGCACAAATAATTAATACACTACAGCGCAAATTTACAGTAAAATCACATTCATACATACAATTATGTTTTATTTTTCAATTTTTAATCAAATCAGAACACATGCATTCAGATTCTAAAAATATTTGCATAATGAATGCACATAACTATATCAGTTGAAAACAATCTGTACAGTCATAATAATTACAATCAAGTATACATATATCCAGATTAAATGCATACCATTATGCAAATAATTCAATTTTTTGTACAAAATTATGTAAATAATTAAACAACAAACAAACACAAACAGATACTCAAAATAGTTTTATATTCGCATTTATACAGAATATATGAATTCATACACGCAAATTTCCTGAATATATGCAGAGGCCTATACACCAATTATAACGATAGTTCTGGAAAAAAAGAGCTGCTATTCAAAAATAGGGATGAAATTTATATGTTTCAAAACGGGAGGATGTGAGCCTAATTAAGTTTAGTTTTAAGGATGTGAGCCTAATTTTCACTTTATTTTAAATATTTTGGATACCCTATTTTGTTTTATATACATGGTATTACAAATGGTATTTACTTTAAAAATATTTGCTTAATACATTTTCCACTTGTAGAGGATTACTGGAAAAAATTGACACGTGCCTATAGGCTAGAGGCCATTCCGGGTTGGCATGGCCGGCTTGGTGCCGAACCAAGGCCCTGGCTCGGTGACGAACCAGATCGCTCAGGGGACGTGCTTTCAAATCCCCAATGAACTGATGTCACAAAAGGTGTGATACATTCCAAAGCTGAGGTAGACCGTTCCGAGCTTGAAAATCCTAGTAGGCTTGTACGTGATGTAGGCCAAACTTCGACAAAAAGAGTTGCTGGAATGCAACACGAGTTGTGCATATTAGAATACTCCCTATACTCAAGAGGCAGATATCCCAATTTGCTAATGAAAGCGACAGATTAGCTGAGATGGTACAACGCATAACAAAAGGTGGTCTACCCAACAAAGGATATGATGACGTTACTAGGAACCCTTTCACTTCTAATATTCAAAATGCATGGGCTTTGCCATATTTCAAGTTGTTGGTGCCGGTTACGATGGGAGTTCGGATCCAATAACGCATTTGATACGTTATATTCAACTTATAGATATGCTGGGAAATCTCCCGAATTGATGGTGAAAATGTTTTTCGCTTTTCTTGAATGATTTTGCTGCGCTTTGATTTAGGCGGCTCAATAATGAATCAATTTGTTCTTGGAATAAACTCATGAATATGTTCATCGGGCAGTTTAAATTTCACATTGTTGTTTGAAAAAATGTGATGACGTTTACTACTATAAGATCTAGACTAAGAGAAATGCTGAGAAGTTTCTTGGAGAGTTCAACGCAGTGGTGGCTTCAGTGGATAAGCCAGAATCGTGCATGGTATTGATGGCGACCATGTCTAGAGTGGCCGACGACGGCAACAAGTCTGAATTTAACATAAGTTTGCAAAAGGATCCCCCAAGGGATCTTAATGAATTTTATTTTGAGGCTGATGGGTACTTACGCCAAGAGGATGCGCATGCACAACAAAGAATAAAGGCCAACGTTCTGAGTGACAAATAGACATTTGAAATGAAATTCAAGCCTGAGAAAGGAAAGAGAAAGATGAAAAGCAGTCGTGATGGCTCGAAGAGGAATAGGAAGGAACCAAATTTCGCCTCCGAAACAAAGTTGAATAAGTCCTTAAAAGAGAATTTACATAAATAATCGGGGGAAGATCCCATATCGAAAACCACCTCCTAGGGATCCAACTAAAAAGGAGAGGTGGATGGGAAAGTTCTGCCTATTCCGTGAGCTGGATAGCCAGACTACATCAGATTGCAGGCACCTCTAAGATGAGATTAAGGAGCACGTAAGGAGTGGACTTGTGACGACTGCCCACAGCTCTCGCACTAAACAAGAGGAATAATGCACTGAAAGGAGTGCCAAGAAGCTATGGACGATCATCAGAGTGGGTAAACACATCGGATCCTGTCGTAGAACTCACAACGCAAGGATAAAATATAATAGAACATATACAACAAGTAATAGCAGTGAAGCAACACATAGCAAACTTTCCAAACTTTCACAACATTCTGAAAGATTATTCCAACATCATAGGAAATATCAAGTATGTACATAAGGCCTCACTACAACACTCATAGAGCAACTCAAACAACGGAAATAGAAATACTAGATAGTAATAAAACTGGTACGTGAGCCTTCTGCTCGCCATCAATCAGCATCATCGTCCTCACTAAAGCATCACCTGTCACCTGCTACTCAGTCTGCCCATCCACTACTGGATGAAAAACCCAAGGTAATAAGAGGAAACATAAAACCTTGAGTCAGACAATAGTCTTAATGAGCGATAAAACAACCAATAAACTTCATTAATAAAGTATATGAGAATGGGTAGATTTACCAACCACTACCTAACACCAGAGAAGAACTAACACCCATCTTCCCTACATCTGACAGTGATAGCCTTTACAATCCATAACATCCAAGGTAACAACAATTCACCCATGGAAACTAGAACATCCATTCAATCATGGTAAGCACTCATAACATCCAGATTACATAGGTTTCACGCAGACAATCCTAATCAAGTTTAATATCCCTCAAGCACTCTCCCCTGAGGCCTAAACTTATATCAGTCATGCGCTCAAAGAACATCTCCTTCGACTTTGGATAATCCACGTGAGATGGTACAAACAGAATAACCAATCATCCGTGACTGACTCTGGCTATCACCGCCAATCCTGCTTTGAAACCATCGTTAATTGAATGACGACCAACCTTGCCATATGTCAAGGGCTAATGGTAACCCTAGTTCTAGCATAAACTCTAAATGTCCATCCTTGACAATGTCCAACTTTGAAAACTAGGCCTTTGTCCAAGGCCCAGCGTACTTGACCTACAACCGGTCTTTTTGACGTCTCTAGTGTAATCCAGCTTCGAGCCTGCTAGAACTTACGATAACGATAATCTATCGGCCTTCACATCTCTAGTCACCCAAACTGATGACTCTTCATGGCTTAAGCAACCTTCTCGGGCAACCACTATCCACCAATTTACGACCATTGAGTTGCTACCTCATTCGTTGTTCTACACCGATCAACGGACACCTTTCAACACTTCGAACTTTCCTACTTGAATTTACTTCGAAGTCACACCATCATCGAGCCAAATTACACTACTGCGCTGCAGCTAGGGTTCGGGGGGTCGCCCCCAAAAAATATTTTTTTCAAGCTATTTTCTTCAAATCCAGGTTGTACCCGAAAATATAAATTTTCAGAAAACGACCCTTTTCTGCTCGACTAGACCACACCATGCTAGACCAACCCAATCTTTGCTCGACCCAAGCCATGACCACACCAAACTGTTCGGCTGTACCCTACTCGACCGACCCAGTACCTAAGTATGACCGACCCCGTACTCGAGTCTTGGCTTGCTCAACCGATCCACTCCTGCACGACACAAAGAAGACTGATCGACCCAACTTCATCTCATGACCGACCCAGCCATTCAGGAGTGACCGACCCTGGCAAAGCTCGACCGACCCTGCCCATTTCATTTCCTCCAAGAAAACCTTCCCACGGTTCGACCTACCCACCATGTTCGACCTGCCATGTTCGACCCAAAACCTGCATCCTCCAATGCAACTCCAGTTTCAATCAAAACTTCGCCAAAACGATTCGTTCGACGAAACCAACTCATCCAATCATCCAATATGACCGCAAAAGTGTTATGAAGTAAGTAATAACACCAATATGGAAATTCCATCAATAAACGTGTAAAATTCACCAAAATCACCATAAATGTACATATGAACAAAATCATGGATTCAACTTGCACATTCGCATGAAATATCATAAAAATTACTTACCTAAACTTGCTAAATCAGATCCTAAGGTGATTTATATGAAAATGGACTTACAAATGCATTGATATATGGAAAAACACTTTCATATGATGAAAAACATGAATAATCACTCACACACTTCATTGAATCCATGTGAGAGATGCATATCACTCACCGATTCTCCAAAACAAGCTAAAATCAATGGAATATGAACCCGAACAGCAAGCACCTCACACCAAACACCTTGATCCGATAAATCCTTGCCTCAACTGATGTAGATCTAGCCTCTAGTGGGGTAGATCTTCAATTTCCCTCATTGGATTATGGTTTTTAATAGTGGAAAGATGTTAGAGGAAGGAGGAGCACAAGGCACCAAATGGGAGAATGAGAAACTAAACCATTTCCCATATCCCTCACCCCCTATTTATACCCTTTCCTTAGCCCACTAATGGGCCTTCCCCAAGTCAGCCCATTAGACTCCTAAAACTTGGACAGCCAACTGAAAAACTTTAAAACAGTGATTTCTCCCAAACAGCTGAGCCAAATCCTTATTTTAACTACTATATGGAAAGGCAATCATCAATTCCTTTACAATGGCACAAGTCTCACCCTCTGAATCGACCTGAGTCAAAAGTTATACCCTGTACAAAGCTAATAAGGGCAAAATGGTCATAAAGAAAATCGGCAAAAATTATGGACATGTCTCACATCGCCTTAAGCAATATATTAAAAGATGAGAATGATTCAACCCTCAAGAAATAAAATAGAAAAATTATTTTATGATCTTTCGATACGTAAAATGCGGGTTGTTACATTCTTCCCCCTTAAGAATTTCGCCCCCTTAAATTCCAAGTAACACAAGCAATCAAAACAATTCTGCATATCTATCATCCATGAGAAGCCAATTATACCATCCAAAATAGCAACCATCAAGCCATGCATCCGTAGCCTTATCCTAGAACGCGGAATTCAACCAAACAACAACAATATACAACGATATAATGATGATACAATATCAAAGGGTCCTACCGATGAAGAGTTCCGGATGAGTTGCCTTCATGTTCTCTTCCGTCTCCCACATACAATCGTCACCATCTTCACTCCATTGTACCTTGACTAGCTTGACCGTCGTCCTCCTTAGTTGTTTCGTGTTATTCCCCACAACACGAAATAACTTACGAGGTTTCTCAACTGTAGTTTCTACTTCTAGGTCTTCACACTGCTCTGGAGATACCACCACATTCGAGTCATGTATAAACTTTCTCAGAAATGACATGTGGAAAACATTATGCACACTCGACATCTTCTCGGGAAACTCTAATCTATATGCGAGCTTTCTGATTCGCTCGACTATCGAAAATGTTCCGACAAACCTTGGTGCTAATTTCCTTTTATTTCTGAATCGAACCACATGCTTTAATAGTGAAATCTTCATAAAAACCATATTGCCAACGTCGAATTCCAAATATTTATGACGTTTATCAGCGTAGCTCTTCTGATGATCTTCGGATGCCTTCATTCGTTGCCAAACGATCTCGATACTACGAGGTCTCCTTAGTCGTTTCAGGCCCAAGTTCCAACTTATCTCCAGTTTCTAACCAACAAGCCAGGGAATTGCATAGCCTCCCATACAACGCCTCGTATGGTGCCATCCCAATGCTATACTGGTAGCTATTATTATATGCAAACTCAACTAGATGTAGATGGTCCTCCCTTGACCCCCTAAAATCCAACACACAAGCTCTCAGCAGATCCTCCGAAACTCGATTGACTCTCTCTGTCTGACCATTAGTTTGGGGATGATATACCAGACTCAAACACAGCTCAGTTCCCAAAGCTTCTTGCAAACTTCTCCAAAATCCACTCTTTAATGGATCTCGATCACTAACTATACTCTTTGGGACACCATGGAATCGAACTATCCATTTCACATAAAGTTCAGCCAATATCAATGTCGTCCTAGTCGACTTGACAGGAATGAATCTCGCACTTTTTGTCAAGTGATCCACAATGACCCAAATCCCTTCATTTCCTGCCCTGGTTCTAGGTAATTCATTGTTAAATCCATCGATATTTGCTCCTACTTCCATGTAGGATCTTCCAATGGCTGAAGCAAACCACTCGGCTTCTTCTATTCAGCTTTCGCCAACTGACAGTTCATACACTTGGAAATGAACTTTCCAATATCTTGCTTCATCCCCTCCCAGTAGTAAACTCGCTTCATGTCCTGATACATCTTATTACCACCGGGATGAATTGTCAACTTCGAGTGATGACATTCTCTTAGAACTTCCATCTCTCAATCCATCAATATTACAAACAATTAATCGTCCTTTATTTCGAAGCCAACCTTCTTGGCCGACTTCGAACTCTTTATTCTCTAGTTCCAAATTCTGGACAAACTCAACAAGCTTATCGCTTTTGGCTTTCGCCAACTCTTTCGATAAGCATAGGTCTTATCAATAAGCTTGCCAACATTTCAGCTTCCAATTTGCGTCTTGGCCTAAAATCGAACCTTTCCAAAAACTCGAGGCTCTTCCGTTCCCAAAACATTGCTCCTAAACTTGCGTGTCTTCGACTCAACGCATCTGCCACTACGTTGCCTTTGCCAGGAGTACAGGCTATACCAAAATCATATGATGCTAGAAACTCTAACCATCGTTGCTACCGAAGATTCAAATCCGTTTGGGAGAAAAGATACTTCAACGGCTTGTGGTCGATACTTCAACGACTTGTGGTCCGTGAACAACTCAAACCGAACTCCCAATAGGTAGTGTCTCCACATCCTCAAAGCAAATACAATCGCCGCCAACTCCAAATCATGAGTTTGATAGTTCTCTCATGCGACTTTAGCTATCATCTCGCGTAAGCGACAACTTTATCCTTCTGCATTAGCACTGCTCCAAGTCCAGTACCACATGCATCGGTGTATACTACCGTCTCTTCATTCCCACTTGGAATGGTCAACACTGGATCACTCATCAATCTCTCCTTAAGGATTCCGAACACTTGTTCACACTTCGCATCCCATGTGAACACTTGGTTCTTCTTCGTTAATCCTGTCAACGGTGCAACTATCTTAGAGAAATCCTTGATAAACCGTCAGTAAAAACAGCTAGCCCAAGGAAACTCTGAACATTCATCGCACTCTTAAGTCTATCCCAGTCCTGGATTGCTACAACTTTAGCGGGGTCAACCGCTATCCCATTTCCAGAAACAATATGACCTAAGAATCTCACTTCATTCTTCGAGAAGTGACATCTCGAGAACTTAGCTTTAGCTGATGCTTTCGCAAAACCTCTAACACAACTCTCAAGTGTGTCTTATGTTCTTCCTCATTTCTAGAGTAAACCAGAATATCATCCACGAACACAAGCACAAACTTGTTCAACTGATCTCTGAATACCCTATTCATATGATCCACGAAATACACTGGCGCGTTAGTCAACCGAATGGCATCACCAACCACTCGAAGAAATTGGATGGTGACCTAAAAGAATATTTGGCACACTATCCTCTGCCACCCTCAACTGGTGAAATCCTATTTCCAAATCCATCTGAGAAAACACTTTGGCTTCGTGAAGCTGATCGAACAAGCCATCAATCCTTGGCAACAGATATTTGTTCTTCTTAACCACCTTGTTCAGCACACGATTGTCTATACATAGTCTTAACGAGCCATCTGCCTTGGTTGCAAACACGGCCAGTGCACCCCATTCGGAGACACTCCTCTAAATGAATCCTTTTCTAGAAGGTCTCTAACTTGCACCTCCAACTCTCGATGTTCCTTAGGTGCCATCCGCCTAAGAGGCATAACGATTGGTCTAGCACCCTCGACCAAATAGATCCTAAACTTGATCTCACGATGCGGCGACAACCCTTTGACCTCGTCAAAGACATCTACATACTCATTAGCATCGGCACTGATGACAGGTCTCCTTGTGGAATCCCAAGAAAATATAGATGACTCACGAAGACTCCGCCTTCGCGCTTTCATCTAATCTGCAACTTTCGCCCTTCCACATCCCCGACCCTCACCTCTAGCTTCTCGCAATTTACCCTTGCCGCATACCTCTTGAGCCAATCCATACCCAAGATGATCCCGAACCCAGCAAAGTTCTGAACAAAGCAATCACATACAAAAGAGAAACCATGACTCGACAACACTATACCACGACAAATTATGCACAAATTGGACGTACGCCCAACTGGATTAGTCACGATCAATGGTCTATCACAAATCTCGGGTTCCAAACCCAAGTGACACACAAGCTCATTACAAATGAATGAATGCGAGGCTCCAGTATCAAACAAAACTCGAACCGAAACACCATGAAACCTTGCACCATGACACCCTTTCCCTTCTCCTCAGTAGTAGGAACTCTTAAGAAGTTGGCACGGCTTCCAAAGCATATGCCTTCACAACCTGCTTGCCCTTAGCTGACTCTGGGCAGTCTTTCTTCTCATGCCCAGGCTTCCCACACTTGAATCACTTCTTCTCAGCTTTAGGATTCTTGTACTCACTAGCAAAATGGCCTTTCTGTTGGCAGTTAAAGCAAACCATCTCACTCTTAGGCTTCTTTTGGCCATTCTTCTCTTTCTGTTGTTGCTGCTTCCTCTTCTTATTATTACCACCTTGTTGTAGCTTCTGTTCTTCCTTAGGTGCAACAACAGACATCTTCTTAGGAAATGGACTTTCATGCCTCAAAGCCTTCTGACAATCTTCTCAAAGCTATCATTGAGGTGATCCACAAGTTGATTCCCAAGATATTCATCCAACCCCAAGAAAAACTTCTCGTTCTTTTGATAAGGAGTATCCACATATGAACGAACATACTTCAACAAAGCCTCGAAGTCGGATATATAGTTATGAACTGGGCGACCATTCTGCTTGAGCTCCACGAATCTCTTAAACAGAACAGGCTTCTTCACGGTGGAGATAAACCTTGCTTCAAACTTATCTTGGAACAATTCCCATGAAATATCCTATTCAGGAGTCTCAAGTGTAACAGAGTTCCACCAGTCCATCGCTCTGCCCACTAACTACCTTGATGCAAGTTTCCTCTTTGTTGCATTATCAATGCCCAAGTCCTTGAAGATCCTCACACAAGTATCCAACCACCTTTGAACCTCTTCAACTGGTTCAGTTCCCTTGAACTGTTTCCTTCCCAACGAGGTAAAGTCTTAGCATAACTTTGCAAATTCTACAGCTCTCGGCACTTGGACTCCAACATCCACTGTAGCTGCCAGTGGAGCGGGGTTCCTTCGAAGGCATGCTTCCATCATAGCTTCAAACATGGCCAGGTAATCAGGTGCCTCGCCATTACCCCCTCCATTTACAGCTTCTTCCCCAGCGATATGTCTTTTATAACACTGACTCATTCTAAATCTGCAAACTAGAATGATTAGCCACTTACAAGATAAGCTGCTAAGGAAGTACAAACGCTGTTATACTATATAGTATCATATAATATACATCCAACTGAAATCCACAAGTACGTCTCTTATACGTGATTACATCCTTGAACTTTGGCTAAAACCGTTAACCAGAGCTCTTATGCCAAATGTAACGACCACCCACTGCCCTCTCACTAAACAAGAGGAATAGTGCACTGAAAAGTGTTCCAGGCTGCTATAGACGATCATCAAAGTAGGTAAACACATCGGAACCTGTCATAGAACTCACAGCGCAAGGATAAAATATAATAGAACATATACAAAAGGTAGTAGCAGTGAAGCATCATATAGCAAACTTTCCAAACTTTTAAAACATCCAGATAGATCATTCCAACATCATAGGAAATATCAAGTTTGTACATAAGGCCTCACTACAACACTCAAAAAGCAACTCAAACAGCGGAAATAAAAATACTAGATAGTAATAAAACTGCTTCGTCAGCCTCCTGCTCGCCATCAATCAGCATCATCGTCCTCACTAAAGCATCACCTGTCACCTGCTACTCAGTCTGCCCATCCACTACTGGATGAAAAATCCAAGGTAATAAGAGGAAACATAAAACCTTGAGTCAGATAATAGTCTTAATGAGCGATAAAACAACCAATAAACTTCATTAATAAAGTATATGAGAATGGGTAGATTTACCAACCACTACCTAACACCAGAGAAGAACTAACACCCATCTTCCCTACATCTGACAGTGATAGCCTTTACAATCCATAACATCCAAGGTAACAACAATTCACCCATGGAAACTAGAACATCCATTCAATCATGGTAAGCACTCATAACATCCAGATTACATAGGTTTCACGCAGACAATCCTAATCAAGTTTAATATCCCTCAAGCACTCTCCCCTGAGGCCTAAACTTATATCAGTCATGCGCTCAAAGAACTTCTCCTTCGACTTTGGATAATCCACGTGAGATGGTACAAACAGAATAACCAATCATCCGTGACTGACTCTGGCTATCACCGCCAATCCTGCTTTGAAACCATCGTTAATTGAATGACAACCAATCTTGCCATATGTCAAGGGCTAATGGTAACCCTAGTTCTAGCATAAACTCTAAATGTCCATCCTTGACAATGTCCAACTTTGAAAACTAGGCCTTTGTCCAAGGCCCAGCGTACTTGACCTACAACCGGTCTTTTTGACGTCTCTAGTGTAATCCAGCTTCGAGCCTGCTAGAACTTACGATAATGATAATATCTCGGCCTTCACATCTCTAGTCAGCCAAACCGATGACTCTTCATAGCTCAATCAACCTTCTTGAGTAACCATTATCCACCAACTCACGACCTTTGAGTTTCTGTTCTACACCGATCAACGCACACCTTTCAACACTTCAAACTTTCCTGCTTGAATTTAATTCGAAGTCATACCATCATCGAGCCAAATTACACCACTGCGCTGCGGCTAGGGTTTCCCCCAAAAAATATTTTTTCAAGCTCTTTTCTTCAAATTCAGGTCGTACCCGAAAATATAAATTTTCAGAAAACGACCTTGTTCTGCTCGACCAGACCACACCATGCATTGATATATGGAAATTACTTATTTAAACTTGCTAAATCAGATCATAAGGTGATTTAGATGAAAATGGACTTACAAATGCATTGATATATGGAAAAACACTTGCATATGTTGAAAAACATGAACAATCACTAATACACTTCATTGAATCCATGTGAGAGATGCATATCACTCACCGATTCTCCAAAACAAGCTAAAATCATTGGAATATGAATCTATACGGCAAGCACCTCGCACCAAACACTTTGACCCAATGAATCCTTGCTTCAATTGATGTAGATCCAGCCTCCGATGGCGTAGATCTTCAATTTCCCTCCTTGGATTATGATTTCTAATGGTGGAAAGGTGTTAGAGGAAGGAGGAGTACAAGGCATCAAATGGGAGAATGAGAAACTAAACCATTTCTCATATCCCTCACCCCTTATTTATACCCTTTCATCAGCCCACTAATGGGCCTTCCCCAAATCAGCCCATTAGACTCCCAAAACCTGGATAACCAACTGAAAAACCTTAATATAGTGATTTCTCCCGAACCGCTGAGCCAAATCCTTAATGTAACAACTCTACGGAAAGGAAATCATCAATTCCTTTCCAATGGAACAAGTCTCACCCTCTGATTCGACATGAGTCAAAAGTTATGCCTTGTACAAAACTAACAAGGCAAAATGGTCAAAAAGAAAATCGGTAAAAACTATGGACATGTCTCACATCCCTATAAGCAACATATTAAAATTTGAGAATGCTCCAATCCTCAGGAAATAAAATAAAAATATATTTTATGATCTTTCGATACGTAAAATGCGGGCTGTTACATGACTGCTCTAGGACTATGTTGAAAACAGAGAGATGGTGCCAGAGCACGAACAACTGTCTATGGCCTAAACTCAAGGAGGGCCTCGATCCAAGGGAGAAATCATCACCTCATGATAGAGGTGGCGATGGTAGGATGACCACCTCCTGATTTAATAACTTAACCGCTTACACATGTACGAGACCATGATCTGGTCCTCAGGCATGTTCTGAGTGAGTGTTGGGTCTCGGGGACCGAAGTGGCTTTGCGCAGCTTAGATTTTTCTTTTTCTTTTTTGCAATTTGTTTATGCACCTATTTTGAATCGCCCTTGGTGGAAAATAATATAGATAATGGCTTTTATTCAGTTAGAAAGACGAATAAAAGCCATAGAATACGTGTCCCTTTCGTTAGGAAGTGATTTGATGGATTCATATAATTGAACTTTGAATTCCTTTCATCGGAAAGTAGCTGGATGAGTTTAAGACGACAACCATGAATTCCTTTCATCAAATCTTGACTGCATGGACTTATATTAATGAATCACGAGTTCCTTTTACTAAAAAAGTGACTGATGATATCGTGTGGACTAAGGGACCCCTTTCACTAGATAGTGGCTGGATGTATTCATCCGATGAACTACGAATTCCATCAATAGAAAGTGATTGGATGAAGTCGTATTGATGAAATATTAATTCCTTTATTAGAGAGTGGTTGGATGAATTCATAATGATAAACTTCGAGTTTCATCAAGGGAGAGTGATTAAATGAATTCTTAACGATGAACTATGAATTCCATCACTAAAGAATGATTGGATGAATTCGTATCGATGAACTATGAGTTTCGTCACTGGAACTCATATTGATGAATCGTGAGTTTCCTTCACTAGAAAGTGACTGGACGAATTTGTGTTAGTTAAACTACAAATTCCATTACCTTACAATGATTGGATGAGTTGTATAGGAAGTAATGCCGCTTCACCAGAGAGTGACAAGATCAACTTACTTGTTATTGAATGCCATTCACTAAAGAATGATGAATTTGTAACTCGGATTGCACTCCACGCACGAGATTGTGATAGTTGGATGATCTGACATTTGGAAAGAGCCCGTAAAGTCTACTCTTTTCTCTTTAGCGATTCAGAGGGATTGCAATTTCTAAACCAATTCAGAACACATCTTTCGAAGAAAGATATGTTTTGGAGGGCAGAAGCTTGATCCACCTTTTTGCAAGGTGGTCACATTATAAAACTCACAACATCCGGATCACTCAAAGCTAAAACGCAGACTAACCTTGACTTGGAAAATTTCAAATGAAAAGGGAGATGTTACGAGAACTCGAAGTTTAGGATGGGTGAAAACCAATTCAGCATTGCAACTTGTTCTGAAGTCGGTCATGAATCAACTTGGCTAGGCAGAACTACTTCAGACCAGCAAAGATAGTGTTGCCTCGAGTCGACATGGGGGAGTGGACTCAGATCAGCCATGCTTCGACTTGGGTAGGTTAAAATGCCCTGATTCAACATGGGATTGGGTCGGCCATGACAAACCGGAGCGGGGCACGTCCAGTGACGTGTTCTACTATTTCCACTCTTTTATCCCATTCCGTCCTCAACGACTACTGCGTCAGAGTTCACTCCACGACCACCATGCCGACCCGAATCATTGAGCACTCATAAATAGGCCAAGAGATAGCCATTTAGATAGATATCTTCTGCTTCCCTAGACCGAGACTCTACTGGTTTCAAGATTAGTCCTCTCTTCAAAATTCATAGATAAAAGTCTATTGTAACATTATCTATAGAGTATAAACAAGGGATACGATAAGTGGATGTAGGCCCAATCACCAAGCCACTCTAAAAACTGTTGTGTCTCTTTACTTTTCCTTTTCTTTGTGATATGATATTATTGTGATTATCATTAAGATTTGGGCGTTCAACTTAGGAGTACTATTTTTCGAGTCAACATATACAAACACAAATATGAGGAACATTCTGATGCACCTCAAGCACACACACACACGCGCGTGCGCGCGCACACACACACACACACGCGCGCGCGCGCACACACACACACACACACACACACACACATATATATATATATATATATATGAGCATGAACACCCCAAACAGTGCATACCCTCATAACCCCTTGATTTCCACTATACATTCTCATTTCTCTCTCTACTGACCAACTCTCTCTCCCCTTTGCAAACTTACAAAATTACAAACGAGTGACCAAAAATGAGGTGCAAAAGGGGTACTACCAAATAGAGGTGCTACCAAATAGGGGTGCCCTGAAGCATGCCTGTAGCACCCCACATCCGCTAAGGTCACTCACAAAGGGGATGCCTTAACTTCAATGGAGCATTATGGGTACTGGAACAGAAATATTACAAGACGGACATAGAACAGCGGAAGGTAAAGTAGAAGTACTTCAAATCATTTATTAAATATAATTGTTTACAATAAAATCCCATCAACTTTCAAATACCCAATTGCATAACTAAAATATCTGTCTTGCTCAAAAACAAAGAAGCATGAAAATAAATTGTAGTATTCCCCAATAAAGCAAAGCAAGCCATAGCCAAGAGAAATCCAAGCAGTACATGAAAGAGCCTTGGAGCTTGGTAAGATCCGAACTAAGCTGTATTCCCACCCTGCGAACCTGGGGGTTGGGGGGGGGGAACGAAAGAAAAAGAGGCGAAACAAACTGGGTCATTCATAAAGACTGAGTAAGTCCTAGTGGCTTTCAGCATAAAAACAGGTAAAGATAACATGGCATGAATAAACTAAAAGTAAACATAAGCATGACGACAAGATAAGCTACAGGCACGATAACTAAGAATAACATCATAGGATTTCTATCACGTATAACATTTCAAGGTTCCCATTCAAGATGAACTAAGTATAGTTTCGCAATATTTCTATCAAGCATCGCAAGATTTCTCTGCTTCACCATTAATATGATATCTATTTGCTCTGCACCACCTAACTAGTGTCCCAACTAGTAATATATATAAAATGATAAAATCATAACGTGATCTCGATCCCCGAAATTAAGGTTGCTTTCACGTGTACATTTATTATTTATTACCTAGATCTAATATAGGGTTTTCTATCGAGCACTTTCTAGATTCAACCAGGATTTATGCCACCTAGGCCCAACCTAGGGACTATGCTACCTATTGAACGCTTCTCGGATTTAGGGTTTATGCCACCTAGGTCCAACCTAGGGATTATGCTACCTATATGTGTCATACGGCCCCCAATGATTGTAGATACCTATGCTGGTCCCACCATGGGGTGTATCAAGACCCATGGTGGCAGCCCGAAGCAATTCTAGAATACATAGGTTATACTACTGGTGCCCCCAGTGCCCTGTTTGTCTGCTCCGAAGTGTGTGCACGCCCGCACTCCGTTAGAACCTACACTTTTGCACCCACCGCCATCGCTTTGACCGCTTACAATCAGCCCAGTAATCGTGCCCCACCCTGCCTAGTTTCAGGGTACTGTTGCACCCTGCTTAGTTTCAGGGTACCATTGATACCTGATTTGGGTTACTGCTGAAATGGGTCCCCGTTACTAGGGTTTCCTACTGGTTAAGTGTGTGGGCCTATATATACAGATATTACCCACCTTCCCGTGATGTACTTAACCCACCGATTCAAGTGTGCTTATTAATGGTTAAGTTTGTGGGCCTATATTTACTAATATTACCCACCAACCCGATATGTACTTAACCCTCTCCGTCCATTACGTTAAGTTGGTTAAGTGTTTTCTCTTTTTTTACTTAACCCTACCACACATCATGTTATATCGGTTAAGTGTTGTTCCTTGTGTTACTTAACCCTACCGCAAGCCTTGTTATACTGGCTAAGTGTTCTCCCTTGTGTTAACTTAACCCCACCGCATGTCATGTCATATTGGTTAAGTGTACATTGACTTAGCCCACCTACTTATCATGTTATGACGGTTAAGTGTTACCACCTGTCGTTACTTAACCTTACCACGAATCACGTTATATTGGTTAAGTGCAAGTTAACTTAACCCCATCCACCATTCATATTATAATGGTTAAGTGTTACCCACGTGTATTTACTTAACCCTACCACGCATCAGTTATATCGATTGGGTGTTATAAACCTATTCAAGTTAGCCCAACCCATCCGCTAGTCATGTTATAACGGTTTAGTGTCATTAGCCTAGCCGTGTTACTTAACCCACCCATTGGTCTGATTAACAGTTATGTTGGTTAAGCCCACATTTATAAGTTTTACATGTTCTTAACTCATACCGGTTAGGTCCACATTTACATGTCAAATTTCCATGTCATCCCACCTAACCCTCTAACCATACCCGCGTTTTATTATGGTTAGTATTCCTTAATTCATTATGACGAATGAATCATGACCTCTCACATTAGACCGTGCACTTTGTGGCCACTGGATTTGCCGGGCGGTTCCGGGCAGATTTACACCACAAACTGAGTCTAACCTCGTGTCATAAATCGTTACGCCTACAATTCGACCTTCGACCTCTCACATTAGACTGACACTTTGTGGCTACTGGATTTGTCGGGCGGTTCCGGGCAGGTTTACACCACAAACCGAGTCTAACCTCGTGTCAAAGGTTCATTAATGGTCGTATTCCACCCAAAACCCCAATATCAGTTCATGCGTTTAACATATAGAAATGTTCATGATTCACGTTTTTGCCCCAAAACGTATTCCCAAATTATTATCATAATTCACTATAAGGTTATGCCAAGTTATAGCCATTTATTTACAGTACATGCCAATTACCCAAAACCCAACTTAGGCGCGTTCATATTAAACCTTTACCAAGTCATAAATTTTCATATATGTTTCCATTCCAAATTTCACATAATCAACATATGCCCAAGTTCTAGATTACATGTAAATTTTACATATGCCCAATTCGTACCAAATTTGCATATGTTCAATTTATGCCTTTTTACATGTATGCCAATTTTATACCATTTTACCATATCAAGTTCTAGCCAAAATCACATGTATCAAGTTTCATACCCAATAAACCCAAATCATGGTTCATGATGTAGTTATCCCAAACTATAATCTTTTTATTACAGTACATGTCAGTTGCCCAAGTTCATAATACATGTTTATGCCAACTATCAAGTTTACGATTGCTTTCATGTTCAAATTCCCAATTCTACATATGCCTAATTAACATAAGCCCAATCTTTTGATTTAATTTAGATAGTCCCAAAATCGTGATTTAATTTACATGCCAATTCATGTATGCCCAAACTTGCAATTTCAATTATATTGACAATACCCAAATTTCAAATTTCATGTTATGCCATCAATTCCACCACACACATATATCCAAATAGGTAATATCCCAATATTTCCCCATATACAAATCGCATGTATATCATAATTTAGGCCTAGGTCCGAAATTGACCAAGGTTCATCAAAAGAAAATAAATAGGGGAAGGTAAAATTTGTGTAACAATAAGTCCAGAGAGAAAACTGGCATAAGAACATCGTCTCAGGCATAAAAGATAGATCTTGATAATAATATCAACATGAATCAAGAAAAACTGATTTACAACAAGCTAAATAGATCATAGGCTTGACATGAAAATGGGAATAGAAAAGTCCTAAAACTCAAGATTCAAGAAGCAACAGAAATAAATCTGAATCAATATACATACTTAAATCCAATTCCACTTTATTCCATGGCCATATTATAATTAATTGTTTAAATCTAAAAACAACTAGAACTTACAGAGCATGGCTAGTGAATTAGGAACTGAATTTGTTGTAGAACGTTGTAGTAGTGTTGATTTATTTTTGAACCATTGTAGAAGCCTTGTTCTTTGAATTGATTTGAGTTTGAATGTTTGTACTTTAATTTAGGGGCGGCGACCATGGTTCAAGAGGAAGTTCAGCAGCATAATAGTGTAAGAATGATTTGATATGAATTAGGTTAGGTCTAAGGGTGTTTTTATAGGTATAGCAACTAGTTTAGGCCCTTAGATTAAACCTAGAATCAAACCGGACCGTCAAAACACGTCTCAGGCTTCAAAAATGAGTTCTGGGTCAAAACAGGCCGACCAGGTCGACCTATAAGGGGGGAGGTCGACCTGGGGGGTAGGACGACCCTATGGTCAACCTTGGGGGGGGGGGGGGAGGTAGGTCGACCCTATGGTCGACCCCCTGGTCCAGTGCTGCCTGAAAACCGCTGAAACTTGTACAGGCCATAACTTCTTCATCCGGACTCCGATTTTCGAAAACTCGACGCTATTTCATGTAAAGTTTCGAGACGAATGCAATGGCATAACCCGTTTCCCCTGATTCTGATTTTAAAATTTAATTCTGCCTTGATTTCTTGTTTTAATATGTTATAAAAATACGGGTTGTTACATTCTCCGTTCCTTAAAGGATTTCGTCCCCCAAATCTTCAAGTTAAGAAGAATGTGTCCTACCATCCAATCATCCATCTACTCTATCATCAATCACAGGCATCCATTGTCCTTAAGAGATTTCTAATGCGGTATGAACATGTAACACCCCACCTCCGCTAGGGTCACTCACAAAGGGAATGCACTATCTTTGGTGGAGCATTATCTAGGTAAACATACACAGAAATATTACAAGACAGAACATATATAAAACAGTGGAAGAAAAAAACCAAATTTCATTTCTTTAAAATCTAGTAAGGTCTAAAGCCTTTTACATCAAAATGCCATTGAATCCATTACATCGAAATCTGTCTTGCAATAGTAAAGAAGCATAAAACCATAGTCATAAATCATTCCCCAAGTAAAACAGTAAAGCAGCCATAGCCAAGAAAGGTCCAAGCCATATATGATGATCTTGAAGCAGAAAGAAGTCCAAACTAAATAGTAGTGCTTCCTCCCAGGGAACCTGGGGAGGGGGAGGGGGAAACAGAAGAAAAAGAGGCGAAACAAAATGGGTCAGTCATACAGACAGGTAAGTCCTAGTGACTTTCAGCATAGAAACAAGTAAAGGTAACATGACATGTATAAACTGAAAGTAAACATAAGGATGATGAGGAGATAGGCAAGTTAAACTAAGATAACAAGATAAACTATGGTAACAAGATAAACTACGGTAACAAGATAAACTATGTAAACCAGGTAAACTACGTATAGCATCGCATGTTTAACATTCTCTGCACCAACTGTACTAGTACCCCAACCCGTATCATCCTTTCCATGTATATGTACAGTCCCTTGCCGTATATCGTACGGGTTTCATCACGTATTTCTATACTACTTCAACGTAGTGCCACCATTCTTGAAATCGTTTGGACTGCCACCCTTGTTCCGGCTAGGTTTCCGTATCATGAACTATCGCGTGTTCAACTAGGATTTATGCCACCTAGGACCACTAGGGATTATGCTACCTATTGAACGTTTTCTATATTCGATTAGGGTTTATGCCACCTAGGACCACTAGGGATTATGCTACCTAACGAATTCCACGTAAGGATCTATTAATCGATCGGCTCCCTACAAATCCTAGCTCGTTCATGTGTCTGTGTCATACGGCCCAATCACGAAATGTAGTCACCTGTGCTAGGTCCACCATAGGGTGTATCAAGCCCTAGGGTGCCAACCACCGACACGAATCAAGCACGCACAGTGTGAACGTACTGGTGCCCAATGCCTGCTTTTTCAACTCTGGACTACGTGCACGACCATAGTCCGCCTAAACCTACAATAGCGCACCAACTTAGCCGTCGTTCTGGTCGCTTACAATCAGCCCAGTAATCGTGCCCCACCCTGCCTAGTACCAGGGCACCGTGATACATCTAGTGGGTTACTGCTGAAAAGGACCGCGTAACTAGGGTTTCCGTCCAGTAGGTTAAGTGTTGTCATTTAAATTCGAGACTTAACCCCATCAGTCTAGCATGTCAAGTTGGTTAAGTGTTGTCATTCAAGTTCGTGACTTAACCCGCCTACGTGTCATGTCAAATTGGCTAAGTGTTGTCGTTTAAGTTCATGACTTAGCCCTACAAATCATGTGTCAGGTTGGTTAAGAATATTCAAGCGGTTCATGACTTAACCCTATCAAATCATCATGTCAAATTGGTTAAGTATATTCAAGCGGTTCATAAGCAATTAACAGTAATATCAAAGTCATGGTCATAGATAATGGCCTTATGTTCATAATCATAGGTAATAATCCTCATAGTCAAGAGTCATAGGTGATTAGCCACAATTGTCCTCGTCATAGTCATAGGCATAGTCTTATGTTCACAGTCATAGGCATGGTCTTATGTTCTGTCATAGGCATAGGTATAGTCTTATGTTCATCGTCATAGTTATAGGCATAGGTATAGTCTTATGTTCATCGTCATAGTCATAGGCATAGGCAAAACCTTATGTCCATAGTCATAGGCATATTAAGGTTATAGTCCTGAAAGAATTTGATTTACAACATGAATAGGCCCCAAATAGAA
This sequence comes from Allium sativum, assembly GCA_030737875.1. Taxonomy (NCBI): domain Eukaryota; kingdom Viridiplantae; phylum Streptophyta; class Magnoliopsida; order Asparagales; family Amaryllidaceae; genus Allium; species Allium sativum. The sequence goes on from CM060922.1 coordinate 861,159,199, forward strand.
ATATTCCCACAAGTCAAGATCCAAGAATTTATGTTACAATCTAGCGTTTGAATAATAAACTAGGTCCAACAACATGAATGGGCATGATTCAGTCGATAAGAAATATTCCCAAAATCATAGATTCAAGAAGAGACAAGAACAGATCCAAATAGATAATCAAGCTTAGGTCCAATTTCATTTTATTCCATGTCCATATCAAATTTAACAAGTTTCAATCTCAAAGTAACTAGAACTTACAGAGCGTGGATTGAGAATTAGAGTGCAGAGATTTGATTCTGGAAACGGTTACTGCAGTTGTTGAATCTCTATTTGTTTAGTCTCGTTCTAGTTGAAAACCCCCAACTTGCAATTCCTAGATGTTGTCTTGACGAAGAAGAAGTAGTCTCTTTTAATTTGAATATTATCATTTTGATTTTCACAGAGGTAGCATAAGGACAGAATGAAATGGTGTGGAGAGAATGAGGCTAGGAGTGAGTTTATATAGGATTAGGCAGACGAATCTGATCATGAAACAAGTCTAAATACATCAGAATGCATCTGGTTCAGGAAATAGGTTCGGGAGGCAGGTCGACCCCTAGGTCCGACACTATGGTCGACCCCCAGGTCGACACTATGGTCGACCTGGACCCTGGGAGGTCGACACTATGGTCGACCCCCAGGTTGACCTGGTCTATGGGCGGGAGTTTTCCCGCCCTGCCTGCTGCGGGGTTTGAATTCGAATTTCGAATTCGAAATTTGAGCTGTCTTTGATTCTGAAAATTTCTGAAACTTCAGAGGGTCATATCTCCCTCATACGGACTCCGATTTTCGAAAACTCGGACTCTATTTCATGTAAAATTTCGAGATGAACGCAATGGCATAACCCGTTTCTCCTGATTCTGATTTTAAAATTTAATTCTGCCTTGATTTCTAGTTTTAACGTGTTATAAAAATTCGGATTGTTACATTCTCACCTTCTTAAAGGATTTCGTCCCCGAAATCTTCAACTTAAGAAGAATGTGTCCTACCATCCAATCAACCATCATCCACAAGCAACCATTGTCCTTAAAAGATTTCTAATGCTATATGAACATATGCAGAAAGTGTGTGTATATGTTCCTTATCTAATGCAAATGATCAGGCCTGATTGATCTTTTTAAATGCAAAATATGTTTAGTGCCATGAATCCAACATGTATGCAAATAGTCCTAGTCATATAAACACTATATGAGTGCTCAAACATCCATCCATCTGCAACATTCACATGATAACACATTCAATTTCATCCATAAACAAGTATAAACACTCATGCATATGCAATATGAAAATGTGTCCGAGCCGATCTAGTGCCTAATGTGTATTATGCAACCACGAGCAACTACTTGCGACCACTTGCAACCACTTGCAACCATTAATCATAACATGTCTCAAACACATGTTTCACCCAATTGTTCCTACCTAAAGATATAGCCGAATGATAGAAGCAAGTAAAAACTTTGTGCCCATCAGGCAATGTCAAAGCTGGAAATCTACGTCACATATATACTGAATAGGAGAAAAACTCCCTAAGCACCAGTCCATATCCTATAAAACCCAAAAAGTTTAGTCAACCCAACGGACACCCTCAAGCCCCAACATGTATTACTAACAGATAAGTCACACTCCCTATGGGGTTTGCAACAGAAATAGGATTGAGAATAGGACCGAGAGGTTATACTTAAAAGGTAGCATGCAAATAAGCTCTACAGGAAAAGAGGGATCAAGGATATACTTTTAAAAACTCAATCTTCTGAGTCGCATTTCCTTGAGATTAACTCCATTGTGCTTTCACCGTCTTTAACTTCATAATTTTGTAGCTTCTTAATTCTTGTTTCCAAAATATGAGTTGGAACTCATTTCACTGTTGACTCTTGTCCCATTTTCATTTATTCTTTTTCTAGTATACTCGGCTCAAACATAACTGCGTACTCATGGTTTCATGGAAGCTCTCCAAAATTCACTAGTGAATCTTGGATCTCATTCACTTACTAGAAGGTATTCCACCTAAATGAATTATCTCTTGAAAATAAACAAATGCCAACCATGTTGCTAAGTGTACTTACTAAGGTGATTTTCTATAACTCATGCATAAGCGAAATGAATCATCCGCCTTAGTGGCGAACACTACTCGAGTGGATCAATAAATGTATCAAGAGATTCTAGGTAACTAAGCATGGCAGAACCCTAAGGGTTACACTAGACTTCGAGGGCATTACCAAGGCAAGTCAAGCATCTAACTACCCTCTTTTCATACTCGAGAATGGTACCATTTCTGGACAACCACTCAATCCCTAGAATCAACCCATAACCCAAAAACATAAGCTTTACTTCTAAACTCAGCACTTAGCATAGACATTCTCAAATCCAAGCAAGTCATGAATAAATGAGCCGATTCCCCAACAGGATTTGAGAATAAAATGGGATCCTCTACTATGCTAGTACTAAGGTGCAGAGACTCAACTATCGAAGCAGAATTAAAAGGATGCGATGTAAAAAACAAAGTTCTAACGGGATGACAGAAAAGAAAAGCTAATCCTTTAACATAAACGTTACCACCTCTCTTAGGTACGCTAATAGTGAAAGCATACAATTGCCCTCTTGACGATCTTGTCCTTTGCCCTTGTCCTTGTCCTATAATACTTAATTACATGTCCCTTTTTACCATACTAAAGATATTCTCTCTTGTCATGGTTTTTTTTTTCACTTGGCCTCTTTCCTTTCACCTTTTTCCTCTTCGTGGATTAAGCCAATCAACAAGTTCCTCATCCTTAGGCTTGTGTTCTTTATCCTCGTTCTTAGTATCCTTGTATAGCTTATTGACAAGTTTCTCGAAAGCTACCCCCATCGCACAGCAACTCTACAAAGCTTGAGATAAGACTATTCGCAGATGGAACTAATGTGACTACAGATGGAGGAAAGAAAGGAAAAGGGATTCGAACAAGGAAACAAAGGATAATGCTAATGGCCTTTAGGGAATAGCCTTTAAAAATAAAACTTTTCTTGAAAAATGCTTCTATGTAAATGGTTTTGAAACTAATTTCAAAAGGAAAAAAAACTTTTGCCCAATCTGGTAACCTTCTGCTCTGATACCAAATGTAACACCCCACCTCCGCTAGGGTCACTCACAAAGGGAATGCACTAGCTTTGGTGGAGCATTATCTAGGTAAACATACACAGAAATATTACAAGACAGAACATATATAAAACAACGGAAGAAAAAAACCAAATTTCATTTCTTTAAAATCTAGTAAGGTCTAAAGCCTTTTACATCAAAATGCCATTGAATCCATTACATTGAAATCTGTCTTGCAATAGTAAAGAAGCATAAAACCATAGTCATAAATCATTCCCCAAGTAAAACAGTAAATATAGCCAAGAAAGGTCTAAGCCATATATGATGATCTTGAAGCAGAAAGAAGTCCAAACTAAATAGTAGTGCTTCCTCCCTGAGAACCTGGGGAGGGGGAGGGGGAAATGGAAGAAAAAGAGGCGAAACAAAATGGGTCAGTCATACAGACTGGTAAGTCCTAGTGACTTTCAGCATAGAAACAAGTAAAGGTAACATGACATGTATAAAATGAAAGTAAACATAAGGATGATGAGGAGATAAGCAAGTTAAACTAAGATAACAAGATAAACTATGGTAACAAGATAAACTACGGCAACAAGATAAACTATGTAAACCATGTAAACTACGTATAGCATCACATGTTTAACATTCTTTGCACCAACTGTACTAGTACCCCAACCCGTATCATCCTTTCCATGTATATGTACAGTCCCTTGCCGTATATCATACGTGTTTCATCACGTATTTCTATACTACTTCAACGTAGTGCTAGAATTCTTGAAATCGTTTGGACTGCCACCCTTATTCCGGCTAGGTTTCCTTATCATGAACTATCGCGTGTTCAACTAGGATTTATGCCACCTAGGACCACTAGGGATTATGCTACCTATTGAACGTTTTCTATATTCGATAAGGGTTTATGCCACCTAGGACCACTAGGGATTATGCTACCTAACGAATTCCACGTAAGGATCTATTAATCGATCGGCTCCCTACAAATCCTAGCTCGTTCATGTGTCTGTGTCATACGGCCCAATCACGAAATGTAGTCACCTGTGCTAGGTCCACCATAGGGTGTATCAAGCCCTAGGGTGCCAACCACCGACACGAATCAAGCACGCACAGTGTGAACCTACTGGTGCCTAATGCCTGCTTTTTCAACTCCGGACTACGTGCGCGACCATAGTCCGCCTGAACCTACAATAGCGCATCAACTTAGCCGTCGTTCTGGTCGCTTACAATCAGCCCAGTAATCGTGCCCCACCCTGCCTAGTTCCAGGGTACTGTGATACATCGAGTGAGTTACTGCTGAAAAGGACCGCGTAACTAGGGTTTCCGTCCAGTAGGTTAAGTGTTGTCATTTAAATTCGAGACTTAACCCCATCAGTCTAGCATGTCAAGTTGGTTAAGTGTTGTCATTCAAGTTCGTGACTTAACCCGCCTACGTGTCATGTCAAATTGGCTAAGTGTTGTCGTTTAAGTTCATGACTTAGGAATCATGTGTCAGGTTGGTTAAGAATATTCAAGAGGTTCATGACTTAACCCTATCAAATCATCGTGTCAAATTGGTTAAGTATATTCAAGCGGTTCATGACTTAACCCTATCAAATCATCGTGTCAAATTGGTTAAGTATATTCAAGCGGTTCATGACTTAACCCTATCAAATCATCGTGTCAAATTGGTTAAGTATATTCAAGCGGTTCATGACTTAACCCTATCAAATCATCGTGTCAAATTGGTTAAGTATATTCAAGCGGTTCATGACTTAACCCTATCATGTGGCATTAATTCATTAATGCACCCCAACCTCTCACATCAGACCTGTTGTTGTGGTCACTGGATATGCCGGGCGGTTCTGAGCAGAATTACACCACAACTCAGTCTGACCTCAGGTTTTCAAGTGCGATATGACCAACTACCCACATTGGATCCTATTGTTTGCAGTAATTGGATTTGCTGTGCGGTTCATGGCAGAATTACACTGCAAACTCAACCCAACCTCGAGTTGGCCATTTTCTAGTTTATTCTAAGTGTCATGACCATGTTCAAGTTTCATGTCAAGTTCGTGTCAAGTTTTCAAGGCAAGTTTCGTGTCAAGCCGATGTCAAGTTCGTGTCCATATCCAGGTTCAAGTTATAACAACGTTCATGTTTCAAGTTTTGCCTTTTATCAGGTTCATAATTCATGTTCATAACCAATTCATGTTTTGCCTATTCTACCCAAATCGTATTCCCATCGCACGTAAACGTGAATCGATCCATACTACAAATAAATCCAAACCTCATAATAAAGGGAATAACATCAAAACTATGATAGGCAAAAGGGACGAGCATAAAGCGATAAAAGGGGTTACAAGACTAGCATTACATAACTTGAGATAATTGGTTACAACATCACTGGCATAAAGGATTTCAAATCTAGCAAGATAAGGCGATAGTCATGGTAAACGCTGACATAAAAGAATAGGCATGCAAAAGCAACCCAAATACAAGGATAATGGATCCAATGGTTTTGGTGTACATAATAGCAAATAAACTAAGCAAGCCACACCCTAGGTATACGATCCAACAAAATGCCAATTCGGTGCACATCATGGGTTTCAACTATGGTGTTATGGGCATGAACAATCAACTATAATAGTCTTAAGCAATTAACCCCAATAGTCATAGGTAGAAATCTCATAGTTATGAATCATAAGCGACTCATCGCAATAATCATGGAAAATTATCAAAAATAGTTCTAGGCAAATAGTCATAGGCAATTAACAGTAATAGTTTCAAAGTCATGGTCATAGATAATGGCCTTATGTTCATAATATAGGTAATAATCTTCATAGTTAAGAGTCATAGGTGATTAGCCACAATTGTCCTTGTCATAGTCATAGGCATAGTCTTATGTTCACAGTCATAGGCATGGTCTTATGTTCTGTCATAGGCATAGGTATAGTCTTATGTTCATCGTCATATTCATAGGCATAGGTATAGTCTTATGTTCATCGTCATAGTCATAAGCATAGGCAAAACCTTATGTCCATAGTCATAGGCATATTAAGGTTATAGTCCTGAAAGAATTTGATTTACAACATGAATAGGCCCCAAATAGAAATATTCCCACAAGTCAAGATCCAAGAATTTATGTTACAATCTAGCGTTTGAATAATAAACTAGGTCCAACAACATGAATGGGCATGATTCAGTCGATAAGAAATAATCCCAAAATCATAGATTCAAGAAGAGAAAAGAACAGATCCAAATAGATAAGCAAGCTTAGGTCCAATTTCATTTTATTCCATGTCCATATCAAATATAACAAGTTTCAATCTCAAAGTAACTAGAACTTACAGAGTGTGGATCGAGAATTAGAGTGAAGAGATTTGATTCTGGAAACGGTTACTACAGTTGTTGAATCTCTGTTTGTTTAGTCCCGTTCTAGTTGAAAACCCCCAACTTGCAATTCCTAGATGTTGTCTTGACGAAGAAGTAGTCTCTTTTAATTTGAATATTATCATTTTGATTTTCAAAGAGGTAGCATAAGGAAAGAATGAAATGGTGTGGAGAGAATGAGGCTAGGAGTGAGTTTATATAGGATTAGGCAGACGAATCTGGTCACGAAACAAGTCTAAATACATCAGAATGCATCTGGTTCAGGAAATAGGTTCGGGAGGCAGGTCGACCCCCAGGTCGACACTATGGTCGACCTGGCCCCTGGGAGGTCGACACTATGGTCGACCCCCAGGTCGACTTGGTCTATGGGCGGGAGTTTCCCGCCCTGCTTGCTGCGGGGTTTGAATTCGAATTTCGAATTCGAAATTCGAGCTGTCTTTGATTCTGAAAATTTCTGAAACTTCAGAGGATAATATCTCCCTCATACGGACTCCGATTTTCAAAAAATCAAAAGCTATTTGATGTAAAATTTCGAGACGAACGCAATGGCATAACCCGTTTCCCCTGATTCTGATTTTAAAATTTAATTCTGCCTTGATTTCTAGTTTTAACGTGTTATAAAAATTCGGGTTGTTACAGAACATATGCAGAAAGTGTGTGTTATGTTCCTTATCTAATGCAAATGATCAGGCCTGATTGATCTTTTTAATGCAAAATATGTTTAGTGTCATTAGTCTAACATGTATGCAAATAGTCATAGTCACATAAACACTATATGTGTGCACAAACATCCATCCATATGCAACATCCACATGATAACACATTCAAATTCATCCACGAACAAGTATAAATCTCTTGCATATGCAGTATGAAAGGCGACGGAGCCGATCTAGTGCCTAATGTGCGTGTATATGCATTCACGAGCAACCACTAGCAACCGATTGCAACCACTTGCAACCATCAATTATAACATGTCTCAAACACATGTTTACACCCAATTGTTCCTACCTAAAGATATAACCGAATGATAGAAGCAAGTAAAGAAAAACATTGTACCCTAAACACCAACCCAAAACCAATATATATGATTCTAGGAAACCAAGCATGATAAATTCCTTTTAGGTCGCGAGAAATCCCTTCCTTAAACCAACCCATATCCTATAAAGCCCAAAAAGTTTAGTCAACCCCACGGACACCCTCAAGACCCAACATGTATTACTAACTGATGAGTCATACTCCTTATGGGGTTTGCAACAGAAATAGGATGGAGAATAGGACCGAGAGGATATGCTTAAAAGATAGCATGCAAATAAGCTCTACAGGAAAAGAGGGATCAAGGATATACTCTTAAAAAGAGATATGATGCGTGTATCTAGTCTTCAATCTTCTAAGTCGCATTTCCTTGAGCTTAACTCCATTGTGCTTTGTCCGCCTTTAACTTCATAATTTCTTAATTCTTGTTTCCAAAATATGAGTTGGGACTCATTTCACTGTTGTCTCTCGTTCCACTTTCACTTATTCTTTTTCTAGTATACTCGGCTTAAACATAAGTGCGTACTCATGGTTTCATGCAAGCTCTCCAAAATTCACTAGTGAATCTCGGATCTCGTTCACTTATTAGAAGGTATTCCACATAAATGAATTATCTCTTGAAAACAAACAAATGTCAACCATGTTGCCAAGTGTACTTACTAAGGTGATTTTATATAACTCATGCATAAGCGAGATGAACCATCCGCCTTAGTGGAGAACATTACTCGAGTGGATCAATAAATATATTAAGAGATTCTAGGTGACTAAGCATGGCAGAACCCTAAGGGTTACACTAGACTTCGAGGGCACTACCGGGGCAAGTCAAGAGTCTAACTACCCACTTTCATACTCGAGAATGGTATCATTTCTGGATAACCACTCCATCCCTAGAAACAACCCATAGCCCAAAAACATAAGCATTACTTCTAAACTCAACACTTAGCATAGACATTCTCAAATCCAAACAAGTCATGAATAAATGAGCCGATTCCCCAACAGGATTGGAGACAAAAACGGGATTCTCTACTACGCTAGTACTAAGGTGCAGAGACTTCGACTATCGAAGCAGAATTAAAAGGATGCGATGTACAAAAACAAAATTCTAGTGGGATGATAGAAAAGAAAAGCTAAACCTTTAACAGTAACGTTACCACCTCTCTTAGGTATGCTAGTAGTGAGAGCATACAATTTCCCTCTCGACGATCTTGTTCTTTGCCCTTTTCCTTGTCCTATAATACTTAACTACATGTCTCTTTTTACCATTCTAAAGATACTCTCTCTTGTCATGGGTTTTATTATTCTTTCACTTTGGCCTCTTTCCTTTCACCTCTTTCCTCTTCATGGATTAAGCCATATCAACAAGTTTATCATCCTTAGACTTGTGTTCTTTATCCTCGTTCCTACTATCCTTGTATAGCTCGTTGAAAAGTTTCTCGAAAGCTACTTCCATCGCACGACAACCCTACAAAGCTTGAGATAAGATTAGTCACAAGTAAAACTACCGCGGCTACAGATGGAGGTTGGACACTACTTTGGCCTCCGACATGTGTCGCATGCCTACAAACTATGGTGAAAAAGAAAGAGAGAAGAGACTCAAGGAGAGAATCAAAAGATAGTGCATATGGCTTTGGGGAATATGCCTTTCGTAAAACAAATCTTTTCTTTAGAAAAATGCTTCTTTGTAAACGTTTTGAAAATAATTTCAGAAGGTTTTTAAAAGCTTTTTCCTAGTCTGGTAACCTTCTGCTCTGATACCAAATGTAACACCCCACATCCGTTAAGGTCACTCACAAAGGGAATGCCTTAACTTCAATGGAGCATTATGGGTACTGGAACAGAAATATTACAAGACAGATATAGAACAGCGGAAGGTAAAGTAGAAGTACTTCAAATCATTTATTAAATATAATTGTTTACAATAAAATCCCATCAACTTTCAAATACCCAATTGCATAACTAAAATATATGTCTTGCTCAAAAACAAAGAAGCATGAAAATAAATTGTAGTATTCCCCAATAAAGTAAAGCAAGCCATAGCCAAGAGAAATCCAGGTAGTACATGAAAGAGCCTTGGAGCTTGGTAAGATTCGAACTAAGCTGTATTCCCACCCTGCGAACCTGGGTGGGGGGGGGAACGAAAGAAAAAGTGGCGAAACAAACTGGGTCAGTCATAAAGACTGAGTAAGTCATAGTGGCTTTCAGCATAAAAACAGGTAAATATAACATGGCATGAATAAACTGAAAGTAAATATAAGCATGACGACAAGATAAGCTACAGGCACGATAACGAAGAATAACATCATAGGATTTCTGTCATGTTTAACATTGCAAGGTTCTCATTCAAGATGAACTAAGTATAGTTTCGCAAGATTTCTATCAAGAATCACAAGATTTCTCTGCTTCACCATTAAAATGATATCTATTTGCTCTGCACCACCTAAATAGTGTCCCAATTAGTAATCTATATAAAATGATAAAATCATAACGTGATCCCGATCCCCGAAATTAAGGTTGCTTTCACGTGTACATCTATTATTTATTACCTAGATCTAATCTAGGGTTTTCTATCGAGCGCTTCCTAGATTCAACCAGGATTTATGCCACTTAGGTCCAACCTAGAGATTATGCTACCTATTGAATGCTTCTCGAATTTAGGGTTTATGCCACCTAGGTCCAACCTAGGGATTATGCTACCTATGTGTGTCATACGTCCCCCAATGATTGTAGATACCTATGTTGGTCTCACCATGCACTACAAGAAATTATGCTTTTAGTTACGTTATACAGCGACATTTAAACATAAATGCATCCATTCCATTAGGCCCACCAAAATGGTTGCGTTTTAGGTGTATGCTGGGCGGGATTTATTTCTCTTTTCGCGCTTACCAATGTCTAATTTTCATTTTCTAAAAATTTTGTTTTGAAAAATCCCCATTCTACGAAATTCACGATTCTATCACTCCATCCTAATTTTCAAATCAACCCTATGAATCTTCCACCTTATGAATGGCGCCCATGAATCTTCCGCCTTAATTTTTAAAACAACATCTGTGAATGGCTGCGCCACTTCTTCAGCTTTCAGCCCTAACTCTCAATCGTTCGCCCCAATTTTTCAATCTCATCTCAGCTAGATATTTTCTAATCCAGATAGCGTAAGGTTTCATTTACGATTTGTGCTTCTATTTTATGTATATTTTGGAGTTACTTTTGGAATTTAACATTAATTTGGATTTTTCATCAACCAACCTGCTGTTGTAGTGGATGTTTCTTTATTTATTTTTATTAAATCCTGAGGGTATCGGGAGTTGAGCTCATTGTTATAGTAGTTTTTACTAGCCTCATGCAGTACAAAATCAATTTCATAATTTATTGTCTATAAGTTACCCTAAGCAATGATCAGAGCAATAAAGAGAATTTGATTACCACTTGATGTTTTTGAATTTCCTAATGATCAAGAATTTTAATAGATGATGAATTCTGAGAGTAATTATCGTGTTTACTATTTATGTATTATATTATTGTATATCACTCTACTTTCGTGTTATGGTAGTGACCTATGAATGTTTGATATATTTAATCACCAGTGATTAAGGTTTTATTTAACTAGAAAAGCATAATTTGGCCAAGTTCACATTACTTTTCATAATATGTTACAGTAGTGCCTTTTGCACATGTGAATAAATTTATATTATTCGTTTTTGTTAAGTTTCAAAACTGAGTTCTGCATTCTTGTTTAAGAGGAAAAAAAAAGGTCTTACATATGGTTGCTAGATTTTAAGCAAAACATATTGGATGACTCAACCCGCTAATTTGGAACTCTATCTTCCAAGATGAAATAAATGTTGAATTACTCAAAAATATAGTGAAATTGGTTTCAGGTTTCATCCAAGGGACGTAGAGCTCTATGTGACTGTTTAGCAAAAAAGGTCAATGGAGATAATACTGTTAGAAGTTTATATGATGGTTGTCCTATGTTGATAAGCGTGGATTTGAACAAGTGTGAGCCATGGGATCTTCCTGGTAAGATGATCTTCTTCTAAAGGTCAATGTTTATCCGTTTCATTTTTTGTTGCAATTATCGTTATTGTTATGCACATATTCATTGACCAATTGAATTCCATTCTTGATGATTTAAGTAGTTATAAAATTTGATCATGAGAGTGAGACTGTAGGATCCAGTACAAATTGAATTCAGTAACATCAAATGTCGATAAATTTCTACTTTTAATTGTAGCTCTCTAATAATATTTCTTCGTCCAAATTTGAAGCAAGATTTGCTGCTTTTATTTAATTATTTCATTAGCTCTTGACCTGTCATATCCTCTTTTAATATTAGCTTAGAATTTTATAACTATATATATTTATCTTTGCATTGGTTAATTTGAATGTCTAGTGTTGCTATATTATCAACATATTGTAGATATGCTTACTGATCGCTGAACTATGTTATTACATTGTTATATAATTTAGTTATTATTATTGTTGTTATTTTGTTATGCTATGTATGTATATATATGCGCACTCAAACATATTTACATACTTAATTGCTAACTGAAAATAAAAACAACAAATGTTACCTGAACTCAATTTGTGCTTGTGTTCCCATTTGTTTTTCATATTAATTCATGAGAAAAATATAATAGTAGAGTGTATCCAACAATTCCTTTAGAAGTACATGTATAATTGACTATTCCATTACAAGATTTTGGTGATGTTATTTGTTTTTTTTGTTGGTTTTTTTGTCTATTATCACTAATGTCATAATTGATTTAGGAAACATGAAAAGATAACTTTACTTCATTAAGCATGATTGGTTGTTAATTTCATTAATAATCATGATCGTAAATGCAAATTCATTATTTCTCATGTAAATAACTCCAAATCATGTCATTTTCTTTCGCCTTTTCCTCACCAGTAACAAAAATATACTTTTGCTCTAGAGTTTGTCCACTTCTATATCGCTTCATGTGTCGTTATTCTATTCATCTATCCCTTTCCCAAAAAAAAAAATCATATTCCTATCTATCAATTATTATACACAGAACATATCACAAGTAGAAATCTATAAAAGAAATTTATATATAGAAAATAAATACTTATTAGGAAGACACTGGAAAAGTTGGAAACACAGCTGTGTTTTCCTGCCTATATGTTATGCATTCTTCTTTACATTGCTAACTCATTCATATGCAATTGCTGGCCATCATCATAAATAGTTGCAAGCAACGCATCTTGGCTTAGTTTAATGTGCACAACAAATTAGCCTGCTCTACGGCTCTCCAACATTTTATTCTTCAGCACAACATCTATATAACTATATTAAAATACATATGTTATAAATATCAAACAATTATCTATGTGATGTTCTCCTTTTGCTCTTACTATTATGTACTTTCAGTGGACAAAAACCAAGTGCTTTGATGAGAGGATCACTTTTTCATTGAAAAGTAAAGAAGACGTAATAAACTAATTAACTAAATATGATTTAAAGAAGTGCAGAAGGCCACCTGAAGATATAAACCCCACCACTTCTTCTGTTACAAGATTGTATAAATGTTTAGCAACAATATAATTTAAAAAAAAGAAGGTGTAAAAGGATAATATATATTTTATTTGTGTTGTATGATTTTTCTAATACATAACATTAACTAACTTTTCCAAAGCTAAAGCTAATCAAAGCGGAGATGATTAAAATGCAGATAAAAGTAAAAAAAAATTTACGTAAAGTTGAACATGAGTCAAAGCTCCATCCTGGCCTTACTGAGTCAAATCAACCACCAATCTCTGCATGTATGTGCACAAATATGATTGAGTAGAAATGGAAGTAAAAAAAGGGTAACAGTAAATAATGAAGTGCGAAGGTCTGAATTTGTTGGTAGGAAGGAAAACAATACGGTAACTGGAACGAATAAGAGAGCATCGAGTTCGGGATCATCAGATCTGTATCGTCGCCAAATCAAAACAATCTGTACTAGTAAAACCTTGGTCAAAATTAAAGTTCAATCCAGATAAAAGTACAATAGCAGTAAAATAAAAATCAGTCATAATACTGAAGTGGTAGATAGGTATATAAATCCAACCTGAAACAAGCTTACAAACATTTTACGTCTTCGTCTGTTGATTCGAACTATTGCAGAGGAGAAGCAAAAGCGTAGGCGCTGTAGATGTGGTAGGAACATGTTCGGGTGAGTGATAAAGCAGCGTTGTGATAGAGTGGGAGAAGCAGGTATTGAGGGTTGGCGCAGATGTGCATTCTACCAGGAGAAAATAGAAATATGTGGAAGTGAGTTGAAAGCGGTGGAAATAGTGGAGACGTGGGTTTTTCCCGTTTTGGAGTAAAATGACGTAAAGGTTAGTTGGAAGTCATGTGTCAACGTGTTTGGAAGAAGGGTATATTAGGGAGACCGGAAAAGGCTTCGGGTTGACCATTTGACTGAAGAATTTGCATTATATATAAGAATTTCGAAAAAAAAAAAAAAAAAAAATCATATTCCTATCTATCAACCGCAAGAGTTTGCAACCTCAGCTGCAAGAGTTTGCGCAACCTCAGTTGCAAACTGAGTTGCTGCTGCGCAACTAAGTTTGCGCACTCAGTTGCAAACTGAGTTGTGCAAACTCAGTTTCGCACGGATTATTTTTCAAATTTTCTAAGTCACCTTGATTATTTTCAAGTTACATGCATAAAGCTAGTTAATACCATACAAACTAAGGATGAAAATGGAGCAATGCACTTTTGGCTTAGATGCAAAATCATAAATAAAAAGATTATCAGATGGAAACTGCTTACACACGTTAGTCCTGGCAGCAAATGAAGACTGTTCAAGCTAGTTAAAAAATTCAGAATATGTAAACTAAAAAAAAAAAAAACACTACGTGAAACATCTAAATGAGGGAACATGTACACTTCCAATACAATAATAGCCAGACAGGTACGTACATGGTAACTATACTGAGTGGTGCGTTTAGCCCGCAATGCTTTGAAACTTCTTGATTCTACATCTATAATCTTTCAAGTATGTTTACAAGTCTGTCAATCGTTTAGATTAATTTGAATTTCATATTTTTTTTACCAAAATACAAAAGTGTTTACAAATCATCACCTATCAACATTTGGACAAAATGGTAATTATGCTTTAATTAGGAAAATAAATATTTGCACATATTTGTTTTTTTTTTCTTGATAATTAATTTCAGTTGGAAGAGGCTACATGTGTTTATGCATGCACATCTTCTGGAATCCAAGAAAGCAGAAAAGAATCATGGAGGTTGTTGCATATTGTTCATCCTTTAACTGAACCACAGATATAAGACATAACCTTTAATAATGACAACGTGGTAAATATCTAACAAATATAAATGTCTGCAAAATTAATCAGGATCTCGACACTTAAAACGTATATCATAAAGCAGCGAGAGAGACGCTGTAAAAAGAAAATACCAAAAATAAGCTGAAACTATCCCCATGTTTGTTGCAGCCAAATCTGCACAAAAGAACATAACAGTCAAAACCCTTAAACATGGTAATAGACAGTAAAAATTAAGACCAAAAAAGACAAAAGAAGAAGCATCCCTATGTTTTCAAATCCGATTTCCAATAATAAAAAATTTCAAATGTTTGGTATATTTCAGCGCCGACAATATGAAATGATTCCATATATGCAACGGGCTATTAAGAATTTGTGATATCATATCATTATATTGAATTATTATTATTATTATTTTCATTTGTGATTTTGTAAAAATTTACGAATAATTTGATTTTTTTTTTTTTTTTGGGATAGCGATTGTTAATTGTCTACGCTAAGAAAAAGTTTTGAACATGAAGTTAAGCATGCTTACTTTAACTGAGTTACCCACGAGATTAGTAATGATTGGTCGGAACCTCCCATTTCACCGGTAAGAACTCCAGGAACTCTATTCGAAACAAATAATACAACCTACAAAGTAAACTGTCTAACTAAGTCAGAATATTTGATCTGCAAATCACATTAGAACATACAAATAAAACAACTATCTTCTTCATAAATTATAATTAGCTATCTATTCAGCACCGTTGGTTATTAAAATAAATAAATTAATAATAAAAAATGTATGCATGCACACATAACATAATCACCTCAACACGGTTCCCCCTTGACTGCGAAGAGAATAAAGATAGCACATCATCTAGAATGGATCGCACATCAAATGGTACTGCCTCAAGTTCTAATTTCCCAGCTTCAATTTTGGGTTTGTCAAGCACTTCATTGATTAATGATATCAAAGCTTTCCCACATGTTTGAGCAGCCTGAGCATATCCTTTTTGAGTCAGGTTCATATCAGTATCCGACAGCATATTTTGCATTCCTGGGAAACAAAACTCTCTTAATTAAAACATAGTATACAATTTCCTATTCTCTTTTTTCCCTTTCTGAATTAACTCTCAAGTTAAGCACCTCTCTGGTGAGAAATGTATACAGTTTCCTATGTACAAATTTTTCTTGCTGAAACGATGATGAGAACAGCGGATAGAACACGATTGATGAAAGAGAAACAATTGCAGTTGAATGGTATTTAAGAAAATGATTTTTCAAATCGACAAATAAACAATTTGTTACATGAAAAGAACTAGTAGTAGAAACCGACGCTAAGGTACTGTTTGTTTAGATTGTTCAGCGCTGAAAGAGCTTCTGATTGCTGGTACAGTCAGCGTTAAGAACTTGCAAAAGCGTTTGTACTCTGCTGGCATTCAGTGGTACCAGTTCAATTCAGCGACCTGGTATTAAGCGGAAAAATATCGCTTAGCTACTCTTCTGGATCTGGATTAGCTGTACATACCGACAATACCCCTGTTTTTCTTTTATATAAACAGCTATTATACGACTGTTATAATCATTTCAGCCGAAAGATGCAAGCTAGAAGAAACTATCTTCACTTGAGATCTGCAAGCTAGAGGAAGAAAGGTACACATTATATTACAATTTAATTCATACATTGAAATGAGCATGCTGTCCATACGTGTCAATAATGTAGCAAATGTTTGGGTTTATTTTTTAAATACTACGTGTCAATAATGTAGCAAATGTTTGGGTTTATTTTTTTTATTTTTTTGGGCATTTCATACGTATGCATGACAAGTATTTAGCTTGATAAATTATAAATAAGCTAAGGGTAATTTTGTCAGTTGAGTACTCATTTTAAATAATCACTTTTCTATTCAGCATACAATCAAACAGTATTTCTTTTATTCAGCATTCAGCATTCAGCGTTTAGCATTCAGCGTTCAGCAATCAGCATTCAGCATTCAGCATTCAGTGTTCAATGTTCAGCGTTCAGCATTTTCAACCAAACGAAGCCTAAGGTACACTGACGTTTAAAGCAGCCAAGGAAAATATATCCTCGTTGATATAGTGTATTTGATCTTTGAATGCCCGGTCATGTCTAGTTATTCTCAATCTCGTTATTATTGAATATTTGGCTTATTATAACTTTAATTTTTTCATGAGATTATGAAAGCTATGGCAGCTAGAGGTGACTATGGAGCTGAACTGCCAATTGAGGAGGTCCCACCATTACAGGTATTTTCTTCTTTGGTTATACAAAATCAATAAGTCATCAAGTCAAACTTATTAACATTAATTAAATGCAACGAAGCATTATCATTGATTCATTGAGGCATTTTTCAGAACCTGTGGTCAACTTGAATTCTGCCTCTTCTGCATTTCATATTATACTTTTAGGACATTTTTGTTGTCTTAACTTAAGTCCAGGGCTGATCATGTGAATTCTGATACCTAAAACTATTTTCGAGTCAAGACCTTACAGTAAGTGCTAGTTAGATTAATAAAATTAAAGCATCAGAATACTTTATATACAATTCATATAACAAATATAGTAATAAAAATATACAATTGTAATTGTAATAATACATGCTCGTATTGTGGCAGATAATGGCTTCCATTCATAGGATCAACTTCATGTTTCTTCTCCTTGACATATTGCTCAACGGACTAGTAAGAGATTTTTGCTACTTCAGTGGTATGGATATTAATTTTTGAATACTATACGCATACTATTTTATTCTTTTCTTTTAGTTTATATTTCAGCCATTTTGGAATACTATATATGCATACTGTTTTATTCTTTTCATTTAGTTTATATTTCAGCTATTCCATAGATCTAGGCTTTGAAAATACTAATCTACTTTTTGCACAATAATTGAATTATGTTATATTATCTAATAATATTTACTCCTTCGGTTGAGATGAACTGCACCCTAGAGAAACATCAATAATTATTTAAAGCTGATTTTTTTATTATAGTAGTGCAACTGGCAAGTACTGACTTTGATATTTTGAGCTCCAATTAAGACATGTATGCATAAATCATAATGAATTATTATCCATTTTCATGACACTAGAAAAGGTAGCTAATAATGTTGGTTTCACACTTGAACCGCACCTCATTCCTTAATTTCAGCATGTGACCGTTGCTCCTTATTTCAGCATGTGAACATTGGGTCTTTATAGGAAAGTTCCTTAATTACAGCACAAACGTTGCTCCTTGATTTTAGCATGTGACCGTTGAGCAATCTTCTATTTATTCTCTCGTTTTGTATCTCTTTCCTGTATCAGAGAAATTACAATTAATAATATATTTCTACTGCATCTCTCCTCTTTATCTCCATTACTTTTCTTTATACTTTCAATATGGTATCAGAGCACCACCGCCGAAAGGCTTAAACACTGAACTGAAAGTCCTATTTCTCCATTGTCTGTTGCATCACTCTTTTCCTCAGTTTTTCAGCTGTAGTTCCGTGCCTCGCAGACCTCTGAACAACCATGGCAAATAACAACGAAGCCACCTCTAATGTCTCTGGTAGCGTGGCCCATGATGCTCCGCCAAACTGGCACAACCTAATCAAACCAAAAAGCCATGTCATTACCACATCTCTGGATGAAGACAATTACATATTGTGGAAATATCAAATTGAAATTGCACTCAAAGGATACGGTTTACAAAATTACATAAAAGGTACGCTATCTATTCCACCAATTATGATTACTAATCAAGGGGGAAACACCATACCAAACCCCGACTACACAAATTTTCAAAAACAAGATAGTT
The DNA here is from genome assembly GCA_030737875.1 of Allium sativum. Classification (NCBI taxonomy): domain Eukaryota; kingdom Viridiplantae; phylum Streptophyta; class Magnoliopsida; order Asparagales; family Amaryllidaceae; genus Allium; species Allium sativum. Next base: position 861,177,809 of record CM060922.1, read on the forward strand.
TGCTATCGTCATGGCTTCTATCATCTATTAGTCCGAATCTACTGTCACAAATCGTGGGGTGCAATTCATCATATGAAATATGGACCACTATAGAGCAGATTTTCAGCTCACAATCCGCCGCACGTGTGATGCAATACAGAAGGGAATTACAAAACTCAAGAAAAGAGGAAATGAGCATGCAAGAATACTTAAGCAAGATAAAAGATTTGTGTGACAAACTGAATGCAGTGGGACACAAAATAAGTGACAATGAACAAATTCTCTTCATTACCGGCGGATTAGACGAAGAGTACGAGTCATTAGTTACGGTTATTGCGACTCAACAAACATTACCTGACTTACAGTTCGTTAGATCTGCGCTCCTCGCCCATGAAGGGAGAATAGACCAAAGGAAAACTGTACAAGGGGTTTTCTCTGCAAATTATGCTGCGGCTAAAAACAAGCAAATTCAAAGGAACAATAATTCAAATAAACAAGAAAGCCAGTATCAGAGAGGATACCAACCCCAGAGGGCATATCAACCACAGAGAGGTCGTGGACGAGGCAGATGGAACAACAACAACAGGGTAAAGTGCCAAATTTGTCAAAAATTTGGACACATGGCGAACCGCTGCTATTTCAGATACAATAGCGACCACAGTGAACCACAAACACACCAAAACAGCCAAACACCAAGAGCAAACATGGCTGCCATGGACAATCAAAACAAAAGCGCTATTGGGGACAAAGGCAAAGGTAAAACCAGCAATGAAGGCAAGACTGATGAGGATGAACTGGACGACTGGTACCCAGACTCTGGAGCCACACATCATGTCACAAACAGGCTTCAGAACTTAAACATTGGAAGCAAAAGCTATACAGGTACGAAATCACTACACATGGGTAACGACAACACTGCCAACATCACACACATAGGTAAAGGTACCATGCAGGGAAAAAGGCAACTTATGCTAAACAATTTACTTAGAGTTCCCACTATTAACAAAAATTTATTAAGTGTTTCTAAGTTTGCTAAAGATAATAATGTTTTCTTCGAATTTCACCCCAAGTTTTGTCTAGTCAAGGACCTCCTAAGTCGAGAAATATTGCTACAGGGTGACCTTCACGATGGTCTTTACAAATTTGGCAACTTGAAGACTGGGAATGCGTTGAATAAAGAAATATGGTGCAACAACGTAGACATCAGTAGCAGTTGCAATTATGATTCTCTTAATAATAAGAACAATGGATGTAATGATGATAATAATAATATAGTTGATTCTTGTCATATGAAACTTGGTCATCCCAGTTTGGAAACTGTTAGAAATGTTTTAAATAATAATGGCATTTATTTTGAAAATGTACCTGTGAAACACACTTGCACACACTGCCAACTTGGCAAAAGCCACAAACTGCCTTTTAGTAAGTCTGAAACCACGTACAACAAACCCCTGGAGCTTGTCGCAGCTGATTTATGGGGACCAGCACCACTAAACTCATATCAAGGACACAGGTACTATCTATCCCTTGTTGATGCTTATTCAAGATACACGTGGATATACATGCTAAAAAACAAATCAGAAACATGCAGTACAATCATTCAGTTTATAACTTTTATTGAAAAGCAGACCAACTGTAATGTAAAAGCTATACAAACAGATGGTGGGGGTGAGTTCAAACCACCCACAAATTTCTTCATCCAAAAGGGGATAAGACATAGGCTAACCTGCCCCCACTCATCTGAACAAAATGGTTTGGTCGAAAGAAAGCACAGACATATAGTTGAAACTGGTTTAACATTGCTATCACAAGGGGCATTACCAATGAAATATTGGAACGAAGCATTCAACACTTCTGTGTATCTCATAAATAAATTACCCACAAAAGTGTTGAACAATAGAACCCCACATGAAATGATATTCAATGAAAAACCAGACTATAAAATATTGAAAAACTTTGGGTGCCTATGCTTTCCATACCTAAGGGACTACAACACGCACAAACTTATCATGAGATCATGCCCATGCACTTTTATTGGTTACCCACAAAATCAAAAGGGTTATAAATGCTTGGCCAAAAATGGAAAAATCTATATATCAAGGCATGTCATATTTGATGAAAATGTTTTTCCACATGCAGATAAACAAGCCACAAAGGAAGAGTGCAGACAAGATCATGGAATCAAAGTTATCAATATGCCACCACTAATGGAGAAAGAGACAAACAATAACAACAACAAAGAGGGACACGACACATGCAACATACACACACATACAAGAAATAATCAAACAAACACAGACGATGGTAACAATGAAGAAACTTACAGTAATCAGCAAGAACATGAGAACGAGGAAAGCAACAGTGACAGAATCAGCCCAGATCATCAACCTCAAGCACAAGAAACACAAACCGGACATCATATGGTGACCAGATCAAAGCATGGGATTTTCAAACCCAAGGTATATAATCTATCAATGAATGAGGTTGAACCTGGAAATTATAGTGAAGCAGCCAAATCTGAAAAGTGGAAACAAGCTATGAATGATGAATACGAGGCATTGATGAAAAATAAAACTTGGAGCTTGGTTGCACCACCCACTCACAAGAACATCATAGGATGAAGATGGAATTACAAAATAAAAAGGAAGGCGGATGGGACCACAGACAAATACAAGGCCAGACTTGTTGCTAAAGGATACGCTCAACAGTTTGGATTTGACTTTAACGAGACTTTTTCACCAGTCATAAAACCCACAACCATTAGAATCATTCTGACTATAGCTTTGTGTAAAAATTGGAATATCAAGCAATTGGACGTGAACAATGCTTTTCTAAACGGCGAGTTAACTGAAGAAGTTTATATGCAACAACCAGAGGGATATGAGGTTAACAATGGCGACAAACCTTTAGTATGCAAGCTGCACAAAGCTATATACGGCCTCAAGCAAGCGTCGAGGGCATGGTATGAAAAGTTAAAGCTAACCTTATCTAGAATTGGTTTCTCACAAATAAAATCCGACAACTCCCTATACATGAAAAAGGATAATGAAAATGTCATATACATCCTTGTATACGTGGATGACATGCTAATAACAGGGAATGACACACGGGAAATCAACAGGATCATAAAAGTTCTCGACCAAAGCTTTGCCATCAAAGATCTTAGCGAATTAAACTATTTCTTAGGGATTCAAATCAAAAGAAATGAAAATGAAATGTTCCTATCTCAACAGAATTATATTGCTGAAATCTTACAAAGGACCAACATGCATCAAGCTAAATCGCTACCAACACCTATGACCAGCAGTTCCCGCCTATCTAAATTTAAAGGTGAAGCCATTAATAACGCTACTCAATACAGAAGTATAATTGGAGCATTGCAATATGCAACAATTACACGACCAGACATATGCTGTAGCGTAAATAAACTAAGCCAATACATGCAAAATCCATTGTCTGAACATTGGATAGCCGTCAAGAGGTTATTGAGATACTTGCAAGGAACCAGACACCACGGAATAACAATAAGTGCCGATAAAGAAATGAACTTACAAGGATTTAGTGATGCGGACTGGGCTAATGACATTGATGACAGAAGATCCGTATCAGGATACTGCGTGTTTCTTAGCACAAATCTTGTCTCATGGCACACCAAGAAGCAGACAACCACATCGAGGTCAAGTACTGAAGCGGAATACCGTGCCCTTGCTAGCGCCACCGCTGAAATCTCATGGATTGAGTCGCTATTACACGAATTAGGTTTCACTCCTAAAAGAAAACCAGTCATCTGGTGCGACAATAGAGGGACAGTATCCTTGTCTCTCAATCCAACTCAGCACTCAAGATCAAAACACCTCGAGATAGACCTACACTTCGTACGAGAACGAACCCAAAGTGGAAAGTTAATGGTATGCCACATCCCATCATATTATCAGAGAGCTGATGTGCTTACAAAGCCACTATCGACAAAGAATTTTATGAGATTAAAAGAGGAATTAAGGGTGAGCGACAACGGCGGAATGAAGAAGACAGAAAAACCCAGTTTTGTTTGAGGGGAGCTAATGTTGGTTTCACACTTGAACCGCACCTCATTCCTTAATTTTAGCATGTGACCGTTGCTCCTTATTTCAGCATGTGAACATTGGGTCTTTATAGGAAAGTTCCTTAATTACAGCACAAACGTTGCTCCTTGATTTTAGCATGTGACCGTTGAGCAATCTTCTATTTATTCTCTCGTTTTGTATCTCTTTCCTGTATCAGAGAAATTACAATTAATAATATATTTCTACTGCATCTCTCCTCTTTATCTCCATTACTTTTCTTTATACTTTCAATAGCTAACTTGATTCTTGTTCTTTCGTGTCACCGTATTTAACCATTTTTACGACCTCCTTATCGTTTTCATTTTCTTTTTTTGATTTTTTAAATTCCTTCGAAATATTAATTTCTATTTGAACAAGATAAGGCGCAATCTTCTAAAATGTTAACAATTAATTAATCTTCTAAGACATGCGTTTGTTGCTTTACTTTTGTTCATGTTTGTGTCATGTATAAACCATACTCAGGTATTTTGGCCTGAGTCCGGGTGCACTTGGGATTTAATAATGTGGTTTCATTTTTACTTCACAGTGGATGATGGTGTGCATTTGATTGTTTTTATTTTTTAATTGGTCTGAGAGCAAGTAATTTTAGTGGTATTATGTATGAATTCAACCCAGTAATCAGGCACCTGATTTTAGTGGGTGGTTTCCAGTCGGGAAGTTGAAGGCTGTGAATTTTGTTTGCTAGACGTGTTTGTTTGAGTTTGGTTTAAAAAAATCGCTTATTTTTCACGTTCTTTTGATCTTCTTTTAACAAAAGATTCAGTTTTACTGTATTTTTCTTGTGTGATTATGTTAGCTGAACAAATTTATTAGATACAGTATAAATAAATTAAGCATGTCTTTTTAGCCAAATAAATAAAAGGGTGGACTGCATTCTTACTGTTTTTCCTTTTCGTTGTTTATTTTTGGAGATAGAGCTGAAAGTTGTACCTAATCATTGGTTTATGTAATTTATGAATTGACCAGCTATGCGTGGTATACTTGAATGCTTATGAGCCGCAGTTTTGAATGCTTACGAGCCTGGGGAGAAACCAGAATGTTGTGTGCAACAAAGAAGCAATTAAAGCTGTAATACATAAGTAAGACAAGAAGTATTGGATGCATGACTAACGGCAGAAACTTTACCAATAAAATAAAGCATGGAATCCTAGGACAGTGACTTCGTAGAGCTGGCGGGATAAGAGAGAATGGAAACATGATTTATTATGCACTTTCTCATAATCAGTCATCTTATTATATTCATATGACACTAATTTATTGTGCTGATAACTCTCAGGTTTCTCAACTTCTTCGATTCAGATATGGCCATGGCCCACTAGCACTTTCGTAAAGTGCACTTGTTCTTTTGCATGGGCTTTTCATGTTTTTACTAGAAAATTGCATCCTTCCTGGTGCAAAAAGGTTAGTTGGACTTCTTCGTTAATTTTCCCATATGCTTGTACCTTCATATTTGTGTTGGTTGATGGAATTGGTAAGAGTTTCAATTTTTTTCTCTCTTTTGCGTTATGCACGATAATGCCTCTTCCTACGTTGAATTGTCAAATAAATTCTGAGGACAATTAAGGCCATGATTAAAATTTTCCCTACTAGTATTCCTCCATCATTCAACTTCACATCGCAAGGTAAATTTTCTTTAGTGCTGCAACACAATATATTCTGTCACCATCTCCTATTGACAATTTTATCCCCCATTTTTTCATATTTTCTGTCACTACCTCCTACTTATATAAAAGTCCAGGTTAAGTAGATGGAATCCAACTCATTCATATTTCTATAAGTAATTCGTGTTAAATTCTTATTGTTGGGAACACAACTCATTCATATTTCTATAAGTAATTCGTGTTAAATTCTTATTGTCGATTGTTAAATTTATCTACAGGTAATTAGCTTTTTCGAAGTAAAGACTAGCGGCAGCAAAGAGTTATTGGCAATCAAACAATATTTTTGGCTTTAATGGTTATATGTATTACAATATTTTGTTATTGCTACTTGTGTAAACTTGTTTGGGAATGCGCATGGTGTGACTTATTTTATGGAAAAACAACAATCAAATTGATTATATTAGCGTGCTTTTTTCATTATTTGAATATTATAATATTATTGATTGTTTGAATATGATAATTGTGTGATTAAATGTTGGATTGAATATGGATATTATATAAGTGATTGTTGAAAATGATACAAGCCATCAACGGTAAATGGTGGCATTTAAAATATGCTTTCAAACAGTCAATAGTTTTTAGTAGCATTTTAGAAATGCTACATACACAAATGTAAACTAGTAAAAAAAAATGCAGTTGCATAGAAAATAACGCTACCGAAGAAACTTATGTTGCATTTAAAAAAAGGTTTTGTAGCGTTTACTACAATGCAACAATAAAATTCTGACTTTTAGTTGCATGTCGTATAACAGCATTCTTTAAAACGCTACAATAAGTTTTGGTAGCGTTTTTACAACGCTACAAAATGTCTTTTCTGGTGTAGTGATGGGGTGTATCGAGACCCATGGTGGCGGCCCGACGCAATTCTAGAATACATAGGTTATACTACTGGTGCCCCCAGTGCCATGTTTGTCTGCTCCGAAGTGTGTGCACGCCCGCACTCCGTTAGAACCTACACTGTTGCACCCACCGTAGTCGCTTTGACCGCTTACAATCAATCCAGTAATCGTGCCCCACCCTGCCTAGTTTCAGGGTACCGTTGATACCTGATTTGGGTTACTGCTGAAATGGGTCCCCGTTACTAGGGTTTCCTACTGGTTAAGTGTGTGGGTCTATATATACAGATATTACCCACCTTCCCGTGATGTATTTAACCCACCGATTCAAGCGTGCTTATTAATGGTTAAGTTTGTGGGCCTATATTTACTAATATTACCCACCAACCCGATATGTACTTAACCCTCTCCGTCCATTACGTTAAGTTGGTTAAGTGTTTTCTCTTGTTTTACTTAACCCTACCACACATCATATTATATCGGTTAAGTGTTGTTCCTTGTGTTACTTAACCCTACCGCAAGCCTTGTTATACTGGCTAAGTGTTCTCCCTTGTGTTAACTTAACCCCACCGCATGTCATGTCATATTGGTTAAGTGTACATTGACTTAGCCCACCTACTTATCATGTTGTGACAGTTAAGTGTTACCCCCTGTTGTTACTTAACCTTACCATGCATCACGTTATATTGGTTAAGTGCATGTTAACTTAACCCGATCCACCAGTCATATTATAATGGTTAAGTGTTACCCTCATGTGTTTACTTAACCCTACCACGCATCAGGTTATATCGATTGGGTATTATCAACCTATTCAAGTTAGCCCAACCCATCCGCTAGTCATGTTATAACGGTCAAGTGTCATTAGCCTAGCCATGTTACATAACCCACCCATTGGTCTGATTAACAGTTATGTTGGTTAAGCCCACATTTATAAGTTTTACATGTTCTTAACTCATACCGGTTGGGTCCACGTTTTATTATGGTTAGTATTCCTTAATTCATTCATTATGACGAACGAATCATGACCTCTCACATTAGACCATGCACTTTGTGGCCACTGGATTTGCCGGGCGGTTCCGGGAAGATTTACACCACAAACTGAGTCTAACCTCGTGTCATAAATCGTTACGCCTACAATTCGACCTTCGACCTCTCACATTAGACTGACACTTTGTGGCTACTGGATTTGTCGGGCGGTTCCGGGCAGGTTTACACCACAAACCGAGTCTAACCTCGTGTCAAAGGTTCATTAATGGTTGTATTCCACCCAAAACCCCAATATCAGTTCATGCGTTTAACATATAGAAATGTTCATGATTCACGTTTTTGCCCCAAAACGTAGTCCCAAATTATTATTGTAATTCACTATAAGGTTATGCCAAGTTATAGCCTTTTATTTACAATACATGCCAATTACCCAAAACCCAACTTAGGCGCGTTCATATTAAACCTTTACCAAGTCATAAATTTTCATATATGTTTCCATTCCAAATTTCACATAATCAACATATGCCCAAGTTCTAGATTACATGTAAATTTTACATATGCCCAATTCGTACCAAATTTACATATGTTCAATTTATGCCGTTTTACATGTATGCCAATTTTATACCATTTTACCATATCAAGTTCTAGACAAAATTACATGTATCAAGTTTCATACCCAATAAACCCAAATCATGATTCATGATGTAGTTATCCCAAACTATAATCTTTTTATTACAGTACATGTCAGTAGCCCAAGATCATAATACATGTTTATGCCAATTATCAAGTTTACGATTGCTTTCATGTTCAAATTCCCAATTCTACATATGCCTAATTAACATAAGCCCAATCTTTTGATTTAATTTACATAGTCCCAAACTCGTGATTTAACTTACATGCCAATTCATGTATGCCCAAACTTGCAATTTCAATTATATTGACAATACCCAAATTTCAAATTTCATGTTATGCCATCAATTCCACCACACACATATATCCAAATAGGTAATATCCCAATATTTCCCCGTATACAAATCGCACGTATATCGTAGTTTAGGCCTAGGTCCGAAATTGACCAAGGTTCATCAAAAGAAAATAAATAGGGGAAGGTAGAATTTGTGTAACAATAAGTACAGAGAGAAAAATGGCATAAGAACATTGTCTCAGGCAAAAAAGATAGATCTTTACAATAATATCAACATGAATCAAGAAAAACAGATTTACAACAAGCTGAATAAACCATAGGCTTGACAAGAAAATGGGAATAGAAAAGTCCCAAAACTCAAGATTCAAGAAGCAACAGAAGTAGATCTGAATCAATAAACATAAATCCAATTCCACTTTATTCCATGGCCATATTATAATTAAATGTTTAAATCTAAAAACAACTAGAATTTAAGAGTATGCTAGTGAATTAGGAACTGAATTTGTTGTAGAACGTTGTAGTAGTGTTGATTTATTGTTTGAACCATTGTAGAAGCCTTGTTCTTTGAATTGTTTTGAGTTTGAATGTTTGTACTTTAATTTGGGGGCGGCAGCCATGGTTCAAGAGGGAGTTCAGCAGCATAATAGTGTAAGAATGATTTGATATGAATTAGCTTAGGTCTAAGGGTGTTTTTATAGGTGTAGCAACTAGTTTAGGCCCTTAGATTAACCCTAGAATCAATCCGGACCGTCAAAACACGTCTCAGACTTCAAAAATGAGTTCTAGGTCAAAACAGGTCGACCAGGTCGACCTGTAAGGGGGGAGGTCGACCATATGGTCGACTTGGGGGGTAGGTCGACCCTGTGGTTGACCCTATGGTCGACCTTGGGGGGGTAGGTCGACCCTATGGTCGAACCCCTGGTCCGGTGCTGCCTGAAAACTATTGAAACTTGTACTGGCCATAACTTCTTCATCCAGACTCCAATTTTCGAAAACTCGGACTCTATTTCATGTAATTTTTCGAGACAAACCTGTTTCCCCTGATTCTGATGTTAAAATTTAATTCTACCTTGATTTCTTGTTTTAATATGTTATTAAAATACGGGTTGTTACAGTGCCTCACACACACACACACACACACACACACACACATATATATATATATATATATGTGTGTGTGTGTGTGTGTGTAACAACCCGTATTTTTAGTAACTTAAAAATACGGATTTAAATATATTTAAAAGGATTTTTAAATGAATAAGTCAAGTTGGATTTCAAATTCATTAAATATTAGATTTTTATATTAGAAAAACCAGTATTTTAAATGTGTAGTATAAGGATTAAATATACCAAGAGAAATATATTGGAATTGATTTAGAAAACAATGAATAAATCGATAAATTGGTCAACTAGTTTTGTTAATTTAAAATATTAATATAACTAAAAGAACTGGTTTAGATTTATTTTGGTTTGAGAATATTAATAAAAGAAATTTAATAAGGTTTAAAATGAATTTATATGATAATGAACTTGTTTATAAATTTTATAGTTAATTTATATCGATAGAAGATACTAGTATTGTTTACACTAGCTTTAAATTGGAAATTTAAAATTGTTAAGAGGAAAATACTTGTTAATAGATATTTAGAGACCCCATTAGTATTTTAACTAGCTAATGGCGTCTTAATTTAACATGTTAACTGTAAAAACCCGTAACTTCCCCGGTGAGGAAAGCGCGGATTGTTCGAGAACAAGCCACAACAAAATGCAGACGGAAGGACATTTCATTGTATATAACAACAATTCCATCAGAATACAAGAATATACAGAGTATAAATGAATATTACACAGAAATATCAGAGATTTAAATTACATTTAAATACATCACAGCGGAAAATAATACAATACACAACTGAAGGAGATATACGGATTCAAAGATTTCCGGATATCATTCCAGCTGTAAACCAGGATCCTGAGAATATAAATCTGCAAAACCAAAACTACTAGCTGCCCGTGTCAAAATAAGGGCACCCAGAGTTTAGGTTAAAACAATAAACTCCAGGTTAGTCATGGGACTGGTGTGAGAACTAAAACAGTTATTTAAAACTTTACTTTAAATTAGATATATCAAGGGACCACGCCGTATAACACGGAACGGGTTTCCTCCCAAGAACACCAGTGCATAAAACAACACCGCAATGCTAAATAAAGAACAATGAAGCTATTATAAGACCCAGGTCCCATCATACAATGCAACGCAAGCCGGAGGATAGGGTTTTTACCTTATAATAGCCAAGAAAGCTTGATACGTTTAAAACAAATCATTTGATACTATTATAAGTGCATAGTGTATAAAACAACTTCAAATCATAAGTGTCAATCATAGGCGACATGAGCGTCCCATGCCACTATGTCGCCATATATAGGTTTACAAATAAAACCGCAAAGTTACGTATTTGGAAATTGGATTTCCATCTATGAACCGAGGCAAAAGATAGTCCTCAACCGATTCGAGACTGTCTAGCCCGAGCCTCAGGAACAGCCGCAACTGCCCCTTGGAGCGACAGGGCCGGTCCACCGATGTGGATTAAAATTCCTGAACACTGCGTTTCCCCGCCCTTTGGGGCGTAAGTGAGCCAACGAATGGCTCCATCGGACCCGGATCGTCCGATCAAACCGAAGCGCCTCGTAACACCAACAACCACATAAGTCAAACTCGTCAGGGCGTGTAAAACCACTGACGCCACTTCTAGCTAGAAAGAAACGCATGCCCTCCCTGAGGTCCTCTCCCGTTTTTGGTTCATACCGGGTGTGAAACTCGCGAAGTAAACGTTACACAAAGCTACGCCACAAAGGCCGTGCTTCGATCATCAACCACAAGACTTTGCTTTTCAACAGAAGCCTTGATCATTTGCCACTTAGGCATGCCACACAGGCAATTCACTCTATGCGTTTGATATCCATCAGTATATAACCCCTGAGCTCATACGTCTCAGAGAAGGGCGTTAAGCAAGAGAATAAATTCTCCGCCGCCAAACTGATATATATTTAATAGAAATCAATCACACAGACTAAAATCCAATGTCAGACACACAGTCCATTTACAAGTTCGTTCTGGGTCTGAACGAAACCGGAGGCACCTAGTACCCCGCATATCCATCGATCTCCAAGTACGTCTGGACGATCACCAACTGTTTCCAACTTCTTGGGTGTACATCCCAATCAAGATCATCAGTAATCATCCAAACGACGTGAAGACCTCCTGTCTTCAACCACCGTCTTCATCTTCGACTTATCGTCGTAACAGTTACTCAGAATGGGGTAAACCCGGACTTTCCGAATAACTCACGTATATAATTAATAAGTGTTACACAAACACAACATACGCCTTATTCCAATTCATCAGTCACTAACCGTAAATTAATCAAGAGAATAATTCCCCAAATATTAACCCCGAAGGCCGAAACCAACATCAGATCAATATCCAGAAAACCATTCTACTTAGCTAACCGACAGTTAGTTTCTAAATTTCACATTCATAGGGAAAGGTTCCCATTAATTTTATCAAAGATAAATCCTTTAAATTTATTCTTTAATCTTCCTTTGAATATCACTTCAAACTAGTCGGGATTAACGAACCTTACCGAAGTAATCATTTGTTTTAATTTCCCAACCCCAACCTATTCATCCCATGAAGTAAAACTAGTAATACTTCATATCTAACACCACAGTGTTATCGGTAAATTCAATTACCATTTCACGTTCAAATCTAATTAAAGATTTAACTATCGCCTGGAGCAAAACTGGTGATACTCCATTCTCGATCCTTTCAATCTAATTAAAGATTCATTAAAACTCCACCTAGTTTTAATCTTTGACTGGGTTAAAGAATCAGTGTCATTTAAAACACGGTTCACGATAAACCCAAAATCACATTTCATTCAGTCCCTAACCGTAAAATAGCAAGTGAGCAATTCCCTAAGTATTAACCCCGAAGGCCGAAACCAACATCAGATCAATACCTCTGAAACTATTCAACTTAACTAATCTCCAGTTAGTTTCTGATTTTCTTAACTCCTTTAGGTCTAAGAACAGTATTATTGAAGATACCGTTCACGACAACCCAAAATCACGTTCCATTAATTATCGGGTTAAAGAACAAGTGTTATTTAAAACACTTTTCACGATAAACCCAAAAATCAATACCAATTCAATTCCAATTAAATATCATTTAATTGGTACAATTCATTAAATCTAAATAAAAAGATTTAATCTTTTCTCAACTGGATTCAAGAACAGTGTTAATAAAGACACCATTCACGACAAACCCAAATCACATTTGATATTAAATACAAGGCTCTGAATAGAAAATATATCGGCTTATATTCAGTACCAAATTCTACGACCAACAAATATCGTATTGGAAATAACGATATATAAATATATTTCAAATTTCCATAACAATATCTGTATAATCACGAAATCCAACAACGAAATAATCCAAAGACAATTTCGATTCAAATCCATTCCAATTCAATTATTGGAAATTCTGGTTACTTTTAAAACCCTTTTCAAACCCAATTTATTTATTTAAAAATAAATAGAATTTTAATTCGAGTTCAAAACTAGTTCATTTCGATAAAAATCTATTTTTATCTTTTCAAATATGGAGTTTTTCATCCCAATTATTTCCAAATCATTTCTTGTGATTTTACACAAATTATTACTATTTTTTAATAATTTTATCAAGGCCCGTACAGTCGATTTCCATCAATGGCCATCGAACTGCACTTACAGCGACCTTTTCCAAATTTGATTTGGACATAATTCCAAATCCAACCATTAGATTTCTAATTTCTAATATGCGTTAGAAACCCCTTTTCGATACGAACCCAACGGTTTCGGTTTTAGGAGAATCCGACGGTCGGATCTCCCGCAATATCCATTTGAAGTCAATGGTCGAAATTCACGAACTACCGCAGCGCGGCGCCTTCTATTCAGGCCATTATATTATATATATATATAATATATATAATATATACTTCGTCGATTTCCTTTTAAAACGTATTTTATAATTCGTTTTCGAAACGATTTCAACTTCATTTAAAATTCAAATCAAAATTGATTTTTCCAATATAAATTCGTTTTAAATTCATTTCAAATTGTTTTCAATTCAAATTGACTTCTAATTCAATTTCAGTTCATTTTCAATTCAATTCAATTTCAATTCGTATTCCTTTCTATTCAATTTCAATTCGAATTCATTTCTATTCAATTTCAATTCGAATTCATTTCTATTCAGTTTCAGTTCGAATTTCAACTCTTTTCAAAATATCAGATTTTGAAATCACTTTTGATTTTCATTAAAAATGAATAAAATCGATATAAATATCGTTCACGTCAAAATGGCGTTAATCTAATCAACACGGCTTCATATATTTCTATTTCCAAATATTCTATTTCAAATGTTTCTTTTTCAAATATGGAATGAGGCCCAATCAATTACCATATAATGTTAATTATATGGATTTTCTACAACACATGTATACAATAACAACGATGAATAATCAACCATCGTCCAAAGTTCATTCTACACTGTATAAGCATCAAATATAAATATTTAACGCTCATAACAGTCTGTCCATCAATCGATCGACATACAACTAATTATTGGGATTAGTGTATGTCATATATCATCCCAATACCCGTGTGGGGTTTCAAACAATCAAACACATATTTTATTTGTGCAGTTGGGCGATGTGTAAAATTTATCGTCCCAATCAATATCAATCAAATCAGTGTATATAAACAAATCGTCCGATTTGTTTATTTTTATTTCATTTCACATACACGTTAAAAATTCTATTTTTAACTATAAAATATTTTATTTCAACTATATAAATATTTTATTTCATTTCACATCATATCACACAATCAACTACACATCAAAATCAAACAAACAAGCATACAAGCCATCCATGGTCTGTGGACGACGGGTGTCGGGTGCTACTAAACACCGTCTGCATCCTAGTATATATTTTTACTAGAAAACAAAATTAAAAGGTGAGGTGTTCTCACAGATGGTTCCACTCCGTCGTGCTTTGCTTTTGAACTGCTGAACATCTGGATTTGCTTGACATTCCAATGCAGTCCTCTTCACGCTGTTCATATAAAAATTATATTTTTATTACTTCATTGAAATAAATAAAAATCATATTTTTATTTCTACTTCATACATTTTTACAACGCTTATTCTATATAAAAATTACATTTTTATATTTTTACTTCATATATAAAAGATCGAATTTTCATTTCAACATATATATAATAAAAATTAGACTTTTATTTCGCTATAAATATAAAGATAATATTTTCGTATTCTCTATTATATAAAAATCACATTTTCAATACTTCTACAATATAAAAGATTATATTTTTATACTTCTACAATATAAAAAATTATATTTTTATACTTCTACAATATAAAAGATTATATTTTTATACTTTCTATAATATAAAAATCATATTTTTATACTTTTGAAAATATCATCTTTATAGACTAGTTTTCTATATAAAAATCTTAAATTTATATATTAAAACCATATTTTTACTTATATAGCTGAATAATAAAAATAAAAACAACTCACAGGTGGTTTGAAAAGGGGCGTAGGGGCTGCTGGTCTTCGTCGTCGAGTGTTGCATTTGGTGCGGGTTTGGCGGGTTTTTGGCCGGAGTTAGAAGGGGATAAGAGGGAAAGAACGGAGAGGGCCGGAGTTAGTGGCTGTGGGTGGTGCGCCGTGGGCGGTGGAGTGACAGTCTTGGGTTTCGTGCGTTGTACGGGGCTGGGTGCGAGCGCGTCTTCGTTCATGGGGGCGATGAAGCAGGAGGAGGAGAGAGGGGAAGGCTTCGGCGGTTCAGAGGGGAGGGCGACGGGTCTTCGCGGAGAGGGGGAAAGCTGCGTCGAGGTGAGAAGGAGGAGGGGGATCCGGCGGGTGGTGGGGCTTCCATCGAGGCAGCGCAGTGGAGGGAGGGTGGCGGTTGAGCAGATCGGCAGCGCCCTTTTTTCTCTCTTTTTTTTCGATCGTTCGATTGAAATGATACGGGGTGTGGGGGGGTCTGATGGTATAAAGAGAGAGGAAGTTTTAATTTTTATATTATTTTATTTCCAATTTATGTTGACTTTTTATTTCGACCTCGAAATGAGCCCCACCGCCTGTCGTCCATAGCTAATTACCCCCATTCCGAACACAATGGGATATGTATCGTAGGCTGATTCGATCATTTCGATCAGTTTTCGTTGAATTTACATTTAAATCATTATATTGAATTTTAAACGTACATTTCAATTTACAGGGGTCACATACTAACCCGAAAAATTCCAGAAAAATATTTTCTGGCTTCGTATTGATGATACAGTCCTAACAAAACTAGTTTCGCCAAATTCTGAGACCGTTTGAAAAATGGCCATTTTCCAGTCGATTAAAATCAACTGAAACTGGTCAAACGCGTTTTCCTTTGCCACGCTCACATATTGATTCGAAAAATTACGAAAATTGGAATCTAGCAATAACTAGACATCACGGATCCAACAAAAGTGGTTTCGTCGAAATCCGAGGTCGTTTGTAAAATTTCCATTTTTAAGGGCCAGAATTCCATAACGACTATTCTGAAAATTCATTTGGCCATAACTTTTGATTCCCGCTATGAAATTTTGATTTTTCGGATTCGTTGGAAAGATATTATCAATTAGATTCAAATATTTTTGGTTTCACTAAATTCAGGTTTATTTTGAATCCTGTACATTCATTTGAAGTTTGAAATCGAATTATCGAACTACCGCGCCATTTTCAATTCCTTTCATAATTTAAAATAAATATTTATATTCTAACGACGAACTACATAAATATATACGTTCTAATTCCATTCAAACTAAATTTTTCGTCGTTATTATTTAAAATAATTCATTTTAAATATTTAAAATTCAATAAAATTGCCAAAATAAAATTTTAAACTGGCTCAGATTTTCGGGTTGTTACATTAACATACATTAAAGGTTTCATGTAGCTTAAATAATTCAAAGAAGTGGTTGGTGCTTTCTTATGCATGCTTATGTAATAATTAATTTAATTTAAAAAGAAAAACAAATCATTTGCACCATTTCCTAAACCTCCGCTTCATTAGGCAACTCACACCCTCTTGCCTCTACTTGTCACCTTGTTCCATGTTGCCTCTTCCTTAAGTAACTTAGCATATGGGTTATTAGAACATTTCAATTCATTTTGTTCTTCCATCTTCTTCTTCCTTTCCACAAACTCCACTCCCTTGCACCACCACCGCCGCCGACCACTACCACCATCGCCCTCATCCCCCTAGCAGCCCCCTCCTCCTAGTCGCGGGCCCCCTTGGCTAAAATCTCCTCCTTCCCTTCTTAAAGTCCAAAGCTCCCTCCTTTACTCCATTTTTTCATCATCCAAGCTCTTCCACCTCTTCATACCACCACTGCACCTCCCCTTGGACCCTACCACCGTGCGCAACACCCCCTCACTCCAAGCCGTGGACCCCATTATCCTTGGTCGTGCTCTAAAAGCCTTAAAGACCCAGGTTTTCCTCTCCTAAATGCAAAAAAATAATATACACAAGTATACGTAGTGTTCGTGAAGAGTTTGAAGTGGAATAGTTGCTAAATTGGTTGCTAAGTGAAGTTCCAAGTCATAGAGAAGCTAAGGAAGTCCTACACTAAAAGTTTGATGGAGTCGAGAAGCAATGGCAAACGATTTTTTCTCACATTTGGTTAACTATTGTAATTAGTGCAGCTAATTATGTTATATGTAGTAATTACTAATTGGTTAAGTAATTTTGAGTTTATATTAATGGTTAAGTTAGAAAGTTATTACTTGGAGGTTTAGTAATTAAAGTGGATACCTTAATGGTTATGAAGTTAAACCATAAATAAATGATCGGTTAATTTGGTTGATAACGTGGTTGTCATTAGATGGATGAAAATGAATGATTAGTGACATTAACTAATATTTATGTGACATTGGTCAATATTGATGTTACATTGATTGATAACTTGATGTGATGTGTGTTGGAATTAATTTGACATGACTAGATTTGCTAATATAACAAATAAATTATTAACGATGGCTAATATTTTAGTTAAAGTGATCTGAAACAACAATTAAGTGTTAATGATCTTAACACTTATGTTTTTGATGCCATTACATGATAATTGATTGTTAGTGGATGTTAATGATGTTTTAAACCCATATAAGTTGGATTATAAGGTGACTGATTGAGTATTATTCCAAATCGGAATTTAATTGTATATTTTATTAATTAAAAAATAAGAGAAAAATAAAACTTGAATTTTTAATCCAAAATGATTTGGAAAGATAGTTTAAGTAATTACGAATAGTTGTAAAGATGGAAAGTTTATTTGAATACGTTTCCAAGTAATTAAGGTATGTTCAAATTCAAAATTTAATTGTGAATAGTAAGTTTAAAAATTGAAAATCGGTTTGAATATGTAGAAAGTGTTTTAACTAGATTTTATTATCCAAACCATCTTATTTATTTATGGGTATCGGGAAAGTTTGGGTTTCAAAAGATGAAGTTTGAAAAATAATATTATTTTAATGATTTAAATAATATTATAATATTTAAATAATGGAATATTTGAATTTAAATTTAAATATTAAATATATAGTTTTCAAAAGTTATTGTATATGTTTTATATAATTAATGAATTATTTTGAAGGAAATTAGACTTGATTTAAATATAAGTCAAAGGTTGGTCTGAATAGGACTAGTCGCGCATTGGTAGTTCGTGAATTTCGACCGTTGACTTCAAATTGACATATTGGGAGATTCGACCATCGGATTTTCTCAAAATGAAAAATGTTTGATTCAAAATGAAAACAAATTTCAAATGCAAAATAAAATTTTATAATCCAATGGTTAGATCTTGAAATAAGTCCAAATCAAATTTGAGTAAAAATCGCGCCAGTGCAGTTTGGGAATAGAAATTGGATTTTTATGAAATAAGCTATTTTTAAATTATTAAAAATAGAGATAAACTATGATAAATCATAGTAAATGATTTTAAAACGATTTGAATTGAATATACTAAGTTTTGAAAAGTTAAAAATCTATTGTAGGAAAATGAGCTGTTTTAACAATGTTGTTTGCGAAGGTTTATGGAACGGGTTGAAATAAAAAGGTTTTGATATAACCAATGTTATCCAATGGTTTTGCAGACATATATAATGGATTATAATGAGGTAGGTAACAAAGTCAAGTTTTCCAATTAATGAATTAAATTGGAATTGAATGGAATCAGTTTGGTAATAATTGGGATAAGTCTCTATGGATGAAAACTTTTACTATTTAAGGAATTTATGAAGGCTTTACTGTTATTCCGCTTATAGTGTCCGATACGAGAATTTATATCGGTGGTGTGTTGATATTGATTTCCATGAAGATTTCATTGAGAATGAAAGAATGATTTTGGGTTTACCGTGAACGATGTTTTAAATAACGTTTGTTCTTTAACCCATTTAAAGAAGAAGATGATTTCCCAAGTTAAGTTGAAGTGAAATCTTTATTTAATTTGACTACAAATATTTAATGAAAGATTTTCCCTAAGAAACGATAATGGAAGAAAGTTTAAGGGTCATTTAAAAGAAGATAAGCATGTTTTTCGCATAAAAATGAGATTGAATCTTGAATATGATTTTGGGATAAAGAAAGAAGTTGAAACTTGATTGTTTTATCGTTGAGTTGGGTAATCTTCTAAATGTTCAATGTGATGTTGGTTTAGGCCTTCGGGGTCTTACACTTGATAGATTATTCTCTTGGCACTGCGCAATCGAGAACTAATTATGGTTAATGAATGGTTTTCCCTAATGATAAGACTAAGAAATAATAATTATGATTTTGGGCTAGAGATATGATCAAAGATAAAGTAATTTACCCTAATCAATGATCAATAAATGGGTTAGGTTAGGATAAATATGTTTTCTCGTAAAGATAAATGTAATCTTTAATCATATTTGGAATAAAAGATTGTAATTAAAAAAGGTAATCAAATTTACCAAAATACAAGGGAAATTAGATATGGAGTATTGCCAGTTTTGCTCTGTGGGATGGATAAGATGAGAATGGGATAATAATTTGAGAAATTACCTTTCCATGAGCACTACACCATACAAGCAGTTTTGCGACCCCTAAGTGCGGAAAATTCGCAGCGGCTTGTTGCGAAATAGCAACGGCTTATTCCCGTTGCAAACTTTTACAGTACGGTCATTGACCGTTCTGAATCCTACAACGGCTTGTGTCCGTTCTAAAATTAAATACGATAGCCAGTACACCACGTTTCCATTGTGTAACTTAATTCATTCTTATTTTGTAAATTCACACAAAAAAAGAGGCCACTTGCCCTAGATCTTGAGAACTCGATCTCATCTCCCCCATTCTACAATCGACTGTAATCGTCTTAGCTGTAGGCATGGGACTCGGTGAACTAGAAGGATTTCGCAATCGATTCAGCTATACACATTCAACCAATTTGCTAAAATTTGTTTTTCTTATTTTTTGCATTTCCAGATTTCCACCTTCTTCCAATTGTCGATTTGATGTTGCAGTTTGCTTTTATCCTCACGGTCGCTACTCCATTCATCTAAACCTTCTTTTGCCATCATATAACGTTATGTTGCTTCCTTTGTTCCCTTTTGGTATATTTTCCACTTTTATACAAATTCAACCAATTTGCTAGCATTTGATTCATTTATCTTCAGTTTTCTTATTTTTGTCTTCTTCAAACTGTCGACCTGGTCCCGTGGTTTGCGCTTATTTATTGGATGCTCCCTCGAATGTACGACCCTTCTTTATTAGTATAACCTATATATCACCTTTGTTAGTCAAAATTAATTATAATTCTGCCTATATTCTACTGTGGATTGCTCTCTACTATGTACCTAAATTACAGTTTCTGCCAATTTAATGTTCGTAGATTCACCTGTAGGCTGTAGGCCTGCGTGCTTTGTAGTTCTATTTTTTCTAATTTAGTGCTCAAACTAATTTTGTGATTTACCACTGCTTTGAAATTTAATTTTGGATTTCTTTTTTTATACCTTCAAATTTTTTGTTTATTCTTCTTAAGACTCTTTGTTTACAAAATCAGATCAACACCAAATTCAGAGTTCTATACATTAACCCATTGTTGTTCATGTGTTGGAGGGTTGATTGCTAGTAAAAATAAGTTTTGCTTTATAGTAATTTTCCTGTGCCATTTTTGTCCTTTCTTACATTATCTCAGCATTTTTCCTAGACCACTCAAATAAGCTAACAGTTATGATGGTCATACCATCTGACCATCTGATCAGTAAAGAGTTTCGGCAATAGAGAATCAATAGCATAGATCAAGGTGCAAAGAAATGGTGTATTAGTAGGGATGAACATGATTCACATATGGATAAATTGATCGGTCTTAGGGATAGGGGTTATTTGGAATTGGTTATAATTCAATAGAACAACAATTCTACCAAATGGAGCTCCATTTAGGATGTGCACGTAGCTCCGCTTGATTGGATATGCATACATGCTTATTGAACAAAATTTGCATTGAATTTGTTTTTGACTATTGCTATCAATTGGTGTTTGAAAAAAAATTGTGCCTTTTTATTTCGTTTAACTTGGAGGCATCATTTCCTTTCCATAGGTTCCAAATAGCAATGTTCTCTATCATTGGAAATTGATTGGAGATTTTGGTGAGATAGGGGGTTCTTGCATGGATAGTTACTGGACAAAAGTTTACATACTGGAACTAGTAGTGCAAGAGGGACATGAAATAGGTAAAATGGCTTCGGGAGGGAAGGTAATGCCATTATCTCGATCTTTTGATTTACTTCTTGTAACTGTAGGCGAGAACTTAGTTTTGACATGTGTTCGTGGGATCTTGATTCCCTATCATTTTAAAGAGCATTTGCTAAGGGCCACATGCAGCTTATATCTCCTGAAGATAGGGTTTGGGTAGGGCCGGAAGCGGATGAAGATTGGTTTATGGCAGAATTTATGGAGGGGTTACGAGGGAATGATTGTGAAAAGTTGGATGAATTTCTTGGTAGTAGTGTGGATGGGTTGTTTGGTGAGTGAGTGTAGGTGGAGATGAAATGATCGGGTATTGATGACTTATTCGCTTTGGCAGGATCAGAATTGATAATTAGGCACGGATCATATGCTTGCACATCTTCATGCATCTGCATACTATTAAGTCCAGCTGAATTAGTCTGACAAGAATACGAAATCATCAAGAGATGATTCTTATCAGTTGTGTACCCATGACTTAAGGTAAAATCAGTAAAGTTTGAATCAAGCATCGAGATAGTGCCAACTGTAATAAACGGTTCGAAAATATCCGGTGCTACAAATTTGTTGGCATTAACAAAAGAGTTCAGATCTAGAGAAAAATTGCTGAGGATGGATACGTTTGCATGTGAACAAGATTGAGTACTGAAGTAATTATTCAAAGAGGAAGGGAATGTTGAGCAAGTTGAAACCAGTTGAAACAAGTTGGAGTCAATTGTGTTTGATTGGTCAGAATGGCTCATGTCAGTAACGCTTTAGGCATTTTAGAGTAACACTAGACTGAATTAAGAATTGATGCTTTGCGACTTAAAGAATACACAGGAACAAGGGTGAAACGACCTGAACTTCCCCGTAAAGGAAAGCCCGGATTGAGTCGAGAACATGACAAATTAGAACGCAAACAGAAGAACATTTCATTGCTTATTACAACAATTTACATCAGAGTACAAGAATATACAGAGTAAGAACAAATAATATACATTTGATAAATATCAGAGATTTACACTTTACAATGCAGTGGAAAATAATACAAAACACAACTGAAAGAGATAAACGGATATAGAGCTTTCCGAATATCATTCTAGCTGTAAACCAGGATCCTGTGAATATAAATCTGCAAAACCAAAACTACTAGCTGACCGTGTAGAAAATATGGGCACCCAGAGTTTAGGTTAAAACAATAAACTCCAGGTCAGTCATGTGACTAGTGTGAGAACTAAAACAGTTATTTAAAACTGTACTTTAAAATCATATATATCAAGGGACCACGCCGTATAACAAGGAATGAGTTTTCTTCTAAGAATACCAGTGCGTATAACAAAACAACGCAATGCTTTTTGGAAAAATGAAGCTATATAAGACCTAGGTCCCATCACACAATGTAATGCAAGCCAGAGGATAGGGTTTTCCCTTATAATAGCCAAACATGCTTGGTACGTTAAAACAAATCATTTGATACTATTATAAGTACATAGTGTTTACAACAACTTCAAATATAAACGTATCAATCCTAGACGACGTGGGTACCATATATCATGTCGCCAATACTAGGCTCTACAATCAAAACCGCAAACGTCACGTATTGGAAGTGGGATTTCCGTCTTTGACCCAAGGCAAGGGATCGTCCTTACCGCTTCAAGACGCTCTAGCCCGCACCTTAGGATCAGAGCTCGTGTGACCCTTGGATCGTCAGGGCCGGTCCACTCGATGTGGATTAAAATGCTTGAACACTACGTTTCCCTGCCCTATGGGGCGTCAATCTGGTCTGTATAAAGACCATATCATCCATCGTCCCCGCAGTGCCGATATATCCGAGGCGCCTCGCTATCCATCATCCACATAAGTAAAACGCCTGGGCGTGCAAAACCTAGACATCACTCCTAGCTGGAAGGAAATGCATATCCTCCCTGAGGTTCTCTCCCGTTTCTGGTTCACACCGGGGTGTGAGGCTCGCGAATTAACACTACACAAAGCTATGCCATATTAAAGCCATGCTTTGATCATCAACCACAAGACTCTACTTTTCAACAGAAGCCTTGATCATTTGCATCTTAGCATGCCACACAGGCAATTCATGCTATGCAACTGATGTCTATCAATCACACAGAATGAAATCCAATGTCAGACACACAATTCATTTACAAGTTCACTATGGGTCTGAACGAAACCGTAGGTACCTTATTCCTCGTCCCATATGCCCAATACATGAGAGAGGCCCTCGCATATCCGGTCGATCTCCAATTACGTCTGGATGATCACCACTTTTACCTTGTCTTGGGTGTATAGCCCAATCAAGACATCAGTAATCATCCAAACGATGTGAAGGCCTTTGGTCTTCAACCACCATCTTCATCGTCGACTCATCGCCTATTCAGTTATTCAGAATGGGATAAGCCCGGTCTTTCCGAATAACTCGTGTACATAATAAACAAGTGCTATAAAAACACAACATACGCCTCATTCCAATTCTGAATATCCTTTTCTTTAAATATTCATATCCTTTGGGAAAGGTTCCCATTAATTTTATCGAAGATAAATTCTTTAAATTTATTCTTTAATCTTCCTTTGGATATCAATCCAAACCAAATTATGGTTTATCCAAACTAGTCGGGATAAGCGCACCTTACCGAAGTAATCATTTGTTATATTTCCCAATCCCAACTTATTCATCCCATGAAGCAAAACTGGTAATACTTCATATCTAACACCACGTTGTTATCAGTAAAGTTAATTACCGTTTCATGTTCAAATCTAATTAAAGATTTAACTATCGCTTGGAGTAAAACTAGTGCTACTCCATTCTCGATCATTTCATGAATTCGATAAATTTAATTATCACATTCGCATTCCAATCTAATTAAAGATTCATTAAAACTCTAATTCAGCTTTAATCTCAAAAATCATTACTTAATGATTTTTCAAAGTTAAGAAATTAATCTTATCTTTAAATGGGTTAAAGAACTAATGTCATTTAAAACACAGCTCACGACAAACCCAAAATCTCATTCCATTAACAATGGAATCTTCACAGAAAGCAGATCAATATATATAATCGATATAAACTTCCATATTAAATGGAATAACGGCAAAGCCTTTTAAATTTCATATATATTAACAGTATTCCTCTACAGAAACTCACTTCGATTATTATCAAATCGGTTTCCATTCCACTCCAATATATTAAATTGGAAAATTTTACTTTGGAAAATCTCCACTAAATCTATAATAAAAAGATTTATAAGTTCCAAATCTCATTTCACTGTAAATCGGGTTATAGAACGAATGTCGTTAAAAACACAGTTCACGATAAACCCAATTCACATTCCATTTCAAATCCAATTAAATGTTAATTAATTGGTAATTCTTCTCAACATCTTGATTAAAAGATTTATTCTTTTCACACGGGGGTTCAAGAACAGTGTTACTGAAGACCCCATCCCATTAGTCTCTAACCGTAAATTAGTAAGAGAACAATTCCAGAAGTATTAATGTAACACCCCACGTCCATTATTGTCACTCACAAAGGGAATGCATTAACTTCCATGGAGCGTTATTAGTGTATAGAACAGAATATAACAAGACAGATACAAATATTGGTGCTTGAAAAATTTAAAACAACTTTTATTGCAGCAGAGAAAAGGTTTGATTACAACAACTTCATAAACCAAGTACACTTAATATCCATCTTGACAAATTGTTTTTAGAGTACATAAAGTAAAAAGCATAACCCCAAACACAAGTAGCCATAAAAGAGATGAGCTGAACTTTACTTTCTGCAATCCAAGAACTTCCAAAAGAGAGAGAAAGATATTCAAATCAAGCTCCGCTAGTACTAGTCCCACTCTGAGAACCTTGGGGGGGGGGAGGAAGAAAAGAGGCGAAAACAAAGGTGGTCAGACATGAAATCTGGCGAGTACCATAACTTTAACAATACAATTATTAAAGTAATTAGGATAAGGCATAAACTGGTAAAACAAGGAATGACTGTGAAGCAAGTGGGCAAGACAAAGCGAACTGAGGAATATTTTGGCGTTAATTGCGCTCCTAATCACTATAGGATAATTACTATACTGCACAATGCTAATTACACCACACCATTACTAGCCACCCTAAAAGTTGATCCCTCCCACTGAACAAAATAATAATAATAATAATAATGGTAGTTTCGTGTACCCCTAGCTGTCTTCATAGGTGTCTCCTGCCCCTATCTCCACTAGTTGTACCCACTACCCTCCTCGTTCTAATTACAATGTTTATTCATAATACGGTACTTATACTACTAGCTGTCTTCATAGGTGCCATCTGCTCCTATCTCCGCTAGTCGTACCCACAACCTTCCCGATTCGATCGGCTCCCTAACTTGTAGAAACCCGTGCTAGTCCCATAGTGGGGTGTATCACTCCCCAAAGTGGCAACCTAATACCACTAAAGATGCACGACTTATATCTACATGATGCAACAACGTCTTACCTACCAGCCAGGGCCCACGCATGCACATGACCCCGTTGGATTTCCGTTGCCCCCGCTAAACCGTTTTGACCTCTTACAATCAAACTCAGTAAGTGTGTCCCGTCCTCGACTTGGGTCGAGCTCACAAAGATACTTAATGGGTTATTAGTTTGAAAACGGTCCTCGCACAAGCTTTCCACCTATGCTTGGTCCCCACTAGACTTTCCCACTTAACCCCATCTTATTCTTGTCTTCTTACATGTTTTCAACTTTGTTAAGTGTTTATAATTATATCCCACATGTCACCCATGTTATTCACTAAAAAAATCAACATGTGTTATTAGTTAAGCTTGTCTTAACCCTATCCTCTTATTAGATCAATATATTATTGGTTAAGTTAGTCTTAACCCCATTCACCTATATCTTATTGGTTAAGTTGGTCTTAGCTCTATCCGCTTATCAAGTCAATGTACATTATTTGTTAAGTTTGTCTTAACCCTATCAGATCAATACATATTATTGGTTAAGTTTGTCTTAACCCTATCCGCTTATTAAATCAATATATTATTGGTTAAGCTGGTCTTAACCCCATCCACTAATCAGAATAATATATATATATATATATTATTGGTTAAGCTGGTCTTAACCCTACCCACTTACCATGTTTTTTATAATTAAGTACATCTTAGTTCAGAGATACATTGGTTAAGAGAATAACTCCTTAAGTACAAACCCCAAAGACCGAAATCAACATCAGATTGTTACTCAAAGAATCACTCACTCAACCAAACTTCTATTTATCATTCATATTCGTCTTTGCTCAGCATTAATTAATTGTTAATGCACAGACCTCTCACATTAAGTCGATTGCTTATGGCCGCTGAATATGCCGGGCGGTTCCCGGCAGACTTCCACCACAAGCAAGACTTAACCTCGTGCCTAAGCATCTTTTAATTTACGCCTTTGACCTCTCACATTAGACAACCGTTTGTGGTAGCTGGATTTGCCGGGCAGGTCCGGGCAGTCTTACACCACAAACGAGTCTAACCTCGTGTCTTAGGATTTTATTACTTATTTAATTTGTGCCTTTGACCTCTCACATTAGACTACCGTTTGTGGTTGCTAGATTTGCCGGGCGGGTCCGGGCAGTCTTACACCATAAACGGGTCTAACCTCGTGTCTTAGGCATTTATTATTACACATTATTATTCAATCCCAATTTGAATTAATATCCCTATTTCAAATTGCCAATAACTTCCAATTTTAATCCATGTCCATAATTGTCACTTAAATTATGTCCATAATTACTATGCATATAAATTAGGCCAATTAATGTCTCAAATTAATTATATGCCTTTATGCCATTTTATGCCAATTCACAATTATGCATATTTAATATTTTCCCATTATCCCCATGTTGTTCGTACGTTGAGCGTGAAATTTGTTAGACTCGCAAATAGTCTAACTCATAAAAAGGAAAGAAACATCACAACTTGCATAACACACAAAATAGATCTAACTAGCATAAAATGGATCAAAACGGGCATGATTATGATTCATATTAACATAAATTTGCATAATCAACACTTACATAGGCAATAGTCATAAAACATAAATTTGTATAAACTATGTACTGTCATGGATCTAAATGTATAGATCTAAACATGTAATTATGAACTTGCATATATGGATATGGTTTTCCTATGACTTGCATATGAATTTCATACAAACTTACATTCAAACTAGCATATGATTCACATACAAAACTAGCATAGGAAACATAAATTTGCATAAGTATGTTACTGCCTTGGATCTAAATATAGATCTAATAACAAAATGTGAACTTGCATATGGATCTGAACATAGATCTAAACATAAAAATGTGAACTTGCATATGGATCTAAACACATAAATTAATGTCACACTTTTCGTTTATAAACTAGCATATGTATATACTTGATTCACATATGTTTTACATCCCAACTTGCATAAGATTCGCATATTTTTCAACATCCTAATCTTGCATACATATGTTTTAACATCGCAAACTTGCATAAGATTCGAATATGATTTAACACATAAATTTGCATAAGATTCACATAACATAAACTTGCATATGATTCACAAATTAACATATGTAAACTTGCATAAAATGAATCAAGTTAAACATATATAATTGCACATATAAATAGATCTACCAATCATACAACAACAAAACTGTCATATGTTCATAAACAGACAATAACATCACATGTTTCAACAGACATGTTCTCATAATCCAATTACAACCCATCATAATTAATTTATTAATTATATTTTGAAAGAAATAGTACTCACAATCAAAAGAAAAATCTTGTTTTTCTGGGATCTATATTTTGAAACTGAATTGCTCGCCTTTGATGTAGACTAATTGTTATTCTAATTTGGATTTAGATTTGATTTTGATTCTTGCTTCTCTCTTGCTTTTAAGTTGAAGACGGAATGGTGGATAAACTAGAACGATCATGGATGGCATGGTGGCTCCTTGGAATGAATTTGTGTGATTTAGGGTTTCAGGATTATGGATGCTTTTATAGAAGTTAAATCTTATGTGAACTGTTAGATCGTTTAGGAGCAATCAGAGCCATTCAACTAAAGCAAGTATCACTCAGCCAATCATAGCATGACACAATAAGCTCTAACACCTCAGAATTTGTCACAAAGCCAATCAGAGAAGGCCACGTAAAAAATACAATCCTTGACCAACAAAAAATGCGCCACGTGCGCCACATGATGCGTACACGTCTTATATATATATATATGTATATATATTTCTATATTTTTTTTTCTTTTTATCTATCTTCCCAATTAACCATTTTCACATTAAACCACTTTTTGAACTGCGTTCACACTAAGCCACTTTTTGGCTATTCCCCTAAAACAAAAATATGGCGCTGGTGGGGATCGAACTCTGTACCTCTTGTATGCAGATCACATGTTCTAATCAAATGAGCTTCTAGGTCTTTTGCTTACAAAACTTAGAACAATGATAAACATTTTTCTTTTCTCATTCTTCTTTTTCATGTTTTGCTGCAATATTTAATTTAAAGATATCTTCTTCATACGGAGTCCGATTTAAGCAAACTCGGACTCTATCTCAAGCAGAATTCCGAGGTGAACGCAATGACGCAACCCGTTTCCCTTAATTCCCACATTTGAAATTAAGTATTCCTTAATTCGTTAATTTTAATATTTAAAATCACAGGGTGTTACATTCTCCCCTCCTTAAAGGATTTCGCCCCCGAAATCTCCAAGTTAAGGAGAATGCATATCCTAACATCCAACCATCCTTCTACTCAACCATCAGACACAGGCATCCATTGTCCTTACAAGATTTCTAATGCTGTATGAACATATGCAAAATGTGCGTGTATATGTTTCTTATCTAATGCAAAATCAAGCGGTCTACTGATTCAGTTGACCTCCTTAATGCAAATCATGATAGTGCCATGCGTCCATTATGTATGCGAAAGAATACTATCAATACAAATTATTCCTACATGTGTGCACAACCATTCATCAAAATGTAGCATCCATGTGATAACATAATCATTATCCATCCATTAATTTAAATATGCACACACATTTATATGCAACATGAAGGTGATTTATCCGATCTAGTGCCTAATGTGTGTGTACATGCATCCACAAGCAACCACTAGCAACCACTTGCATCAATTTGCATCCACCAAACATAACATGTCTCAAACACATGTTTACAATCATAGGGTTCTTCCTAACTAAAGATCGAAGATGTCATCGCAAAGATAATACTAAATGATAGGACAAGCATTAACAAAGTGGTAGAAAAAGGAGAAGTTAAAACATACCCTCAAAAAGGAAAGGGTACAGCGTACGCATCTTATCTTCCGTCTCCCAAGTCGCGTCTCTTTGATCATCTCCCCATTGCACTTTGAGCAACTTGACCTCTTTATTGCGTAGTTCTTATACCTTCGACCCAAGGATGCATGCAGGAGCTCGTCTAATCGTGGCATCTCCCTCTACTTTCACTTCTCTAAGTATGTTCGGCTCCACTACTTTCGCGGTATATTGTAACACTTCCACAAATATGATACGTGAAAATATGTCATGAACATCACTAAGCTAGTTGCCTCTTCTCATGTCCTTCCAAAATCTAGGATACATAACCTTAAAAGTCTTCAAGGATTTTGTTCACCCCATTCTGTCCGTTCACCGGTCTGTGGGTGATAAGCGATACTCGTACTTGCCGGCTTTTGCATATCACCTTTTCCTCTTGCACCGAAAACAGCTCCAAGCCCTGTCTTGCAAGCACCGGTATACACTGTGAATGGCTTACTTCCATCTGGCAAAACTAAAACTGGAGCGGTCGTCAAAACCCTCTTCAAACATTGGAAAGTATCGACACAGTCAACATACCAAGCAAAAATCAAGTTCTTCTTCGTTAACCGAGTAAGTGGGGCTGATATCTTCGCGAAGTCCTTAATGAGCTTCCTATAATAACCAACCATCCTTAAAAATCTTCTTACTTCTGTTGCGTTCTTAGGAATCTTCCAATCTTGGGTTGCCACTACCTTTGCGGGATCCACAACTATCTCTTTCTTAGAGACCACGTGTCCTAAGAACCTCACTTCTTTTCTCCAAAAATGACACTTGGAGAACTTAGCTTTAAGTTGATGTGCTCGTAGGGTCTCTAAGACTTCCCTAAGATGTAGGGCATGCTCTTCTTCACTTTTAGAGAAAATCAGGATATTGTCCACAAAGACTATCACGAACTTGTTTAGAAACTCCCTAAAAACCCAACTCATTAAGTCAACAAAGTAAGCGGGTGCATTCGTCAAACCAAAAGGCATGATGAGCCACTCGAAGAAACCGTCAGGAGTTCTAAATGCAGTCTTATCTATGCTATTTTCAGCCACCCTTAGCTGATGAAACCCTGTAGACAAATCCAGTTGTGAAAAAAACGAAGCACCCACCAACTGATCGAATAAATCATCTATCCTCGGCAATGGGTGTCTGTTCTTCTTTGTTAGCTTATTCAGCTCCCTATATTCCATGCACAAACTAAGTGAACCATCAGCTTTCATAGCAAAAACGACTAGAGCGCCCCACTCCGAAATACTCCTTCTTATGAACCCCTTCTCAAGCAATTCTTTCACTTGCTTACTGAGTTCTCTTCTCTCTCTCGGAGCCATGTGGCGCACTGGTAATGCAACTGGCTTGGCATTATCTACTAGGTATATTCGAAAGTCTATCTCACGCCTCGGGGGTAAACCTCGAACTTCATCTAAGATGTCACTATATTCATGGACCACACGAACAGATTCCAAATCAACATTGGATGCGTCAAGGGATTCTAGGTAGCTAAGCATTACCGGACCTCTAGGGTCACAAGAAATATCGAGGGTCTTTCCACAACGAGTCAACAATCTAACTACCCTTCTTTCACAATCTAGGATGGCACCGTATCTAGCTAGCCAATCTATACCTAGAATCAAGTCGTAGCACATGAAGCCAAGAACGAAGGCATTGCATTCAAACCCAATGCCCAAGATAGACACTCCCAAATCCCGACAAATCATTGAAAGATGAGCCGAACCACCAATAGGATTTGTGACTACTATGGGATCCGTAACTAGACTAGTATTTAGGTGCAGTGTTTCAACTAACAAAGCAGATACAAAGGAGTGTGAAGCGCCAGAATTCAAACAAGGTTCGAACAAGATGATCAAAAAGAAAAACCAAATTTCCAACCAAGATATATTTCTACCTCTATCAGGTATGTCAGTCGTGAGCGAACGCGTCTGCCCTCTAGAAGATCCTGTACCTTGTCCTTACCTTTGCCTTTTGCTTCTTTGGACGATCCTAATAAGATGTCTTGTAATGATAACAACTAGTCTTCTTCTTCTTTCTAACGTCTTTATTTAAGTAGTCAGGTATTTCACAAGTGTGGCCCTTCCTTTTCTCTTGGCCCCTTGTTATCCTTATCGCCTTTCTTTGGATCTACTTTATCGTGTGTCCTTTCCATGTCTCTCCTGCACATTCTCTGTTTGTGGCCTCCTACCAAATGAGGCTTCGTTCTTCATTAACCAAGAAGCTAATTGAACCTTCCTCCTGTCGTCTATCCTAATGGTACCAACAAGTCCTCCACATCCTCTTAGTTTTGACAAACGTCCCAGTCCCATGAAGTGGTTTTCCACCCATCGCACGGAAGTTCTTACATATCTTAGAAAAAGCGTCTATATGCATGGAGGAAGAAATTCAAAAAGGAAAGAGGAAGAGATTCAAAACAGAGAATCGATATGGCTCTTGGGGGTTATGTTTTTAAAACAAACAAACTTTTCTCTTAAAAATACTCTACTTAAAATATATTTTTGAAAGTATTTCTTTACAAAATGCTTTTGAAAAACAGTTTTTTCAAAATTCATGTCTGTTCTGGTAACCTTCAGCTCTGATACCACGTGTAACACCCCACGTCCATTAATGTCACTCACAAAGGGAATGCATTAACTTCCGTGGAGCGTTGTTATTGTATAGAACATAATATAACAAGACAGATACAAATATTAGTACTTGAAAATTTTAAAACAACTTTTATTACAGTGGAGAAAAGGTTTGATTGCATCAATTTCATAAACCAAGAACACTTAATATCCATCTTGACAAATTGTTTTCAGAGTACATAAAGTAAAAAAGCATAACCCCAAACACAAGTAGCCATAAAAGAGATGAGCTGAACTTTACTTTCAGCAATCCAAGCACTTCTAAAAGAGAGATAAAGAGATCCAAATCAAGCTTCGCTAGTACTAGCCCCACCCTGAGAACCAGGGGGTGGGGTAGAGGGAAGGAAGAAAAGAGGCGAAAACAAAGGGGGTTCGACATGAAATCTGGCGAGTACCATAACTTTAACAATACAATTATTAAAGTAATTAGGATAAGGCGTAAACTAGTAAAACAAGGAATGACTGTGAAGCAAGTGGGCAAGACCAAGAAAACAGAGGAATATTTTGGCGTTACTTGCGCTCCTAATCACTGTAGGATAATTACTATACTGTACCAATGCTAATTACACCTCACCATTACTAGTCATCCTAAAAGTTGATCCCGCCCACTGAACAAAATAATAATAATAATAATGGTAGTTTCGTGTACCCCTAGCTGTCTTCATAGGTGTCGCCTGCCCCTATCTCCACTAGTTGTACCCACTACCCTCCCCATTCTAATTACAATGTTTATTCATAATATGGTAGTTATACCCGTAGCTGTCTTCATAGGTGCTGTCTTCTCCTATCTCCGCTACTCGTACCCACTACCTTCCCCATTCGATCGGCTCCCTAACTTGTAGATACCCGTGCTGGTCCCATAGTGGGGTGTATCACTCCCCAAAGTGGCAACCCGATACCACTAAAGATGCACGGCTTATATCTACCCGATGCAACAACGTCTTACCTAGCAGCCCGGGCCCACGCACGCATATGACCCCGTTGGACTTGCGTTGTCATCGCTAACCCATTTTGACCTCTTACAATCAAACTCAGTAAGCAGTCCCATCCTCGACTTGGGTCGAGCTCACAAATATACTTAATGGGTTACTGGTTTGAAAAGGGTCCCCACATAAGCTTTCCGCCTATGCTTGGTCCCCACTAGAATTTCCCACTTAACCCCTTCTTATTCATGTCTTCTTACATGTTTTGTAACACCCCGCCTCCGCTAGGGTCACTCACAAAGGAATGCACTAGCTTTAGAGGGGCATTATTGGTAAACATGCACAGAAATATCACAAGACAGAACATATAAAATAGCGGAAGTAAAATCGAACTTTCATAAACATTTATAATTAAGGTCTAAAGCCTTTTACATCAGAGTACATCAAAACCTGTCTTGCGATAGTAAAGAAGCATAAAGACTTTTTCATAAATTATTCCCCAAATAAAGACAGTAAAGTAGCCATAGCCAAGAAAAGTCCAAGCCATCCATGATGACCTTCAAGCAGAAGAAGTCCAAACTAAACAGCAGTATTTCCTCCCTGTAACCTGGGGGGAAACGGAAGAAAAGAGGCGAAACAAAACGGGTCAGTCAAAAAGACTGAGTAAGCCCTATCTACTATTAGTATAAAAACTAGTAAAGTTAACTGACATGAGAAACTGAGATGAACATAAGCATGATAACAAGATAGATAAGCTAAATCAAAATAACAGGATGAACTACTGAACTCAGATAAACTAAGATGTCATGATAAATTATGATGTCAAGACAAAACAAGGTATCACATCGTCAGGTTCCTATCAAGTATAATATCCCAAGATATCTATCACGTATAACGTCCCATGGTATCTATCCTGTATATCTGCTCTGCACCTATCGTACTAGTATCCCAACCCGCGTCATGTGTTAACCATGAATGTCCCTTGCCCAATGTCATGTAATGGTCCATGTCAACCTAATATATAGCATATGTAGGTTTTCCCAACTCGTATGTTTCTTTCCATGAATAAGTTCAGTCCTTTGCCGTAGGCCGTACGGACTTTCCCATGTAAACGTTTTATCCTTGAAGTCGTTTGGACTGTCACCCTTGTTCTAGCTAGGCTCTTCCATATGAATCATCGTTTGAACTACTAGGACTTACGCCACCTAGAACCACTAGGGATTACGCTTACTGTAACACCCCGAAAATTCTATAACTGTGAAATTCATAAATTAAAGTATAATCAAATTCAAATCAGAGAACTAAGGGAAACGGGATACTCCATTGCGTTCGTCTCGGAAAAATACGCGAAATAGAGTCCGAGTTTTCGAAAAACGAAGTCCGTATAAAGAAGATATGGCCTTCGGAAGATTTGAATTAAATTTAAAACTCGAACAGAATTAAATAATTAAATATTCCGAAGTGGGGCCCATTGGGCCAGAAAAGCGCCGCCTGGGCCACCCAGGTCGACTGGGCTGTCGACCTGGGCTACCCATGTCGACAGGGCTGTCGACAGCCCTGTCGACAGGGGTATCGACCTGGTCGAGCCCAGTCAACCTGGCTGGCCAGGTCGGTGTGTGGTCGAATTTCTGTGGTCTGCTTTGTCATTAGGGCTAGGTGGCGGATTTTTATTGGTCTCTCTTCCTAATGAATGGCTATGATCTAACCTAGCAACATCAAGGGTCCTAATTAGTTCCTAACCTCTATATAAACAACCCTAGACTAAACCCTAATCTATTCATTAAAAATTAAGAATATAGCCGCCATGTTGCTGAGGAACGACAAAGCATAGCCGCCAACTAAAGAGAGGATTAGGGAGGAAGTTCTAAGGCCTAAAGCAATTCAAGCAACCTAAAGCTAATCAATTCAACAAAGGAATTTGCGTCTTCAATCCCTAAACTAGAGAATTCATCAAACCATTGTAAGTAGAGTATTCCTTTGGTATAATAAACAACTGTGTTGATGTGTATGCTCGAATTGTGGCAATGGAAGTAATTCATGTTTGTGAAAAATTATGTTATTCATTATAAAGAACTACATGCGGTAGTTCTATGCAAATAAACGTTTTGGAATATTGCGCAAATTGTGTAAACTATATTGAAGCTACATGTATGTAGTTAATTGAAATTCATGCAAATTTGAGGCTTTGTTATTATGCCATTATGATGTGTATTTTGTGCATAAACCGTTTTGCAAGTAATTGAAACAAGTTTGGTTATTTTAGTTCAAATGAAACTATGTAGAATTTTGACACCATAATCCATGCATTAAGTCATGCTTTTACAAACTTATGAATATGGCTAGGAATGATATTTGGCATAATTGAAATCCGTTATTAAGTCTATCTTGTTTTAAAGGATTATATGATGACATGGCTAGGTTAGACTCAAAGATCCCTTTTTGCAAGTTTAAAGCAAACACCATGTTTAGGAATATTTATGCATAAGTATGTTTATCCCATCGTTATGTGATTAGGCTTAAAACATGATTAAGTTGAATTATGCTATGTTCACGCTAGAAGTATTTTATGCCATGCTTATGTTTGACAATATGCCATGTTTATGCTAGAAATATTTAGGCCATGCTTATGTTTGACATTATGCCTAAATAAGAATATAGGTTCATGTTGTAGTTAACCCTATGCAAGTTTACATGCCTTGATTTATGTCACCTATGTTTTATGACCAAAATACATGTCACCACTATGCAAGTACACCAATTTCTATTATGTAATTTTCCAACGTCATATGCAAGTTCATGCGCTCACTTTCCCCTCTTTGTGTATACGCCATAAGCCTCCCCTTTGCGCATGGCTAAATTGGGCTTTAAAAGGCTAAGCCCAATATATATGAACGGACGTGTAAAACGGGGGAAAATAACGTTGGGTAAAATTTAATTAATGAATGAAAATATAAAATAGAAGGGCCCAAATTCAAGTATGGGTTGGGCCCATGGTTGGTGTAACCTTTACACCATTAACATAATAATGGGCCGCAAATATTTACATATAAGAAATAAAGAAGAATGACAAAATATGTAAATGTAGAAAAGACGATGTGTTTAACCCGAGGTTGGATTGAGTTGTGATGTAAACCTGCCCGGAACCGCCCGGCTGTCCAGTAGTCACAACAATACCTATCCAATGTGGGAGGTTAAACATGGAGCCCAGCAAGGACCCGAGGTTAGACTGAGTTGTGGCATAAGACTGCCCGGAACCAACCGGCAACAGGCAGCCACAACAATACCTGTCTAATGTGAGAGGTCAGGGCCTTAATAAGACAATTAAGGCTGAGTCAGGATTGTTAGGATTAAGTAAACTAAAGACTTAATCAAAATGGAACATGCTAAACTAAACGGACTGGTGGGGTTAGGTTAGGAAACACTTAACCAACTTAGCATGTTGGCTAGAGATAGAAAACCTAGTAACGGGGGACCCTTTTCAGCAGTAACCCTAAAAGGTGTATCAGGATACCCTGAAACTAGGCAGGGTGGGGCACGATTGCTGGGCTGATTGTAAGAGGTCAAATCGACGGCGGTGGTGTAGCAGTGTAGGTTCTAACGGTGTGCGGGCGTGCACGCACTCCGGCGCAGAAAAATAAAGCACTGGACACCAGTAGCATACCTTTGCACTCTAAGGTTGTGTCGGGTTGCCACTATGGGACTTGATACACCCCATGGTGGGACCAGCATAGGTAACTACAGACATCGGGGGCCGTAAGACACATGCAACTTTGCGAATAGGAGCCGATCATCGTAGAATGGATCACACTACCCTGATTATGGGGTACAAATTGGAAACTAGTTTATATGGGTTCAGAGATTAACATGGGGTACGATAGTATATTTGACCCTAGATAACTTAACCAAGTTCATAGTGTTTGCCCACTTCCTGTTTTACTTATCATACCCAGTTCTTTATTCATAGACAAAGTAGTACTAGACTTACTCAGGCTTTATGTCTGACTCTATTTTTCTTTCGTCTTCTTTCTTCCGTTTCCCCCCCCCCCCCAGGTCCTCAGGGAGGGAACACAGCAGCTTGACCTACCTCAACATCCAGCTTGAAGAAGAGAAATGTATTGCTTGGACTTTCCTGTTTTGAACTATGGCTTTGGACAATTCACTATGGGGCTTTTGCAGTTTATCTATGTTTTATTTATGCTTCTTTAAAAATAATGTACTCAAGACAGATTATGAAAGTGTTATGTTATGTTTTGAAAGGATGTTGTTGTAACACGTATTTGACTTGATGAAATAAAGTTTGTTGTTCTTCCGCTGTTTACAAATATGTGTTCTTATATCTGTCTTGTATATCTGTGACTTGTACTTATAAACCTCCACCAAAATTAGGGCATTCCCTTTGAGAGTGACCCTAACGGAGGTGGGGTGTTTCACTTGGTATCAGAGCATAGGTTTACCGGATAAGATAAAAAGTTTTGAAATTTTATTTTCAAAAAGGAAATTTAAAGAAGCATTTTTAAAAGAAAAATATTATTTTATTTTAAAAAAGGCAAAGTCCACTCCCCAAAGCCAAAGGTATTATCTCTTATCCTTCGTTTTGAATCTATCCTTTTTGTTTCAGCATGTCCCAAGAACTTAACTTGCCTGAAGGAGTACCCATACCTGGTTGGTTTAGACGTTTCTTAGAGGCAAGGGCCACTCAGCCAGGTCCTACCGTTCCTCCTCCTCCAGCTGAAGGGAGTCATCCAGCCGCAGCAGCACCTTTTCCTCCACCTCCTCCACGGGGAAACACATTCGCTAAGATATGTAAAGATTTTAAAGCTATGGGAGGAAGGGATTTCCATGGAACTGAGTCCTTCGTAGCAGCTAGGAATTGGCTAAAAGAAACCGAAGACCTATTCATCATCTTTGAGGTAGAAGATAGGCAAAAAGTACAGTTGGCAGTGTGGCTATTGAAGGGCGAGGCTTCCTACTGGTGGGAAGTCACCAATGCTGAAAGACCAGTAGAAACATGGGAGGACTTTAGGGCAAGATTTGAGACTAAGTTTCTCTCAGATGCAGAAAGAAGTTTGCAGTTGGAAAAATTCTTATTCCTTAAGCAAGGAGACAAGACTGTTAGAGAGTATGTGAATCAGTTTGATGAGCTGGCTAGGTTTGGGCTTGACCTAGTCAACACCCCTCATAAGAAGGCTCTCCGTTTCGTCAAGGGGTTAAATGAGCCATTACATAGTTTGGCCATGACCCATATACCCATGGGAGCCACGTATGAAAGATTGGTGCAAATGGCATTGCTGAACGAAGAGGACAAGGGCAAGAAGGAGACCAAGGCAGAAAGCTCTCAAGGGAAGAAAGAGGGTTTGCAGCCTAAGAAGACGGACTTTAAGAAAGGCGGGAAAGGCAACAAGGAGAAGAGGAAGTGTAATTTCTGTGGCAAAGTGGGGCACTTAGTAAAGGACTGCCGGAAAAAGAAGGCCAAGGAAAATGGTGGGTGCTTTTCATGCGGACAGACAGGCCACAGGGCTAAGGACTGCCCAAGGAAACGAGGGCAGGGGCAGGGGGCTGGATCCACCCCAGGGGCACAGGTTCATGTGCTAGAAGCGCCACCATTGCAACAGCGAGGTATAAATACTTCTGTAGAAAGTGTAGTTTATCTTTATGATCACCCCGTTCGCACTTTATTTGATTCTGGCGCATCACACTCCTTTATCTCGTCTGCTTTAGTAGAATCTCTGCACCTAAAAACTAGTATGGTAGAGGACCCCTTAATTGTTTCAAACCCAATTGGGGGCCCAGCTCATTTGTCTATGATCTGTCTGGATTTGAAAATTTCTATCCTAAGTGTTGAATTTCAATGTAGTGCCTTTGTTTTGGGCTTTTCGGGTTATGGTTTGATTTTGGGTATGGATTGGCTATCCAGTAATGGGGCCATCCTTGATTGTGAGAAAAGGGTTGTTAGGCTCCTAACCCAGCTCGGTAATACTTTGGAAATTTCTTGTAATCCCTCGTATGCGGTTATGCTTAGTTATCTTGAATCGCTAGATGCCTCCGTTGAAAATTTGAAATCAGTTAGAGTGGTCCGGGAATATCCGGATGTCTTTGAAGAGGTGAAGGGCTTGCCTCCGAAGCGGGAAATAGACTTCCGCATATATCTTGTAGATAATGCAAAGCCCGTTGCGTTGCCCGTTAGACATATGGCTCCACGAGAAAGGAAAGAGCTCAGTAAACAGATTAAAGAGCTTCTAGAGAAGGGGTTCATTAGGAGGAGCATTTCAGAATGGGGCGCTCCAGTGGTGTTCGCTACAAAGGCGGATGGTTCACTCCGTCTATGTGTTGACTATAGGGAGCTCAACAAGCTAACGAAAAAGAATAGGCACCCTCTCCCTAGAATTGACGATTTATTTGACCAGCTTGTAGGAGCGTCTGTTTTCTCCCAACTCGATTTAGCAACCGGTTTTCATCAGCTAAGGGTGGCTGAAGATAGCATCGATAAAACGGCTTTCAGAACCCCAGACGGCTTCTTTGAATGGCTTGTCATGCCTTTCGGCTTGACAAATGCACCTGCTTACTTCGTGGACCTGATGAGTAGGGTATTTAGAGATTTCCTCAACAAATTCGTAGTGGTCTTCGTGGATGATATCCTTATCTTCTCAAAGAATGAAGAGGAACATGCTCAGCACTTAAGGGCAATCATGGAAACTTTGCGAGTCCATCAACTAAAAGCCAAATTCTCCAAATGCCACTTTTGGAGGGAAGAGGTGAGGTTCCTTGGGCACATAGTATCCAAACAAGGGTTAGCGGTGGACCCTGCTAAGGTAGTGGCGGTACAGGATTGGAAGACGCCAAGGAATGCAACTGAGGTCCGAAGCTTTCTAGGACTAGCAGGTTTCTATCGAAAATTCATAAGGGATTTTGCGAAAATTTCAGCTCCGCTCACGAAATTGACCAAGAAGAATCTAGTATTCAATTGGGATTTGGATTGCGAGTTTGCTTTCCAACGACTGAAGAGGGCTCTCACAACAGCCCCAGTTTTGACGCTGCCAGATGGGAGCAAGATGTTCACTGTTTATACGGATGCATGTGGGACAGGGCTAGGCGCCGTCTTGATGCAAGAAGGAAGGGTAGTAGCTTATGGCGGGAGGCAATTGAAGGTGCACGAAAAGAACTACCCAACCCACGATCTAGAGCTAGCCGCCATCGTCTTTGCACTCAAGTCTTGGCGACACTATCTCCTAGGTGAGAAGTTCGAACTTTACACTGACCATAAATCGTTGAAATATCTTTTCTCGTAGAAGGATCTTAACTTGAGGCAACAAAGGTGGATGGAGTTTCTTGCCTCATACGATTTCGAAATCTCCTATACTTCGGGCAAAGGCAACGTAGTGGCAGACGCGTTGAGCCGAAAGAAATTGACCCTAAGCCCGTTGTTTGTTGAAAGACAAAGCCTAGAGTTTATAGCCAGCTTCGACTTTAGGCCCTCCTCCGATTTCGTACCGGGCTTGCTTGCATCTCTCGAAGTGCGCCCAACTTTAATAGATTCAGTAGGGGCAGCACAACGCGAAGACCCTCAGCTTGTAGAAATAATTGATAGGCTAATTAGGGGTGAGACTTCAAGTCACCTCAATAGATACTCCAT
Organism: Allium sativum; assembly: GCA_030737875.1. Lineage (NCBI taxonomy): Eukaryota > Viridiplantae > Streptophyta > Magnoliopsida > Asparagales > Amaryllidaceae > Allium > Allium sativum. Next base: position 861,218,690 of record CM060922.1, read on the forward strand.
CGACGATAAGGGTGTACTAAGGCGAGATGGAAGACTATGCGTCCCACAGATAAACGATTTAATAAAGAAGGTTCTCGAAGAAGCACATCACTCCAAGATGACGATACACCCCGGCGGAGATAAAATGTACAAAGACATAAAAAGGACTTTCTTCTGGAACGGCATGAAAAAGGACGTGGCAGAGTTCGTTTCTAAGTGTATGGTGTGCCAACAGGTTAAGGCAGAACAGAAAAAGCCTGGCGGACTGCTACATCCTCTAGAGGTCCCGCAGTGGAAGTGGGATAGCATCTCAATGGACTTCATCGATGGGCTGCCTAGGTCTAGGAGAGGCAACACTAGCATTTGGGTAATAGTGGATAGGCTTACTAAAAGCGCCCACTTTTTACCTGTCAAAAGTAAAAGAACCGCCTCATCCCTAGCATCACTTTACCTTAAGGAAATCGTGCGACTCCATGGAATACCATCTAGCATCGTTAGTGACCGAGACCCCATCTTCACCAGCGAGTTTTGGCGGAGTCTACAAGAAGCAGTAGGAACGCAGCTATGCTTGAGTACAGCCTATCATCCCCAAACTGACGGCCAAACAGAGAGAGTGAACAGAGTTTTGGAAGATCTTTTAAGGCTATGCATCCTTGACTTCGGAGGGACATGGGAAGACCACCTCCCTTTGGTGGAATTTGCCTACAACAACAGCTATCAAGCAACCATCGGAATGGCGCCCTTCGAAGCTCTATACGGAAGACCGTGTCGATCGCCCACTTGTTGGTGGGAGTCCACGGATAAGCTCATACTTGGACCAGACATGATCCGAGAGACCTCAGAGAAAGTAGACTTAATACGAAGAAGGATGAAGACGGCCCAAGACAGACAAAAGTCCTATGCCGACAAGAGAAGGACCGACCTTGAATTCGAGGTTGGAGACAGAGTTTTTCTCAAGGTATCACCACTAAGGAACGTTGTTCGTTTTGGAACCACAGGGAAGCTAGCACCAAGATTCGTAGGACCATTCCCTATTATCGAGAAAATTTGGAAAATGACCTATAGATTAGAGCTACCCGAAAAATTGGCCGGAGTTCACAACGTTTTTCACGTTTCACATCTCCGAAAATGTCTACACGAGTCTGCTGAAGTGGTAGAGCCGAATATCCTCGAAGAGGCCGAAGTGGAACGCGAAGCAACCATAAGAAGAGTTCCAACCTGCATCTTGGGAACGGAAGTAAAGAAGCTACGCAACCGCGAAGTCAAGCTCGTCAAAGTCCAGTGGAGCGACACCGAGGGAGACGCGACTTGGGAAACTGAAGCTAGAATCCGCACTGCCTACCCTTTTCTGTTCGAGGGTACATCCTTGATCTTTCTTTTTCCTTAAGTTGCGCTTTTATCTATCTTTTTAGGTATCGACCTTATCTTTAGGGTAGAAACCTTTTGGATGAAAACATGTAATTGAAACATGTTATGTATGATGGTTGCAAGTGGTTGCAAGTGATTGCTAGTGGTTGCTCGTGGTTGCATATACACACACAATCTAGGTTTTAGATCGGCTCAGTCACTTCATATTGCATATGCATATATGTTTGTATTCGTATGTGGTTGAACTATAATGTGTTGTCATGTGGATGTTGCATTTGTATTGAATGGTTGTGCACTCATGTAGAATCAAGAATAGGAAAATTTGCATACATAATGGATTCATGGCACTAACATAATTCGCATTAAGGAGGTCAACTGAATCAGTAGACCGACTGATTTTGCATTAGATAAGTACATGTATACACACACACTTTGCATATGATCATGAAGCATTAGAAGTCTTTTAAGGACAATGGATACTCGTGTTTGATGGATGAGCAGATGGATGATTGGATGTTAGGATATACGTTTTCCTACACTTGAAGATTTCGGGGACGAAATCCTTTTAAGTGGGGGAGAATGTAACACCCCGAAAATTCTATAACTGTGAAATTCATAAATTAAAGTATAATCAAATTCAAATCAGAGAACTAAGGGAAACGGGATACGCCATTGCGTTCGTCTCGGAAAAATACGCGAAATAGAGTCCGAGTTTTCGAAAAACGGAGTCCGTATAAAGAAGATATGGCCTTCGGAAGATTTGAATTAAATTTAAAACTCGAACAGAATTAAATAATTAAATATTCCGAAGTGGGGCCCATTGGGCCAGAAAAGCGCCGCCTGGGCCACCCAGGTCGACTGGGCTGTCGACCTGGGCTACCCATGTCGACAGGGCTGTCGACAGCCCTGTCGACAGGGGTATCGACCTGGTCGAGCCCAGTCAACCTGGCTGGCCAGGTCGGTGTGTGGTCGAATTTCTGTGGTCTGCTTTGTCATTAGGGCTAGGTGGCGGATTTTTATTGGTCTCTCTTCCTAATGAATGGCTATGATCTAACCTAGCAACATCAAGGGTCCTAATTAGTTCCTAACCTCTATATAAACAACCCTAGACTAAACCCTAATCTATTCATTAAAAATTAAGAATATAGCCGCCATGTTGCTGAGGAACGACAAAGCATAGCCGCCAACTAAAGAGAGGATTAGGGAGGAAGTTCTAAGGCCTAAAGCAATTCAAGCAACCTAAAGCTAATCAATTCAACAAAGGAATTTGCGTCTTCAATCCCTAAACTAGAGAATTCATCAAACCATTGTAAGTAGAGTATTCCTTTGGTATAATAAACAACTGTGTTGATGTGTATGCTCGAATTGTGGCAATGGAAGTAATTCATGTTTGTGAAAAATTATGTTATTCATTATAAAGAACTACATGCGGTAGTTCTATGCAAATAAACGTTTTGGAATATTGCGCAAATTGTGTAAACTATATTGAAGCTACATGTATGTAGTTAATTGAAATTCATGCAAATTTGAGGCTTTGTTATTATGCCATTATGATGTGTATTTTGTGCATAAACCGTTTTGCAAGTAATTGAAACAAGTTTGGTTATTTTAGTTCAAATGAAACTATGTAGAATTTTGACACCATAATCCATGCATTAAGTCATGCTTTTACAAACTTATGAATATGGCTAGGAATGATATTTGGCATAATTGAAATCCGTTATTAAGTCTATCTTGTTTTAAAGGATTATATGATGACATGGCTAGGTTAGACTCAAAGATCCCTTTTTGCAAGTTTAAAGCAAACACCATGTTTAGGAATATTTATGCATAAGTATGTTTATCCCATCGTTATGTGATTAGGCTTAAAACATGATTAAGTTGAATTATGCTATGTTCACGCTAGAAGTATTTTATGCCATGCTTATGTTTGACAATATGCCATGTTTATGCTAGAAATATTTAGGCCATGCTTATGTTTGACATTATGCCTAAATAAGAATATAGGTTCATGTTGTAGTTAACCCTATGCAAGTTTACATGCCTTGATTTATGTCACCTATGTTTTATGACCAAAATACATGTCACCACTATGCAAGTACACCAATTTCTATTATGTAATTTTCCAACGTCATATGCAAGTTCATGCGCTCACTTTCCCCTCTTTGTGTATACGCCATAAGCCTCCCCTTTGCGCATGGCTAAATTGGGCTTTAAAAGGCTAAGCCCAATATATATGAACGGACGTGTAAAACGGGGGAAAATAACGTTGGGTAAAATTTAATTAATGAATGAAAATATAAAATAGAAGGGCCCAAATTCAAGTATGGGTTGGGCCCATGGTTGGTGTAACCTTTACACCATTAACATAATAATGGGCCGCAAATATTTACATATAAGAAATAAAGAAGAATGACAAAATATGTAAATGTAGAAAAGACGATGTGTTTAACCCGAGGTTGGATTGAGTTGTGATGTAAACCTGCCCGGAACCGCCCGGCTGTCCAGTAGTCACAACAATACCTATCCAATGTGGGAGGTTAAACATGGAGCCCAGCAAGGACCCGAGGTTAGACTGAGTTGTGGCATAAGACTGCCCGGAACCAACCGGCAACAGGCAGCCACAACAATACCTGTCTAATGTGAGAGGTCAGGGCCTTAATAAGACAATTAAGGCTGAGTCAGGATTGTTAGGATTAAGTAAACTAAAGACTTAATCAAAATGGAACATGCTAAACTAAACGGACTGGTGGGGTTAGGTTAGGAAACACTTAACCAACTTAGCATGTTGGCTAGAGATAGAAAACCTAGTAACGGGGGACCCTTTTCAGCAGTAACCCTAAAAGGTGTATCAGGATACCCTGAAACTAGGCAGGGTGGGGCACGATTGCTGGGCTGATTGTAAGAGGTCAAATCGACGGCGGTGGTGTAGCAGTGTAGGTTCTAACGGTGTGCGGGCGTGCACGCACTCCGGCGCAGAAAAATAAAGCACTGGACACCAGTAGCATACCTTTGCACTCTAAGGTTGTGTCGGGTTGCCACTATGGGACTTGATACACCCCATGGTGGGACCAGCATAGGTAACTACAGACATCGGGGGCCGTAAGACACATGCAACTTTGCGAATAGGAGCCGATCATCGTAGAATGGATCACACTACCCTGATTATGGGGTGCAAATTGGAAACTAGTTTATATGGGTTCAGAGATTAACATGGGGTACGATAGTATATTTGACCCTAGATAACTTAACCAAGTTCATAGTGTTTGCCCACTTCCTGTTTTACTTATCATACCCAGTTCTTTATTCATAGACAAAGTAGTACTAGACTTACTCAGGCTTTATGTCTGACTCTATTTTTCTTTCGTCTTCTTTCTTCCGTTTCCCCCCCCCCCCAGGTCCTCAGGGAGGGAACACAGCAGCTTGACCTACCTCAACATCCAGCTTGAAGAAGAGAAATGTATTGCTTGGACTTTCCTGTTTTGAACTATGGCTTTGGACAATTCACTATGGGGCTTTTGCAGTTTATCTATGTTTTATTTATGCTTCTTTAAAAATAATGTACTCAAGACAGATTATGAAAGTGTTATGTTATGTTTTGAAAGGATGTTGTTGTAACACGTATTTGACTTGATGAAATAAAGTTTGTTGTTCTTCCGCTGTTTACAAATATGTGTTCTTATATCTGTCTTGTATATCTGTGACTTGTACTTATAAACCTCCACCAAAATTAGGGCATTCCCTTTGAGAGTGACCCTAACGGAGGTGGGGTGTTTCACTTACCTATTACACGCTTTCGTATTTCGGTTTGGGTTAAACCACCTAGGCCACTAGGGATTACGCTAACCGTCAACCGCGCCCTTTTTCCCACGCATTCATCGTGAATCGTTTTTCTATAACTGTATGCACATGTATCACATCGTGCCATCCGAGTCCTGTCACAGGGCAAAACAAGAAATACAAGACTCGGTCGGGAGCTTTAGATTTATCTGCCGATGCTGGTACTAAGGTCTGCTTTTCTACACGTGGCTATGGTCCCACGAGACCCCTCCCTCAACTAGTGAAAGGCAACACAAGAGACAATCTTGCATGAGAACTACACTCCGGCCAGCCCACATCCTACGGCCTACCTTACCCATAATTAGATAGCAATTATGGTCTGTTGGGTGTTCCCTGCCTTTCCGTACGTACACGCTTGACTTAAGATGGTAGATGATCGACGAACTTGCTATCTCGGGCACCTTATGTATTCGTCGACTCACTGCTATCCACCCCAGTCTTTAGGTCGCTCGCATAGCAACCAAGGCATATTCTTGGTTCTTCTACCGCAGACCTCAACCTCTCGTGAGCCTAGTATAATGACCTGTCAGCTCACAGAGGGATCCCAAGAATATCCTCACGTTCCCCGAAGCCGCTGCTTCGTTACCCAGTTCGCTGGAGCCTTTATCTAAATCAGATAGCCTGCTCCTACACGTATACTTAAACGATGACCTACCGTACCAGGTTACTCATTGCTTTGTGAATTAGTCCTATGTCCTTAGCTAAGAATTATTACTTAGTTACCCTTAACTAAGGTTTACCACTTAGCTTCCTTTCCCCGTTATCCTTGATTAACCACGATTTCCTACCTAGTTCCTCTAACTAGGGTTTGTCTTATTGGGTTAAGTGTTATCATTCAAGTCCATGCCTTAACCCGCCCACGAATCACGTCAAAGATTGGCTAAGTATTTAAGTTCAAGACATAGTCCTACAAGTTGGTTAAGTGTACCCCGAGGCTCATGACTTAACCCTATCAAGTCAAATTGGTCAAGTACTAGCTTACCTTAATCCTATTGGATTATCTTGCTAGATCGATTAAGCATAGATTATCTTAATCCCATCAAATTATCAAGTCGGATTGGTTAAGTATAGGTTGGCTTAACCCCATCCTCTAATCGTACTACAATGGTTAAGTATGTCCTAAAAAGGTCTTGTGACTTAACCTTATCAGGTCCGCGTATTAGATCGGTTAAGTGTAGGTTACTTACCCCCATCAAATCATCATGTATAATTGGTTAAGTATAAGTTGCTTAACCCCATTAAATTATCACGTTAAGTTGGTTAAGTATTGGTTACTTAACCCCATTGAATTACCAAGTTTATATTGGTTAAGTGTTTAACTTAACCCCATCGAATTCCCGTGTTTAGATTAGTTAAGTCTTAATTACTTAACCCCATCCATTAACTGTATCTTTTGGTTAAGTGTCATTAAGAAAACTTACTTAACCTTGCCAATTTATCATGTTGGATTGATTAAGTGTTGGTTAACTTAATCCCCGTCCACTAGTCGTATAAAAATGGTTAGGTGTCATTAAGCAAATCAAATCACTTAACCTACCCAACCTTGTCATGTTTTGTTAAGTATCATTAGCCTAATCAATTTACTTAACCCATTTGTCCATGTCATATTTGGTTAAGAGTCATTAATCAAATTAACTTAACCCTATCATGTGACATTAATTACTTAATGCACCCCAACCTCTCACATTAGACTTTGTTGTGGTTACTAGTTAAGCCGGTCGGTTCCGGGTAGCTTTACACCACAACTTGGTCTAACCTCGGGTTCAAGCACAACATGACCAACTTCTCACATTGAGTCCTATTGTTTGCAACTACTAGTTAGGTCGGTCGGTTCCGGGTAGTTTTACGTTGCAAACTCAACCCAACCTCGAGTTGGCCACTTTCATGTTTAGTCTAGTGTCATGTTCATAGTCAAGTTTTCAAGCAATTGGTTAGACCTAACTTAATAGGTAAATTCCCAATGGGTAGACCTAACTTAATAGGTAAATTCCCAAGCTTATGTTTCATGCATACTTACATGTCAACTTTCATGTTATATTTCAAGTCATGTTTTCAAGTTGTATTTTCATGCCATTAGAAATTACCCATAACATAACCCAACGTTTTTTAAACTCGCATATACGTTCGCAACAACGTAATGGATTAAAAGAAGAGACTTGGCAAAAGCATGACAAAAATGGATATTAAGCCACAAGTTAATCATGGTGGCGAATGAGGCACAAATGTGGTCATTAGCTTGCATGTTACATTCTTAAGCCTCACAAAAACGTGCATAAACCCAAACTTGGTACATAAGCGAATCATGTTGACAAAAGACATGGAATGATGACTAGTAACTCACATATATCATCATATAAGGGTTATAACTTCATATGCAAGTTGACATAAAGATTATGAAGGTTCTCATGTTGCATAATGCAACATTTCAACATAAAGGTTGTAGCTTTTAGCTCATAAGATCAAGATAATGACTTCATAAACTTGCATAACATGATAGCATGCATCATTCTAATTAATCAAACCCAAACTTTCAACATGAATATTTAGCTTCATAGTTAATATCTAAGAGTAGGGAAGGGCTTACATTGCTATGAAGGCCTAAATCGATTAAACTAAAGCTTGTGATGAAGCTTATGCATGGCATCCTCCAAAAACCCAAAGATGAACCCTCCAAATCAACAAAAACACTATCTTTATGAACAAAGATCAAAGCTTTTGCCTTGAAATCAACTTGAGAAGCTCTCATACTCACATAGGGACTCTCTAATACTCTCATGATCATGAAACCTCTCATAGGAATGAAGTGGAGGCTAGGATAGTTGAGTGGAGGCCATGAGAGTAGAAATTTGGCCATAGTTTAGTTACATGAGTGAATAATGAGGGTTTAGGGGGGTTTAGGGGCTTATTTATAGAAGATTAGGCAAGTTAGGACCCTTAGATTAACCCTAGGACCAACCTGAACCGTCAGATTTCAAACCAGGCCCAAAAACCTAGCCAAGATAGAAAATAGGTGCACCAGGCCAGAATCAGCCGACAGGGCAAGTCGACAGCCCTGTCGACTTGCCTGTCGACATGCCTGTCGACTTGCAAGTCGACAGCCCTGTCGACAGCCATGTCGACTTGTTTGGGCGGGAATTTTCCCGCCTGGCCCCATCTCTACATGTTTCGAAATTCAGATTTCCCCCAAAAACTTCTTTGGGCCTTAACCGGGTCATACGGACTCCGATTTACAAAATTTCGGACTCTATTTCGCGTATTTTTCCGAGACGAACGCAATGGCATAGCCCGTTTTACTTGATTCAGAATTTAAAATTAAATTCTGCCATGATTCTCGTTTTAACATGTTATCGAAATACGAGTTGTTACATTCTCCCCACCTTTTAGGATTTCGTCCCCGAAATCTCCAAGTTAGGAAGAACATATCCTACCATCCATCATCCATCTACTCAAAACATCATCCACAAGCAACCATTGTCCTTAGATGATTTCTAATGCTGTATGAATATATGCAAAACGTGTGTGTACATGTTCCTTAGCTAATGCTAATGATCAGGCCTGAATAATCTTTCTAATGCAAAATATGTATAGTGCCATTAATCCAACATGTATGCAAATAGTCCTAGTCATATAGATACTATATGCGTGCACAATCATTCATTCACATGCAACAACCGCATGATAACACATTCGATTTCATCCATAAACAAGTATAAATACTCGTGCATATGCAATATGAAATGTGACCGAGTCGAGCTAGTATCTAATGTGTATTCGCGCATCCACGAGCAACCACTTGCAACCACTTGCAACCATATCAATCATAACATGTTTCAAATACATGTTTACATCCACAGGGTTCTACCTAGGATTCCCTGAAACAGGGTCGAGAAGATAAACAAGACAAACTCCTTACGGGGTTTGTAACAGCAAATAGGACCGAGAGGATGTCCACAAAAGATAGCCTACAAGTAAGCTCTACAGAAAACAGGGATCAAGGATATACTCCCAAAAGAGATATCATGCGCGTATCTAGTCTTTGACCATCAAAGTCGTATTTCCTTGAGCTCAATTCCATTGTGCCTTGACCGTCCTTTAACTTCGCGATTTCGTAGCTTCTTATTTCCTGTTTCCATAACATGAGCTGGAACTCATTTCTTCATCGCCTCTCGTTCCACTCGCACACTTAGTGCAAACATGATTGCGTACTCATGATCTCATGCAAGCTTTCCAAAATTCACTAGTGAATCTCGGACCACGTACCATAGGGTATTCCACGTAGAAGAACTTTCTCTTGAAAGTAAACAGATGCCAACCAGGTTATCAAGCGCACTTACTAGGGTGGCTTCTATAACCCATGCATAAGTGAAATAAACCATCCATCTTATCGGCGAACACCACTCGATCGGGTTTCAAATTTCCAATAAAGGTATCAAGGGATTCTAGGTAACTAATCATGACCGAACCCAAAAGGTTCCACGAGACTTCGAGGGTATTACCAAGGCTAGTCAAGAGTCTAACTACCCTCCTATCAAAACCGAGAGTGGCACCCCTTACTGGATAACCACTTCATCCCTAGAATCCATCCATAGCTTATAAACATAAGCATTATTTCCAAACTCAACACTTGGCATAGACATTCTCAAATCCAAACAAGTCATGTATAAATGGACTGATTCTCTAATAGGACTTTGAGACAAAATGGGATTCTCTATTTCGCTAGTACTTAAGGTGCAGAGACTCAACTATCGAAGCGGACTTAAATGATATGAACAACGAAGTCCTAACGGGATGATAGAGAAGAAAAGCTAAACCTTTAACAAGATCGTTACCCTCCTTCCGAGGTACTCTAGAAATGAGAGCATACTACTGCCCTCCCGATGATCTTGTCCTTGTCCCATGATACTTAACTATCCGTCCCGTTTCACCATGCCAAAGGTACCCTCTCGTCATGGGTTTCATTGTTCATCTTTCTCCCTCCTTTGAGGACTAAACCGTACCAACAAGTTGCTCACCCACAAGCCCATATCCTTTATCCTCTTTCTCACTATCCTTTCTTGTATAACTCTGCAATGGTCTCTCGAGAACCACCTCCATCGTAGGGGAAACACTTACGTAGCTAGAAAGATTAGTCGAAGTCAAAACCACTGTGACTACAGATGGAGTAAAGAAAGGAAAAGAGATTAAATCAAGGAAACAAGGATGATGCTAATGGCCTTTGGGGAATAGCCTTTTTCTTTTAAGAGAAAATTTTCGTGAAAAATGCTTCTTTGTAAACGGTTTTCAAATAGTTTTCAGAAGGTCTTTAAAAACTTTTGCCCAGTCTAGTAACCTTCTGCTCTGATACCAAATGTAACACCCCGCCTCCGCTAGGGTCACTCACAAAGGAATGCACTAGCTTTAGAGGGGCATTATTGGTAAACATGCACAGAAATATCACAAGACAGAACATATAAAATAGCGGAAGTAAAATCGAACTTTCATAAACATTTATAATTAAGGTCTAAAGCCTTTTACATCAGAGTACATCAAAACCTGTCTTGCGATAGTAAAGAAGCATAAAGACTTTTTCATAAATTATTCCCCAAATAAAGACAGTAAAGTAGCCATAGCCAAGAAAAGTCCAAGCCATCCATGATGACCTTCAAGCAGAAGAAGTCCAAACTAAAGAGCAGTATTTCCTCCCTGTAACCTGGGGGGGGGAAACGGAAGAAAAGAGGCGAAACAAAACGGGTCAGTCAAAAAGACTGAGTAAGCCCTATCTACTATTAGTATAAAAACTAGTAAAGTTAACTGACATGAGAAACTGAGATGAACATAAGCATGATAACAAGATAGATAAGCTAAATCAAAATAACAGGATGAACTACTGAACTCAGATAAACTAAGATGTCATGATAAATTACGATGTCAAGACAAAACAAGGTATCACATCGTCAGGTTCCTATCAAGTATAATATCCCAAGATATCTATCACGTATAACGTCCCATGGTATATATCCTGTATATCTGCTCTGCACCTATCGTACTAGTATCCCAACCCGCGTCATGTGTTAACCATGAATGTCCCTTGCCCAATGTCATGTAATGGTCCATGTCAACCTAATATATAGCATATGTAGATTTTCCCAACTCGTATGTTTCTTTCCATGAATAAGTTCAGTCCTTTGCCGTAGGCCGTACGGACTTTCCCATGTAAACGTTTTATCCTTGAAGTCGTTTGGACTGTCACCCTTGTTCTAGCTAGGCTCTTCCATATGAATCATCGTTTGAACTACTAGGACTTACGCCACCTAGCACCACTAGGGATTACGCTTACCTATTACACGCTTTCGTATTTCGGTTTGGGTTAAACCACCCAGGCCACTAGGGATTACGCTAACCGTCAACCGCGCCCTTTTTCCCACGCATTCATCGTGAATCGTTTTTCTATAACTGTATGCACATGTATCACATCGTGCCATCCGAGTCCTGTCACAGGGCAAAACAAGAAATACAGGACTCGGTCGGGAGCTTTAGATTTATCTGCCGATGCAGATACTAAGGTCTGCTTTTCTACACGTGGCTATGGTCCCACGAGACCCCTCCCTCAACTAGTGAAAGGCAACACAAGAGACAATCTTGCATGAGAACTACACTCCGGCCAGCCCACATCCTACGGCCTACCTCACCCATAATTAGATAGCAATTATGGTCTGTTGGGTGTTCCCTGCCTTTCCGTACGTACACGCTTGACTTAAGATGGTAGATGATCGACGAACTTGCTATCTCGGGCACCTTATGTATTCGTCGACTCACTGCTATCCACCCCAGTCTTTAGGTCGCTCGCATAGCAACCAAGGCATATTCTTGGTTCTTCTACCGCAGACCTCAACCTCTCGTGAGCCTAGTATAATGACCTGTCAGCTCACAGAGGGATCCCAAGAATATCCTCACGTTCCCCGAAGCCGCTGCTTCGTTACCCAGTTCGCTGGAGCCTTTATCTAAATCAGATAGCCTGCTCCTACACGTATACTTAAACGATGACCTACCGTACCAGGTTACTCATTGCTTTGTGAATTAGTCCTATGTCCTTAGCTAAGAATTATTACTTAGTTACCCTTAACTAAGGTTTACCACTTAGCTTCCTTTCCCCGTTATCCTTGATTAACCACGATTTCCTACCTAGTTCCTCTAACTAGGGTTTGTCTTATTGGGTTAAGTGTTATCATTCAAGTCCATGCCTTAACCCGCCCACGAATCACGTCAAAGATTGGCTAAGTATTTAAGTTCAAGACATAGTCCTACAAGTTGGTTAAGTGTACCCCGAGGCTCATGACTTAACCCTATCAAGTCAAATTGGTCAAGTACTAGCTTACCTTAATCCTATTGGATTATCTTGCTAGATCGATTAAGCATAGATTATCTTAATCCCATCAAATTATCAAGTCGGATTGGTTAAGTATAGGTTGGCTTAACCCCATCCTCTAATCGTACTACAATGGTTAAGTATGTCCTAAAAAGGTCTTGTGACTTAACCTTATCAGGTCCGCGTATTAGATCGGTTAAGTGTAGGTTACTTACCCCCATCAAATCATCATGTATAATTGGTTAAGTATAAGTTGCTTAACCCCATTAAATTATCACGTTAAGTTGGTTAAGTATTGGTTACTTAACCCCATTGAATTACCAAGTTTATATTGGTTAAGTGTTTAACTTAACCCCATCGAATTCCCGTGTTTAGATTAGTTAAGTCTTAATTACTTAACCCCATCCATTAACTGTATCTTTTGGTTAAGTGTCATTAAGAAAACTTATTTAACCTTGCCAATTTATCATGTTGGATTGATTAAGTGTTGGTTAACTTAATCCCCGTCCACTAGTCGTATAAAAATGGTTAGGTGTCATTAAGCAAATCAAATCACTTAACCTACCCAACCTTGTCATGTTTTGTTAAGTATCATTAGCCTAATCAATTTACTTAACCCATTTGTCCATATCATATTTGGTTAAGAGTCATTAATCAAATTAACTTAACCCTATCATGTGACATTAATTACTTAATGCACCCCAACCTCTCACATTAGACTTTGTTGTGGTTACTAGTTAAGCCGGTCGGTTCCGGGTAGCTTTACACCACAACTTGGTCTAACCTCGGGTTCAAGCACAACATGACCAACTTCTCACATTGAGTCCTATTGTTTGCAACTACTAGTTAGGCCGGTCGATTCCGGGTAGTTTTACGTTGCAAACTCAACCCAACCTCGAGTTGGCCACTTTCATGTTTAGTCTAGTGTCATGTTCATAGTCAAGTTTTCAAGCAATTGGGTAGACCTAACTTAATAGGTAAATTCCCAATGGGTAGACCTAACTTAATAGGTAAATTCCCAAGCTTATGTTTCATGCATACTTACATGTCAACTTTCATGTTATATTTCAAGTCATGTTTTCAAGTTGTATTTTCATGCCATTAGAAATTACCCATAACATAACCCAACGTTTTTTAAACTCGCATATACGTTTGCAACAACGTAATGGATTAAAAGAAGAGACTTGGCAAAAGCATGACAAAAATGGATATTAAGCCACAAGTTAATCATGGTGGCGAATGAGGCACAAATGTGGTCATTAGCTTGCATGTTACATTCTTAAGCCTCACAAAAACGTGCATAAACCCAAACTTGGTACATAAGCGAATCATGGTGACAAAAGACATGGAATGATGACTAGTAACTCGCATATATCATCATATAAGGGTTATGACTTCATATGCAAGTTGACATAAAGATTACGAAGGTTCTCATGTTGCATAATGCAACATTTCAACATAAAGGTTGTAGCTTTTAGCTCATAAGATCAAGATAATGACTTCATAAACTTGCATAACATGATAGCATGCATCATTCTAATTAATCAAACCCAAACTTTCAACATGAACATTTAGCTTCATAGTTAATATCTAAGAGTAGGGAAGGGCTTACATTGCTATAAAGGCCTAAATCGATTAAACTAAAGCTTGTGATGAAGCTTATGCATGGCATCCTCCAAAAACCCAAAGATGAACCCTCCAAATCAACAAAAACACTATCTTTATGAACAAAGATCAAAGCTTTTGCCTTGAAATCAACTTGAGAAGCTCTCATACTCACATAGGGACTCTCTAATACTCTCATGATCATGAAACCTCTCATAGGAATGAAGTGGAGGCTAGGATAGTTGAGTGGAGGCCATGAGAGTAGAAATTTGGCCATAGTTTAGTTACATGAGTGAATAATGAGGGTTTAGGGGGGTTTAGGGGCTTATTTATAGAAGATTAGGCAAGTTAGGACCCTTAGATTAACCCTAGGACCAACCTGAACCGTCAGATTTCAAACCAGGCCCAAAAACCTAGCCAAGATAGAAAATAGGTGCACCAGGCCAGAATCAGCCGACAGGGCAAGTCGACAGCCCTGTCGACTTGCCTGTCGACATGCCTGTCGACTTGCAAGTCGACAGCCCTGTCGACAGCCATGTCGACTTGTCTGGGCGGGAATTTTCCCGCCTGGCCCCATCTCTACATGTTTCGAAATTCAGATTTCCCCCAAAAACTTCTTTGGGCCTTAACCGGGTCATACGGACTCCGATTTACAAAATTTCGGACTCTATTTCGCGTATTTTTCCGAGACGAACGCAATGGCATAGCCCGTTTTACTTGATTCAGAATTTAAAATTAAATTCTGCCTTGATTCTCGTTTTAACATGTTATCGAAATACGAGTTGTTACATGTTTTCAACTTGGTTAAGTGTTTATAATTATATCCCACATGTCACCCATGTTATTCACTAAACAAATCAACATGTGTCATTATTTAAGATTGTCTTAACCCTATCCGCTTATTAGATAAATATATTATTTGTTAAGATGGTCTTAACCCCATCCACTTATATCTTATTGGTTAAGTTGGTCTTAACCCTATCCACTTATCAAGTCAATATACATTATTGGTTAAATTTGTCTTAACCCTATTAGATCAATACATATTATTGGTTAAGTTTGTCTTAACCCTATCCGCTAATTAGATCAATATATTATTGGTTAAGTTGGTCTTAACCCCATCCACTTATCAGATATATATATAAATATATAAATATATATATATAATTGGTTAAGCTGGTCTTAACCCTACCCACTTACCATGTTTTTTATAATTAAGTACATCTTAGTTCACAGATACATTGGTTAAGAGAATAACTCCCTAAGTACCAACCCCGAAGACCGAAATCAACCTCAGATTGTTACTCAGAGAATCACTCACTCAACCAAACTTCTGTTTGTCATTCATATTCGTATTTGCTCAACATTAATTAATTATTAATGCACAGACCTCTCACATTAAGTCGATTGCTTGTGGCCGCAGGATATGTCGGGCGGTACCGAGCAGGCTTTCACCACAAACAAGACTTAACCTCGTGTCTAAGCATCTTTTAATTTATGTTTTTGACCTCTCACATTAGACTACCGTTTGTGGTTGCTGGATTTGCCGGGCGGGTTCGGGCAGTCTTATACCACAAACGAGTCGAACTTCGTGTCTTAGGCCTTTATTACTTATTTAATTTGTGCCTTTGACCTCTCACATTAGACTACCATTTGTGGTTGCTGGATTTGTCGGGCGGGTCCGGGCAGTCTTACACCATGAACGAGTCTTACCTCATGTCTTAGGCATTTATTATTACACATTATTATTCAACCCCAATTTGAATTAATATCCCTATTTCAAATTGCCAATAACTTCCAATTTTAATCCATGTCCATAATTATCACTTAAATTATGTCCATAATTACTATGCATATAAATTAGGCCAATTAATGTCTCAAATTAATTATATGCCTTTATGTCATTTTATGCCACTTCACAATTATGCATATTTAGTATTTTCCCATTATCCCCACGTCGTTCGTACGTTGAACGTGAAATATGTTAGACTCGAAAATAGTCTAACTCATAAAAAGGAAAGAAACATCGCAACTTGCATAACACACAAAATAGATCTAACTAGCATAACATAGATCAAAACTGGCATGATTATGATTCATATTAACATAAATTTGCATAATCAACACTTGCATAGGAAATAGTCATAAAACATAAATTTGTATGAACTATGTACTGTCATGGATCTAAATGTATAGATCTAAACATGTAATTATGAACTTGCATATATGGATATGGTTTTCCTATGACCTGCATATCAATTTCATACAAACTTACATTCAAACTAGCATACGATTCACATGCAAAACTAGCATAGGAGACATAAATTTGCATAAGTATATTAATGCCTTGGATCTAAATATAGATCTAATATCAAAATGTGAACTTGCATATGGATCTAAACATAGATCTAAACATAAAAATGTGAACTTGCATACGGATCTAAACACATAAATTAATGTCACACTTTTCGCTTATAAACTAGCATATGTAAATACTTGATTCACATATGTTTTACATCCCGATTTGCATAAGATTCACATATGTTTCAACATTCTAAACTTGCATACATATGTTTTAACATCGCAAACTTGCATAAGATTCGCATATGATTTAACAAATAAATTTGCATAAGATTCACATAACATAAACTTGCATATGATTCACAAATTAACATAAGTAAACTTGCATAAAATGAATCAAGTTAAACATGTATAATTGTACATATAAATAGATCTACCAATCATACAACAACAAAACTGTCATATGTTCACAAACAGACAACAACATCACATGTTTCAACAGATATGTTCTCATAATCCAATTACAACCCATCATAATTAATTTATTAATTATATTGTGAAAGAAATAGCACTCACAATCAAAAGAACAATATTGTTTTTCTGGGATCTGTATTCAGAAACTGAATTGCTCGCCTTTGATGTAGACTAATTATTATTCTAATTTGGATTTAGATTTCATTTTGATTCTTGCTTCTATCTTGCTTTTAAGTTGAAGAAGGAATGGTGGCTAAACTAGAACGATCGTGGACGACATGGTGGCTCCTTGGAATGAATTTGTGTGATTTAGGATTTCATGATTATGGTTGCTTTTATAGAAGTTAAATCTTATGTGAGTCGTTAGATCGTTTTAGGAGCAATCAGAGCCATCCAACTAAAGCAAGTGTTACTCAGCCAACCATAGCATGACACATAAGTCCTAACACCTCAGAATTTGTCACAAAGCCAATCAGAGAAGGCCACGTAAAAAAGACAATCCTTGACCAACAAAAAATGCGCCACGTGCGCCACATAAAAACTGCGTTCACACTAAGTCACTTTTTCGCCATTCCCCTAAAACAAAAATACGGCGCTAGCGAGGATCGAACTCTGTACCTCTTGTATGCAGATCACATGTTCTAACCAAATGAGCTACTAAGTCTTTTGCTTACAAAACTTAGAACAATGCTAAACATTTTTCTTTTTTCATTCTTCTTTTTCATGTTTTGCTGCAATATTTAATTTAAAAATATCTTCTTCATGCGGAGTCTGATTTACGCAAACCAGGACTCTATATCAAGCAGAATTCCGAGGTGAACGCAATGGCGCAACCCGTTTCCCTTAATTCCCACATTTGAAATTAAGTATTCCTTAATTTGTTAATTTTAATATTTAAAATCACAGCGTGTTACATTCTCCCCTCCTTAAAGGATTTCGCCCCCGAAATCTCCAAGTTAAGGAGAATGCATATCCTAATATCCAGTCATCCATCTACTCAACCATCAAACACAGGCATCCATTGTCCTTACAAGATTTCTAATGCTGTATGAAACAAATGCAAAAAGTGCGTGTATATGTTCCTTATCTAATGCAAAATCAGGCGGTCTACTGATTCAGTTGACCTCGTTAATGCAAATCATGATAGTGCCATGCGTCCATTATGTATGCGAAAGAATCCTATAGATACAAATTATTCCTACATGTGTGCACAACCATTCATCAAAATGCTGCATCCATGTGATAACACAACCATTATACATCCATTAATTTAAATATGCACACACATTTATATGCAACATGAAGGTGATGGAGCCGATCTAGTGCCTAATGTGTGTGTACATTCATCCACGAGCAACCACTAGCAACCACTTGCATCCATTTACATCCACCAAACATAACATGTCTCAAACACATGTTTACAACCATATGGTTCTTCCTAACTAAAGATCGAAGATGTCACCGCAAAGATAATACTAAATGATAGGACAAGCATCAACAAAGCGGTAGAAAAAGGAGAAGTTAAAACATACCCTCAAAAAGGAAAGGGTACAGCGTACGCATATTGTCTTCCGTCTCCTAAGTCGCGTCTCTTTGATCATCTCCCCATTGCACTTTGAGCGACTTGACCTCTTTGTTGCGTAGCTCATATACCTCCGACCCAAGGATGCATGCAGGAGCTCATCTAATCGTGGCATCTCCCTCTACTTCCACTTCTCTAAGCATGTTCGGCTCCACTACTTCCGCGGTATCTTGTAACACTTCCGCAAATATGATACGTGGAAACATGTCATGAACATCACTAAGCTAGTTTCCTCTTCTCATGTCCTTCGAAAATCTAGGATACATAACCTCAAATGATCTTCAAGGATTTTGTTTACCCCTTTCTGTCCGTTCACCCGTCTATGGGTGATAAACGATACTCGTACTTGCCGCCTTTTGCATGTCACCTTTTCCTCTTGCACCGAAAACTGCTCCAAGCCCTGTCTCGCAAGCACCGGTATACACTGTGAATGGCTTACTTCCATCTGGCAAAACTAAAACCGGAGCGGTCATCAAAACCCTCTTCAAACGTTGGAAAGCTTCGTCACAGTCAACATACCAAGCAAAAATCAAGTTCTTCTTCGTTAACCGAGTAAGTGGGGCTGATATCTTCGTGAAGTCCTTAATGAGCTTCCTATAATAACCAGCCAGCCGTAAAAATCTTCTTACTTCTGTTGCGTTCTTAGGAATCTTCCAATCTTGGGTTGCCACCACCTTTACGGGATCCATAGCTATCCCTTCCTTAGAGACCACGTGTCCTAAGAACCTCACTTCTTTTCTCCAAATATGGCACTTGGAGAACTTAGCTTTAAGTTGATGCGCTCGTAGGGTCTCTAAGACTTCCCTAAGATGTAGGGCATGCTCTTCTTCACTTTTAGAGAAAATCAGGATACTGTCCACAAGGACTATCACAAACTTGTTTAGAAACTCCCAAAAGACCCTACTCATTAAGTCAACAAAGTATGTGCGTGCATTCGTCAAACCGAAAGGCATGACGAGCCACTCGAAGAAAACGTCAGGAGTTCTAAATGCAGTCTTATCTATGCTATCTTCAGCCACCCTTAGCTGATGAAACCCTATGGTCAAATCCAGCAGCGAAAAAAACGAAGCACCCACCAACTGATCGAATAAATCATTTATCCTCGGCAATGGGTGTCTGTTCTTCTTTGTTAGCTTATTCAGCTCTCTATAGTCTACGCACAATCCAAGTGAACCATCAGCTTTCGTAGCAAAAACGACTGGAGTGCCCCACTTTGAAATACTCCTTATGAACCCCTTCTCAAGCAATTCTTTCACTTGCTTACTGAGTTCTCTTCTCTCTCTCAGAGCCATGTGGCGCACTGGTAATGCAACTGGCTTCGCATTATCTACTAGGTATATTCGAAAGTCTATCTCGCGCCTCGGGGGTAAACCTAGAACTTCATCTATGACGTCACTATATTCACGGACCACACGAACAGATTCCAATTCATTATTGGATGCGTCAAGGGATTCTAGGTAGCTAAACATTACCGGACCTCTAGGGTCACAAGAAATATCGAGGGTCTTTCCACAACGAGTCAACAATCTAACTACCCTTCTTTCACCATCTAGGATGACACCGTATCTAGGTAGCCAATCCATACCTAGAATCAAGCCGTAACCCATGAAGCCAAGAACGAAGGCGTTGCATTCAAACCCAATGCCCATGATAGTCACTCTCAAATCCCGACAAATCATTGAAAGATGAGCCGAGCCACCAATAGGATTTGAGACTACTATGGGATCCGTAACTAGACTAGTATTCAGGTGCAGTGTTTCAACTAACTAAGCAAATACAAACGAGTGTGAAGCACCAGAATTCAAACAAGGTTCGAACAGGATGATCAAAAAGAAAAACCAAATTTCCAACCAAGATATATTTCTACCTCTATCAGGTATGTCAGTCATGAGGGAACGCGTCTGCCCTCTAGAAGATCCTGTACCTTGTCCTTACCTTTGCCTTTTGCTTCTTTGAACAATCCTAATAAGATGTCTTGTAATGATAACAACTAGCCTTCTTCTTCTTTCTAACGTCTTTATTTAAGTAGTCAGGTATTTCACAAGTGTGGCCCTTCCTTTCCTCTTGGCCCCTTGTTATCCTTATCGCCTTTCTTTGGATCTACTTTATCGTGTGTCCTTTCCATGTCTCTACTGCACATTCTCTGTAAGTGGCCTCCTACCAAACGGGGCTTCGTTCTTCATTAACCAAGCAGCTAATTGAACCTTCCTCCCGTCGTCTATCCTAAAGGTACCAACAAGTCCTCCACTTCCTCCTAGTTTTGAAAGACGTCCCAGTCCCATGAAGTGGTTTTTCCCCCTATCGTACGGAAGTTATTACATATCTTAGAAAAAGCGTCTATATGCGTGGAGGAAGAAATTCAAAAAGGAAAGAGGAAGAGATTCAAAACAGAGAATCGAAGGAAAGATATATGGCTCTTGGGGGTTATGTTTTTAAAACAAAAACTTTTCCCTTAAAAATACTCTTCTTAAAACATATTTTTGAAAGTATTTCTTTACAAAATGCTTTTGGAAAACAATTTTTTCAAAATTCATATCGGTGCTGGTAACCTTCAGCTCTGATACCACGTGTAACACCCCACGTCCATTAATGTCACTCACAAAGGGAATGCATTAACTTCCATGGAGCGTTATTAGTGTATAGAATAGAACATAACAAGACAGATACAAATATTAGTACTTGAAAATTTTAAAACAACTTTTATTGCAGTGGAGAAAAGGTTTGATTACAACAACTTACACTTCATATCCATCTTAACAAATTGTTTTCATAGTACATAAAGTAAAAAAGCATAACCCCAAACACAAGTAGCCATAAAAGAGATGAGCTGAACTTTACTTTCAGCAATCCAAGCACTTCCAAAAGAGAGAGATCCAAATCAAGCTCCGCTAGTACTAGTCCCACCCTGAGAAACTGGGGAGGGGGGGGGAGGAAGAAAAGAGGCGAAAACAAAGGGGGTCAGACATGAAGTCTAGCGAGTACCATAACTTTAACAATACAATAATTAAAGTAATTAGGATAAGGCATAAGTGGGCAAGACAAAGCAAACAGAGGAATATTTTGACGTTAATTGCGCTCCTAATCACTGTAGGATAATTACTATACTGCACTAATGCTAATTACACCGCACCATTAGTAGTCACCTGTCAAGTATGTTGTTATTATATCTTATTCCATGCGCTGTGAGACATTTTACAGGTTCCTTGTTAGTTCATTTCCTTCTTCCCTTTTCTTCTGACGACCGTACTGTGCTAACTGAACATGTGTACAGCGCACCTTTGGAGTAAGTGTCGGTTGGTGTGGGGCGGGCCTTTACATCACCCTAAAAGTTGATCCCGCCCACTGAACAAAATAATAATGATAATAATGGTAGTTTCGTGTACCCCTAGCTGTCTTCATAGGTGTCGCCTTCCCCTACCTCCACTAGTTGTACCCACTACCCTCCCCATTCTAATTACAATGTTTATTCATAATATGGTAGTTATACTCCTAGCTATCTTCATAGGTGCAGTCTGCTCCTATCTCCGCTAGTCATACCCACTACCTTCCCCATTCGATCGGCTCCCTAACTTGTAGATACCCGTGCTAGTCCCATAGTGGGGTGTATCACTCCCCAAACTGGCAACCCGATACCACTAAAGATGCATGGCTTATATCTACACGATGCAACAACGTCTTACCTACCAGCCCACGCACGCACATGACCCCGTTGGACTTGCGTTGCCACCGCTAACCCATTTTGACCTCTTATAATGAAACTCACTAAGCGTGTCCCATCCTTGACTTGGGTCGATCTCACAAAGATACTTAATGGGTTACTGGTTTGAAAAGGGTCCCCACATAAGCTTTCCACATATGCTTGGTCCCCACTAAAATTTCCCACTTAACCCCTTCTTATTCATGTCTTCTTACATGTTTTCAACTTGGTTAAGTGTTTATAATTATATCCCACATGTCACCCATTTTATTCACTAAACAAGTCAACATGTGTTATTAGTTAAGCTTGTCTTAACCCTATCCGATTATTAGATCAATATATTATTGGTTAAGCTGGTCTTAACCCCATCCACTTATATCTTATTGGTTAAGTTGGTCTTAACCCTATCCGCTTATCAAGTCAATATACATTATTGGTTAAGTTTGTCTTAACCCTATTAGATCAATACATATTATTGGTTAAGTTTGTCTTAACCCTATCCGCTTATTAGATCAATATATTATTGGTTAAGCTGGTCTTAACCCCATCCACTTATCAGATTAATATATATATATATATATATATGTATGTATGTATATATATTATTGGTTAGGCTGGTCTTAACCCTACCCACTTACCATGTTTTTTATAATTAAGTACATCTTAGTTCACAGATACATTGGTTAAGAGAATAACTCCCTAAGTACCAACCCCGAAGACCGAAATCAACATCAGATTGTTACTCAGAGAATCACTCACTCAACCAAACTTCTGGTTGTCATTCATATTCGTCTTTTCTCAGCATTAATTAATTATTAATGCACAGACCTCTCGCATTAAGTCGATTGCTTGTGGCCGTTGGATATGCCGGGCAGCCCCGGGCAGACTTCCACCACAAGCA
The DNA here is from genome assembly GCA_030737875.1 of Allium sativum. NCBI lineage: Eukaryota > Viridiplantae > Streptophyta > Magnoliopsida > Asparagales > Amaryllidaceae > Allium > Allium sativum. The sequence goes on from CM060922.1 coordinate 861,241,782, forward strand.
AGACTTAACCTCGTGTCTAAGCATCTTTCAATTTATGCCTTTGACCTCGCACATTAGACTACCATTTGTGGTTGTTGGATTTGCCGGGCGGGTCTGGGCAATCTTACACCACAAACGAGTCTAACCTCGTGTCTTAGGCCTTTATTACTTATTTAATTTTTTCCTTTGACCTCTCACAATAGACTACCGTTTGTGGTTGCTGGATTTGCCGGGTGGGTCCGGGCAGTCTTACACTATAAACGAGTCTAACCTCGTGTCTTAGGCATTTATTATTACACATTATTATTCAACCCCAATTTGAATTAATATCCCTATTTCAAATTGCCCATAACTTCCAATTTTAATCCATGTCCATGATTGTCACTTAAATTATGTCCATAATAACTATGCATACAAATTAGGCCAATTAGTGTCTCAAATTAATTATATTCCTTTATGCCATTTTATGCCAATTCACAATTATTCATATTTAATATTTTCCAATTATCCCTACGTCGTTCGTACGTTGAACGTGAAATATGTTAGACTCGCAACTAATCTAACTCATAAAAAGGAAAGAAACATCACAACTTGCATAACACACAAAATAGATCTAACTAGCATAACAAGGATCAAAACTGGCATGATTATGATTCATATTAACATAAATTTGCATAATCAACACTTGCATAGGCAATAGTCATAAAACATAAATTTTTGTAAACAATGTACTGTCGTGGATCTAAATGTATAGATCTAAACATGTAATTATGAACTTGCATATATGGATATGGTTTTCCTATGACTTGCATATGAATTTCATACAAATTTACATTCAAACTAGCATATGACTCACATACAAAACTAGCATAGGAAACATAAATTTGCATAAGTATGTTACTGCCTTGGATCTAAATATAGATCTAATATTAAATGTGAACTTGCATATGGATCTAAACATAGGTCTAAACATAAAAATGTGAACTTGCATATGGATCTAAACTCATAAATTAATGTCACACTTTTCGCTTATAAACTAGCATATGTTTATACTTGATTCACATATGTTTTACATCCCAACTTGCTTAAGATTCGCATATGTTTCAACATCCTAATCTTGCATACATATGTTTTAACATCGTAAACTTGCATAAGATTCGCATATGATTTAACACATAAATTTGCATAAGATTCACATAACATAAACTTGCATATGATTCACAAATTAACACATGTAAACTTGCATTAAATGAATCAATTTAAACATGCATAATTGTACATATAAATAGATCTACCAATCATACGACAACAAAACTGTCATATGTTCACAAACAGATAATAACATCACATGTTTCAACAGACATGTTCTCAAAATCCAATTACAACACATCATAATTAATTTATTAATTATATTGTGAAAGAAATAGCACTCACAATCAAAAGAACCGTTCTATTTTTCTGGGATTTGTATTTTGAAATTGAATTGCTCGCCTTTGATGTAGACTAATCGTTATTCTAATTTGGATTTAGATTTGATTTTGATTCTTGCTTTTATCTTGCTTTTAAGTTGAAGAAGGAATGGTAGCTAAACTAGAACGATCATGGACGGCATGGTGGCTCCTTGGAATGAATTTGTGTGATTTAGGGTTTCAGGATAATGGTTGCTTTTGTAGAAGTTAAACCTTATGTGAGCCGTTAGATCGTTTTAGGAGCAATCACTGCCATCCAACTAAAGCAAGTGTCACTCAGCCAATCATAGCATGACACATAAGCCCTAACACCTCAAAATTTGTCACAAAGCCAATCAGAGAAGGCCACGTAAAAAAGACAATTCTTGACCAACAAAAAATGCGCCACATGATGCGTACACGTCTTATATATATATGTATATATATTTTTTCTATATTTTTTTTTCTTTTTATCTATCTTCCGAATTAATCATTTTCACACTAAACCACTTTTTGAACTGCGTTCACACTAAGCCACTTTTTAGCCATTCCCCTAAAACAAAAATATGGCGCTGGCGGGGATCGAACTATGTAACTCTTGTATGCAGATCACATGTTCTAACCAAATGAGCTACTAGGTATTTTGCTTACAAAACTTAGAACAATGCTAAACATTTTTCTTTTCTCATTCTTGTTTTTCATGTTTTGCTGCAATATTTAATTTAAAGATATCTTCTTCATACGGAGTCCGATTTACGCAAACTCGGACTCTATCTCAAGCAGAATTCCAAGATGAATGCAATGGTGCAAATTATTTCCCTTAATTTCCATATTTGAAATTAAGTATTCCTTAATTCGTTAATTTTAATATCTAAAATCATGGGGTGTTACAATTAATCCTGAAGCCCGAAACCAACATCAGATCAATACCCAAGAAACTTTTCAACTTAGCTAGTCTCCAATTAGTTTCTAATTTTCTTAACTCCATTGGGTTTAATAATAGTATTATTAAAGAATCCATTCAGGAAAGACCCAAAATCTCATTCCATTGTTAATCGGTTAAAGAACAAGTGTTATTTAAAACACCGTTCACGATAAACCAAAAAACCAATTTCAATTCACTTCCAATTAAATGTTAATTAATTGGTAAACTCCTTTAAATCTTAATAAAAAGATTTATTCTTCTCTCATTTGGGTTTAAAAACAGTGTTAATGAAGACACCATTCACGACAAACCCAAAATCCAATTTGATATTAAATACAAGGCTCTGAATAGAAAATGTATCGGCTTATATTCAAATCAAATTCTCAAATCAACAAATATCATATTGGAATAACGATATATATATATATATCTTCCAAATTCCTCCACAATATCCGTATAATCATGGAATCCAATATCGAAATATTCCGAAGATAATTTCGATTCAAATCCATTCCAATTCATATATTGGAAATTTTGGTTATATTAAAACCCATTCTCAATCCAATTTATTTATTTAAAAATAATTGGATTATAATTCTAGTTCATAACTAGTTCACTTTGATAAAAATACATTTTTATCCTTTCAAATATGAAAATTTTCATCCCAATTCTTTCCAAATCATTTATTATGATTTTGCAAAAATAATTGATATTTTTAATAATTTTATCAAGGCTCGTACAGTCGATTTCCGTAAACGGTCATCGAACTGCACTTACAACGACCTTTTCCAAATTTGATTTGGACATAATTCCAAATCTAACCGTTAGATTTCTAATTTCTTGTATTCGTTAGAAAGCTCTTTTCGATATGAACCGAACGGTTATGGTTTTAGGAGAATCCGATGGTCGGATCTCCCGTAATGTCCATTCGAAGTCAATGGTCGAAATTCGAGAACTGCCGCCGCTCGGCACATTCTATTCAGGCCCTTTAATATGTGTAATATATATATATTTCATCGATTTTCAATTAAAACGTATTTTATAACTCGTATTAAATTCGTTTTCAAAACGATTTCAACTTCATATTGAATTTCAAATCAAAATTGAATATTCCATATCATTAATATATAAATGATAATATTTTCAAAACGTTAGATTTTGAAATCAGTTCCTTTTCGATATTCATTCTAAAAATGAATAAAATCGATATAATTATCGTTCACGTCCAAAATGGCATTAATCTAATCAACACGGCTTTATATATTTAAATATTTTCGAGTCCATCCCAAATCGAACATCAAAATCTTTGACTGAATATTATTTTAAAATATTTGTTATTTTAAAATATTTGTTATTTTAAAATATTCATTCTTTATGAACTGGAATCAAACAAAGTCAATTACCATATAATGTTATTTATATGGATTTCATACATCACATGTATAGAACAACAACGATAAACAATCAACCATCATCCAGAGTGCACTACACAACTGCATAAGCATTAAATATAAATAATTCACGCTTACACAGTCTGTCAACCAAATGATCCACATACCACTAAACAATTGGGATTAGTGTACGTCAATTATCATCCCAATACCCGTGTGGGGTTTTAATCAACAAACTCATATTTTATTTGTGCAGTTGGGCGATGTGTAAAATTTATCGTCCCAATCCATATCGGTCAAATGGGTATACATAAACAATTCATCCAATTTGTAAATGAATGTTTTATTTTATTCAACACTTGAATATTTTATTTAATTCAACACATGAATATTTTTATTTTCCATTCCACATCACAAACCAAATTCACACAAACAAATCAATCCAAACACACAACCAAACAAGTCGTCCATGGTCTGTGGACGACGGGAAATAGTTCATATATATATGCAGTTATAAAATAAATAGCTGTACAAAAGAATCTAGTGAGAGATTTCTCACATTTTGGATTCCACTTCGCTATTCTCTGCTTATCAATCTATATCGCATACCAACGTTAAAAATCATATTTTTACATCAAAACCATATGTGTAAAAATCATATTTTAACATGATGTTTACATTATAAAGATCATACTTTTATTTCGATGTAAACAATATAAAGATCATATTTTTATTACGATGTAAACGATATAAAGATCATATTTTTATTTTGATGTAAACAATATAAAGATCATATTTTTATTTGTTCACTTTCAATATAAAAATCATATTTTTATATCATTTATATATATATAAAAATCTCATTCCTTTGTCAATACTAGGTAGATAAAAATCACTTCTTTATATTTTTAAAAGTATAATCTTTATATTTTTAAATAAAAAATCAAATCTTTTTATAGTTTCAAAAATCAAATCTATTTCTATTTTAAAAAAATATCAAATCTTTTTCTGTTTTAAAAATCAAATCTTTTTCTGTTTTAAAAAATCAAATCTTTATAACGCTGCATATATAAAAATCATATTTTTATATTCATACCCTTCGTATAAAAATCACATTTTTATAAGTTCACATTTATTATAAAAATCGTATTTTTATTTCACAATCATTCATATAAAAATCGAAATTTTATTCCTTAAACATATATATAAAATTTGAATTTTTATTAAACATTACTTTATATAAAAATAAATCTGATTTCTATATTTTGCTAATACCAATTACATTAAACAAAGGAAATAAAGGAAAACTATTACTCACTGATTTTCGGTTTTACTGAAGAGGGGTTCACCATTGCTGAGGTGGAGGCGTCGAGGCTGCTGTAGGGTGTGGGAGGCGGTTGTCGTTGTCGGAGGAGGGGGCGGCGTTGCAGTCTCCGGCGAGGTGGCGCATTCTTGGGAGGATTGGGGGCTCGCATCGCTGAATGGAGAGAGGAGAACCAAGGGGGAAGGAAGCGGAGGGGTGCAGCATCGATGGGAGGGGGCCGCGGTGGCGGAAATGGCGGTGGGGCGGCGTTCGTTGATCTGAACCGGGGGAGGGGGCGATTTGAATGACAGGTTTAATTTTGGGGGCGAGCTGTACTGAAGGGGCTAAGGTTACGGGGGGAGGGCTTTATAAAAGAATATTTTATATTATTTTATTATTTAAATTATTTTAATTCAAAAAATACTCATTGGTTGTTACTAACACCAAATCAAACCCAATGAATATCGCCTCTAGCCAAATACCCCATTTCGGTCACAATGGGATATATTCCGTAGGCCAATTCCATCGTTTTGATCAGTTTTTATTCAAATTAAAATATAAATCAGTATATATTCAATTTGAACGCGCATTTCAATTTATCGGGGCTACGTATAGGATCTAAAAATTCTAAAAAAATTGTTTCTAGCTTCGTATTGACGATACAGTCCTAACAAAACTAGTTTCGTCAAATTCTAAGACCGTTTGAAAATTGACTATTTTCCAGTCGATTAAATTCAACTGAAATTGGTCAAGCGCGTTTTCTTTTGCCACGCTCACATATTGATTTCAAAAATTATGGAAATTGGAATCTAGCAACAATTTGACATCCCGAATTCAACAAAAGTGGTTTCGTCTAAAACGGAGGTCGCTTGCAGAATGGCTATTTTTGAGGGATATATTTTCATAGCGACTATTCTGAATTTTCAAATGGACATAAGTTTTTATTCCCGCTATGAAATTTCAATTTTTCAGATTCGTTGGAAAGATATTTTCAAATAGATTCAAATATTTCTAGTTTCGCTAAAATCTGGTTTATTTTGAATCCTGTACATTCATTTGAAATTTGAAATTGAATTTTCAAACTACCGTTGCATTTCCAATTACTTTTATAATTAAAATAAATATTTATATTCTAATTTCGATCTAAATAAATATATACATTTTGATTCTATTTAAAATAAATTTCTGGTCGTAATTATTTAAAATAAACCATTTTAAATATACAAAATTCATTAAAATTGCCAAAATAAAAATTTGTAATTTGGTTTTGATTTTCCGGGTTGTTACAATCTCCCCCACTTAAAATCTTTTTTTCTCGAAAAGGAATGGAGCTGAAATTTGTTTTACTAATCAACTTAACTTTCATTCTTCAACTTTTCAGTTTCTAAGAATTTCTAATTGTTCAAAAAATTGGCTAACACCCTAAATTTTTGATTTTTTTTGCCATAACCTCCTTTGAACGGGAAGCATCGGGAAAAATCCCCAAACTGCCACACAGGTCCTCTCATCTCAAAAAGAAAAAGAAAAAGCCAAGCGGCTAGCCAATCGGCTCATAAAATCATCCAACCCCAAGAAATATAGTAAATATGTACCTATTTATCGGGCATACAATTTTATTCCTCTGCTCTAGCCTCCTTGCTATAACCTGTTCAATGTATACACATGTATATGCATGCAATTTCAATAATTTTCAATTCAGTTCAAATTCTGATTCCGTCTAGCTAAATTTACCGTACATTATCATATTGGTTTTATTAGTTGACAAATAATCAAACATCACAACCATCAATCAATTTGTTGATTAGCTTTTCAAAAATATATCTTTCTATGTATACTCAAAAATCACATTTTTGGTGCCAAATCACAAACAATAAATTCTGGCTAGTTTTGGTTCTCACACCAGTCTAATGGAAATATATATATCCCACTTTCGAAACTCGAACATACACACTGATGATGGAGCTCCATCATCAGAATCATCTCCGGGCGACTAGAGTGTCATTCTATATATATCCAGTATATTAAGACTTCGTATACATGTGGATCAGACGTATATGAAAAATCTGTACATACTTGATTGTCCAAATCAATTTAAAATAAAATATTCAAATACGAATAATAGGGTTTAAATTTTCAAAATAAAATTTGTTTATTTTTATCTTAAAAATATACTCTTCACACTCGTTCTAGGATACTTCTGATCCCATCTCTAATGGGTCATTCTCACTGGATATTACTAATCCAATCTCATGAATTCTTTCGTTTGGTTCTAATGTGCCATGTTCTCGAGCTCTGTAAACCAAAGCTCTGATACCAAAATGAAACAACCCGAACTTCCCCGTAAAAAAAAGCTCGAATTGAGTTGAGAACACGACAAATCAGAATGCAAACAAAAGAACATTTCATTGCTTATTAAAACAATTTACATCAGAGTACAAGAATATACAAAGTATGAACAAATAATATACATTTGATAAATATCAGAGATTTACACTTTACAATGCAGCGGAAAATAATACAAACACAACTGAAAGAGTTAAACGGATACAGAGCTTTCGGAATATCATTCTAGCTGTAAACCAGGATCCTGTGAATATAAATCTGCAAAACCAAAACTACTAGCTGCCCGTGTGGAAAATAGGGGCACCCAGAGTTCAGGTTAAAACAATAAACTCCAAGTCAGTCATGTGACTGGTGTGAGAACTAAAACAGTTATTTAAAACTTTACTTTAAAAAATCAGATATATCAAGGGACCATGTCATATAACACGGAACGGGTTTCCTCCCAAGAATACTAGTGCATATAACAAAACAGCACAATGTTTTTTGGAAAAATGAAGCTATTATAAGACCCAGGTCCCATCACACAACATAACGCAAGTCGGAGGATAAGGTTTTCCCTTATAGTAGCCAAACATGCTTGGTACGTTAAATTAAATCATTTGATACTATTATAAGTGCATAATGTTTAAAATAACTTCAAATATAAACGTATCAATCCTAGACGACATAGGTACCATATATCATGTCGCCAATACTAGGCTCTACAATCAAAACCGCAAACGTCACGTATTGGAAGTTGTATTTCCGTCTGTGAACCAAGGCAAGGGATCGTCCTTACCGCGTTGAGACGCTCTAGCCCGCCTCTCAGGATCAGAGCTCGAGTGACCCTTGGATCGTCAGGGCTGATCCACTCGATGTGGATTAAAATGCCTGAACACTACGTTTCCCCACCCTATGGGGCGTCAATCTGATTTGTATAAAGACCATATCATCCATCGGCCCCACAGTGCTAATATATCCGAGGTTCCTCGCTATCCATCATCCACATAAATAAAACGTTTGGGCATGCAAAACCAAGACACCACTCCTAGCTAGAAAGAAACGCATGTCTTCCCTGAAGTCCTCTCCCATTTCTGGTTCACACCAGGGTGTGAGGCTCGCGAATTAACGCCACACAAAGCTATGCTATATCAAAGCCGTGCTTCAATCATCAACCACAAGACTCTGCTTTTCAACCGAAGCCATTATCATTTGCATCTCAGCATGCCACACATGCAATTCATGCTGTGCAACCGATGTCTATCAATCACACAGAATGAAATCCAATGTCAGACACACAGTCCATTTACAAGTTCGTTCTGGGTCTGAACGAAACCGAATGCACCTTATTCCTCGTCCTATATGTCCAATACATGAGAGAGGACCTCGCATATCCGATCGATCTCTAAGTACGTCTGGACGATCACCACTTATTACCTTGTCTTGGGTGTACAGCCCAATCAAGACATTAGTAATCATCCAAACGATGTGAAGACCTTCGGTCTTCAACCACCGTCTTCATCGTCGACTCATCGCCGATTCAGTTATTCAGAATGGGATAAACCCGGTCTTTCCAAATAACATGCGTATATAATAAATTAGTGCTATAAAAACACAACATATGACTCATTCCAATTCTGAATATCCTTTTATTTAAATATTCATATCCTTTGGGAAAGGTTCCCATTAATTTTATCGAAGATAAATTCTTCAAATTTATTCTTTAATCTTCCTTTGGATATCAATCCAAACCAAATTATGGTTTATCCAAACTAGTCAGGATTAGCGCACCTTACCGAAGTAATCATTTGTTATATTTCTCAATCCTAACCTATTCATCCCATGAAGCAAAATTGGTAATAAGTCATATCTAACACCACAATGTTATCGGTTAAATTAATTATCGTTTCACGTTCAAATCTAATTAAAGATTTAACTATCGCTTGGAGTAAAACTAGTGCTACTCGATTCTCAATCATTTCATGAATACGATAAATTTAATTATCTCATTCGCATTCCAATCTAATTAAAGATTCATTAAAACTCTAATATAGTTTTAATCTCAAAAATCATTACTTAATGATTTTTCAAAGTTAAGAAATTAATCGTATCTTTAACTGGGTTAAAGAACTAATGTCATTTAAAACACAGCTCACGATAACCCAAAATCTCATCCCATTAACAATGGAATCTTAATAGAAAACAGATCAATTTATATAATTGATATAAACTTCCGTATCCAACCGATAATATAAATGAAATAACGGCAAAGCCTTTTAAATTCCAAATATATTAACAGTCTTCCTCTACAGAAACTCACTTCGATTATTATCAAATCGAATTCCATTCCATTCCAATATATTAAATTGGAAAACTTTACTTTAGAAAATCTCCTCTAAATCTATAATAAAAAGATTTATAAGTTCCAAATCTCATTTCACTGTAAATCTGGTTACAGAACGAATGTCGTTAAAAACATAGTTCACGATAAACCCAATTCACATTCCATTTCAAATCCAATTAAATGTTAATTAATTGGTAATTATTCTCTACATCTTAATTAAAAGATTTATTCTTCTCTACATCTTAATTAAAAGATTTATTCTTTTCACACGAGGGTTAAGAACAGTGTTACTAAAGACCCCATCCCATTAGTCTCTAACCGTAAATTAGTAAGAAAACAATTCCCAAAGTATTAATCCCGAAGGTCGAAACCAACATCAGATCAATACCCAGGAAACCTTTCAACTTAGCTAATCTCCAGTTGGTTTCTAATTTTCTTAACTCCATTGGGTTTAAGAACAATATTATTAAGGATACCATTCATGACAAACCCAAAATCTCATTCCATTGTTAATCGGGTTAAAAAACAAGTATTATTTAAAACACCGTTCACGATAAACCCAAAAACCAATTTCAATTTAATTCCAATTAAATGTTAGTTAATTGGTAAACTCCTTTAAATCTTAATAAAAAGATTTATTCTTTTCTCATTTGGGTTTAAGAACAGTGTTAATGAAGATATCGTTCACGAAAAACCCAAAATCCAATTTGATATTAAATATAAGGCTCTGAATAGAAAATATATCGGCTTATATTTAATATCAGATTCTCAAATCAACAAATATCGTATAGGAATAACTATATATATATCTTCCAAATTCCTCCATAATATCCGTATAATCACGGAATCCAATATCGAAATATTCCGTAGATAATTTCGATTCAAATCCATTCCAGTTCATATATTGGAAATTCTGGTTATATCAAAACCCATTCTCGATCCAGTTTATTTATTTAAAAATAATTGGATTTTAATTCTAGTTCATAACTAGTTCATAACTAGTTCATTTTGATAAAAAAATATTTTTATCCTTTAAAATATGGAATTTTTCATCCTAATTCTTTCCAAATCATTTGTTATAATTTTGCATAAATTATTGATATTTTTAATAATTTTATCAAGGCCTGTACAGTCGATTTCCAAAAACAGCCATCGAACTGCACTTACAGCGACCTTTTCGAAATTTGATTTGGACATAATTCCAAATCCAACCATTATATTTCTAATTTCTCGTATTTGTTAGAAAGCTCTTTTCGATACGAACCCAGTGGTTCCGGTTTTAGGAGAATCCGACGGTCGGATCTCCCGTAATGTCCATTCGAAGTCAATGGTCGAAATTCATGAACTGCTGCTGCGCGGCGCATTCTATTTAGGCCATTTAATATATATAATATTATATATATATATATATCATTAAAACGTATTTTATAAATCGTTTTAAATTCGTTTTCAAAATGATTTCAACTTCATTTTGAATTTCAAATCAAAATTGAATATTCCATATCATTCATATATAAATGATAATATTTTCAAAACATTAGATTTTGAAATCACTTCCTTTTTTATATTCATTTTAAAAATGAATAAAATCAATATAATTATCGTTCACGTCCAAAATGGCGTTAATCTAATCAACACGGCTTTATATATTTAAATATATTCGTGTCCATCCCAAAATCGGACATCAAAATCATATTTTGATCTTTGACTGAATATTATTTTAAAATATTTGTTATTTTAAATTATTCATTATTTTAAAATATTCATTCTTTCTGAACTGAAATCAGACATATTCAATTACCATATAACATTATTTATATGGATTTTTTACAACAAATGTATAGAACAATAATGATAAACAATCAACCATCATCCAGAGTGCACTACACAACTGCATAAGCATTAAATATAAATAATTCATGCTTATACGATCTGTCAACCAAACGATCGACATATCACTAAATAATCGGGATTAGTGTATGTCACTTATCATCCCAATACCCGTGTGGGGTTTTAATCAACAAACACATATTGTATTTGTGCAGTTGGGCAATGTGTAAAATTTATCGTCCTAATCCGTATCGGTCAAATGGGAGTACATAAACAAATCATCCGATATGTAAACGTATATTTTATTTTATTCAGCACATGAATATTTTATTTAATTCAACACATGAATATTTTTATTTTCCATTCCACATCACAAACTAAATTCACACATACAAATCAATCCAAACACACAACCAAACAAGTTGTCCATGATCTGTGGACGACGGGGAGCAGTTCATATATGTAGTTATAAAATAAATAACTGTATAAAAGAATCTAGTAAGAGAGTTCTCACCTTTTAGATTCCACTTCGCCATTCTCTGCTTATCAATCTATATCGCATACCTACTTTAAAAATCATAAAACATATGTGTAAAAATCATACTTTTTACATGATGTTTACATTATAAATATCATACTTTTATTTCGATGTAAACAACATAAAGATCATATTTTTATTTCAACTTAAACAATATAAAGATCATATTTCGATGTAAACAATATAAAGACCATATTATATTTGCTCACTTTCAATATAAAAATAATATTTTTATATCGTTTCCATATATATAAAAATCTCATTCCTTTGTTAACGCTAGGTAGATAAAAATCACTTCTTTATATTTTTAAAAGTCTAATCTTTATATTTTCAAATAAAAAAAATCAAATCATTTTATAGTTCCAAAAACAAAATCTTTTTTTGTTTTAAAAAATCAAATCTTTTTCTGTTTTAAAATTCAAATTTTTTACTGTTTTAAAAAATCAAATCTTTATAATGCTACATATATAAAAATCATATTTTTATATTCATACCCTTCGTATAAAAATCACATTTTTATAAGTTCACTTTTATTATAAAAATCGTATTTTTATTTCCCCATTTTTCATATAAAAATCGAAATTTTATTCCTTAAACACGTATATAAAAATCGAATTTTTATTCATCATTATTCTATAAAAATCGAATTTTTATTAAACATTACTTTATATAAAAATAAAACTGATTTCTATATTTTTCTAATACGAATTACATTAAACAAAGGAAATAAAATAAATAAAGAAAAACTATTACTCACTGATTTTCAGTTTTACTGAGGAGGGGTTCACCGTTGCTGAGGTGGCGTGCCGAGGTTGCTGTAGGGCATGGGAGGTGGTCGTCGTTGTCGGAGGAGGGGGCGGCGCTGCGGTCTCCGTGGAGGTGGCGCATTCCTGGGAGGATTGGGGGCTCGCGTCGTTGAATTGAGAGAGGAGAAGTAAGTGGAAGGGAAGCGGAGGTGTGCGACATTGATGGGAGCGGGGCGTGGTGGCGGAAACGGCGGTGAGACAACGTTCGTCGATCTGAACGGGAAGGGGGGCGATTTGAATGACGGGTTCAATTTTGGGGGCGGGCTGTACTGAAGGGGCTAGGGTTACGGGGGGAGGGCTTTATAAAAGAATATTTTATATTATTTTATTATTTAAATTCTTTTAATTCGAAAAATACTCGTTCGTTGTAATTAACACCAAATCGAACCCAACGAATGTCATCCCAAGCCAAATACCCCCATTTCGGTCACAATGGGATATATTTCTTAGGCCAATTCCATCGTTTTGATCAGTTTTTATTCAAATTAAAATATAAATCAATACATAATCAATTGGAATGCGCATTTCAATTTATCGGGGCTACGTATGGACTCTAAAAGTTCCAGAAAAATTATTTCTAGCTTTGTATTGACGATACAGTCCTAACTAAACTAATTTCGTCAAATTCTGAGATCGTTTGAAAAATGGCCATTTTCCAGTCGATTAAATTCAACTGAAATTGGTCAAACGCGTTTTCTTTTGCCACACTCACATATTGATTTCAAAAATTATGGAAACTGGAATCTAGCAATAATTTGACATCCCGGATCCAACAAAAGTTGTTTCATCGAAAACGGAGGTCGCTTGCAAAATGGTTATTTTTAAGGGCTATATCTCCATAGCGACTATTCTGAATTTTCAACTAGACATAACTTTTTATTCCCATTATGAAATTTCAATTTTTCGGATTTGTTGGAAAGATATTTTCAAACAGAGTCAAATATTTCTGGTTCCACTAAAATCCGGTTTATTTTGAATCCTGTGCATTCATTTGAAATTTGAAATCGAATTTTCAAACTACCGTGCCATTTCCAATTCCTTTTATAATTAAAATAAATATTTATATTCTAATTTTGATTTAAATAAATATATACATTCTGATTCTATTTAAAATAAATTTATAGTCGTAATTATTTAAAATAAATCATTTTAAATATTCAAAATTCATTAAATTGCCAAAATAAAACTTTTAAATTGGTTCTGATTTTCCGGGTTGTTACAAAGGGTATGCAGTGAAGGTAGGGACTACATTATTACTGAAATGAATTTGAGAAAACTGATTTAACACCTTTATGTTTAATTTCAAGATTAAATCCTTTGGTTATGTTATTTTTGATTTCTATTTTCTGTTTTGATTTGGTATAGAATTGCATGAAATAAAATGATAAACATATATTTGTGTCTGCTTGCTATGTGTATTTCATCATCAGCCGTATAAATAACTCAAATTACTATATTATTATTGTTATCAACACAATACCATTATTATTATTTACCAAGTTTTTGTACTATGTGTTTGTTTCTGTTACCGTCCAGTTATATATATATATATGTATATATATATATATATAGTTTATTCTTTGTCTATTACAACTGTCATTACGACATAAAGAGCTAAAAATACTTTTGATATAATTTACTTTGGAAATTTATTCTTACTAAAACTTAATATATCATTATCGTAGTAGGGAGAACGTGCTACAATATGGGTGCAATCGACTGTATTGCAAGAATAGTAGCTGTGAATTTTGGCTAGGACTGTGCATTGAGCTATGGTAGTAGGTGAGATGTACTTGAACTGCTTTAAGATATGTGCTGCAACTTAGGTACTACCTTAACACTGTGAGCTGCGGTACAATGAAGTTCTTTGGTAACTTTTCCAATAGACTGGTCCAAGGTGGGGGTAACATGAGGTATTAATTCTGAATTTTCAGTACCATTGGTGTTAGGATACGCTGAAGTTTCATTTGCAGATAAAGTTGCATTTTGAGCATAGCCCGTAAACACGGAAGACACTAATGCGGACAATGGGTGAAGGCGGACACATTTGAGTGGACTAGGAAAATGGGGTCAAATTGGAAGGAGGTGGTGGTGGTTCAGGTGGTCAGAGTTAAGGTGGTGGTGGTGTCAGATAGTCAGAAAAAATAAGCTAAGGTAATAGTTTATAGATTATGGGTTGTGGTAGAATAATTGCTAGTATCATTTTTCCTATGACTAATATTATTATTTTTGCTTAATAGTTATGATGTGAATGTTACCCTATAGAATAACGTCAGTGAATAACATTGAGAGGAATATGCAAAGCCTGGTGAAAATATAGCGATGGAGTTAACGGTGACTACTGCGGTTACACCAAAAATGCAAGAAAACTTGGCAACAATGGTAGATGAGTTGTTTGAAACTGTTGGGGTGGCCGTGATCGTAACAACAAAGACAACAAAGTACATTGTGGTTGGGGAAGAAGTAGTAGTCAAGAAGGATGTGTAGTTGTCATGACCTAAGAGTTTGTTTCGTATTACTTTTTTGCTTTTAATGATAGAAGATATGAGTGTTATAAAATATATTTTATTCTGTAATATTTTTATTGCTATTACTGTTGAACTTTGAAGTGTAACACACCGTTATTAAACGTTGTACTTTCAAAACATGTTAAATTTGGTCTTTGTGTCGAATCAATCAAAAATATTTGGTTTAATGATCTTTCTTTTGTGATATTATGTTAAATTTGTAAATGTTTGTATTGAATATGAAAATTAAATGAATTAGGCATTGTACGAGAGCCAAAAATAAAAATAAAAATACCGAAAGAGATATGCAAATTAGCAACGGCTCTAAGCCGTTGCTAAATCAAAAGTAGCAACGGCTTTGAGCCGTTGCAAAATATAATTTCGCAATGGCCCGTAGCCGTTGCTGATTTTTTGCCACCCCTGATTTCGCAAAGGCTCATAGCCGTTGCTAAATGATTTTGCAACGGCTCAAAGCCATTGCGAAATAGCATTTCTGGTGTAGTGGAGGTTCATTAATCCCAATAAAGCATAGAAACCTTGGTTGAGTTAAATTTGTGAAATATGATTTTATAATCATTTGAAATAATTCCCAAGGGAAGTTTTAAACAAGAGTTCAAAGTATGAAAATCTTGATAAGATTTAAATGTATAACCTTATATTAACAATGGTTTGAGCAAAAGAATAATCTAAAGTGGTATGAGACTCATGATACCCTATATGTCTATTGATTTTAAAGATGCGCTAGTTATTCAAAAAGACCGGGCTTTAACCCATTGTGAATAACTATGCGATGTAATAGAACCAACTGAAAATGGTGATGACTGTGATTGAAGACTGGAGATCTTCACATCGGATGGATTTCTAGTTGATGCCTAGGGTAGCCACCCATTATGAGATTTAAGTAGTAATGATCTAACCACACTTAAAGCGATACCAATTGCAAGGGCTTTTGTGCCTTCGGTTTCGTTCAAAACCCAGAACGAACTTGTAAATAGATGTATGTCTGACATTGTATTTTACGTCATCATAAATTGGTTTCTATTGATGATATACCAGCTAGGTGGCGGAGGATCTTTCCTCTTAGCTTAACACCCTCCTCTAGGACATATGTACTAAGAGGTTTATATATTAATAGATACCAATTATACGTTATGAATTGACAATGTGGCATGCTAACTGTTGAGCTATTTATGATCAAATCATGGCTAATATAGCGTAACTTTGTGTGGAAAAATGATTGCAAGCCTCATAACCCGGAAATGAGCCGAAACAGGATGAAGTACCGAAGAGTTAAGGACAAAAGTTTCATTCTAGTTGAGAAAGTGATACCATGGTATGGAGCCCAGGTAATTAACTTGTCTGGAGATGGATCGAGATGCCTTGGATAATGCTCGGTTACGACCAAGAGATGTTATGTTCAGGAGAGGACACAACATGATTATCAAATCGAGAGAAAGTTTGATCTCGATTTTCCCTTTTTATATACAATGAGTGTATTACAATTAATGTGGAAATCCCTAATTTGATTTATAAATTAGGGTTTTCTCTCTTAGAAAAGAAAACAAGATTGTGGAATGAGAAAAAGTCCCCTCAAATGAACCCCTAGGGTCTTATTTATAGACAAATTGGGCCCATTTGGTTGCAAATCAGTATAAAGCCCGCTTTCGGTTCATGCTTTTGGTGTCGACCCGCATCTGCGGTCTTCGGTGCCGGTTTCTAGGTTTCGATCTTCTTTTAGTGACTCTTAACTTCGATAGTGACCTCTGGTTCCTTTCCCCATGTGCTTCTGGGTGTTGACCCGCTTTGGACTTTGGAACCCATGTACTGGCTTCACATATGAGTATCGATACTAAGCACATTAGTATGAATAGCTTTCTTCTGCCTCATGTCTCCACCAATTCTGCTTTCAAGCTTCTCTCTTTGTAGATCTGATGCCGCCTTTAGTATTGGTATCGATACAAATCCAGTTGGTACCGATAGCACTTCATCTTCCTCTATGTTGGTCTTGTACTTTCCCTGCTTGCTTCCTTTTGGTGTTGGACTGCCTTTGGTGTAGGTATCAATACCACTCTGGGATGCTTATTGTATGTTGGTTTTGGTGTCGTACCTTGCTGCTATCTTCGCTGTATCGATACTAAGATTCTACTACCCATGTTGGTACCGATAGCATGTGGATCAAGTCTTTTCCCTCTTTTCTTCCGGTATCGTCTGAAGGCTTCCCTGGCTTCCACTACAATGTTGGTTCCATCTCAATACCCCTTCACCACTGTTCGGTTTCAGTATCGAAATCTGGTAGTAACATTCCTCCTAGAGAAGGGGTTTTCCTGACTTTTCGACACTACAATAAATTTACTCTTTCACAGCGTTTGAGAAATGTTCTTAAAACCTTTAACAAAAATTTGATAAACGTTGTCTACCAACAAGTTGTAATATGTCCTAGAAATATCGCAATACATACCTAAACACTGTAAAAAAATTTGGCATACTACAACGAACATTTAATGTTATTGCATTTGTATAGTGTATCACAACGATTTCTCCGATCAAATATTTAACAATGTTTTATATCGTTTAAAAATGTTATCATCTTCCCTTTTCTACAGCATTTTTCCACACATCACAGTGTTTCTAGATGTTTACATGCTCTGTATTCTATAGTATTTTGCACATGTCATAGTGTATTTGAAAGTTAACATGTTCTTTATTTTATAGCGTTTTATTTGATGTTCTCATGTTTTTTTACAACATATTTTGTCTTCTGTAAAGTTTTTGAGGTACATCTATCACATCATTTATCATTTTATGCAACATTTTCACAAAATGCATATATGCTATAAATAATCACTAAATTCAAACAATACAAAATAATTATATTCTTAAAATCTATCACATAAGTTATAATAATTCCATATGCCAAATAGGCAATGCTTGTACATAATATTTCATAATCAATGTTCCCATCAAAGATGCCACTAACATGTTTTTACAAAAGGTGCTTACTAAGAAAATTAAATATAAATAGTTGAAAGTCCAAGCTCATGTGCTTCAAAGTTGAAATTCCTACATGGAAAAAAAATGATGTTAGAACCTGAAAATCATAATCATGTTTACAGAGAAAAGAAAAAAAATGTGTATAGCATCAAAAACTAGTTAGGTAATTTGCCCCTCCAAGGAGAATTTTGACAAAAAAAATTATTTTTATTTTGTAACCTCCTTTAAGCAAATGCATCAAGCATCAAATCTTGATTTGCATCAAGCACAAAACTTTGTTTCACTACTGCTGTACTAACTAAAAGGACTGACTTGAGACATAAGGTATAAATATACTTTCAGGAGAGAATTGCCAGGTTTTATACGGTAGCCTAACTAAAGTAAACTATTGGTTTTAAAAGGAAACATAAATTATGGAATAGATTTAATTATTGTATTTAGGAAAGGATAAAAATAAATGGTAATAAATATTGGAGTTATTACATATGTAATAGAACTATCTAGGGAATGGTTCATTAAGGCAAGTTTAAAAGTTAGAGGATAAGGAAAAATATAGAGAAGAAGAGTCTAGAATCTTTATTGTGTTATAAATATAATTGTACTCTCTCATTTGTGGTATGAAGAAAAATGAAGCAATAAAAGTTTTATTAATTATTCCTCTTTTTTATATTTTTCCCTCTTCTTCCTCTAAAATTTCTAACAAAGTGGTATTAGAGCCAGTTATTCTTAGGGCTTGTGAGGTTAGAAAAAAATTGTGAGTGTTCTTCTAATGTCTACTGCAACAAATTTTTCACTTTCCATTCCTCTATTCAAAGGAGAAAATTATCAATCATGGGCTATAAAAATGAAGTCATATCTTAAAGCTTTAAGTTTATAGGATGTCATTGAAAGTGATATTGATCCCATACCTCTTCCTCAAAATCCAACAGCCACTCAAGCCAAAAAAATATGACGAAGATATGGCGAGAAAGTCAAGGGCATTTTCGTATCTGCATGGGGCCGTGTCTGAAAAATATTTCACAACTATTATGGGATGTGAATTTTCCAAAGAAGCATAGGATAGAATTAAAGAGGAGTATGAAGGAAATCATCAAACAAAATTAATGCAAATTTTGAATCTTAAAAGGGAATTTGAAACGATGGGGATGAAAAGTATTGAAGGTGTTAAGGAGTATGGGAGTCGGCTGATGTCCATTTCCAACCAAATCAAGCTACATGGTGGAGAATTTACAAGCCAAAGGGTGGTGGACAAACTTCTTATCACTCTTCCAGAAAAGTACGAAGGTAAAATTTCTTCAGTTGGAGATACTAAAGATTTGTCCAAGTTAACATTTTTAGAATTGATCAATTCACTCCATGCGGTGGATCAACGGAGGATCATGAGAAATGAAGATGGTGAAAACAATAGTGAAAAAGCTTTAATAGCAAAGCATCAAACTCAAAAAGGGAAAGACAAATTTCTCCAATGCAACAATTGTTATAAAACTGGTCGTGAAGAAAATGATTGTTGGCATAAGGGAAAACCTAAGTGTTTCAAGTGTCAAAAATTTGGGCATATGGCAAGGAATTATAGATTCAAAGATGAAGCGCAAGAGAACATAGCACAAGTGGCCATGAAAGAAAGTTTGTTTTAGAGTTGTGGTTGAGAAGTGCACCATGGAGAGAAGTGCACCATGGAGAGAAGTGCTCCAATATTCAACGAGTAGAGTTGAAGAGATGTGCTTCAACAATTGAAGGTGATGAGAAGTGCATCACGAATCGAAGAGAAGTGCTTCGTTTATTATCTCAATAACTTTGAATTAAGGAATCTGCTTGGAGTAATAAAACCAAGTTTAAGGGGGAACGTTGAAAATAAACTTGGTTTTAAAAGGAAACATAAATTATGGAATAGAATTAATTATTGTATTTAGGAAAGGATAAAAATAAATGGTAATAAATAATAGAGTTATTATATATGTAATAGAATTATCTAGGGAATGGTTTATTAAGGCAAGTCTAGAAATTAGAGGATGAGGAAAAATCTTAAGAAGAAGAGTCTAGAATCTTTATTGTGTTATAAATATAATTGTACTCTCTCATTTGTGGTATGAAGAAAAATGAAGCAATAAAAGTTTTATTAATTATTCCTCTTTTTTTTTATTTTTTCTCTTCCTCCTTTAAAATTTCTAACAAGATATAAGGTATAAATATACTTTCACAAGAGAATTGCCAGGTTTTATACAGTAGCCTAACTAAAGTAAACTAAAGTAAACTGAAGTAAATATACTTAATGTTGTCCCCGCCTTACCTGATTTATACAACAATGGAAGTATGTTTTCCCTTAAAAATATGCAAGTAAATTAAAGTGTCTATGATTTATAAAGCGTGACCATGGTTTCAACCGACTCATTTTGCGACTTGCTTCACAACTTGTGCTTTACTACTTGATTAACCATTGCAGGTTAAACTGAAATGCATATACACAAACAAAGACATTAGATGAATCAATTAGGCTTTTCTAGAAGTGATATTTTGAAAAAACTTTAATAACGTGAAACCATGACATTTTTATATTCACATAATGAATGATCATGACACCGTGAAAGCAATATTTGTTAACAATGTCAATATTAGTGCAATATTATTTACATAAACGATACATGGTGAAAGCAACATTTGTTTCATGTTCACTTTCTTTTCGCTATGCCAATAATAGTGCACGCTTATTTCAACAGCACTGCCATACATTATAGCGGAATTTTCTTTCTTTTAATACCCATTTTATCAGCAAAACATGTTGATTATACTTGAACTTTATCTATTTGTTTGTATAAAAAATAAGCATAAAAGCTCAAACAACATTGCTGGAATAAATTTGGCTCCATCGTTAGCGTACCCACTGGTTTTGTATTTCTATTATATTGTTCTATTTTTAAGCGAACTTTGCTACCATTTATACATAGAAGACTAGATTGAGGCCCGTGCTCCAGCAAGATGAGAGGAAGGTGGTAGGGGAATGCGGATTTTATGTGTGTGGAGACTGAATGAAATGAATGAAAGGTTGTTGTAGAGTAAACTCAGGGTCAGCTCTGATAGTTGGGTTGCCAAAGGAAAAATGCAGCTTTGCAAGAGAATTTTGATTAAAAAGAACTACCTTATTAGAGATTGAACCAACCATTTCAATTGAGGTAAACACACATACTACCACCAGACCAAACCACCAATTGTTTTGTACTGCAATTGCAGGTTTTAAGTATTAAAAATTTCGACCCTTTCTACTTCTACATCTCCTCCTCATTGCCTGCGTTAGGGTAGGGGGAGGGGTTTCCCTAGGCGATCGTCTCACATGGCTATCACTAGGCCCAGGCCTGAGTAAACTGTTATATGTTTGTAGGTTGCATGTAGTGGGTATCATGTATAGCGAAGTGAAAGTGTAATAGTATTGGACATTAGTGGATTTATTGTACTCAGTGGGAGGAGCTGAAATATTTTACAGCTCAGAAACATAATATGTGTAAGAGTGGAATTAGTGTAATGAGTTGTAACAACCCGAAAATCTAGGCCAGTTTAAAAATTTTATTTTGGCAATTTTAGCGTATTTTGAACATTTAAAATAGATTATTTTAAATAATAAAGACGAAAAATTTAATTTGAATAGAATTCGAACGTATATATTTATACACGTCGTCGTTAGAATATAAATAATTATATATAATTATAAATAGAATTGAAAATGGCGCGGTAGTTCGATAATTCGATTTCAAACTTCAATTGAACGTACCGGGTGCAAAACAATCCGGATTTTAGTGAAACCAAAAACATTAGGATCTAATTGAGAATATCTTTCCAACGAATCCGAAAAATCAAAATTTCATAGCGGGAATCAAAAGATATGTCCAGTTGAAAATTCTGAATAGTCGCTATGGAATTCAGGCCCTTAAAAATGGAAATTTTGCAAACGATCTCGGATTTCAACGAAACCACTTTTGTTGGGTCCGTGATGTAAAGTTATTGCTAGATTCCAAATTTCATAATTTTTCGAATCAATATGTGACCGTGGCAAAGGAAAACGCGTTTGACCAGTTTTAGTTGATTTTAATCAACTGGAAAATGGCCATTTTTCCAATGGTCTCAGAATTCGACGAAACTAGTTTTGTTAGGACCGTATCGTCGATACAAAGCTAGAAAATATTTTTCTGGGATTTATCGAGTTAGTATGTGACCCCGGTAATATGAAATGTACGTTTAAAATCCAATATAGTGATTTAAATGTAAATTTGACGAAAACTGATTGTAACAGTCGAACCGGCTTACGATATATATCCCATTGTGTTCGGAATGAGGGTAATTAGCTATGGACGACAGGCGGTGGGCCTCGTTTTGAGGTTGAAAATAAAAGTTGCTTTTTGGAATTAAATAAAATAAATTAAATTAAAACTTCCTCTCTCTCTCTCCTTCCTTTTAACCCCTCAGGCCCCCATTCCCTCTTCTCTCTCCATCGATACAGAAGAAAAAAAGAAAAAAAAAGAAAAACCGCCTAAACCCTACCCGATCTCGCCTGCGCTCCGCCACCCAGGGCGTCGCGCCGCCCCTCGCGCCCCCTACCTCGAGCGCGCCACCGTAGAGACCCCCCAGCCCCCTTGTAACAACCCGAAAATCTGGGCCAGTTTAAAATTTTTATTTTGGCAATTTTAGCGAATTTTGAATATTTAAAATGGATTATTTTAAGTTATATCGACGAGAAATTTATTTTGAATGGAATAGGACGTATATATTATATACGTCGTCGTTAGAATATAAATAATTATATATAAATATAAAAGGAATTGAAAATGGCGCGGTAGTTCGATAATTCGATTTCAAACTTCAAATGAATGTACCGGGTGCAAAACAAATCGGATATTAGTGAAACCAAAAATAATAGGATCTAATTGATGATATCTTTCCAACGAATCCGAAAAATCGAAATTTCATAACGGGAATTAAAAGATATGTCCAGTTGAAAATTCTGAATAGTCGCTATGGAATTCAGGCCCTTAAAAATGGAGATTTTGCAAATGACCTCGGATTTCGACGAAACCACTTTTGTTGGATCCGTGATGTAAAGTTATTGTTAGGTTTCAAATTTCATAATTTTTCGAATCAATATGTGAGTGTGGCAAAAGAAAACGCGTTTGACCAGTTTTAGTTGATTTTAATCGACTGGAAAATGACCATTTTTCAAACGGTCTCAGAATTCGACGAAATTAATTTTGTTAGGACCGTATCGTCAATATGAAGCTAGAAAATATTTTTCGGGAATTTTTCTAGTTAGTATGTGACCCCAGTGAATTGAAATGTGCGTTCAAATTCAATATATAGATTTATATTTTGATTTTGACGGAAACTGATCGAAACGATCGAATTGGCTTACGAAACATATCCCATTGTGTTCGGAATGGGGGTAATTAGCTAGGGACGACATGCGGTGGGTTCGATTTCGACTTCGAAATAAAAAGTTACTTTTGAAGAGAAATTAAAATTAATTAATATATATATATATTATTATATAAACACTCCCTCACACCCTCTCTCTTCAGACTTAGTCAAACATCGATTTACAAAAAAAACGACGAAGACGGAAAGGCATGCGACGCCCAGGCCTCCGACCATCGCATGCCTCGACCGGGCCCTCCCCCTTCGACCTCGTCAGCGCCACCCCCTACCATCGACGACGCCCAAGCCCTCTTGCTCCGTCGTTTTCTGAAACCCTAGGCCCACAAAACCCCTACCGCCGAGACCCGTGAACCACTAGCACCCCCATCTCCGGCGCGAGCATCCCCTCAGCCCCACGCACCAATCCCGCAGCCCCTCCTACCTCCCGTCCATCGCAGAAAACGCAGCGAGCCCCCTCTCCTTTGTAAAATCCAATTTAAACAAAGAAGAAAAAGGTGAGTATTCTATTTTATTTATTATTCAATTTTCTTTTCAGTATTTATAATTTTGTAAATAAACAGTTAGTATTTTTATAAATAAAAGGTTAGTTTTTTTAAACAATAAAGTTATGATTTTAGTTTATATAAATAAAAAGATTAGAGTTTTAAAAAGAAAGGATTTGCTTTTTGAAAACAGAAAAGATAGGATTTTTATTTATAGAAAAGATTAGATTTTTAAAATAGAAAAGATTAGATTTTTAAAATAGTAAAAATTCGATTTTTATATTGAATAGCGAAGTAAAAATTCGATTTTTATATATTGAATAGCGAAGTAAAAATTCGATTTTTATATATTGAATAGCATAGTAAAAATTCGATTTTTATATATTGAATAACAAAGTAAAAATTCGATTTTTATATATTGAATAGCGAAGTAAAAATGTGATTTTTATATATGTAGAGAATACGGGCAGTGAAAAGTGACAAGAGGCGAGGACGGCGAAGATTTCTACAAAGAAGAGTCGTGGAATCGGATTAGCTAATCTGTGAGAACTTCTCACCTTTCAAATTAATTTTTCTAGTTATAAATATATACTAGGATGCAGACGGTGTTTAGTAGCACCCGACACCCGTCGTCCACAGACCATGGACGGCTTGTATGCTTGTTTGTTTGATTTTGATGTGAAGTTGATTGTGTGATGTGATGTGGAATGGAATAAAATATTTATATAGATGAAATAAAATATTTATATAGTTGAAAATATTTTATAGTTAAAAATAGAATTTTTAATATATATGAAATGAAATAAAAATAAACAAATCGAACGATTTGTTTATATACACACATTTGACTGATATTGATTGGGACGATAAATTTTACACATCGCCCAACTGCACAAATAAAATCTGTGTTTGATTGTTTGAAAACCTCACACGGGTATTGGGATTAGATTTGACGTACACTAATCCCGATTGTTTAGTTGTATGTCAATCGATGGATTGACAGACTGTGTAAGAGCTAAATATTTATATTTGATGCTTATACAGTGAAGAATGCACTTTGGATGATGGTTGATTGTTCATCGTTGTTATGGTATACATGTGTTGTAGAAAATCCATATAATCAACATTATATGGTAATTGATTGGGCCTCATTCCATATTTGAAATAGAAATATTTGAAAAACAAATATTTGAATAGAAATATTTGAAAAAGGAATATTTGAAAATATGAATATACGAAGCCGTGTTGATTAGATTTACGCCATTTCGACGTGAACGATATTTATATCGATTTTATTCATTTTATAACGAATATCGAAAGTAATTTCAAAATCTGAAATTTTGAAAAGAATTGAAATTGAATAGAAATGAATTCGAATAGAAATTGACTAGAAATGAATTCAAATTGAAATTGAATAGAAGTGAATTCAAATTGAAATTGAATAGAAGTGAATTCAAATTAAATTGAATAGAAGTGAATTCAAATTAAATTGAATAGAAATGAATTCGAATTGAAATTGAATATAAATGAATTCGAATTGAATTTGAATATCAATGAATTCGAATTGAAATCGATTTGAAAAGAATTTAAAACGAATTTATATTGGAGTATTCAATTTTGATTTGAAATGGAGTATGAAGTTGAAACCGTTTTGAAAATGAATTTAAAACGATTTATAAAGCACGTTTCGAATTGAAATCGACAAAGTATATATTATATATATTATATATATAATATAATGGCCTGAATAGAACGCGCCGCATCGCGGCAGTTCGCGAATTTCGACCATTGACTTCGAACGGACATTACGGGAGATCCGACCGTCGGATTCTCCTAAAACCGGAACCGTTGGGTTCGTATCGAAAAGAGCTTTCTAACGAATATTAGAAATTAGAAATCTAACGGTTGGATTTGGAATTATGTCCAAATCAAATTTGAAAAAGGTCGTTGTAAGTGCAGTTCGATAGCCGTTGATGGAAATCGACTGTACGGGCCTTGATAAAATTATTAAAAATATCAATAATTGGTGTAAAATCATAAGACATGATTTGTGAAGAATTGGGATGAAAATCTCCATATTTGAGAAGATAAAAATAGATTTTTATCGAAATGAACTAGTTTTGAACTAGAATTATAATTCTATTTATTTTTAAATAAATAAATTGGATTTGAAATGGTTTTGAAAATAACCAGAATTTCCAATAATTATATTAGAATGGATTTGAATCGAAATTGTCTTCGGAATATTTCGATGTTGGATTTCGTGATGATATAGATATTGTTATGGGAATTTGAAAGATATATATATATCGTTATTTCCAATACGATATTTGTTGGTCGTAGATTTTGATATTGAATATAAGCCGGTATATTTTCTGTTCAGAGCCTTGTATTTAATATCAAATGTGATTTGGGTTTGTTGTGAATGGTGTCTTTATTAACACTGTTCTTAAACCCAGTTGAGAAAAAGATTAAATCTTTTTATTTAGATTTAATGAAGTGTACCAATTAAATAATATTTAATTAGAATTGAATTGATATTGATTTTTGGGTTTATCGTGAACAGTGTTTTAAATAACACTTGTTCTTTAACCCGATAATTAATGGAACGTGATTTTGGGTTGTTGTGAACGATATCTTCAATAATAATGTTCTTAGACCCCAAGGAGTTAAGAAAATCAGAAACTAACTGGAGATTAGTTTAGTTGAAGGGTTTCTGGGGTATTGATCTGATGTTGGTTTCGGCCTTCGGGGTTAATACTTAGGGAACTGCTCACTTGCTAATTCACGGTTAGGGACTGATTGAAATGTGATGTGATTTTGGGTTTACCGTGAACCGTGTTTTAAATGACACTGATTCTTTAACCCAGTCAAAGATTAAAACTAAGTGGAGTTTTAATGAATCTTTAATTAGATTGAAATAATCGAAATGGAGTATCACCAGTTTTGCTCCAGGCGTTAGTTAAATCTTTAATTAGATTTGAACGTGAAATGGTAATTGAATTTACCGATAACACCGTGGTGTTAGATATGAAGTATAACCAGTTTAACTTCATGGGATGAATAGGTTGGGATTGGGAAATTAAAACAAGTGATTACTTCGGTAAGGTTCGTTAATCCCGACTAGTTGAATCGAAATTCAAAAGATGATTAAATAATAAATTCAAGGAATTTATCTTGGATAAAATTAATGGGAACCTTTCCCTATGAATGTGAAATTTAGAAACTAACTGTCGGTTAGCCAAGCAGAATGGTTTTCTGGATATTGATCTGATGTTGGTTTCGGCCTTCGGTGTTAATATTTGGGAAATTATTCTCTTGATTAATTTACGGTTAGTGACTGATGAATTGGAATGAGGCGTATGTTGTGTTTGTGTAACACTTATTTAAAATATACGCGAGTTATTCGGAAAGACCAGGTTTATCCCATTTTGAATAACTGATACGACGATAAGTCGAAGATGAAGACGGTGGTTGAAGACCGGAAGTCTTCACATCGTTTGGGTGATTACTGATGATCTTGATTGGGCTGTACACCCAAGATGAGGGAATCAATCGGTGGTCGTCCAGATGTGCTTGGAGATCGATGGATATGCGAGGAAAGTGCCTCCGGTTTCGTTCAAACCCAGAACGGACTTGTAAATGGACTGTGTGTCTGACATTGGATTTCATTCTGTGTGACTGATATCGGTTGCATAGAGTGATTTGCCTGTGTGGCATGCTAAGATGCAATTGATCGAGGCTTCTGTTGAAAAGCAAAGTCTTGTGGTGATGATCAAAGCACAGCCTGTGTGGCACAGCTTTGTGTAACGTGAATTCGCGAGCCTCACTCCCCGGTTGTGAACCAAAAACGGGAGAAGGACCTCAGGGAGGGCATGCGTTTCTTTCTAGCTAGGGTGGTGTCAGTGACCTACCAGCCCTGACATTCATATACTTTTCACCTGTGTGGTTGTTGCTGTTGCGAGGCGCCTCGGTTATATCGGACGATCCGGGTCCGATGGAGCCATTCGTTGGCTCATTTACGCCCCGAAGGGCGGGGAAACGCATGTTCAGGCATTTTAATCCACATCGGTGGACCGGCCCTGACGATCCAAGGGTCACTCGAGCTCTGATCCTGAGGGGCGGGCTAGAGCGTCTCGAATCGGTTGAGGACTATCTTTTGCCTCGGTTCATAGATGGAAGTCCAATTTCCAAATACGTGACATTTGCGGTTTTATTTGTAGAGCCTAGTATGGCGACATAGTGGGATGGGGCGCTTATGCCGTCTATGATTAATACTTATGATTTGAAGTTGTTTTATACACTATACACTTATAATATTATCAAGTGATCTGTTTTAAACGTATCAAGCATTCTTGGCTATTATAAGGTAAAAACCCTATCCTCCGGCTTGCGTTGCATTGTGTGATGGGACCTGGGTCTTATAATAGCTTCATTTTTCTTTATTTAGCATTGCGCTGTTTGTTTTATGCACTGGTATT
Source organism: Allium sativum (assembly GCA_030737875.1). Classification (NCBI taxonomy): domain Eukaryota; kingdom Viridiplantae; phylum Streptophyta; class Magnoliopsida; order Asparagales; family Amaryllidaceae; genus Allium; species Allium sativum. The sequence goes on from CM060922.1 coordinate 861,270,544, forward strand.
CTTGGGAGGAAACTCGTTCCGTGTTATACGGCGTGGTCCCTTGACTTACCTAACTTTAAAAATAAAGATTAATAACTGTTTTAGTTCTCACACCAGTCACATGACTGACCTGGAGTTTATTGTTTTAACCTAAACTCTGGGTGCCCTTATTTTGACACGGGCAGCTAGTTGTTTTGGTTTTGCAGATTTTTATTCACAGGATCCTGGTTTACAGCTGGAACGATATCCGGAAAGCTTTGTATCCGTATATCTCCTTCTAGTTGTGTATTGTATTATTTTCCGTTGCGATGTATTTAAATGTAATTTAAATCTCTGATATTTCTGTGTAATATTCATTTATACTCTGTGTATTCTTGTAATCTGATGGATTGTTGTAATATACAATGAAATGTTCTTCCGTCTACGTTCTGTTGTGGCTTGTTCTCGAACTATCCGTTCTTTCCTTCACGGGGAAGTTACGGGTTTTTACTGGTGGTATCAGAGCTTTGGTTTACAAAACTCAGAGAACAAGGCACCTTAGAACCGTACGAAAGAATTCATCAGATATTGGATTAGTTATATCCAACGAGAATGACTCGTTAGAGATGGGATCAGTAGTATCCTAGAACGAGTGTGAAGAGTATATTTTTAAAATTGAAGACCAATTTTGTTTTGAAATTTAAATCAATTATTCGTATTTGATTATTTATTTAAATTGAATTGGGACAATCCAATATATAGAGATTTTGCATATATGTCTTGCAAACGTGTATTCGAAGTTTCAATATACTGGATAGTTATAGAATCATACTCTAGTTGCCCGGGGATAATTCTGGTGATGGGGCACCGTCGCCAGTATTTATTTTCGAGTTTCGAAAGTGAGATTTCTATATATTTCCTATTGACTGGTGTGAGAACCAAAACTAGATAGGGCTTATCATTGTGAATTGACATCAAAAACATGATTTTCTGTATATGTATATGTATCAAAATTATGAATTTGAAACGTTAATCCACTAATCGATTGATGTTTGTGCTGTTTGTTTATTTGTTTGATAATTTTAAACCATTACGCCTAATTGAACCAAATATTGAGTTATATTGAAAATTGGTAGCATTTGCTTGCATATACATCTACTTACATTGAACAGGTCATAGCAAGGAGGCTAGAGCAGAGAATAAAATTTGTTTGCCCGACAAATAGGTACATGTTTATCATAATTTACTGTTTTGTTAGGGTGATGATGATTTTATGAGCCTATTGGCTAGCCGCTTGGCTTTTTCTTTTTCTTTTTGAGATCAAAAGGCCTGTAGGGCAATTTCGGGATTTTCCCGTGGCTCCCGGTGCAGGGGAGGTTATGGCGAAATTTTTCGAAAATTTAGGGTGTTAGCCAAATTTTTGAAGAATTTCAAAATTCTCAGAAACTGAAAAGTTGGATAATGAAAGCCAGATCGAACGTAGAGTTGATTAATCAAACCACTTTCGACTTTGTTCCTTTTCGGGGATGAAAAGTTTTAAGTGGGGGAGATTGTAACAACCCGAAAATCTGGGCCAGTTTAAAATTTTTATTTTGGCAATTTTAGCGAATTTTGAATATTTAAAATGGATTATTTTAAGTTATATCGACGAGAAATTTATTTTGAACGGAATAGGACGTATATATTATATACGTCGTCGTTAGAATATAAATAATTATATATAAATATAAAAGGAATTGAAAATGGCGCGGTAGTTCGATAATTCGATTTCAAACTTCAAATGAATGTACCGGGTGCAAAACAAATCGGATTTTAGTGAAACCAAAAATAATAGGATCTAATTGATGATATCTTTCCAACGAATCCGAAAAATCGAAATTTCATAACGAGAATTAAAAGATATGTCCAGTTGAAAATTCTGAATAGTTGCTATGGAATTCAGGCCCTTAAAAATGGAGATTTTGCAAACGACCTCGGATTTCGACGAAACCACTTTTGTTGGATCCATGATGTAAAGTTATTGCTAGGTTTCAAATTTCATAATTTTTCGAATCAATATGTGAGCATGGCAAAAGAAAACGCGTTTGACCAGTTTTAGTTGATTTTAATCGACTGGAAAATGACCATTTTTCAAACGGTCTCAGAATTCGACAAAATTAACTTTGTTAGGACCGTATCGTCAATATGAAGCTAGAAAATATTTTTCGGGAATTTTTCAAGTTAGTATGTGACCCCAGTGAATTGAAATGTGCGTTCAAATTCAATATATAGATTTATATTTTGATTTTGACGGAAACTGATCGAAACGATCGAATTGGCTTACGAAACATATCCCATTGTGTTCGGAATGGGGGTAATTAGCTAGGGACGACAGGCGGTGGGTTCGATTTCGACTTCGAAATAAAAAGTTACTTTTGAAGAGAAATTAAAATTAATTAATATATATATATATATTTTATTATATAAACACTCCCTCACACCCTCTCTCTTCAGACTTGGTCATAACATCGATTTACAAAAAAAACGACGATGACGGAAAGGGACGCGACGCCTAGGCCTCCGGCCATCGCACGCCTCGACCGGGCCCTCCCCCCCCGACCTCGTCAGCGCCACCCCCTGCCATCGACGACGCCCAAGCCCTCTTCCTCCGTCGTTTTCTGAAACCCTAGGCCCACAAAACCCCTACTGCCGAGACCCGTGAACCACCAGCACCCCCATCTCCGGCGTGAGCATCCCCTCAGCCCCACGCACCAATCCCGCAGCCTCTCCTACCTCCCGTCCATCGCAGAAAACGCAGCGAGCCCCCTCTCCATTTGTAAAATCCAATTTAAACAAAGAAGAAAAATGTGAGTTTTCTATTTTATTTATTATTCAATTTTCTTTTCATTTTTTATAATTTTGTAAATAAACAGTTAGTATTTTTATAAATAAAAGGTTAGTTTTTTTAAACGATAAAGTTATGATTTTAGTTTATATAAATAAAAAGATTAGAGTTTTAAAAAGAAAGGATTTGCTTTTTGAAAACAGAAAAGATAGGATTTTTATTTATAGAAAAGATTAGATTTTTAAAATAGAAAAGATTAGATTTTTAAAATAGTAAAAATTCGATTTTTATATTGAATAGCGAAGTAAAAATTCGATTTTTATATATTGAATAGCGAAGTAAAAATTCGATTTTTATATATTGAATAGCATAGTAAAAATTCGATTTTTATATATTGAATAACAAAGTAAAAATTCGATTTTTATATATTGAATAGCGAAGTAAAAATGTGATTTTTATATATGTAGAGAATACGGGCAGTGAAAAGTGACAAGAGGCGAGGACGGCGAAGATTTCTACAAAGAAGAGTCGTGGAATCGGATTAGCTAATCTGTGAGAACTTCTCACCTTTCAAATTAATTTTTCTAGTTATAAATATATACTAGGATGCAGACGGTGTTTAGTAGCACCCGACACCCGTCGTCCACAGACCATGGACGGCTTGTATGCTTGTTTGTTTGATTTTGATGTGAAGTTGATTGTGTGATGTGATGTGGAATGGAATAAAATATTTATATAGATGAAATAAAATATTTATATAGTTGAAAATATTTTATAGTTAAAAATAGAATTTTTAATATATATGAAATGAAATAAAAATAAACAAATCGAACGATTTGTTTATATACACACATTTGACTGATATTGATTGGGACGATAAATTTTACACATCGCCCAACTGCACAAATAAAATCTGTGTTTGATTGTTTGAAAACCTCACACGGGTATTGGGATTAGATTTGACGTACACTAATCCCGATTGTTTAGTTGTATGTCAATCGATGGATTGACAGACTGTGTAAGCGCTAAATATTTATATTTGATGCTTATACAGTGTAGAATGCACTTTGGATGATGGTTGATTGTTCATCGTTGTTATGGTATACATGTGTTGTAGAAAATCCATATAATCAACATTATATGGTAATTGATTGGGCCTCATTCCATATTTGAAATAGAAATATTTGAAAAACAAATATTTGAATAGAAATATTTGAAAAAGGAATATTTGAAAATATGAATATATGAAGCCGTGTTGATTAGATTTACGCCATTTCGACATGAACGATATTTATATCGATTTTATTCATTTTATAACGAATATCGAAAGTAATTTCAAAATCTGAAATTTTGAAAAGAATTGAAATTCGAATTGAAATTGAATAGAAATGAATTCGAATTGAAATTGAATAGAAATGAATTCAAATTGAAATTGAATAGAAGTGAATTCAAATTGAAATTGAATAGAAGTGAATTCAAATTAAATTGAATAGAAGTGAATTCGAATTAAATTGAATAGAAATGAATTCGAATTGAAATTGAATATAAATGAATTCGAATTGAATTTGAATATAAATGAATTCGAAGTGAAATCGATTTGAAAAGAATTTAAAACGAATTTATATTGGAATATTCAATTTTGATTTGAAATGGAGTATGAAGTTGAAACCGTTTTGAAAATGAATTTAAACGATTTATAAAGCACGTTTTGAATTGAAATCGACAAAGTATATATTATATATATATTATATATATAATATAATGGCCTGAATAGAACGTGCCGCGCCGTGGCAGTTCGCAAATTTCGACCATTGAATTCGAACGGACATTACAGGAGATCCGACCGTCGGATTCTCCTAAAACCAGAACCGTTGGGTTCGTATCGAAAAGAGCTTTCTAACGAATATTAGAAATTAGAAATCTAACGGTTGGATTTGGAATTATGTCCAAATCAAATTTGAAAAAGGTCGCTGTAAGTGCAGTTCGATAGCCGTTGATGGAAATCGACTGTACAGGCCTTGATAAAATTATTAAAAATATCAATAATTTGTGTAAAATCATAAGACATGATTTGTGAATAATTGGGATGAAAAACTCCATATTTGAGAAGATAAAAATAGATTTTTATCGAAATGAACTAGTTTTGAACTAGAATTATAATTCTATTTATTTTTAAATAAATAAATTGGATTTGAAATGGTTTTGAAAATAACCAGAATTTCCAATAATTATATTGGAATGGATTTGAATCGAAATTGTCTTCGGAATATTTTGATGTTGGATTTCGTGATGATACAGATATTGTTATGGGAATTTGAAAGATATATATATATATATATATCGTTATTTCCAATATGATATTTGTTGGTCGTAGAATTTGATATTGAATATAAGCCGGTATATTTTCTGTTCAGAGCCTTGTATTTAATGTCAAATGTGATTTGGGTTTGTTGTGAATGGTGTCTTTATTAACACTGTTCTTAAACCCAGTTGAGAAAAAGATTAAATCTTTTTATTTAGATTTAATGAAGTGTACCAATTAAATAATATTTAGTTGGAATTGAATTGATATTGATTTTTGGGTTTATCGTGAACAGTGTTTTAAATAACACTTGTTCTTTAACCCCATAATTAATGGAACGTGATTTTGGGTTGTTGTGAACGGTATCTTCAATAATACTGTTCTTAGACCCCAAGGAGTTAAGAAAATCAGAAATTAACTGGAGATTAGTTTAGTTGAAGGGTTTCTGGGGTATTGATCTGATGTTGGTTTCGGCCTTCGGGGTTAATACTTAGGGAACTGCTCACTTGCTAATTCACGGTTAGGGACCGATTGAAATGTGATGTGATTTTGGGTTTACCGTGAACCGTGTTTTAAATGACACTGATTCTTTAACCCAGTCAAAGATTAAAACTAAGTGGAGTTTTAATGAATCTTTAATTAGATTGAAATAATCGAAATGGAGTATCACCAGTTTTGCTCTAGGCGTTAGTTAAATCTTTAATTAGATTTGAACGCGAAATGGTAATTGAATTTACCGATAACACTGTGGTGTTAGATATGAAGAATAACCAGCTTTACTTCATGGGATGAATAGGTTGGGATTGGGAAATTAAAACAAATGATTACTTCGGTAAGGTTCGTTAATCCCGACTAGTTGAATCGAAATTCAAAAGATGATTAAAGAATAAATTCAAGGAATTTATCTTGGATAAAATTAATGGGAACCTTTCCCTATGAATGTGAAATTTAGAAACTAACTGTCGGTTAGCCAAGCAGAATGGTTTTCTGGATATTGATCTGATGTTGGTTTCGGCCTTCGGGGTTAATATTTGGGAAATTATACTCTTGATTAATTTACGGTTAGTGACTGATGAATTGGAATGAGGCGTATGTTGTGTTTGTGTAACACTTATTTAAAATATACGCGAGTTATTCGGAAAGATCGGGTTTATCCCATTCTGAATAACTGATACGACGATAAGTCGAAGATGAAGACGGTGGTTGAAGACCGGAAGTCTTCACATCGTTTGGGTGATTACTGATGATCTTGATTGGGCTGTACACCCAAGATGAGGGAATCAATCGGTGGTCGTCCAGATGTGCTTGGAGATCGATGGATATGCGAGGAAAGTGCCTACGGTTTCGTTCAGACCCAGAACGGACTTGTAAATGGACTGTGTGTCTGACATTGGATTTCATTCTGTGTGACTGATATCGGTTGCATAAAGTGGTTTGCCTGTGTGGCATGCTAAGATGCAATTGATCGAGGCTTCTGTTGAAAAGAAAAGTCTTGTGGTGATGATCAAAGCACAGCCTGTGTGGCACAGCTTTGTGTAACATGAATTCGCGAGCCTCATTCCCCGGTTGTGAACCAAAAACGGGAGAAGGACCTCAGGGAGGGCATGCGTTTCTTTCTAGCTAGGGTGGTGTTAATGACCTACCAGCCCTGACATTCATATACTTTTCACCTGTGTGGTTGTTGCTGTTGCGAGGCGCCTCGGTTAGATCGGACGATCCGGGTCTGATGGAGCCATTCGTTGGCTCATTTACGCCCCAAAGGGCGAGGAAATGCATGTTCAGGCATTTTAATCCACATCGGTGGACCGGCCCTGACGATCCAAGGGACACTCGAGTTCTGATCCTGAGGGGCAGGCTAGAGCGTCTCGAATCGGTTGAGGACTATCTTTTGCCTCGGTTCATAGATAGAAATCCAATTTCCAAATACGTGACATTTGCGATTTTATTTGTAGAGCCCAGTATGGCGACATAGTGGGATGGGGCGCTTATGCCGTCTATGATTAATACTTATGATTTGAAGTTGTTTTATACACTATACACTTATAATAGTATCAAGTGATCTGTTTTAAACGTATCAAGCATTCTTGGCTATTATAAGGTAAAATAACCTATCCTCCGGCTTGCGTTGCATTGTGTGATGGGACCTGGGTCTTATAATAGCTTCATTTTTCTTTATTTAGCATTGCGCTGTTTGTTTTATGCACTGGTATTCTTGGGAGGAAACCCGTTCCGTGTTATACGGCGTGGTCCCTTGACTTACCTAACTTTAAAAATAAAGATTAATAACTGTTTTAGTTCTCACACCAGTCACATGACTGACCTGGAGTTTATTGTTTTAACCTAAACTCTGGGTGCCCTTATTTGGACACGGGCAGCTAGTAGTTTTGGTTTTGCAGATTTTTATTCACCGGATCCTGGTTTACAGCTGGAACGATATCCGGAAAGCTTTGTATCCGTATATCTCCTTCTAGTTGTGTATTGTATTATTTTCCGCTGCGATGTATTTAAATGTAATTTAAATCTCTGATATTTCTGTGTAATATTCATTTATACTATGTGTATTCTTGTAATCTGATGGATTGTTGTAATATACAATGAAATGTTTTTCCGTCTGCGTTCTGTTGTGGCTTGTTCTCGAACTATCCGTTCTTTCCTTCATGGGGAAGTTACGGGTTTTTACTCCCCTCTACGAGATGAAGACCGACGCCGCCGGCCCCTGACGCCACCATAAGGCCTGCACCGCCCCCTGCTACCACCAGCGCCCCTTCCGACGATACTTCGCCCTCCTCCAATCAATAAAAAGTGAGTTTCTCCCTTTAATTATTTATTTAGGTCATTTCCTTTGTTTAAGCATCAAAAATCTGATTTTTCTACACTATAAAATTCTGATTTTGGTAGATATAAAGTTATAATTTTTATTTAGAAAGAGTTATAATTTTTAAACAAAGAAAAGATAGATTTTTATTCGTGTAGGGATTAGATTTTTAACGATATAAAGAAGTGATTTTTTTTAATCTAGGAAAGACGATATTTTTATATGATAAGGAAGTTAAAAATATAATTTTTATCGTATGTAAAGGTTGAAAATATAATTTTCATATTATATAGATAATAAAAATATAATCTTTTATACTGTAGAAATATAAAAATATATTTTTTATATAGGTAAGATAGTAAAAATATCATCTTTATATACGTAGCAAAATAAAAATGTGATTTTTATAGTGATGAAATTGAAAAGGCAAAATCTTTATAATTGAAAAGGCGAAATCTTTATAATTGAAAAGGAGGAATCTTTATAATTGAAAAGGCGAAATCTTTATAATTGAAAAGGCGAAATTTTTATATAGAGAATAGCGTGATAAAAATATAATCTTTATTATAGGAACACCGTTGTAAAAATAGAATTTTTATCTATATAGTAGCGATGTAAAAATATAATTTTTATCTATATAGTAGCGATGTAAAAATATAATTTTTATCTATATAGTAGTAGTATAAAAATGTGGTTTTTATATACATGGCAACAATATAAAAATGTGATTTTTATACATGTAGTGAATACGGGCGACGAAAGTGACAAAAGGCGAGAACGACGAAGATTTCTACATAGGAAGAGTCGAGATGATTGGATTAGCTATCGGTGAGAACTTCTCACTCTAAATTTCTTTTTCTAGTTATATATATATATACTAGGATGCAGACGGTGCTTAGCAGCACCCGACACCCGTCGTCAACAGACCATGGACGGCTTGTTTGTTTGATTGATGTGTTGTGAAAATTGATTGTGTTGTGGAATGATTGAATAATAAAATATTCTTGTGTTGAAAGGAAATAAAATATTTATATAGTTAAAAATATTTTATCGTTAAAAATATAATTTTTAACGTGAATGTGAATAAATAAATATTTATAAACAAATCGGCCGATTTGTTTATATACACTGATTTGACTGATATTGATTGGGATGATAAATTTTACACATCGCCCAACCGCACAAATAAAAATATGTGTTTGTTGATTTGAAACCCCACACGGGTATTGGGATGATATTTGGCATACACTAATCCCAATTATTTAATTGCATGTCGATCGATTGGTCGACAGGCTTTGTAAGCGTTGATTATTTATATTTGATGCTTATGCAGTTGTGTGGTGCACCTTGGATGATGGTTGATTGTTTATTATTGCTATTATATACATGTGGTGTATGGAATCCATATAATTGACGTTATATGGTAATTGATTGGGCCTCATTCCCATCGGGAAAATAATGAATATTATAAAAGGAAATACATGTGTTGAATATAAAAATAGTCATGTGTTGACGATGTTCATGTGTTGAAAATATTCGTGTGTTGAATAAAATATTTTAAATAATAAAATTTACATCTTCATCATCTTTAGATTAGACACTACTTCACGGTGGAGTCTAATTAAAAATCAAACGATAGATTCCATAATTTTTTAAAATATTTTACATAACAAAAATAGTCATGTGTTGACAATACTCATGTGTTGAGATTAGTCGTGTGTTAAAGAAATATAGATTCATGTGTTGAATAGAATAAATATTCATTTGTTGAATAGAATAACGAATTTATTGAAATATATAAAGCCGTGTTGATTAGAGTTACGCTATTTTGACGTGAACGATATTTATATCGATTATATTCGTTTTTATAATGAATATAGAAAAAGAAGTGATTTCAAAATATAACGTTTTGAAAATATTACCATATATATAGTAATGATATGAAATATTCAATTTTGATTAGAAATTGAATATAGAGTTGAAATGGTTTTGAAAACGAATTTAAAACGATTTATAAAATACGTTTTAAAAGGAAATCGACGAAATATATATAATATATATATATTATATATATATAATGGCCTGAATAGAACGCGCCGCGCCACGACAGTTCGTGAATTTCGACCATTGACTTCGAGTTGACGTTGCGGGAGATCCGACCGTCGAATTCTCCTAAATCCAGAACCGTTGGGTTCGTATCGAAAAGAGCTTTCCAATGAATATTAGAAATTTGAAATCTAACGGTTGGATTTGGAATTATGTCCAAATCAATTTCAGAAAAGGTCGCTGTAAGTGCAGTTCGATGGCCGTTGTTGGAAATCGACTGTTCGGGCCTTGATAAAATTATTAAAAATACTAATAATTTGTGTAAAATCATAATATATGAATTGGAAAGAACTAGGATGAAAAACTCCACATTTGAAATGATAAAAATATATTTTTGTCGAAATGAACTAGTTTTGAACTAGAATTAAAATCAATTTATTTTTGAAATAAATAAATTGAATTTGAAAGAGATTTTAAAAATAATCAATATTCCCAATAAGTGAATTGGACTGGTGTTGAATCGAAATTATCTTCGGAATATTTCGATGTTGGATTTCGTGACTATACAGATATTGTTATGGGAATATGAAAGATATATTTTATATCGTTATTTCCAATACGATATTTGTTGGTTTCAGAATTTGATATTGAATATAAGCCGGTATATTTTCTATTCAGAGCCTTGTATTTAATATCAAATGTGATTTGGGTTTATCGTGAATCGTGTTTTAGATGACATTGGTTCTTTAACCTAGTTAAAGGCAGGATGTTGATTTTTGAAAAGATTAAAACTAAGTGGAGTTTTAATGAATCTTTAATTAGATTAAAAATGTGAATTGATAATTTAAATTATCAAATTTGAAAGGTGATCGAGAATGGAGTACCACCAGTTTTGCTCCAAAGCGGTAGTTAAATCTGTAATTAGATTTGAACGTGAAATGGTAATTAATTTTACCGATACCACCGTGGTGTTAGATATGGAGTATTACCAGTTTTGCTCCATGGGATGAATAGGTTGGGATTGGGAAATAAAATAAATAATTACTTCGGTGTGGTTCGTTAATCCCGACTAGTTTGGAATGATATCCAAAGGAAGATTAAAGAATAATTTTAGAAGAATTTATCTTGGATAAAATTAATGGGAACCTTTCCCTAAAAATGTGATTTCATGAATAAAAGGATATTCTGAATTGGAACCAGGCGTTTGTTGTGTTTGTGTAACATTTGTTTATCATATACGTGGGTTATTCAGAAAGGCTGGGTTTATACCCATTCTGAATAACCGATTCGACGAGATGTCGAAGATGAAAACGGTGGTTGAATACCGGAAGTCTTCACATCGTTTGGGTGATTACTGATGATTTTGATTGGGCTGTGCACCTAAGATGAGGGAAACAGTTAGTGATCGTCCAGACGTACTTGGAGATCGATGGATATGCGAGGAAAGTGCCTCCGGTTTCGTTCAGACCCAGAACGAACTTGTAAATGGATTGTGTGTCTAACATTGGATTTTATTCTGTGTTGATTAATCTCTATTAAATATACATCTGTTTGGCGGCGGAGAATTTATTCTCTTGCTTAACGCCCTTCTCTGAGACGTATGAGCTCAGAGGTTGTATATCGATGGACATCAGTCGCATGGAGTGAATTGCCAGTGTGGCACGCGTAAGTGGCAATTGATCAAGGCTTCTGTTGAAAAGCAAAGTCTTGTGGTTGATGATCAAAGCACGGCCTGTGTGGCGTAGCTTTGTGTGTAGCGTGAATTCGCGAGCCTCACACCTCGGTATGAGTCAAAAACGGGATAGTGACTGCAGGGAGAGCACGACGTTTCTTTCTAGCTAGGGTGGTGTCAGTGACCTACCAGCCCTGACATTTATATACTTTTCACCTGTGTGGTTGTTGGATACGAGGCGCCTCGGATATAGGTCTGTAAGGACCGGGAAACGTGTGTTCAGGAATAACTAATCCTCAAAAGTAAGAGAGGACTGGCCCTGAAGATCCAAGGATCATAGTGGGGTCCTGGGACATTTGCTAGAGTGTCTCGAACGCGGAGAGGAGCTTTCCCCTTGCCTCGGCTCATGACGGAATCCAATTTCCAATACGTGATATTGCGGTTTTAATTGTAGAACTAGTATGGCGGCATGATAGATGGTACCCATGCCGCCTATGATTGATATTTATGATTAAATTGTTTTGACACTATACACTTATTATAGTATCAAGTGATTTGTTTTAAACGTACCAAGCATGTTTGGCTATTATAAGGGAAAACCCTATCCTCCGGCTTGCGTTGCATTGTGTGATGGGACCTGGGTCTTATAATAGCTTCATTTTTCCAAAGAGCATTGCGCTGTTTTGTTATATGCACTAGTATTATTGGGAGAAAACCCGTTCCGTATCATACGGCGTGGTCCCTTGAATTACTCTCTTTTAAAGTAAAGTTTTAAATAACTGTTTTAGTTCTCACACCAGTCACATGACTGACCTGGAGTTTATTGTTTTAACCTAAACTCTGGGTGCCCCTATTTTCCACGGGCAGCTAGTAGTTTTGGTTTTGCAGATTTATATCCACAGGGTCCTGATTTACAGCTGGAACGAAGCTCGGAAAGCTCTGTATCCGTGTATTACTTTCAGTTGTGTTTTGTATATTTTTCCGCTGCAATGTAATTTATTGTAATCTCTGATATTATTCGAATGTAATTTATTCATTTATACTCTGTATATTCTTGTATCTGATGGAATTGTTGTAATAACAATGAAATGTTCTTCCGTCTGCGTTCTATTTTGTCTTGTCCTCAATTCTATTCGTGCTTTCCTTACCGGGGAAGTTCGGGTCGTCTCAGTTTGGTATCAGAGCTTTGGTTTACAGAGCTCGAGAACAAGACACATTAGAACCAAACGAAAGAATTCATCAGATATTGGATTAGTAATATCCAATTAGAATGATTCGTTAGAGATAGGATCAGTAGTATCCTAGAACGAGTGTGAAGAGTATATTTTTCAAATGAAAACAAATTTTGTTTTGAAATTTAAATCGCTTTATACGTATTTGAATATTTTATTTGTATTGAATTTGGACAATCGAGTATATATAGATTTCGCGTATACGCGTCATGAACGTATAGTCGAAGTTTTAATATACTGGATAGATATAGAATCACATTCTAGACACCCGGGGATAATTCTGGTAATGCGGCCTCATTATCAATATTTATGTTCGTGTTTCGAAGGTGTGGTTTCTATATATTTCCATTAGACTGGTGTGAGAACCAAAACTTATATAGATAGATTTATTTGTGGTGAATTGGCATCAAAACATGATTTTTGTATATGTATCAAAATTATGAATTTGAAACGTTAATCCACTGATTGATTGATGTTTGTGTTGTTTGTTTATTTGTTTGGTAATTTTGAACCATTTAGCCTAATTGTATCAAATATTGAATTGTATTGAAAATTAGTCGCATTTGCTTGCATATACATGTACTTACATTGAACAGGTCATAGCAAGGAGGCTAGAGCAGAGAATAAAATTTGTTTGCCCGACAAATAGGTACATATTTACTATAATTTACTGTTTTGTTTGGGTAATGATGATTTTATGAGCCGATTGGCTAGCCGCTTGGCTTTTTCTTTTTCTTTTTGAGATCAGAAGGCCTATATGGCAATTTCGGGATTTTCCCGTGGCTCCCGGTGCAGGGGAGGTTATGGCGAAATTTTTCGAAAATTTAGGGTGTTAGCCAAATTTTTGAAAATTTTGAAAAGTTCTTAGAAATTGAAAAGTTGAAGAACTTAAGCCGTAGTCAAAATAATGGAAGTTGAGTTGATTTGTTAAACAACTTTCGGCTTTGTTCCTTTTCGGCCTTTGATTAGAGAAGATTAGAATATCATCAATAAAAACCAGAACAAATTATTCAATTAAATCACACATTGAACTGATTAGAAAATAGTTAGAAATATATACTTGTGCATTATATATATTTGAACAGGAAATTGGATAGCTGTTGAGTAAAGATTTTATTTGCGTGCCCGACAAATAGGTAAACCTTAATGAGTTGGATGCGAAATATTATTATGTCAACTCCTATGAGTGCCATTGGATGTGGAGTGCTGGTTATTCTGTGTGTAAATAATAAACATCGCCATAGGATAGCAACAATTAATTTTGAACTACATTACATAGCATACTTCTGGAAGATAGGCATACTTCATCATATACAACATAAGCATTTGGAGCTTGTGTGACGAGGTGGAAGATTTACCATACGAGCGAGAGGCTTGTATGGCGATGACTATATTTTACAGGTTGAACTGATGACTGATATGGACTATTTAAATTGTAACGATAAAATTGCCAGATTAATAAAAACCCCACACGGGTCTAGAGTTGACAATAATCACGTCTCTCTAGTTATTAGATATGGCACATGGACTATTTATTTCCCACACGGGACGAGATGACGAGGATTTATCCTCTGGAGCATTTAAAATACACACTCCCTCAGGCTTTGACAGGGTGACGAGAATTTATTCTCTGGAGTTATTATCAATACACGCTCCCCTGTAAACACCAGAATATATCACTATAAATATGTGTATGCTTATTAGGATTTATTGGGTACCTAATACGGCCCAATAAATTTCCAAACCACTCCTCGTACAAAGGAGGTTATGGTGAAATTTTTCGAAAATTCCGGGTGTTAGCCAAATTTTTGAAGAATTTGAAAATTCTCAAAAACTGAAAAGTTGGAGAATGGAAGCCAGATCGAACGTAGAGTTGATTAATCAAACCACTTTCGACTTTGTTCCTTTTCGGGGACGAAAAGTTTTAAGTGGGGAAGATTGTAACAACCCGAAAATCTGGGCCAGTTTAAAATTTTTATTTTGGAAATTTTAGCGAATTTTGAACATTTAAAATAGATTATTTTAAATAATAACGACGAAAAATTTAATTTGAATAGAATTCGAATGTATATATTTATACGCGTCGTCGTTAGAATATAAATAATTATATATAATTATAAATAGAATTGAAAATGGCGCGGTAGTTCGATAATTCGATTTCAAACTTCAATTGAACGTACCGGGTGCAAAACAATCCGGATTTTAGTGAAACCAAAAACATTAGGATCTAATTGAGAATATCTTTCCAACGAATCCGAAAAATCGAAATTTCATAGCGGGAATCAAAAGATATGTCCAGTTGAAAATTCTGAATAGGCGCTATGGAATTCAGGCCCTTAAAAATGGAAATTTTGCAAACGACCTCGGATTTCGACGAAACCACTTTTGTTGGTTCCGTGATGTAAAGTTATTGCTAGATTCCAAATTTCATAATTTTTCGAATCAATATGTGAGCGTGGCAAAGGAAAACGCGTTTGACCAGTTGTAGTTGATTTTAATCAACTGGAAAATGGCCATTTTTCCAACGGTCTTAGAATTCGACGAAACTAGTTTTGTTAGGACCGTATCGTCGATACGAAGCTAGAAAATATTTTTCTGGGATTTATCGAGTTAGTATGTGACCCCGGTAATATGAAATGTACGTTTAAAATCCAATATAGTGATTTAAATGTAAATTTAACGAAAACTGATTGTAATAGTCGAACTGGCTTACGATACATATCCCATTGTGTTCGGAATGGGGGTAATTAGCTATGGACGACAGGCGGTGGGCCTCGTTTTGAGGTCGAAAATAAAAGTTGCTTTTTGGAATTAAATAAAATAAAATAAATTAAAACTTCCTCTCTCCCTCTCCTTCCTTTTAACCCCTCAGGTCCCCCCATTCCCTCTTCTCTCTCCATCGATACAGAAGAAAAAAAAAAAGAAAAACCGCCTAAACCCTACCCGATCTCGCCTGCGCTCCGACACCCAGGGCGTCGCGCCGCCCCTCGCGCCCCCTACCTCGAGTGCGCCACCGCAGAGACCCCCCAGCCCCCTCTACGCGATGAAGACCGACACCGCCTGCCCTTGACGCCACCATCAGGCCTGCGCCGCCCCCTGCTACCACCAGCGCCCCTTCCGACGATCCTTCGCCCTCCTCCGATCAATAAAAAGTGAGTTTCCCCCTTTAATTATTTATTTAGGTCATTTCCTTTGTTTAAGCATCAAAAATCTGATTTTTCTACACTATAAAATTCTGATTTTGGTAGATATAAAGTTATAATTTTTATTTAGAGAGAGTTATAATTTTTAAACAAAGAAAAGATAGATTTTTATTCGTGTAGGGATTAGATTTTTAACGATATAAAGAAGTGATTTTTTTTAATCTAGGAAAGACGATATTTTTATATGATAAGGAAGTTAAAAATATAATTTTTATCGTATGTAAAGGTTGAAAATATAATTTTCATATTATATAGATAATAAAAATATAATCTTTTATATTGTAGAAATATAAAAATATAATTTTTATATAGGTAAGATAGTAAAAATATCATCTTTATATATGTAGCAAAATAAAAATGTGATTTTTATAGTGATGAAATTGAAAAGGCGAAATCTTTATAATTGAAAAGGCGAAATCTTTATAATTGAAAAGGCAAAAATTTTATATAGAGAATAGCGTGATAAAAATTAATCTTTATTATAGGAACACCGTTGTAAAAATAAATTTTTTATCTATATAGTAGCGATGCAAAAATAATTTTTTTATCTATATAGTAGCGATGTAAAAATATAATTTTTATCTATATAGTAGCGATGTAAAAATATAATTTTTATCTATATAGTAGTAGTATAAAAATGTGGTTTTTATATACATGGCAACAATATAAAAAATGTGATTTTTATACATGTAGTGAATACGGACGACGAAAGTGACAAAAGGTGAGAACGGCGAAGATTTCTACATAGGAAGAGTCGAGATGATTGGATTAGCTATCGGTGAGAACTTCTCACTCTAAATTTCTTTTTCTAGTTATATATATATATATATATATATACTAGGATGCAGACGGTGCTTAGCAGCACCCGACACCCGTCGTCCACAGACCATGGACGGCTTGTTTGTTTGATTGATGTGTTGTGAAAATTGATTGTGTTGTGGAATGATTGAATAATAAAATATTCTTGTGTTGAAAGGAAATAAAATATTTATATAGTTAAAAATATTTTATCGTTAAAAATATAATTTTTAACGAGAATGTGAATAAATAAATATTTATAAACAAATCGGCCGATTTGTTTATATACACTGATTTGACTGATATTGATTGGGATGATAAATTTTACACATTGCCCAACCGCACAAATAAAAATATGTGTTTGTTGATTTGAAACCCAACATGGGTATTGGGATGATATTTGGCATACACTAATCCCAATTATTTAATTGCATGTCGATCGATTGGTCGACAGGCTGTGTAAGCGTTGATTATTTATATTTGATGCTTATGCAGTTGTGTGGTGCACCTTGGATGATGGTTGATTGTTTATCATTGCTATTATATACATGTGGTGTATGGAACCCATATAATTGACGTTATATGGTAATTGATTGGGCCTCATTCCCATCGGGAAAATAATGAATATTATAAAAGGAAATTCATGTGTTGAATATAAAAATAGTCATGTGTTGACGATGTTCATGTGTTGAAAATATTCGTGTGTTGAATAAAATATTTTAAATAATAAAATTTACATCTTCATCATCTTTAGATTAGACACTACTTCACGGTGGAGTCTAATTAAAAATCAAACGATAGATACCATAATTTTTTAAAATATTTTACATAACAAAAATAGTCGTGAGTTGACAGTACTCATGTGTTGAGATTAGTCGTGTGTTAAAGAAATATAGATTCATGTGTTGAATAGAATAAATATTCATTTGTTGAATAGAATAACAAATTTATTGAAATATATAAAGCCGTGTTGATTAGAGTTACGCTATTTTGACGTGAACGATATTTATATCGATTATATTCATTTTTATAATGAATATAGTAAAAGAAGTGATTTCAAAATATAACGTTTTGAAAATATTACCATATATATAGTAATGATATGAAATATTCAATTTTGATTAAAAATTGAATATAGAGTTGAAATGGTTTTGAAAACGAATTTAAAACGATTTATAAAATACGTTTTAAAAGGAAATCGACGAAATATATATAATATATATATTATATATATAATGGCCTGAATAGAACGCGCCGCGCCGCGGCAGTTCGTGAATTTCGACCATTGACTTCGAATTGACGTTGCGGGAGATCCGACCGTCGAATTCTCCTAAAACCGGAACCGTTGGGTTCGTATCGAAAAGAGCTTTCCAATGAATATTAAAAATTTGAAATCTATCAGTTGGATTTGGAATTATGTCCAAATCAATTTCAGAAAAGGTCGCTGTAAGTGCAGTTCGATGGACGTTGTTGGAAATCGACTGTACGGGCCTTGATAAAATTATTAAAAATACTAATAATTTGTGTAAAATCATAATATATGAATTGGAAAGAACCGGGATGAAAAACTCCACATTTGAAATGATAAAAATATATTTTTGTCGAAATGAACTAGTTTTGAACTAGAATTAAAATCAGTTTATTTTTGAAATAAATAAATTGAATTTGAAAGTGATTTTAAAAATAATCAATATTCCCAATACGTGAATTGGACTGGAGTTGAATCGAAATTATCTTCGGAATATTTCGATGTTGGATTTCGTGACTATGCAGTATTGTTATGGGAATTTGAAAGATATATTTTATATCGTTATTTCCAATACGATATTTGTTGGTTTCAGAATTTGATATTGAATATAAGCCAGTATATTTTCTATTCAGAGCCTTGTATTTAATATCAAATGTGATTTGGGTTTATCGTGAATCGTGTTTTAGATGACATTGGTTCTTTAACCTAGTTAAAGGCAGGATGTTGATTTTTGAAAAGATTAAAACTAAGTGGAGTTTTAATGAATCTTTAATTAGATTAAAAATGTGAATTGATAATTTAAATTATCAAATTTTAAAGGTGATCGAGAATGGAGTACCACCAGTTTTGCTCCAAAGCGGTAGTTAAATCTGTAATTAGATTTGAACGTGAAATGGTAATTAATTTTACCGATAACACAGTGGTGTTAGATATGGAGTATTACCAGTTTTGCTCCATGGGATGAATAGGTTGGATTGGGAAATAAAATAAATAATTACTTCGGCGTGGTTCGTTAATCCCGACTAGTTTGGAATGATATCCAAAGGAAGATTAAAGAATAAATTTAGAAGAATTTATCTTGGATAAAATTAATGGGAACCTTTCCCTAGAAATGTAATTTCATGAATAAAAGGATATTCTGAATTGGAACGAGGCGTTTGTTGTGTTTGTGTAACATTTGTTTATCATATATGTGGGTTATTCAGAAAGGCCGGGTTTATACCCATTCTGAATAACCGATTCGACGAGATGTCGAAGATGAAAACGGTGGTTGAAGACCGGAAGTTTTCACATCGTTTGGGTGATTACTGATGATCTTGATTGGGCTGTGCACCCAAGATGAGGGAAACAGTTAGTGATCGTCCAGACGTACTTGGAGATCGATGGATATGCGAGGAAAGTGCCTCCGGTTTCGTTCAGACCCAGAATGAACTTGTAAATGGATTGTGTGTCTAACATTGGATTTTATTCTGTGTTGATTAATCTCTATTAAATATACATCTGTTTGGCGGTGGAGAATTTATTCTCTTGCTTAACGCCCTTCTCTGAGACGTACGAGCTCAGAGGTTGTATATCGATGGACATCAGTCGCATGGAGTGAATTGCCAGTGTGGCACGCGTAAGTGGCAATAGATCAAGGCTTCTGTTGAAAAGCAAAGTCTTGTGGTTGATGATCAAAGCACAGCCTATGTGGCGTAGCTTTGTGTATAGCGTGAATTCGCGAGCCTCACACCTCGGTATGAGTCAAAAATGGGATAGTGACTGCAGGGAGAGCACGACGTTTCTTTCTAGCTAGGGTGGTGTCAGTGACCTACCAGCCATGACATTTATATACTTTTCACCTGTGTGGTTGTTGGATACGAGGCGCCTCAGATATAGGTCTGTAAGGACCGGGAAACGTGTGTTCAGGAATAACTAATCCTCAAAAGTAAGAGAGGACCGGCCCTGAAGATCCAAGGATCATAGTGGGGTCCTAGGACATTTGCTAGAGTGTCTCGAACGCGGAGAGGAGCTTGCCCCTTGCCTCGGCTCATGACGGAATCCAATTTCCAATACGTGATATTGCGGTTTTAATTGTAGAACTAGTATGGCGACATGATAGATGGTACCCATGCCGCCTATGATTGATATTTATGATTAAATTGTTTTGACACTATACACTTATTGTAGTATCAAGTGATTTGTTTTAAACGTACCAAGCATGTTTGGCTATTATAAGGGAAAACCCTATCCTCCGGCTTGCATTGCATTGTGTGATGGGACCTGGGTCTTATAATAGCTTCATTTTTCCAAAGAGCATTGCGCTGTTTTGTTATATGCACTAGTATTCTTGGGAGGAAACCCGTTCCGTGTTATACGGCGTGGTCCCTTGAATTACTCTCTTTTAAAGTAAAGTTTTAAATAACTGTTTTAATTCTCACACCAGTCACATGACTGACCTGGAGTTTATTGTTTTAACCTAAACTCTGGGTGCCCCTATTTTCCACGGGCAGCTAGTAGTTTTGGTTTTGCAGATTTATATCCACAGGGTCCTGATTTACAGCTGGAACGAAGCTCGGAAAGCTCTGTATCCGTGTATTACTTTCAGTTGTGTTTTGTATATTTTTCCGCTGCAATGTAATTTATTGTAATCTCTGATATTATTCGAATGTAATTTATTCATTTATACTCTGTATATTCTTGTATCTGATGGAATTGTTGTAATAACAATGAAATGTTCTTCCGTCTGCGTTCTATTTTGTCTTGTCCTCAATTCTATCCGTGCTTTCCTTACCGGGGAAGTTCAGGTCGTCTCATGAGTGGAGGAATTTCAGTTATCGTGCATAATTTAGTGACAGTAAAATAAAACAAAATGTATCAATGGAAAAAGTAAATCATGGTTGATACCTATTTTTGATCAGTTCAGTGAATGTAGTTGTTCCGGTTACTGTATGGTAGTATAAGAAGTTATTACGAATAATCAGCATCCAATGTATAACATATAATGTGAATAAAATAAGTTGTAAATACCCGGAAAATTTGAACCAATTAAAAAATTTATTTTGGCTATTTCTGTGAATTTTGAATAGTAAAAATAATTTATTTTAAATAATAGCGATTAAAAATTTATTTTGATCAAAGTTAGAGTGAATATATTTATTTTAATTTCAAAGGGAATTGGAAATAGTTTGGTAGTTTGAAAAGTCAAACCTGAACTTTGACTGAATGTACCTGATTCAAAATTTAACGGATTTTAGTGAAACTAAAAATATCTAATTTTTGTTGAAAATATCTTTCCAACGAATCTGAAAAATCGAAATTTCATAGCGCGAGTCAAAAGTTAAGGCCAGTTGAATATTCAAAATAGTTGCTCTAATATAATTTATAGCCCGTATAAAAGGCAATTTTTCAAACGACCTCCATTTTCGACGAAACTACTTTTATCGGATCCGGAATGTCAAATTATTGCTAAGTTTAGTTTTCCAGAATTTTTGGAATTAATATGTGAGCGTAGTAAATGAAAATGTGTTTTGTCAATTTCAGTCAAATTTAATCGATTTGGAAATGGCCATTTTTCAAACTGTCTCGAAATTCGAAGAAATTAATTTTGTTAGGACCGTATCGTCAAAATAAAGCCAGAAATAATTTTTTTGGAATTTCTAGAGTCCGTATGTGGCCCCGGTGAATTTAAATGTATGATTAAAATAATTAAATAAATTAATTTTTGAATTAAATAAAACAGGGTAAGACAATCGTTTGGGCTGACGGGACCTAGTCCATTGGATCCGGAACGGGGGCTATTGGGTGGGATCAACTCCGGTTGGACTGAAATTGGAGTTGTTTAGAATGTATGGATTTATTTGTAAAATTAACAATAAAATATTATAAAAGTGCCTTTGTCTTCTTCAAAACCCTAAAGCTACAGTAAAGCCACTACCCCCCTTTTCCATGGCCGTGATTCCTCCAACCTTCCCCCCACTAATTTCCAACAATCCACCCACCAAAACTCCCTCTCCTTTAGACTTATTTGTAGAGATTTTCCTCTTCTCTCAAGCCGTACGGTGAACCCTACATGAAACTCCATATTTCGAGAGCTCCAGACCCGAGAACCACCGTCGTTCACTTCGCCGCCGCCTCCCCTAGGTGCATGCGAGTTGGCCATGACCCCCCTCCCCCTGCGCGCCATCCCTCCCTCTACACCGTGGTATATTCCGATGTCAGCACCCCTCGCCAATTGGAAGAAAAGAACAACCCTAGGTCGGAACCCAATTGGAAAAGGCACGACCTTTATCTTTTATTGAAGAAGGTGGAATTTTAATTAATTATTTAAAACTAATTTATTTTAAATATTAACAATGTAAATTTATTCATATCTAATTCATACTAAATCAGAATTTAATGATTTCTGAAGCATTGCGATCGTAAGACAACGATCTACGTTTCTAGACTGAAAAGAAGCAATTCTGAGCTGGTTGAATTTTGGGCCAAATTTTCAGATCTGAACTATTCAGATTCAAAAGAACTGTGAGAAATTCTATTTTATTTTTATTACTGCTTATTTTAAAATAATTGTAGTGCGAGAAGATTGCGCGAATGTGGAAGCACAATAAACAGGATCTAGATTTGCCAATTGAACACCAATCTAATCTGATAGCAATTATTCTGTTACATCAACAAAATAGTAAATAACTATAACAGAGAAACAAAGAGACACAATATTTATACTGGTTCCACTATCCTCGAGATAGTGTACGTCCAGTCCAATAGGGAGAGATTTTATTCCATATGAGAGAAAGAGATTACAAAATAAGAGTTTACATATCCAAACCTCAATCAGGTTTAACAAGAAGAGACACCATTGGAGATCATTGGCTCCAAGCCAGGATGGGTTTACAAAGAAGTCAACCCCTCAATATATAGGCAGTGCAAATCTATGTGAGTCATCAATCAAATTACCAACATATGATAATAAATTATGGAGGAAAATTACAATGGCAACAAATGACTCAATAGCAAATATGGAAGAAAATAATCCATGCATCCATCTCATTCAAATGCAATCAATGCATTTATGCATTCCATATTGAATATACTTACCTTCCCATTTTGCATATTTGTTCCATCTAATTGTGATTTTGTATCACCTAAATTTAACACTCCACCTTGATGCAAAATCACATATCTTCAACACTCCATCTCCAATCAAATTCTCTTCACATCATAAAACTCTTCAACATAACTCCACCTTAAATCAAAATCTCACAATGAGATAAGAAACAAAAATGAATATTTGCCAAATGGGTTCCAGCAAAGCTACCCCCCATCACATCATGTTAACGAGCTCAGACTACGTCCCCGCCCGCCAACAAAATATTGCAAATATCCAAAATAAAAAAAAAGGCAGATCCTAAAATAATCTCAATACCACCAAGGTCACAAATAATTCTCTCAATTACCAATTAAAAAAACAGAGCCAAAATCCAAATCTCTGTATGCATCATAATTCTCTCTCCTTCCACATATCTGCACGTAGCACCTCCTTTAAGACGACATCACAAAATCGACATGTTTCACAGTGGCACCAAATCCGCCAAAATCAGCTCCATGAACTGAACTCTCCAATACGGCATCATAAGTCGATAAGCCTCAACGACATCAAATCCATCACCAAAATCAGCTACATCAGATATAATTTCTAAACCCAATGGTCCCTTCAACACATTAAACTCTTTATCTCTCATACAATGCGAGCATTTCTCAACTGAACATGAAGTTATACAGCTCTCAAACACTTGGAAAGGTCGCTAACACCTCCAGCTGTTTGTCTTTGGTCGCTACCACCTCTAAGCAATTTCTCCAAGCTGTTTTCTACGAAGTCACTTTTCTACGGTTGGGCAGGCCACATTCTAACATATAACTCCACCTTAATGAGAACCCAAAGCTCAAGCTACGTCAAAGTTCCAAGCCTGGAACTCTCTTCTCTCTCAACATAATCTTCTCCACCAAAGTCTCCTTTTCTCCCAAAATAGTAATAGCATAGTCACCACTGAATCTACCAACCTTTGTAGAAATAATTGATGCACAATTTAAAACAAATCACCTTGCTCTGATACCAAACTGTTGTGCAAAAATTGCACAAATGCGGAAGCGATGCTAAAATGGATCTAGCTTGTCGATTAGTTATCAGCCACTAACTCAATAAAAATAATCACCAAACAAAAAGAACAAAAATAGAAGAGGAGGAGAAGACACAAAAGATTTAACGTGGTTCGGATATGAATATCCTACGTCCAAGGAGACCCAACAACTTCTTTATTTCTTTACTTCAAGAGGAGGTTACAAAAATGAGAAGAATTACAACAAAAAACTCAATACTAATTCTCACCCTATAATAGATACAGAAAATAGGGATCTATTGAGGAATAATATGGAGAGATATATTTTCTTGTGATGATACAAAAGTGAGCAAATGGCTTCATATATATAGGAAGAATAGAGAATTCTAGAAGATAAGGATGAAGATATTTAGGAATTTCCTTGATTTTATCCACCACAAATCTTACGCATTAATTTGGTTTCCACCTATATAAATTCTTCATTGATTCTCCAAATTAATTAATTATTTCCCATATTTGGCTGGATTATGGGAACAATTAATGCCTCTCTCACCCTACCAATTCTTGATTGATTCTTTAAATCAGTTGCCTTCTCTATATTAATTTATTTCCCATAATTGACTTGATTATGGAAACAAATAATGTCTTCTCATTAATATATTTTAATTGCCAAAATTTAACACTCCACCTCGATTAAATATATTCATTAATCACCAAAAATCAACAAAATTGTTGGGTCTATGCCATCTAGCTCAATGTGAACTACTTTGGGTAATATTGCCCAAAAAGAGCTTCCAAATCTTTCCCAAGCATAAGAAAGATAATATGCACATCAACAAGAAAAATGCATATGAACAAATATCAAAATTCTTCAGAAAATCCGATGAAGGAGACAAACTTGTAGATACAGAAATCTGAGAGACTAATGGAGATATCATAGCGCGCTTCACCTTCTCCATCCTACATTGAGTGAGGACATACTCAATATTATCTACTTCAACCTCCTTTTCAAGAATTTTACTCGACTTTACCAAGCCTACCTTATCAAACTCAACACCAAGCTCCGCAGCATTCAAAGCATAAGATGAATAATCATCATTACAAATATGCTTACCAATAGGGCCAACTGAACTAAAAGGCCTTAACTGCGACCGAGCTCCACCTAGAGTCTGAACCTTTGAAATCTTCTCATCAACCACGGTACCATCGGAAATACCACTTTCTCTATGAATATGGAAACAATCTAATGACTCCAAATGTGTTTGGGGATTTTGTGTCCTCCTAAGGTCATCACTTGATAGGGGCTCCACCTTCAATAAAGACCTCTCATCAAATATTACATGTCTGCTAGTCACAATTCTCTTGGTTTTTTTGCACCACAAGCTATACTTCTTCATTCCTTCTCCATAGCCTAACAAAATGTGCTTGCTTCCTCTAGGCTTTAGCCTATCATGTCTCTCATCTTCTAAATAAGCTGAACAACCAAACACTTTAAGGAATGAATAATCAACATACTCTCTTTTCCATACTTCTTCTGGGATCTTCATATCTATGGCAATAGAAGGTGTACGGTTGATGAGAAATACTGCCATAGATATCACTTCTACCCAAAATCCCTCTTCTAGACCAGTAGTCAGTCTCAATCTCATAGCTCTTTCCCATAATATCCAACACATGCTCTCCGCCACTTCAAAAGAATGTGACTTCGTAGAAAAATCTCTAAGTACATGCTCGGACGCACAATAATTAGTGAATTCTTGTGACGGAAATTCACTACTATTGCCAACTCTAAGAACTTGCAGCCGCTTTCCTGACTTCTTTTCAACTAAGGTCTTCCACTTCTGAAATTGGGCAAATATTTCGGATCTAGTCTTCATGAAATAGACCCAAACCATACGCGAGAAATCATCCACAAATATGACGAAGAAACTGGTTCCACTTAAAGATGCAATTGGGGTGGGTCCCCAAACATATGAATGAACATACTCTAGAAACCCTGTAGCTCTAGGTCTTCCAACATCAAATGTGACATTCTTCTTCTATCCAAAAGAACAATCTTCACAAGAGATAGGCTTTAATTGAGAATCAACAACAATTAACCTTTGCTTCTTCAATACTTCCAGGCTCTCCTCATCAACATGACCTAAACGAAGGTGCCATAATTAAGTAGAATCTGGAACACTACAATCAGTAGAAACTACTGAATCTCCAAATACTGTCTCTCCACGAAGCATATAAATATCATCGACTCGCACCCCTTTCATCACTACTAAGGAACCCTTCGCCACTCTTAAATTCTCCCCATCTATTATTATCTTCATACCAAGCCTACTCAAAGCTTTAGCTGACAACACACTCTTTTGCAGCATCGGAACATGTCGAACATCCGTGATAGTCCTAATAACACCATCATGCATCTTAAACCTCACACTACCAACGCCCACAACATGACAAGATGTGCCATTCTCCAAATGAACTGCTCCGCCATCAATTTTCTCATAACTGACAAAACAGCTCCTATCTGGCGTCATATGAAAAGAGGCTCCAGAATCAGTCACCCAACTTGTGCTCTCTAAAGGTGGAATGGTGGCTGAAAATAATGATGTATCACTATCACATCTATCTGCATCTGATCTAAATGTTGTCTGAATTGAAGCTTTATCTTTCTTCTCTTTCTTCTTTCTCAGGACTGAACAATTTCGTATAAAATGTCCCTTCTTCTTACAATAATAGCAAGCACCTCTTCTAGAACCCAAGAAGTGGAATCTATGCATATCTCCTCTAAGGTGCTGCTGCATCTTATATCTTCCTCTAAGTGAATGAAGTTGTTGCTGAAGAACACCGTCATTAGTCTTCACTTTGACCTTCCATGTCCCAAAAACTTCTCTTCTAACAAATTTGGTGACGCCATAATTTTTCATACAACCACTAGAAGAATTAGCCATTGGTAACTAATCTAGAACAAGACAGCTAGCTCCGATACCAATCTGTAGTGCAAGAAGATTGCGCGAATGCGGAAGCACAATAAACAGGATCTAGATTTTCCAATTGAACACCAATCTAATCTGATAGCAATTATTCTATTACATCAACAAAATAGTAAATAACTATAACAGAGAAACAAAGAGACACAATATTTATACTGGTTCCACTATCCTCGAGATAGTGTACGTCCAATCCAATAGAGAGAGATTTTATTCCACATGAGAGAAAGAGATTACAAAATAAGAGTTTACATATCCAAACCTCAATCAGGTTTAACAAGAAGAGACACCATTAGGGATCACTGGCTCCAAGCCAATATGGGTTTACAAAGAAGTCTACCCCTCAATATATAGGCAGTGCAAATCTATGTGAGTCATCAATCAAATTACCAACATATGGTAATAAATTATGGAGGAAAATTACAATGGCAACAACTGACTCAATAGAAAATATGGAAGAAAATAATCCATGCATCCATCTCATTCAAATGCAATCACTGCATTTATGCATTCCATATTGAATATACTTACCTTCCCATTTTGCATATTTGTTCCATCTAATTGTGATTTTGTATCACCTAAATTTAACAATAATTAGAATAAATCGTAATTGTATTCTCATTGATTCGCCGAATATTTTGACATGCTATGCTACGTGATTTGATCTGAATGTGATGCATTAATATAGATCTGTTAGTTTAGATATTTTGTTAATATAGATCTGTATGTGATGTGTTAATTAGAATAAATCATTTTTGTTGATATTTTGTTGAATCATATATATTTAACAAAAATGGAGCATCATGTATATTTGTTGAATTGAATTAGAATTTTCAAATCAATAAAAATTTCACCTTTGTCTATTTTGTTGAATTAAATTAGCATTTTCAATTCAATAAAAATTTCACCTTTGTCTATTTTGTTGAATTGAATTAGAACTTCCAATTCAATATAAAAATATCACTTTATCTATTTGTTGAATTGAATTAGAACTTTCAATTCAATATAAAAATATCACTTTGTCTATTTTGTTGAATTGAATTAGAACTTTCAATTCAATATAAAATATATCACTTTGTTTATTTTGTGGAATTGAATTAGAATTTTCAATTCAATAAAAATATCACTTTGTTTGTTTGTTGATTGAATTAGTATTTTCAATCAAAATAAAAACATCGATTTTGTTATTTTTGATTGAACTAGAATTTTCAATCAAAATAAAAATACCACTTTTGTTATTGTTTGATTGAATTAGAATTTTCAATCAAAACAAAATATCACTTTGGTTTGTTATTTGATTGAGTTAAAACTTTCAATCAAAAAGGAAATATCAAATCTTGTCATTTTGTTGAATTAGAATATTCAATAGAAATGAAACGTAAATTTCTATCATATTATGGAATCACTATCAAAAAGGAAATGCTTATGTTTTAGATAAAAATAAGGACATTACATTAAAAAGTTTACATTTTAATGTAATGTTAACAGTAAAGAAAATGTTCATGTTTTAAACCAAAACACGAATTCATTAAAAATATACATTTTTAAGGAAATGTTAAGAATAGAGAAAAATGTACATGTTTAGGAATAAAGCATGTAGTCATTAAAAGCCATATTTTAATGTCATTAAAATATGCATTTTAATGTTAGGAATATAAGTAGTGAAGAATGTTCATGTTTTTAATCAAAACATGGTTTCATATAAAATGTACATTTTAATGAAATGGTTGGAAAATAAAGAAAATGTTCATGTTTTTGAACAAAAATATGAATTCATTAAAAGTATACATTTTTAATGTAAAATTAAAAATAAGAAAGGTGTTTATGTTTTAAGGTCAAAATATTACTAAACTAAAAATATACTTTTTAATGTAATAGTAGGTAATAAGAAAAATGTTCATGTTTTTAATCAATATATGATTTCATTAAAAATATACATTTTTAATGAAATGTTGAAATAGGAAAAATGTACATGTTTTCATCCCAACATGATTCCATGAAAAAGTTCACATATTTAATATAATGTTGAACAAAATAGAAATTACACATGTTTTAAAAGAAAAATGATTGCATTAAAAATTTCATATTTTAGTATCAAGAATGAATGTAGAGAAAAGATTCATGTTTTAAAATTTAAAACATGATTTTGTTAAAAAATATACATTTTTAATGTAATGTTAAAATGAAGAAAATGTACATGTTTTAAATGCAAAACATGTTATACATTAAAATTTCATTTTTTAATGTAATTATAGAAATGCAGAAAAGAAACATGTTTTAAAATGAAAATGGGAGTTACATAAAAAAAATTCATTTTTTTCTGTAATAATAGAAATGTTAAAACTATGAGAGTTGTTCATGTTTTAAATAGAAAACATGATTTCATTAAAAATATGCATTTTTAATGTAAAAAGACAAATATGCAAGTTTTCAAAATAAAACATGTTCATATTAAAAACTTTATTTTTAATGAAATGGTTAAAATCACATTTATATTACATCGCATATATTAGAATTTATATGCGTTGTTAAAAATTACATTTTCAATTACATTGCATATATTAGAATTTACATGCGCTGTTAAAATAACATTTATATTACATCGCATATATTATAATTTATATGCATTGTTAAAATCATATTTATAATTACATCGCATATATTAGAATTTATATGCGCTGTTAAAATAACATTTTTGATTACATTGTATATATTAGAAATATATGCACTGTGAAAAATACATTTATATTTAAATTTGCATATGGTAGGATTCATATGCAAAGTAGACTCATCATTGAATAAATTTTCATTTAAATGATATAGATTATGTTTGGCGGTACATAAATATGATTTGCCAATAAAAAATACTATTTTATTTGGTATGTTAAATACGTTAGCGAAATCGTCAAAGAGTTTATATATATATAATATATAAAAATATTAATTATAATTAAACGAATCACGCGCGGTAGTTCGCGTTTCGAAATCGTAACTTTAAACGATTATACCGAAAGATCCAACTGTCGGATTTTCCAAAAACTGGAACCACTAGGACCGCTTTAAGAAGATCTTTCCAACGATGTAAATTTTGTTAAAATTCAACGGTTAGATTTTGAGATAAGTGTAAATCAAAATTTGATAAAAATTGCGCGAGGGACGCCCACCGACCCAAAGCGTCGTTAAATAGATTTGGCTATTTTTATATAAATAAAAATAGCGATTAATCGTTATTAAACACTATTAACGATATGAAATGATTTTAAACTATATATATGTGAGAATCATTTGAAAAGGCCGAGTTAAATCTCATTTCAAATGATTATACGACGATCTAAATTGAAGATCTTGAAGACGACGATTGAAGATCGACAATCTTCACATCGAAAGGATAACTACTGATGCTTGGCATTGGCTAGCTACCAATAAAGGGTTAAAGTGATAGTTGTCCGGACTTACTTGTTGATTGTCCGGATATGCGAGCACCTCTCTTCCGTATTGGACATACGGAACGAGGAATAAGGTGACTCCGGTTTCGTTCAGACCCAGAACGGACTTGTAAATGGATGTGTGTCCGACATTGAATTTCATTCCGCGTAATTAAATTGATTTCTGTTAATACATATCTGTGGTGGCGGAGAATTTATTCTCTTTCTTAACACCCTTCTTTGAGACGCATGAGCTCAAAGGTTATATATTGGTAATTATCGATCACATGACATGAATTGTCAATGTGGCGTGCCAAGATGCAATTGATCGAGGCTTTTGTTGAAAAGCAGAGCCTTGTGGATGATAACCAAAGCATAGCCTATTTCAGCATAGTATTGTGTATTACGTTACCTCGCGCGTCTCACACCCCGGTAGAGTCAAAAACGGGACGAGCGAAAGCAGGGAGTGCACACGTTTCTTTCTAGCTAGAAGTGGTATTTGGGTTTTTATAAGACCCAACATTTTTACTTATGTGATTGATGGAATGAGGCGCCTCGGTTTTATTTGGTCGCTAATGGCCAACTAATCCACTAACGTTATTTGTGGATCGGCCCTGCAGTATCCAAGGGTTCACTGCGGGGGACCCTGAGACATTGCTAGAGTGTCTCGAATCGGTTAGGAGATCGTCCCTAGCCTTGACTCTAGATGGAAACCAATCTCCAATACGACATTATGGTTTTGATTGTAAACCTGTATATGGCGACATAGTAGGATGGGGTACTATGCCGTCTAGGATTTATACATTTACTTTGAAGTATTTTTAAAACATATTAGACACTAATAATAATACTAAAAATATTATTTTCTACGTATCAAGCATTTTTTATCATTATACGGTAAAACTCTATCCTCTGGTTTGCGTTGCATTGTGTGATGGGACTTGAGTCTTATAATGATTTCATTTTCTAAAAAAAAGCATTACGTTGTTTTTAAATAAAATTTATTAAACATATGCACTGGCAATCCAATGGAGTAACCCCGTTCTACGTTAGTGGCGTGGTCTAGTGATTAGCCAAATTGTTAGTTAAGTAAGATTTCTCATACCAGTCCCATGACTGACTCGTAGTTTGTTTCACTTTGCAAACTCGGGTGCCCTCTTTCCACACGGGCAGCCAAATGACAGGTTTTAGGTATGGACACATTTTGGACTGGAGCTTTCTTATAGAGGAGATGAAGAACCCTTTTCTTTTATCTTTTTATTTACTTCTTGAGACATTTAGACAGTATTGAGTATTGATGTATTTTGTTGGAGTTTGAGACTTTATTTCTTTCCTTGTTTTTGACATTTTTGACATCTCTTTGCTAAGTGTATCATGTACTGCGTACTCTGATGTCTGTGATGCTATGTTGTAACGACATTTCCATTTCCGCTGTAATGATTTATATGTTATGCTATTATATGAGATCTGTTATTGTTTTAATTATGTTATGCTCCTATGATTATCCTTACTTTCATACCACGGAAGTTGGGGTCGTCACATTTGGTATCAGAGCTAAAGGTTAACCTTAGCTTCAGAGTATGACATTTTTAGAATAGTTCGTCTAGGTAGAATCAGTAGTATTCTAAGATGAGTAAGCTCATTAGAGATAGGATTTAGTAATGTCCTAGAATGAGCACAACAAAATAGCACATAATAATCAGTCATTAATTCATTATCATCTTATCATATGTCTCTACTTTTAACCTCTCCTTTGAAATTATCATTTCTCTTAGTCTGACTCTTTCCTTGATGATACAGACTAATTAAAAAATGAGTACGAGAGCCAGAACTAGAGGAAGAGGTCAAGGTGGAGCAGCAGGCAGGGGCGGAGAAAGAGATACAGTCCCAGCTGCTCAGGACCAACCTAATTTGGATGCTAAGGTGCCACCACCACCACCACCTCCATGTGCTTTTGATCTAGACAAGGTGGCAAAGAAAATCAAGAATCTAGGAGGCATGCATTTTACGGGTCGGGAAACTGTGACAGAGGCATAAGCATGGCTTAAGACAATTGAGAAGATCTTGGGAGGATTAGAACTAGAAGATCATAGGAAGTGATTTATGGCGACATGGTTCCTGAAGGACTAGGCTTAGATTTGGCGGGAAACGGCTATGATTGGTAGCAATGAAGCTGATATAACTTAGAGGAAATTTAAAGAGATCTTCAATGAGAAGTTTATTCCACCTCACGAAGTTGAACGCCTTCATGATGAGTTTGCCAACCTCCAACAGGGAAATATGACTATTGCCGAATATGTGAAGGAATTCGACGAGCTCTCCAGATATGCCCCTGAGCTAGTTCAAGACCCGCTTCAGAAGAATAAGAGATTTATTAATGGTCTTGCAAGGAGGTATCATAATAGAGTGACGGCGCACATTGAGCGTTCATTTGCTAAAGTGATCGAGATGGCTTGCAGATATGAGAAGATTGACCAGAAAGGTTCTCAGCAAGATCGAGAAAGGAACCAAGACAATAATTAAGAGAAAAGAGTATAACAAGAAACCAGAGGCGGGCAGCTCTTATACCGCCAAGCCCCAAGGGAAAAAGAAAAGGGATATGTCCAAGGTGAAGTGCTTCAACTGTCAGAAGATGGGGCACTTCGACTATGAATGTCGAGCTCCCAAAAGGCCGAAGAGAAATGAGTCTGGACCTAGCCAAAGTTCTCAGGGTAAAGAGAGAGTGCTATAATTTTCACTAGAAGGGGCACATCAAGCCAAACTGCCCGTTGCTGAAGAGTTCTCAGGTGGCACATGTTTATGATGGAGCAGCTGCACCGGCTTCTTCCAAAGGAGTAGGTAAACCTGATGTTTTAGGAGGTACTCTTAATATTAAGAGCTTTCCTATTACCATTTTGTTTGACAAGGGTGCATCTAGAAGTTTCATATCTAATGACACGATTAAAAAGTTGAAATTGAAATCAAGAAAACTTAAAGAACCGATTAGAGCCCATAGTCCGATATGAGGTTCACTTATTCTCGATCAGTATTGTAGAGTGCCTGTCGGTCAGTTTGACCTGGGTGCACTGATTGAGCTTTGGGCTGTGTTTTGGTGGCTTGTGACGAAATCTGACGGCTCTAACCTAATCTAGGGTTAATCTAAGGGCCTAAACTACATCCTAAATCTATAAATACACCCTAAGACTACCCTAATCCATACTAAAAATAGATACAACGTCGTTATGCCGTCAAAATGCAACTTGAAGGAGCCTCCATCAAATTGTAGAAGAAGATAGCTTCTCAAATCAACTTCTAATCAACTTTAGCAACTTAATCTTCTTCATAGGAGTGCTAATCAACAAGTTGTGAGTTTCTATGCCTTTAGCAAGCAATTGCTAAACTAATTATGATAGGATATAATGAGGTTATGGTTATGTATGTGGATAAATGCAAGTTATGTTATCATATGCTATGTGTTCATGATGTTATGCAAGTCATATGCTATGTGTTCATGATGTTATGCAAGTTATGCAAGTCATATGCTATGTGTTCATGGTGTTATGCAAGTTATGCAAGTTTTATGCTATGTGCTCATGATGCTAGTTATGCAAATCACTATGATAAACATTGATCCATTATGACACCATGTTATGCAAGTTTGGTGTTTGATTATATGCAAGTTCATATATGACATGTTATGCAAGTTTGGTGTTTGATTATATGCAAGTTCATATATGACATGTTATGCAAGTTTGGTGTTTGATTATATGCAAGTTCATATATGACATGTTATGCAAGTTTGGTGTTTGATTATATGCAAGTAACATGTGCAAGTTTACACCTTTGTATGTCTTACATACATATGCAAGTTTACCCCTTTGTATGACATAAGTAACTTATGCAAGTTACCCTCTTTATGATATATGTGATTCATGCAAGTTTGGGTTGGTTATTTATGCAAGTTGGGTTTAACACTATGGTCATATACGCAAGTTGACACCTTTTAAACCCATGATAGTGCTAATGTTATGTTAGTGGAACCCATTGTGTTTATGATGAATCTTCCCTTTTAAGTACGTCATGTTAACGTATTTACGTGGGGACGATGGGGTAAAAATGAATGAACACATAAGTTGTGTGAAGTTGGTATGATTATGCATACCATAAAGTGGATGGACATAATTGAGTCAATTATGTACATCGTTAAATTTGTAATTAATTAGGGATAATTAATACAAATTATGGGGGTGATTAATTAGGTGTAATTAATCGACTAAGACACGAGGTTGGACCCTTTTGTAGCATAAGACTGCCCGGAACCGACCGGCAAATCCAGCGGCTACAAATGATTGGCCCAATGTGAGAGGTCTTAGGCACAAACTAAATACGTGACAAGTGTAAAGACACGAGGTTAGACTCGGTTATGGCGTAAGGCTGCCCGGACCCGACCGGCAAATCCAGCTGCCATAAAAGATAGTCTAATGTGAGAGGTCTTTACAACGGTTACGTTCTTAATCAATTAAGAAACACTTAACCAGAAAAGCATGTAGTGGGGCATGAGGGGTTAAGTGGGTGCCTTGGGTGGCATGTGGAAATCAAATAAGTGCCTTGGGTGGCATGTGGAAATCTAGTGGGTTGCCCTGGGTGGCAATAGAAAATACGATTAGAATACTTAACCAAGTGGAAACATGTAATTAAACATGATTAAAGGATTAAGTGGGATGCACTAGAAAAAGGGACAAGCTTAGGTGGGTAGCTTGTGGGGGCCCATTTCAACCAGTAACCCATATGTATCTTATTGGGCTCGACCCATGTCGAGGACGGGACACGCGTACTGGGCTTGACTATAAGAGGCCAAAACGGGTTAGCGGTGGCAACGCAAGTCCAACGGGTTTAATATGCGTGTGTGGACCCGGGCTGGTAGGTAAGTCGTTGTTGCATCGTGTAGGTATAAGTTGTGCACCGTTGATTGTATCGGGTTGCCACTTTGGGGAGTGATACACCCCACTGTGGGGCCAACACGGGTATCTACGGTAGGGAGCCGATCGCTTGGGGAGTAGTGGGTACACCTAGTGGAGATAGGGGCAGACGGCACCTATGTAGTCAGCTAGGGGTACACGAAACTACTAGTTAAATTTTCTAAGTCCTTGGGTGGGATCAACCTTTAAGTAGGAATGACTGGTGTGGTGCAGTATAGTAATTACCCTTGGGTGGGTAGATGCGTCTTTTTAGTTCATCCTATGTCTAGTTGGCTGCTTAGTGTAGTCATTTATCCCCAGTCATCCCCGTACCAAGTTTATATCATACCCTAATTACTTTAATGATTGTATTGTTAAAGTTATAGGGCTCACTCAGACTTATGTCTGACCCCGTTGTTTTTATCTTTTTCCCCCTCAGGTCCTCAGGTTGGGCCTAGTACTAGTGGGCTTTGATCAGATCGCTTATCTATCTTTTGGAGCTTGGACCGTTGATGTAAAGCTCAGCTTATCTTTTCTTTTCTATTATGGCTATTAGTTATGTAGTGGGATTATGTACTTATGTTTTATCAGGATGGATATTTAGTACTTGACTCTTGTTTAGTTGGTTTTGATATGTAACCAAACATGTTTATCTTCTGCTGCAATGAAATGATGTTTTAGATTTCAAGTATTATTTATATCTGTCTTGTTGTAATTTTTCTGTTACACGTGGTACCCTTTAATCTGATCATCATGAATTTCTCCGGGTATGATATCATACTTGGAATGGACTAGCTAACAAAGTATGAGGCTGAGTTACTATGTGCTGAAAGAGTAGTCAGAATTAAAACCAAATTCGGAAATATGGTGACTATACCATGCCACGACTCAGCCACAGATAGGAAAGAATTTTGGTCTTCTCTAGAAGTCACTCCTACTTCTATTGAGGATATTCCTATCGTCAGAGACTATGTGGATGTGTTTGAAGAAGTTGACAGCTTACCTCTACGCAGAGAAATCGATTTCAGAATTGACTTAGTTCCGAATGCAAGGCCCGTTGTACACCCCATTCGGAGAATGTCATTGAAAGAAAAAGAGGAGCCGAGAAATCAAACTAAGAAACTTTTGTGAAAGGGTCTGATTAGGCCTAGCTAGCTTCTCGATCTGGGGTGTTGCAGTGGTTTTCGTCCCAAAGTCAGATGGTACCCTCAGGTTATGTGTGGACTACCGTGACCTCACTAAGCAAACACTGAAAAATAAATACCCACTACCACGCATTGATGATCTGCTAGACTGCTTGAATGGAGCACGAGTATTCTCAAGGATGGACCTAGCTATAGGTTTTCATCAACTACGCATTGCCGAAGAATGTGTGCCTTTGTCAGCTTTCAGAGGACCAGACTTATTTTATGAATGGCTAGTGATGCCCTTCGGCTTATGCAATGCTCCAACATACTTCGTTGATTTGATGAATAGAGTATTCCGAGATGTTTAAATAAATTTGTGCTAGTGTTCATTGACGATA
This sequence comes from Allium sativum, assembly GCA_030737875.1. Classification (NCBI taxonomy): domain Eukaryota; kingdom Viridiplantae; phylum Streptophyta; class Magnoliopsida; order Asparagales; family Amaryllidaceae; genus Allium; species Allium sativum. The sequence goes on from CM060922.1 coordinate 861,307,609, forward strand.
TCCTTATCTTTTCTAAATCCACTACTGAACACGAAAAGCATCTGAAAGAAGTCTTGAAAATTTTGCGAAGAAATGTGCTGAAAGCCAAATTCTCCAAATGCATATTCTTGCAAGAAGAGGTAAAATTCCTCGGCCATGTTGTATCAAAGGAAGGCATTTCAGTAGATCCAGGAAAGATCTCAGCCATCCAAGATTGGAAGCATCCAAGCACGCCCACAGAAGTCAGAAGTTTCTTGGGACTGGCTGGTTATTATCGGAAATTCATTAAGGATTTTTCGAAATTGTCTTGTCCATTGACGAAGCTGACTAAGAAGCATACGAAATTCATTTGGACACCCGAATGCGAGGCAGCTTTCCAAGAGCTGAAACAGGGATTGATCACTGCTCCTTTGTTGACCATTATTGATGGCAATCAGGATCTGAAAGTCTGGACAGACGCTTCTAGAGAAGGTTATTCTTTTCATCTAAATAAACATGTCAGAGATGACATTTTTAATGTCAAATCTTATTTTAATATGTTATCCTTTTATTTATTTAAGGTATTGGTGTGGTGCTAATGCAAAGGGACAAAGTAGTCGCATATGCTAGCCGTCAGTTAAAACCGCATGAAAAGAATTATGCCACTCAAGATCTTGAGCTAATGGCCATCGTATTTTCTTTAAAGATATGGAGGCACTATCTCTTGGGCGAGAAATTCGAGCTGTATACTGATCACAAATCCTGAAAGTATCTGTTCACCCAAAGAGATTTGAACTTGAGGCAGCAGCGTTGGGATGAATTCCTTGCACCCTATGACCTGGACATCTTATATACTCCAAGGAAAGCCAATGTAGTGGCAGATGCTCTCAGCACGAAGAATACGGCCAACACTAATCTTATCCTTGCCAATCTCATTATTACCCCCACCTTGATCGATAAGATCTCTACTCTCCAAAAAGGTGATAAATTTATTCAAATGATTAGCGAGCGAGTTCGAAGGGGCGAAGCGTCAAGCTTCCAAATAGATGGCAAGGGAACCCTTAGATTGCAAGGGCGAAAATGTATGCTAGATATCCCCGAGCTAAAGACAGAAGTTATGGATGAATGTCACAAATCTAAGCTCAGCATCCATCCAGGAGTAAGCAAGATGTATCATGATCTTAAGCGTACTTTTTCGCGTGGAAGGCGATGAAGAGAGACATTTCTATATATGTTGCTAGATGTCCCATCTGCCAGCAAGTCAAAAGCGATCAGCAAAAGCTAGCAGGTCTGTTGCAACCGCTAGGGGTTTCAAGTTGGAAGTGGGACGAAATTTCTTTGGACTTTATTGATGGCTTGCCCCGAATTAGAAAAGGGAATGATAGTATATGGGTGATTGTAGATCGCTTCACAAAGATTGCCCATTTCATCCCTGTCAAATCTAATAGAACGACTCAAAGTTTGGCACAGCTTTATTTCAGAGAGATTGTCAGACTACATAGAGTTCCCAGTAGCATTGTCAGTGACCGCGATCCGATATTTGCTAGCAAATTCTGGTAAGCTTTCCAAGAGGAGCTTGGGACCAAATTGAATATGAGCACTGCTTATCATCCTCAGACAGATGGCCAGACTGAGAGGGTGAACCGCATATTGGAAGACTTGTTGCGAGCATGCATTCTTGATTTTGGTGGGTCATGGGAAGATCATTTGTACTTGGTTGAATTCTCTTATAATAACAGCTACCAAGCAAGCTTGCAGATGTCGCCATTTGAAGAATTATATGATAGGCCATACAGATCTCCCGCATGTTGGGTGGAACCCGGTAATCGATTTGTACTGGGTCCCGACATGGTTCGTGAAGCAGCAGATAAAGTTGATTTTATTAAGAAACGATTACTGGCTGCTCAAAGCCGATAGAAGAGCTATGCAGACACTCGAAGAAGGGATTTGGAATTCTCTGTTGGTGATCTTGTATACTTGAAGGTTTCCCCACTGAGAGTTGTAATTCATTTCGGGAAGACTAGAAAGTTGGCACCGAGATTCACTGGTCCATTTCCTATTCTCGAAAGGATTGGGACTCTCGCTTATAGGGTGCAGTTGCCTGACTGGTTTCCAGGGGTTCACGATGTATTCCATGTGTCCCAGCTTCGGAAGCATGTTCATGATCCAGACTTAGTTGTGGAAGAAGCAATACAACAAGATTTGGAGATTACCCCGGCCCTGGTAGTAAGGAGGGAACCAGTGAAAATTGTTGGCAAAGAGACCCGAGTGCTGAGGATCAAGAGGATCTACTTAGTCAAGGTGCAGTGGAGCGGGGATCCTAGAGACTGTACATGGGAGACTAAGGATAGCATCAAACAGGCTTATCCCAAGTGCAGAGTGGACATCTCCGAGTGACTCTCGTGTTGAGGTACATTTACAATACCTTACATTTTCCGTTTTGTTTCCTACTTTACTATTGTTTCCTTTTCGGGAACGAAAAGCTTTTAAGTGGGGGGAGATTGTAACAACCCGAAAAATCTGAACCAATCTAAATTTTTTATTTTGGCTATTTCTGTGAATTTTGATTAGTTAAAATAATTTATTTTAAATAATAGCGATTAAAAATTTATTTTAATCGAAGTTAGAGCGAATATATTTATTTTGATTTCAAAGGGAATTGGAAATAGTTCGGTAGTTTAAAAAGTCAAACCTGAACTTTGACTGAATGTACCGGATTCAAAATTTACCGGATTTTAGTGAAACCAAAAATATCTAAATATGTTTGAAAATATCTTTCCAACAAATCCAAAAATCGAAATTTCATAGCGGGAATCAAAAGTTATGGCCAATTGAATATTCAGAATAGTTGCTATAGTGTAACACCCCACGCCCGCTAAGGTCACTCATACCAGGGGAATGCCTTAGTTTCGGTGAAGTATTTTAAGTGAATATAGAACAGTAAAATTACAGCAAGACAGATATAAATAATACTTGAAAATTTAAATCATCATTTCATTGCAACGGAAAGTAATACATGTTTGGTTACATCACAAAACCATAAACCAGAGTCAAGTACATAATATCCATCTTGATAAAATAGAAGTACATAATCCCACTACATAACTAATAGCCATAAAAGGAAAGATAAGCTCGTCTTCACTTCAGAGGTCCAAGCTCCATAGGATAGATACAGCAATCAGATCAAAGCCCACTAGCACCAGGCCCACTCTAATAACCTGGGTTTGGGGGAAAAAGATAAAAACAACGGGGTCAGACATAAGTCTGAGTGAGTCCTATAACCCTAACAATACAATCATTAAAATAACCAGAGAAGACATAAGTTGATATACGGTAACGACTGGGGATGAATGGCTACACTAAGCAGCTTGGTAAACTTAGGATAAACTAAGATCACCGTAAAGACGCATTTATCCACCCAAGGATAATTACTAGATTACACCGCCCCAGACTTATCCACCCAAAAGTAATTCCTACACTGCACCACACCAGTTTTACCTACCTAAGATTAATTCCTACTTAAAGGTTGATCCCACTAAATGTATTTAGTAATTTTTACCCAGTAGTTTCTAGTACCCCTACATAGGTGCCGTCTGCCCCTATCATTACTAGGTGTACCCACTACTCCCAAGCGATCGGCTCCCTAACGTAGATACCCGTGCTGGTCCCACAATGGGGTGTATCATTTCCCCAAGTGGCAACCTGATAATATCAACGGTGCACGGCTTTATACCTACACGATGCAACAACGATTTACTAACCAGCCCGGGTCCACACACGCATATGAAACCCGTTGGTCCTACGTTGCCACCGCTAACCCGTTTTTGGCCTCTTATAGTCAAGCCCAATATGCGTGTCCCGTCACTCGACTTGGGTCGAGCCCACAAAGATACGTTTGGGATATTGGTTGAGATGGGCCCCCACAAGCTACCACCTAAGCTTGTTAATTTTATCTAGTGTATCCCACTTAACCCCTTTAACCATGTCTACTTACATGTTATAAATACTTTGGTTAAGTCATTAATCATATTTTTATTTACCTTTCAAGGCACCCACTAGATTTCCACATGACACCCAAGTCCTTTACTTAATTCCCACATGCCACCCGAGGCACTTACTTAACCCCTTAATCATGTTTAATTACATGTTCCACTTTGGTTAAGTATTCTAATCGTGTTTTCTATTGCCACCCAAGGCAACCCACTAGTTTTCTCATGCCACCCAAGGCACCCACTTAACCCTCAAGCCCCACTACATGCTTATATGGTTAAGTGTTTCTTAATTAATTAAGACCGTGATCCTCATAAAGACCTCTCACATTAGACTATCTTTTATGACCGCTGGTTAAGCCGGTTGGGTCCGGGCAGCCTTATGTCATAACCGAGTCTAACCTCGTGTCTTTACATTAATCACGTATTTAGTTTGTGCCTAAGACCTCTCACATTGGGCTAACATTTGTAGCAACTGGTTAAGCCGGTTGGGTCCGGGCAGTTTTACGCTACAACTGAGTCCAACCTCGTGTCTTAGTCGATTAATTACACCTAATTAATCACCCTCATAATTTATATTAATTATCCCTAATTAATATCAAGTTTTTCATAACATGGGTAGACCTAACTCAATAGGTAAATTCCCATGGGGTAGACCTAACTCAATAGGTAAATTCCCACTTATGTTAATTTATTTATTTTTATGGTATGCTTAATCATACCCAATCATACTTTAATTAACATATTTATTAACCCCATCGTTCCCCACGCAAATCGTTCTCATTTCACGACATAAATAAAGGGAAGATCCATCGCAAATATCATGGGTTTAACCAAATCTTAGTATATAACTTTGTCATGGGTTAAGAGGATGTCAACTTGCATATATGAGCATATATTAACCCAACTACATTTAACCCAAACTTGCATATTATCGCACATGACTTGCATAACATATCGCATATGAACTGGCATATTATTATACACATATCTTGCATAACATGTTGAACTTGCATATAAGCATTCACATAACTTACATAAGCACACATAACTTGCATAACATGTTGAACTTGCATATAAGCATTCACATACTTGCATATTAACAAACATGCAACTTGCATAGCATATCTTGCATATTAACATACATGTAACTTGCATATTAACAAACATGTAACTTGCATAGCATATCTTGCATATTAACATACATGTAACTTGCATATTAACAAACATGTAACTTGCATAGCATATCTTGCATATTAACATACATGTAACTTGCATATTAACAAACATGTAACTTGCATAGCATATCTTGCATATTAACATACATGTAACTTGCATATTAACAAACATGTAACTTGCATAGCATATCTTGCATATTAACATACATGTAACTTGCATAGCATATATTATCATACATGTAACTTGCATATGAACTTGTTAAACATGCATAAACCCACTTGTTAAATATGCATAAACAACTTATTAATCATGCATATTATCACATACTTAGCATGCATAGAATCACATACTAAACTTGCATAATATCATATACTTAGCATGCATAGAATCACATACTCATTATGCATAATATCACCTACTTAGCATGCATAGAATCACATACTCATTATGCATAATATCACCTACTTAGCATGCATAGAATCACATACTCATCATGCATAAACCACATACTTAACTTGCATAAAATCAATTACTTATTATGCATAAACCCACATATCCAACTTGCATAAACTCTCATATAAACTTACATATTCAACATGCATAAACTCACATATTCAACTTGCATAAACTTACATATTCAACATAGGGTTAATATTATACATAGATTAGCATATCATTACAAATGATTCAAACTCACAAATCCGCATTCAAGACCATAAGTCTCATTACACCTAATCTACTTATCTTAACAATTGATCATCAAAGTGATAGAAACTCACCACTAGCAATTTGCACTCCAAATGAAGAAGATTAAGATGCTTAGAATGGATTAGAAGTTGATTAGAGAGGTTGATTAGCTTGCTTTCCTCTTCATTGATTTGTGGAGGCCATGACCAAGTTTCATTTTGCCATAGTTTAGTTACTAGGTTTAATTATGAATGAATTAGGGTAGGGTTGTGGTCTTATTTATAGGATTAGGTTGCATTTTAGACCCTTAGATTAACCCTAGATTAGATTAGGACCCTTAGATCTCGGAACTCTCCAGAAATCAGCCCTAAGACCAAGCCCAAACCCCAAACTGGTGCACCCAACCACAGAACTCTCTAGAAACTGTGCAGGTTTCTTGGCTCGGCACGGGCGCACTTCCCAAGTGCGCCAGTCTATTTTTGTACTGGCGCACTTCACAAGTGCGCCAGTGCATTTTTGTTCTGGCGCACTTCACAAGTGCGCCAGTGCATTTCTGGCCTGTTCCGGGTTCTTCTGCCTAACTTCGTTCGTCCATATCTCTTTCATACGGACTCCGATTCTCGAAAACTCGGACTCTATTTCGCGTATTTTTCCGAGACGAACGCAATGACGCAACCCGTTACCCTTGATTCCCACATCTGGGATTAGTTATTCTGTAATTAGTGAATTTTAGCATTAACCGAAATTCGGGGTGTTACATATAGTATAATTTATATCCCGTATAAAAGGCCATTTTTCAAACGACCTCCGTTTTCGACGAAACCACTTTTGTCAGATCCGGAACGTCAAATTATTGCAAAGTTTAATTTTCCAGAGTTTTTGGAATTAATATTTGAGCGTGGAAAACGAAAATGTGTTGTGTCAATTTCAGTCAAATTTAATCGACTTGAAAATGGCCATTTTTCAAATGGTTTTGGAATTCGACGATTTTAATTTTGTTAGGGTCGTATCGTCAAAACAAAGCCAGAAATATTTTTTCTGGAATTTTTAGAGTCCGTATGCGGCCCTGGTGAATTTAATTGTACGATCAAATTAATTAAATAAATGACTTAATTTTTAAATTAAATAGAACAGGCTAAAGACGACTGTTTGGGCTGATAGGACCTTGCCCATTGGATCTGGAACGGGGGCTGTTGGGTAGGGTCAACTTCAGTAGGACTGAAATCGGAGTTATTTAGAATGTATGGATTTATTTGTAAAATTAACAATAAAATATGATAAAAGTGCCTTTGTCTTCTTCAAAACCCTAAAGCTACAGTACAGCCGCCACCCCCCCTTTTTCATGGCCGTGATTCCTCCAACCTTCCCCCAATAATTTCCACCGATCATCTCACCAAAACTCCTTCCTCTTTTAGACTTATTTGTAGAGATTTTCCTCCTCTCTCCATCCGTACGGTGAACCCTACCCGAAACTCCATATTTCGAGAGCTCCAGACCTAAGAACCACCGTCGTTCACTTCGCTGCCGCCTCCTCTAGGTGCGTGCGGGTTTGCTGTGACCCCCCTCCCCCTGCGTGTCGTCCCTCCCTCTACACCGTGGTATATTCCGATCGTCAGCACCGCTCACCAATTGGAAGAAAAGAACAACCCTAGATCGGAACCCAATTGGAAAAGGCACGACCTTTATCTATTATTGAAGAAGAAGGTGGAAATTTAATTAATTATTTAAAACTAATTTATTTTAAATATCAAAAATGTAAATTTAATCATATCTCATTCATACTGAATCAGAATTTAACGATTTCTAAAGCATTGCGATCGTAAGACAACGATCTATGTTTCCAGACTGAAAAGAAGCAATTCTGAGCTGGTTGAATTTTGGGCCAAATTTTCAGATCTGAGCTATTCATATTCAACACAACGGTGAGAAATTATATTTTATTTTTATTACTATTTATTTTAAAATAATTAGAATAAATCGTAATTGTATTCTCATTGATTCGCTGTATATTTTGACATGCTATGCTACGTGATTTGATCTGAATGTTATGCGTTAATACAGATCTGTTAGTTTAGATATTTTGTTAATATAGATCTATATGTGATGTGTCAATTAGAGTAAAACATTTTTGTTGAATCATATATATTCAACAAAAATGGAGCATCATGTACATTTGTTGAATTGAATTAGAATTTTCAATTCAATAAAAAATTCACCTTTGTCTATTTTATTGAATTGAATTAGAATTATAATTTCAACAAAAAATTCACCATTGTTTATTTTGTTGAATTGGATTAGAACTTTCAATTCAATATAAAAATATCACTTTGTCTATTTTGTTGAATTGAATTAGAACTTTCAATTCAATATAAAAATATCACTTTGTCTATTTTGTTGAATTGAATTATAACTTTCAATTCAATATACAAATATAACTTTGTCTATTTTGTTGAATTGAATTAGAACTTTCAATTCAATATAAAATATATCACTTTGTTTATTTTGTTGAATTGAATTAGAATTTTCAATTCAATAAAAATATCACTTTGTTTGTTTGTTGATTGAATTAGAATTTTCAATCAAAATAAAAACATCGCTTTTGTTATTTTTGATTGAACTAGAATTTTCAATCAAAATTAAAATACCACTTTTGTTATTATTTGATTGAATTAGAGTTTTCAATCAAAACAAAATATCACTTTGGTTTGTTATTTGATTGAGTTAAAACTTTCAATCAAAAAAGGAAATTTCAAATCTTGTCATTTTGTTGAATTAGAATATTCAACAGAAATGAAACGTAAATTTCTATCATATTATGGAATCCCTATCAAAAAGGAAATGCTCATGTTTTAGATAAAAATAAGGACATTACGTTAAAAAGTTTACATTTTAATGTAATGTTAACAGTAAAGAAACTGTTCATGTTCTAAACCAAAACATGAATTCATTAAAAATATACATTTTTGAGGAAATGTTAAGAATAGAGAAAATGTACATGTTTATGAATAAAAGCATGTAGTCATTAAAAGCCATATTTTAATGTCATTAAAATATACATTTTTAATGTTAGGAATATAAGCAGTGAAAAATGTTCATGTTTTTAGTCAAAACATGGTTTCATATAAAATGTACATTTTAATGAAATGGTTAGAAAATAAAGAAAATGTTCATGTTCTTAGACAAAAACATGAATTCATTAAAAGTATACATTTTTAGTGTAAAGTTAAAAATAAGAAAGGTGTTTATGTTTTAAGGTCAAAACATTACTAAACTAAAAATATACTTTTTAATGTAATAGTAGGTAATAAGAAAATTTGTAACGATCGGGAATTTCACTCGATCCGAATCGATTGCTAAACCGACCAAGACCGTTCGAAACCCCAAATTGTTTTGAGAACACGACAAATGAGAATGCAAACAGAAGAACATTTCATTGTATATTACAACAATTACATCAGAATACAAGAATATACAGAGTATGAATAAATATTACACAGAAAATATCAGAGATTTAAATTACATTTAAATACATCGCAGCGGAAAGTAATACAAAACACAACTTGAAGTAATACATGGATACAGAGCTTTCCGAGTATCGTTCCAGCTGTAAATCAGGATCCTGTGAATATAAATCTGCAAAACCAAAACTACTAGCTGCCCGTGTCAAAAATAAGGGCACCCAGAGTTTAGGTTAAAACAATAAACTCCATATCAGTCATGTGACTGGTGTGAGAACTAAAACAGTTATTGATCTTTATTTTAAAGTTAGGTAAATCAAGGGACCAGGCCGTATAACATGGAACGGATTTCCTTCCAAGAATACCAGTGCTAAAACAACAACACAATGCTAAATAAAGAAAAATGAAGCTATTATAAGACCCAGAACCCATCACACAATGCAACACAAGCCGGAGGATAGGGTTTTACCTTATAATAGCCAAAGAATGCTTGATATGCCAAAAAAAATCATTTGATACTATAATAAGTGCATAGTGTATAAAACAATTTCAATCTTAAGTATCAATCATAGACAGCATGAGTGCCCCATCCCACTATGTCGCCATACTAGGCTCTACAATCAAAACCGCAAAGTCACGTATTTGGAAATTGGATTTCCGTCTGTGAACCGAGGCCAGGGATCGTCCTCTACCAATTCGAGACAATCTAGCCTACTGTGTCTCAGGATCAGAGCTCGAGTAACCCTTAGGAGCCACAGGGCCGGTCTACCGATGTGGATTAAAATGCCTGAACACTTCGTTTTCCCGCCCTTTGCATGGGGCGTAAACGAGCCAACGAATGATTCCATCGGTCCAGGATCGACCGATATAACCGAGGCGCCTCGCAACAGCAACAACCACACAGGTGAAAATTTCCATAACAATATCTGTATAATCACGAAATCCAACATCGAAATATTCCAAAGACAATTTCGATTCAAATCCATTCCAATTCAGTGATTGGAAATCCTGGTTACTTTTAAAACCATTTCAAATCCAATTTATTTATTTAAAAATAAATAAATTATTATTCTAGTTCAAAACTAGTTCATTTCGATAAAAATCTATTTTTATCTTTACAAATTTGGAGATTTTCATCCCAATTCTTCACAAATCATTTCTTATGATTTTACACAAATTATTACTATTTTTAATAAATTTATCAAGGCCCGTACAGTCGATTTCCATCAACGGCCATCGAACTGCACTTACAGCGACCTTTTCCAAATTTGATTTGGACACAATTCCAAATCCAACCGTTAGATTTCAAATCTCTAATATTCGTTAGAAAGATCTTTTTGATACGAACCCAACGGTTCCAGTTTTACGAAAATTCGACGGTCGGATCTCCCGCAATATCCATTCGAAGTCAATGGTCGAAATTCGCGAACTGTCGCGGCGCGGCGCATTCTATTCAGGCCATTATATATATATATATATTTATTATATTTCGTCGATTTCCTTTTAAAACATATTTTATAAATCGTTTTAAATTCGTTTTCAAAACGATTTCAACTTCATATTCAATTTCTAATCAAAATTGAATATTCCACATCATCGATATACAAATGATAATATTTTCAAAACGTTATATTTTGAAATCACTTCGTTTTCTATATTCATTATAAAAATGAATAAAATCGATATAAATATCGTTTACGTCAAAATGGCGTCAATCTAATCAACACGGCTTTTATTCAACACATGAAATTATTTTCTATTCAACACATGAATTAATTTTCTATTCAACACATGAATTTATTTTCAATTCAACACATGAATTTATTTTCTATTCAACACATGAATTTATTTTCTATTCAACACATGAATTTATTTTCAATATTGGAATGAGGCCCAATCAATTACCATATAACGTTTATTATATGGATTTCCATATAACACATGTATATAATAGCAACGATAAATAATCAACCATCATCCAGAGTGCACCACACAACTGCATTAGCATTAAATATAAATAATTAACGCTTACATAGTCTGTCAACCCATCGATTGACATACAACTAAACAATCGGGATTAGTGTACGTCAAATATCATCCCAATACCCGTGTGGGGTTTTAAATCAACAAACACAGATTTTATTTGTGAAGTTGAGCGATGTGTAAAATTTACCGTCCCAATCAATATTAGTCAAATCAGTGTATATAAACAAATCGTCCGATTTGTTTATAAATATTTATTTTATATACACGTTAAAAATCATATTTTTAACTATAAAATATTTTCCACCATAAAATATTTTATTTCATTCCACATTACACAATCAAATTTCACAACACAGCAATCAAACAAACAAGTCTTCCATAGTCTATGGACGACGGGTGTCGGGTGCTGCTAAGCACCGTCTGCATCCTAGTATATAATTTTAACTAGAAAACATAAATAAAAGGTGAGGAGTTCTCACCGAGGGTTCCACTCCGCCGTGCTTTACTTCTGAACTTCTGAACCATTTGGATTTGTTTGAAATTCCAATGCAGTCCTCTCCACGTTGTTCATATTAAAATCACATTTTTAATATGATGTTCTATACATTAAAAATCATATTTTTAATACTCCACCAATATAAAAATCATATTTTTATTCTTTCTATAATATAAAAATCATATTTTTAATCTCTACATTATATAAAAATTATATTTTTATTTATCTATAATATAAAAATCATATTTTTAATCTCTACATTATATAAAAATTATATTTTTATTTATCTATAATATAAAAATCATATTTTTAATCTCTACATTATATAAAAATTATATTTTTATTTATCTATAATATAAAAATCATATTTTTAATCTATACATTATATAAAAATTATATTTTTATTTATCTATAATATAAAAATCATATTTTTAATCTCTACATTATATAAAAATTATATTTTTATTCTTTCTATAATATAAAAATCATATTTTTAATCTCTACATTGTATAAAAAATATATTTTTATTTATCTAATCTTCATGATAAAAATTCTATTTTTACTACATATTAAAATCTAAGCTTTACTCCTATAAAAATGAGAACTTTCTTTATGTAAAAATGTGAACTTTCCTTATGTAAAAATATGAACATAAATTTCAAATTGGATTTACTTACTTCGATCGGAAAAGGAGGAGGTGTCGTGGTGGCTGTTGAGAGAGGGAGAGGCGACGGATGTTTGTTGGCGGCGCTGTTGGTGGCGGTTGCAGTCAGCAGGGGAGACGGCGGTTCTAGGGTTCGCGTTGCTCGCGGGTTCGGGGGATTACGCCTTCAACTAGATGGAGAGGAGCGTAGCTGAGAGGGGGCGGCACCCTGAGGAGGCGGGTGGCGCACGAGAGGGGGGCACGACCGTATCTGGCGTGGCTTTTCTTTTATTGGAGGGGGGAAACCGCGTCGGTTCACAACAGAAGAGGGGGAGGCGGGGCCAGTAGCACGGCGTCGATCGGAGGGGGGTCATCCACCTCCGGCGTCTGGCGATTGGAGGAGAGCACGGGTCGAACGAGATCCGCTTTTATATTATTTTTTCTATTTTTCCAGAAACGGACTGCGGGGAGAGAATGAGGGAAAAGGAGTGGAGAATTCCATAGCGACTATTCTGAATTTTAAACTGGGCATAACTTTTTATCCCCGCTATGAAATTTCATTTTTTCGGATTCGTTTGAAACATATCTTCAATTAGATTCTAATAATTTTGGTTTCGCTAAAATCCGGTTTATTTTGAATCCTGTACATTCATTTGAATTTTGAAATCGAATTTTCGAACTACCGCGCCATTTTCAATTCCTTTTATAATTATAAATGAATAATTATATTCTAACGTCGATTCAAATAAATATATCCATTCTAATTCTATTCAAAATAAATTTCTCGTCGATATTATTTAAAATAATTCATTTTAAATATTCAAAATTCATTAAAATTGCCAAATAAAAAAATAATTAAATTGGCTCAGATTTCCTGGTTATTACAATCTCCCCTACTTAGAACTTTTCGTTCCCGAAAAGGAACGAAGCTGAAAGTTGTTTCACAAACCAACTAAACTTCCAGTATTTTCTTTACGGCTTAATTTCTTCTACTTTTCAGTTTCTATGAACTTTTCAAAAATTTGGCTAACACCCTAAATTTTGGAAAAATTTCGCCATAACCTCCCTTGCACCGGGGACTTTGGGATATTTCAAATAGCCTCCCATGGCCCTCATCAATCAAAAAAGAAAATGGAACAGCCAATCGGCTCTTAAAATCATCAAAAACCCAATAAATTTGTAAACATGTACCTATTTGTCGGGCAAACAATTTTATTCTTCTGCTCTAGTCTCCTTGCTATGACCTGTTCAATGTAAGAACATGTATATGCATGCAAATGCGACAAATTTTCAATATAATTCACTATTTGGTTCAATTTGGCTAAAGGTTCAAATTTTAATTAAACAACCAATAATCAAACAACACAATCAGCAATCAATTAGTTGATTATATTATCAAATTCATATTATTTTAATACATAGTCAAAAATCAGATTTTTGATGCCGAATCACAACAATAGCCCTATCTAATTTTGGGTCTCACACCAGTCAATTGGAATCATAAAGAAATCCCACCTTCGAAACACGAAAATAAATTCTGATGATGATGCGTCAATCATCAGAATCATGTCCGAGCGACTAGAGTGTGATTCTATATCTATCCAGTATATTAAAACTTCGAATACACGTGGATCAGACGTATACGCAAAATCTTTATATACTGGACTGTCCAAATTCAATACAAAATAAATAATCAAATACAAATAATTGATTTAAATTTTCAAAACAAAAATTTGTTTTCATTTTCAAAAATATACTCTTCACACTCGTTCTAGGATACTACTGATCCCATCTCTAACGAGTCATTCTCATTGGATATTACTAATCCAATTTCTGATGAATTCTTTCGTACGGTTCTAACGTGTCTTGTTCTCCGAGCTTTGTAAACCAAAGCCCTGATACCAGATGTAACGATCGGGAATTTCACTCGATCCGAATCGATTGCTAAACCGACCAAGACCGTTCGAAACCCCTGATTGTTTTGAGATCACAACAAATTAGAATGCAAACAGAAGAACATTTCATTGTATATTACAACAATTACATCAGAATACAAGAATATACAGAGTCTGAATAAATATTATACAGAAAATATGAGAGATTTAAATTACGTTTAAATACATCGCAGCGAAAAATAATACAAAACACAACTCGAAGTAATGCACGGATACAGAGCTTTCCGAGTATCGTTCCAGCTTTAAATCAGGATCCTGTGAATATAAATCTGCAAAACCAAAACTACTAGCTGCCCATGTCAAAAATAAGGGCACCCAGAGTTTAGGTTAAAACAATAAACTCCAGGTCAGTCATATGACTGGTGTGAGAACTAAAACAGTTATTAATCTTTATTTTAAAGCTAAATAAATCAAGGGACCACGCGATATAACACGGAACGGATTTCCTCCCAAGAATACCAGTTCATAAAACAACAGCGCAATGCTAAATAAAGAAAAATGAAGCTATTATAAGACCCAGGTCCCATCACACAATGCAACACAAGCCGGAGGATAGGGTTTTACCTTATAATAGCCAAAGAATGCTTGATACGCTAAAAACAAATCATTTGATACTATAATAAGTGCATAGTGTATAAAACAATTTCAATCATAAGTATCAATCATAGACGGCATGAGTACCCCATCCCACTATGTCGCCATACTAGGCTCTACAATCAAAACCGCAAAGTCACGCATTTGGAAATTGGATTTCCGTCTGTGAACCGAGGCCAGGGATCGTCCTGTACCGATTCGAGACAATATAGCCTGCCATGTCTCAGGATCAGAGCTCGAGTGACCCTTAGGAGCCACAGGGCCGGTCCACCAATGTGGATTAAAATGCCTGAACACTACGTTTCCCCGCCCTTTGGGGCGTAAACGAGCCAACGAATGACTCCATCAGTCCCGGATCGACCGATATAACCGAGGCGCCTAGCAACAACAACAACCACACAGGTGAAAATAATATAAATGTCAGGGCTGGTAGGTCACTGACACCACCCTAGCTAGAAAGAAACGCATGCCCTCCCTAGATCCTTCTCCCGTTTCTGGTTCACACCGGGATGTGAGGCTCGTGAATCAACGTTACACAAAGCTATGCCACACAGGTCGTGCTTTGATCATCAACCACAAGACTTTGCTTTTCAACAGAAGCCTTGATTATTTGCCACTTAGGCATGCCACACAGGCAATTCACTCCATTCGATTGATATCCATCAATATATAACCCCTGAGCTCGTACGTCTCAGAGAAGGGCGTTAAGCAAGAGAATAAATTCTCCGCCGCCAAACAGATTTATTTTTAATAGAAATCAATCACATGGAATAAAATCCAATGTCAGACACACAATCCATTTACAAGTTCGTTCTGGGTCTGAACGAAACCGGAGGCACCTTATACCTCGCATATCCATCGATCTCCAAGTACGTCTGGACGATCACCAACTGATTCCCTCCTTTTGGGTGTACAGCCCAATCAAGATCATCACTAATCACCCAAACGATGTGAAGACCTCCAGTCTTCAACCACCATCTTCATCCTCGACACCACGTCGAATCAGTTATTCAAATTGGGATAAACCCGGTCCTTCTAAATAACTCGCGTATATAATAAACAAGTGTTACACAAACACTACATACGCCTCATTCCAATTCAGAATATTCTTTTATTCAAATATTCTTATACTCAAATATTCTTATACTTAGGAAAGGTTCCATTAACTTTATCAAAGATAAATTCTTTAAATTTATTCTTTAACCTTCTTTGAATATCAATTCAAACTAGTCGGGATTAGCGAACCACACCGAAGTAATCATTTATTTTATTTTCCAATCCCAACCTATTCATCCCATGAAGTAAAACTGGTCATACTTCATATTTAACACCACGGTGTTATCGGTAAATTCAATTACCATTTCACATTCAAATCTAATTAAAGATTTAACTATCGCCTGGAGCAAAACTGGTGATACTCCATTCTCAATCATTTCAATCTAATTAAAGATTCATTAAAACTCCACTTGGTTTTAATCTTCCCAAAAATCAATATTAATGATTGTTTAACTTGGGAATCAAATCCTATCTTTAACTGGGTTAAAGAACCAATTGTCATTTAAAACACGGTTCACTATAAACCCAAAATCACATTCCACTCCATCAGCCTTTAACCATAAATTAGCAAGTGAACAATTCCTTAAGTATTAACCCCGAAGGCCGAAGCCAACATCAGATCAATACCCAAGAGACCCTTCAACTTAACTAATCTCCAGTTAGTTTCTGATTTTCTTAACTCCATTGGGTCTAAGAACAATATTATTAAAGATACAATTCACGACAAACCCAAATCACATTTGATATTAAATACAAGGCTCTGAATAGAAAATAAATCGGCTTATATTCAATATCAAATTCTATGACCAACAAATATCGTATTGGAAATAACGATATAAATATATCTTTCAAATTTCCATAACAATGTCCGTATAATCACAAAATCCAACATCGAAATATTCCAAAGAAAATTTTGATTTTAATCCGTTCCAATTCAGTTATTGGAAATCTCAATTACTTTTAAAACCATTTCAAATCCAATTTATTTATTTAAAAATAAATAAATTATTATTCGAGTTCAAAACTAGTTCATTTCGATAAAAATCTATTTTTATCTTTACAAATTTGGAGTTTTTCATCCCAATTCTTCACAAATCATTTCTAATGATTTTACACAAATTATTACTATTTTTAATAATTTTATCAAGGCACGTACAGTCGATTTCCGTCAACGGCCATCGAACTGCACTTATAGCGACCTTTTCCAAATTTGATTTGGACATAATTCCAAATCCAACCATTAGATTTCAAATCTCTAATATTCATTAGAAATCTATTTTCGATACGAACCCAACGGTTCTGGTTTTAGGAGAATCCGACGGTCGGATCTCCCGCAATATCCATTCGAAGTCAATGGTCGAAATTTGTGAACTGCCGCGGCACGGCGCGTTCTATTCAGGCCATTATATAATATATATATATATATGTATGTATTATATATTTCTTCGATTTCCTTTTAAAACGTATTTTATAAACCGTTTTAAATTCCTTTTCAAAACGATTTCAACTTCATATTCAATTTCTAATCAAAATTGAATATTCCACATCATCGATATACAAATGATAATATTTTCAAAACGTTATATTTTAAAATCACTTCATTTTCTATATTCATTATAAAAATGAATAAAATCAATACAAATATCATTCACGTCAAAATGGTGTCAATCTAATCAACACGGCTTTTATTCAACACATGAAATTATTTTCTATTCAACACATGAATTTATTTTCTATTCAACACATGAATTTATTTTCTATTCAACACATGAATTTATTTTCAATATTGGAATGAGGCCCAATCAATTACCATATAACGTTTATTATATACATTTCCATACAACACATGTATATAATAGCAACGATAAATAATCAACCATCATCCAGAGTGCACCACACAACTGCATCAACATTAAATATAAATAATTAACGCTTACACAGTCTGTCAACCCATCGATTGACATACAACTAAACAATCGGGATTAGTGTACGTCAAATATTATTCCAATACCCGTGTGGGGTTTCAAATCAACAAACACAGATTTTATTTGTGAAGTTGGGCGATGTGTAAAATTTACCATCCCAATCAATATCAGTCAAATCAGTGTATATAAACAAATCGTCTGATTTGTTTATAAATATTTATTTTATATACACGTTAAAAATCATATTTTTAACTATAAAATATTTTCCACCATAAAATATTTTATTTCATTGCACATCACACAATCAAATTTCACAACACAGCAATCAAATAAACAAGTCGTCCATGGTCTGTGGACGACGGGTGTCGGGTGCTGCTAAGCACCGTCTGCATCCTAGTATATAATTTTAACTAGAAAACATAAATAAAAGGTGAGGAGTTCTCACCGAGGGTTCCACTCCGCTGTGCTTTACTTCTGAACTTCTGAACCATTTGGATTTGTTTGAAATTCCAATGCAGTCCTCTCCACGCTGTTCATATTAAAATCACATTTTTAATATGATGTTCTATACATTAAAAATCATATTTTTAATAATCCACCAATATAAAAATCATATTTTTATTCTTTCTATAATATAAAAATCGTATTTTTAATCTCTACATTATATAAAAATTATATTTTTATTTATCTATAATATAAAAATCATATTTTTAATCTCTACATTATATAAAAATTATATTTTTATTCTTTCTATAATATAAAAATCATATTTTTAATCTCTACATTATATAAAAATTATATTTTTATTTATCTAATCTTCATGATAAAAATTCTATTTTTACTACATATTAAAATCTAAACTTTACTCCTATAAAAATGTGAACTTTCTTTATGTAAAAATGTGAACTTTCCTTATGCAAAAATATGAACATAAATTTCAAATTGGATTTACTTACTTCGATAGGAAAAGGAGGAGGTGTCGTGGTGGTTGCTGAGAGAGGGAGAGGCGACGGATGGCTATTGGCGGCGCCGTTGGTGGCGGTTGCAGTCAGCAGGGGAGACGGCGGTTCTAGGGTTCGCGTTTCTCGCGGGTTCGGGGGATTACGCCTTCAACTGGATGGAGAGGAGCGTAGCTGAGAGGGGGTGGCAACTTGAGGAGGTGGGTGGCGCATGAGAGGGGGGCGCGATCGGATCTGGCATGGCTTTTCTTCGATTGGAGGGGGGAAACTGCGTCGGTTCACAACAGAAGAGGGGGATGCAGGGCCAGTAGCGCGGCGTCGATCGGAGGGGGGTCATCCACCTCCGGCGTCTGGAGATTGGAGGAGAGCACGGGTCGAACGAGATCCTCTTATATATATTTTTTTCTATTTTTTCAGAAACGAACTGCGGGGAGAGAATGAGGGAAAAGGAATGGAGAATGGTTTTATTATAAAATATATATATTATATTAATTTTCAACTCCAAAAAGTTAGTTTTAAATTCGAACTCGAAATCAAGCCACCGACTATCGCCCCAAGCGTAATACCCCATTCCAAACACAATGGGATATGTTTCACAAGCCAGTTCGAATGTTACGATCAGCTTTCATTTAAATTAAAATATAAATCTATATATATTTAATTCAAACGCACATTTCAATTTACCGGGGCCACATACGAACTCTAAAAATTCCCGAAAAATATTTTCTAGCTTCGTATTGACGATACGGTCCTAACAAAACTAATTTCGTCGAATTCTGAGACCATTGGAAAAATGGCCATTTTCTAGTTGATTAAAATCAACTAAAACTGGTCAAACGCGTTTTCCTTTGCCACACTCACATATTGATTCGAAAAATTACGAATTTTGTAATCTAGCAATAACTTGACATCACGGACCCAACAAAAGTGGTTTCGTCGAAAATCGAGGTCGTTTGCAAAATTTCCATTTTTAAGGGCCAGAATTCCATTGCGACTATTCTGAATTTTCAACTGGGTATAACTTTTTATCCCCGCTATGAAATTTCTATTTTTCGGATTCGTTGGAAAGATATCTTCAATTAGATTCTAATATTTTTGGTTTCTCTAAAATCCGGTTTATTTTGAATCATGTACATTCATTTGAATTTTGAAATCGAATTTTCGAACTACCGCGCCATTTTCAATTCCTTTTATAATTATAAATGAATAATTATATTCTAACGTCGATTCAAATAAATATATTCGTTCTAATTCTATTCAAAATAAATTTCTCGTCGATATTATTTAAAATAATTCATTTTAAATATTCAAAATTCAATAAAATTGCCAAAATAAAAAAATTTAAATTGGCTCAGATTTCCGGGTTATTACAAAAATGTTCATGTTTTTAATCAAAATATGATTTCATTAAAAATGTGCATTTTTAAATAAATGTTGAAAATAGGAAAAATGTACGTGTTTTCAATCCAACATGATTCCATGAAAAGTTCACATTTTTAATATAATGTTGAACAAAATAGAAATTACACATGTTTTAAAAGAAACATGATTTCATTAAAAATTTCATATTTTAGTATCAAGAATGAATTTAAGAAAAGATTCGTGTTTTAGAATTTAAAACATGATTTTATTAAAGATATACATTTTTAATGTAATGTTAAATGAAGAAAATGTACATGTTTTGAATGCAAAACATGTTATACATTAAAATTTCTTTTTTTTAATGTAATTATAGAAATGCAAAAGAGAAATATGTTTTAAAATGAAAATGGGAGTTACATAAAAAAATTCATTTTTTAATGTAATAATAGAAATGTTAAAACTATGAGAGTTGTTCATGTTTTAAATAGAAAACATGATTTCATTAGGAATATGCATTTTATTTGTAAAAAGACAAATATGCAAGTTTTCAAAATAAAACATGTTTACATTAAAAACTTTGTTTTTAATGAAATGGTTAAAATCACATTTATATTACATCACATATATTAGAATTTATATGTGTTGTTAAAAATTACATTTTCAATTACATCGCATATATTAGAATTTATATGCGCTGTTAAGATCACATTTATATTACATCGCATATATTAGTATTTATATGCGTTGTTAAAATCATATTTATAATTACATCACATATATTAGAATTTATATGCGCTGTTAAAATTACATTTATGATTACATTGTATATATTAGAAATATATGCACTGTCAAAATTACATTTATATATACATTTGCATATGGTAGTATTCATATGCAAAGTAGACTCATCATTGAATAAATTTTCATGTAAATGATATAGATTCTGTTTGACGGTACATAAAATGATATGCCAATAAAAACACTATTTTATTTGGTATGTTAAATACGTTAGCGAAATCATCGAAGAGTTTATATATATATATATATATATGTATGTATATATTAATTAAAATTAAATGAATCGCGCATGGTAGTTCGAAATCGTAACTTTAAACGATTACATTGAAAGATTCAACCGTCGGATTTTCCCAAAACTGGAACCGCTAAGACCGCTTTGGGAAGATCTTTCCAACGATGTAAATTTTGTTCAAATCCAATGGTTAGATTTTGAGATAAATGTAAATCAAAATTTGATAAAAATAGCGCCAGGGCCGCATATTGACCCGAAGCGTCGTTAAATAGATTTGGCTACTTTTATACAAATAAAAATAGCGATTAATCGTTATTATATACTATTAACGATATGAAATGATTTTAAACTATATATATGCGAGAATCATTTGAAAAGGCCAAGTTAAATCTCATTTCAAATGATTATACGACGATCTAAATTGAAGATCTTGAAGACGTCGATTGAAGACCGGCAATCTTCACATCGAAAGGATAACTACTGATGCTTGGCATTGGCTATGTACCAATAAAGGATTAAAGTGGTAATTGTCTGGACGTACTTGTTGATTGTCTGGATACGCGAGCACCTCTCTTCCGTATTGGACATACGGGACAAGAAATAAGGTGATTCCGGTTTCGTTAAGACCCAGAACGGATTTGTAAATGGATGTGTATCCGACATTAACCCTTCAGGACCCAATAGTAAAAATTTGCCGAAGTTTCCAGATCCCCTTTCCACCTTCACAGTTCATAATTTAGTGGAATTTCCCATGGCCGTTCAGATCTCGTTTTATTTTCTTCCCCATCATGGTTCACAATTTCCTCGACCAACTTTTTCCAAGCAACCAGCATCCTAGCTCATTGTTGCTCCTTCGCTGCCTTCCTTTTGAGTTCTCCTTCGTGTCTCCATCCAGTCCTCCTTCCCGGTCTTTCATCTGAGTACTTTTTGGTTTGCCGCTTGGTTGGTGAGCTGCTCTTTTCGTTGTTTGTTAATTATTTACAGTCATAATCACAGGTATGGTTTCATTTCATTGTCCATTTTGTTGAATTAATGCTTATGAATTTATGTTTTCTCACTCTATTTACTACCTGAAGAATCAGTTGTTGTTGCAATATTCGTGCTTCTGCTCTGTTCCGAGCACTTCATTCCCTCTTTGTTTAATTGGCTTGCTACACACGAGATTAACAAGAAATAAGACTAAGTGAAACACCCCACCTCCGTTAGGGTCACTCTCAAAGGGAATGCCCTAATTTTGGTGGAGGTTTATAAGTACAAGTCACAGATATACAAGACAGATATAAGAACACATATTTGTAAACAGCGGAAGAACAACAAACTTTTATTTCATAAAGTCAAATACGTGTTACAACAACATCCTTTCCAAAAACATAACATAACACTTTCATAATCTGTCTTGAGTACATTATTTAAAGAAGCATAAATAAAACATAGATAAACTGCAAAAGCCCCATAGTGGATTGTCCAAAGCCATAGTTCAAAACAGGAAAGTCCAAGCAATACATTTCTCTTCTTTAAGCTGGATGTTGAGGTAGGTCAAGCTGCTGTGTTCCCTCCCTGAGGACCTGGGGGGGGGGGAACGGAAGAAAGAAGACGAAAGAAAAGTAGAGTCAGACATAAAGCCTGAGTAAGTCTAGTACTATTTTGTCTATGAATAAAGAACTGAGTATGATAAGTATAAACAGGAAGTGGGCATGCATTATAAACTTGGTTAAGTTGTCTAGGGTCGAATATACTATTGTACCCCATGTTAATCTCTGAACCCATATAAACTAGTTTCCCACTGGCACCCCATAATCAGGGTGATGTGATCCATTCTATGATGATCGGCTCCTACTCGCATAGTTACATGTGTCTTACGGCCCCCGATGTCTGTAGTTACCTATGCTGGTCCCACCATGGGGTGTATCAAGTCCCATAGTGGCAACCCGACACAACCTTAGAGTGCACAGGTATGCTACTGGTGTCCAGTGCCTTATTTTTCTGCACCGGAGTGTGTGCACGCCCGCACTCCGTTAGAACCTACACTGCTACACCACCGCCGTCGATTTGACCTCTTACAATCAGCCCAGTAATCGTGCCCCACCCTGCCTAGTTTCAGGGTATCCTGATACACCTTTTAGGGTTACTGCTGAAAAGGGTCCCCCGTTACTAGGTTTTCTATCTCTAGCCAACATGCTAAGTTGGTTAAGTGTTTCCTAACCTAACCCCACCAGTCCGTTTAGTTTAGCATGTTCCATTTTGATTAAGTCTTTAGTTCACTTAATCCTAACAATCCTGACTCAGCCTTAATTGTCTTATTAAGGCCCTGACCTCTCACATTAGACAGGTATTGTTGTGGCTGCCTGTTGCCGGTTGGTTCCGGGCAGTCTTACGCCACAACTCAGTCTAACCTCGGGTCCTTGCTGGGCTCCATGTTTAACCTCCCACATTGGATAGGTATTGTTGTGACTACTGGACAGCCGGGCGGTTCCGGGCAGGTTTATATCACAACTTAATCCAACCTCGGGTTAAACACATCGTATGTTCTACATTTACATATTTTGTCTTTCTTCTTTATTTATATGTAAATATTTGCGGCCCATTATTAAGTTAATGGTGTAAAGGTTACACCAATCATGGGCCCAACCCATACTTGAATTTGGGCCCTTCTATTTTATATATTCATTCATTAATTAATTTAGCCCAACGTTATTTACCCCCGTTTTTTTCACGTCCGTTTATATATATATTGGGCTTAGCCTTTTAAAGCCCAATTTAGCCATGCGAAAGGGGAGGCTCAAAGCATAATTACATACACAAAAAGGGGAAGGTGAGCGTATGAACTTGCAAAATGACGTTGGAAATACAAACTAGAACGGGTGTACTTGCATAGTGGTAACATAGGTGACATGAATCAAAGCATGTGAACTTGTAATTGAGATATTATTATTGACACATGAACCTATATTTTTATTTAGGCATAATGTCAAGCATGGCATAAATATTTCTAGCATAAGCATGGCATAATGTCAAACATAAGCATGGCATAAATACTTCTAGCATAAACATGGCATAATGTCAAACATAAGCATGGCATAATATCAAACATAAGCATGGCATAAGTATAGTTAAATTTGTTCACATAACCATGGCATAAATATTTTCTAACATGAAATCATGATTCTTACTTTAGTCATGTAAACTTACAAAAAGGGACTTTTTGAACCTAACCTAGCCATGTACCACATATGTCATCATAAAATTCTTGTAAACAAGATAGACTTAATCATGGATTTCAATTATGCCAAATATCGTTCATAGCTTAGCCATATTCATAAGTTTGCAAATAGATTTTCTAGTACAAAAGCATGGCTTAATACGTGATGCCAAATTCTCAACATAATTTCCTATGGATTATAATAACCAAACTTGTTCTAATTACTTACAAAATGATTTATGCACAAAAATATACATCATGATGGCATAGTAGCAAAACCCCAAACTTGCATAAATTTAAATCAACTACATACATGTAGCTTCAACATGGATTACATAATTTGCGAAATATTCCAAACGTATACTTGCATAGAACTACCGCATGTAGTTCTTTATAACATGAATAACATAATTCAAGAATATCCAAACGTATATAATATTTCAAATTGATAAGAACGCACAAATATGAATAACTTTAGTGCCACAATTCAAGCATACAAACCAACACAATTGTTTATTCATACCAAAGTAATACTCTACTTACAATGGTTGCGGCGAATTCTCTAATTAAGAGATATGATTCCTTTGTTGAATTGATTGGCTTTAGGTTGCTTGAATTGCTTTAGGCTTTAGAACTTTCTTCCTAATTCTCTCTCTAGTTGGCGGCTACTCTTAGTCGTTTCTCAGCAACATGGCGGCTATGTTCTTAATTTTGAATGAATAGATTAGGGTTTAGTCTAGGGTTGTTTATATAGAGGTTAGGAACTGATTAGGACCATCGATGTTGCTTGGATTGATCATAGCCATTCATTAGATAGAGAGACCAATTAAAACTTGCCACCTAGCCCTAATGACAAAGCAGACCACAGAGGATCGGCCAAACACAGACCTGGCCAGCCAGGTTGACTGGGCTCGACCAGGTCGACACCCCTGTCGACAGGGCTGTCGACAGCCCTGTCGATATGGGTAGCCCAGGTCGACAGCCCAGTCGACCTGGGTGGCCTAGGCGGGTGTTTATCCGCCCTGGCCCATTGGGCCCGATTTTATTCTGTTTGAATTTAAACTTGATTCTCAAACTTCCGAAGGCCATATCTTCTTCATACGGACTCCGTTTTTCGAAAACTTGGACTCTATTTCGCGTATTTTTCCGAGACGAACGCAACGGCGTATCCCGTTTCCCTTAGTTCTTTGATTTCAGATTAATTATGCTTTAATTTGTTAATTTCACAGTTATAGAATTTTCGGGGTGTTACATTCTCCCCCACTTAAAAGGATTTCGTCCCCGAAATCTTCAAGTTAGGAGGAATATATATCCTAACATCCAATCATCCATCTACTCATCCATCAAACACGAGCATCCATTGTCCTTAAAAGACTTCTAATGCTTCATGATCATATGCAAAGTGTGTGTGTACATGTACTTATCTAATGCAAAATCAGGCGGTCTACTGATTCAGTTGACCTCCTTAATGCGAATTATGTAAGTGCCATGAATCCATTATGTATGCAAATTTTCCTATTCATGATTCTACATGAGTGCACAATCATTCAATACAGATGCAACATCCATATGACAACACATTAAAGTTCAACCATATACGAATGCAAACATATATGCATATGCAATATGAAGTGACTGAGCCGATCTAAAACCTAGATTGTGTGTGTATATGCAACCACGAGCAACCACTAGCAATCACTTGCAACCACTTGCAACCATCATCCATAACATGTTTCAACTACATGTTTCCATCCAAAGGGTTTCTACCTAAAAGATACGGTCGAGGAAATATACCTAAAAAGATAGATAAAAGCGCAACTTAAGGAAAAAGAAAGATCAAGGATGTACCCTCGAACAGAAAAGGGTAGGCAGTGCGGATTCTAGCTTCAGTTTCCCAAGTCGCGTCTCCCTCGGCGTCGCTCCACTGGACTTTGACGAGCTTGACTTCGCGGTTGCGTAGCCTCTTTACTTCTGTTCCTAAGATTCGGGTTGGAACTTTTCTTATGGTTGCTTCGCGTTCCACTTCGGTCTCTTCGAGGATATTTGGCTCTACCACTTCAGCTGACTCATGTAGACATTTTCGGAGATGTGAAACGTGAAAAACGTTGTGGACTCCGGCCAACTTCTCGGGTAGCTCTAATCTATAGGCCATTTTCCCAATTTTCTCGATGATAGGGAACGGCCCTACGAACCTTGGTGCTAGCTTTCCTGTGGTTCCAAAACGAACAACGTTTCTTAGTGGTGATACCTTGAGAAAAACTCTGTCTCCAACCTCGAATTCAAGGTCGGTCCTTCTCTTGTCGGCATAGGACTTCTGTCTGTCTTGGGCCGTCTTCATCCTTCTTCGTATTAAGTCTACTTTCTCTGAAGTCTCTCGGATCATGTCTGGTCCAAGTATGAGCTTATCAGTAGACTCCCACCAACAAGCGGGCGATCGGCACGGTCTTCCGTATAAAGCTTCGAAGGGCGCCATTCCGATGGTTGCTTGATAGCTGTTGTTGTAGGCAAATTCCACCAAAGGAAGGTGGTCTTCCCATGTCCCTCCGAAGTCAAGGACGCATAGTCTTAGAAGGTCTTCCAAAACTCTGTTCACTCTCTCTGTTTGGCCGTCGGTTTGGGGATGATAGGCTGTGCTCAAGCATAACTGCGTTCCTACTGCTTCTTGCAGACTCCGCCAAAACTCGCTGGTGAAGATGGGGTCTCGGTCACTAACAATGCTAGATGGTATTCCATGGAGTCGAACAATTTCCTTGAGGTAAAGTGATGCTAGGGATGAGGCAGTCCTTTTACTTTTGACAGGTAAAAAGTGGGCGCTTTTAGTAAGCCTATCCACTATTACCCAAATGCTAGTGTTGCCTCTCCTAGACCTAGGCAGCCCATCGATGAAGTCCATTGAGATGCTATCCCACTTCCACTGTGGGACGTCCAGAGGATGTAGCAGTCCGCCAGGCTTTTTCTGTTCCGCCTTAACCTGTTGGCACACCATACACTTAGAAACAAACTCTGCCACGTCCTTTTTCATGCCGTTCCAAAAGAAAGTCCTTTTTATGTCTTTGTACATTTTATCTCCGCCTGGATGTATCGTCATCTTGGAGTGATGTGCTTCCTCGAGAACCTTCTTTACTAAATCTTTTGTCTGTGGGACGCATAGTCTTCCGTCTCGCCTTAGCAAACCCTTATCGTCGATGGAGTATCTGTTGAGGTGACTTGAAGTCTCACCCCTAATTAGCCTATCAATTATTTCTACAAGCTGAAGGTCTTCGCGTTGTGCTGTCCCTACTGAATCCACTAAAGTTGGGCGCACTTCGAGAGATGCTAGCAAGCCTGGTACGAAATCGGAGGAGGGCCTAAAGTCGAAGCTGGCTATAAACTCTAGGCTTTGTCTTTCAACAAACAACGGGCTTAGTGTCAATTTCTTTCGGCTCAACGCGTCTGCAACTACGTTGCCTTTGCCCGGAGTGTAGGAGATTTCGAAATCGTATGAGGCAAGAAACTCCATCCATCTTTGTTGCCTCAAGTTAAGGTCCTTCTGCGAGAAAAGATATTTCAACGATTTATGGTCAGTGTAAAGTTCGAACTTCTCACCTAGGAGATAGTGTCGCCAAGACTTGAGTGCAAAGACAATGGCGGCTAACTCAAGATCGTGGGTTGGGTAGTTCTTTTCATGCACCTTCAACCGCCTCCCGCCATAAGCTACTACCCTTCCTTCTTGCATTAAGACGGCGCCTAGCCCTGTCCCACATGCATCCGTATAAATAGTGAACATCTTGCTCCCATCTGGCAGCGTCAAAACTGGGGCTGTTGTAAGAGCCCTTTTCAGTCGTTGGAAAGCAAACTCGCAATCCAAGTCCCAATTGAACACTAAATTCTTCTTGGTCAATTTCGTGAGCGGAGCTGAGATTTTCGCAAAATCCCTTATGAATTTTCGATAGAAACCTGCTAGTCCTAGAAAACTTCGGACCTCAGTTGCATTCCTTGGTGTCTTCCAATCCTGTACCGCCACTACCTTAGCAGGGTCCACCGCTAACCCTTGTTTGGATACTATGTGCCCAAGGAACCTCACCTCTTCCCTCCAAAAGTGGCATTTGGAGAATTTGGCTTTTAGTTGGTGGACTCGCAAAGTTTCCATGATCGCCCTTAAGTGCTGAGCATGTTCCTCTTCACTCTTTGAGAAGATAAGGATATCATCTACGAAGACCACTACGAATTTGTTGAGGAAATCTCTAAATACCCTACTCATCAGGTCCACGAAGTAAGCAGGTGCATTTGTCAAGCCGAAAGGCATGACAAGCCATTCAAAGAAGCCGTTTGGGGTTCTGAACGCCGTTTTATCGATGCTATCTTCAGCCACCCTTAGCTGATGAAAACCGGTTGCTAAATCGAGTTGGGAGAAAACAGACGCTCCTACAAGCTGGTCAAACAAATCGTCAATTCTAGGGAGAGGATACCTATTCTTTTTCGTTAGCTTGTTGAGCTCCCTATAGTCAACACATAGACGGAGTGAACCATCCGCCTTTGTAGCGAACACCACTGGAGCGCCCCATTCTGAGATGCTCCTCCTAATGAACCCCTTTTCTAGAAGCTCTTTACTCTGTTTACTGAGCTCTTTTCTTTCTCGTGGAGCCATATGTCTAACGGGCAACGCAACGGGCTTTGCATTATCTACAAGATATATGCGTAAGTCTATTTCCCGCTTCGGAGGCAAGCCCTTCACCTCTTCGAAGACATCCGGATATTCCCGGACCACTCTAACTGATTTCAAATTTTCAACAGAGGCATCTAGCGATTCAAGATAACTAAGCATAACCGCATACGAGGGATTACAAGAAATTTCCAAAGTATTACCGAGCTGGGTTAGGAGCCTAACAACCCTTTTCTCACAATCAAGGATGGCCCCATTACTGGATAGCCAATCCATACCCAAAATCAAACCATAACCCGAAAAGCCCAAAACAAAGGCACTACATTGAAATTCTACACTTAGAATAGAAATTTTCAAATCCAAACAGATCATAGACAAATGAGCTGGGCCCCCAATTGGGTTTGAAACAATTAAGGGGTCCTCTACCATACTAGTTTTTAGGTGCAGAGATTCTACTAAAGCAGACGAGATAAAGGAGTGTGATGCGCCAGAATCAAATAAAGTGCGAACGGGGTGATCATAAAGATAAACTACACTTTCTACAGAAGTATTTATACCTCGCTGTTGCAATGGTGGCGCTTCTAGCACATGAACCTGTGCTCCTGGGGTGGATCCAGCGCCCTGCCCCTGTCCTCGTTTCTTTGGGCAGTCCTTAGCCCTGTGGCCTGTCTGACCGCAAGAAAAGCACCCACCATTCTCCTTGGCCTTCTTTTTCCGGCAGTCCTTTACTAAGTGCCCCACTTTGCCACAGAAATTGCACTTCCTCTTCTCTTTGTTGCCTTTCCCGCCTTTCTTAAAGTCTGTCTTCTTAGGTTGCAAACCCTCTTTCTTCCCTTGAGAGCTTTCTGCCTTTGTCTCCTTCTTGCCCTTATCCTCTTCATTCAGCAATGCCATTTGCACCAATCTTTCATACGTGGCTCCCATGGGTATATGGGTCATGGCCAAACTGTGTAATGGCTCATTCAACCCTTTGACGAAACGGAGAGCCTTCTTGTGCGGGGTGTTGACTAGGTCAAGCCCAAACCTAGCCAGCTCATCAAACTGATTCACATACTCTCTAACAGTCTTGTCTCCTTGCTTAAGGAATAAGAATTTTTCCAACTGCAAACTTCTTTCCGCATCTGAGAGAAATTTGGTCTCAAACCTTGCCCTAAAGTCCTCCCATGTCTCCACTGGTCTTTCAGCATTAGTGACTTCCCACCAGTAGGAAGCCTCGCCCTTCAATAGCCACACTGCCAACTGTACTTTTTGTCTATCTTCTACCTCAAAGATGATGAATAGGTCCTCAGTTTCTTTCAGCCAATTCCTAGCTGCTACGAAGGACTCAGTTCCATGGAAATCCCTTCCTCCCATGGCTTTAAAATCTTTACATATCTTAGCAAACGTGTTTCCCCGAGGAGGAGATGGAGGAAAAGGTGCCGCTGCAGCTGGATGATTATCGGCAGCTGGGGGAGGAGGAACGGTAGGACCTGGCTGAGTGGCCCTTGCTTCTAAGAATCGTCTAAACCAACCAGGTATTGGTACCCCTTCCGGTAAGTTAAGATCTTCGGACATGCTGAAACAAAAAGGATAGACTCAAAACGAAGGATAAGAGATAGTACCTATGGCTTTGGGGAGTGGACTTTGCCTTTTAAAATAAAATAATATTTTTCTTTTAAAAATGCTTCTTTAAATTTCCTTTTTGAAAATAATTTTTTCAAAACTTTTTATCTTATCTAGTAAACCTGGCTCTGCTACCAAGTGAAACACCCCACCTCCGTTAGGGTCACTCTCAAAGGGAATGCCCTAATTTTGGTGGAGGTTTATAAGTACAAGTCACAGATATACAAGACAGATATAAGAACACATATTTGTAAACAGCGGAAGAACAACAAACTTTTATTTCATAAAGTCAAATACGTGTTACAACAACATCCTTTCCAAAAACATAACATAACACTTTCATAATCTGTCTTGAGTACATTATTTAAAGAAGCATAAATAAAACATAGATAAACTGCAAAAGCCCCATAGTGGATTGTCCAAAGCCATAGTTCAAAACAGGAAAGTCCAAGCAATACATTTCTCTTCTTCAAGCTGGATGTTGAGGTAGGTCAAGCTGCTGTGTTCCCTCCCTAAGGACCTGGGGGGGGGGGGAAACGGAAGAAAGAAGACGAAAGAAAAGTAGAGTCAGACATAAAGCCTGAGTAAGTCTAGTACTATTTTGTCTATGAATAAAGAACTGAGTATGATAAGTATAAACAGGAAGTGGGCATGCATTATAAACTTGGTTAAGTTGTCTAGGGTCGAATATACTATTGTACCCCATGTTAATCTCTGAACCCATATAAACTAGTTTCCCACTGGCACCCCATAATCAGGGTGATGTGATCCATTCTATGATGATCGGCTCCTACTCGCATAGTTACATGTGTCTTACGGCCCCCGATGTCTGTAGTTACCTATGCTGGTCCCACCATGGGGTGTATCAAGTCCCATAGTGGCAACCCGACACAACCTTAGAGTCCACAGGTATGCTACTGGTGTCCAGTGCCTTATTTTTCTGCACCGGAGTGTGTGCACGCCCGCACTCCGTTAGAACCTACACTGCTACACCACCGCCGTCGATTTGACCTCTTACAATCAGCCCAGTAATCGTGCCCCACCCTGCCTAGTTTCAGGGTATCCTGATACACCTTTTAGGGTTACTGCTGAAAAGGGTCCCCCGTTACTAGGTTTTCTATCTCTAGCCAACATGCTAAGTTGGTTAAGTGTTTCCTAACCTAACCCCACCAGTCCGTTTAGTTTAGCATGTTCCATTTTGATTAAGTCTTTAGTTCACTTAATCCTAACAATCCTGACTCAGCCTTAATTGTCTTATTAAGGCCCTGACCTCTCACATTAGACAGGTATTGTTGTGGCTGCCTGTTGCCGGTTGGTTCCGGGCAGTCTTACGCCACAACTCAGTCTAACCTCGGGTCCTTGCTGGGCTCCATGTTTAACCTCCCACATTGGATAGGTATTGTTGTGACTACTGGACAGCCGGGCGGTTCCGGGCAGGTTTATATCACAACTTAATCCAACCTCGGGTTAAACACATCGTATGTTCTACATTTACATATTTTGTCTTTCTTCTTTATTTATATGTAAATATTTGCGGCCCATTATTAAGTTAATGGTGTAAAGGTTACACCAATCATGGGCCCAACCCATACTTGAATTTGGGCCCTTCTATTTTATATATTCATTCATTAATTAATTTAGCCCAACGTTATTTACCCCCGTTTTTTTCACGTCCGTTTATATATATATTGGGCTTAGCCTTTTAAAGCCCAATTTAGCCATGCGAAAGGGGAGGCTCAAAGCATAATTACATACACAAAAAGGGGAAGGTGAGCGTATGAACTTGCAAAATGACGTTGGAAATACAAACTAGAACGGGTGTACTTGCATAGTGGTAACATAGGTGACATGAATCAAAGCATGTGAACTTGTAATTGAGATATTATTATTGACACATGAACCTATATTTTTATTTAGGCATAATGTCAAGCATGGCATAAATATTTCTAGCATAAGCATGGCATAATGTCAAACATAAGCATGGCATAAATACTTCTAGCATAAACATGGCATAATGTCAAACATAAGCATGGCATAATATCAAACATAAGCATGGCATAAGTATAGTTAAATTTGTTCACATAACCATGGCATAAATATTTTCTAACATGAAATCATGATTCTTACTTTAGTCATGTAAACTTACAAAAAGGGACTTTTTGAACCTAACCTAGCCATGTACCACATATGTCATCATAAAATTCTTGTAAACAAGATAGACTTAATCATGGATTTCAATTATGCCAAATATCGTTCATAGCTTAGCCATATTCATAAGTTTGCAAATAGATTTTCTAGTACAAAAGCATGGCTTAATACGTGATGCCAAATTCTCAACATAATTTCCTATGGATTATAATAACCAAACTTGTTCTAATTACTTACAAAATGATTTATGCACAAAAATATACATCATGATGGCATAGTAGCAAAACCCCAAACTTGCATAAATTTAAATCAACTACATACATGTAGCTTCAACATGGATTACATAATTTGCGAAATATTCCAAACGTATACTTGCATAGAACTACCGCATGTAGTTCTTTATAACATGGATAACATAATTCAAGAATATCCAAACGTATATAATATTTCAAATTGATAAGAACGCACAAATATGAATAACTTTAGTGCCACAATTCAAGCATACAAACCAACACAATTGTTTATTCATACCAAAGTAATACTCTACTTACAATGGTTGCGGCGAATTCTCTAATTAAGAGATATGATTCCTTTGTTGAATTGATTGGCTTTAGGTTGCTTGAATTGCTTTAGGCTTTAGAACTTTCTTCCTAATTCTCTCTCTAGTTGGCGGCTACTCTTAGTCGTTCCTCAGCAACATGGCGGCTATGTTCTTAATTTTGAATGAATAGATTAGGGTTTAGTCTAGGGTTGTTTATATAGAGGTTAGGAACTGATTAGGACCATTGATGTTGCTTGGATTGATCATAGCCATTCATTAGATAGAGAGACCAATTAAAACTTGCCACCTAGCCCTAATGACAAAGCAGACCACAGAGGATCGGCCAAACACAGACCTGGCCAGCCAGGTTGACTGGGCTCGACCAGGTCGACACCCCTGTCGACAGGGCTGTCGACAGCCCTGTCGACATGGGTAGCCCAGGTCGACAGCCCGGTCGACCTGGGTGGCCTAGGCGGGTGTTTATCCGCCCTGGCCCATTGGGCCCGATTTTATTCTGTTTGAATTTAAACTTGATTCTCAAACTTCCGAAGGCCATATCTTCTTCATACGGACTCCGTTTTTCGAAAACTCGGACTCTATTTCGCGTATTTTTCCGAGACGAACGCAACGGCGTATCCCGTTTCCCTTAGTTCTTTGATTTCAGATTAATTATGCTTTAATTTGTTAATTTCACAGTTATAGAATTTTCGGGGTGTTACACTAACACTAAATACTAATTTTAAAATAATCGCTTACTTGGACAATATTTGAGGATTGAGATAATTTTGCAACTTATATACATATTTTTTTTAATGTCCTACTGGGTTGAAGAAAAAACAGTTTATATGTTTATTCATACTGGGTTTAAGAAAAAATGGTACATATGTTTGTTTACATTTTTATATGCTATGCTAACCATCACAAAAACTTTATCGAATGACTTATACAGTACAACGATCGGTCACTCTATTCTTTGACAACTATGGTTTGTAATTTCCAAAGTATATAACGTGTTTTTTTTGACACTTATACTAGAATACTATTGTAGTGTGATACAACCGTAATGTAATTTTCATAGTTTATAATATGTTATAGTGAATATAAAAATGTATTGAAAATGAATTATTTATTTTCCCTTCATATTACATGATTAAACTATTGAAATGTACTGTTATATTAGGTTTACACAACTCTGCTCCCTGTTTGGCCACTGTCGTTTTTGTATGTACTAGTTGAGATAGGGAATTTTGCCAGATTTCATTGCTATGGAGAGAAAAAGGCATATTCGTTTGGAAGGCCTCCAAGGTAACAATAACCTATTTACCATCCCCTTTTTCTAGAACCTATTCTTAAGCGTAGTTATTGTTATATCGACATTAAGAGTAATCCAGTGGTAATGTACATTTAAAATTCATAACTTATGCTTTCATGCAAAGGAAGTAACCATTTGGAGCAGGTGTTTAAGCTGAGGAATTTGGAGCTTTAAAGGGAAAAACAAGGAGAAAGAGGATGGGATTTTGGGACTTGGCTTAGTGGATAGAAGCCATTATTAGTACGCATGTCATGTCTGCATATAAGTAATTATTTGACCTGTCTTTTGAAAAAAGGATAGTTTTTAGATTCTGGATGAGCAACACATAACACAGTTAACATCATTATCCTTCCCTCATTACTGTAGTTTGTTCTTTGTGTTTAATCAACCTAGTGGAATTCTGTATGCTTAATGAGACATTATTTATTGTTAATATTATTCCACACCACTTAAGACCAATCTTACTGATTGTATACTTGTATGTAGTTTTGCCAAGTTTGTGAGGAAGAAAAGAAAACTTTGGTCCTCTCCACTTCACAGTAATCAAGTATACGATCTGAATGAATTTTCCCTTGACTGATATATTATTGCTCCGTCTTGTTTCTATTAATCTACTTGCAATCCACTAGCCTTCTTGAATTATACGAAAATATGTGATATTTGAAAAATTCGGCAAGCTACATTTATATCCACACTTATTAGTTTTAGCATCGTGTACTGTATCCACTATTGTTTAATGATCTTTGTTCTCAGTTACTTCACTGCTGGAATTTTTGGTAGCTTGCTTGGTAGACACTTCATTGTCTTACAACTTTTTTTGCTGTTTAACTTTTGCCTTTGCAGGTTATGATATTCAGATGTGATTATGTATTGCTAACATAGGGTGATGCGTGTTCATGATCGACAACAAACATGGAGCATGAACTGCAGTTTTGTTTTAGTGAACTGTTGACATTTATTTTCTTGTTATAGTATATGTATGATAGAGTAGAAATATGAAAGTACTCTATTCGAAAGAAATGTGTTGTGTGAGAGAAGAAATTGTCATACATGAATGATGTATGAAAATTGTAGAAATTTTTGTTGTAATTGTTTGCACTACTAAAACTTTGTTAAATAAATTTTTTATTTGTTTATTTCATTTTGTGGTATACACTAATAGTAAAACGAATACATTTAATATGTAGTATCTATAAGCTGTATATTTTTATAGATTTATAAATCTATTGCAATGGGCATGTACTGTTGCAAAAGGATTTGTTGCAACAGCAAAAGCCTGTTGCAAAAAAGTATACCGCAACATCTTATTGCAACAGGCGAAAACTGTTGCAAAGTTTTGCAACTTCGTCTATACAAAAGGCGCGGGCCTATTGCAATTGGTCTACTGCAACAGATATTGCCTATTGCGAAAATTGTTTTTTTTTGTAGTGTCATGGACATGAACACTAAACTTGGATATTGTTGACCAAGTCAACGATTCTCAACGAAGAAGAAGGAGAAGTGCAATTTGGTCAAATTGTAGGAAAACATATATTCTGTTATTCTATTGTAACACTTTGAACTTAGCTATTGTCCGAACTTGTACAACTTTGTAATCAACAAAAGATACGATGAATGATGATTATAAAGTGGACGTAGGCATTAGTGCCGAACCACTATAAAAGTTGTGTCTCCCCGCATTTACATTATTTACTGCTTATTTGGATAATTGTTCACACATACACATTGGGTGTTGGCAAGCGACAATTTTGCCCGTCAACACAAACATAAAGCAAAACATTGATTGATATTGTATAAAACATCTCTTCAGTGGGTTTTTAATTTTAAACAAACGGGGGAATTTACAAAATATAAAACCCTATCAAGAATGAAAGTCAAAGGAATATAAATGAATTCCTTTCGTTCATAATGAACCACAAACATCCGAAAGTTATAAGGGCATCTCCAGTGGATTCAGGGCTGAATATTCAGGGTCCTAAATATTCAGCCCTGAAGGGCAGAATATTTGCCAATAGTTTTGGTGCCTATTATATAGGCGCCTGAACCTGGCGCCTATTTTATAGGCGTCAGAATCCTGGCTCCTATAAAATAGATGCCAGCATCCTGGCGCCTATAAAATAGGCCCAGGATTTTGGCCTATAAATCCCCCCTCCCTCCATTTTTCTTTAATCGTTTCTTCGTCAAGCTCTCATTTTAATTTTGTTTTTAATAGGATATTGAGTTGAAATGCCGCCGCGTTGTACTAAATGTGCTAGGAGAGTTGCTCGGAAGCCGACATACGAGCAAGCGGGTCCATTGCACACACCTCCGGCTCCTGGAGTATCAGCTGATGAGCTTCGTGTTCTTCATGATCTCCCCGAGGGCTACGAGAATAGAGCTGAGACTGCATTGTCCACGATACAAGTATTATTTAAACGTTATTGATTTCTAGTATTACGCCCGTTATATCTTTGTATGAGCTAAATAACAGTCACTGAATTGAAAAATATTGCTTATTTCATTATATATAGGACAACTACATTCATTGTAAAGGTAGTTGGCTGAAATGCATTACATTTTATGATGCACATCCCTCTCCTATTAAAGAGAGGCTACAACACAGTCCCTTCAGTCAGTTTTTATCTATTAGACCGATTCAGTCGTTCGACAGACCCCTGCTACAGGCACTATGTGAGCGGTGGTGGACGACCACACATACATTCCTTTTTGTGACTTTGAGCTTGGTATCACCCCTGTTGATTTCTACATGCTGACTGGTATGGATATTGGTCGTCTTGATCATAGACCGGTTCCGTTTGACGATTTGTAAGAGTCACCCCACGTGTTTTCCGTGTTCTTACCCCATTTTGATGCTACCAAAATTAGTAGTGGTGCGACTACATTGACCTACCTGCAGCATTACATCACTTCGTATTTAAGTCGACCAGATATTGAAGATGGGGTGACTAGGGCATTTTATTGTACTTGTTTGGGTCGACCTTTTTTCCAAACACAAAAGTACCGTTCGGTTGGGTTATCTAGCTTCGCTTACTATGTTGGATCGGCTAGATACGATGGATTGGGGCACATCTATACTAGGTACTCTCTACACGGCTTTAGATTCATACTTGCTGCGAGACATCAGAGAGATGCAGGCTTTTTGGTATATTTTTCCCATTTGGTATTATGATTTCACAGCTAACATGCATCCACGCATGGTAGAGATGGCTGCTCAGGTAGGTGAGCAGTTCTTCCCGACGATGAGACGGTGGGAGAGTATTCATTACGTATCTCGTGGGCCTTTGGATGTACATCATGATTTGATGGAGTCTAGAGCACAGCTTGACATGTAGAGTCAGAGAAATCTCATACGAGCTCCTTGGACATCACATTTGTCCCATCTGACAACTGCGGGTCCTCTAGCCGACGACCACCCGATGATGATAGCATATACACTTTCTACATGTAGGGTGGCTTTATATACACCTGCATATATGCCCATTTTGTATTTGGGCGATAGATGTGAGTATCAGATCAGCGCAGATTTACGTATACCAGGAGATTCGTTACCTTGCGAGGACATGTATGACAGATGTAGGTTGATTGGGGTGCAGTACATATAGGCCCTACGGGAGGCGGGTGGGGATGATATTAGCCCATTCTTCATTGATGGAGATTATGATTCTTACTGGGCAAGAGTTTCTCTACGTAGACTGATATGTCCTGATTATGTCCGGGAGGTTAATTCTGATCATTTAGGACCTCATCAGGCAGCCGGTAGAGTTCAGGTACCACAAGTTTCATTTGACCCTATTCCATCCCAGTTTTCATAGCCTCCTATGCAGATAGAGCCGGATTG
Source organism: Allium sativum (assembly GCA_030737875.1). Lineage (NCBI taxonomy): Eukaryota > Viridiplantae > Streptophyta > Magnoliopsida > Asparagales > Amaryllidaceae > Allium > Allium sativum. The sequence goes on from CM060922.1 coordinate 861,346,168, forward strand.
TACTTCCAGAGTTTACAACATTACATGTACTATTATTGAGAAACCCGTAGTGTTTCCAGATCCACTTGACTTTCCAGGAGTACCCTCAGCCAGCTTGTACCCTCCATACCAGGTATCTTTAAAACATATGTCCATTTATGTACATTATTTATTTACGGTACGTTACGTAACGCTGATCACATGTCTTTATAGTACGCACATTGGTTGGATCAGTCTAGAGCTACCCTTGGCGTTTATCGTGATATGACTCTTGCACACACCCACACCATGCATGATTTGCACCTTAGTCATACACAGATGTTGGAGTCATAGATTAATCAGTTATCAGCCAGACTGGCTGTGTATGAGCCATTTGCACTCGCAAATGTTGCGCCCAGTTGGTCTAGGACTAGAGACGTTAGTGAGGACATTGGTCTCGATGACTTGCCGAGCCATGGTGCATATGAGTATGACGTTGTTACTCAGGACGACGATGTTGATGATGATGACAACGACGATGATGTTGATGAGGACGACAACGCGGCTGACGACGTCGATGTTGATGATCATGACGGGGATGATGATGATGATCATGCTGGGGATGATGATGGAAGTGACGATGATGGAGGCATTCCTATGTAGTAGTGTTGACGTATTATTAGCGGACTGTTGTATTTTTTCTTTTCTGCACTTTGGTATGCCATTTGTGGTATATTTGTATTATATAGGGGACTGTTGTATTTTGTCTTCATATTAGCGTACTGTTGTATTCCCATGTAGTGGTATTGATGTATTATTAGTGGACTGTTGTAGCTTGTCTTTTCTGCACTGTGGTATTCCTTTTGTGGTATATTTGTATTATTAAGGGGATTGTTGTATTTTGTCTTCATATTAGTGTACTGTTGTATTCCTATGTAGTGGTATTGATGTATTATTACTGTTGTAGTATTGCAAATTATCAAAATGTTTTAGTATGAAGTCAGACCAAGTTAAATTGTGTGTATAAGTAATTGTGGTATTATGGATAAATGTCTATTTGTTCAAACGGAGACAACAAACAGCATACAAATACAACATCATTATAGCCAAATATAAGATACATGATACATTCCGCAATTGACCCAACATACAACAAACAACGACAATACAATATTGTAGAACGACCAAACAATACAGATTACTACTAGTCCTAGTTTTGTGAAGAACCGCACCCCCCATACAACATTTATTCTTTTTTGCAACGTTCAATCTTTCCAATCGACCGACCTTTGCTTGCATCTTCAGTGTATATTAGACACCCCTTTCAATCAAAGGTAGATCGTACCACGAGAAAAAATTACAATGTTGCAACCCTGGTCGGTTCAGTGTAGCAATGTATGCCTTGCACCCATAAAATCGACGATCAGCATTGGTTTGGCTCTTAGAAATAACCACGTTGCATTCCACTCCACAATAGCAAAGAATAGTCCGACCCGTAATGCTAGAGCTTGACCTTTCAGGGTTCTGGCGAGCAATTACTTCCATCAACCGAGCATGATGGGTTTTTTGCATTGGTCCAATTCTTGTGACAGCAACGTTTGGTTGCGTGGCACTAAAAAGTTCAGACTCCACTTCTCCAGCTTCGACTTGGACATCCGCGTGTGTTTCTGGCACAATCTCTACATCTTCGATTGGTTGCTTATTCCTCTCATATGCATCGTACAGTTGAACCATTGTTTCAACATCGTATTCCCAACTAGACATTGTATTTAGAACAAATGTGGATAGCAGAAAATTATTGGAGAGTTAGAAACAATGAAGACAAAAAGAAGATGTAGGGTCCTATTTAATAACACAAGTCCACTTCCCAATATATTAAAGCATTAATTGGGGCGATTTGTCAACTCATTTGTATTTTTCCATGATGCGGTTTGTAAGACTGATGGACAGGTAGCAGAGATTCCCTGTCTCATTTGTACTAGGGATTTCGACTTTATTCTGAAGCTAGGCCTAGCGATGATTCGTTATCTCGTTTCTAATGTGGATGCTGACCAGACCATGTTGCTTGATATACAACAAAGATTCCTTGTCTAGTTTGTACCAACTTAATTAGTTTTTCTTTTAAATTAAACACTTGATAAAAAATAGGACTGGTAAGATTCATTGTCGCGACTTTATTCTAAATCATTAACTAGCTTTTGTTGAAAATTTAACCACTTAGTAACATACAACACACAAATACTAGTTCGCGTAACGATACAATTAACATTAAACATAATGCCACAGCAGATCTTAAATATATATGCCTTACTGATACAAGATTCCAACTAAAACATCACAGAAGGAAACGTTAGAAATATTTTGGTTGAGCCTAAGGTCTCATTACGTTGAAACTCAAGGGAGTCTCATTACGTTAAATCGTAACTGCTCAATTTCATTTTCGATACGTCTAATCTCTTGTTCTAGTTCATTTGCATTGGCTGTTCCTCTTGGGCAAAGAGGCTCGTCTATCCATTGCGTGTAATCGTATCCATTAGGATACAATGGATATTTCTGTATGCGGAGGCCTATATTGTTTCCCTCTGCTCGAACAACGACTTCAACCGCATAACCGCAATATCAAAATACTGGATATGAGTCAACTCCCTGTTCAAAAGGTGGTATTCAATACACCTCTACTTCTAGGTGTGGCTGAGGGATCGACTGTTCGTATGATGGGTGAACATAGGGAACATGAACTTCTGGTGGTATTTGAACGTTCGCCGTTTCGTTTGGTGCTAGAGCCGTAGGTATTTGCTGGTTCGGAAACTGTAATTCGTCTTCCATCTCTTGAAGTCTAATCGCTCCGTATGCCTCTTCCTCAGAGTCTGTAGCTGAAGGCCACGAAGGCATTGTTGTGAGAATGGTAAGAGGAGTAGGAAAACTATTTTTTTGTGTGTCTTCAGTTAGGAGTATTTTGGGAGAGTTTTATAGCTGCCTGTCACGAACTAATGTTTAATGCATAAGTGGACGACCCACATTTTTTTAACTCCTACGTGTATTTTGTAACTCCTACATGTATACAAACTTGATACCGTGACAATACAACTCACCATATTGTTTACAAAGGCTGCTACAGTCATTGAAATGACTTGACATAGAGACATATTTCATAATCAATGTGAAAAGGAAGCAGAAGAGCTCACATGTTAACTTAAAGACTTAACCACAACTGAGACATAGTACAAAACACTGACACAACTACACACTAAGACACTGACAAGTCTACTACAATCTTTGACAATAATACACACTGATACATAGTACACGAACACTGTTGGAAGATAGTACGATGCTGTGACGGCCCGCCCCGCACCAACCGACATTTACTCCAAAGGTGCGCTGTACACATGTCCAGTTAGCATGGAACGAGTCGCCAGAAGGGAAGAAGGAAGGAGGGAATGAACATACAAAGAACCTGTAGAATGTCTCACAGCGCATAGAACAAAATATAATAGTAACATACTTGACATAAAACAGGAGAGACAGTGCATAAGCTGAAAATCAGAACTAAACATCATAGTAGCGAAAATCCAAAATACAGCTTATTACAACTTTCAAACTGTCTCAAAGCAAAAGTAAGATAAATGAGGTACACTACTAATGCCCAAGTAGCGACCACCAACGACACAGAGAGAATGTGTATATATATATAATACGTGGAAGCCTCCTGCCCGCCTCCGAATCAGCTACTCGCGCATCACCAGCTAACCTGTCTCTAGTCTGCTCGTGTGAGCACCCAGAGTAATAAGAGGAGACATAAAACTCTGGGTCAGACATAAAGCCTGGTATGAGCGATAAGCATCTAAAGTGAATAATAACAGGTAGACTAAAACATACCTGAACCTGGACCTGCAACCAAAGAGTTAGCACTACATACTGTACAACACTCTAAGGTATCATATCAAACAGTGTAAAGATACGGAGGTGGGGGAGGTGTGCATGTCATAGGGATGGCAAACAATCAAACATAGCATCCATCCTCACATCTCTCACTCAGTGCATAAAGCATACAACATTCACCACTTCGATCACCCAACATTCCTTGCTACGATCACTTTGCCCCATGAAGTCATAAATGGCTTCACTGCACTGATAACGTAGCCACAAATTCCTCGCTATGTCCACTTGCCCCATGGAGTTATTCACCCCATCTGCGCTGGTTCATAGCCTTACCAATCCTTACTATGTCCACTTGCCCCATGGAGTTATTCACCCCATCTGCGCTGGCTCATAGTCTTACTACGCATCACCTTGCCCCTCAGGTCATAATGACCCTACTGCACTGATAACGTAGTCTTGCTACCATCACCTTGCCCCTCAGGTCGTAATGACCCTACTGCACTGATAAGTAGCCCATCATTCCTTTTAGTGGTGAATCGAAGTTATGAACGTCGACAACTCCTTAGCACACGTCCCGCAGCAAAGTCCAACCATGAAGTGAACTCATTGGTTCCCCACTGGTTCCGGGATCCTGAGCTCTAACTTCCATTTGGACTACCTTTGCATCTCGGGTTATTGGTCATCACAATCGAATCGGATCGGATCAACCTTTGCATTCTTCATCGGATCGGATCGGCCTTAGTCACTCGGATCGGGTCGCGCCTCCTGCGTCGGATCGGGTCGTGGTCCTCCAGCTCGTGGCTCCTCTTTCTGATTCGGATCGGCGTCACCACTTTGGGTCGGATCGGGTTGCTTCATCCGGGTCGGGTCGTGTCTTCTGATCGGGTCGGGTCGTCTCGCCCTAGTACCCATCGACTCGTGAGCTCCCCACCCTCTTCTGGTTCGGATCGGGAATACTTGTTGGTTCGGATCGTGCTTCTACCACCGGATCGTGCCACCTAGCTGAGTCGTAACTTACTCCTTTAAACGGATCGTGACGCCCATGCTGGAACGGGTCGAGTCGCGCTCCCTTCCACCGATCCGATCCGAATTCTGGGTCATTTCCTGCATGTTTTCCTGCGATTGTTTCTACGCCATTCGACGGCGTTTTCGACCAATCTAACACTTCTAAACAATCACAAAGCATACCATACAGTCATAGCAACATGTAGTGTCGATCCCAAACATCAAAACATAAATCATAGCATGTAAAATGGATCAAACATACCCAAAATCCCATATTTCCCCTTAAGCATGTTTAGGTGAAACTAATGATATGATTAGCAAATCTTAACCAAATTAACCCAAATTCATATCAGAGGTCTAAAACATCATTCCGAATTTTATAAACATTTTTCCAAAATTTTATCATGTTTAAATTCGCTAATTAACACTAATCAACCCTAATTAGCCATAATTAGTGCAAAACTATGCAAATCACTCACCTTAGCCACAAAATAAACTAAGATCTGAAATGAATCTCTGATTTGATGTGAATCTCAATGCCAAACAGCAGCTCCTTTGTTGATTTGGTGAAGATCTTCCTTGATTAGGGGTTGCTAAGCCAAATCCTTAACCTAAAGGTGATTTAGAGGTTGGAGGCCATTTTTAGGGATCCTTGGTGATAAGTGGAGGCTAGAAAACTGAAATGGAATGATTCTCCATCTCATTTCAGCCCTCCCATAACCCTAATCCTGAAATGGGTTATGGGCCTACTCACTAATCACCCGATTTGGCCCGGTTAAGCAGTTTTTTCTCCCTCCAAACCTTGTTTCAGCCATATCTCCCAAACGGTAAGTCCGTTTGGCTAATGTGACCACTCTACGGAAAGAGAAACCATCAAACGAATCAAATGGAAGTGGTTTCAGGTCAAAATTCCTTTCCAATCAAAAGTTATGGCCAAAACAGTACCGACTAGGGGCAAAATGGTCATTTAAAAATCGACAAAAATCATGGACATGGGAAATGACTCTAATAGATGTTTCCCGAAGTTACATGACCATACGACTTCACATGGGAAAGAAATAAATATTCTACGATCCTATGATGTGTAGAATACGGGTCGTTACAGATGCAGCTAATGTTATTACACAGACTAACATGAATAGTAGCACAAACACCTCTACCAATCATAACTGAAGCGCATTAGCTAGCTATAATGAAGTTCATATGCTTCATGGCCTATGAATTTTCCATGTTCGAAAAGATAACATGAATCGAAAGTGGCACGATAAGCTTTGAAAATATCTTCCTCTTCAATCGCCTTGATTATCTGGCGGTATTGGGCATAATCATCCCAGAAGGTTGTATGTCTTCTATGAATCTCTTCTTTAGACCTCCACGACGGACACTTGGTGTTGTCGTTGTATTTTTCTGAATCAATTGCCAGTACATTTCATGGGTTACTCTGCCTCCTCCTTGCAAGATTTTGTCATGCATTTCTTGAAAGTCAATATACGATTCGATAAGTATAAGTAACTCAGTGGGAGACCAACTTTCAGTGGACATGAACAAAGGAGAGTAATGGGGAATGAGAAAATGTTTACTGTGTGAAACTAATGACCCAAATAACCGTTTATTTGTAGCTCAAAGATTTGGCAATAGTACTATCCCTTTTGATACGAGTAACGTGTGTTCGTAACGTACCATTCACATGGGTCTTGACATGATTAGATCGTTCAATGAATACAAAGTAGTAAGGTTAATGTGCTTGAATTGACCCAACACTGAGGAGATCAACAGTAAGGATACCATGCATGGTTTACAGCTATCGAACATGGCTACTGTGCCTGCTTTAACAAAAAGATAATAAAGGCCTAACATTGATTACAGCGCCATAACTTTTCCCGACCATATAAGGACGTGAATATCATACTTTAACTCCACAATTCAAAATTAAACTACAATTTATCAATAAAAATGTCTGGCCATCTGCTAAAAGCTATTATGATGTGCGATAGCGACTCTGAGGATGAAGCCTACGCAAAAGCACACCAACAAGAAGAAGAGGAACTTATGGAGATCTATCAGGAAGCTTACGGTTCATCTAGTGGGCAACATGGTGGTTCAACAATGGGTTGAAGATACTTCCACCGGGATCATACAACATTTCATAAAAAACTGTTGAACGATTATTTCGTTTCTAATCCGACTTGTGGTCCTACGCTTTTTCGCAGACGCTTCAGAATGAGTTGATCGTTATTCTAAAGAATCCTTAAAAGTATTCAGGCAACTAATAAGTACTTTGTTTATAACCAGGATGCTGCAAAAAACAAGGTCTGACAGGACATCAGAAGATGACCGCGACTTTGAGAATGTTGCATATGGTGCACCCGCTGACGCTCTTGATGATGCTTATCGAATTGCAGAGAGTACTGCTTTGGAAAACCTAGATAAATTCTGCCAATCAGTAGTCGACATACATGGGGATGAATATCTTCGTTCTCCAAACGAGGCTGACTAGCTAGGTTGCGTGAAATGCACGAAAGTGGAGGGTGGCCTGGGATGTTAAGAGTATAGATTGCATGCACTGGGAGTGGAAGAACTGTCCTAAAGCTCATCATGGAGCGTACAACGGTAAAGAAAAAAGGCCAACCATCATCTTAGAAGCAGTTCCATCTCATGATCTTTGGATATGGCATGCTTTTTTTGGTATACCTGGTTCCCTTAATGACTTAAATGTTCTAGAACGATCACATTTGTTCAGCGATTGGGCGCAGGGTAAATCTGTACCTGTATCATTTACGATTGGACATAACACATACGATCACAGATACTATCTAGGGGATGGAATTTATCCGAAATAGAGCACGATTGTAAAGACCTTTGCAAACCCACTTACCCCAAAATAGAAAAGATTTGCTTCTATGCAGGAGGGTCAGAAAAAAGATGTAGAGAGAGCATTCAGAGTTCTTCAATCAAGACTCGCAATGGTTAATAGTCCATGTAGGATATGGAAAACGTCGAAAATGACAAAAATTATGTTTTGTTGCATAATTCTTCATAGCATGATAATCGAAGATGAACGCGACATCGTGCAACCAGATTACGAATACGAAGGATCCAGACAACCCCCACAAATTTACCGACCTTCCATTAAGGAAATTGAAGGACAATTCGATATGTTTCATGTAGATCAACATGAAATATATCATAATTCAGCACTGCATAATCGGCTTCAAAAAGATCTCATGGATCACATTTGGAATGCTTACGGCAACCAGTAGATTATATTTCAGAGGCTATGTTTTTTACGCTTGTTTCGATTTATATTTCAGAATCTTTGTTTTATTATGTGTGTTTGCATTGAAGTGTGTTAGCTTTGTCTTACATAATACGTTGAATTATTTTTAATTATTTGATACATCCACACTAGCTTAAAAAAATAAGATACCATTGATTAATTCAAACTAGAAAACAATACATATATGAAAACAATTAAAGCAGTACAATACTACATAATAAAACTACATTCGCCTAGATCCAACACGACTATCAACAGAACGCTGTTTATAATCCATCCATTACTGGGTCGGTAGTGGATTCATTCCGGTGACATCCGTTTTCATTACTAAAGTCTCTTGCTGTTGTCGCTCCAACTCAAACCTACCACGTTCAATCTCGGTTAACTGTTTTAAGACCTCAAGTTTTTCTGCACTATATTTTTGACGTTCTTCGTTTTCTCTGGCATGCTTCTCATGCATCTGCGTCCACCAAGTACCAAATTAGGTTTGAACGGCATTTCTCTTCTTCGCAACATGCTAACCCATAGGTCTTGCATCTTCATCACATTCAGGAATTTCATCTTCACTGGTATTAGAATCTCTCTGCGAAGATTCTCCTGGACTTGACATATAGGAATTTTGGCTTGCTCTTTTTCTTTGCTTTTGCCTTCGTTTGAACATCTCTTAAGCTCTTCGCATTGCTAGAACTCCATTTCGGATGACTAACGAGCAATTCATAGCAATTAGCAAACTGGTAGTAATGCGGTTTTTTCGCACTATTTTCTCGAGGAAATAATTTAAGAATTGGTCGTTCGCCATCCGCTTCTACAAACGATAAAATAATGAATATTGGTATGCGTTCGTGGTAGGTAAATAAATTATCGACAAGCGAATTAGAGAGTTACAAATTAATACCAATTCGGCTTCGCCACCCATTCCGCTAGGATTTGCGGTTCTAATTTTGTGAACTTGAGACTCATAGAATTGGGTTTGTCAAGTAATCTTCCCAAATCGACCGGAAAGTACAGACATTGATCTTGTCCTTTCCACGTGCTTTTTGTTATAAGCAGACATAACTTTTGACCAGAATGCCTCCCCACTTTGATCATTTCCCTTGACCGAATCGTTTGAAAAGTGGCAGTACATTAAATAGAGATCTTTATCTTCGTCCCCAGTCCACGGGGCAGAAGAATGAAACGAGAGTGTTGAAGCTGAATGAGGGGTAAGATCTTTGGTTGGTTGAGAATCGAAATCCCAACTATTCGTATTAATCGCTTCTTTGTTGAATTGGAATGGATATGACATTGTTTACTGGTATAAAAAGAGAACGGGTTGTTGAATTGGAATTGGAATGCGTGTTTTACAATGAGCATCTCATACCGATATTTATAGAGAAATTAAAATTATGACCGTTTATAGCCGTTGTAACTTCTATACGACCGTTTATAGCCGTTATAGTTCAAAAATATGATTGTTTATAGCCGTTGGAAGGGGTAAGAAGGTAAGAGAACGGGTTTAGGAGCTGCACGTAGTGGGGAGGGGGAGGGGATTCTGGCGCCTATTTTATAGGCGCCTGATCCTGGTGCCTATAAAATAGGCGCCAGGATGGGCTTCAGGATCTTGAACGGGATCCTGAAGCTTAGCCTTAATATTAAGGCTGAAGCGAGCCACTGGCTCGCTTCCCCTTAATATTAAGGCCTTAACTCCAACCACTGGAGTTGCCCTAAGCTGCATCCTTGAATGCTTAACTTTGGCCTGTACAAAAATATGACAAGAAAGTTGTTATAATTGTGAGTCAAATGAAGACTAACAATATCCAAATTAATAAGACTTAATCCTTGAACCATGCATTTGCTTTAACCAAATTTTTGTTAATCTCCACCTCAACATGCTTAGAGTAATTCCAACCATAACTATAACCAAAACTCTGTTTGTATGAATCGCGGTTGCAAACATGTATGATACTAATGCTGTGTTTTTCAATGTAACATATGATACCATTCAACATATGCGTGATACATAATGGGACACATATATATCGATGATGTTCGGAAATATATTTACTAATCAAAAAATATATAAAGATCGTAATACAAACACTATTACCTGATGATAGCAGGTTAGAAGACTAACTTTGATGAGAGCGTAATAACTCATGCAATAAAAAAAAAAAAAAATTGATGCACCAAAATCTTGAATAAACATCCTATAATGTGATTAGGTAGGAAATCTTTAAAAGTGTCCTCAGATTATGTTGCTCACATTGCTTTTACTAATTACAATAAAAATCAAGAAGATAGAAAAGAACTGTGTTTGTTTACAATTCCACATAAGCTGTTAAGTTAACCTTTATTTAAGGGAGCTGGGTTCATATTCAGCTTCATACTACATCTCAGTTGTCATCAATATAAAATTCTGTACCATTTTCTACAAGTATGCAAAAATATTTAGCATAAGCTCGTTTAATAATGAGTTATTTTCAGCAGTTATTTCCTCTTGTTACTTAATATAATAGTTTTATTAGTTATTTCTCTTGGTAAACAATAAAATCTTGCATAATTACTTTATAATCACATAAGAAGTCAAATCGTAAGTATCCGTAGACAATTAATCATAAGATTTTAGGTTGCAAATCAAATCTTATATAAAAATTTATCCTGAAATTAGAATTATCGTTGGCCAAGTAGAATATTCATCAGTTTGAAAGTCATCAGGCAAAATTTTAGTAATTTATCACAATATTAGAATTGACATCGGGTTAACAGATGGATGTCTAAAGTGTAGAAGCATGGTAAGGGTCCAATAATGGAACATATTTATGTAGTGTTTGTTTGCTTTCAAACTGAAACCTATAGCCAATTGTTTGTTATTATGTTGCATGTCCATTTAATGTTGTTTACAGTTTGCTATATACCTAAACACTACCTGTTTCTGGACTTTTTTTTAATTTGGAAATGCATATTACGTAGAATTTCATCAGTTTGTATTTTAATCTTTGTGTATAAGAGCCGCAAAAATTTAATCGTCAACTGAATCAGCAGAAGTGAACATCATGGTGAAGTTGCTCAACTTAATCAATATATGACATATACCAATTGCCAAGAAATCATAATATACTTGACAAATTATTTAGTACTACATTTCTTTTTTGTCAAACCTGTTTCCTACTATTCATTTCCGACAATGTAAAATAAGTCTCTTTCATCCAAAATAAAATTTACATTTTGTATGCCGGTGCACCAAATTGTTGAAGCTGCAGCAATAGTAGCTTCACCCAATATCTTTTGCATTTCTAAGCTCAAAGTCAGTGACGGGCCTTCTTTCAAATCTTTTTGTAAATTTGCAATCATGCTCCTCGAAATTAACAACATTTCATATTTGTCAGTACCTATATATATGCATAGTACAAAATTTCTTAAATTTCGCAAAATTCCAAATGTGTCAAAGAGAATATTTGAAATAGCAGTTTTACAGGGAAAAATGCACCTACTTTGTATGAAGCTAAACGTAAAAAGGAAACTAATCTGAAAATGGCTTACCAAGATAAAGTTCCAAACAAATCGATAAACCTGGCACATACGCCAAAAGAATGTAGGAAAAAAATATATTAAGAACCCGATCAAATTCCTACTATGAAAATGAATTTAATTTTGAAGAGCTCCTTGTTTGTTAGTTAAAATGAGTTGCATTAAGAATAAAAATAAAGGAATGCTTACGGCCACTATGATTAATAGTAGACTATAGTGTATTCATTTTCCTTACATATAAAAACCCATATAGTAATATACTATTAAACATATCCTAAGTAACATCATCATGTTTGAACAAAGGATAAATTGAAAATAGTAATTCATTAATTAACATCAGTAAAAGAGCATTACAAATTATTTACCAGCATTTGATTATTACAGTAAAAGATAAGTACGTTTCTATAAGACAAAGAAATCAATATTAATTATTCTATCACTGTGAATGTCGACAACAATAAATAGTTAAATGTAAAATCATTTTATGGTGTAATATAAATCATTCTTGACAGAGATTTAATATTTTGTTCGGTAAGCACCACACTTTCTGCTTTAGGGTACCGCCGATAAACACTTTTTTTTGCCATGTTAGACGAACAACCGCTGGTTGAACACTGTTCGGTAGGTGGTAGCATGGTACACCGAAAGAGTTTGGCTTAAGATAGTGAGAAGAAGATGTATAAATTAAATACGATACATCATTCCACTCTTTAGTGTGTACCAACATCTTGTTATACTCTATAAAATATCATAATAGAATGTAAAGAGTTTGGCTTAAGATAGTGAGAAGAAGATGTATTCTGGTAGTTATAAATCTTTTGCAACTAATTATTTTTTAAAGGTCGGAGATGAAAGCCTTAAGCAATAGTGTAGAATTTTGTTTGTTGTACAGAAATTCGAATGGCAATACAAAGACAAATCCGTATTCTTCTAGGCATCCAATATTTGTGCATCTAATGCTCCGGATTATAAAAGTAGAAAATATGAATAGTTATTCTATCAAACTTTGATTTTATAGTATATTGCAATAAACTTCACACTATAAACATGGTATCTATGGACTACCATAACAATAATATGAGTATAAGCCATCCAAAGTTTGAAAAACTAAAATTAAGTATAAACTGTCAATAGTTATTACTTCGAAGGTTCTACTTAATTATACTTCATTAAAATATCTTACAAGCTAAGCCATTAATAATCAAGTTTATGGAGTTAAGTTCACGTTATTTTGCAAATTATTTTACCTATGATTTTGATAAGTGTGTACCGTCTACAACTACAATCCTCGTAAGATGTACATAGTACCCCATCAATTGCAGTATAATTTTATTTAATCCAAAATTCAATTGTTAGCGTACCGCAGATCAAAACAACTTAAAATAGGATTGCATGTGTGGTTAGCTCCACTCTGGGGAATAATGGAAGCTTCAAAACTACAACAAATTATTATGAACATATTAAACACGGATTCATTCAAATTTACGTATTTACATATCATATCTTACTTACATCTAATGATATGGATTGTAAGGTTCACTGATGCATTTTTCCACATTTATGGAAACATCTACTCATGTTAGTTTCATATTTTTACTCAGATTGTATATGGAGGTGCATATTCACATTCTGTCAAATATACACTGATGTACAGTAAATCAACATAAGTTACTCCCTAGCAGCTTTTTTCAGCAATACCAATTATGCCGTCCATATTCGAATATTGTAGTTTTTGTTGCTTTATGATCTGAAGAAATAATCACAAAATCACATAAAGAGGCACACCTCTACAGTTTTACGGAACATTTAAAAAACAGTCTGTCTCTTATAGCTTGTGCATGCCTAAAAATCTGTTTGTTAAACATTGTTTTTTTTTCAAATAATAGTTACGGTCGATTTGAAAGTAATCAAAGTAGCTGACAACTCTGTCTTCTAAAACAAATTATAATTGTACAAATTAGGAGAAGAATTTTTTTTGAATATGGAACTTTCTTGCCAATAACAACTTGCCTACAAAATTTCTCCACTACTATTTAAAAAAAAACATAACCTAGTAAGTATCCTATACTGTTACTGCTATCAGTTAAAGAGACTGTCATCGGGCAGCATGCATAAAATGAAGAACGTATTATCAAGTGACCATTTAATAAACTTATAGCATTTGTCAACAGAGTTACAAATCATAATTAGGTAGACATAAATTATATAATATTTAGGTTGTACAATTAATTTGTAATGATCACTTACCAAAAATTGACACATCCGTTTTTGCATTAGTGGGCATCCAGCTTTTGTTATCGCCAACCCGCATCTAAAAAAAATAACAAAATACAAATAATAGACGACCATTGGATGCAAAGATAGTGATGTAAAATATATGGTTGCAAAGCAATTAGTAGTAACTGTGTGAAAGTAGTAAATAAATTTAAAAAATACAATAGAAAATTTAATTGAATAGTATAAGCAGGTCTGCATCTAACATGAAAGCCTACTAAGTAACAGTATAAGTAAATGGAACAAAAAAGGAATATTTCAAAATGGACATATCACAAAAAAGAATAACGTAAGGGATAGTAGGCTGCCTTGCAATACTCCATTAGAGCTCTTAATAAACACCTCCTAGCTACTGTGGTTATATGTTGAAAACTTTGGACAATTAATAATCTCATTAATTAACTTTATCCATTTAATAGAAAATCCAAACTTTGAAGCATGTAAATAACAAATTTCCTATTCACAGAGTGTTGAAATTGATGATTCAAATATTTGTAGAGAAGGAAAGAAATTGATTGATTATCAATCAAGTAATTGGCTCCTATATGGAATAACTTAGGTGCCAAGTTTACTTAGAGGTCAAGAAAACTTAGGCATGAAGTAATAGATATTATATTTTTTTCTTCATATCCAAGTAATCTATAAACTTCTCTTCTTTATCTCTAAGAAATCCCTCTATATAAATAGGGGTCACGTTATTATATAGAGCGAAATCCACCATTAATCTTCTCTCTATTGTAATCTTCCTCCTCTCTTATGTACTCATTTCTTCATTGAGAAATAAAAGTTGTTGGGTCTCCGTGGACATAGGATATTCATATCCAAACCATGTTAAATCTTCTGTGTCGTTTTTTCTGTTCTTTGTTTTTCGTGAGATTTCATAATTGTTTTGTTATACTCCATTGGTATCTAAATAGACAATACTAGATCCTCATCAAAATTCCGCATAAATCACTATAGTTTAGTATCAGAGCTGGTGTTATTGTTTCTATTTGGATATTAATGGCTACTTCTAGTAAGTCTGTTGGAAGATCTGGCATCAATTATGGAGTAACACGTTTTGACGGAAAAGGAGATTTTGGTACTTGGAAGATAAAGATGGAGGCCGTATTGAAAAAGGAGAATACTTTTAAAGTTGTTTCTGCGCTTGAGAAATTGAAAGATGTTGATGCAGCTGAATTGGAGGAAATGGAAGACGAAGCTCACACAACAATTCAGCTGAGTCTTTCAGATGAAGTACTTAGAGAATTTTCTCAGAAGAAGACAGTGAATGAACTATGGGATGCATTATCAGATGCATATCAAGACAAGTCCCTCACAAATCGGATTATTCTACAACAACAACTTTATTCATTCAAGATGAAGCCTGGAGCCGATCTTATGGAGCATGTAGATGCCTTGACCACTTTAGTTATGAACCTGAAGGCAACAGATGTTGATATTACTGATGAGGCTCAAGTTGTGATCCTCCTATGTTCCTTGCGTAAAGAATATACTGCTTTTGTCAATTCAATGATTTATGGCCGCAGTAAAATTAGTCTTTATGATGTAAAGGCTGGCCTCATAATGAAGTGTTAAGAGGTAAATTGGAGAGCACTAGCATTGATAGTGATACCGAAGGCTTATCTGTTCAGAGAGGTAGAAGTCAAAGCAAGTCGAAGAAAGTGAAGAACGGAATTCTTCGAGGTCTCAGTTTGGGGGGGGGGGGGGGCTAAGAAATTGACTTGTCATTATTGTAAGAAGCCCGGGCACTTCGTTGCATAATGTCCCAAGCTTGAAGGAAGAAGAAAAGACCCAAAGCAAGCTTCAGCCTCTACAGTGGATAAATCAGATACAGAGAGTGACACTGATGTGTTTACAGCTTCTAGCTCTTCGGGGAAGAGCACCCTATGGTTGATTGATTCTAGCGCATCCTATCATATGACGCCTGATAGGAACTCTTTTTTCACTTACCGTGAGATTGATGGAGGAGAAGTTCTGATGGGCAATGATGTTTCTTGCTGTATGGTTGGTGTTGGTACTGTAAAGATTAGGATGTTTGACGGTGTTATTGGAACCATTACTGATATTAGGCATGTACCTGATTTAAGGAGGAGCTTGATTTCAGTTGGGGCATGGAGTAGACTTGGACTAAATATTGTAGTTGAAGAAGAGAAGATGGAAATATCTAAGGGTTCTATGATCGTTATGAAAGGAGTGAGGGCAGGAAATCTCTATTTACTAAAGGGCACTACTGTAGTTGGTGAATCAGCTTTAGTTACTTCAGCTAATTCAGATTTTTCTAGACTATGGCACTTACGAATGGGCCATATTGGCGAGCGCGGCATGGATGAGCTAAGAAAGCGAGGTTTGATTGACGGAGTTCGACTTCGAAGCTTGTTTTTTGTGAAGAGTGTATTCTTAGTAAGCCGATGAAGATTTCTTTTGATGTTGGTGAGCATAAGGCAAAAGATGTTTTGGATTATGTTCACATGGATGTTTAGGGACCTTCCCCTTGCCCATCCTTGGGTGGAGCCAGGTATTTTGTTTCATTTATAGACGATTTCTCTCATTAAGTTTGGTTATACTTTCTAAAGTCCAAAAGTGAAACCTTTGCTAAATTTCGTAAATGAAAATCCATGGTGGAGAAGCGGTCAGGGAAGAAGTTGAAAGTTCTCCGTTTAGATAATGGCGGTGAATTCGTATCACAGGAATTCATCGATTATTGTGGGTCCGAAGGCATTAAGAGGCATTACACCACACCAGGCGACCCCTAGTCCAATGGAGTTGCAAAAAGGATGAATCAGACATTGTTAGAGAGAACAAGGTGCCTCAGATTGACTGCTAAGTTAAAGAAGGGATTTTGGGCTGAAGCTTTATCTATGGCGGCTTTCCTCATCAACCGCATACCTTCTACTGCCATAGATATGAAGATACCTGAAGAATCATGGAAAGGAGAGCCTGTTAGCTATTCATTCCTCAAGGTGTTTGGTTGTCCAGCTTATGTGCATGAGAGTCGAGGAAAGCTGGAACCTAGAGCTCGCAAGTGTATCTTTCTAGGTCAAAGAAGAGGAGTAAAAGGATATAGGTTGTGGTGTCCTATTAGCAAGAAACTTATTATAAGCAGGCATGTAACTTTTGATGAGAAGGCTATGTTGAAGGTGGAGCCTTCCTCATCGGATGATGATGAGAGGACATGTAAAGAATATCAAACACAAAGCAAATCATCTGTTGATTCTTTCCATAGACGTTTAAATGGTGTTTCCGATGATGTCGTGGTTGATGAGGATAGTATGGATACTGGCACAGAAGATCAAACTCAAGGTGGAGTTCATGCAGAGACCAATCCTATTAGAGAAAGAAGAAATCCCAGATGGCTTGATGAGTTTGTTGGTTTGAGCATCAAAGACATTGACTTTGATGATATGGCAACATATGCATTAAACGTATACATGATGAGCCCAGAGATTATAGAGACGCTATTGCATAAGTTGACAGTTCCAGTTGGTTAGTAGCTATGGAAGAGGAGATCGAATATTCATGGAAAAATCACACTTGGGATTTGGTGCCCCTTGCTGCCGATAAGAGAGCTATTGGATGTAAGTGGATCTATAGAGTGAAATATGGCGGCAACGAAGATTTTAGATATAAAGCAAGACTAGTAGCAAAAGGGTATGTTCAGAAGAAAGTGGTAGAGTATCATGACATCTTTGCTCCTGTTGTTAGGCACCCATTCGTATTCTTTTGGCATTAGTTACTCATTATGACATGGAGTTAGAGCAACTAGATGCCAAAACTGCTTTCTTGCATGGTGATCTGGAAGAAGAGATTTATTTACGGCAGCAGGAAGGGTTCATTGATAGTAGCAGGCCAGACTATGTTTGTAAACTTAACAAATCTCTTATGGATTGAAGGAGTCTAGGTGGAGATGTGATGATGGCATGATATATTTGTTATATGTTGATGATATGTTGATTGCATATCAGAGTATGGTCAAAATTAAGGAGTTGAAAGTGGAGCTTAGTAGAGAGTTTGATATGAAGGATTTGGGAAAGGCACAAAGAATATCGGGTATGGAGATAAGCAGGAATAGTAAGCGGAGAGAGTTAAGGCTCGCTCAGGCGCAGTACATCGAGAAAGTCCTCGGTCGATTTGGGATGGAGAAAGCCAAACAGGTAGGCACTCCTTTAGGCTCTCATTTTAAGTTGTCGAAAGACCAATCTCCTACATCGGAAGAAGGTAAAAGGTATATGGCTAACATACCTTATTCTAGTGTTGTTGGTAGTCTCATGTATGTGATGGTGTGCACGAGACCAGATTTGGCCCATGTAGTCGGTGTTGTCAGTCGATATATGTCTAACCCAGGCAAAGAACATTGGAAAGCAATAAAGTGGATTCTTAGATATCTTTGAGGCACTTCTTCGGTGGGTTTGCTATATGGTGGAGTAGATGGTGACATCTTTCTTGGAGAGTACTGTGATTCTGATTATGCTGGGGATAGAGATGCTAGGAAGTCAGTGTCGGGCTATGTTTTTACACTTGGCATAGGCTCGATTTCATGGAGATCAAAGCTGCAATCTATCGTAGCTTTGTCGACTACCAAAGCAGAGTTGATATCGATTGTGGAAGAAACAAAGGAAGGATTGTACTTACTTCAGTTGTTGGATGATCTTTCAATGGCACAGCGGACAGTGAAGCTATTTTCAGATAATCAGAATGTGATTCATCTTGTTAAGAATCAAGCTTATAGTTCACGGACAAAGCACATTGATGTTAGAGGTTTCTTTCTTATGCTTGAGGAAGAACGGAGCAAGATCAAATTATTGAAGGTAAGTACTTCGGATAATCTTCAGATATGATGACCAAGTCACTTCCAAAGGACAAATTAGAGCATTGCTCAAACTTGATCAGTTTGCTTCCTGTTACTTGAGCACCATGGGGCGCTGGGCCCAACAACTTCTATGTTGATTGTTGAAGATGAGATGATGAAGAAAGACTGTCATATTTGAATCAAGCTGGAGTGTTGAAATTGATGATTCAAATATTTGTAGAGAAGGAAAGAAATTGATTGATTGTCAATCAAGTAATTGGCTCCTATATGGAATAACTTGGGTGCCAAGTTTACTTGGAGGTCAAGAAAACTTGGGCATGAAGTAATAGATATTATGTTTTTTCTTCATGTCCAAGTAATCTAGAAACTTCTCTTCTTTATCTCCAAGAAATCCCTCTAGATAAATAGGGGTCATGCTATTGTATAGAGAGCACTCCACCATTAATCTTCTCTCTCTTGTAATCTTCCTCCTTTCTTATGTACTTATTTCTTCATTGAGAAATAAAAGTTGTTGGGTCTCCGTTGACGTAGGATATTCATATCCGAACCACGCTAAATCTTCTGTGTCTTTTTTTCTGTTCTTTGTTTTTTGTGAGATTTCATAATTGTTTTGTTATACTCCATTGGTATCGAAATAGACAATACTAGATCCTCATCAAAATTCCGCATTAATCACTACACATAGTCTTAAGGTTACAAGATTAACGTTTACGCACATATTAGCATTTCTTTTTATTCAATAACCATGTCATAAGCATAAAGAATCCCATCACTAATAGAA
Organism: Allium sativum; assembly: GCA_030737875.1. Classification (NCBI taxonomy): domain Eukaryota; kingdom Viridiplantae; phylum Streptophyta; class Magnoliopsida; order Asparagales; family Amaryllidaceae; genus Allium; species Allium sativum. The sequence continues at coordinate 861,365,662 of CM060922.1, forward strand.
TGTTCGATATGGAAGTACATCGATTAACTTAGATTAAAGAGTCCAAAAACAGCTCCAGTCTTGAACAAACAATTTCAACAATCTTTTCATAAACCATATTGAGACATGGAGTTGGTCTAATTTAATGAATTTTCAAACCTCTTTCATTTTTGGAAAAAGTGCTGTGAATAACAAATTTTTGGTTGATTAATTATAAATACTTAATATGGTTTTAAATATTGAGTTGATGATATAAATGGATTTTTATATTAAGTTATCGACTTAAAAATCGATTTTGATTTAATATCGAATATATTAAATTATCGTAATACGAAAAATAATTGAAATTGAAGTTGTAAACTGAATCAAAATGATTCAGATGATAAATAGGAATTTCATTTGACTATAAATGATAATAATAATAATTTATTATCGATAAAATGATTTGTTTTTGAATTTAAATTATATTATATTAATTTATTATGGTTATTTTATATATACATTCAAATTAAATTTCAGAATATATTCTGTTGAGCTCAGAATATCGTTATTACATTTAAAGATCAGCCTATACGCTAAAATAGCGATTCGTGATTTAAATTAATGGACTCGGAGATATTTGATTTTAGATAGATTCGAAATCAAATTGATATCCATATAAAAAGGAAAAAATCTCTTTATGTTGAATCGAATCAAATATAAATCAAATCGTATTTGATTTAATGTACCATAGGTTGACTAAATTTCCTTAGTGCTTAAGGTTTTGAGACGACCCAAATTTCCCTTAAGCCCGGATTGCTTTGAGAACATGACGCATCATAACAAAAACACAAGAACATTTCATTGCTATTACAACAATTACATAAGAGTACAAGAATATTCCAGAGTATGAATAAATATTACGCATTGGAAATATAATATCAGAGATTAAGAATTTACATAGCAGCGGAAAATAATACATAAGTACAATGCGTAGCGGAAAAGAACAACTGACACAACTGAAAGAGATATACGGAAACAAAGTTTTCCAAATATAGCTCCAACCGTAATCTAGGATCCTGTGAAAATAATTATCTGCAGAAACCAAAACTACAAGCTGCTCGTGTGGAAAATATGGGCACCCAGAGTTTAGGTTCTGAGTAAGTCATGGGACTGGTGTGAGAACTAAAACAGTTATTAAATCTTTACTTTTAAAAGTTGGGAAATCATGGGACCACACCTAATGTCACAGAATGAGTTTACTCCACATGAATCTTAGTATAAAATAAAACAACGCAATGCTTTTCGGAAAATGAAGCTATATAAGACTCAGGTCCCATCACACAATGCAACGCAAGCCGGAGAATAGAGTTTTCCCTTATAATGGACAAACATGCTTGGTATGTTTAAAACAAATCATTTTGATATTACTATAAGTGCATAGTGTCGAAAAAATTTCAAATATAAATGTGTTAATCATAGATGGCATGGGTACCATATATCATGTCACAATATTAGTTCTACAATTAAAACTGAAAAATCACGTATTGGAAATTGGATTTCCATCTATAAGTCGAGGCAAGAGATCGTCCTCACCGATTCGAGACACTCTAGCCTGTGCCTCAGGATTCACTCGCAAGTGCACGTGGATCTTCAAGGATGGTCCACGCTTACTTTAGTGGATTAGTAATTCATGAAAAATACATTTCCCTGCCCTATGGGGCATAAAATCTGGTCAGTATGTTGATCATATCAAGAGCCACTAGGGACTCAAATCCGAGGCACTTCGCAATCCATCATCCACATAATGTCTGGGCTACATACCATGACACCACTCCTAGCTAGAAAGAAACGCATGCACTCCCTGTAGTCACTATCCCATTTTTGACTCATACCTGGTGTGAGGCTTGCGAATTAATGCTATACTCAAAGCTATGCTATTTAAAGACGTGCTTTGATCATCATCCACGAGACTCTGCTTTTCAACAAAAGCCTTGATCATTTGCATCTTTGCATGCCACACTGACAATTCACGCCATGCGACTGATGTCTATCAATTTATAACCTCTAAGCTCATATGTCTCAGAGAAGGGTGTTAAGCAAGAGAATAACTTCTCTGCCACCAAACCGATATATATTTAATAGAAATCAATCAACACAGAATGAAATCCAGTGTCAGACACACATCCATTTACAAGCCTGTTCTGGGTATGAACGAAACTGAAGGCACCTTATTCCTTGTCCCATATGTCCAATACAAGAGAGAGGTCCTCGCATATCCGGTCAATCCCCAAGTCGCTTGGAAGATCACCACTTATTACCTTGTCTTGGGTGTACAGCCCAATCAAGACATCAGTAATCATCCAAACGATGTGAAGAACTCCAGTTTTTAACCACTGTCTTCATCATCGACTTTTAGTCGTCGTATTAATTATTCAGAATGGGTTAAACCCGGTCTTTCCAAATAATTCGCGTATCTTACAATCTAGTGCTATAAAAACACATCATACGCCTCATTCCAATCCAGAATATTTTTTTTTCAAATATTCATATTTTCAGGGAAAGATTCCCACTAATTTTATCAAAGATAAATTCTTTTAAATTTATCCTTTAATCTTCCTTTGAATATCATTTTCAAAAAAATTTATTTTATCCTTTAACCATTTCAAACTGAATTAAGGTTTATAAAACTAGTCGGGATTATCGAGCCTTACCGAAGTAATCATTTCTTTTCTTTTCCAATCCCAACCTATTCATCCCATGGAGAAAAACTGGTACTACTCCATATCTAACACCCACTGTGTTATCAATAAATTTAATTACCATTTCACGTTCAAATCTAGTTAAAGATTTAATTATCGCCTAGAGTAAAACTGGTGGTACTCCATTCTCGATCATTTCATGAATTCAATAAATTTAATTACCTCATTCTCATTTTAATCTAATTAAAGATTCATTAAAACTCCACCTTGGTTTTAATATAAAAAAATCATCACTTTATGATTATCCAACTTTAAGACATTAATCTTGTCTTTAACTGGGTTAAAGAACCAATGTTATTAAAAACATAGTTCACAATAAACCCAAATCATCTTCCACCAAATGGAATCTACACGGAAATCATAAGTGTATAATCGATATAAATTCCTGTATCAGACTAATAATATAAATGGAATAGCGGCAAGGCCTTTTAAATTCTATATATAGTAACGGTCTTCATTCACAGAAGCTCATCTCGATTATTACCAAATCGAATTACATTCAATTTCAATTTAATATATTAAATTGGAAAACTTTACTTTGGAAAATTTCCATTAAATCTTAATAAAAAGATTTATAAATTCCAAATCATCTCTTCACTGTTAATTGGGTTAAAGAACAAGTAGTATTTAAAACACTGCTCATGATAAACCCAAAAATCCAATTTCAATTCAATTCCAATTAAATATTATTCATTGGTAGACCTCTCAAAATCTTAATTAAAAGATTTATTCTTCTCTCAGCTGGGTTTAAGAACAGTGTTATTTAAGACACCATTCACGACAAACTCAAAATCCAATTTGATATTAAATACGAGGCTCTAAATAGAAATTTTATCGGCTTATATTCAATATCAAATTCTGAAACCAACAAATATAATATTGGGAATAACGATATTTATATCTTCCAAATTCCTCATCGATATCCGTATAATCACGGAATCCAATATCGAAATATTCCGAAGATTATTTCCATTCCAATTCATACATTGGAAAATTCTGGTTATACCAAAACCATTCACTACGCCATAGATTGCCTACTACAACGAAAATTCAAGGTGTGGCCAGCTAAAATGTTGCCATAGCTATGCTAATTTTTGTGTATTGCAACACACTCTTTAATGTGTTACCATAAATATCAAATTGTGTTGCGGTAGCTATAGTTATAAACTTATAAGTTTAATTGGCCACATCATCAATCTGCATCTATAAAAAGATGCATATCTATCCGTCAATTTACCTTTTAAAAACAACATCTGAAGTTGACACCTCACCAATCCGTTAAAATACTTCAACACCAATGGGAAATCAACTTACGTTACTCATCGGATTCCTCTTTCTCAATTTCTTTCATTCTCACCCCCAAATTTCCAATTCCAATCCCTAATTTTCATTCAACTTCTTCCACTCCAACCCTCTCTGCGTCCTCCACTTCTTCCATCGAGTCCTCGACTCCAAACGAACCCACTTCTCCACTTTCCCGTCATCAAATGGTAGTCAATCTAAGAAGAAAGGTGCTAGCTTTTTATCATGTGTTTTTTATGTACGTTTCTATTGGTTTTTTGATCATCACTATTCATTAGTCTACCGAGAAACGGAAATTATTATCACCATGAGTATAATTTTGTTTGGTTAGTGGTGTTTTTTGTGGTTCTGTTGTATGTTGATTCACCAAAATGTTCTTCGAGCTGCTATTTGGTTGTTAATCAATTTAATAACACAGAACTTTAGTTACTATTGAAGTGTGCTGTGAACAATTAGACCAACGACCTTATATGAGCTGCATGTTCTAAACAACTGCTCGGGTTTCCCAGGTTGTTATTGCCTGTGATGAATGATACGCTGGTTTATGAAAATGGTTTCTTAAGTATTCTTACATATACATGATAGTTATCATTTCTTAAGTATTATCATGATCTGTATCCATAAGACTGTCTAATAAGTATATCATGATTTCTTAAGTGTGTGTGTGTAAGATGCCTAGCTCTATCAACCCCCCAATATTTTCCTTAAACACCCTATTATTTCACATAAAACTCTCCCACCCCATCATCTTCTCTTCACACCCCAGTCAATTCCAACAATGCCATTTTTCTAGTTTTGAAAGAACTGAATCTAACCTAATTCTTCTTCTTTCCATTTCTTTTTGAGTTTCTTTTATAAAGGAATTTTAAGTCTAAAATGCAGAAGAAAAATGTCAAAACCATGATCCTATCTTTAAATTGTTTTCCTAATCAGTAAAAGTTGTTAAATGCTGCACAATTGGATTGAAGAACCTAGTACTTAGGATTTGCTGAGAACCTGAGAGGATTCTCTTCTTTAGTATTGCTCAAATATGAATGGTAGAGTTACAGTATGATGTTAATATTGCTAGCTTCGAAGTTACATTTTCAGTCCAGATTTCTAATATAGCTGCAGATAAATTATGTGCAATTATAAACTGATTCTAGAGAAGAAGGACTGCTGTTTTTAGTTTTGATTTCAAATGTTTTGAAGTAAGTTTGAATTCTGATTTTTACAGAGGATATTTATGGCAAGAAAGAAATAATTTTTTGTATGGGGTGAGAAGAGAAAACTAAGGGGTAAGAATAGAGCTACCCGTGTAAGACTGGCTAATAAATATACGCATATTTTGTTTTGGTTATGCACACAAATACTAAATACATGAAATACATGCCTGAAAGCCTACTGAATGATTTGCAGTTTGTGATATCACTTCAATTCTTCCATCAATTCGAGTTCAATGACCGCTCAATCAATTTCTACTTCAAATTCGTCAACAACGGCTGCGAGAAAGAACTGCTACCAGAAAATCGCAGCGAAGATGAGGACTGTGAAGGTAGGGTCGAATGCGGGGAAGAAGTTTTTTGGTTGCTCCATGTGGCAGGTAAGTATAAATTAGGTTTTTTTGGTTGCTCCATGTCGATTATCGTATCTTTCATTGATGTTTTAGTCGAGAATTTAAGATATGTGCAGAATGACGATTGCGGGTATTTTATGTGGCATGATGAAGTGTATGAAATCAATAGCAATGCTGAATTGGATGATACCACTGTTAAATTGATGGAAAAAAGACTATATTGCAATTGCTCGTGGAAAAGAAGACAATTGAAGAAAAGCTGCTGAAGCAAAAGCAATAGAGGGCAAAAGCTGGTGAATTTGTGGCAGATATGAAGGAAGAGTTGGTCCTGATGCGAATTAAATGTGGAAAACGCGAGACAAGAGAAAATTTCTTTGGAAAAGCTTTAGATATGTCCTGGATCATGTTTGGAATTCTTTTGTGTGTTGTTATGGCAATGTAGAGCAGTGAAGTAACATGAAATAGCATGCATGGGCAGTTTTTTAGGTATAATTTTAAGTTTTGTCACATTGTTGATTAGTGATAATTTTTGCCACATTGCAGATTAGTGATAATATTTGCCACATTGCCCATTAAACCTAAATTACTGATTACTGATAAATTTATCCACATTGTAATTGTCTAATTGTTTACTCAGTATACACTTGTATACACATTATGCCTTTATTATACTACGTATACACATTGTTTAGATCAGTATGAACTTGTATCCACATTGTGCCTCTGTTATGTAACTCAGCTATGTAAATGAAACGCAAATGCAAATGAAACTCAGTTATTTTTAGATCAGTACGCACTTGTATACACATTGTTTAGATTAGTTACGTAACTCAATTATGTTTAGATCAGTATACACTTGTATCCACATTGTGCCTCTGTTATGTAACTCAGTTATGTAAATGAAACACAAATGCAAATGAAACTCAGTTATGTTTAGATCAGTATACACTTGTATACACATTGTTTAGATCAGTTATGTAACTCACACATTATTTAGTTCAGTACACTTGTATACACATTGTTCAGATTAGTATACTATGTTATACTGAAATGCAAATGGAATTCAGTTTGTGCTGAAAGGAAACTCAGTTATATTATAACCATAGTTTGTGCTGAAATGCAATTGAGGCATGCATACCTCTTATTTTGTGATGAAATGCAATTGATGTATGCAGGTGAAGGAGACAGTGATGAGGATTTTCAAGAACTTATTACTGAAAGCACTAGAGGTACGATCGATGCGGTGGAGACATTGAATGCATTGGAGGCTTGCGCTATATTTTGAAACTATTTTAGTTTTATGTAAACATGAATTAGTGACTGGCTGTGTTTGTAATTGAAATGCTTGTAAATTGAATTTAATGGCTATGTTTTGTTATTTTGTAGTTGACTATGTACTACTTGTGTTTGTTGGTTAATTAATTTGAAATATAAAGTTCTTTGTTAATTTCAGTTTGATGTTATGTTATGTAATGTTGCCATATATATGATATAATATTGCAGTATGTGATGTTAAATGTTGTCATTGCTATGCTATAGTGTTGCCATTGGGTGGTAAAATTGTTGCCATAGATTTATGCATGTGGGCCCAATAACTGGATTCTGTGAACTCGGGCTATAGATTTTAGTGGCGATTCCGTATAACCGGGTTACAGATTTTAGTGGGTCTCACATTTTTGTAAATTAAGTATATGCGGCAACACCTGTGCTGATGTTGCCTTAGGGTCGCAAATGTGTTGCCATTGACTCTAAGGCAATGCGGCAAAAGGAAACCCCAAGAAAGTGTTGCCACAGATTATTTTTTGCCTATAGCAACACTTTTTTGCACCTACTGCGTCACTTCTCTGGGGTTGCCGTAGGCCATCTGTGGCGTAGTGATTTCAAATCCAATTTATTATTTCTAAAAATAATTAGATTATTATTCTAGTTATTAACTAGTTCATTTCGATAAAAATATATTTAATCTTTTCAAACTTGGAATTTTTCATCCAAAATCTTTTCAAATCATTTATTATGATTTTACACAATTTTTCCATAGTTTTTATAATTTTATTAAGGCCCATATAGTAATTTTCCAATAATGGCCGTCGAACTATATTCATAGTGACCTTTTCTGAAATTTATTTGGACATATCTCAAAATCTAACCATTAGGTTTCAAATCTCTTATATTCATTGGAAAGCTCTTTTCGATACGAACCCAACATTTTCGGATTTAGGAGAATTCGATGGTCGGATCTCCCGTTACGTCCATTTGAAGTTAATGGTCAAAATTGGCGAACGGACGCTGCGCGGCGCGTTCTATTCAGGCCTTTATAATATATAATATATATATATCGTCGATTTCTATTTATTTTATAAATCGTTTATAAATTCATTTTAAAACAGTTCCAACTTCCATTTCAATTTTAAATCAAAATTGAATATTCCATATCATTATAATATTAAAATGATAATATTTTCAGAATATCAGATTTTGAAATCAATTCTTTTCGATATTATTTATAAAATAAATAAAATCGATCGATAAACCCGTTCGGGTTAAAAATAGCATTCAATTACTTAACTCGGCTTCATATTCATTTCAGTTCTGAATATTTCAATATTTTCGTGCTTATCCAAAATCGGACATCAAAATCATATCTCGATTCTTCCCTGAATATTATTTTAAAACTATACAGAATATTAATTTAAAACTATACTGAATAATATTTGAAAACTATACTATATAATATTTGAAAACTATACTATATAATATTTTAAAACTATTCTATATAATATTTGAAAACTATACTATATATTATATTAAAACTATTCCATATAATATTTGAAAACTATAATATATATTATTTTAAAACTATTCGTTATTTCTGAATTGGAATCAAACTCAATCATTTACCATATAAATATATTTACATCGCATGTATTCACAATAATGACAAATAATAATTAAACATCCACACATTATCCAGAGTGCATTCTACCATTGTATAAGCGTTAAAATAAATAAATAATGCTCATCACAGTCTGTCAACCCATCGATTGACATATAATTAAATTCAAGGGAGATGTGAATAAATTACCATCCCCAGACCCGTGTGGGGTTTCCAAACAACAACAGTCGATTCAAAATAATCACTGGTTAATAAATTTAACCAATTCTAATTCGATTTGAATTATTTTTTTGATTTACAGATTTCACTGTTTAAATTATAAATAAATATTTATAATTTAATTTCAATTACCACATTAATGTTAACATTATTTTTAATATGTTAATCATCACAACATCACAATCAAAACACAATACAGTCAATTTAAATCGTCCATGGTCTATGGATGAGGTAGGTGAGCTAACAGGCACCGTATACAATTTATAATGATTAAAACTGATAAAAATCTATACTGGCAATTCTATATATTTTTATACATGAATATAATAACATGATAAAATAATTTTAATTGAGAAGGAGTTCTCAAATTGGTTTCCACTTTGACAGTCTTTATTTTTGATTTTCTGTTTTTTCACCAAATTAAACGACCATTTTAATTTTGCTTAAATTCCAAATTGCTTTATTTCGGTTCTGATCAGTTCCATGTTGTAGAGTTCGTTGCCACGGTTGCAACGCAACTGAAATCGTTCCATTCCGACCTCGTATGAAGAAGTTATGATCATTTATAGCTTAATTACACAATTTAAACTAATTAATTATTAATTAATTATCTTCCTAATTACCTTCCCCTATTTAACTTCCCAGAATCATTACACCAAACAGGCTATTTTGTCGCATTTTTTCGGTTTCCAGTAGTAATGGTTATATTTGTTGCTAATTTATCACGATTATTACTGTTGTAACTGGTTGTCATGGTTATTCCCGTTACAATAGCCGAGAATTCTGTACAAAATGGATAAGATGGTAATTTTACGTGCCCCTCATTTCTAACCCTTGTCTTTTCTTTTTCGTTATTGCTGCTCAACGCTTACGATCCCCCAATCTCCCCCAATCTTTCAAAGCCACTGCCTAGGGTTATTGGACATCGCTTCGCACCGGTTTCTTACACCGCCGACGTCGTAGTCTTCGATCGCCTCTGCCACGTTCTTTCAGCCTTCTCCTCATCCATTCAATTGTTCAGGTAATTTTATTTTTGTTTTATTCATTACCTTTCTAATTGTTGTCTGAATTTGTGTCATTTCCTTTTATTTTTTTAGGAATAGTTTGAGGAGCAGATAGTATGCTGCCCAGCATAGTTAAATCTAGGGTTAGTACTTTAGGGTAGGAGCGGTATTGATTTTACAAGTGTACCTGCATTTTACAAGTGTACCACTCAATATTATGGAATTTAGTCACTACATTTAGTTTCTTATTGATTTCATGAATTTAAAATTTTGAAATTATAGATGGAGACATTTATCTGGAAAATTAGATAGGGTATAGCAGCAAAACTTATGTAGTATTGGGTTTATTATTGAATCATACTACAATAATCAGGTGACCTGCCATAATTTTGATAACGCTAGGGACAAGTATGTAGGTGTAATTCTCAAAATTCACAGGGCCTACATTTATTTTATCTATGAGCCAATGGACTTTTGCTAGCATACCTGATTCAACCAAATATTGCCGGATTCCTCGATTGTATTGCCCTTCTGGTCAAATTATTATGCATCGGCCATCAAAGCAATTCCTGTAAACTTGCTATATTTTGTTTATCCATAATTATGGTGTAATGGGTTTAAATGCAATTGACTCTTCACAGTGGCCTTTCAAGCACCGAGTAGCAATGTTTTTTTTTTTTTTCAAATATAACTGAAGGTTTGTTGTTTTGTAATTTTTTTGTGGCATCTTGTATTGAACTTGAAATGTTTTGACAGAAACTTATTACCGACTAAACTTATATTAACGAAGCATTTTACTATCCTGTAATGGCTTGTTGCTAAATCACTGGTCGAAATATATTAAATTAAAATAGTAACCAAACTAAAGCTAAAAGTAGTCTAGTTTCCACTCATAAGCTCCAAGTTATTGCGCAGGGAACATTTTAAATTATTGCATAGTAATTTTTTTTTTTAAGTACAACATCATATAGCTTCACTGCATTACATAGAAGGTTTCCATAAACAATCACAAGTATTTATAGTCATTATCATGGACCAGTCGTTACAGGCCCTGAGCTCCAAAGTATAATGTTATAGGGCCTGATTTATTACAAATATAAAATAAAGAGATTTTTATGGGAGGTTTATTTACTCCCCTGTTGGGTTTCAAATTTATTTCATAATATATAACACCAAATTTAAATGGTGACAGCAAGTAATTTATTATTTATGGTATTGGCAGGAACCGAATTTTGTACATCTCAGGTGTAGTAACTACTGATGCATCGCGCAATTTTGGACTTTCCATTGAATTTGTATCACATGCCAATAAGAAACGACTAAGAGGTACAAACTCAGCACTAGACAAATTGATAGTGAGATTTTTCACTAATACCTAAGCAGTTTTAGCAGTGACTGGGTCCATTTCCCTAAGTGTTTGCATATACATCCCGAAAGAATTTGCAATTTCCGGATCAATCATGATAGCAATGAGATTGTACACTTCGGCAAAGTTTGGTATCACTGGATATCGATGTTGTTGATTTCCTTGTTCGTTGCCATCATGAACCGTCAATGATCTACATGTATTGCCACCCCATTCAAATTTTCGGTTATACATATCCATGCCCAATCCAGTATCACCTAGGTCAGCAGGTTACCGATTTTAGAACGCTAGTCTAAACACTATAAAGCATTTATAACATAAGTTATGATAAATTAGAAGGAAACTCATAGGCTATTAGGCTTTGATTGTATTGTAGATTTTATTATTCTTAAAACATTCATAATACTACAAGATGGAATCGTTGTATATATGAATGAATGAAAAGGTTCCTGCAATTTGACAAAAAAAACTTTAATATAATATTTATTACTTTCTTGAAGTGGCAGACGTGTAATTTTCCATGCCTTCAAATCCTGCTAGAGAAGCACCAGGATCAGTGGACATTGAATCATTATTAGAGATGTAATCCATGAGTATAGAATTATCTTCCCATGATGCATTTGGCGTAAAGTAGCTTGATGGAGAGGGGCATATCATTGACGTTTGAATTGGCAGCATGTCATCTTCAGAAGATTCTTGCGGATAAGGATAATTGTGGTTTCTCTTAGGCCAAGGAGGGGGCACATGAACCATCAACCCTTTTTTTTAACCTTCAAAAAGTATTTCTGTGCATGACTTCGGATCTGGATAACTGTTTTTGTACCAACAATGTCTTCAATTTTCTTCCATTCATGACCAAATAGCAAAAGCCCACCAAGAAATCGTTCATGCTCCTACTCAGACCACCCATCTCTAGATTTTGTAATGGTATACGGTTTTCTCAGCTTCTTGTTTCCTTCTCCATCTATTTCTCATGACCACAAGGACAAATGAAGATACCAAGATGATAAAGGAAAAAAATCTGGTATGGTGTTAATGATGGCATTATTAATTGTTTTTGTTGTTTATGGTTTTAAAGGCCTTGAGTTTGGCAAACAATGACTTTTAAGTGCAATAGAAAATATCTTTAAACTATAATGAAAATTAACAAGCACAATGACCATCCAAAGAAGATAGTTTTGGTATAGTGTTTGTTATTTACAGTTGTGACTGACTTTAGTTTGGTAAGCAAAATCTATTTTACAACTACATGTAAAAAAACAAAATAAATAATGTAGAACCAAAAATACAATTATAATAAGAATAGCTCAATGAAAGAATCCCAAATGTGTATTGATGGTAATGATTGGATTGTGTATTGCTAAAGACCAAGCTTGGCAAGCAAGGCATTGTTTATAAAAAATAATAGGAGTAAATAAAATTTAAAACAATTATTCGACAAGAGAAACAAGAGATATGAGTTTGGTAAAGCGATGGCATAATATTTCAAGTTTGGCAAGGGAGAGTAAAGGCCTGAGAGTGGCAAGAAAAAGAGGGGTTTAAAATGGGAAAAGAAAGGAAAAAAAAGCTGAGTTCGGAATTGGAAAATGAAGTTGATGGGAAACAACATAGATTTGGAGTTGGGTGAAGGGTTTGGAATTGGAAAATGAAGTTGACAGTAAATATGGTAATTATAAATGTACAGTTAAGTGCAAATGTAGATACAAGACTGAACCTAGTTAACATGAAATTATTCATATATAATGTCTTGTACATAATTGCATTGTAAATCCATATTGGAATATTGTTTGTACAAATAATTTAAATTTAGTCAAAAAGTAGCTTGACAAATGCAGAAATTGGTAATATATAGGATATTTAGTGTATACATAGTTTAAATCCATGTTTGTCTCTTTGGAGCAATGTAGCATGGAATAAATATGTAAATGTCAGTCTTTGTTTTTTCAAAGTCATCCTAATACTTGAATACCTGAAAGTTCATCTTAATTGTTACAATAAAAAGTTATCTTTTGTCTAATTTCAAGTTCAGTACTCGAATAATATGTACAAGATGTTGTTTCTTGTCTGTTGCATGAATTAGTGAAACTGATACCCATATTCTTGTCTGTGTATCTCAGTTATGCTTTATTTTCTTTTTCTGATTTAACGCTAATCATTATTTTAAACGATTTTAATTTCTCAATTTTAATATACCCTTATTCTCACTATAATCATTTTGCCCATGCTTTTTGGATCTCAGTTCAAAGGACCATTGAACCTACCTAGTGCATTTATATTGGATCCAGGGCCCTTGAACAAGGATATTATGATTTGACACAGAACAATAGTATCTTTTGTCATAATGCATTCAAAAGATTTCAGTGGCCAGTAGTGAAGCTGAAACACAATCATGTCAACGTATTGCGAACACACGTTACGGACATAGTCGGATACCTTGGCCAATAGCAATATTTTTGTCAAAGTAATATGCTTACTATTTCAAATGAAGAACTAATCACTGTTCTGGATTGCGTTACCTCTTGAATGAACGAACATCAAATCACCAGAAACAAAATTGACTGAAATGGATGTTTAATAAAATTCAATTATCAATGTTATTTTAGTACGAAAGCTCATTTCTACAGAAGACTGCAAGCCATTCACCTGCGAAATATTAAAAGGTTCCAGGTTTTCGAGACCTGAAGACATAACAGCTATATTTTTAATCCAGGATCGCAAGGCAGACCATGGCCTCTCAAAGTATAAGATTCCGAAAATCGAAGCGGTCCGACCATTGAAACCATAAACTTATAATTTTTAACAATTTGCATATTTTAAATTTAAATTATAAAGACTCAAGTTCGTTAATAAACTTGGCTATAGCTTACTATTTTGCTGCTCGATTTGGTTTTGATAGGGATGGAAGGTATGTTGCTTTCATCTTTGAAGCAGTATTGAATTATTATTTTGCAACTCTACTGTCCTAATCTGCGTTGTGTTTATTCTTTTTTCCCTAATATGTTATAATAGTCATACGTACGTTTGTGGTGTTCCCAAGATGTTCTCCGATGTTTGAGCTATTTAGGTGTGAAATTGTAGAAACTAAAGGTTGTGTAATACCTTTTGTATGTTGTAATCTAAGTGGTACTGTTACCAAGTTTGCTTCTTACAATTTTGATTTTTTGCTTGGTCAGTCAATGCTCAACTGCAACAAGTAGCCATGGTCACATCTGTATGGTTTGTTTGGAATCCATTGCTAAGTACGTTCTTTAGTTTCATATATACATGAAGTTATGAAGTTTCTGTCCCAATATTTTCCATCTTAAGTATCCATCAGTTCTGTAGAATAGATAGTTTAGACCTATCATATTGGGACTTATAGATGAACAATGTTAAGTTTACCTTGTTTTCACCGAGTAAATATCCATAGGTGAGTGCCTGAAACTCAGCAGGGACTAAGAAAAGTGTGCCCCGCTGAATTTAGCATATTCATTCTATAGTTAATGTGGTGGAAACCTTGTAGACTTTGATCTATTATGTAGCATGAATCACGGAAATCATAGATATAATGTTTACTGGTAAGGTAGAAAGTTCCCTTGTCTATCATAGAAAACCTGACAAATCCAGCTCTTACTGGTCTATCTTAGCTGCATATATCCAACAACCTATGAAGTAAATATTATTATGCGCATATTGGTAAATCTATCCGAAGTGTTAGCTGCATACATGCTAAGTGTACATATACTATATTTTGGAAAGCAATAGATATTATCCTAAGTATACATATACTTATTTTCTATATAAATATTATATTTTGCTTATAAGAATTTATCAATTACATATAACTAGATATAATATCTAGTATTATATGATGTACTCTGGTTCTTTTTTAACCGTTCAATTATAGGAGCCATATGCGGTATTGGGTTTATTGTAAATTTAGTGTTGATATTTTATCTTTATTGTTTATTGTAAATTTAGCGCTGAAATGTAATTTGTCGTATTCATTTTATTTATTGTCTCATAACATGTATGTTATCTATCTAATTGCAGGATTTTTTCATTTACAAAATATAATAAGCACAAGTAAAGTTCTTGTTATTGTCGAAACCTACTCCAAGAGAGTGGGTTAGAATTCGACATGGGAATACCAATGAATATATACAAGGAGTTGGATATTTTATGGACTTCGTGAAGTGTCATTCACCACCTGACATTGAAATGTCTAGTTGCCCTTGTACCCTGAAAAACTGGGGAAGTACTTCCATGTACCGTCAAAAAATACGTAAGTAATCCAAATTTTTTTAGTTATCAGTTAAGAACATTAACTGTTAAGGTTAGTATTTGATGTGTAAAGCTACTGTGCTAGAACATAGTTATCATCAGATTTGCTATGATCCTTTCCTTGTTCAGTATGCATTCCTTGCACTTTTTTAACTTGCATTCCCTTTTGAATAACAAGAGTTTCAGCATCTTTGTACTAGTGCTAGCTTCTGTGCTCTTACTTGTTTCTATCATTCAACATTCCGTCCATTTTGCGTTCGTGACAACCAGTAGAATACACGTTTTGTCTTTCTTTGCTGAAAAGTAAATTATACTGTGACTTTTTCAGTGGTTATGATTAAATGATTTTAGCTTATGCCTCTGTAACCTGCACAGAAAAGAGATTTTACTAGCATAAGCCACCAAATAAGCAACTGAGTTTCCCCTGCTGACAACTATGATGCCATTGAGATAACTACAGTCGCATTTTTATGTCAACCTGCAATTAGTATGCTGAACTTTTTGTACTAAATAAAAAATGTACATTTTGTTCCTTTCTATAGGAAATCTGCCTCAAAGTGGCTTATTTGATCCAAGTACTTATCCATCTTTGCACCATATAAAAGATATAACCACTAGTATGTTTATCTAATGAATTCAAAATAGGAAACGGTGGATGTGTATTACTGTTGTGCAACATTTATATCATGTTATTAAACTGAAGATTATATGCCATTTAAATGGTTGCGAGCCACCAAAGAACAGGTGATATTGTGTTTGATATCAAACATGTGTCTTGATCTTGAACATGTGTAGCCATTCCGTAAGATTTTTTGCTAATCTCAAATAAATTGAGCCTTGTAGGCTGAGCCAAGCTCAGATAAACTGAGCCTTGTAGGCTCAGTTTTACTAAGCCTGGGCGGAGTGGCTCAGTTTTATTGAGCCTTGTAGGTTTAGTTTAAAACTGAGCCTACAAGGCTCAGTTTACCCGAGCCGAGTGGCTCAGTTTAAGCGAGCCATGTAGGCTTAGTTTAAAATAGAGCCGAGCGATGCTCCTTTACTATTGATGTCCTCATCCCGTATAATTTGTCATCATAGTATTTTATGCTTGTTTTCAGCTAAGAAATATTTGGGTTATAAAAGTATTTGTTAGAAGGGGTAGTATGCATTGTTTTCACGTCTTAACTCATATTATTATATTTGTTGAACATCGTAGGTGTTGATTGAAGCAGCGGAAGCAAGACAAAGATTAGAAGATGGCGATGAAACTCAAATTCTGGATCTGGATGCGTCAATTTTTGATGCGCCCCAAAATGGTATGCATATGTTATCTGATCTTGTCGATGGTGGGTTTATAATTTGGCCCATTTATCGTTTGCATTTTTGTAATGGTTGCATGTTAAATATGATACTTAGATGTTATTTAATATTTTTTATGGATGATGAATGGTTGTATGGTAAATGATGATAGTTTGATGTTTGTCGAAATGAAATTTGCTTTGGGATACAAATTGTGATATGTTGTTGTATTTGCTTTGAGATATTGTTATGTTATATGTTGTGTATTCTTATTGGTATATGCTTTATGGAATTAGTTGGAGCATATTATGATTGTTACTTGTTTACAGGAATTACCTACTGCAGGCCTGGTATAACATTCACTTTTGTAACAGTTATAATTGTTATTACATTTATTGTATGAAATAATCAGTTTCACATACTAACAGTAATAACTGTTACATATTTCATATTTCTAACAGTAATTAGTGTTATAAAAATAAATTTTATAACGGTTAGAAGTGTTATAAAATTTTCAGTACTAATGGTTATAAGTGTGACATAATCATAATTTTGTAACGGTAATAACTGTTATATTAAACACACTTTATAACGGTTATAACCGTTACGATATTCGTGACAACAATTTGTCACGTATGTCGTAGTAACGGTTATAACTGTTACAAGGTTAATTAGTAACAGTAATAACTGTTAGAAAAATCCTTTTCTGGTGTTGTGAATCATTCGAACCCACTATCGATACTTAGGGTTTAACTTTGCCCCCGCCACGCCTTGCTTGGAACCGATCAGAGGGGCCCATGATGATCGCCGCCACAAGAGCTCCCCGCGCCGCCCACCCACGGCGAACTCGCACGCCTGTGCGACCCCAAAATCCAGTTTGAACTTGAGCCCTTTGAGCTTGAAATTCTCATTCAATACACCACGGTTTTCAGTCAAACCTTTCCCAAATCAAAGATCTCTCATCCCTCTAGAATGTTTGTTTTATAAATTTCACAAATCATTGCTTCGATTTCACGAAAATTAGTGAAGAAGACTCGAACAATTTTAATAGTTCAATCCTGAAATGAGGCGGCTAGCTAATGAGGAAGATTTAGGGTTTAAAGTTTAATAATATATATTTTATAATATTATTTAATTTCAAGTATACATGTTTATCGATTTGAACTCTAAATCAAACCTAACGACTGTCGCCCTTAGCTAAATACCTCCATTTCGGATACAATGGGATATGTTTCGTAAGCTAATTCGATTGTTTCGATCAGTTTTCATCAAAATTAAAATATAAATCAGTACATATTGAATTCAAACGTACATTTTAATTTACAGGGGCCATATGCTAACTCCAAAAATTCCAGAAAAACAAATCTAGCTATGTTTTGATGATACGGTCCTAACAAAACTAATTTTATCGAATTTGGAGACCGTTTGAAAAAAATGCCCTTTTCCAGTCAATTAAATTCAAACTGAATCTGTCAAAACACATTTAAATTTACGACACTCATATATTAATTTCGAAAATCATGAAATTTGAAACCTAACAATAATTTGACATTCCGAATGCAACAAAAGTGGTTTCGTCAAAAATGGAGATCGTTTGCAAAATGGCTATTTTTAAGGGCTATATATTATATTAAAAAAAAATTCCATAGCGACTATTCTGAATTTTAAACTGGACATAACTTTCAATTTATATTATGAAATCTTAGTTTCTTGCATTCTTTAGAAAGATATTATTAAATAGATTCAAATGTTTCTAGTTTTACTGAAATCTGATTTATTTTGAATTTTGTACATTTAGTTGAAATTTAAAAATGAATTTTCAAACTACCACGCCATTTCAAACTCTATTTATAATTAAAATAAATTTATACATTATAATTTCGATTTAAATAAATTTTAAATTGTTATTATTTAAAATAAATCATTTTAAATAACCAAAATCCATTAAAATAGCTAAAACAAAAATTTTAAATTGGTTCAGAAATTCCGGGTTGTTACAGGTTTCTTCTTGTTTATAATCGCACCTCCCCCCTTTTTATATTCCAATTCCTCAGCTTCACAGATGGAATCGAAAATCCAATACTACCAAAGAGGAATCAGTGGTCGCTCCCCTTTTTAATCTTTTCGATTCCTAAAACCAAATCCCTAGCTAGTACAAATTTGTGGGTCGTTACAATTGGTATCATAGCTTAGGTTGAGCGAATACCTAGGCTTTGGTGGGGGGTTACTCTTTAGAGATAGGGTCAGTAGTACCGTAGAATGAGTTGAGTGTATATAAATACGAGAGGGCGTATTTGTTAATTGATATAAAAATTATTTTATATTGTGTTGGTTAGTTTGTTGAGTGGCTTATGAATTCTGGTCGAATTGTGGGATGTCACGACGTCGATATGAATTTCTAAGCACTTGAACAAAGAAATTTGACACAATATTATTTTAAAGTGGGTAAATGAAATAATTTTGCCTAAAATTTTATTTTGATACAAAAGGAATAATTTTCTAGAATTATTATATTATATGGATGTGCTAGCTTTTATTATAATCAAACGGGATTATGAAATTTGAAATGTTTATATAACCAAATAAAATTTGTATATGAATAATATATACAAATAAGATGAATTAAAGTCAAATTCAAACTAGAATTCAAAAATTTAATCCTGGGATGTTGGAAAATATTTTCCGAAATATATTAAAGTAATATAGCAATATTTTAAAAGGAATTTTTGAATAGAAATCATTTTAGATGAATTTTGAAAGTGATAAAGCATTGAACTCACTTTAGTGGCTGAAAAATAATTCTGATGTTAACTACAGCATCATCAGTGTTCATTTTCAAGTTTCTAAGTGATGGATTGCAACCTTAGAGAAGTTTAAAGGAAATTTGTTTGAAAGAAAACAAGTTGGTTTGAAAATTCAAATATTTTTAATTTGAGATGGAAATAAATATATGTACATATATTTATGTGATTTCAGAAGGAATTGAAATGAAAACCCAGGAATTTGAAATTTAAATTTAACTTAAACAAGTTAAATGGATCGAAGTGTATAAATTGATTAAAATCAGTTTGAATGGAATATGAATTAAATGTAAATATATTTGTTGTAAACCATTCAGATTAAATGATTGTGAGCATATATGATGTGTTATGTAAATGGAAACCAAATGTTTTGGTAGAACTAAAATTTGTAGAAAGTTTGAAATGTTGAGTTTCAACGTAAATGGATTTTGTAAAGATAATGGGTTTGAAGCGTTTTTCCTACCTTAGTAATTTCAGGGATGAAATTCTTTCAAGGGGAGAAGAATGTAATGACCCAGATTTTTGGTCGATTAATTATAGATATTTAATATGGTTTTAAATATTGAGTTGATAATGAATTTTTATAGTAAGTTCTCGATTTTGATTTAATATTGAATATGTTAAATTATTGTAATATGAAATATAATTGAAATCGAAGTTAAAAACTGAATCAAAATGATTCAGATGATAAATAGGAATTTTATTTGACTATAAACAATAATAATGATTTATCATCAAGAAATTGATTTGTTTCTGAATTTAAATTATATTATATTAATTTATTATGGTTATTTTTTATATACGTTCAAATTAAACTTTAAAGTGTATTCTGTTGAGCTCAGAATATTGTTATTACATTTAAAGGTCAGTCTATACGCTAAAATAGCGGTTCATGATTTAAATTAATGGCCCTCGAGATATTTGATTTTAGATAGGTTCAAAATCAAATAGATATCCACCTAAAAAGAATAAGAATCTATTTATGTCGAATCGAATTAAATACAAATCAAATCATATATAAGTTAATGTACCATAGGTTGACTAAATTTCCTTAGTGCTTAAGGTTTCTTCTTGTATATGATCGCACCCACCTCTTCTTATATTCCAGTTCCTCATCTTCATAAATGAAATCGAAAATCCAATATTGCTAAAGAGGAATCAATGGTCTCTCCCCTTTTTACACTTTTCAATTCCTAAAACCAAATTCCTAACTTGTATGGATCTGCAAGCCGTTACAGTTGCAGCACCTTGTGATTAATTTCTTTTGAAAGTATGTCATTGTCAAAGGTATCAGTCACGACTTCAAGTAAAAACGCTCTGATATTTCCCCAATGCAACTTAAAATTATCTTCATTGAATCCATCCAGACCTATAGCCGTCTTGTCCTTAACAAAAAAATATAGTATTCCTAATTTTCATAAAGATTAACACGATCATATAGAAACTCTCTTCCATAATTAGATATTACGAACTTGCAAATCATGTTTGGTAAAGTCATTGGTCTGTTTTGGTTGAATAACTTTCCATAAAATGAGACAACCGTTTCAGCAAAATTATAATGCCCTAATTCATCTCCCCACCACTAACCACACCCAGGCACACCCAACCCCTAACTATTATAACTCCTATTAGACATCTTACCATAGAGAAAGGATGTGGCTTCATCTTCCAATAACAAAAAGTTACACTAAGCCTTCTATCGCACAACCAAATATTCGTAAAAATGTCTTTATCTGATTGATCATAGCAGCTTGGAACCAGCAAGTCACAATATAAAAGCAGTCTGTTTTTAATAATATTTGCAACCTGGAGCACACGTTTCGTTATCCTACAACTTCTAGACTTTGTTTTATATTTTTAGACCAATCAATCAATAATTCCTTAATCAGTTTTAATTTTTTAATGGGACAGTGCATGGGTTTACCATCTGTCTCAAACAACCTCCTCCATAACCTTGTCCAGATAATCATCTGATGCAGTTACAAGTAGATAAAAGAAGGAAATTAATAAAAAGAAGAAGAGGTGAGAGGAGACAGTGAGGATTTACAGAATGGTTTCTTTCCTAACCTTTTCCTTACATTGCTACCACTTATATAACCATTTCCTAAAAACTTTTAGGGCTACGTGGCACATTACAATTTTCACCATAATAACATTTCGGCGGGAATTAAACTAAATACAGAAAATAAAATGCATCAAGAATTAAAACAAAATACTAGAAAAGGTAAAGGGGCATAATGATAGAATTGTATGCCGCATGCATGTGCTCATTGATTGTTCTCATTGTCCAACATATTTGCTTTAATCCCATGATTGGCCATGCATTAGTGGTGGTGACCTGTACATGCTGGTGCAGTGGTACTATATATGTGTATCATTCCCGACTGCTTGAAAACGACCTTGTCCTCAAGATCGAGGATGTGTTGAAGATTGAAAATACCACCGAGATCGAAGATGTTTACTTTTCTTTCCCATTTCAGCTTATACATTTCAACAAATATGTTGTGTGCATTGGTCCATTTCCTCTCTTTACACATTATGGTTTTCAATGCTGGTTACATACATAAAACCACAAGTAGCATTACTCTCAGGGAGGACGTATCGAACTGGATAAGGGAGGCGATTTCAGAGAAGTAGCGAGATTGTGCTATGGATTTGTTGAGCCCAGACTCAATGCAGGTAATGCCTGAGATTGTCCAAGGTGATATTATATGAGTGTTGATGTTTTTTTAGAATGGCGGTTTTGGAACGGAGAAAAATAAATGTGAGGGAATCAGATATGACACAACTCAAAGGGAAAGGTGTTTTAGAATTTGCAGCAGGTGGTGGTATAGTTGGAAGTGTTGAGGACTTAGGTGAAGGAGGAGCAGTAGTAACGACTACGACAGGTGGGAGGGGAGGTGCTTGAAATTTAGGCAAGGGAGGAGCTGATGACGTAGATCCCGCAACAGTGGCAGATAAGGGGGTTGGAGCAGTCGGAGGAGCCGAAGAGAGCAAGAGAGGGGGTAATGTGATTTGGACACCAAGTTTACAGCTGAAGTCTTGGATCATTTGCGTTAGGGTGGTCATGGAGTTTTGAAGGGTAGAGATATCGAAGCGCATGGAGTCCATAGAGGTTGTATGAGTGGCTGAGTCGTCGCGGAGGTGGGAAATAGCTTCCTCAATGGCTTGGTTTCGGTTTTGTGCTGTTTGAACCACAGGAAAATAAAAAAGTCATTTTATAATATATTTTATAATACTAATTTTAGTATTAGCAACAAAATTATAATATTTATTAGGACTTATCTTCTTTGTCTCAAGCATATATATTTTACAAATTCTCGCAAAATCAGTTACTTAACAAATATGCTTTCTTCTTATTGGATTATTGTGATACTTCCCAAAGACCGAAATTCTTGATCAATGAAGGAACAATATTTCCATTTTTGTTCAAAAAGATACAAAAATGGATGATTGACCATTTAAGGAAAGAAAAAACATTCATTTTGAAATAAAAAAGAAAAATGTATTCAAGTTGGAAATGAGAGATATTTTGTTGGAGAGTGGGTTGGAGTGATTGTCGGGGAAAGAGTACGAGGAGGAGTTGGGTGGTGCTACAAGGAGGAAGGAACAGGTGGTTGTTATCGGTGGATTGAGGTATGAATTGACGGGTTGGATGAAATGATGTGAAATTGGAGAAGATGCAATGGAGTTGCTACCATCTTGATGGCTGTTGGAAATGGTTTGCTGTTTTTGAAAGTAGTACTTCGGGAAATAGTTGTCAGTGAGCTGGTGGAGTTTGGGAGGATTTGAGATCGAAAATAAAAGCACCATTGATGCGGTTACGAGCAGATAAAAGAAGGAAATTAAGAAAAAGAAGAAGAGGTGAGAGGAGATGGTGAGGATTTGCAGAATATTTTCTTTCCTACCCTTTTCATTACATTGCTACCACTTATGTAACCATTTCCTAACAACTTTTAGGGCTATGTGCACATTACAACTTTCACCATAACAACATTTTTGTGGGAACTAAACTAAATACAAAAAATAAAATACAGCAGGAATTAAAACAAAATACTAGAAAAGGTAAAGGTGCATTACGACAGAATGCAGCATGCATGTGCTCATTGATTGTTTTCATTTGCTAACATATTTTCTTTAATCCCATGACTGGCCATGCATTACTGGTGGTGACCTGTACATGCTGGTGCAGTGGTACTATATATGCGTATCATCATCATGCACACAGTCCAATGATTCATGAATTTGAAAGCTTTCAAAGCTTTTTAGTTATGCTCCATCAGATTAACTACAATAGGACGATGATCATTAATAGCCTAAGTCACATAAAAATCAACTATAAAAGGAAACAATTGCAACCAAGGAATAATCATGAAATGCCTATCAATTTTGGTTAACGCGTTCTTGTGTAGATCAAACAACAAGGAAAACTGGTAAACTTTGACTGTAATTTCAATCACTCCCATTTTAACTATTCACGCAATGAACTTTGATTTACATGTTGATTCAAACCCAAATGCTATCCCAAAAATCCTTAACAAATCGAAAATTTCATGGTACTGTTCGTTCGTTGAACAAAATCAATAGGTTAAATAAATATAGTGTAAATACTGTAGTAGTAATCCGTGGAAAGTAGGCTGTACCTAAGCATGAGCGAATGAAATATCAATTTTTATTTAAGTTTGTGGTGAAATCGAACCTTTGTAGCCTCAACTATGTCGTTAAAAACCATCATTGACGACCTTAATTATTGGGACATGCGTGCTTCCTTCCCGCTACGTATGAAATTAGTCAAATGTACTGAGAGGTAAGGAAAATTTGGGATGACATATAAGTTAAGGTTTTCGTTGGGAGAATAAGTGAAAGTGGTTAGAAAATGATGGTGGAGAAGAAACGAATAATATTTTGAGCGAAATAAACAGTGGTGAAGTGTGGTGGAAATAGAATTGGGGGAATGAAGGTGTAGTGAAAGGCAGTTGAGAAGGGAAGGAAAAGGGAGCTGAATAGCCGTTCATTTTAGAGAAAAACAAATGACTGGAGTAAGCATGAGGACAATATTTTGAAATACGGGAACGCAGGAAGTACACCTAAGTAGTTCCTGATGATCTGATGATCAGGTGTTGTTATTGACACTCCAACTATTGTTAAGGAGGGGTCATTTTTAAAAACACCCCAATCTTTGAAAAATTGTTAAGGGGCTACACAAACATATTATTTCACACTACTCAATATTCTCAGATTGCCCCTTCAAATTAGATTAAAAAACTTATTCGACAAGAGAAACTGTATTAAAATAAGCAGTTTGTCACCACTACACCGAATGCAGCACATAATCAATTATGTATGTATTCGACAGTGATATGTCGAAAATTAATAATCAATTCGGTGCATTGCCTTCGTAATTATTAAATTCGGCATATTTATGTCGACAAAAATAAAATAAAATTACTTCGATCCTATTCCTCTGAAAACACCTACTCATTAGGGTTTAAAAAAATCGGTATATGCGAATTGAAAAAAAAAATACTATAGCCCTTGCAATATTTGTTAAGGTAAAATTACCTTTATTTGTTAAGGGGTTAAATCGGTAATAAAGTAAAATTATCTTTATTTGTTAAGGAACTACTTTCCTCATTGGTACTCCCCTTAACATTTTTTGAAAAAAAATAAAAAATTGGCCCTGCCTTAACAATATTTGGAATGTCAATAACAATATCCTTCCTGTTTTATTGTTTAAGTAATAAAAGTAATAGATTTAAATCTAGGACATTTGGTTGCATAAACAACTAACTTACCTTTATTATTTAAATTTCTTCTACTTCTGTGCATGCATTATATTGTTAATTTAATAGAATTTAAACATTACTTGTTACAACTTGTAAGTTTCTATATTTCTTCTTCAATTTGAATTTGACATTATCTAATTTGATTTATTTTTCTTAGACAGCTTATTATGAAATTATTTACAGTCTTTAAATTGAAATGGGCATTATTATTGACACTCTAAATATTGTTAATGGGGGCCAATTTTTTTCTTCAAAAATTGTCAAGGGAAGTATTAATGAGGAAAGTAGCCCCTTAACAAATAAAGGTAATTTTACCTTATTACTCATTTAGCCCCTTAACAAATAAAGGTAAGTTTACCTTAACAAATATTGCAAGTGACATAGTAATTCTTTTTTGATTCGCATTATTGATTTTTTTAAGTGAAAATTAGGCACACATCCCTAAAAGCAAACTTAATTAGGCTCACATCCGGTCATAAACTTATTATAAATTAGGTCCCTATTTTTCAAAAGTAGCAAAAAATGAATATAAAAAACGAAAATTATTATTTAAATAAATTATACATTCAACAAAAAAATTGTTCAAAAAAATCAAAAAACACACAAAAAATGCAGTTAAATGCATAATATTATGCACGAATTCCAATTTTCTGCATATATATGCTCAAGTATTCCAGTGTTGCATCCGCATTTGATTTTTTTGCATATTTCTGTGCAATTATTGCATCATTTTTGCATGGAAATGTGCACTAATTCATAACCGTGAAACTCAGTTTATTTTTATTTGCATTCAACTGTGCAAATAATCTAAAAACATGCACACATGTATGCAACATATTTGCAGGCAAAATGTTAGCTGAATTTCCTTTATGCAATAGTTGCATACATGTGTGCGATTATTGGTAATAGTTGCATACACGTATGCAACTTTTTTTTTTGATTGGCATGGTCTTCTACTTTTATTTCCAGATTTTAGAATTTTTTTTTAATCGGCGCCACACTTTTTTTCTGGCAGGAAATGATGGAAACGAAGGCCAAACAGCAGGAGGTGGACCATAAAGTAGGAATGGATCCACAAAAGAAGGAGGTGGCAATTCAAAAAAAGGGCGGAAATGTATTATAAACTATGACCGGACGTGAGCATAATTTTAAACCTTAATAGGGACCTGTAAAAAACGCACCCTTTTTTTAACCCCTTAAGAATAAGCTTTTTCGGAGGAACAGGACCGATTTTTTTTGACATAAATATGCCGAGTTTTATAATTACGGAGGCAATGCACCGAAATGATTATTAATTTTCGATATATTAGTGTCGAATACATATATAATTGATTACATGTTACATTCGGTGTAGTGGCGACGAACTGCTTATTTTAATTTGGTTTCCCTTATCAAATAAATTTTTTTTAATCAAATTTAAGGGGGCAATCGAGGAATATTGAGTAGTGTGAAATAATATGTTTGTGTAGTCCCTTAACAGTTTTTCAAAGAGTGAAGTGTTTTAAAAAATGGCCCCCCTTTACAATAGTTGGAGTGTCAGTAACAACACCCATTGAAATTGTAGATTTTGAAGGCTTATTATTAATAATCATTTTAGTGTAATATATATATCTTTTGTCTAGATACACGAGCATCCACACACACGTGTAATTTCTCAACTTCAAAATAATTTACATAACCAATGAAATTAAAAATTAAGCAGTCATTAAATCGCCTCAAAAAAATCCTTTGATAATTATCAAACTGATACAACCAACACCCCTCATAAACGCCGCAAAAACTCTGAAATGGAGCCTTAAAAATTTAAGTGACAAAGAATATAGAGTGTGTAATTGGGATATGGTCTTTAAATTGAAATTTTAGATTTTGAAAGCTTACTTTTAATAATCATTTTGGTGTAATATATATCTTTTTTTCTAAATACACACACATATGTAATTTCTTATCTTCAAAACAATTTTCATAACCCATAAAAATTAAACTCAAGCAGTCATTAAATCCTCTCAAAACCAAACCATTCATAAATGATCAAATTGGTGCACCCAAAACTCCTCATAACCGATGCAAAAAACTCCAAAACAGAGCCTTAAAAATTTAAGCGACAAAAAAGCATAGAGTGTGTCATTAGGACACTGGTTTCCATGAACCGTACAAGTAAAACGAATGTTCGACAAAATTTTCTTATCGTAAAACCAACTTTTGAATATAGCGGTAGCGTTTTTGGACAATCCCGCATCATACATTCCCACTGAGTTGATTACTTAAATGACGTCTTTCTAGCATCCTTGTATCTGTGAAGCAAAGGGAACAAGCATGGAATTTTCTTAATAATACATTAATGATTAGCAATTAGTAAAGCAACACGTATCAGGGTGTTGAACACCACAGTATGCATATATTCTGATTTTAGATGAATAAAAATAGGATATTATTTGTTTCGTAGGGAAAAACATCAAACTGAGGACAATGATATTCATACTAGTAACTCTCTCTACCACTCTACTGAACTGAATAAAATAGGATAAATTTCTCACTGGCTAAACGGCATTTAATATGAAACGTAGAATGCCTTTCCACAGAGTAAGTGATATTTAATATCCTTTAATCTATGCTCAATCACTTTAAGCGTTGTGTTACATTTACAATGAACATAAATCATTAAAAAAATGATAAATAGAATTAGTTGCCAAAGCATGAACAAGGAAAAACATCCTTCGATACATATGTGGGATTTTATTTCATTTTAGCACAATTATATTAGCTATTGCATGTAATCAACTCTGCATGCGTACAACTGCAAAACCAGTAATGACCATTCATACAATGCAGATTAAATTTATTTTGATATTTTATTTGACAAGAAAGCATAAGCGAAAGGAATTACTTAGGAATCACAAATTCTGCAATAGCTCCTTTTGTTTTATTTAGCTCCTCAATGTATGGCCCAAGTTGAAGGATTAACTGCCCAAAATGGTCAAGCAAAACATTTAATTTTCATGTACTATAAATGTCACTTACCATTTAATAGTAGCGGAAAAAATGAATCAAAAGGTGTGGTCATAGTGGATAAAAAATTAATGCATGGTACACAATCAATGTAGTGATACAGATTTCGCTCGGACCTAATCGATCGCTAAATCGACCAAGACCATTCGAATCTCGCATATGCTAACTCTGGGCATACAACACATCAGAACAAATAACAGAAGACTTTTATAAACATCATAATAATGTTACATTTGAGTACAGAATATATCAGAGTACATCGAAAAATAATAATACAGCGAGAGATTAATTTACAATAAATGTAATACAGTGTAGAGGAAACAAATAAAAATAACACAACGGAAGACTATCAATACTCTGGACACAACTTTAAGCTTTGTTGGATCTAGATTAACCCTAGAGGGGGTGAATAGGGTTTATCACAGTTTTTAACTAAACTGAAAATCTAACAGGATATTAAAATAATTAACAGATAACAGAATGCAGCAGAAATAAAAGTGCATAAAATAAATCACACACAGATATACCTAAGCTTCGGCAAAACCCTGCCTACTGCTGCTTTCCTAAGGTTTCTACTAGGTGTTATAAACAGATCCCGCATACAAGACCATGTACACTCGCAGCGCCTGCTCCTGTCCTAACCTTACGCTCAAAACCGTAGACCGATCAAAACCCCTAGATCAGATTTCCCTGGTTACAGACCCGTAAACAGTAACCCTAGTTTTTACAGACTAGTAAACTGCCAGTTAACACACACTAACTGGTTTCCTAGATTTTTACAGAATCTATAAACTGTTCGGTTACAAAGAAATGTAAAAGTACAACACAAAATTAAAAGGAAAACCCCTAAGATAAAAACAATTTAATTTCCCTTTTTAAATTGATCTTGGCTTAGCCAAGCGAACCATAGGCCAGCCCGCTCCTATTCATTTATCTGATGCTCCTTTTTTGCTGTGGAACTTAAAAATGGCGGCAGACAAGGGAATTAGGGTTTTCTGAAATGAACTCCTAAATCGATTTCGATGCTCGATTGAATGATGTTCTCTGGTGCTCGACTTCTTCGTTGCTTTCTGGTACTTCGATTTGGGATTTTCTCGATGGAAAAAATAGTGAGTATTCTCTGATTTGAAACTTTAGCTCTCGAATTGATTTTTGGTTTTCGATTTTGTCCATGCCTATGATGATAAGGTGTTAAATAGGATTATAGAAAATCCTAATTCTCTGGCTTCGTTTGAATGACTTGACTTGATTGTTGCATTGCTTTCTCCATTTGATTCATACGGCTTTGAATAAATTTGGATTTGTAAAGAGACCCTTGCAAGATTTCAGATTTGAGAAAGTTGCAAATTATTTGTTGCCATACAAACTTTCTCTGATTTATTGTCTTGATACAAAACTGGAAAGAATATATTTGATTTTCTAGAGATTTATCTTCCTATAACCATGCTTGCATGTATTTGTTTGCCTGAACCACTTGAAAAAGATTTGCTAATTTTCAGTTTTGATTTTAAACATGATTTTTTCTTGAAATCAATTTGTTGCCAAAAATTATCATGGGTATTTTCAGGAAACTCCTTGCCAATTTTATGATCCCTTGAATGAATGATTTACTGCATGGTTTACTGCTTGGTCTTGATAAAACAAATTCTAGAAAAATAAAAACTTGCCAAATATGTATTGTGCATTCCAGGAAGAAATTTGATCTTTGCCTTATATGCTTTGTCATGCTATATCATTTCATGCCTCATTGTGCTTAGGCTCGACTCACTTTTTCTTTACTGCACCATGGCTTGACTACATGTATATTTCATTGTCCACCCTTGTTTTTAATGTGATATGCCATACACTATGAAATCTGCCTTGTTTCACCCAGTCATGTATACTGCTTCATTTGTATTTTGCTGCATGTATACCTGCTTTGCCCACTGCCTTGTACAATGTTGTCCCATGCTATGTTGTTGAGTATCCTTTGTGTACATTGCTACTTGATATGAAGTCTTCCTGATCATGCTTCTTCTTGGCTGTGTGATCACCTTGGTTTGCACTGAACTCGACTTCAACACTGGAGACATTTTACATTGACTTTTAACCATATTGAACTGCTTATATACACACACATCTTCACCATTGTTGTACATGTTGTCACATATATGCTGCATGGACTTGAATGATTATTACTGAGCTGCATTGAACTTTTGCTATGTCCACCTTTAATCTGAGTACATATTGTACATTGTGCATGTACCCATTCTTTAAAAAAGAAAACTTCTCTGACATGCTCTGAGTACATAAGTTTGAACTCGACCACTTTGCACCACCATGACACTTGCACATCCACACTTGTACACTTGGATCATGCTGCACCATATTCTGTCTATGTTGAAACATGTACTGAGTTGTTGTGGTTTTGATGCTTGAAAAACTCATTTGAAAACCATGCTTTCATGTATATGCTGAACACTTGCATTTTCTTGTAGCCACTCGACCATTCTTCATTGCACCATGCTGTATACTTTTGTTTGATCTTGCTGCTATGTTTCCATGCTCCATTTGACTTGTTGTATTTGAGCCTTGCTGCTGAAATGTTCTTGAACCTATTTGATATGTGCTCAGCCATTTGCTTTTGCCGACTTGATATGTTGTTTGCCTTGACTACATTTTTCCTGCACATGCATAACATATGTGTATATACACACACTCGTGTGTGTATACCTGTATTGTGTACATATAAATTTTATTAGCAGACTGTTGCACAGTGTTGAGGCTGGTCTGAATCAGCTAGATTGACGTGGTTCTGATCAGCAAACCAGTGTGGCAAGTTGAGGCTAATCAGTGGGTACCAGATGAAAACAAATCAGATCGAGTCATAAAAATGATGAGAAATACACCGAAATCAGAGGTAAATAAATTTTCAAAATAAAAATTATATCTGCTTGGAATTTAGAGATTATTTCTGTTCCAAATACTGTATGTGTGTTTCTGTGAATGACAGGTATGAAGACTGGAAAGACTGTGCAATGAAGAGACAGAAGACTAAGGATCGAAGATGACAGAAGACAGTGTATATAGTGAAAGTGTCTATATAAGAGTCAATGTATATGTAAAAATGTCTGAATGAGTCTGTAATATAAATTTGTATAATCGAGTATGAGTGTTGTAGTGAGGAGCTGTGTATGAAAAAAGGATATTGTACTGATATTTGTAAATAAACAAATTTGTTTGAAATAAACTATTATTTTATTGTGTTCAAACTTGTGTTCAAACAAAATTGTTTATTATATTCAGTTTATTTACAAGTACAATCTCAGTGAAGTAAAATCTGTGAAGTTGTTCAAATAGTGGAGTTGTAAATAATTGTACTGTTCGAGCGTTTGAAATATAATATTTAATTTAAATAAAATACTGTATCTATACAGTCGTATTCTATTTAAATATAAATATAATATTCCTGTCTGTGGAGTGTATATATATATATAACAGTACAATAACAAACACATTTATTAATATATATTTGGTTTTTATCATAAAAAAAATCATATAGTTGTGTATACAACACCGTTATATACAACAATCTCCCCCTTTTGATGATGACAAACAAATAAAAGATTTTGAACACAATAAATGTGTTTGATAGTGTATATTGAACTCCCCTAATTAATTAGCTCCCCTACAACAGATAACTCCCCCTATAACAGAGACTCCCGCTATAACTATGCATGAGTGAAAAGAATAAAAATTTTCAAAATTAAAAATATTTATAAAATATTCACTCATAAATCAAAATCTCAACCCATTCTCCCCCTTTTGTTACCATCAAAAGGATTCAGAATTTAAGATATAGATGAAAAATGACTAACAATTATAATATCAGCTTAAGAGAGAGAATGGTCATCGTAAATCTCAATTAGTCAAACAAAAATCATAATATTCTGAGAACAGGTGGCATATTTCACATTGTAGTGAATGATGGATTTACGATGAATTTTATATATTATGGAGAGAGTTTCAGAAACAATGATTTCCAATTATTTTCAAAAGAAATTTACAAAATTGAGCCCCAAAAATAATGATGGATTTGGACTATAATTAATAATTCAATTTAAGTGACGCAATCAAATAGTCTCAAATCTCAATAGCTATCAATCAACAAATCATAATATTTCATAAGATTTCAACACATTTCACAAGTTAGAAGATGGATTGATAGGCTGGTTTTTATACTCAGAGGAGAATTTCAGATTTATTTCAATTTATAGCACATTTTTATTTTTATTTTTATTTTATTTAAGAACACACTGACCATGCATAACCAGAGCTTAGATTTTTAAATGAGGTCAGTCGCAGCTTAAATTATAAGTTGTCTCATAACCATGCATAACCAGAGCTTGGATTTTTAAATGAGATTAGAGACACACTTATGTATTAATTATATATATATATATATTTATCGTTTTCAGCTTTAAAAGGAAAAAATCCTCGGTATATAAAACCAATATGGATGATAGAAATGGTGGTAGGTACAGAGATGGTTTGTGAAATAAATTTCTAAATTAATCATATTATAAAATATGCTCAACTGTACCGGGCTTATTGAAAATTTTCAATTATCACAAATTCTGAATAATAATATAGTCTCATTTCTATCACAAATATTTTCCACTGTTTATTCAACAAGATTTTTAAAAATTATTTACTTTCCATATTCATATAAAATTATCATGGATGGTAGAAGGATGGTAGATAATGAAGATGGTCGTGAAATAATTGCCAGTTCAAAGATATTATAATAAATATTCAACCATCATGAAAATCTAAATAAAATCTCCCCTTGTTGTGAAATATACTACAGTCACAATTCATCACAATTTCAAAATCTGATAATAATTTGATGAACTATAAATACAACACAATTTGGATATTGATTTCAATTTCTGAATGAATAAAAAATAAATAATTTTCAAACTGAAAATCAATTACAAGAGAAATTTAGAGAGATGTATACAGGACAAAAATATATACAAAAAAATATTCAGCACTTCTAAACTGATACCACTTGATGTCTCTGTACATGAGGATTTAAAAAAGATACTGGAGATGAACAAAGATATCTCAGACAACAGAATCTTAATCACAAAGCCTAAGCAGATAAGATAACAGATTATGCACATGTATCAGAGCAGCAATTAGGTCAAAAAAACAAGTAATTTCCAAATATTTTCAAACCAATATTAGAGAAACACAAGAATCAGTTCAAATCAGACTTGTTAAGATGACGGTCACATAAGATCATTCATGATCCAAGATTAGAAATACCGTTTATTTGAAATCATTTGAGGAATATGAGAAACTCTAGATTCAATGAATCGATCACACCAAATTATTGTTTCGGATTCAGGATATGTGTGTGATTCAATAAAGCAATAATTTCAAATGATTTTAAACAAACAAATATTCAAATCACATCATCATGAAATAGAAGTGAGTTTTAATGACCATTTTTCAAAAGATTTTTTCACAAATTTTTCTGTCAATCACATAAGAGTAATCTCAGATCATTTATATCAGGCTTAAGAGATATTCATGATCCAAAAAAAAATATTTGGAATCACTTGAAACAATGTCAAGTTTGAGATATAATGAATCAGTCACACAAGATTAATAATTTCAAATTTATGTGGTGTGTGAGATTCATAATATCAGGAATTTCAGTTGATTTCAAACAAACAAACTCCAAACAAAAATGATCATGAATATAAGATGAATTCCAAGATGTAAATAATTTGATACAAGAATATCTAAGTCAATCTGAAAATCAATGAAACTATCATGACTAATAAGTAGCATTGTGTTGTAATGAGTAAAATATTTCAAGCGTTTCTAAAAAGAATTAGAAGAAACTCAAAACAGCATAGGTGTGTGAAATTCCATTAAATTTTCAGATCTTCAAAATTTAGAATTCAAATTAACAGTGTTCAAGATATGACAAGAATACATCAACACTGTTATGAATTCAGAGATCAGAAAATAAACTTCAAAACAATTGCAGATATTTACAAATATAAATTCAAAAACTGGAAAGGATTAAAACATCAGAGTTTTATACAAATGAAGTGAATTTCCAGAAAATATGAATTCTATAATTGGAAGTTAAGAAAGCTCAAGAAGAAAGATATGGCAGTGACACGTCAAAACAAAACAAAAACAGAAGGGGGTAGAAGGAGGAATAAACAATGAAAATAAAAACAAAGAATATTTATAAAGATGAGTTTAGAGATCATACCTGAAATCGATGTAAGCAAATGAATCTCTAATTCAACACTCTTGGCTAAGGAACTTTGAGTGATACAGAATCATAAAATAGTTTGAATTTGAATCTCTTTTGAATAGCAGTTCCTCAGCCTTTTGTGGTACGTAAGTGTTTAAGGGATTGAGTGGTCTAACAAAATTATTGAAACCACTCACAGTTGTGTGTTGGACTTTTGGTACCCAAACTTGTTTGAACAGCAACCCATCAGAATTTACCATGGTGCCTTTAGGAACCCTGATCTGTTTGAATTTAGACGAATTCGTTTTGTTTCTTTTTGAGGTCCAAACAAGGTTGTTTCTAAACAAGTTTACATTTTGCTTTCGATTCAAAAATCCTTTGAAATTATCACTGTTCAGTTTATCAAGTCGATTCTTTTCAAAGAAGGTTGAAGGATTTTTAAAATCGTTTGAATTTTGTTTTTAAAAATACTTATTTTTCCCAAAGCCAAGTCCACTTTTATTTCCATATGAAAATTAATTTTTCAACAACATATTCAGAGATTTTTCACCGTTAGAAAATTTAGTCAATGTTGTTTCAAGATGTTGAATTTTAAATTTAAGATCACCATTTTCTTTCACTAAATCTGAACAACAGTTTTTAGTGATCTTATTCTTTTCAAAATCAGTTTTCAAAATCATATTTTCATCTTCAAGAAATTTAATTCTGCCTTGGGATTCCGAGATTTAAAATTAAAATCGTTTTTGTTTTGCAAACTCACCATTCTTGGATTTTTCAATCTCGTTTTCAAGTTCTTTCAAAATCAAATCGGATTTTAATAAATTCTCCTTTCCAGCAATTTCAGATTTGGAATTTATACCAGTCTTAAAATTTTCAAATTCCTTTTGTAGAAAAATATTCAAATTTGACAACTTAATCTTGTTTTCTTTTAAGATCAGAATTTCCTTTTCAAATTTTTGAATGTTTTTACTGAGATGAACAAGATTGGTTTTCAATTTCAAACAATTTTTGCAATCTGAATTTGATGAATTTTTAAAATATTCAAGTTGTGATTCCCAATCATCAATTTTGCTGGTCAACACAGAATTCCTAGATTTCAGAGATTTGTTTTTCAACTGAATTTTTCAATAGATTTAGTTAAATCAGCACAAAAATAAACCAGATCTTCATAAGAGAAATTTTCTATTTCATTGCCTGTTGAGTTTCCATCAGTTGATCCGTCTGAGTTATCTTCTGTAAAACCTGTCAAGGATAGGTCTGAAGTTGAGTTGACGTTCCAAGGTTTTGAGCAGTTGTTGTTAATTTGTCCATAATTCGTATTGAGAGTTTTCCAAATTTCCTGCGTAGTCAAACAATGGGAGATAAGATCAAGTTGATTATTATTAAGATGAGAATAAAGAATATGCGTAGCACGAGCATTAATATTCCTATCTATTTTATCACTTCCACTGTTAACAACATCCCAATATTTAATATTAATAGATTTCAAATAGGATATCATTTCTAATTTCCAATTCAAAAAATCTGAACCATTAAAAATAGATGGAATGCGACTGGACTGACTCTCTATGGATTGACAACTATAATGACCCATGATTCTAGAGTTAAAGAAATAACGTGCTCCAATACCAAATGTTGGATCTGGATTAACCCTAGAGGGGGGTGAATAGGGTTTATCACAGTTTTTAATTGAATTGAAAATCTGACAGGATATTAAAATAATTAACAGATCATAGAATGCAGCAGAATTAAAAATGCAAAAAATAAATCACACACAGATATACCCAGCTTCGGCAAAACCCTGCCTACTGCTGCATTCCTAAGGTTTCTACTAGGTGTTTTAAACAGATCCCGCATACAAGACCATGTACACTCACAGCGCCTGCTCCTGTCCTAACCCTACGCTGAAAACCGTAGACTGATCTAAACCCCTAGATCAGATTTCCCCTGATTACAGACCCGTAAACAGTAACCCTAGCTTTTACAGACTAGTAAACTGCTAATTAACACACTAACTGGTTTCCTAGATTTTTACAGAATCTATAAACTGTTCGGTTACAAAAAAAAATGTAAAAGTACAACACAAAATTAAAAGGAAAACCCCTAAAATAAAAACAATTTAATTTCCCCTTTTAAATTGATGTTGGCTTAGCCAAGTGAACCATAGGCTGGCCCGCTCCTATCCATTTGTCCGATGCTCCTTTTTAGCTGTGGAACTTAAAAATGGCAGCGGACAAGGGAATTAGGGTTTTCTGAAATGAACTCCCAAATCGACTTCGATGCTCGATTGAATGATGTTCTTTGGTGCTTGACTTCTTCGTTGCTTTCTGGTACTTCGATTTGGGATTTGCTCGATTGAAAACGATGGGAAAAATAGTGAGTTTTCTCTGATTTGAAACTTTAGCTCTCGAGTTGATTTTTGGTTTTCGATCTTGTCCATGCCTGTGATGATAGGGTGTTAAATAGGATTATAGAAAATCCTAATTCTCTAATTTCATTTGAATGACTTGACTTGATTGTTGCATTGCTTTCTCCATTTGATTCATATGGCTTTGAATAAATTTGGATATGTGCAGAGACCCTTGTGAGATTTTAGATTTAAGAAACTTGCAAATTTTTTGTTGCCATACAAACTTTCTCTGATTTATTGTCTTGATACAAAACTGGAAAGAATATATTTGATTTTCTGGAGATTTATCTTCCCATAACCATGCTTGCATGTATTTGTTTGCCTGGACCACTTGAAAAAGATTTGCTAATTTCCATTTTTGATTTTAAACATGATTTTTCTTGAAATCAATTTGTTGCCAAAAATTATCTTAAGTATTTTCTGGAAACTCCTTGCCAATTTTATGATCCCTTGATTGAATGATTTACTGCATGCTTTACTGCTTGGTCTTGATAAAACAAATTCTGGAAAAATAAAAACTTGCCAAATATGTATTGTGCATTCCAGGAAGAAATTTGATCTTTGCCTTATATGCTTTGTCATGCTATATCATTTCATGCCTCATTGTGCTTAGGCTCGGCTCACTTTTTCTTTACTGCACCATGGCTTGACTACATGTATATTTCATTGTCCACCCTTGTTTTGAATGTGATCTGCCATACACTATGAAATCTGCTTTGTTTCACCCAGTCATGTATACTGCTTCATTTGTATTTTGCTGCATGTATACCTGCTTTGCCCACTGCCTTGTACAATGTTGTCCCATGCTACGTTGTTGAGTACCCATTGTGTACATTACTACTTGATATGAAGTCTTCCTGATCATGCTTCTTCCTGGCTGTGTGATCACCTTGGTTTGCACTGAACTCGACTTCAACACTGGAGACATTTTAGAGTAACTTTTAACCATATTGAACTGCTTATATACACACACACATATTCACCATTGTTGTATATGTTGTCACATATATGCTGCATGGACTTGAATGTTTATTACTGAGTTGTATTGAACTTTTGCTATATCCACCTTTAATCTGAGTAAATACTGTACATTGTGCATGTACCCATTCTTTAAAAAAGAAAACTTCTCTGACATGCTCTGAGTACATAATTTTGAACTCGACCACTTTGCACCACCATGACACTTGCACATCCACACTTGTACACTTGGATCGTGCTGCACCATATTCTGTCTATGCTGAAACATGTACTGAGTTGTTGTGGTTTTGATGTTTGAAAAACTCATTTGAAAACCATGCTTTCATGTATATGCTGAACACTTGCATTCGCTTGTAGCCACTCGACCATTCCTCATTGCACTATGATGTATACTTTTACTTGATCTTGCTGCTATGTTTCCATGCTCCATTTGACTTGTTGTGTTTGAGCCTTGCTGCTGAAATGTTCTTGAACCTATTTGATATGTGCTCGGCCATTTACTTTTGCCGACTAGCTATGTTTTTTGCCTTGACTACATTTTGCTTGCACATGCATAACATATGTGTATATACACACACTCGTGTATTCATACATGTATCGTGTATGTGTAAATTTTATCAGCAGAGTGCTGCACTGTGTTGAGGCTGGTCAGAATCAGCGAGATTGACGCTGGTTTTGATCAGCAAACTAGTGTGTCAAGTTGAGGCTGATCAGTGGGTACAAGATGAAAACAAATCAGATCGAGTCAGAAAAATGATGAGAAACACACAGAAATCTGAGGCAAAAAAATTTTCAAAATAAAAATTATATCTACTTAGAATTTAGAGAATATTTCTGTTCCAAATACTGTGTGTGTGTTTCTGTGAATGACAGGTATGAAGAATGGACTGACTGTGCAATGCAGAGACAGAAGACTGAGGATCGAAGATGACAGAAGACAGTGTATATAGTGCAAGTGTCTGTATAAGAGTCAATGTATATGTAAACATGTCTGAATGAGTCTGTATATGTAATGACCCGGATTTTGAGCGACTTTGGTTATCGACATAAACACGATGTCGATAACCAAAACATCGAAAAATACCAGTCATTAGTGAAAGAAATTAGAGGGTGAGGAAAGATAAGATAGAAACTTAGAATAGAAGAAGAAGAAGAAAAACACAATATCAGAGTAACACGAATCTCACAGCGGAACGAATAAATATATTTCATAACATAACTTTGAAATACAAATCTGTACTTGAATATACATATCATTATCAAAGTACAGCACTTACAACACAGCGGAAATAACTATAGCTATAATGATCCTGAAGCCTCCTGCTCCAAGCTCTTCCAGTATATCTGTAAATCCTGACTACTTGACTACCCATACAAATTTAGGCACCCAAGAGTTTAGGGAAACAAACAAATAAACTCCGGGTCAGTCATGGGACTGGTATGAGTAAAACAGTTTAAAACAGTTCAAACAGGTAAATGATATCTCATAAGACCACGTCGTATAACGGAACGGGTTTTTCCCTTATGAGAATCCAAATTATCTTTATATCAAAAACCTTTTGATATTATAATAATGTCTATCAACACAATATAATAATCATCTACAGAAACGCTTTCATCTCACGTTCTACATATATCATACAATTAAAACCGCAAGCACGTATTGGGTAATGGATTTCCAACTATGACAAGGTATGGAACCACCTTTCGCTAGTGTACCTCTAGAGAGGAATACACTAGGTTCAACAAGAACATCTTGCAACCCGGCCACACATGACCGACCACTCATTTCGCTTGAGTGTATCGAATGTATATCACCAACGGTTGGGATCAGCAACCATTTCCCGAATGAGACAACATCAACAATAGATTTTTCGAAGTAAATGAAACTCTAGATCAGGTGATTATACACCCTACTTCGGTGCGACTGACTTAGCCATGCTGCCGGCCCGATTTCTGTCATTTACCGGATGATGAGGCTAGAAGCTACGCTTTATCGTCACACCAGATTCACTTTGAATGCCACATCGTCAAATCCATCAAATCACCGATTGACGTCCTCAACCATATTGCTAAAGAAGTTTCCTTCTCCGCTTCCACTCTTGGTACGGTTGGAGAAATCAATATACGTGATCGTCTGGAAATACTCTGTCAGACATCCGTCCATACAAGTCATCCAGGAACAGGATGAACCGAAGGCACTATTCTGTAAACAGGATAGCCCTTGCATAACTCCGTCTTCAATTTCCTTTGGCATATATGATTCGCAACGCTTATGCCAATACAGAGTGGTTCTTTGGATAATAATCCAACCGGTCTCTCCATATTAACAACGTTAAAATGATCAAAACTTCGATAGTCTGTGATTTAACTATCAAAGAAAAAAAGGTGTGCAAACAACGATATTATTTCCAAATGGAAATTTATATCAATCAACATCATTCAACATTTATCTCTTTATTTCATTAATTTACTGATCTCTTGTTTCCCTATATTCAATATTTCTTATTTTCTAAATTTGGAAAATATACGTTATTAACAAATGGAAAACATTTCCATTTCTTGTTTTCTTTATTAGAAAACATTTCTGGTTTCTTATTTGGAAAACATTTCCAAAGTTCCTTCATTGGACTTAGACAAATGTTTATACAAACCATCGCGATGCCAACTGAAACCATTTCCTTTAATTACTAAATTCACTTAACCATCCTTTACTATCGAACCTTAACCATTCCTTAGTTAGAAATGAAGTCAATCAAGTTGGGGTAATACTACCTCTCAGACCTTAACTGAACAACGTTTCTAATCTTGAAATAGACAAAGTTCACCCTTCTAATTATTTAACAAACTTCCTTACGTAACTCTCTTTCGAATCATCTCTATTCGATAATTCTTTCCTTCGATAAGGTATATTCGATAACTCTATTCAATTTATTCTATTCACTTAACTCTTTTGATTTAACTCTAACTCTATTCACTTAACTCCTATCGAATAAACTATATTCGATAACTCTATTAATTCTATTTGAATAAACTATATATTCGATTAACTCCTTTTACTTTCTTCGAATAAACTATATTCGATTAACTCATTTTTCTCTCTATTCGAATAAACTATATTCGATTAACTCCTTTTACTCTATTCGAATAAACTATATTCGATTAACTCTATTTGCTTTAACTCTAATCGATTAACTCCAACTGGTTTAACTCTAACTGGTTAACTCTAATTGATTAACTCCATCTGGTTAGCTCTAACTAGTTTAACTCTAACTGGTTAACTCTTATTCGAATAACAAATATTTGATTACTCTATTCAACTGATTCGACTCGACTAACCCCTTTCGAATAACTAACTCGATTTACTACTTTCGAAATACCATATTTGATTTAACTCCTTTCGAATAACTAATTCGATTAACTCCTTTCGATTAAACTAACATTGATTAACTCCTTTCGATTAAACTAACATCGATTAACTCCTTTCGATTAAACTAACATCGATTAACTCCTTTCGATTAACTATTCATTTATAAAGATTTACTTTTAGTAACGGTTCTTCACTTTACAAATGATTCCCTTTTTAGTAACTTTTTTTCCTTTTTATAACGTTTTTCCCTTTTTCTAAATATCTCCTATTTATAAATATCCCAATTTATAGATATTTCTTATTTATAAATATTCCATTTATAAATATTTTATTTTCAAATATCACTTTGAAAATATTCCCTTATCAACATTTCGGTATGTTATGGTATTTAACATATCAAATCACGATGATCAGTATCGTTCAAACACATATAATCGACAACAGATTATATATCACATCATATATCACAATATATGAAAAACAGTAAAATAAATGTTGAGGAACCCCGTTGGGTTCCTCCAACCTGCTTCCCTGCATCACAGATGTTAAACAATATAGATAACATCACTTTCAGTTCCATATGATATATTCTGTTAAACAAAATCAATATAGAAATTTAACTAACTGACTAGCAGTTCAATCCACCAAATCAACACACAACAATCAACAGATGATTAACAGTTCTAAAAATACAACATGAAATTATAAACAGTTCAGAGTTGGTGAATTTTACTCACTTTGGCAGTTCATCGTTAAAGAACAATAAACTGTTGTTTGATTTGAATCAAACAGTTTATTTCGCCATAAATTCAGACGAGCTTCAATCCACTCCCAGTCAGTTCCATCTTGTAGTCATCGTCCATACGATCTTGACGGATCCAGCCGTTTGAAATTCTTATTACGTATGATGGACATATTCATTTTATAAAGTTTGTATACTATTTGAATTTAAATTAACTTGAATTTAAATGAAATTGGGCCTCACCCCTTTGTTTCTCTTGGCCCACTTACCCAATTTAAAAGCCCGACTCCTATTGCTTCTCCTTCTTCCACGACTATCTGCTCCTCACCACTCAAGGACATAGTCCAGCTTTGAATTCCTCCCAACGCACATCGCACTCCACCATTTCACAAACGAATACCCCCAGCATTCATCTCTACTCCTCCTCTCTGCAGCTAGTACCTCCACCTACCGTCCGACCTCCCGCCTTGGAACCCGTCGAACCAGTTTTCCTCCGTCAGCACAGTGATCAGCCGAAACTTTTTGGCACGGGTCTTGATCAGAAAATAATACAAGATGCAAAATCCCACTACGAACACAAATCTCAACTCGAATTTGCCTCTAACTCCATGAATCCCTCTGAAACGCGAGCCCTAGCTCCCGTACCCATTTCCGCAGCCCATACAGACAGCGTCGAACCCACTAAAATAGGCATCGATTCGAAGGAAATCACTCAGCGAATCCACTAATATACGTTTGGAAATTTTTAGGATTTATTTCTATTTGATATGAATTTAGAAAGAGGATTCATTTTTCCTGTAAATGAAGAACGGCGGAAATAAAATCTGTTGACCATAAATGAAGAGAGGACTTAGGTTTAGAAATAGTGGGGGCTATTTATAGGATGTCAAAATATTTAGATATTTTATAGAAAGAATATTCTCGGTATATTCTCTTTTTTATATATTCATTTTGCTTTCTAAAAATTCTCGTGATTACATACGATATCCAATAATCACAAAACTGGACATGTAACTAGAGTTTGACATTACGGTCCCAATGAAACTGGTTTCGTCGAATTCCGACTCCGTATGCTCACACAGCGTATTTTTAACTGTCAAAATACTGACTGTTTCTCACTCTAAAAATCCGTACGGCCACACACTGACTCTAAAAATCACGAAACTGGAAATATAACAACTATTTGACATTGCGAATCCAACAAAATTAGTTTCGTCGAATTCCGACTTCGTTTGCAAAAGTGGCTATTTTTAAAGCTATGGATGACCCATTTAAATATATAAATATATTTAAATAAAATTAAATTAAATATAAATAAATGCATATTATCGTATATCTTTACATATGATATCGTACAGCTCCAAAATATCATATCAGAATTTATAGTTTGATATTTCAGATTCCAGATTATCTCGATATTCAGTTTATATTGAAATTCCTTTTTATAACGTAAATAAAGCGTCACAAATTATAAAGGAATTCTACAGCGACTTTTATGAATTTTGATTTGGACGTAAATCAAAATCTACACGACGAAATCCCAATTTTTCTCTTTCACTAGAAAGATATACTCCACCAGCTCCACACGTTTCTTGTTTCACAGAAATCCGATTTAAAACGAACCATGTACATTCAGTTGAAGTTCGAATCGCCAATTTACGAACTGCAGCGCCATTTCAAGCTCGATTTTAACTAATATATAATTATACGTTCAAATTGTCATCGATTGAATATATTCGTCAATATAATTCAACACTAAGCTGAATTAAATCAAAGGGACGACCCCGTTCACAGAATATTGTGATTTCCAATATTTTTGATTATTTCTGAATTAAATATATTATTTAATTATTTATTTTAATTAAATATTCACTATAATTTAATTAACGACGATTTAATTCCCTAAATATAATTAAATAAATTAATTATAATACCTCTGATAGTGCGGGTCATTACATTCTTCCCCACTTAAAAATAATTTCGTCCTCGAAATTGCTAAGTTAGAGGACGACCCTATCTATTGGAATTCCTAAGATTTGTTTACCCCTTATTTCTGATTTCAACTGAACCAATTAATTTCAATTAAAATATTAATTAATTCTTATCAACGAAATATTTTCAAAAATCCTGAAAATTTTCTAACTCCTTAATTTTTCTGAAAAATTTCGCCAGCACCTCCTTTGTACTGGTCAATCGGTCAAACTCTAACTCGCCTCTCTGGGCCATCTCCAAACCAAAAGAAAATCAAACAGCCAAGCGGCTTGCCAATTCGGCTCATAAATCTTATATCCAATAGAAATATAAACTTGTACCCTTTGTCGGCATATCATTATATCCTTTCCACCTGTTATCCATTCAGCGGATACAAGGGTCATCCCAATCAAATTCTAATCTACTTTTATCCACAACACAACCATTCGCTCATATCCGAG
Organism: Allium sativum; assembly: GCA_030737875.1. Lineage (NCBI taxonomy): Eukaryota > Viridiplantae > Streptophyta > Magnoliopsida > Asparagales > Amaryllidaceae > Allium > Allium sativum. The sequence continues at coordinate 861,410,052 of CM060922.1, forward strand.
CCACATATCATTTCAACTCGAGTTTCTTCTCGATTCCCAACTCTTAACTTGATTATCCCATTACACTTCAACTTTGAATCTCACAATCCAATTTGTCTTGATATCATTCTAATTCAATCTCAGTTGCCACTTTACTGGCTTTACTTTAATTTAAATTTGCTTTCACAAATTTCTGTTAAATTTGTTTTTAATTCAAACAGTCTTTCCCTGGGAGTTTTTTTAAACAGTTTACTCTTTTCAAAAATCAAATTTTCCTTTTGAATATGTCACTGAGCCCTTAATTAATATTCCATTAGTTAAATCACTTCTCTTATTTCTTATCAATATTTGTTAACCAAATATTTTCAATAACCATATTGGCCTTTTATGCTATTTGGAAAACATTTCCGAATATCGCCTTCCTTTATTTTTTAAACTTTAGAAAATATATGCTATTTATAATTGGAAAAAATTCCAATTACTTATCTCTTTTCCGATCTCGTTTATTTCTATACTTAGGAAATATTCTTTATTATATTTCCAATCTTACACTTATTTGGGTTAAAATGGATGTTGTGTAAAACATCGTTACGACAACCCAAATGCTATATTCAACTACTCTTATTCAACATTGATCTTCGAGTCTGAAATCTTACTATTTATTTGTTAATAATGGAATCAATCAAGTTGGGATATAACTACCTCTCAGACCTTGACTGAATAACATTTATAACGTCAAAACAGATATGACTACTTACTCGAATAATCAATACCATACAATTACTTATTCACTTTAACACACGTATACGCTTCCTCTTTCTATTCTTACTGGATTTTATTCTTGGTCTTTTTTTTTAATATTTCTATTCTATTTCTAAGTTCGTTTCCTTATCAACTTCTATATATATCGATACGTTGATTTCTAACTATCAAATTATATTTAAAAAAATCTAACTCCTTAAATTCCCAGAAAAATTCGCCATAACCTCCTTTGTACTAGGAACATCGGGATATTTCAAATAGCCTCCCATGGCCCTCACCAATCCAAAAGAAAAAGCCAAGCGGCTAGCCGATACGGCACATAAATCTCATATATGAATTAAATACATACCTTTTTGTCGAGCATTCTATTTATATACCTTCATACTTAATCCATACCTATCTCATGTATATTTATTCCTGCCCAATCTATTTTAACTATACCTGATCGTTTTAACTCAATTCGTTAATTAATTTGTTAATTAACTCTTTAGTCTATTTCACTTTTATATTTGAACATGACATGAAATATATTTTAACTTGCTTATTACTAATTTGAATCCAAATTTCAAATTTAAGTTCTATATTCGAATTTCGAATATCCATTTACAAATCCAATTCACCTTTCAAAGTTCAACTTCAAATTCAAAACTCGATTAACTAATTCCTCTTCGACTTAGTTAATTCTATCCAAATTCTATATATTCAAATTCTATAGTTTAAATTCCATTTGAATTCTATATTAAAATTCCATTTGAATTTCTATATTCAAATTCCATTTGACTTCCATTGAATTTCATATATTCAAATCCCCTTTGAATTTCTATATTCAAATTCCATTTTACTTTCGATATTCAAATCCTATATTCAAACTCCATTGAATTATATATTCCAATTCCCATTGAATTATATATTCCAATTCCCATTTCAACTCTATTTGAATTCTATATTCAAATTCCATTTCAAACTATTTGAATTCTATATTCAAATTTCATTATTCAAATCTTCTTTATTCAAATCTCATTTGAATTTCTATATTCAAATCCCCTTTGAATTTTCTATATTTAAATTCTATGTTTGAACTTCCTTTATTCATATTCCTTTAAATAAGTCTCGATTTCAATTCCTTTTGAAATCGATATTTCTACCTTTGGAAAATAGATTTCCCTTTCAATTTCACACTTGTATTTTTATTTCTGAATTATCCAATGATAATTCTCTTCACTTCATTTATAAACTTCGTTTATAAAAGAACTATTTATAAACTTCGTTTATAAAGGAACTCCTCATTTTATTTATTTTAAACAAGTTAATATTTCAAATCTATTTAAAAAAATTCAAATTCTATTATTATAAATCCCATTTTGAAATTAAACACAACTTGTCTTTCCCAAAACAAATTCAAAACAGTATCTCTTGTAGTAATTCGTCACTTACAACTCGAAAATGAATACTGATGATGCAGCTGTCATCATCAGAATCTATTTTCCAGTGATCGAAGTGAGTTCATTACTATAAAACTATTTTTAGACATTTCCACTTTGAAATTCATTTCAAAATATAATTCACACTGCTTGTAAAACAATTTAAAATCTCCCAGGATCTTAAATTTTCCTTATTTTTAATCCAAATCCATTTACAACACTTATCCAATTCTCCAGAGTTTTAACTCAATTTCTGGTTTAAAATTTCAGATTTAACTCACCTGATTTCACGTATTTCACTTATATGAATTCTGATTGGTTATTTACATAACCATTTCACTTTATAATCTTACTCGGTTATAATAACAATCAATATATCCACTATATTATAATTTTGATATATATATCTTCTCTATATCAAGATATACCTTGGGTAAACTTATTTTAATTTACCCCTTTTCAAAACATATCATGACGACCCATCGTATTCGAGTGTTTAGTAACTCCTACCGATACAGTGGATCAAACTGATCGACCAGAACTCATAAACAACTCAACCAATGAATCTCCACAATATAAAAATTATTTTTATATCATATACAAATACGTTCACTCGTATATATGCACTCAACTCAATCTAGGGTATTACTAACCCTATCTCTACCGAGTCACGCCACAGAGCCAAGTAATTCTTAACTTAAGCTCTGATACCAACTGTAATGACCCGGATTTTGAGCGACTTTGGTTATCGACATAAACACGATGTCGATAACCAAAACATCGAAAAATACCAGTCATTAGTGAAAGAAATTAGAGGGTGAGGAAAGATAAGATAGAAACTTAGAATTGAAGAAGTAGAAGAAGAAGAACACAATATCAGAGTAACACGAATCTCACAGCGGAACGAATAAATATATTTCATAACATAACTTTGAAATACAAATCTGTACTTGAATATACATATCATTATCAAAGTACAGCACTTACAACACAGCGGAAATAACTATAGCTATAATGATCCTGAAGCCTCCTGCTCCAAGCTCTTCCAGTATATCTGTAAATCCTGACTACTTGACTGCCCATACAAATTTAGGCACCCAAGAGTTTAGGGAAACAAACAAATAAACTCCGGGTCAGTCATGGGACTGGTATGAGTAAAACAGTTTAAAATAGTTCAAACAGGTAAATGATATCTCATAAGACCACGCCGTATAACGGAACGGGTTTTTCCCTTATGAGAATCCAAATTATCTTTATATCAAAAACCTTTTGATATTATAATAATGTCTATCAACACAATATAATAATCATCTAGCAGAAACGCTTTCATCTCACGTTCTACATATATCATACAATCAAAACCGCAAGCACGTATTGGGTAATGGATTTCCAACTATGACAAGGTATGGAACCACCTTTCGCTAGTGTACCTCTAGAGAGGAATACACTGGGTTCAACAAGAACATCTTGCAACCCGGCCACACATGACCGACCACTCATTTCGCTTGAGTGTATCGAATGTATATCACCAATGGTTGGGATTAGCAACCGTTTCCCGAATGGGACAGCATCAACAATAGATTTTTAGAAGTAAATGAAACTCTAGATCAGGTGATTATACACCCTACTTCGGTGCGACCGACTTAGCCATGCTGCCTGCCCGATTTCTGTCATTTATCGGATGATGAGGCTAGAAGCTACGCTTTATCGTCACACCAGATTCACTTTGAATGCCACATCGTCAAATCCATCAAATAACTGATTGACGTCCTCAACCATACATTATGTGTTTGCTAAAGAAGTTTCCTTCTCCGCTTCCACTCTTGGTACGGTTGGAGAAATCAATATACGTGATCGTTTGGAAATACTCTGTCAGACATCCGTCCATACAAGTCATCCAGGAACAGGATGAACCGAAGGCACTATTCTATAAACAGGATAGCCCTTGCATAACTCCGTCTTCAATTTCCTTTGGCATATATGATTCGCAACGCTTATGCCAATACAGAGTGGTTCTTTGAATAATAATCCAACCGGTCTCTCCATATTAACAATGTTAAAATGGTCAAAACTTCAATAGTCTGTGATTTAACTATCGAAGAAAAAAAGGTGTGCAAACAACGATATTATTTCCAAATGGAAATTTATATCAATCAACATCATTCAACATTTATCTCTTTATTTCATTAATTTACTGATCTCCTGTTTCCCTATAATCAATATTTATTATTTTCTAAATTTGGAAAATATACGTTATTAACAAATGGAAAACATTTCCATTTCTTGTTTTCTTTATTAGAAAACATTTCTGGTTTCTTATTTGGAAAACATTTCCAAAGTTCCTTCATTGGACTTAGACAGATGTTTATACAAACCATCGCGATGCCAACTCAAACCATTTCCTTTAATTACTAAATTCACTTAACCATCCTTTAGTATCGAACCTTAACCATTCCTTAGTTAGAAATGAAGTCAATCAAGTTGGGGTAATACTACCTCTCAGACCTTAACTGAACAACGTTTCTAATCTTGAAATAGACAAAGTTCACCCTTCTAATTCTTTAACAAACTTCCTTACGTAACTCTCTTTCGAATCATCTCTATTCGATAATTCTTTCCTTCGATAAGGTATATTCGATAACTCTATTCACTTAACTCTTTTGATTTAACTCTAACTCTATTCACTTAACTCCTATCGAATAAACTATATTCGATAACTCTATTAATTCTATTTGAATAAACTATATATTCGATTAACTCCTTTTACTTTCTTCGAATAAACTATATTCGATTAACTCATTTTTCTATCTATTCGAATAAACTATATTCGATTAACTCCTTTTACTCTATTCGAATAAACTATATTCGATTAACTCTATTTGCTTTAACTCTAATCGATTAACTCCAACTGGTTTAACTCTAACTGGTTAACTCTAATTGATTAACTCCATCTGGTTAACTCTAACTAGTTTAACTCTAACTGGTTAACTCTTATTCGAATAACAAATATTTGATTACTCTATTCAACTGATTCGACTCGACTAACCCCTTTCGAATAACTAATTCGATTTACTACTTTCGAAATACCATATTCGATTTAACTCCTTTCGAATAACTAATTCGATTAACTCCTTTCGATTAAACTAACATTGATTAACTCCTTTCGATTAAACTAACATCGATTAACTCCTTTCGATTAAACTAACATCGATTAACTCCTTTCGATTAACTATTCATTTATAAAGATTTACTTTTAGTAACGGTTCTTCACTTTACAAATGATTCCCTTTCTAGTAACTTTTTTTTCCTTTTTATAACGTTTTTCCCTTTTGCTAAATATCTCATATTTATAAATATCCCAATTTATAGATATTTCTTATTTATAAATATTCCATTTATAAATATTTATTTTCAAATATCACTTTGAAAATATTCCCTTATCAACATTTCGGTATGTTATTGTATTTAACATATCAAATAACGATGATCAGTATCGTTCAAACATATAAAACCGACAACAGATTATATATCACATCATATATCATAATATATGAAAAACAGTAAAATAAATGTTGAGGAACCCCGTTGGGTTCCTCCAACCTGCTTCCCTGCATCACAGATGTTAAACAATATAGATAACATCACTTTCAGTTCCATATGATATATTCTGTTAAACAAAATCAATATAGAAATTTAACTAACTGACTAGCAGTTCAATCCACCAAATCAACACACAACAATCAACAGATGATTAACAGTTCTAAAAATACAACATGAAATTATAAACTGTTCAGAGTTGGTGAGTTTTACTCACTTTGGCAGTTCATAGTTAAAGAACAATAAACTGTTGTTTGATTTGAATCAAACAGTTTATTTCGCCATAAATTCAGATGAGCTTCAATCCACTCCCAGTCAGTTCCATCTTGTAGTCATCGTCCATACGATCTTGACGAATCCAACCGTTTGAAATTCTTATTACGTATGATGGAGATATTCATTTTATAAAGTTTGTATACTATTTGAATTTAAATTAACTTGAATTTAAATGAAATTGGGCCTCACCCCTTTGTTTCTCTTGGCCCACTTACCCAATTTAAAAGCCCGACTCCTATTGCTTCTCCTTCTTCCACGGCTATCTTCTCCTCACCACTCAAGGCCATAGTCCAGCTTTGAATTCCTCCCAATGCACATTGCACTCCACCATTTCACAAACGAATACCCCCAGCATTCATCTCTACTCCTCCTCTCTGCAGCTAGTACCTCCACCTGCCGTCCGACCTCCCGCCTTGGAACCCGTCGAACCAGTTTTCCTCCGTCAGCACAGTGATCGACCGAACCTTTTTGGCACGGGTCTTGACCAGAAAATCATACAAGATGCAAAATCCCACTACGAACACAAATCTCAACTCGAATTTGCCTCTAACTCCACGAATCCCTCTGAAACGCGAGCCCTAGCTCCCGTACCCATTTCCGCAGCCCATACAGACAGCATCGAACCCACTAAAATAGGCATCGATTCGAAGGAAATCACTCAGCGAATCCACTAATATACGTTTGGAGATTTTTAGGATTTATTTCTATTTGATATGAATTTATAAAGAGGATTCATTTTTCCTGTAAATGAAGAACGACGGAAATAAAATCTGTTGACCAAAAATGAAGAGAGGACTTAGGTTTAGAAATAGTGGGGGCTATTTATAGGATGTCAAAATATTTAGATATTTTATAGAAAGAATATTCTCGGTATATTCTCTTTTTTATATATTCATTTTGCTTTCTAAAAATTCTCGTGGTTACATACGATACCCAAAAATCACGAAACTGGACATGTAACTAGAGTTTGACATTACGGTCCCAACGAAACTGTTTTCGTCGAATTCCGACTCCGTATGCTCACACAGCGTATTTTTAACTGTCAAAATACTGACTGTTTCTCACTCTAAAAATCCATACGGCCACACACTGACTCTAAAAATCACGAAACTGGAATATAACAACTATTTGACATTGCGGATCCAACAAAATTAGTTTCGTCGAATTCTGACTTCATTTGCAAAAGTGGCTATTTTTAAAGCTCTGGATGACCCATTTAAATATATAAATATATTTAAATTAAATTAAATTAAATATGAATAAATTTATATTATCGTATATCTTTACATATGATATCGTACAACTCCAGAATATCATATCAGAATTTACAGTTTGATATTTCAGATTCCAGATTATCTCGATATTCAGTTTATATTGAAATTCCTTTTTATAACATAAATAAAGCGTCGCAAATTATAAAGGAATTCTACAGCGACTTTTCTGAATTTTGATTTGGACGTAAATCAAAATCTACACGACGAAATCCCGATTTTTCTCTTCCACTAGAAAGATATACTCCACCAGCTCCACACGTTTCTTATTTCACAGAAATCCGATTTAAAACGAACCATGTACATTCAGTTGAAGTTCGAATCGCTAATTTATGAACTACAGCGCCATTTCGAGCTCGATTTTAATTAATATATAATTATATGTTCAAACTGTCATCGATTGAATATATTCGTCAATATAATTCAACACTAAGCTGAATTAAATCTAAGGGACGACCCCGTTCACAGAATATTGTGATTCCCAATATTCTTGATTATTTCTGAATTAAATATATTATTTAATTATTTATTTTAATTAAATATTCACTATAATTTATTTAACGACGATTTAATTCCCTAAATATAATTAAATAAATTAATTATAATACCTCTGACAGTGCGGGTCATTACAGTATATATATATATATTTGTATAATCGAGTATGAGTGTTGTAGTGAGGAGTTGTGTATGAAAAAAGGATATTGTACTGATATTTGCAAATAGACAAATTTGTTTGAAATAAACTATTATTTTATTATGTTCAAACTTGTGTTCAAACAAAATTGTTTATTATATTCAGTTTATTTACAAGTACAATCTCAGTGAAGTAAAATCTGTGAAGTTGTTCAAATAGTGGAGTTGTAAATAATTGTACTGTTCGAGTGTTTGAAATATAATATTTAATTTATATAAAATACTGTATCTATACAGTCGTATTCTATTAAAATATAAATATAATATTCCTGTCTGTGTAGTATATATATAGAACGGTACAATAACAAACACATTTATTAATATATATTTGGCTGTTATCATCAAACAAAAATCATATAGTTGTGTATACAACACCGTTATATACAACAAGCTTCGATCCAGAGTCTTGCTCAATAAATATATATCTACAAAACAAGCCACTCGACTGCCTGTATGGAAAATAAGGGCACCCAAGTTTGCAAGTGAAACAAACTACGGGTCAGTCATGGGACTGGTATGAGAAATCTTACCTAATCTATTTAATAATAAGGCTAATCACAGGACCACGCCGCTAACGCGAAACGGGTTTACTCCATTAGATTACCAGTGCATAAAATAAAGTAAATCTTTTAAACAATGCAATGCTTTTTAGAAAAATGAAACCATTATAAGACTCAAGTCCCATCAGACAACGCAACACAAACCAAAGGATAGAGTTTTATCTTATAATGGTCAAACATGATTGATACGTATAAAACAAAAATCATTTGATATTATTACTAGTGTCTAGTCAGTTTAAAACGCTTTCAAATTAAATGTATCAATCCTAGATGGCATAGCTACCATATACTATGTCGCCATAAATATGTTTACAAACAAATTCGTAATGTCGTATTGGAAATAAATGTTATTTTTAATGTTTAACCATTTTCTCTAAAACATGATTCTTTTTTATGTTGAATCAAACATACATTAGAAATGTTATTTTTAATGTTTAACCATTCTCTCTAAACATGATTCTTTTTTGTTCGTACATGTTTTGTTTGTCAAAATATAGAAAAAGGATATTTATTTGTAAACGACATTATGGATTTGTTTATAAACTTATTTATGGCGACATAGTATATGGTAGCTATGCCGTCTAGGATTGATACAATTATTTTGAAAGTGTTTTAAACTGACTAGACACTAATAATAATATCAAATGATTTTTGTTTTATACGTATCAATCATGTTTGACCATTACAAGGTAAAGCTCTATCCTCCGGTTTGCGTTGCATTGTGTGATGGGACTTGAGTCTTATAATGGTTTCATTTTTCTTAAAAGCATTGCGTTGCTTAAAAGATTTACTTTATTTTATGCACTGTCAATCCAATGGATTAAACCCATTCCGCTTAGCGGCGTGGTCCTGTGATTAGCCTTATTATTAAATAGATTAGGTAAGATTTCTCATACCAGTCCCATTACTGACTCGTAGTTTGTTTCACTTCCAAACTCGGGTGCCCTTATTTTCCACACGGGCAGTCAAGTGGCTTGTTTTGCAGATATTTATTTATTTAGCAGGATTCTGGATCGAAGATTAAAGTTGTGTCCAGAGTATTGATAGTCTTCCGCTGTGTTATTTTTATTTGTTTTCGCTGCATTGTATTACATTTATTGTAAATTAATCTCCCGTTGTATTATTATTTTTCGATGTACTCTGATATATTCTATACTTTGATGTAACATTATTATGATATTTATAAAAGTCTTCTGTTTTTTTTTTGATGTGTTGTATGCCCAGAGTTAGCGTATACGGGATTCGAACGGTCTTGGCCAATTTAGCAATCGATTAGGTCGGAGTGAAATCCGTATCGTTACAATCGAAATGTGTCGTCTAGGACCTATAACTCGGGCACTTAAAGGTAGAATGCTTTTGATAGGGTTTCAGCTTGGTTGCCAGATGTAGTGGGGGAAAATTAATCAAGTTTGTTATAGGATGCAAAAAATCAAAGGAACAACATGCTGAGTGTGAATGTACAAGCATATTACTTGATTTATATTTCCAGGGAAGGGAGAATAGCTGGTTTCAGAATTAACATCTCCATCAGTATGTCCATTTGCTCTAAGCAAGGGATCAAGTTGATTATACTCAACATTTATAACCATTGTCCTTCCTAAGGTCAATACTTTAAAATGTGAGTTTTAGGCTTGAAGCACATTGACACTAGAAAAATAAATTTGGTTTTATAACATTAATGAAGTTTGCATCTCATCAAAATTTATTACATGCGCATAACGCATTGTATGTGCATGCAAACGTGCGCGCGCAACTATATGTACTGAGTGTCAAAACTATGAAGCTATGATAATACAAAAAAACAATGATGTGTGTGGTTTTAATAGTGCCAAAATATATTACCATCAACATGTGTAAGCTTAGCTTTTACACCAATAGCTACTTTTGCTTCACGAGGAACCACAAGGGAATTAACATGATTACCTTTGGCTGAGCTTACACCTAATGGTGCTGGTATTGCCTACAAATAATTGAAAATTTTGAAAAATATAGGAGGAAAAATATGAAGCTATATGTAATGTTAGTCTCGGATAACAAATATGAAGCTAGATGTAATGTTAATCTCAGATAACAAATAGATAAAATTTGAATTGAAATATTTGATAATGGGTTATAGTTGTAAATTAAATTGTAATCCACTAGTTTTTGCTTAAACACATAGTTCACATTTAACACGAAAAATTATTTTCACCAGCAAAGGCATAACAAAAAAGTGAGAGGTTGAACCTTAAAAAGTAATCCATTTGTCTCTTGGAAAAATAAAACCCACTTTATACCTGCATATTTCCTGGTATATATATTACTCGTATTTGGTTAGGTTTAACTTCAACAATAAAAAGAAAGGAGGCCTTTGTTTAGGGGGACGAGGATCAGTGGATAATCATGTAGACTATGAGCGTAAAATGATTGAATTACAGACCACGCATTGACAATGCCACTAAAGTGAAACACTGCATGCACATCTCCATGGCCATGAGGTTTTATCTATCCAATTACAATGCATGAACACCCTTTTGTATTTCATTTGGCAACACCACCAGGTTGTTCATTTTGATGTTGTAGCGTGCATTCTTAAGTGATGGTTCTTCTTGAATAGAAAATATCCCATCGCGGGCCTCTCTTAGGTATAAGTTCCTAGTAGCTTGACCGCTTCTCAGCTGGATGGGCCCCTCCATGGATCACATTTGTAACACCCCACCTCCGCCAATGCCACTCTTGCAAGTACACTAGCTTTGGAGGGGCGTTAAACAAGGTAAACATGCATGCAGATATCACAAGACAGAACATATAAGTAAAACAGAGTAGTAAAGCAGCGGATAAAACTAACATTTCAAAACCATAGTCAAGTTACATAAAAGTACTTGGTCATTATTTTCCCACAAAACAAAGTCTAGAACATAAACTGAAAACTGAAAAAAAACATAAAGTAACTATCCCCAAAGTAGAATAAAGCCATAGCATGCTCAAGTCCAAACCGTACATGAGCTATCCAGAAAAGCAGCTAAAGATCCAGCTAGGTACCAGTGTTCCCACCCTGCAAACCTGGGGGGGAAACGGAAGAAAAGAGGCGAAAGAAAACGGGTCAGTCAAAAAGACTGGTAAGTCCTATCTACTATTAGTATAAAAACTAATAAAGTTAACTGGACATGTAAAGCAGAGATGAAACATAGGGTGATAACTGGCATGGTGAAAAGATAGATCAAGTGTGGCATCGCATGTACAAGGTTAAGTTGCACCAAGTGTGTACTAGTAATCCATGTCAAGTATAAACTAGAAATGATCCCTTGGCCCAATCTTGGCCCAACATCCCGAGATGACCTAGATCAAGGTCCAACAACACGGTCTAGTCGATCGGCTCCCTAAAAGCCTAACTCGTCAAGTATCGGTGTCATACGGCCCAATCACGAAGTGTAGTCAAACTGTGCTAGGTCCACCCTAGGGTGTATCAAGCCCTAGGGTGCCAACCACGGACACAAATCAAGCACGCATAGTCTAAACCTACGGGTGCCCGTGTCTGCTTTTTCAACTCCGGACTATGTGCACGACCATAGTCCGCCTGAACCTACACCGGTGCACCTACTCAGCCGTCGTTTTGGTCGCTTACATGTCAGACCAGTAATCGTGCCCCACCCTAGCCTAGTCCCTAGGGTATCATGATACAATCAAGAGGGTTACTGGTGAAAAGGACCACGTAACTAGGGTTTCTAACGGGTTAAATGTGGTTAACCCAACCCAATCAAGTTGGTTAAGTGTACCCAAGGTTCATGACTTAACCCTATCAACCCATCGTGTTTAATTGGTTAAGTATTCAAGTGGTCCATGACTTAACCCTATCATGTGGCATTAATTAATTTAATGCACCCAACCTCTCACATTAGACCTTGTTGTGGTTACTAGTTAAGCCGGGCGGGTCTGGGTAGCTTTACACCACAACTTGGTCTAACCTCGGGTTTCAAGTGCAACATGACCAACTACTCACATTGGGTCCTATTGCTTGTAGCCACTAGTTAAGCCGGTCAGTTCCGGGTAGATTTATGCTACAAACTCAACCCAACCTCGAGTTGGCCATTCTCATGTTTTCTAGAAGTCATGTCCAAGTTCATGTTCATGTTTCAAGCATAATCACATGTCATATTTCATGTCATCTTTTCAAGTCATGTTTTTATTTTAGTTTACCCATAACGTAACCCCATCGCATGTAAGTTCGCATAAACGCAAATAGATCTCAAAGGGGGAAACTTAGAAGCATGACATAATTAATAAGGTTTGGGCCACAAGTTAAACATGGTGGCATATGAGGCAAATGTGTTCATAAACTTGCATATTACATTATAGGCCTCAAAACATGCATAATATCAACTTTAGCAAAATAGATGAAACATGGTCATAAATGACATAGGATGATAGCAAGTGATTCGCATATAACATCATATGCAAGATAACATAAGGTTTATGAGAGATCATAAACTTGCATATTAGATTATAAGCCTCAAAACATGCATGATATCAAACTTTAGCAAATAGGTGAAACATGATCATAAATGACATAGGATGGTAGCTAGTGATTCGCATATAACATCATATGCAAGATAACACAAGGTTTATGAGAGTTTCTATGTTGCTTTATGCAACATTTCCAATCAAAGCTCATAGCTTTCTATGCATAAGGTAAAGGTGATAGCTTTACGAACATGCATAGGATAAATCTATGCATAACATGATAGGATCAAAGCACATATCATACTTAGGCCCAAACTCAAACTTGCAACATGTCATATTTAACTTCATAGTTAGAATCTAAGAGTAGTATAGGGCTTACAATGCTTATGAAGACTTATAAAATATAAATAAGATTGAGACGAAGCCACTAGCAACTCTAAAGATCCCCAAATAGCAAGCTTCAATGAAAACCCTTGAGAAATAAGAAGAAGATCCTTGCTTTGATGAAGAAAGATTGAACTTTTGGCCTTGAATCAAGCTTAGAAACTCTCAAACAAGCTTAGGAACTCTCATATGAATGAAGATGGAGGCTATGACAAGAGGGTGGAGGCCATGATTAAACATTTTGGCATAGTTTAGTTGTAGGATTGATTTATGATGACTTAGGCTAGGTATTAGGGTCTTTTTATAGATGATTAGGTTAGTTTAGACCATAGGATTAACCCTAATTCAGATCTGGGCCATCAATTCACGTCACTAGCCTCCAAACATGTCTTGAGAAACAAGTCAGGTGCACCCAGGCCAGACTGGCCGACCACCCAAGTCGACAGGGGTATCGACTGGGCAGTCGACACAGCCTGGGGTATGTTGACTCCCCAGTCGACTTGTGGAGTGGCGGGATCTTTTCCCGCCTATCCTGCCCAGCTGAATTTGAAATCTGTTTTTAAATTTGAATTTTCTGAAAACTTCCATGGGCCTTAACTGGGTCATACGGACTCCGATTTTCGAAAACTCGGACTCTATTTCGCGTATTTTTCCGAGACGAATGCAATGGCACAGCCCGTTTCCCTTGATTCAGATTTTATCATTGAATTCTGCCTTGATTTATGTTATAACTTGTTATTCTAAATATGGGTTGTTACAACATTAATTTGGTTTCTCGGAGGGCCCAGATCAAATTAATCCTCCTCCACTGGATCTTCTACTGAGTTGGCTGAGATCCTTTGATTTCCATTGGTTTGACGATTTTCTTGTTGTTTGTTTAGAACGAATTCTTTCAAGTTCCCTTCTCGGATGAGCATTTGAATTATGCCTTCCAGTATTTGCATACATTGGTCTAATTGTTTAATTCATTCGACTTTCCTTAATAACAAGGGTTGTTGTAAAGGGTGTCGAACTCTGGGACGAAATATCATTTTACCAATAAATCCAATCAAGTTATTCTGAAATTTTGATTGTTTGAATATAACAGAAAATAAACAAAAAGAGATTTTTTAATAATAAATGAAAACAATTAGGGAGCAATGACATAAACTAGATTAACATGAATTAATAACCAAAAGGATTAATACAAATATAATTCATGTTTCTGTCACAAACATGAATCAACGATAATTAGGTTTTTAGAAACAAATATGTGAATAACGACAAGTATAGCCTATGCAAGAGCTAAGTTCTTAAACAACCATAGGCTATCAGGACAGATTCACTATTTTATTTCTAAAGCCCTAAAAATTAGATCTAAATATGATAAGTGTTAGATCGAACTCGAAAAATACCCTGTGAAGGAGCATAGCTCTTAAACGACACAGAATATGAAGGTTTAGACCTAACCCGTGGTTCAGATCTAGATCTATATAATTAATGTCCTAATCATTTTGGCTATGTGATTCATATTGAATCTAATCTAAGCGTCATCACCCCCTAATTAAAGGGGATTAGCTAGACATAGCTAAATAAGAAAAAGGGGAAAAGAAAATAAACAATAGAAACATAATTAAAATAAAATAACAACTAAGAAGAGAAGGAGAAGAATAGTTTTATTCCAGAGAAGAGTTATAGAATAAAACCCAATGTAATTACAAATGAAGGAGATACAATGTATTTATAGTTGCTATGGCCAAGATTAAGTAGCCAATTACACCATGTGGGACAAAAACCCTTTTTCCTATTAATAAATAAACCAAATAGCTAAATGTGAATGCGTGTGAATGGACATGCAAATGTCATAGCTTGTGGGCATCAAATGGCATCAACTTCAATTGTGTTGAGCATGAATAAGAACTCCATAACATATGAGACAAACGATCTTTATGAAAAGGCATTGAATCCTTAAAATATGCGGCAAAAGGTGGTTGAACAACAACATTTCTTCAAGATTTAATCTAGCTCTCAAAATCAACACTCTTCTTACATCAATTCTTCAGGCTTTTCAAAAGTTAAGTGCATTAATTCATTCTACATAAATAATATGAAAGCACAACTATAAATACACAATATTAATTATTTAAAAAAAACAAAATAAATAAGCGGATAAAATATACATATTTACGTGTATATCAAATACCCTACACTTATCTTTTTATTCGTCCTCGAATAAACTAAACAAAGATATGGCACACTTTCGTATGAAACACGATTGCATTTAGCGTATGCAACAAGCCGTTAAACCCCAAGGTGTCCCTAGTAGGACAAGTGTTGTCTCGTGGGGGTTTTCAGTGGATACTACCCGCAAAATCCAAAGCGTCTTTTGTAAGAAGATTAATCAAACAATATATTTAAGGTCTTACATATTCCAAGGATTTTACCTAACTTCAATAACAAAGGTTTATTCCAAAGTTGTCCATCCCATTATTGGTGCAAAAATGAATAAAAAATTTCAAGCTTAATCGTAATTCCTTGATAACACTGTAATTGCCTTGAATGTTATGAGCGTGGTGTCAACCAAAGTTCTACACATCGACAATGTTCACCCAGTCATTTACTCATTTTTTTTATTGAATAATTTTGCACCAGTGTAACTGTAATGTATTGGATGTGAGTTATGCATAGATGAAGGAGAATTTTGTAAGTTCTAAAAATATTATGGATAAGAGGACAAGTGTATTAGTTGAACTTTAAGCTACAAAAGATAAAGTAATACTAAGGCACATATGGACGTTTTGTTTCCTTTCATCTCCTTTACTACAATCCTCACTTCTATGTACGGTATGATGGATATGGATGGAATAGAAATGAATGCTTTATAGTCAAGAATGATGAATGGCTATTTTATTCTAAGAGATTTTCTCTTCATTCCTTTTTTTCTTTTTCTTTTATTTCTTTTATTTCTTTCTTTTTGCATGATGAATGATGAGTGGATATGGAATGGAATGATACCATGAATTATTTCATTTGATTCCTCCTCTACTAAACGAATCATAACCAACACTTCATGAAAGGAAAGTTTTGTGTCCTAGCTACTCTGCTTCTATAACCCTAATTCAACACACAAGTCTAGATTAATGTTATACAAAAAGATGAAAGAAAAGATAAGCAAAGTATCATAAGATAGATAACCCATATTAAATAAGATGTGGTATATGGTTACCCTACCTTAAAATAAGTACAGAGTGGGTAGTCTAATTTTGGTGTAAAAGTGACGTTTTCAAACCCTTAACAATAAAAAAGGTTCTTGAGTATACCAATATAGGAAAAATTTGTCGAAACTTGGATGTAACTCAACTAAAACTTGGGTTCGAATAACGTGGGGTATCGAAGAAGAATGCTACAATGAGTCATTTCTCCTTAAGTGGGCCAAGTGGAATTTAGAACTTACAAGTTTGAAAATTTGAGTGAGAAAAAATATTATGCATGAAAACAAACTCAGAAAATCCAACAAATGTAGGTGCAAATCATTTTTTATTTGATTATTTTTTTGATTATTTTTACTTGCACATTCTAACATGTATAACAAGGGTAGACACAGTTACTCCAGAACACGACTAACGTCTGCACAGTCTCAAACTGGCATCTTAAAAAGACACATTACGACTCAATGAATAAATTATGTTCATTCCCATCACCCAACAATTCAACTTATCAATAAAGAATCAGGTGTTATTTATGAATTTAAGATAATCCTTGTTCAACAAACGACCTAGTTCATAAAATTTGATTGATGATGTAATGTGAATTCCCCTCCACACTTGAGCGTGACTGTGTCCTCACAGTCGCTAATCAGACATATCTTACTAAAAGGAAAAAAAAGAAATAAGAGGGTAAGCGTGACTTACCAGATACACGTGCAGAAAATACACGGTCATCGAATAGATGACCGATCCACAATGGACCAATGGATCAACCTCATTAAGATTATGAGACACAATTTAAGCATAAAAAACCAAATCATAAAGGAGTTTATATTACATTTCAAATTTGAAAAAAAAAATATTCTTTTTTCAAAAGTTTGAATTGCTAATTTTAAAATTTTGAGCTTATAATTGATCCAAAAATTGAATTGAATTTCTGTGGTAACTAAAGAGAGGTCATTAAGCCAAGGTTCAGTAAAAGTTTCAAAATCAAAGTTGATTTGTTCAGATGATGTATAAATTGAGAGACGTGTGCATCATTCCCAACCCCACACTTGTTTTGAGTGACATTGCTCAGTTTTGCTTTAATTTTTGAAATTTTGTTGACTAATGGTTCATTCGTAAAACTAAAGTTAAAACCAAACAAATGAATTTTCAGTAAATTACGGAATTATGTGTTCTCAAAAACAGTGTTATTCCAAAAAGAGTTCATATATTGCAGAAATTTATCATTGAAAACAAAGTGATCAAAGTGAGGTTCAGTTGAAATGATCAAGTCGCAAGGAGTGTCAACAGTTTTAGAAAAAACGTCAATGTGTTTGTGATCACCTTCAGCAGTTTCGTTGCTTTCAACCTCATGAGTTTCAAAGTTTTCAAATGTTTCATTTTCAGTTTCAGACCCAACAACATTATCGTCAATTAGTTCAAGAAGTTTTCGCTCATCAAAGTCATCCTCACCTAAACAGTTGTTACCGACTTCGTTATTTCTTTCAAGTTGACAATCTGAATTTTCAAAATTTTCAGAATCTGAGAGAGCAATATCAAATTGAAGATTGACATCTTCATTTTCAAGAGAATTTGAATTCAAATAAATTACAGAGATTTCAACAACTTTATTAATATGTTCATCAATTTCAAAAGTTATTAGTTGAAAATTTTCGATTTTGGTAAAAATTGAATTTTTAGTAAAAGAATTAATTTGAGTTTGAATTTCAGTTTCACAGAAATTAGTGTTTTGCACAAGAGGTTTTTCAAAACTTTCATTTTCATCAACATTCATGTCATCAAAATCATCAATAATCATTATGTAATGTTGTGACGAAGTCAATGGCTGACTATTTGTTTCAAAAGAAGCATTGACAGAAACTTGTTTGTCACTAGATTGGAATTTAAAGTTGTTGTACAAGTCCGTAACCTTAGCTATAAGAAGAGCAATTTGAATAACTATCCTAGGACTTTCAATGCAACTCAGTTTGCAATCTTTTCTTTTTTGAACTAGTTCTTCGAAGTAAGTCAAGCCAAATTTCATGAAATCCTCAAATTCGTCAACGTTATGAATTTCCTCCAGTAATTGTTTTTTTAGATTTTTCCAAAGTTCAATAGTGTATCAAACGTGTTCTTGAATGAGATGCATGTTTTCTATGTCGTTATTTTCTTGATTTTGTTTTTCATCTAAAGTTCGCGCACATTCCTTGATTTCCTCGCAATAAATCAAATTTCATGCATTAATTGATCAATTTCACTTAGGCTTTATTCAAGAAAATTGGTGGACACATCATATTTCAAGATGGTGTTTTTTAAATTCGTCGTTTCTATGTGTTCCTCACTAGTTGACCTTAAAAATTCATCCACCACATCTCTAAAAAGTTGTCCATTCTTTATTTTCCATAACCAATATCACCAGAAATTTAGACTGTTAGCAACACATTTTTCATATTCGATAACCAAACTTATATCTCCACTCGAATCACAAAAATCAATTTGGTTTTGATCATTGAAAACCGTGTTGAAGTTGTTTTGATTTTCAGCACTTTGCTTAGTCATTTGGGCTAACAGTTGACTCCCCTTAGTTAAATCCTCCTCAATCAAAAAAAAATTTCAGCTTGAAATTCATACTGATTTGAATTGTAATCAAAATCATTTAAATTTTGGAAAGAATTGCAATTTTGTACATGGGGTAAGCGCGCATGTACTAGAAGAAGAGAGTTTTTAGTCCAAAAATCAGTTGCAAAACTTGTGGCTCTAAAGAAGCTCTAAAAAAGTATGTTAAAATTAACAACTTCGAATTATATGAATATAAGTCTAGGCCAGGTTCAGATAGGATTTTCAGTGTGCCATGAATCACCATAGAAATATGACTGAAGGTTTAATAACCTGTTTGGGTTCTAGACTCTACTTTCCTTAGACACTTCGGAAAGTATCAATCCTAATTGTCAATTTAACAAATATTTTGCCCTATAAGCTTTGGGGAATCCTCGATTCGATTTCAAACTTTCAATTGATCTCACGTTTGTTTTAAAATTTCCCACGCATCAACATACGAAATTATCAATCACAGAACAGTCACAAAATAAATTGCACAAATAATTTTTTTACAAGTAAGTCGCGACACTTGCACAAGTTTTTTACAAGAAATATATATATATATATATTTAGAGCAGCAGCAGTCCCTGTAGAGTTTAGAAAATTCTCACTTAGATCGGCAGTCCGTCCAGTGCAAATGAGTAGCGCTAGCATGTTCACACCCCACTTGATGCGCAACCACTCCAACAATTCAAATTCTGCTAATTTCAACTTGCTTGACTGTTGAATTCCATGTTTGATTCTTGAGTTCTGCTTTTTCACTTTGCCTTTGATTCGTTTGAGATTCCAATATTCTTTTTTTTGGAAGAAAATAAAACAAACAAAAATACAAACTAAGTCGGAAGGAGAGGAAAAAAACTAAACTAACGAATGGCTAGACTAAAAAAATAATATAAAACAAGTAAAATTAATTCTGCTAAAACTAAACTCAAAAGAAAAAGAAAAACTAAGCTAAAAAAATAATAGAATAAAAGACAACTAGAACAAGACAAAACAAAGAAAAGCCAGGGTTCAGTAAAAGTTGAATTTCTGTGGTAACTAAAGAGAGGTCATTAAGCCAGGGTTCAGTAAAAGTTTCAAAAACAAAGTTGATTTGTTCAGATTATGTATAAATTGAGAGACGTGTGCATCATTCCCAACCCCACACTTGTTTTGAGTGACATTGCTCAGTTTTGCTTTAATTTTTGAAATTTTGTTGACCAATGGTTCATTCTTAAAACTAAAGTTAAAACCAAACAAATGAATTTTCAGTAAATTACGGAATTATGTGTTCTCAAAAACAGTGTTATTCCAAAAAGAGTTCATATATTGCAGAAATTTATCATTGAAAACAAAGTGATCAAAGTGAGGTTCAGTTGAAATGATCAAGTCGCAAGGAGTGTCAACAGTTTTAGAAAAAACGTCAATGTGTTTGTGATCACCTTCAGCAGTTTCGTTGCTTTCAACCTCATGAGTTTCAAAGTTTTCAAATGTTTCATTTTCAGTTTCAGACCCAACAACATTATCGTCAATTAGTTCAAGAAGTTTTCGCTCATCAAAGTCATCCTCACCTAAACAGTTGTTACCGACTTCGTTATTTCTTTCAAGTTGACAATCTGAATTTTCAAAATTTTCAGAATCTGAGAGAGCAAGATCAAATTAAAGATTGACGTCTTCATTTTCAAGAGAATTTGAATTCAAATAAATTACAGAGATTTCAACAACTTTATTAATATTTTCATCAATTTCAAAAGTTATTAGTTGAAAATTTTCGATTTTGGTAAAAATTGAATTTTTAGTAAAAGAATTAATTTGAGTTTGTATTTCAGACAGAAATTAGTGTTTTGCACAAGAGGTTTTTCAAAACTTTCATTTTCATCAACATTCATGTCATCAAAATCATCAATAATCATTATGTAATGTTGTGACGAAGTCAATGGCTGACTATTTGTTTCAAAAGAAGCATTGACAGAAACTTGTTTGTCACTAGATTGGAATTTAAAGTTGTTGTACAAGTCCGTAACCTTAGCTATAAGAAGAGCAATTTGAATAACTATCCTAGGACTTTCAATGCAACTCAGTTTGCAATCTTTTCTTTTTTGAACTAGTTCTTCGAAGTAAGTCAAGCCAAATTTCATGAAATCCTCAAATTCGTCAACGTTATGAATTTCCTCCAGTAATTGATTTTTTAGATTTTGCCAAAGTTCAATAGTGTATCAAACGTGTTCTTGAATGAGATGCGTGTTTTCTATGTCGTTATTTTCTTGATTTTGTTTTTTATCTAAAGTTCGCGCACATTCCTTGATTTCCTCGCAATAAATCAAATTTCATGCATTAATTGATCAATTTCACTTAGGCTTTATTCAAGAAAATTGGTGGACACATCATATTTCAAGATGGTGTTTTTTAAATTCGTCGTTTCTATGTGTTCCTCACTAGTTGACCTTAAAAATTCATCCACCACATCTCTAAAAAGTTGTCCATTCTTTATTTTCCATAACCAATATCACCAGAAATTTAGACTGTTAGCAACACATTTTTCATATTCGATAACCAAACTTATATCTCCACTCGAATCACAAAAATCAATTTGGTTTTGATCATTGAAAACCGTGTTGAAGTTGTTTTGATTTTCAGCACTTTGCTTAGTCATTTGGGCTAACAGTTGACTCCCCTTAGTTAAATCCTCCTCAATCAAAAAAAAAAATCAGCTTGAAATTCATACTGATTTGAATTGTAATCAAAATCATTTAAATTTTGGAAAGAATTGCAATTTTGTACATGGGGCAAGCGCGCATGTACTAGAAGAAGAGAGTTTTTAGTCCAAAAATCAGTTGCAAAACTTGTGGCTCTAAAGAAGCTCTAAAAAAGTATGTTAAAATTAACAACTTCGAATTATATGAATATAAGTCTAGGCCAGGTTCGGATAGGATTTTCAGTGTGCCATGAATCACCATAGAAATATGACTGAAGGTTTAATAACCTGTTTGGGTTCTAGACTCTACTTTCCTTAGACACTTCGGAAAGTATCAATCCTAATTGTCAATTTAACAAATATTTTGCCCTATAAGCTTTGGGGAATCCTCGATTCGATTTCAAACTTTCAATTGATCTCACGATTGTTTTAAAATTTCCAACCACGCATCAACATACGAAATTATCAATCACAGAACAGTCACAAAATAAATTGCACAAATAATTTTTTTACAAGTAAGTCGCGACACTTGCACAAGTTTTTTACAAGAAATATATATATATATATATATATATATTTAGAGCAGCAGCAGTCCCTGTAGAGTTTAGAAAATTCTCACTTAGATCGGCAGTCCGTCCAGTGCAAATGAGTAGCGCTAGCATGTTCACACCCCACTTGATGCGCAACCACTCCAACAATTCAAATTCTGCTAATTTCAACTTGCTTGACTGTTGAATTCCATGTTTGATTCTTGAGTTCTGCTTTTTCACTTTGCCTTTGATTCGTTTGAGATTCCAATATTCTTTTTTTTTGGAAGAAAATAAAGCAAACAAAAATACAAACTAAGTCGGAAGGAGAGGAAAAAAAACTAAACTAACGAATGGCTAGACTAGAAAAAAAATATAAAACAAGTAAAATTAATTCTGCTAAAACTAAACTCAAAAGAAAAAGAAAAACTAAGCTAAAAAAATAATAGAATAAAAGACAACTAGAACAAGACAAAACAAAGAAAAGCCAGGGTTCAGTAAAAGTTGAATTTCTGTGGTAACTAAAGAGAGGTCATTAAGCCAGGGTTCAGTAAAAGTTTCAAAAACAAAGTTGATTTGTTCAGATGATGTATAAATTGAGAGACGTGTGCATCATTCCCAACCCCACACTTGTTTTGAGTAACATTGCTCAGTTTTGCTTTAATTTTTGAAATTTTGTTGACTAATGGTTCATTCGTAAAACTAAAGTTAAAACCAAACAAATGAATTTTCAGTAAATTACGGAATTATGTGTTCTCAAAAACAGTGTTATTCCAAAAAGAGTTCATATATTGCAGAAATTTATCATTGAAAACAAAGTGATCAAAGTGAGGTTCAGTTGAAATGATCAAGTCGCAAGGAGTGTCAACAGTTTTAGAAAAAACGTCAATGTGTTTGTGATCACCTTCAGCAGTTGCGTTGCTTTCAACCTCATGAGTTTCAAAGTTTTCAAATGTTTCATTTTCAGTTTCAGACCCAACAACATTATCGTCAATTAGTTCAAGAAGTTTTCTCTCATCAAAGTCATCCTCACCTAAACAGTTGTTACCGACTTCGTTATTTCTTTCAAGTTGACAATCTGAATTTTCAAAATTTTCAGAATCTGAGAGAGCAAGATCAAATTGAAGATTGACGTCTTCATTTTCAAGAGAATTTGAATTCAAATAAATTACAGAGATTTCAACAACTTTATTAATATTTTCATCAATTTCAAAAGTTATTAGTTGAAAATTTTCGATTTTGGTAAAATTTGAATTTTTAGTAAAAGAATTAATTTGAGTTTGAATTTCAGTTTCACAGAAATTAGTGTTTTGCACAAGAGGTTTTTCAAAACTTTCATTTTCATCAACATTCATGTCATCAAAATCATCAATAATCATTATGTAATGTTGTGCCGAAGTCAATGGCTGACTATTTGTTTCAAAAGAAGCATTGACAGAAACTTGTTTGTCACTAGATTGGAATTTAAAGTTGTTGTACAAGTCCGTAACCTTAGCTATAAGAAGAGCAATTTGAATAACTATCCTAGGACTTTCAATGCAACTCAGTTTGCAATCTTTTCTTTTTTGAACTAGTTCTTCGAAGTAAGTCAAGCCAAATTTCATGAAATCCTCAAATTCGTCAATGTTATGAATTTCCTCCAGTAATTGATTTTTTAGATTTTGCCAAAGTTCAATAGTGTATCAAACGTGTTCTTGAATGAGATGCATGTTTTCTATGTCGTTATTTTCTTGATTTTGTTTTTCATCTAAAGTTCGCGCACATTCCTTGATTTCCTCGCAATAAATCAAATTTCATGCATTAATTGATCAATTTCACTTAGGCTTTATTCAAGAAAATTGGTGGACACATCATATTTCAAGATGGTGTTTTTTAAATTCGTCGTTTCTATGTGTTCCTCACTAGTTGACCTTAAAAATTCATCCACCACATCTCTAAAAAGTTGTCCATTCTTTATTTTCCATAACCAATATCACCAGAAATTTAGACTGTTAGCAACACATTTTTCATATTCGATAACCAAACTTATATCTCCACTCGAATCACAAAAATCAATTTGGTTTTGATCATTGAAAACCGTGTTGAAGTTGTTTTGATTTTCAGCACTTTGCTTAGTCATTTGGGCTAACAGTTGACTCCCCTTAGTTAAATCCTCCTCAATCAAAAAAAAAATCAGCTTGAAATTCATACTGATTTGAATTGTAATCAAAATCATTTAAATTTTGGAAAGAATTGCAATTTTGTACATGGGGCAAGCGCGCATGTACTAGAAGAAGAGAGTTTTTAGTCCAAAAATCAGTTGCAAAACTTGTGGCTCTAAAGAAGCTCTAAAAAAGTATGTTAAAATTAACAACTTCGAATTATATGAATATAAGTCTAGGCCAGGTTCGGATAGGATTTTCAGTGTGCCATGAATCACCATAGAAATATGACTGAAGGTTTAATAACCTGTTTGGGTTCTAGACTCTACTTTCCTTAGACACTTCGGAAAGTATCAATCCTAATTGTCAATTTAACAAATATTTTGCCCTATAAGCTTTGGGGAATCCTCGATTCGATTTCAAACTTTCAATTGATCTCACGATTGTTTTAAAATTTCCAACCACGCATCAACATACGAAATTATCAATCACAGAACAGTCACAAAATAAATTGCACAAATAATTTTTTTACAAGTAAGTCGCGACACTTGCACAAGTTTTTTACAAGAAATATATATATATATATATATATATATATATATATATATTTAGAGCAGCAGCAGTCCCTGTAGAGTTTAGAAAATTCTCACTTAGATCGGCAGTCCGTCCAGTGCAAATGAGTAGCGCTAGCATGTTCACACCCCACTTGATGCGCAACCACTCCAACAATTCAAATTCTGCTAATTTCAACTTGCTTGACTGTTGAATTCCATGTTTGATTCTTGAGTTCTGCTTTTTCACTTTGCCTTTGATTCGTTTGAGATTCCAATATTCTTTTTTTTTGGAAGAAAATAAAGCAAACAAAAATACAAACTAAGTCGGAAGGAGAGGAAAAAAACTAAACTAACGAATGGCTAGACTAGAAAAAAATATAAAACAAGTAAAATTAATTCTGCTAAAACTAAACTCAAAAGAAAAAGAAAAACTAAGCTAAAAAAATAATAGAATAAAAGACAACTAGAACAAGACAAAACAAAGAAAAGCCAGGGTTCAGTAAAAGTTGAATTTCTGTGGTAACTAAAGAGAGGTCATTAAGCCAGGGTTCAGTAAAAGTTTCAAAAACAAAGTTGATTTGTTCAGATGATGTATAAATTGAGAGACGTGTGCATCATTCCCAACCCCACACTTGTTTTGAGTAACATTGCTCAGTTTTGCTTTAATTTTTGAAATTTTGTTGACTAATGGTTCATTCGTAAAACTAAAGTTAAAACCAAACAAATGAATTTTCAGTAAATTACGGAATTATGTGTTCTCAAAAACAGTGTTATTCCAAAAAGAGTTCATATATTGCAGAAATTTATCATTGAAAACAAAGTGATCAAAGTGAGGTTCAGTTGAAATGATCAAGTCGCAAGGAGTGTCAACAGTTTTAGAAAAAACGTCAATGTGTTTGTGATCACCTTCAGCAGTTTCGTTGCTTTCAACCTCATGAGTTTCAAAGTTTTCAAATGTTTCATTTTCAGTTTCAGACCCAACAACATTATCGTCAATTAGTTCAAGAAGTTTTCTCTCATCAAAGTCATCCTCACCTAAACAGTTGTTACCGACTTCGTTATTTCTTTCAAGTTGACAATCTGAATTTTCAAAATTTTCAGAATCTGAGAGAGCAAGATCAAATTGAAGATTGACGTCTTCATTTTCAAGAGAATTTGAATTCAAATAAATTACAGAGATTTCAACAACTTTATTAATATTTTCATCAATTTCAAAAGTTATTAGTTGAAAATTTTCGATTTTGGTAAAAATTGAATTTTTAGTAAAAGAATTAATTTGAGTTTGAATTTCAGTTTCACAGAAATTAGTGTTTTGCACAAGAGGTTTTTCAAAACTTTCATTTTCATCAACATTCATGTCATCAAAATCATCAATAATCATTATGTAATGTTGTGACGAAGTCAATGGTTGACTATTTGTTTCAAAAGAAGCATTGACAGAAACTTGTTTGTCACTAGATTGGAATTTAAAGTTGTTGTACAAGTCCGTAACCTTAGCTATAAGAAGAGCAATTTGAATAACTATCCAAGGACTTTCAATGCAACTCAGTTTGCAATCTTTTCTTTTTTGAACTAGTTCTTCGAAGTAAGTCAAGCCAAATTTCATGAAATCCTCAAATTCGTCAACGTTATGAATTTCCTCCAGTAATTGATTTTTTAGATTTTGCCAAAGTTCAATAGTGTATCAAACGTGTTCTTGAATGAGATGCATGTTTTCTATGTCGTTATTTTCTTGATTTTGTTTTTCATCTAAAGTTCGCGCACATTCCTTGATTTCCTCGCAATAAATCAAATTTCATGCATTAATTGATCAATTTCACTTAGGCTTTATTCAAGAAAATTGGTGGACACATCATATTTCAAGATGGTGTTTTTTAAATTCGTCGTTTCTATGTGTTCCTCACTAGTTGACCTTAAAAATTCATCCACCACATCTCTAAAAAGTTGTCTATTCTTTATTTTCCATAACCAATATCACCAGAAATTTAGACTGTTAGCAACACATTTTTCATATTCGATAACCAAACTTATATCTCCACTCGAATCACAAAAATCAATTTGGTTTTGATCATTGAAAACCGTGTTGAAGTTGTTTTGATTTTCAGCACTTTGCTTAGTCATTTGGGCTAACAGTTGACTCCCCTTAGTTAAATCCTCCTCAATCAAAAAAAAAAATCAGCTTGAAATTCATACTGATTTGAATTGTAATCAAAATCATTTAAATTTTGGAAAGAATTGCAATTTTGTACATGGGGCAAGCGCGCATGTACTAGAAGAAGAGAGTTTTTAGTCCAAAAATCAGTTGCAAAACTTGTGGCTCTAAAGAAGCTCTAAAAAAGTATGTTAAAATTAACAACTTCGAATTATATGAATATAAGTCTAGGCCAGGTTCGGATAGGATTTTCAGTGTGCCATGAATCACCATAGAAATATGACTGAAGGTTTAATAACCTGTTTGGGTTCTAGACTCTACTTTCCTTAGACACTTCGGAAAGTATCAATCCTAATTGTCAATTTAACAAATATTTTGCCCTATAAGCTTTTGGGAATCCTCGATTCGATTTCAAACTTTCAATTGATCTCACGATTGTTTTAAAATTTCCAACCACGCATCAACATACGAAATTATCAATCACAGAACAGTCACAAAATAAATTGCACAAATAATTTTTTTACAAGTAAGTCGCGACACTTGCACAAGTTTTTTACAAGAAATATATATATATATATATATATATATATATATATATATATATAGAGCAGCAGCAGCAGTCCCTGTAGAGTTTAGAAAATTCTCACTTAGATCGGCAGTCCGTCCAGTGCAAATGAGTAGCGCTAGCATGTTCACACCCCACTTTATGCGCAACCACTCCAACAATTCAAATTCTGCTAATTTCAACTTGCTTGACTGTTGAATTCCATGTTTGATTCTTGAGTTCTGCTTTTTCACTTTGCCTTTGATTCGTTTGAGATTCCAATATTCTTTTTTTTTTGGAAGAAAATAAAACAAACAAAAATACAAACTAAGTCGGAAGGAGAGGAAAAAAACTAAACTAACGAATGGCTAGACTATAAAAAAAATATAAAACAAGTAAAATTAATTCAGCTAAAACTAAACTCAAAAGAAAAAGAAAAACTAAGCTAAAAAAATAATAGAATAAAAGACAACTAGAACGAGACAAAACGAAGAAAAGCCAGGGTTCAGTAAAAGTTGAATTTCTGTGGTAACTAAAGAGAGGTCATTAAGCCAGGGTTCAGTAAAAGTTTCAAAAACAAAGTTGATTTGTTCAGATGATGTATAAATTTAGAGACGTGTGCATCATTCCCAACCCCACACTTGTTTTGAGTGACATTGCTCAGTTTTGCTTTAATTTTTGAAATTTTGTTGACTAATGGTTCATTCGTAAAACTAAAGTTAAAACCAAACAAATGAATTTTCAGTAAATTACGGAATTATGTGTTCTCAAAAACAGTGTTATTCCAAAAAGAGTTCATATATTGCAGAAATTTATCATTGAAAACAAAGTTATCAAAGTGAGGTTCAGTTGAAATGATCAAGTCGCAAGGAGTGTCAACAGTTTTAGAAAAAACGTCAATGTGTTTGTGATCACCTTCAGCAGTTTCGTTGCTTTCAACCTCATGAGTTTCAAAGTTTTCAAATGTTTCATTTTCAGTTTCAGACCCAACAACATTATCGTCAATTAGTTCAAGAAGTTTTCGCTCATCAAAGTCATCCTCACCTAAACAGTTGTTACCGACTTCGTTATTTCTTTCAAGTTGACAATCTGAATTTTCAAAATTTTCAGAATCTGAGAGAGCAATATCAAATTGAAGATTGACGTCTTCATTTTCAAGAGAATTTGAATTCAAATAAATTACAGAGATTTCAACAACTTTATTAATATTTTCATCAATTTCAAAAGTTATTAGTTGAAAATTTTCGATTTTGGTAAAAATTGAATTTTTAGTAAAAGAATTAATTTGAGTTTGAATTTCAGTTTCACAGAAATTAGTGTTTTGCACAAGAGGTTTTCAAAACTTTCATTTTCATCAACATTCATGTCATCAAAATCATCAATAATCATTATGTAATGTTGTGACGAAGTCAATGGCTGACTATTTGTTTCAAAAGAAGCATTGACAGAAACTTGTTTGTCACTAGATTGGAATT
Source organism: Allium sativum (assembly GCA_030737875.1). Classification (NCBI taxonomy): domain Eukaryota; kingdom Viridiplantae; phylum Streptophyta; class Magnoliopsida; order Asparagales; family Amaryllidaceae; genus Allium; species Allium sativum. The sequence continues at coordinate 861,439,270 of CM060922.1, forward strand.
TAAAGTTGTTGTACAAGTCCGTAACCTTAGCTATAAGAAGAGCAATTTGAATAACTATCCTAGGACTTTCAATGCAACTCAGTTTGCAATCTTTTCTTTTTTGAACTAGTTCTTCGAAGTAAGTCAAGCCAAATTTCATGAAATCCTCAAATTCGTCAACGTTATGAATTTCCTCCAGTAATTGATTTTTTAGATTTTGCCAAAGTTCAATAGTGTATCAAACGTGTTCTTGAATGAGATGCATGTTTTCTATGTCGTTATTTTCTTGATTTTGTTTTTCATCTAAAGTTCGCGCACATTCCTTGATTTCCTCGCAATAAATCAAATTTCATGCATTAATTGATCAATTTCACTTAGGCTTTATTCAAGAAAATTGGTGGACACATCATATTTCAAGATGGTGTTTTTTAAATTCGTCGTTTCTATGTGTTCCTCACTAGTTGACCTTAAAAATTCATCCACCACATCTCTAAAAAGTTGTCCATTCTTTATTTTCCATAACCAATATCACCAGAAATTTAGACTGTTAGCAACACATTTTTCATATTCGATAACCAAACTTATATCTCCACTCGAATCACAAAAATCAATTTGGTTTTGATCATTGAAAACCGTGTTGAAGTTGTTTTGATTTTCAGCACTTTGCTTAGTCATTTGGGCTAACAGTTGACTCCCCTTAGTTAAATCCTCCTCAATCAAAAAAAAATTTCAGCTTGAAATTCATACTGATTTGAATTGTAATCAAAATCATTTAAATTTTGGAAAGAATTGCAATTTTGTACATGGGGCAAGCGCGCATGTACTAGAAGAAGAGAGTTTTTAGTCCAAAAATCAGTTGCAAAACTTGTGGCTCTAAAGAAGCTCTAAAAAAGTATGTTAAAATTAACAACTTCGAATTATATGAATATAAGTCTAGGCCAGGTTCGGATAGGATTTTCAGTGTGCCATGAATCACCATAGAAATATGACTGAAGGTTTAATAACCTGTTTGGGTTCTAGACTCTACTTTCCTTAGACACTTCGGAAAGTATCAATCCTAATTGTCAATTTAACAAATATTTTGCCCTATAAGCTTTGGGGAATCCTCGATTCGATTTCAAACTTTCAATTGATCTCACATTTGTTTTAAAATTTCCAACCACGCATCAACATACGAAATTATCAATCACAGAACAGTCACAAAATAATTTGCACAAATAATTTTTTTACAAGTAAGTCGCGACACTTGCACAATTTTTTTACAAGAAATATATATATATATATATATATATATATATATTTAGAGCAGCAGCAGTCCCTGTAGAGTTTAGAAAATTCTCACTTAGATCGGCAGTCCGTCCAGTGCAAATGAGTAGCGCTAGCATGTTCACACCCCACTTGATGCGCAACCACTCCAACAATTCAAATTCTGCTAATTTCAACTTGCTTGACTGTTGAATTCCATGTTTGATTCTTGAGTTCTGCTTTTTCACTTTGCCTTTGATTCGTTTGAGATTCCAATATTCTTTTTTTTTTGGAAGAAAATAAAACAAACAAAAATACAAACTAAGTCGGAAGGAGAGGAAAAAAACTAAACTAACGAATGGCTAGACTAAAAAAAAAATATAAAACAAGTAAAATTAATTCTGCTAAAACTAAACTCAAAAGAAAAAGAAAAACTAAGCTAAAAAAATAATAGAATAAAAGACAACTAGAACAAGACAAAACAAAGAAAAGCAAGTTACTAACCCAGGCTTGCACCCATATATCAAGCCACATGGAACAGTGAGACTGAAAAGAAATAGTCAACAAAGGAAATCAGGTCAAGTTCCTTTTTTCTAAATGAATGTTTAGCAAAAGACTTTCTTTCCTGAAAAAATTTAACAAAGAATAAGAGGGTAAAACTACAAAAATTCAAAAGGAAAAGAAAATTTAAAAAATAAATAAAAACATTTCAACCCATTAGCCCACAAGGAAGGCGGCCAACCATACTAAAATATTACTTAACGGCTATATTTTTTCCCAAAACAAAAAAAATCTCAATGCAAGCACAACTACGATCCTCAATTCCTTGATAGTTATAGGAAAATTTCCAGATGAAATCAACAATAAAAATCCAAAATCAAAATCCTAAAGTTCTGAGATCAACACTCTTAAATTGAAGGCGTTCAGCAGCGTTTGAATTGGTCATAATTTCTGGTATTGGATGACGTCGTTTGTTATTGAATTGAGGAGGCGAAGGTTTCAAATTGGGGTCAAAGGATGGTTTGTTCGGAGGATCGTCCAATGAGGTGTGATTTATGGTGCGATTGGTTGGGGGTTTGTTGGATTTTTCAGTGAAGTGGCGATTGGGAGATGGAGTTGTTTTGGTGAGGCAAGTCTGTAACTGTGGGTATTGTTGCAAGTGGATGGTTGGGCAAGACAGTGGGGACTGTGGTGAATGTCAGAGAATGGATATGCTGGAGATAGCTATGTGGTGAATGTTGATGAGGCTGGCAGCAGTGTGTGTGACCAGTTCTGAGAAGTTGGATGCAGATGAGCAGTCTTGAGCGGTATTCACTATGGCGTGAAGAGATGGAGTTTGTCTACTGATGGTTGTATGGATCATGGTTTCTGATTGAATTCTATTGTTCAAATCCACTGTTCAATGGTGAAGTTTGGCTTGCGGAGGTTTATGACTTGTTTCAATGTGTGGAGAAGTGCGTAGATGGGTGCTGTAAGGGTTTATCCTCGTAACAATATGGTTGCAGACATATATGGTTTGCAGTGTGGTGTGGTGATGAGTTGTTGTAGGAGATGGTGATTGACGGTTATTGCTGAAAAGAAGTGAGTAGATGGTTGCAAACACAGTTTGGTGGGATGTTTCGTGGTAGAGAACGAAGAAAGAAATGGAGCTTTTTTTAATAATAATAAAGAAATTGTAAATAGAAGGACGGAAATATTATGTAGAACAAAATGAAAAGAAAACGAGGAAAGATATCGGAAAAGAATTGGCAATGTTGCAAAAAGGAAAGAATTTTTTTCTCTTGATTTAGAATATGGCATCCATGTTTTAATACCCAATCAATCAATCAAGATTTTTTTTTGTATATGAAAGAAAACAAAAGGAAAAAATAAAATAATAAATAGAAGAAAATAAAAATATAACTCGAAGGATTTACTAATATAAATTATATTAGTCCCCGGCAACGGCGCAAAAATTTGATTGCGAAAAAATTAACAATTGTTTAATTCGTTCGGCTTTCCTAAACAACAAGGGTTGTTGTAAAGGGTGTCGAACTCTGGGACCAAAAATTATTTTACTAAAAAATCCAATCAAGTTATTCTGAAATTTTGATTGTTTGAAAATAACAAAAAATAAACAAAAGGAGAGTTTTTAATAATAATTGAAAACAATTAGGAAGCAATGACATAAACCAGATTAACATGAATTAATAACCAAATAGATTAATACAGATTTAATTCATGTTTCTGTCACAAACATGAATCAACGATAATCGGGTTTCTAGAAACAAATATGTGAATAACGACAAGTATAGCCTATGCAGGAGCTAAGCTTTTAAACAACCATAGGCTATCAGGACAGATTCACTATTTTATTTCTAAAACCCTAAAAATTAGATCTAAGTCTGATAAGCGTTAGATCGAACTCAAATATACCCTGTGAAGGAGCATAGCTCTTAAATGACACGCAATATGAAGGTTCACATTTAACCCGTGGTCAGATCTAGATTTATATAAATAAAGTCCTAATCTTTTTGGCTATGTGATTCATATTGAATCTAATCTAAGCGTCATCACCCCCAATTAAAAGGGATTATCTAGTTGTAGCTAAAAAGGAAAATAAACAACATAAACATAAATAAAATAAAATAACAACTAAGAAGAGAAGGAGAAGAATAGTTTTATTCCAGAGAAGAGTTATAGAATAAAACCCAATGTAATTACAAATGAAGGAGATACAGTGTATTTATAGTTGCTATGGCCAAGACTAAGTGGCCAATTACACCATGTCGGACAGAAACCCTTTTTCCAATTAACAAATAAATGAAATAGCTAAATGTGAACGCGCGTGAATGGACATGCAAATGTCATAGCTTGTGGGCATCAAATGGCATCAACTTCAATTGTTTTGAGCATGAATAAGAACTCCATAACATCTAAGACAAGCGATCTTTATGAAAAGGCATCAAATCTTTAAAATATGCGGCAGAAGGTGGTTGAACAACAACATTTCTTCAAGCTTCAATCTAGCTCTCAAAATCAATACTCTTCTTACATCAATTTTTCAAGCTTTTCAACAATTAAGTGCATTAATCCATTCAACGTAAATAATATGAAAACACAATTATAAATACATAGTATTAATTATTTTAAATATAAAACAAAATAAATAAGCGGATAAAATATATGCATTTACGTGTATATCACATATATGGAGGAATTTAGAGGGTAATCGATCTAGAAGGCACTTGAAGATAACTTAGCCTTACCAAGTTCATCTTAACTTGCCATTTCCTAAATATCAAGACCCTAAATCTGAAGATTAGTTACTCTTCCTTCGAGAGGTAAGTATCACGCTTATGAGACTAAATAAAAACAATTACCTTGAGATAAAAGCATTATAAGTTTACTGAAGGTAAAGAAACTAATTTCAATAGTGTGCCCTAGATCCTGGATAGAATAATATACATCATGTAAAGAAGAAACAGGCTAATATACCACAACAGTTATGTTTTGCGACAAATTATAGCCTTTAGTGAGGAAATGATACTTTCACATCGATCTAGCCTACGAAAGGCCTTGGTTGTGTCAGTATTTGCATCATAAGGCTACAATAGGTCTTGCAAGACAGCTGAAGCGTAAATATGAATCATAAAAGAGGTTCATTGATTTCACTTAGAGATTCCCCCTTCTGATGAGTTTATGCTTAAGTCCCTCACGTATGAGGTTAGTGTTAACTCCCTGTTAAATCAATAAGGACGCAACATGATTATCGAATCAAGAGAAAGCTTGATCTCGATTTTTCCTTCATATACAACAAATGTACTACAATTAATGTACAAATACCCCAATTTGATTTGGAAATTAGGGTTTTCTCTCGTTGAAAAGAATACAAGATTTTGGAATGAGGAAAAGTCCCCTCAAATGAGACCACTGGGGTCTTATTTATAGACAAATTGGGGTCCCCTTTGGTTGCGATTCAGTAGAAAGCCCGCTTCCGGTTCATGCTTTTGGTGTTGACTCGCATCTGTGTTCTTGGTGTCGGTTTCTGGGTTTCGACCTTCTTTTGGTGACTCTTGGCTTTGGTAGTGACCTCTGGTTCCTTTCCCCTTGTACTTCTGGGTGTTGACCCGATTTTGACTTTGGAACCCATGTGTTGGCTTCACATATGAGTATCTATGCTAAGCAAATTAGAATGGATAGCTTTCTTCTGCCTCATGTCGCCACCAATTCTGCTTTCAATCTTCTTTATTTGTAGATCTGATGTCTCCTTTAGTATTGGTGTCAATACCAAGCCAGTTGGTACCAATAGCACTTCACCGTCCTCTATGTTGGTCTTATGCTTTCCCTGCTTGCTTCCTTTTGGCGTTGGACTTCTTTCGGTGTCGGTATCGATACCACTCTGGGCTGCTTACTGTATTTTGGTTTCGGTGCTGCACCTTGCTATAATCTTCTCTATATCGGTACCAAGCTTCTGCTACCCTTTTTGGTACCGATAACATTTGAACCAAGTATTTCCCTTTTTTCTTCTGGTATCAGCTGTAGGCTTTCCTGGCTTCCACTCTAATGTTGGTTCCATCCCGATTCCCCTTCACCACTGTTCAGTTTTGGTATCGAAATCTGGTGGTAACACTAAAGTATCCTATTAACCCTCTCTGTTTGTCCATTCGTCCGAGGGTGATAGGCAGTGCTAAGTCGTAGTTATGTCCCCAATGTCTCCTGCAGGTTCCTCCAAAACTCGCTGGTAAAGATGGGGTCTCTATCACTAATAATACTAGAGGGAACTCCATGAAGTCGGATAATCTCCCTGAGATACACTGATGCCAACTAAGCTTCCATCTGCTTACTCTTAACTAGGTTGAAATGATCACTCATTATCAAACTATCAACTATAACACAAATACTGGTGTTGCCCCTCCTCGATCTAGGCAACCATCTATGAAGTCCATTGAGGCACTTTCCCACTTCCACGATGGCACATCTAGAGGCTGAAGCAATCCACCAGGCTTCCTTTGTTCGGCCTTAACTCTCTGACAAGTCATACATCTAGCCACGTACTCTTTCATGTCCTTCTTCATCTCTATCCAATGAAAGACCCTCCTCATGTCTCTATACATATTATCACCTCCTGGATGGATGGTCATCTGAGAGTGATGAGCCTCCTCTAAAACCGATCTTAACAAATCATCAACTCTAGGAACACATAATCTCTCACTGCACTGTAGCCACCCTCTCTCATCTACAGAATACCTGACAAGGTGACTGGAGGTCTCTCCTTTACTGAATCGGTCCATGATATCCGCTAACTACTGATCCTCATGCTGACTGGATCCAATATGCTCTAAGGGAGTAGGTCACACCTTCAATGATGCCAATAATCCTGATGCATAATTTGTAGATGGTCTAACATTGAATGATAAGATAAACTCCAAACTCTTCCACTCTACAAACAATGAACTCAAATTCATCCTCTACCTAGTCAGTGCATCTTCCACTACATTCCCCTTCCCCAGGGTATATTATATCTCAAAGTCATAGGATGCTAGAAACTCCATCTAGCATTGTTGTCGCAAATTAATATCCTTTTGCATAAACATGTATTTGAGAGACTTGTGGTCAGTGTATAGCTTAAACCTCTCACCTAATAAATAATGTCTCCAAGACTTAAGCGGGTAAGGAAATTCCTCTCATGTACCCTTAGTTGTCTATTCCCGTAGCAGACAACCCTACCCTCCTTCATAAGCACCACACCTAAACCAGTGCCGCAAGCGTCCATAGATACAGTGAACATCTTCGTACCATTTGGAGGAGTCAATACTAGAGCTGATGTGAGAGGCTTCTTCAACCTCAAGGATGCATCCTTGCAATCCACATTCCAAGCTGAGTATCCTGCCAAACCTAGAAAGCACTTCACCTCTGTCGCATTCTTGGGGGATTTCCAGTCCTGTACTATGACAACCTTAGCGGGATCCACCACTATACCATTTCTAGAGACAACATGCCCCAAGAACCACACCTCCTTAAAAGTGACACTTAGAGAACTTCGTCTCCAGCTGATGTGCACAGAGAGTAAGGAGGACCTCTCCCAAGTGCAAGGCGTGCTCATCCTCGCTCCTTGAGCACAACAAAATATTGTCAATAATCACTACCATGAACTTATTTACGAACTCCTTAAATACCCGGCTCATCAAATCAAATGAAATACGTTGGTGCATTGGTCAGCCTAAAAGGAGTGATCAGCCACTCAAAGAATCCATCAGGAGTCTTAAAGGAAATCTTATCTATGTTATCATCTGCCACCCTAAGCTGATGAAAACCTGTAGCCAAATCCAACTGCGAGAAAACTGAAGCACCTTCCAATTGATCGAACAAGTCATCTATCCGAGGGAGTGGGTGTCTACTCTTCTTCGTAAGCTTGTTCAATTCTCTGTAATTCACACATAACTGAAGAGAGTCGTCTAACTTTGTCGTGAAGTGACTGGTGTTTCCCACTTAGAAAAACTCCATCTAATAAATCCTTTCTCGAACAACTCACCCACCTTCTTACTAAGATCCTTCCTCTCCCTCGGAGCCATGTGGCGCACTGGAAATGCAACAAGCTTAGTATTCCCAACCAAATATATCTGGAAATCAATCTCGCACCAAGGTGGTAGCCCTCTCACCTCCTCGAATACGTCCGAAAAGTTTCTAACTACAAGAACCAAACTAAGATCGTCTACATAAGCGTCAAGGGAATCCAAGAAACTGAGCATAACCGACCTTCGCGGGTCATAGGAAATCTCGAGAGTCCTACCATGACACGTCAAAATCCTTATAACTCTCCTCTCACATTCAAGGATGGCATCATACATAGCCGACCAATCGATCCGTAGAATAAGCTCGTAACCCATGAAACACCCATGAAACCTAGTACATATGCATCACAATCAAACTCGACGCCAGGAATAGAAATCCTCAAACCCCTACACATCATATATAGGTGATCCGTACCTCCTACGGGGTTTGAGACAACTACTAGATCAGAAACCATAGAAGTATATGTAGACTATCAACAACATAACTGGATATGAAAGAACGAGAAGCACCGGAATTGAACAAGGTCCTAATAAGGAAGTCGAAAAGAGAAATCAAACCTTCTACCGTGACCTTCCTACCTCTATCCAGACTACTACCACTGGTCATAGCTCCCTCAAGCACATGAATCTGTGACGTGGATGGACCCGCTTCCTGTCCCTGTCTCTGAGGGAACTGTCTACTATAATGTCCCATCTGTCTGCACTAAAAGCAAACACCCTTCTTAGTCGTCTTCTTGCAATCTTTGATGAAGTGCCCTGTCATGCCACACCTATGGCACTTCACTTCCTTCTTGATTAGTGCTTTATCCGGCTTCTCTCCCTTTTTGTTTCCACCTTTCTTGGGCCACCACTTTTTTTTTTTCAAAAACACGTTTTGGCTACCTCAGCCATAGCCTTATGTTTACTATCCTTTCCATCCTCTTATATTAGAGCCATTTCCATGGGAGCCCCAAAAGTCTAACCCATAGGAATGTTCCTTAATGCTAGTCCTTGGAGGGGTTGGTTCAGCACCCTCACAAACCTCAATGCCTTCTTATGTGCAGTATTAATCAGATCTATACTAAATCTCGCTAACTCGTTAAAGCTATTCACATACTCCTTAATCAACATATCACCCTATCTTAGACTCAAGAATCTTTTCAATTGCATCCCTTTTTCATCTTGTGACAACTTTTTCTTGAACTTATCCTTGAACTCATCCCATCTCCTCATGGCCTGCTCCCCCTCGGCCAATTTCCACCAGTACAATGCCTCTTCTTTCAGTTGCCAGGCAGCCAATTGAATCCACCTTTTGTCGTCAAGCTATAGTAACCCAAATACATGATTGGTCTCTCTAAGTCAATTACGAGCATATAAAGACTCTCTAATCCAAGAAATGGATTGCCACCTATAGTAGAAAAATCCTTACAAAGCTTAGAAAAATTAGCCACAGGATTCGAGGGGGTTTACTACGTCTAAAGTTGGAGGTTGGGAATTTCCTTTCCCTTCGGTAGGCGTCGAAGCTTCAACATACCTAAGGAACCATGCTGGGATGGGAACAACCTCCAAAAGATTGGAAGCTCCAGACATTTGAAAAGGAAAAGAGACAAGGATTCAAAAATGAATCAAGGGAATACTATAGTTGACTTGAGGGGATATTTTTCAAAAACAAGTTTTACTTGGAAATACTTTACTTTTGAAAACACTTTTTCAAAAACTTTTCTCTGATCTTGTAACCTTAGGCTTTGTTACCAAATGAACCCCCATACCCCTTAACGTCACCCATAATAGGATGCACTAAGGTTTAAGAAGTGCTTAGGTATAAAGTAACAACATAGAATCTAAAATTCACAAGAAATAAATATAAAACACGTCAGAAATTTTAAGACAACATTTAATAAAGCAAGTCAAACCACAGTGTTTATTACATTTCCAAAGTACCAAATAAACATCAACATAAAACTAAGTACACTATCTCGTGGAAAACCATAACATCAGAGTACATGAGTAAAACCACCCCTCTCAACATCAACACAACAATCAGAAAATGAGAAGTGAACTAATATATCTATCTGAAATGAGTATGAATCTAAGATGACCAGAAAAATCAAGAATCACTACTGAGACCCCCACCCTGTGGGCCTGGGGGAAAAAGAAGAGAGAAGGAGAAAACAAACTAGGTCAGACATACGTCTGGTGAGTTCTAGTAATTTCTAGCATAAGCATAAATTAAGGAAGCATTAGACAAATGAATAGTTCTAAGGACATAAGATATAAAGGTATAAAGATAGTAAATAAAGTAAAACATGAATAAAGATTGGCTTCTCATTCATATCTAAGATTGGCGCACCAACTTACCAAAGATATAATAATTAGACTTTACCTAATTTCTACCCGTCGATCAACTCCTATAACCAAAATGTGATAACCTATGCAGTTATGGAACTTGGGGTTATCAAGCCTGTGCCCATCAACTAAAAGGACATATCCGTTAATCATAAGCGTTACAAAGGCTTATTTTCTCTAATCAGTAAGATGCATGCTCATCGTCCTGATGGAATGTGCATGTACCCACATCGTTTGGACCTCTTATTATCTAATGCAGTAAAGCATGCCCTCAGCTCCACATAGTGTGAAACCTCCATAGATGATGTAATAACCCGTATTTTAAATAACATGTTATAACATAAATCAAGGCCGAATTAAATGATAAATTCTGAATCAAGGGAAACGGGTTGTGCCATTGCGTTCGTCTCGGAAAAATACGTGAAATAGAGTCCGAGTTTTCGAAAATCGGAGTTCTTATGACCCAGTTATGGCCCATAGAAGTTTTCAGAAAAATTCAAGTTTAAAAACAGATTCAAAGTTCAATCCAGACAGGCCAGGCGGGAAGATTCCCGCCAACCCCCATGTCGACTAGGGTGTCGACACACCCAGGGACGTGTCGACTGCCCAGTCGACATGGGTGTCGACTCGGGTGGTCGGCCAGTTTGGCCTAGGTGCACCTGACTTGTTCCTCAAGACATGTTTTTAAGGCTGGTGACGGATTTTAAAGGCTCAGATCTGAATTAGGGTTAATCCTATGGCCTAAACTAACCTAAACTTCTATAAAAGGACCCTAATACCTAGCCTAAACCATCATAAATCAATCCTACAACTAGATTATGCCAAAATGTTCAATCATGGCCTCCACCCTCTTGTCATAGTCTCCATCTTCATTCATATGAGAGTTCCTAAGCTTGTTTGAGAGTTTCTAAGTTTGATTCAAGGCCAAAGTTCAATCTTTCTTCATCAAAGCAAGGATCTTCTTCTTGTTTCTCAAGGGTTTTAATTGGAGCTTATCATTTGGGGGTCTTTAGAGTTGCTAGTGGCTTCGTCTCAATCTTATTTTATTTTATAAGTCTTCATAGCATTGTAAGCCCTATTCTACTCTTAGATTCTAACTATGAAGTTAAATATGACATGTTGCAAGTTTGAGTTTGGGGCCTAAGTATGATTTGTGCTTTGATTCTATCATGTTATGCATAGATTTATCCTATGCATGTTTGTAAAGCTATCACCTTGACTTTGTGCATAAAAAGCTATGAGCTTTGATTTGAAATGTTGCATAAAGCAACATAGAAACTCTCATAACCCTTATGTTATCTTGCATATGATGTTATATGCGAATCACTAGCTATCATCCTATGTCATTTATGACCATGTTTTACCTATTTTCTAAAGTTTGATATCATGCATGTTTTGAGGATTATAATGTAATATGCAAGTTTATGAACACATTTGCCTCATATTCCACCATGTTTAACTTGTGGCCAAACCTTATTAATTATGTCATGCTTCTAAGTTCCCTCTCTTGAGATCTATTTGCGTTTATGCGAACTTACATGCGATGGGGTTACGTTATGGGTAAACTAAAATGACATAAAAACATGACTTGAAAAGATGACACGAGATATGACATGTGATTATGCTTGAAACATGAACATGAGCTTGGACATGACTTCTAGAAAACATGAATGGCCAACTCAAGGTTGGGTTGAGTTTGTAGCATAAATCTACCCGGAACCGACCGGCTTAACTAGTGGCTACAAGCAATAGGACCCAATGTGAGTAGTTGGTCATGTCGCACTTGAAACCCGAGGTTAGACTAAGTTGTGGTGTAAAGCTACCCGGACCCGCCCGGCTTAACTAGTAACCACAACAAGGTCTAATGTGAGAGGTTGGGTGCATTAAATTAATTAATGCCACATGATAGGGTTAAGTCATGGACCACTTGAATACTTAACCAATTAAACACGATGGGTTGATGGGGTTAAGTCATGAACCTTGGGTACACTTAACCAACTTGATACTTGGTTGGATAGGATTAACCACGTTTAACCCGTTAGAAACCCTAGTTACGTGGTCCTTTTCACCAGTAACCCTCTTGGTTGTATCATGATACCCTAGGGACTAGGCTAGGGTGGGGCACAATTACTGGGCTGACATGTAAGCGACCAAAACGACGGCTGAGTAGGTGCGCCGGTGTAGGTTCAGGCGGACTATGGTCGTGCACATAGTCCGGAGTTGAAAAAGCAGATATGGGCACCAGTAGGTTTAGACTATGCGTGCTTGATTTGTGTACGTGGTTAGCACCCTAGTGCTTGATACACCCTAGGGTGGACCTAGCACAGTTTGACTACACTTCGTGGTTGGGTCGTATGACACCGACACTTGATGAGTTAGGCTTTTAGGGAGCCGATCGACTAGACCGTGTTGTTGGACCTTGATTTAGGTCATCTCGTGATATTGGGCCAATATTGGGCCAAGGGATCACTTCTTGCTTATACTTGACATGGGTTGGAATACTAGTACACTTGGTGCAAAAACTTAACCTTGTATATGCGATGCCACACTTGATCTATCTTGTTAACTTTTCACCATGCCAGTTATCATCCTATGTTTCATCTCTGTTTTACATGTCCAGTTAACTTTATTAGTTTTTATACTAATAGTAGATAGGACTTACCAGTCTTTTGACTGACCCATTTTCTTTCGCCTCTTTTCTTTCGTTCCCCCCCCCCCAGGTTTACAGGGTGGGAACACTAGCACCTAGCTTGGATCTTTAGCTGCTTTTCTGATAGCTCATGTACGGTTTGGACTTGAGCTTGCTATGGCTTTTATTCTACCTTGGGGATAGTTACTTTATGATTTTCTTTCCAGTTTTCAGTTTATGTTTCTAGACTTTGTTTTGTGGGAAAATAATGACTCAGTACTTTGATGTAACTTGACTATGGTTTTGAAATGTTAGTTTTACCCGCTGCTTTATTTACTCTGTTTCACTTACATGTTATGTCTTGTGATATCTGCATGCATGTTTACCTTGTTTAACGCCCCTCCAAAGCTAGTGTGCTTGCAAGAGTGGCATTGGCGGAGGTGGGGTGTTACATTTGGTATCAGAGCATAAGGTTTTACTAGACTGGGCAAAAGTTTTAAAACCCTTTTGAAAAACTATTTTCAAAACCAATTAAGTATTTTCCAAGAAAAGTCTAGTTTATTTTAAAAAGGCTATTCCCCAAAAGCCATTAGCACTATCCTTTGTTTCCTCATTCTAAATCTATCTTTTCCTTTTTCAGCATGGCCGATCTTAACCTTCCCGAGGGAGTAACCATTCCCGGATGGTTCCGGAGGTACTTGGAAGCTAGGGCCAACGATGTGGGCCCAGCAAACACTCCCACCGTAACTGAGGTTCCTCCTTCTCCTCCTCCTCAGCATCCACAAGAAGATTTCGCAAAGGTTTGCAAAGACTTTAAGGCGATGGGTGGCAAGAATTTTATTGGGATGGGGACTTTTGTTGAGGCGCGAAATTGGTTGAAAGAAACTGAAGATCTCTTCGCCATCTTTGATGTGGAAGACCGTAGAAAGGTTTTGTTGGCAGTATGGCTATTGAAAGAAGAAGCTGCTTATTGGTGGGAGGTCACCAACGCTACTAGGCCTATAGAGACTTGGGCCGACTTTAGGACGAGGTTTGGGCTTAAGTTTCTATCATCTGCTGAGGCGAATCTGCTATTGGAGAAGTTTATATCTTTGAAGCAAGGGGACATGACAGTGAGGGAGTATGTGAATAAGTTTAACCAGCTAGCTCGATTCGGTTTGGACATGGTAAATACTCCCCAGAAGAAGGCTCTACGCTTTGCACGAGGGTTGAATGAGCCATTACAAGGTTTAGCCATGTCTCATATACCCATGAGGACCACTTTTGAAAGCCTAGTGGACATGGCATTGCTTCAAGGAGACGACAAGAATGGCAAGAAAGAAGTCAAGCCTAATGAGACTCAAACCAAGAAGGCGGACTCCAAGTGGGGAGGAAATCAGAGCAATCAGAACAACAAGAACAACAAGAACAACAAGAACAACAAGAACAACAAGAACAACAAGGGTAACAAGGCCAACAATAACAAGGCAAAGGACCCAAGAAAGTGCAACTTCTGTGGGATTGTTGGGCACATAGCCAAAGATTGTAGGAAGAAGAAGAGGAAGCTGGGTGAATGCTTTCATTGTGGAGAGACTGGACACTTTAGCAAGGATTGCCCCAAGAAGCAAGGACAAGGGCAAGGGCACACTCAGCGTGAAGGACCTTCTGGAGGGCAAGTGCATGCCCTCAACACTGCTCCAGTTCAGGACCGAGGTAGTATTTCTGTAGAAAGCCTTGTTTATATTTCTGATTTTCCTATTCGCACTTTATTTGATTCTGGCGCATCGCATACCTTTATTTCTTCTGACATTGTTGAAAGTTTGCACCTAAGTACTAGTCTAGTTGAGGATCCCGTTAGTGTTTCAAATCCAATTGGGGGTTCCGCCCATCTATCTATGATTTGTGTGGGTTTGAAGATTTCTATCTTGACCGTTGAATTCACGTGTAATGCTTATGTTCTCGGGTTCACGGGATACGGGTTGATTTTGGGCATGGATTGGTTGTCCAGTTATGGAGCCATCCTCGATTGTGAGCATAGGGTGGTGAGGCTCATGACTCGCCTCGGTAATACCCTAGAGATTTCTTGCAACCCGCTGGATCCCGTCATGTTATGTTATCTTGAATCTCTTGACTCGTCCATCGATGATCTGCAATCTGTAAGGGTGGTCCGAGAATATCCTGATGTCTTTGAAGAGGTTAAGGGGTTACCCCCTAAACGAGAGATAGATTTCCGCATTTATCTTGTTGATAATACCAAGCCAGTTTCATTGCCCGTTTGGCACATGGCCCCACGAGAAAGGAGAGAGCTCAGTTAGCAAATCAAGGAGCTGCTTGAGAAGAATTTTATTAGGCAAAGCATTTCTGAATGGGGTGCTCCTGTGGTGTTCGCTACTAAGGCGGATGGTTTGCTTCGTCTATGTGTTGATTATCGAGAGTTGAACAAGCTGACAAAAAAGAATAGGCACCCGTTACCGAGGATAGATGACCTCTTTGACTAGCTTGTTGGTGCTTCTGTTTTCTCTCATCTCGATCTAGCCACCGGATTCCATCAGCTTAGAGTAGCTGAGGATAGTATCGATAAGACTGCGTTTAGGACTCCAGATGGATTCTTTGAATGGCTTGTCATGCCATTCGGTTTGACTAATGCACCCGCCTACTTCGTTGATTTGATGAGTAGGGTGTTCAGGGAGTTCCTTAACAAGTTTGTGGTTGTCTTCGTGGATGATATTCTGATCTTCTCAAAGGATGAGGAAGAACATGCTAGACATCTCAAGGAAGTGATGGATACGCTTAGAGCTCATCAGTTGAAAGCCAAGTTCTCCAAATGCCATTTTTGGAGAAGGGAAGTTCGGTTTCTTGGACATATAGTTTCTAAGCAAGGCATAGCTGTGGATCCCGCGAAAATGGTTGCGGTTCAAGACTGGAAGACTCCTAAGAATGCAACCGAAGTAAGAAGCTTTCTCGGTCTGGCAGGCTACTATAGGAAGTTCATTAGGGACTTCGCTAAGATTTCGGCCCCTCTTACTAAGTTGACGAAGAAGAACTTAGTCTTTGCATGGGACTTAGAGTGTGAGCTTGCTTTTCAAAGGCTCAAAAGGGCCCTTACCACAGCTCCTGTTTTGGCATTACCCGATGGCGATAAGATGTTTACCGTGTACACCGATGCATGTAGCACGGGGTTAGGTGATGTTCTGATGCAAGAGGGAAGAGTGATATGTTATGGGGGTAGGCAACTTAAAATTCACGAGAAGAACTATCCCACTCATGATTTGGAGTTGGCGGCGATCGTCTTTGCACTCAAATCCTGGCGCCACTATCTTCTAGGCGAAAGGTTTGAGTTATATACTGATCACAAGTCGCTCAAGTACCTCTTCTCGCAGAAAGATCTGAATCTAAGGCAGCAAAGGTGGATGGAATTCTTGGCATCATATGACTTCGAGATAGCTTATACCCCTGGCAAGGGTAATGTTGTGGCAGATGCACTAAGCAGAAGAAGGTTGACTTTGAGTCCCTTGTTTGTTGAGATGAAGAGCCTAGAGTTCTTGGCAATCTTTGATTTCACAACGGCTGTTGAGTCGATGACGGGTTCGTTAGATTCTCTTGAGCTTAGACCTACACTTCTTGATCAAGTAGGGACTTCGCAGAAGAAAGACCCGCAGATAGTCGAGATCATGGACAAATTGATTCGTGGTGAGACGTCTAGTCACCTTGCTAGATATACTATTGATGACAAGGGTTGGCTAAGGCGTGATGGAAGGCTATGCGTTCACAAGTGGGAGACTTGGTGCATAAAGTTCTCGAAGAAGCGCATCACTCGAAGATGACTATACATCCTGGAGGAGATAAGATGTATAGGGATATGAAGCACATTTTCTTTTGGGCTGGAATGAAGAAGGATGTGGCAGAGTATGTTTCAAAGTGCATGGTGTGCCAATAAGTGAAAGCCGAGTCGAAGAAACCCGGTGGGCTATTACATCCATTGGAGGTCCCGCAATGGAAGTGGGAAAGTATCTCTATGGATTTTGTGGATGGATTGCCTAGGTCAAGGAAAGGGAATACGAGCATATGGGTCATAGTTGATAGACTTACGAAGAGTGCTCATTTCATTCCAGTAAAGAGCAAGAGGACCGCATCATGGCTAGCATCTGTTTGTCTTCGAGAGATAGTGCGATTGCATGGAGTTCCTTCTAGCATAGTTAGTGATCGTGACCCAATCTTCACTAGCCAGTTCTGGAATAGTTTGCAAGAAGCGATGGGTACGCGATTGAATCTAAGTACAGCCTATCACCCCCAGACGGATGGCCAAACCGAAAGGGTGAATAGAGTGCTAGAAGATCTTTTGAGGCTTTGTGTTCTTGACTTTGGTGGTACTTGGGAAGACCACCTTCCTCTTGTAGAGTTTGCTTATAATAATAGCTATCAAGCTAGCATAGGGATGGCACCATTTGAAGCTCTGTATGGGAGGCCGTGTAGGTCACCATCTTGTTGGTGGGAGACAACGGATAGGCTTATACTTGGGCCCGATATGATACGGGACACATCCGAGAAAGTTGAATTGGTGAGAAGACGGATGAAAGCGGCCCAAGACAGACAGAAATCCTATGCTGACAAGCGAAGGACAGATCTGGAATTTGAAGTTGGAGATATGGTTTTCGTGAAGGTTTCTCCTTTGCGTAATGTGGTTCGTTTTGGAGCGGTTGGAAAGCTGGCACCAAGGTTCGTAGGACCCTTCCCTATCATAGAGAGAATTGGGAAGATGGCTTATAAGGTGGAATTGTCCGAGAAGCTGGCCGGAGTGCATAATGTCTTTCATGTCTCGCATCTCCGAAAGTGCCTACATGAGTCCGCTGAGGTGGTTGAACCTAGAATTCTTGAAGACGTGGAGGTAGAGAAAGAGGCAACCCTGAGGAGAGCTCCGATTCGTATCTTGGGAACGGAAATCAGGAAGCTAAGGAATCAAGAAGTCGGATCGGTGAAGGTTCAGTGGAGTGAGGCCGAAGAGGATGCAACTTGGGAAACCGAGGAGAAGATGCGTGGGCTTTATCCATTTCTTTTTGAGGGTACATTCTCGATCTCTTTTCCCTTTTAGCATATCTTTTTTTTTTGCTATCCATGTTTATCTTGTTATCTCGTTAACCTTGTCATGAGAACCTTAGGTAGAAACCCTTTGGATGAAACATGTATTTGAAACATGTTATGCTTGATGTTTGCCAGTGGTTGCAAGTGTTTGCAAGTGGATACCCGTGGATGCATGATACACATTTGGCACTAAGATCGGCTCACACACTTTCATATTGCATATGCATGAGTGCTTATACTTATTCATGGCTGAAACTTGTTATGCTATTACATGGATGTTGCATATGGATGAATGTTATGTGCACTCATGTAGAGATTATAATAAATTATGTTAGGAATTTGCATACATATGGACTCATTTCACTAACATACTTTGAATTAAGGAGGTTTACTGAATCAGTAACCGCCTGATTTTCGCATTAGATAAGTACATATACACACACCTTTCGCATATGATCAGACAGCATTTACAATCTTTTAAGGACAATGACTGCTCATGGATAATGTTTTTAGTAGATGGATGATGGATGGTAGGATACGTTCTTCCTAACTTGAAGATTTCGGGGACGAAATCCTTTAAGGGGGGAGAATGTAATAACCCGTATTTTAAATAACATGTTATAACATAAATCAAGGCAGAATTAAATGATAAAATCTGAATCAAGGGAAACGGGCTGTGCCATTGCATTCGTCTCGGAAAAATACGCGAAATAGAGTCCGAGTTTTCGAAAATCGGAGTCCGTATGACCTAGTTACGGTCCATAGAAGTTTTCAGAAAAATTCAAGTTTAAAAACAGATTCAAAGTTCAATCCAGACAGGCCAGGCGGGAAGATTCCCGCCAACCCCCATGTCGACTGGGGTGTCGACTAGGGTGTCGACACACCCAGGGACGTGTCGACTGCCCAGTCAACACGGGTGTCGACTTGGGTGGTTGGCCAGTTTGACCTGGGTGCACCTGACTTGTTCCTCAAGACATGTTTTTAAGGCTGGTGACGGATTTTAAAGGCTCAGATCTGAATTAGGGTTAATCCTATGGCCTAAACTAACCTAAACTTCTATAAAAGGACCTAATACCTAGCCTAAACCATCATAAATCAATCCTACAACTAGATTATGCCAAAATGTTTAATCATGGCCTCCACCCTCTTGTCATAGTCTCCATCTTCATTCATATGAGAGTTCCTAAGCTTGTTTGAGAGTTTCTAAGTTTGATTCAAGGCCAAAGTTCAATCTTTCTTCATCAAAGCAAGGATCTTCTTCTTGTTTCTCAAGGGTTTCATTGGAGCTTATCATTTAGGGGTCTTTAGAGTTGCTAGTGGCTTCGTCTCAATCTTATTTTATTTTATAAGTCTTCATAGCATTGTAAGCCCTATTCTACTCTTAGATTCTAACTATGAAGTTAAATATGACATGTTGCAAGTTTGAGTTTGGGGCCTAAGTATGATTTGTGCTTTTATTCTATCATGTTATGCATAGATTTATCCTATGCATGTTTGTAAAGCTATGACCTTGACTTTGTGCATAAAAAGCTATGAGCTTTGATTTGAAATGTTGCATAAAGCAACATAGAAACTCTCATAACCCTTATGTTATCTTGCATATGATGTTATATGCAAATCACTAGCTATCATCCTATGTCATTTATGACCATGTTTTACCTATTTGCTAAAGTTTGATATCATGCATGTTTTGAGGCTTATAATGTAATATGCAAGTTTATGAACACATTTGCCTCATATGCCACCATGTTTAACTTGTGGCCAAACCTTATTAATTATGTCATGCTTCTAAGTTCCCTCTCTTGAGATCTATTTGCGTTTATGCGAACTTACATGCGATGGGGTTATATTATGGGTAAACTAAAATGACATAAAAACATGACTTGAAAAGATGACACGAGATATGACATGTGATTATGCTTGAAACATGAACATGAGCTTGGACATGACTTCTAGAAAACATGAATGGCCAACTCGAGGTTGGGTTGAGTTTGTAGCATAAATCTACCCGGAATCGACCGGCTTAACTAGTGGCTACAAGCAATAGGACCCAATGTGAGTAGTTGGTCATGTCGCACTTGAAACCGGAGGTTAGACAAAGTTGTGGTGTAAAGCTACCCGGACCCGCCCGGCTTAACTAGTAACCACAACAAGGTCTAATGTGAGAGGTTGGGTGCATTAAATTAATTAATGCCACATGATAGGGTTAAGTCATGGACCACTTGAATACTTAACCAATTAAACACGATGGGTTGATGGGGTTAAGTCATGAACCTTGGGTACACTTAATCAACTTGATACTTGGTTGGATAGGGTTAACCACGTTTAACCCGTTAGAAACCCTAGTTACGTGGTCCTTTTCACCAGTAACCCTGTTGGTTGTATCATGATACCCTAGGGACTAGGGTAGGGCACGATTACTGGGCTGACATGTAAGCGACCAAAACGACGGCTGAGTAGGTGCGCCGGTGTAGGTTCAGGCGGACTATGGTCGTGCACATAGTCCGGAGTTGAAAAAGCAGACACGGGCACCAGTTGGTTTAGACTGTGCGTGCTTGATTTGTGTCCGTGGTTGGCACCCTAGGGCTTGATACACCCTAGGGTGGACCTAGCACAGTTTGACTACACTTCGTGGTTGGGCCGTATGACACCGACACTTGACGAGTTAGGCTTTTAGGGAGCCGATCGACTAGACCGTGTTGTTGGACCTTGATTTAGGTCATCTCGTGATATTGGGCCAAGATTGGGCCAAGGGATCACTTCTTGCTTATACTTGACATGGGTTGGAATACTAGTACACTTGGTGCAAAAACTTAACCTTGTATATGTGATGCCACACTTGATCTATCTTGTTAACTTTTCACCATGCCAGTTATCATCCTATGTTTCATCTCTATTTTACATGTCCAGTTAACTTTATTAGTTTTTATACTAATAGTAGATAGGACTTACCAGTCT
Organism: Allium sativum; assembly: GCA_030737875.1. Taxonomy (NCBI): domain Eukaryota; kingdom Viridiplantae; phylum Streptophyta; class Magnoliopsida; order Asparagales; family Amaryllidaceae; genus Allium; species Allium sativum. The sequence goes on from CM060922.1 coordinate 861,460,018, forward strand.
TTTGACTGACCCATTTTCTTTTGCCTCTTTTCTTTCGTTTCCCCCCCCCCCCCCAGGTTTACAGGGTGGGAACACTAGCACCTTGCTTGGATCTTTAGCTGCTTTTCTGGATAGCTCATGTACGGTTTGGACTTGAGCTTGCTATGGCTTTTATTCTACCTTGGGGATAGTTACTTTATGATTTTCTTTCCAGTTTTCAGTTTATGTTTCTAGACTTTGTTTTGTGGGAAAATAATGACTCAGTACTTTGATGTAACTTGACTATGGTTTTGAAATGTTAGTTTTACCCGCTGCTTTATTTACTCTGTTTCACTTATATGTTATGTCTTGTGATATCTGCATGCATGTTTACCTTGTTTAACGCCCCTCCAAAGCTAGTGTGCTTGCAAGAGTGGCATTGGCGGAGGTGGGGTGTTACAGATGATAATAGGGATACTATCTGGTATGGGTCGCCAACCAAGAAAGCAATTAACATAAGTCACCTCTAGACTTGGTCCCCGTTTATTTTTCTATTAGGCCACTTATATTCCCCAATCAACACCACGCTACTGGAATGGACCTAAACTACGAGCTACTTATTTTCCTCAATCATCCCCCCATTGCCGGAATAGACCAAAACTACGTGCCACTTATTTTCCCAGTCGTCCACATGTTGCCGGAACGGACTCCACTACCTTAGCTTATTAGTTTTATCTTTAACGTAACTTAACACGATTTATGTTTATTAATGAGCCCAATATAACCTCATGTTATATTCCCAGGTTGCATTAAACATACCTAATTAATATTTTCCTTTTATACAACCTAACACCACCTTACTTAGCGTCCAACTAAGTTAACCTATTCCAGTTTATGTGTTTGCACGTTCTCCAATTACTTATTAAGTTTTATCCCCAATATACAGTCCAATACTGGTCATAATATTTAATTGGTTTTAAAATGCCCAACAATCCCTTTTCATTCAATTTCAATATTGTTCCAATTTTAACAAAAATAACGATAAAGGCCTAGGCTCTCTTAGGTCTAGGCTCAGCGTTAAAATAAAAAGAGAAATGGTCTAGGTTACTAACAAGGCCTAGACATTAGAAAAAAGAATAGGGCATAGCTCGAATTGTATATAAAACCACAATAGAGAAGGGGATAGGGGAAGGAGAATTACTTATAAACAATAAATAACTGGAAAGAAATAGGTATAGAAAGTAAATAAATTACAGTAACTTTACAAAAAAATTAAATGCATAAATACTATAAATAACTGTAAACTTTAAACTTGTAAATTAAAACTATTTAGTTGTCTAATTTTCCTTCATAATATTCTAATATAGAAAGTAAATAAAAACTCACAGATCTAACAAAAAGAGCTTCCCTTTTGGCCTTTCTTATTCCAGCAGAACCTCTACCTCTAGAAGTATTTATTAAACTAAATATTAAAAGTATAGTACTTCTTTTTCCTCGTAAAAATTTAATTATTTGGACTTTCCTAATTTTGAGGATAGGCCTAAGGAAGAAGAAGAAGATAGAAAGAATGGATGTGAAGAAATGAGAGAGGCTCTGCTAGTTTATTTATAGAGTTTATTGGGTATCTCAACCGTCCAAACTTAGGATTAAATCTAGGCCAGCCATGTCACTGGACCAATCAGAAAGTGCTACGTCAGCCTTAGGTCCAAATTAAACCAATAAAACTAAGCCAGCTAAGAAAATAATAGTGTAAAAATTATAACATTCGTCGAATAATACGTGCACACCAAGGCACGCGCCTACAGGTGTGTTGGGTTGACCCACCCACATCTTTGGTCGACACAGGGTCGACCCAAGGACCAAGGGTTGACACTAGGTGGACCCAAGTGGGAATGGGTCATCCCACTTGACCGTTTCACTATATATTTTTTTTCTGGCTTTTACCTTATCTTCGTTGATTCATAACTTTTGCATTTTAACTTCGTTTTCAGCAAACTAAGTGGATATTTTCATTAGAAAAATACACAGACCGAATAGTGCCAGTTCGGTTGTCTGATTTTGAAGCTTATTTTGATTAATATTTAGTTTATTACTCTTTTCTATTTAATTATTGTTTATTAAAATTTGAGGTGGTACATTTGTCGATTCGAGGAATTAACTATTAGTTGTCAACTCTTACTTACACCTACATGTAAGCAAGTCATTGCTCATTTGGAGTCGCATACGAACTCATATGCTTGTACATGGTTTTGTGTGATAGCCAGAAATTTTCTACAAATAGTATATGGAAATGTAAAAGTACGCATATCGTTATACATATTAGTGTTTAGAATATGATTGTGTTCAAGTATCGAGCGTACATTGAACAGTTGAATAAAATTTTCATGCTAGCAAGTCCTATATTGGTAAATTCACGTTTACTACTCGATTTTAGACCACGTTGATGATCAATTATTAGTACACCGTAACGTGTAAAAAAAGTAGGCTAAATTGAATGGATATATGTATGTCCGATATCCCTCTTCCATCGTTTTTTTATATATATATATTTATATTTATTTATTTATTTATTTATTTACACACATGGTATATATATATATATATATATATATATATATGGATAAGGCAAAGGATCGTTCTCGATCCCTTTGTAAGGATCGGAACTGATCCGATCCTTGGTAGTTTTGTCATAAAATAACTTGGTTTGGGATTCGGTTGTCCCTTTAGTATGAATATCCTTTTCCTTCTCCCTTCATTTACGCTGCCTACCAAATCGAGTTCAAGTTTTTACGAAACCCACGGGATATCTTCCTCTTTAAACAACCATCATTCACCACGACCTCATCTCCATCACTTCATATCCATACTCCACCATTCTAGACTCTAGTATCCACCCTAATTCCAAGGTGGCTTTCATCATCTCTTGTATTTTGGAAATATCTTTTAAGGAAATAAATGTAGGGCTGTCAACGGATGCTTTCGGATACGGATAGTGCCATATCCGTATCTGAAATTATTTTCAAATAACAGAATCTGTATCCGCTTAATTTTCGGATATCGGATATCTGTATCCGCTTAATTTTCGGATACGGATGGATATCGGATATTTATCCGCTCAACCAGTAATCTATGAATTTTTAAGAGTATAAATAAAAATGTTTGGATCAGCATAAAATAATTTTGTGCTAATGTTAATAAAAAAACTAGAAAATAAAGGAATGTGATGATGAAATATTGTTTTGTACTAATATCCATAAGCATATCGAAAAATATTCCAAAATTAAACATTAAGTCTGCCATTTTTCACTAAAAATGAACAAAAAATTATATCATAGTAACATCAAACAGTTACAAAATAATTATTAACTCTATTTTTCTGTTTTGATTTATATATATTACATCAATTATTCAGATGGATATTTTTCGGATATGGATACCACTATAACCATATTCGTATCCGAAAAGATTTTCAGATATCAGATATGTATCCGCTTTTTGAGTAATGTCGGATAACGGATATTTCGGAAACGGTTCAGACGGATATCGGATTTTTTGGGTATTCATTGACAGCCCTAAATAACTGGAGAAGACGACTATAAACTGGCTATAGGTGGAAGCGAAAGGAGAAGATGGTAAATTTGTAGTGACCAATGCAGAAATCGAGTAGGAGAAGGAAAGTCCGGGGTCTTTTTGACTAATGAGTGAAAGGGAGGAAAAAAGTGTAGTGAGGGTCTGATAAGGTGGAAAGAGGAAGAAGGAAGGAATTGAAATCAGATTAGCCACTAAATATATGGAATAGGGCATGGGTCAATGATCCATTGTGTAGAAGACAAATTATATCGAGGACTTGAAGTGTTGGGTCTAATCGTGATTATGGCATATAGCAGGGATCAAATCTTTTGGATAAGGCTTGAAACCTGTGATCAGATCGAGGATTTAGGACTCAAAGCATAGTTCAATCAGTATGGTAATGTGATTGAATGGTCGATTTAGCATTTGAGTTTAACGTCTTTATGAATATGTTTAAGTTGGAATTCGTTTATGAATTCTAACTTGGTGGTTTCTCGATTTTGTTGACAATGGATCGATGACTTGACTTCCTCACCACATAGATAGCCTTGAATATCGAATTGGACCAATAAATCAGCCATGCAGATAGGATTAAGCATGAAATTGGACTATGGACACATGAATAGATTATCGATATTGAACTCTGTTATACGATCTCGAGCTTCAATGGAATTTTATGATTCGATCTCTATGTTAGGAAGATGGTCAGCGATGACAGTCACTCCGGTAATATACAGAATCTCATCACCACATTTCGAAATGTTTAATTGAACTGCATGAGCAAGCATGCCACTACACGTTCCATGTTAGTTTGCGTTAACATAAGGGGTACATATAAATCATACTAACTATTATTGTTTGGAAGCATAGTAAGTTATGGCTATAAGAAGTTCAATGCGACTCAGACGCTACAAGCGAAGAGTTTTGAATCCATTTCAAAATCCAGCCATTTTGCGGAAGAATCAAGTCCTTTGTCTGGTAACCGCTTCGCTTGTGGAGAATCAAACCCATCTCAATAAACAAACGAACTTGAGGGGACAAATTAGGAGGAGCAACACCAGAAGCAGCTGCCAGTAGATCACCCTGATGGTGAATTAAACGTCGAGGAAGGTCTGCAACAAGTAGAAGCGAGTCTGCAAGAGAACAAAGAAATGGAGACTGGTCAGGAAGGCTTCCCACTAGCATAAGATACTTTTGAAGATGCGATGATCTTAGAAAATCCCATAAATTTAGTTGCATCTATGATCAGTGGGTCTATGTTAGTGCTAATCCGTATGAAGTATGTTATATCGCTAAATGGCATTCAGACACCGGGATGAATGATGGAGCACACGAACCTCCAGAAGAATTTAAAACTAGTAATAAATATATATGCTTTGTGTGGTGCGTGTACCTGTTCATTCTAATGCAATTGGCATTGACACAACTCCATCTTAACAATTATGTCTTCCAGCTCAAAACTTATGTCCTAGATCCAGAGCTTACTGGAGAAGATATTCGATATTTATACACCTTCAAGCACTAGAGGGGAGCCCCGTCACTTATGTACTGGGATGCATTACCCAATAGTCGTGTTATCCTTGGGGTGTGGAATAAGTTGAGTAACTTTAAGCATGACTGGTTCTATGTGCGGTGTACGCCCCGGATAGTGAGGCATTGGATAGAAGGATGTCATTTTAGAGCTCTAGTCTAACATAACTTTTGAACATTGCATATAATCCTCAAGCCATCAGGTCAACAATATTTGAATAGGGTTTTGACCTCGAGAGACGTGGAAGTCGAGTATCGCAATGCGAAGACATTGGTTTCAAAGTACCTCTTATATACATTTGATTTATTACACTAGGACTTCAATCTGTCGGGATGACGATGAGGAGATAGTATTGAAGAAGCTAAAGGAAATGGAGTTACAAGAGAGGAAGCAAGCAAATACCCTCGTCGTGCATTTGAATGTGCCTCCAGTTAAGGAGGGACGTAGTGGAACTTAGGAGGAGACTGAAGGCGAAAACGTGACCAATGAAGAGGAGGACGAAAGAAGAGATGATGTAACAACCCGAATTTTAACAACGTGTTAAGACAAGAATCAAGGCAGAATTAAATGTTAAAATCTGAAGCAGGGAAAACGGGTTGCGCCATTGCGTTTGTCTCGGAAAAATACGCGAAATAGAGCCCGAAATTTCGTAAATCGGAGTCCGTATGACCAAGATATGGCCTCGCAAAGTTTCACGAAAAATTCAAATTCGAAAACAAATTCAAAATTTTCAGAATTCAGGGTAGGCGGGAAAGATCCCGCCCAGACAGGTCGACAGGGGGGGTCGACACTAGGGTCGACCTCCCCCCCAACCAGGTCGACTCTAGAGTCGACTTGGGGGTCGACCTGGGTGTCGACCTCCCTGGTCGGCCAGGTCGGCCTGGTGCACCTGTTTTGGCTCCTGGGTCTTGTTTTGGAGGCTTGTGACGATTTTTGAGGGCTTGGATCTATCCTAGGGTTAATCCTATGGCCTAAACTACTCCTAATCTCTATAAAAAGACCCCTAGACCTAGCTTAAACCCTCACAAATTACTCTTGCAACGAAGTGCTGCCCAAATCTTCATTGATCATGGCCTCCATCCCCAACTCCAAGAGACTATGCATTCAAACAAGATCCGAATCAAAGGTGCTAGCTTTCTACATCAAATCAAGGGAGTGGATCAATGTTGCTAGGCCAATTTCATGACGGTTCTTCAATAAAGGAGCCACCTTTCTTCGTCAAGACGATTCATGCTCCTAGCCCTCTTGCCACGCTATGTAAGTTCTAGCTACTTGTAGATTCTAACGGTGGTTCTAATGTGACATGGAATAAAATGCGATGAAACATAAGTATGCTAGCCTATGTGAATCTAATTTTGCCCCTTTTCTATGATCTATGACCTTGGGCTAAGTTTTAGCGACTTAATCATGCCACTCATGTTATGTTTCACCTAGTTTATCTTGCAAGTTTGAATCTTTATCTATGGAATGTTAGCATGAACCTTTGGGAACCACTTGACTTGTGAAACATGGGCAAAGACTTGACTTTGGGGCTTATGCATGTAAATGAACCCAAACCCCTTATGTATCATGCATGCTTGTGGCCAAATTCACTTATGATACTATGCATGTTTGTGGCCAAATTCCCTTATGAAACTATGCATGTTTGTGGCCAAATTCCCTTATGAAACTATGCATGCTTGTGGCCAAATTCCCTTATGATACCATGCATGTTTGTGGCCAAATTCTCTTATGATACTATGCATGTTTGTAGCCAATATGTTGGCATAATACCCTACTATGTGACTCGCTTCCACTTGGGTTGGAAATACGTTTGGGTAGTTTAGGAAAAACGTGGGTATGACATGAAAAAAACTTGACATGGGGTTTACATGAGAACATGACATTCATGATACATTTAAATATGGTCATGACACGTGGGAAGACATGGAACTTGAACTAGACATGGGTGGGTTGTAAGTGTAATAAGACACTAGACCAAACATGAAAGTGGCCAACTCGAGGTTGGGTTGAGTTTGTAGCATAAATCTACCCGGACCCGCCCGGCTTAACTAGTGGCTACAAACAATAGGATCCAATGTGAGAAGTTGGTCATGTCGCGCTTAAGACCCGAGGTTAGACTAGGTTGTGGTGTAAAACTACCCGGACCCGCCCGGCTTAACTAGTAACCACAACAAGGTCTAATGTGAGAGGTTGAGAGTGCATTAATTAAATTAATGCCACATGATAAGGTTAAGTAAATTTGACTAATGACACTTAAACGATATGACACGAATGGGTAGGTTATGTGGGACCGGGCTTGATTTCTTAATGACACTTAACCACACAAGACAATTAGGGGATGGGGTTAAGTAATTTACGCTTAACTAATCCGACTTGGTAATTAGATGGGGTTAAGTAATTTACACTTAACTAATCCGACTTGGTAATTAGATGGGGTTAAGTAATTTAGACTTAACTAATCTAAACACGGTAATTAGATGGGGTTAAGTAACCTATACTTAACTAATCTAAACACGGTAATTCGATGGGGTTAAGTTAAACACTTAACCAATCTAAACTTGGTAATTCAATGAGGTTAAGCAACCAATACTTAACCAACTTAACATGATAATTTAATGGAGTTAAGTAACTTATAGTTAACCAATTATACATGATGATTTGATGAGGTTAAGTAACCTATACTTAACCAATCTAACATGTGGACTTGATAGGGTTAAGTCACAAGACCTTTTGAATATACTTAACCCTTGTAGTATGATTAGTGGATGAGGTTAAGCTAACCCATACTTAACCAATCCGGCTCGATGATCTGATGCGATTTAGATAATTTATGCTTGATCAATCTAACACGATAATCTGATAGGGTTAAGACAAACCAATACTTAACCAATTTGACTTGATAGGGTTAAGTCATGCGCTTCTTGGTATACTCAACAAACTTGTAGGGCTAAGCCTTGAACTTAAATACTTAGCCAATCTTGACATGATTCGTAGGCGGGCTAAGTCACGAACCTGAATAACAACACTTAACCCAATAGACAAAACCCTAGTGAGAGGAACTAGGTAGAAAATCGTGGTTAATCAAGGGTAACGGGGAAAAGAAGCTAAGTGGTAAACCTTAGTTAAGTATAACTAATTAATAATTCTTAGCCAAGGACATGGGACTAGTTCATGAATGGATGAGTAACCCGATATGGTAGGTCATCGCTTAAACACACGAGGAGGAGCAAATTATCCGACTTGGATAAGGGCTCCAACGAACTGGGTGACGAAGCGGTAGCTTCTGGGGACGTGAGGGTACTCTTGGTATCCCTCTGTGAGGTGGCAGGTGGTCCATGAAACCCGGCCTCACAGAGGTTAAGGTCTGCGATAGAAGAGCCAAGAGTATGCCTTGGTTGCAATGCGAGCGACCTAAAGACTGGGATGGATTAGCGTGGAGTCAACGATACTTGATTTTGCCCTGGATAGCGCGTCGCCGGCTACCTACCATCTTTAGTCAATCGTGTACGAACGGAAAGGAAGAGAGCTCCCAACAGACCATGTTCTTGCTATCGAGTCATGGGTGAGGTTGGCCCATAGGAAAGTGGGGCTATAGTGGGGCCGGGATGTAGTTCTCATACATGATTTTTCTTGGATTGCCTTTCAGTAGTTGAGGGAGGGGTCACGTGGGACCATAGCCACGGATACAAAAACAGACCTTGATATCTGCATTAGCAGACGACTTAAAGCTCCCGACCGAGTTCTGTATTTCTTGATTTGCCCTGGCACGGAACTCGGATGGCACATTGAGATACATGTGCGTCTAGACATGGAAAACGATTCACGATACATACGTGATATAAAGGGCGCGGTTGACGGGTGGCATAATCCCTAGTGGCCCTAGGTGGCTTGAACCCAAACCGAGACACGAAAACGTTCATTAGGTAGCATAATCCCTAGTGGTCCTAGGTGGCATAAATCCTAAGTGAACACGCGATAGTTCATGGTAAGAAAACATAACCAGATCAAGGGTAGCAGTCCAAAACAACATCAAGGATAAAATGGTACTACGTTGAGGTGGTATAGATTTACATGGGAAAGCCCGTACGGCCTACGACAAAGGACTGAACTTATACATGGGAAGAAACATACGAGTTGGGAAACCTACATATACTATATATTAGGTTGACATGGACCATTACATGACATTGGGCAAGGGACATTCATAGTTAACACATGACGCGGGTAGGGATACTAGTATGAGAGGTGCAGAGCGAATATACATGATAAATACCTTGGGATGTTATACATGATAGATACCGTGGGATGTTATACATGATAGACACCTTGGGATAATATACTTGATAGGAACCTGACGATGTGATACCTTGATTTATCTTAACACCGTAGTTTATCATGATACCTTAGTTTATCTTGCTACAGTAGTTCGTCCAGTTATCTTGGTTTAGCTTATCTATCTTGTCATCATCCTTATGTTTACTTTCAGTTTATGCATGTCATGTTACCTTTACCTGTTTTTATACTGGAAGTAGATAGGACTTACCAGTCTTTATGACTGACCCCGTTTTGTTTCGCCTCTTTGTCTTCCGTTCCCCCCCCCCCCCCCCGTTTTTCAGGGAGGAAACACTGTTATTTAGTTCGGACTTCCTCTGCTTGAAGGTCATCATGCATGGCTTGGACTTTTCTTGGCTATGGCTACCTTACTGTTTTACTTGGGGAATAATTTATGAAATGGTTTATGCTTCTTTACTATTGCAAGACAGGTTTTGATGTATTCTGATGTAAAAGTCTTTTGACCTTACTATTTTATAAGGTAATGAAATTTGCTTTACTTCCGCTGTTTTATATATGTTATGTCTTGTAATATTTCTATGCATGTTTACCTCGATAATGCTTCACCAAACCTAGTGCATTCCCTTTGTGAGTGACCCTAGCGGAGGTGGGGTGTTACATTTGGTATCAGAGCAGAAGGTTACCAGACTGGGCAAAAGTTTTTAAAACCTTCTGAAAACTATTTGAAAAACCGTTTACAAAGAAGCATTTTTCAAGAAAATTTTGTTTTTAAAGGATATTCCCCAAAAGCCATTAGCACCATCCTTCTTTCCTTGATTGAACCTCTTTTCCTTTCTTTCCTCCATCTGTAGTCACAGTAGTTTTAACTGCGACTAATCCTTGTCTAGCTACGTAAGTGTTTTCCCGTGCGATGGAGGAAGTTCTCGAGAGACCTGTTACCGAAGTTATAAGAAGGGATAATAAGAGCAAGGATAAAGGACACGAGATTAAGAATAAGCAACTTGTTGGTATGGCTTGATCCACAAAGGAAGATAAGGACAAGATCAGCGAGAGGGCAATTGTATGCTCTCATTTCTAGCGTACCTAAGAGGAATGGTACCGTTTCTGTTAAAGGCTTAGCCTTTCTTTTCTATCGTCCCGTCTAGACTTTGTTTTGATCATCGTATCATTTAAGTCTGCCTCGATAGTTAAGTCTCTGCACCTTAGTACTAGCATGGTAGAAGATCCCACTTTAGTCCCAAAATCTGGTTGGAGAATCGGTCCATTTATTCATGACTTGTTGGATTTGAGAACGTCTATGCCAAGTGTTGAGATTAGAAGCAATGCTTCTATTGTTGAGCTATGGATGGATTCTAGGGGTAAAGTGGTTATCCAGTAAGGGATACCATTCTCGGTTTTGAAAAGAGGGTAGTCAGACTCTTGGCTTGCTTTGGTAATACCCTCGAAGTCTTGTATAACCTTTTGGGTTCTGTCATGGTTAGTTACCTAGAATCTCTTGATGCATTTATCGGAAATCTCTGATCCGATCGAGTAACGTTCGCCAATAAGGCGGATGGTTCACTCCGCTTGAGCATGGGTTATAGGAATCACCCTAGTAAGTGCACGTGTTAACATGGATTGACATCGGAAAACGAGATCCAGAATTCACTAGTGGATTTTGGAGAGCTTGCATGATTACGCAAATATGTTTGAGCTGAGCATACTAGGGAAAGAATAAGTGAAAGTGAAACGAGAGGCTACAGAGAAATGAGTTCCAACTCATACCTTGGAAATATGAATCAAGGAGCTACGAAATCATGAAGTCAAAGGCGGTCAAGGCACAATGGAATTAAGCTCATGGAAATGCGGCTTAGACACGCGCATCATGTCTCTTTTTTTAAGAGTATATCTTTGATCCTTGGTTCACCTGTAGAGCTTACTTGCATGCTATCGCTTGGTGGATATCCTCTCGGTCCTGTTTCTGTTACAAACCCCATAAGGAGTTTGTCTTGTTTATCTCCTCGATCTTATCTTGGGAACCTTAGATAGAACTCTATGGATGTAAACATGTATTTGAAACATGTTATGATTGATATGGTTGCAAATGGTTGCAAGTGGTTGCTCGTGGATGCGCGAATACACATTAGATACTAGATTGACGCGGTCACGTTTCATGTTGCATATGCACGAGTATTTATACTTGTTTATGGATGAAATTGAATGTGTTATCATGCGGATGTTGCATATGAATGAATGTTTGTGCACGCATATAGTACTTATATGACTAGGACTATTTGCATACATGTTGGACTCATGGCACTAAACATATTTTGCATTAGAAAGATCATTCAGGCCTGATCATTAGCATTAGCTAAGGAGCATATACACACACGTTTTGCATATGTTCATATGGCATTAGAAATCGTCTAAGGACAATGGTTGCCTGTGGATGATGTTTCGAGTAGATGGATGATGGATGGTAGGATGCGTTCTTCCTAACTTGGAGATTTCGGGGACGAAATCCTTAAAGGAGGGAAGAATGTAACAACCCGAATTTTAACAACGTGTTAAGACAAGAATCAAGGCAGAATTAAATGTTAAATTCTGAATCAGGGAAAACGGGTTGCGCCATTGCGTTTGTCTCGGAAAAATACGCGAAATAGAGTCCGAAATTTCGTAAATCGGAGTCCGTATGACCAAGATATGGCCTCGCAAAATTTCACGAAAAATTCAAATTCGAAAACAGATTCAAAATTTTCAGAATTCAGGGTAGGCGGGAAAGATCCCGCCCAGACAGGTCGACAGGGGGGGTCGACACTAGGGTCGACCTCCCCCCCAACCAGGTCGACTCTAGAGTCGACCTGGGGGTCGACCTGGGTGTCGACCTCCCTGGTCGGCCAGGTCGGCCTGGTGCACCTGTTTTGGCTTCTGGGTCTTGTTTTGGAGGCTTGTGACGATTTTTGAGGGATTGGATCTATCCTAGGGTTAATCCTATGGCCTAAACTACTCCTAATCTCTATAAAAAGACCCCTAGACCTAGCTTAAACCCTCACAAATCACTCTTGCAACGAAGTGCTGCCCAAATCTTCATTGATCATGGCCTCCATCCCCAACTCCAAGAGACTATGCATTCAAACAAGATCCGAATCAAAGGTGCAAGCTTGCTATATCAAATCAAGGGAGTAGATCAATGTTGCTAGGCCAATTTCATGACGGTTCTTCAATAAAGGAGCCACCTTTCTTCGTCAAGACGATTCATGCTCCTAGCCCTCTTGCCACGCTATGTAAGTTCTAGCTACTTGTAGATTCTAACGGTGGTTCTAATGTGACATGGAATAAAATGCGATGAAACATAAGTATGCTAGCCTATGTGAATCTAATTTTGCCCCTTTTCTATGATCTATGACCTTGGGCTAAGTTTTAGCGACTTAATCATGCCACTCATGTTATGTTTCACCTAGTTTATCTTGCAAGTTTGAATCTTTATCTATGGAATGTTAGCATGAACCTTTGGGAACCACTTGACTTGTGAAACATGGGCAAAGACTTGACTTTGGGGCTTATGCATGTAAATAAACCCAAACCCCTTATGTATCATGCATGTTTGTAGCCAAATTCACTTATGATACTATGCATGTTTGTGGCCAAATTCCCTTATGAAACTATGCATGTTTGTGGCCAAATTCCCTTATGAAACTATGCATGCTTGTGGCCAAATTCCCTTATGATACCATGCATGTTTGTGGCCAAATTCTCTTATGATACTATGCATGTTTGTAGCCAATATGTTGGCATAATACCCTACTATGTGACTCGCTTCCACTTGGGTTGGAAATACGTTTGGGTAGTTTAGGAAAAACGTGGGTATGACATGAAAAAAACTTGACATGGGGTTTACATGAGAACATGACATTCATGATACATTTAAATATGGTCATGACACGTGGGAAGACATGGAACTTGAACTAGACATGGGTGGGTTGTAAGTGTAATAAGACACTAGACCAAACATGAAAGTGGCCAACTCGAGGTTGGGTTGAGTTTGTAGCATAAATCTACCCGGACCCGCCCGGCTTAACTAGTGGCTACAAACAATAGGATCCAATGTGAGAAGTTGGTCATGTCGCGCTTAAGACCCGAGGTTAGACTAGGTTGTGGTGTAAAACTACCCGGACCCGCCCGGCTTAACTAGTAACCACAACAAGGTCTAATGTGAGAGGTTGAGAGTGCATTAATTAAATTAATGCCACATGATAAGGTTAAGTAAATTTGACTAATGACACTTAAACGATATGACACGAATGGGTAGGTTATGTGGGACCGGGCTTGATTTCTTAATGACACTTAACCACACAAGACAATTAGGGGATGAGGTTAAGTAATTTACGCTTAACTAATCCGACTTGGTAATTAGATGGGGTTAAGTAATTTACACTTAACTAATCCGACATGGTAATTAGATGGGGTTAAGTAATTTAGACTTAACTAATCTAAACACGGTAATTAGATGGGGTTAAGTAACCTATACTTAACTAATCTAAACACGGTAATTCGATGGGGTTAAGTTAAACACTTAACCAATCTAAACTTGGTAATTCAATGAGGTTAAGCAACCAATACTTAACCAACTTAACATGATAATTTAATGGGGTTAAGTAACTTATAGTTAACCAATTATACATGATGATTTGATGAGGTTAAGTAACCTATACTTAACCAATCTAACATGTGGACTTGATAGGGTTAAGTCACAAGACCTTTTGAATATACTTAACCCTTGTAGTATGATTAGTGGATGAGGTTAAGCTAACCCATACTTAACCAATCCGGCTCGATGATCTGATGCGATTTAGATAATTTATGCTTGATCAATCTAACACGATAATCTGATAGGGTTAAGACAAACCAATACTTAACCAATTTGACTTGATAGGGTTAAGTCATGCGCTTCTTGGTATACTCAACCAACTTGTAGGGCTAAGCCTTGAACTTAAATACTTAGCCAATCTTGACATGATTCGTAGGCGGGCTAAGTCACGAACCTGAATAACAACACTTAACCCAATAGACAAAACCCTAGTGAGAGGAACTAGGTAGAAAATCGTGGTTAATCAAGGGTAACGGGGAAAAGAAGCTAAGTGGTAAACCTTAGTTAAGTATAACTAAGTAATAATTCTTAGCCAAGGACATGGGACTAGTTCATGAATGGACGAGTAACCCGATATGGTAGGTCATCGCTTAAACACACGAGGAGGAGCAAATTATCAGACTTGGATAAGGGCTCCAACGAACTGGGTGACGAAGCTGTAGCTTCGGGGGACGTGAGGGTACTCTTGGTATCCCTCTGTGAGGTGGCAGGTGGTCCATGAAACCCGGCCTCACAGAGGTTAAGGTCTGCGATAGAAGAGCCAAGAGTATGCCTTGGTTGCTATGCGAGCGACCTAAAGACTGGGATGGATTAGCGTGGAGTCGACGATACTTAATTTTGCCCTGGATAGCGCGTCGCCGGCTACCTACCATCTTTAGTCAATCGTGTACGAACGGAAAGGCAGAGAGCTCCCAACAGACCATGTTCTTGCTATCGAGTCATGGGTGAGGTTGGCCCATAGGAAAGTGGGGCTATAGTGGGGCCGGGATGTAGTTCTCATACATGATTTTTCTTGGATTGCCTTTCAGTAGTTGAGGGAGGGGTCACGTGGGACCATAGCCACGGATACAAAAACAGACCTTGATATCTGCATTAGCAGACGATTTAAAGCTCCCGACCGAGTTCCGTATTTCTTGATTTGCCCTGGCACGGAACTCGGATGGCACATTGAGATACATGTGCGTCTAGACATGGAAAACGATTCACGATACATACGTGGGATAAAGGGCGCGGTTGACGGGTGGCATAATCCCTAGTGGCCCTAGGTGGCTTGAACCCAAACCAAGACACGAAAACGTTCATTAGGTAGCATAATCCCTAGTGGTCCTAGGTGGCATAAATCCTAAGTGAACATGCGATAGTTCATGGTAAGAAAACATAACCAGATCAAAGGTAGTAGTCCAAAACAACGTCAAGGATAAAATGGTACTACGTTGAGGTGGTATAGATTTACATGGGAAAGCCCGTACGGCCTACGACAAAGGACTGAACTTATACATGGGAAGAAACATACGAGTTGGGAAACCAACATATGCTATATATTAGGTTGACATGGACCATTACATGACATTGGGCAAGGGACATTCATAGTTGACACATGACGCGGGTAGGGATACTTGTATGAGAGGTGCAGAGCGAATATACATGATAAATACCTTGGGATGTTATACATGATAGATACCGTGGGATGTTATACATGATAGATACCTTGGGATAGTATACTTGATAGGAACCTGACGATGTGATATACCTTGATTTATCTTGACACCGTAGTTTATCATGATACCTTAGTTTATCTTGCTACAGTAGTTCGTCCAGTTATCTTGGTTTAGCTTATATATCTTGTCATCATCCTTATGTTTACTTTCAGTTTATGCATGTCATGTTACATTTACCTGTTTTTATGCTGGAAGTAGATAGGACTTACCAGTCTTTATGACTGACCACGTTTTGTTTCGCCTCTTTGTCTTCCATTCCCCCCCCCCCAGGTTTTCAGGGAGGAAACACTGTTATTTAGTTCGGACTTCCTCTGCTTGAAGGTCATCATGCATGGCTTGGACTTTTCTTGGCTATGGCTACCTTACTGTTTTACTTGGGGAATAATTTATGAAATGGTTTATGCTTCTTTACTATTGCAAGACAGGTTTTGATGTATTCTGATGTAAAAGGCTTTTGACCTTACTATTTTATAAGGTAATGAAATTTGCTTTACTTCCGCTGTTTTATATATGTTCTGTCTTGTAATATTTCTGTGCATGTTTACCTCGATAATGCTTCACCAAACCTAGTGCATTCCCTTTGTGAGTGACCCTAGCGGAGGTGGGGTGTTACATTTGGTATCAGAGCAGAAGGTTACCAGACTGGGCAAAATTTTTTTAAAACCTTCTGAAAACTATTTGAAAAACCGTTTACAAAGAAGCATTTTTCAAGAAAATTTTGTTTTTAAAGGATATTCCCCAAAAGCCATTAGCATCATTCTTCTTTCCTTGATTGAACCTCTTTTCCTTTCTTTCCTCCATCTGTAGTCACAGTAGTTTTAACTGCGACTAATCCTTGTCTAGCTACGTAAGTGTTTTCCCGTGCGATGGAGGAAGTTCTCGAGAGACCTGTTACCGAAGTTATAAGAAGGGATAATAAGAGCAAGGATAAAGGAAACGAGCTTAAGAATAAGCAACTTGTTGGTATGGCTTGATCCACAAAGGAAGATAAGGACAAGATCAGCGAGAGGGCAATTGTATGCTCTCATTTCTAGCGTACCTAAGAGGAATGGTACCGTTTCTGTTAAAGGCTTAGCCTTTCTTTTCTATCGTCCCGTCTAGACTTTGTTTTGATCATCGCATCATTTAAGTCTGCCTCGATAGTTAAGTCTCTGCACCTTAGTACTAGCATTGTAGAAGATCCCACTTTAGTCCCAAAATCTGGTTGGAGAATCGGTCCATTTATTCATGACTTGTTGGATTTGAGAACGTCTATGCCAAGTGTTGAGATTAGAAGCAATGCTTCTATTGTTGAGCCATGGATGGATTCTAGGGGTAAAGTGGTTATCCAGTAAGGGATACCATTCTCGGTTTTGAAAAGAGGGTAGTCAGACTCTTGGCTTGCTTTGGTAATAACCTCGAAGTCTTGTATAACCTTTTGGGTTCTGTCATGGTTAGTTACCTAGAATCTCTTGATGCATTTATCGGAAATCTCTGATCCGATCGAGTAACGTTCGCCAATAAGGAGGATGGTTCATTCCGCTTGAGCATGGGTTATAGGAATCACCCTAGTAAGTGCACGTGTTAACACGAATTGACATCGGAAAACGAGATCCAGAATTCACTAGTGGATTTTGGAGAGCTTGCATGATTACGCAAATATGTTTGAGCTGAGCATACTAGGGAAAGAATAAGTGAAAGTGAAACGAGAGGCTACAGAGAAATGAGTTCCAACTCATACCTTGGAAATAGGAATCAAGGAGCTACGAAATCATGAAGTCAAAGGCGGTCAAGGCACAATAGAATTAAGCTCATGGAAATGCGGCTTAGATACGCGCGTCATGTCTCTTTTTTTAAGAGTATATCTTTGATCCTTGGTTCACCTGTAGAGCTTACTTGCATGCTATCGCTTGGTGGATATCCTCTCGGTCCTGTTTCTGTTACAAACCCCGAAAGGAGTTTGTCTTGTTTATCTCCTCGATCTTATCTTGGGAACCTTAGATAGAACTCTATGGATGTAAACATGTATTTGAAACATGTTATGATTGATATGGTTGCAAATGGTTGCAAGTGGTTGCTCGTGGATGCGCGAATACACATTAGATACTAGATTGACGCGGTCACATTTCATGTTGCATATGCATGAGTATTTATACTTGTTTATGGATGAAATTGAATGTGTTATCATGCGGATGTTGCATATGAATGAATGTTTGTGCACGCATATAGTACTTATATGACTAGGACTATTTGCATACATGTTGGACTCATGGCACTAAACATATTTTGCATTAGAAAGATCATTCATGCCTGATCATTAGCATTAGCTAAGGAGCATATACACACACGTTTTGCATATGTTCATATGGCATTAGAAATCGTCTAAGGACAATGGTTGCCTGTGGATGATGTTTCGAGTAGATGGATGATGGATGGTAGGATGCGTTCTTCCTAACTTGGAGATTTCGGGGACGAAATCCTTAAAGGAGGGAAGAATGTAACAACCCGAATTTTAACAACATGTTAAGACAAGAATCAAGGCAGAATTAAATGTTAAAATCTGAATCAGGGAAAACGGGTTGCGCCATTGCGTTTGTCTCGGAAAAATACGCGAAATAGAGTCCGAAATTTCGTAAATCGGAGTCCGTATGACCAAGATATGGCCTCGCAAAGTTTCATGAAAAATTCAAATTCGAAAACAGATTCAAAATTTTCAGAATTCAGGGTAGACGGGAAAGATCCCGCCCAGACAGGTCGACAGGGGGGTCGACACTAGGGTCGACCTCCCCCCCCCCCCAACCAGGTCGACTCTAGAGTCGACTTGGGGGTCAACCTGGGTGTCGACCTCCCTGGTCGGCCAAGTCGGCCTGGTGCACCTGTTTTGGCTCATGGGTCTTGTTTTGGAGGCTTGTGACGATTTTTGAGGGCTTGGATCTATCCTAGGGTTAATCCTATGGCCTAAACTACTCCTAATCTCTATAAAAAGACCCCTAGACCTAGCTTAAACCCTCACAAATCACTCTTGCAACGAAGTGCTGCCCAAATCTTCATTGATCATGGCCTCCATCTCCAACTCCAAGAGACTATGCATTCAAACAAGATCCGAATCAAAGGTGCTAGCTTGCTACATCAAATCAAGGGAGTGGATCAATGTTGCTAGGCCAATTTCATGACGGTTCTTCAATAAAGGAGCCACCTTTCTTCGTCAAGACGATTCATGCTCCTAGCCCTCTTGCCACGCTATGTAAGTTCTAGCTACTTGTAGATTCTAACGGTGGTTCTAATGTGACATGGAATAAAATGCGATGAAACATAAGTATGCTAGCCTATGTGAATCTAATTTTGCCCCTTTTCTATGGTCCATGACCTTGGGCTAAGTTTTAGCGACTTAATCATGCCACTCATGTTATGTTTCACCTAGTTTATCTTGCAAGTTTGAATTTTTATCTATGGAATGTTAGCATGAATCTTTGGGAACCACTTGACTTGTGAAACATGGGCAAAGACTTGACTTTGGGGCTTATGCATGTAAATGTACCCAAACCCCTTATGTATCATGCATGTTTGTGGCCAAATTCACTTATGATACTATGCATGTTTGTGGCCAAATTCCCTTATGAAACTATGCATGTTTGTGGCCAAATTCCCTTATGAAACTATGCATGCTTGTGGCCAAATTCCCTTATGATACCATGCATGTTTGTGGCCAAATTCTCTTATGATACTATGCATGTTTGTAGCCAATATGTTGGCATAATACCCTACTATGTGACTCGCTTCCACTTGGGTTGGAAATACGTTTGGGTAGTTTAGGGAAAACGTGGGTATGACATGAAAAAAACTTGACATGGGGTTTACATGAGAACATGACATTCATGATACATTTAAATATGGTCATGACACGTGGGAAGACATGGAACTTGAACTAGACATGGGTGGGTTGTAAGTGTAATAAGACACTAGACCAAACATGAAAGTGGCCAACTCGAGGTTGGGTTGAGTTTGTAGCATAAATCTACCCGGACCCGCCCGGCTTAACTAGTGGCTACAAATAATAGGATCCAATGTGAGAAGTTGGTCATGTCGCGCTTAAGACCCGAGGTTAGACTAGGTTGTGGTGTAAAACTACCCGGACCCGCCCGGCTTAACTAGTAACCACAACAAGGTCTAATGTGAGAGGTTGAGAGTGCATTAATTAAATTAATGCCACATGATAAGGTTAAGTAAATTTGACTAATGACACTTAACCGATATGACACGAATGGGTAGGTTAAGTGGGACCGGGCTTGATTTCTTATTGACACTTAACCACACAAGACAATTAGGGGATGGGGTTAAGTAATTTACGCTTAACTAATCCGACTTGGTAATTAGATGGGGTTAAGTAATTTACACTTAACTAATCCGACTTGATAATTAGATGGGGTTAAGTAATTTAGACTTAACTAATCTAAACACGGTAATTAGATGGGGTTAAGTAACCTATACTTAACTAATCTAAACACTGTAATTCGATGGGGTTAAGTTAAACATTTAACCAATCTAAACTTGGTAATTCAATGAGGTTAAGCAAACAATACTTAACCAACTTAACATGATAATTTAATGGGGTTAAGTAACTTATAGTTAACCAATTATACATGATGATTTGATGAGGTTAAGTAACCTATACTTAACCAATCTAACATGTGGACTTGATAGGGTTAAGTCACAAGACCTTTTGAATATACTTAACCCTTGTAGTATGATTAGTGGATGAGGTTAAGCTAACCCATACTTAACCAATCCGGCTCGATGATCTGATGCGATTTAGATAATTTATGCTTGATCAATCTAACACGATAATCTGATAGGGTTAAGACAAACCAATACTTAACCAATTTGACTTGATAGGGTTAAGTCATGCGCTTCTTGGTATACTCAACCAACTTGTAGGGCTAAGCCTTGAACTTAAATACTTAGCCAATCTTGACATGATTCGTAGGCGGGCTAAGTCACGAACCTGAATAACAACACTTAACCCAATAGACAAAACCCTAGTGAGAGGAACTAGGTAGAAAATCGTGGTTAATCAAGGGTAATGGGGAAAAGAAGCTAAGTGGTAAACCTTAGTTAAGTATAACTAAGTAATAATTCTTAGCCAAGGACATGGGACTAGTTCATGAATGGATGAGTAACCCGATATGGTAGGTCATCGCTTAAACACACGAGGAGGAGCAAATTATCCGACTTGGATAAGGGCTCCAACGAACTGGGTGACGAAGCGGTAGCTTCGGGGGACGTGAGGGTACTCTTGGTATCCCTCTGTGAGGTGGCAGGTGGTCCATGAAACCCGGCCTCACAGAGGTTAAGGTCTGCGATAGAAGAGCCAAGAGTATGCCTTGGTTGCTATGCGAGCGACCTAAAGACTGGGATGGATTAGCGTGGAGTCGACGATACTTGATTTTTCCCTGGATAGCGTGTCGCCGGCTACCTACCATCTTTAGTCAATCGTGTATGAACGGAAAGGCAGAGAGCTCCCAACAGACCATGTTCTTGCTATCGAGTCATGGGTGAGGTTGGCCCATAGGAAAGTGGGGCTATAGTGGGGCCGGGATGTAGTTCTTATACATGATTTTTCTTAGATTGCCTTTCAGTAGTTGAGGGAGGGATCACGTGGGACCATAGCCACGGATACAAAAACAGACCTTGATATCTGCATTAGCAGACGACTTAAAGCTCCCGACCGAGTTCTGTATTTCTTGATTTGCCCTGGCACGGAACTCGGATGGCACATTGAGATACATGTGCGTCTAGACATGGAAAACGATTCACGATACATACGTGGGATAAAGGGCGCGGTTGACGGGTGGCATAATCCCTAGTGGCCCTAGGTGGCTTGAACCCAAACCGAGACACGAAAACGTTCATTAGGTAGCATAATCCCTAGTGGTCTTAGGTGGCATAAATCCTAAGTGAACACGCGATAGTTCATGGTAAGAAAACATAACCAGATCAAGGGTAGCAGTCCAAAACAACATCAAGGATAAAATGGTACTACGTTGAGGTGGTATAGATTTACATGGGAAAGCCCGTACGGCCTACGGCAAAGGACTGAACTTATACATGGGAAGAAACATACGAGTTGGGAAACCTACATATGCTATATATTAGGTTGACATGGACCATTACATGACATTGGGCAAGGGACATTCATAGTTAACACATGACGTGGGTAGGGATACTAGTATGAGAGGTGCAGAGCGAATATACATGATAAATACCTTAGGATGTTATACATGATAGATACCGTGGGATGTTATACATGATAGATACCTTGGGATAGTATACTTGATAGGAACCTGACGATGTGATACCTTGATTTATCTTGACACCGTAGTTTATCATGATACCTTAGTTTATCTTGCTACAGTAGTTCGTCCAGTTATCTTGGTTTAGCTTATCTATCTTGTCATCATCCTTATGTTTACTTTCAGTTTATGCATGTCATGTTACCTTTACCTGTTTTTATACTGGAAGTAGATAGGACTTACCAGTCTTTATGACTGACCCCGTTTTGTTTTGCCTCTTTGTCTTCCGTTTCCCACGCCCCCCAGGTTTTCAGGGAGGAAACACTGTTATTTAGTTCGGACTTCCTCTGCTTGAAGGTCATCATGCATGGCTTGGACTTTTCTTGGCTATGGCTACCTTACTGTTTTACTTGGGGAATAATTTATGAAATGGTTTATGCTTCTTTACTATTGCAAGACAGGTTTTGATGTATTCTGATGTAAAAGGCTTTTGACCTTACTATTTTATAAGGTAATGAAATTTGCTTTACTTCCGCTGTTTTATATATGTTCTGTCTTGTAATATTTCTGTGCATGTTTACCTCGATAATGCTTCATCAAACCTAGTGCATTCCCTTTGTGAGTGACCCTAGCGGAGGTGGGGTGTTACAGATGATCTACCATCTACTCTGATTCCTTCTACGGCAACTGAAGCTAGGGCGGGTCAGTTGCGAAGTCGATATCTCTAATAACAACAACCAAGACAACAACGTCGATGAAGATGGAGGGACAATTCAATGTATTAGAAGACATACCATTAGAAACATCATCTTTTGATTTCGATAATGTTAACATCGATAGCTTCCTTCCAAGCTCAGAAACAGCTTTGGTGCCATCATGCACCAGGGAGATCACTCCTTCAAGCAAGCTGAAAATTGCTCTGTTGGAGGGACACTAGGACGCAAACTCAAAAGCATTGCATGACACAACACTTACTTACGTGTTGATTGGTGGTCTTTAACTCGATTTATTTATTTTATTATGGCATAATAGTTCGAGGAGACCAAGAGAGAGACAAAGAGTGAGACATAGACAAAGAATGATAAAGGGAACAAAAGAAAATTTGAGAAATAGATGCCTAAGGTCCAAGCCAGTTGGACTTAAGCATATCATTTTTCTATGGTGTTAAAGGGCACTATTCTCGTAGAAAGTGCAAGTATGGTTACAACAGTAGCCACCGCCGAAGTGACATAACCCTCCTCGCTCTCGATATCCAGTAGTTGATACAAGGCCAAGTGAGTTTGATAAGAGAGAAGATTTAGGAAGTATCGGCCAATCTATTTTTTCATCGACACCTTCTTCCAGTAGACCAATGCCTCCGTCGCGTCTGCCCATGGATATGGGAAGAAGTCAGCCTAGCTGAGGCTCGGATGCGTTGAAAAGATAACTATATGGAGATAATAAAGAGAGAAAGAAGATAGAGAAAGAGCCCGATGATGTGTTGACCCTATCAACCTAACAACATATGAATAACCTCAAGTTGGCTTTTGAGAGATTTTAATTTGAAAAATTAATGTTTGTATCGCTTATGCACCCATTCTCGGGAAGTATTGATAAAGAAACTTTTGATCAGTTGTTCGGCGTTTATAATCAATACAAGGTAACAATGAGTAATGCTGATAAGATGTCCGGTCTATTAAGGAAAAAGAATGCATAGATTGCTGGTCTAAAATTTGAGGTTATGATAGACTAGGGTAAGATGAAAGCATTGGAAGGCAAAATCAATGATTTTAAAAAGCAATCAAAGGGACGAATAGAAAGATAGCTGATATGACAAGCAACCATTGGGGACCAGGCAATATTCAGAGAGGAGCTGGATAGTGCCTCTTTCCTTTCAAATGCTTTGGAAAAGGTCAAAAAAAAATTATTGAGGAGAATCAAGAAATGAGAAAAGAGCACGAAGATACTGAGCAATTGAAAAAAAAAATTAAGGATCTCAAAACGTAAAGAGAGGCTGACAAATTCGAGTTGGAAGTGACATTGAAAGACAAGGTAGTAGCAACGACGGAGTCAAGCAAGGTCGTGCTTGAGTAGGTCGATAAAAAGAGAAAGGCTTCGAAGTCCAACTCGATGAACTTAGATCCCAAGATCAAGAGGCCTATAGCAGGAGTAAAGAAAAACTCGATTTTACAATTTTGGGATTCTACCTCAAGGTCGTAATGGCCTAAGAGAATTCAACGTCCGAATTTTGACAATAATACATAAATCCTGTATTACTTGCCAAAACTCAAGTATCGAAAACACATGAACGTTATTTGAAAGAAATCAGAGGGTGAGATAAGAAAGAAATATTAGAATAGAAGAAGAAGAAGAAGTAACACACAACACAGAGTCTCACATCGCAATGGAACAAAATATGATATAAAAATAAATCTTTACTGAGAGCTTTACAATAGTTACAATCATATGAGTACATCAACACACATCTGGATAGTTATAATAGACTATCCTTACAGATTCAACACACAGAGGAACAACAACTAAATATCATACGTCTGAACATCTCCAGCTTGTCTCTTCACAGTATCTGTACAACCCAGTCTAACCCGACCGTTACAAACGCCGGATCAGTCTAGTGAACTAGAGTGAGAAAAACACACTAAGTTTGAAGGCATCACACAACTTGATTCTAAAGTCAAAATCTTTTCGAAAGAAAAGGATAATCGTAAGACCAAATCCACACATAAACATAGATGGTTTTTACCTTATGATAACCCAAAACCTTTTGGAAATCAATATCTTTTCTGATATTATAATGGTGTCTAAATACAAATAAATATTAATCTAGCAGAACGCTTGCATCTCACGCTCTACATATAAAGTATACAATCAAAATCGTGGGCACTTATTGGAAAAATGGATTTCCATGGCAAGGTATGGGGAACTACCTTTCCGACAATGTGCTCTAGAGATGAATACATTGACGTTCAACAAGAACATCTTGTAACCCAGACTAAACATGACTGGATCCTCACTTCGCTTGAGAGTACCGGATATATAATACCATGGTTGGGGGCCAGCCAACTGAACCGATAGCATATAAATAAAATAAAGGGACAACCGAATGCATTTGATTTCACTAGATCAGGTAATGACATACCCTTTTGATGGGTGCGACCCACCCGATTTTTACCATTTCTCGGTTGATGAGGCTTGAGGTTTAAATCTTCTTTGAACATCTGGTCAACATACACTTTGAATGTCACATGACGTCCAAAAAATATCTAGTTGTTAAGCTAAGAGAAGTGTACTCTTCTCAGCCATCAATAAAAATACGTTTGAAGAAATCAATGTATGTGACTCCTTTGGAAATACTCTGTCGGACACTCGTCCTTACAAGTCATCCAGGAACAGGATGAACCGAAGGCACCCTTTTACTACACCCTAAGAGTCAACTCATGGATTAGTAGCAAGTAGTCCTTGCAATCCGTAAATTCTCAACCACGACTGAATCACGTCATAATATCTTTGGTAACGATCCAGAGAATATTCGACAAGTAATCCTTTCACTTATGAAGATCCATGATCTTCAATTTCTCCATCTTGAATCAGCATCTTCACGTATTTGCTAGTTTAGAATGTTTTCGAATATAAATTAGATCCCGGTCTTTCCGTGCCAACAATTGTATGGTCAGATTTGGTAGTCGGTTCTTTAACTATCAAATAAATAATCGTGAAAATAAAATGAGCTCACTGATTCAGTACTCAGCATTACTCGGCCTCTTTAATTAAAACAATTAACGATGTTAATCTAAAACTCTTTAAATATTTTGATATTACGAATATAGCTTTTATTTCTTATTTACATAAGATAATTTTCAAAACTGTTTCATTTTAACACTTAGGAAAATATCTTATTATCACATCCAATTATCATTTCAAACATTTTCTACATCATTCTTCATTATCTATAATTTGGAAATTAATTCAACTTACCACTCATAACATACATTACAAATTCTCTTTTGTTTCATTATTTGGAAACAATAACCAACCTTTATTCTTTCTGAATTAAATTCACTCCAAAAACTCAATTTTTATTTCCTTTTAACTTTTGGAAATATCATTATATGTATTTATATATTCTCAAATCATACCATTTTCGTTACTTTGGAAATTACCTTATATATTCACAAATCCTGCGATTCACATTGCGTTATTATTACACATATGGAAATAATAAATTTTTCTTAACCTCTTTCCCATTACAAACTAATATCATCCTCGGATAATCCTGAAGTCGTTCAAGTAGGGGTATTTATTTACCTTTCAGACCTTGATCAACATCGTTCTTATCTAAAGATATATATGAGTTGTAATTCAAAAATAGATATTTATTTTAATATCAAACAATTCTCATTTAAACTATTTTATTTAGAATCTGGTTTACAGAACCCTCTTGCTTTTAAAAATTTCTCTTTTAAATATAACCTAGTATTACTTAATATGTTGATTAAGTAGTTCCTTAATAAAACCCACTTCTTAACCTTGACTTCTTTCAAGAATTCATTTTATAAATTGAGTAGTTATTACCAAATCCCATTACTAAATTCTTTATCAAATTCAGTTACAAATCTCTTTTGTCATTCCTTTTTGAGATTCCTAATTCGATTTCATTCATTTCCCTCATTTCTAGTATTTGATAACGTTAATTTAAAATTGACGTTTTAACTACACATCTCTTTTTTAAACCTTGTTTATAAAACTCAGGTTTAATATAAAACCCCTTTTACCTTTATTTCCTTTACTTAATTCAAATATTACGTAAATATTTATTTAAGCTATCATATTTGCTTAAAATCCCTTTTATAACTTCGTTATAAAAACTCGGGTTATAAAAACCGTCCATTTCTCCTTTCACAATTCAATTAGATTTCATTTCAACTGCGATCACTTTTTAAATGAATTTCAAATAAAAAGTAATGTCCTAAATTTTTATTAATTAAAATAATAATTTACTTCAATCATTAACTATGCATCAATAGTTAACTTCTTTTATTAACTAAAATAAATAGCAAATTCCTTTTTAACATTTTATTAAAATTAAAACAATATTCGTTAAATTATTTCATTAGATTAATCCAATAGCCTATTCCAATTAACCTATTTGACTTAGTCAAATCAAACCATGGTTAATTCGTTAACCAATTCCAATTATAGTACTTTCTTTAAATTAATTAAAAATATAATTAATTTAAATAATTTCTCAAAATAATTATTCAAATCTTAACCGTTTGATTAATTTTCTACTCTCTTTCTTATAAATCTGATTAATATCAGAAATTTACTTTATAAAATCATTTCGTAATTATTTAAAAACTTAAATAATAAATAATAAATATTTATTTCCATTAATAAACTTCTATTCAAAATAATATATTTCAAAAATCTATCTCTAATTATAAAATAATTTTTATAACTTCAGTTTCATCGATTCACTTGATGATAAATCAAATATTTAGAAAACGATTGATTTACAGGCCATATATTGCCAATTACTCAACCAATATCACCCATTGGTTTAAATAAAACAAATGTTGAACAGTCAATAATCAAATCAATCGTCCAATCAAAACAGTTCATATGATGATAATATGAGAATAAATAATATTTAATATATTTGAGTAATCCTATTAGATCCTCCAACCTGTTCTTCCTTGTATTCACATAGGTTATTTCAAATGATATTATTCAATTCAATTTACTGATAATTTCAATAAAAGTAAATAACGACTATATAACATCACCCAATTGACAAAAAAAATTCAAACAATTAAACACGTTTATTTTATAAACGTGACCAATATGGTAAGTTACCATAATTGGGTCCAATTGTTAAAATAACGATGTGGTATTTTACTGAAATTAAACAGTGTTTAATTTCATTGGTTCAGTCAATATATGAATATATAATTAACAAACAATCAACCATTAGCAACCATAACACACAGAAATAAAAACCCAACTTATATAAAATATAAGTGGGATGAGCTGAGTGAGTTT
Source organism: Allium sativum (assembly GCA_030737875.1). Taxonomy (NCBI): domain Eukaryota; kingdom Viridiplantae; phylum Streptophyta; class Magnoliopsida; order Asparagales; family Amaryllidaceae; genus Allium; species Allium sativum. The sequence continues at coordinate 861,488,029 of CM060922.1, forward strand.
AACTCACCTTGATTTTCTATATCTCTGAAATGGTTTGATTTAGTTAAATTAAACGATGGTTTAATTTAACTAAAATTCTAGATGATACCAAATGTGTCCAATTATGTCCCATGATGTCGTATTCATTGCTGCAGTTCCGACGTAGCTAGTTACATTCGACTCTGTTCACAGATGCACAAATTATGGCCATTGTAATTATATGATTTTAAATAAACAATTTATTCGTCAATTAAATAATTATTAAACTAATTACGTTAGGTTTAAAATAACAGTCGGCTTCTGTTTCTTTGTTCCAGTTTGACTTGCGTTTGCTAGTCCAGGATTCTTGGCAGAAATTGTTCAATCCTTGTCCTGATTTAAAGATTATAGGATCACCTAACAATAATATAACCATACAATTTTAATTGAATAATTACCTCCTTATATAAAAATTAATAAAAATAATCACATTTTAGTATTCAGTTACCAGGTGATCACCGAGCTTCGCCCATCACATATTGTTCGAACTGCTTCCCGTTCAATATGTTTTGATTGGGTAAAGGAATCACGACTTGTTTGATTTACTTCCTGCTTGTAAAACAATTATTGTCCGTTTTCTTCAAATCCTGTCACGAAGACCATGCAACATTTAATAATTAAAAGTGTGATTAATTTAATCATAGCTTAAATTAATACTCTAATTACTTTGTTAATTAAAAGATTAGGCAGATTATTTTGCCCCAGGTGTTCTCGTTTATAGGTGAACATGTCAACCCTTTCTTCTGTGCTTTGTACCCCAAAGACGCGTTTTAAAACAAAAAGGGCTAAGCAGATTTCCTTCATGTCCTTAGTATTGCTCCAGAAACCCATAGACCAAATCGACATCCAAATCCGCGATGGACTCCTGACCACCGGACCCTGATCAGGGAATGCTGCAACACGCGCCTCGTCTCTATACCCTATCGACCTCAGTCACAACCCGCTAAACCCCAACAGTCATTGCCAGCTTAACCACGAATGCCAAGCATTCCTTGCTCCCTCACAACCACTACGATGCACTAAAGTAAATCGCCACCATCCAGAATATAGTTATCGACGAGGGCATCATTTTTGTTGTTGGGTGATTTATATTTTAGTTAATGGATTGAGAGCATGGAGGGGAGAAAGTCGAATTGTTTTGGGCCCTTGGAACGAGGCTGATGGCGACTACTAAAGGTTGGCCGCAGGCTTCAGTTTGACCAAAGAAATAAGGTTAATGTTTCCCTATAAATAGAATGGGATGGATTATAATATTAACATTTTATTAATCAAACTTCAACATGAAGTAACGTCATAAAACTACCGCATGCGTTCTTCAAATTTAGATGGAACATCTAATTCTAGGATAAAAAAATATTCCGAACTCAATGGGTCATCGAATTCCGAGGTTGTTTGTGAAAAGTTCTTTATAAATCATACGCTAAAAATCAAGCGTTTAAATTTCCCACGATCACAAAATAAATCCAATCAACTTGAAACTTTGAAATTATACTATACCTTTTACTTACGGATGCAACAAAATTTGTTTCGTTAAAATTGGAGTTCGTTTGGCTAGCCGTTTATTCCTTCAAAATTACCCCTATCTAAATTGACCAAAATAATATAAACTATTAAGGCGTTTATCGTTGCCACGATCAAACGGTAAGTCCAATTGACACGAAAATTGAAAACTTATAATAATTAATTAATACGAATCCAAAGGCATAAGTTTCGTCGCATTCCGAGACTGTTTCCCATTACGCTATTTTTATATGCCAAACAACACTATTTTGGATACTGAAACAACCGATGTCCAAAATTAACAAACTACCTACGTATCTTGACTCTAAACGTCGATATGAACTCAACGGAATTAGTATCATGGCTTAATTCGATCGTATGCTCAAGTTATACACAAAAACCCTTTATTAATTAAATTAAATTACGCGATATAAAAAATAACTGGGCGGCTGCCGTTGTCACATACGACATTGGTTTGCCATGAGTTTTGACACCGTACAATAATTTGACATTACGGTTCCAATGAAACTAATTTCATCGAAAACCGAGCCCATTTGCAATATGGTCATTTTTAAGGTTTATATAATATAAATAAATTATTATATAAATTCCAAAAAAATCGAATTAAATAATAACAAATTATTGTTATCATAAATATCCATACAAAATTATCATATGGTTTCAAATATAAACCAATATAGATTATACAACTCAATATCATTAATTTCGAGTTAAAACCGTATCGAAATTATATTAAAACACTTTTTAAACGTTATATTTAATAACTATTTCCATAGCGACTATTTTAAAATTATTGATTTAGACATAACTAACAATCTATAACATGAAATCTTGATTTTTCTCTTTCATATGATAATTATAATCAACAAGATTCCAACATTTCTTGTTTCATAGAAATCCGACTTATATCGGATCCTGTATATCTAGTTAAAGTTCAAAACTCAATATTACGAACTACCATGCCATTTCGAGCTCTATTTATATTATATCTAAACTTAACATTCAAACATCGTTTTAATAAATGAATTAAATATTAAAATCCATTAATATTCCAAATTCAATATTTAAAATAATAAAATAATTTAAATATTCAACTACCAAAAATATGGGACACTACATTCTTCCCCCCTTAAAAGAATTTCATCCCCGAAATTATTAAGGTGGAAAGAAAGTTACAAACCCATTAATTTCTCTGAAATCCAACTTATTTTAAATCGAAAACCAATTCGTTATCGTCAATATAAATTTTCAAAAATATTCAATAATTTCAAACACTTTAAATTTTCGGAAAAAATCGGTAGAGTCTCCCCTGCACGGTGTGACATCTACGATATCGTAGGAATAAATAATATACATACATTGACCCATACGGTTGGAAACAAAATTCAAAAATTATATTTTCGCATAGGCATACCTTTTTCTAGCGCTACTGAGCAAACTTCTCAATTTACGTGCAATCTACACAATCAATATCAATGCTTACAGCCTTTTTGCACTTGTACTCACTCAATTCAACATATAGGTCACAACTGCATGAAATATTCAAATAATA